>OX383986.1:0-1482015 GCA_947532105.1 Athrips mouffetella
AGTGTTGTCCAGCAGACACCTGCCAGACTTTTTAATGGTTTCCAAAAGAATTTTGGGACTCGTTGCTTGCATGTTGTAGAGAGCCAGGTGAAATTTTCAGTTTGTATGGTTGGAGCACTTTGCGCAACAACCACAATTTGAACGCATCTATCCTACCTGAAGTTTGAGCTTTTAATATCCAACTCTAGTGCACTGGGCTCTAATTGTGAGAAAAACTGTTTCCCAGAAAACTGGTCTGGCAGGGACGGGTCCTTCCATTTTGCCTGTTCGAATCACCTGATGCAGTGCTCCTGGATATTTTCGTGTATACATATCAACCAATGCAGAATTAATACAAAGATTCCAACCAACATGTCATGAAGCAGAAGATGCAAGTCACGTGTATAGAAGTCAGAAGACTGGCTCGCTAGGAATGAGCAATTGCAGTCTTCATTTTAAACACGAAAATTTTATGTAATTAATCCATACTAATATTATAAATGCGAAAGTAACTCTGTCTGTCTGTCTGTCTGTCTGTTTGTTTGTTGCTCTTTCACGCCTAAACGGCTGAACGGATTTTGATGAAATTTGGTATGGTGATAGATGGTAACTTGGAGACGGACATAGGCTACTTTTTACCCCGGGAAAATATCTCATTCCCGTGGGAATCTACACATACAATAATACTCTAGCGGGGTTGTATCTGCTACAGCACACCGAAACTACTTAACCGATTTTGATGGGACTTTTTTTATTCAACTAAGTATCGCTGATTATGAAAACTACTACAATTTTGAAATCCAACGTGGTAGACGTAAACTACCATTATCCCCTGGGGATAAGGTTGAGGTGCGATAGGGTTGAAATGTCTAAAAATCAATATGGGTGTCGTTTGTAAGGTTTATCGAGCCGCTGATTACAAAAACTACAACAAATTTTAAATCCAACATGGTGGACGTGAAATGCTATCATCCCTTGGGGATGAGGTTGGGGTGCGATAGAGTTGATATGTCTAAAAATCAATATGGGTGTCGTTCGTATGGTTTATCGGGTCGCTGATTACGAAAACTACAATGATTTTGAAATCCAACGTGGTGGACGTGAAATACCACCACCCCTGGGATGGGGTTGGGATTCGATAGGTTTGAAATGTCTAAAAATCTATATGAGTGTCAGTTGTATGTTTATATAAGGATAGGGATAGCGGTTAAGATGGCGTTAGGGGTAGAAGCAGGGATAGGGGTAGGGTCAGGGATAGGGAGAGGGAGAGGGGGAGGGATAGGGAGAGAGTGTAAGTGAGGGGAAAATGAGGGGAGAGAAAGGGGGAGGGAGGGGTAGAGGGCGTGGGAGGGGGTAGAGGGAGGGGGGGGTAGAGGGAGGGAGAGGGGGAAGGGGAGGATGAGTGAGGGGAAGGGGGAAAGGGAGGGGAATGGGAGGAGGGCGAGGGGGGAAAGGGAGGGTGATGGGGAGAGGGGAAGGGGGGAAATGGAGGGGGAAGGAAGGGTGAGGGGGGAAGAGGGAGGGGCGAGGGAGAGGAAGAGAGAGTGGGAGAGGGTGAGGGAGGGGGAGTGGGAATGTAGGGGGGGGGGGATACAAAAGGATAGATAGGGAGGAATAGGGACCTTTTTTACTTTTATGAATACCTCCTCGCTACCCATTCACTTCACTCCCTTTATTGCCTTCTTTTTTAAGTTCGCCTGTAACGGTTGACAATGAAAATTCCGCACTACCTACCAGTTAAATAAAATCAAAAGATAATTAAGTTTGTAGTAAGATGCATTTATTCAACTTGGATAAGTACAAATGCATCTTTTACGTAGGGATCAAGAAGGATAAGCGCTCCGTAAAATATGTTTCAATTAAGTTCGAGTTCTGTTTTTTTATAAAATCTACGCGGACGAAGTCGCGGGTAACAGCTAGTAAAATAATAGTATAATTGGTCTATTAAAATTTTTACTGATCTTCCTCTGTTAAGCTTAAATACGCCCTTATTTTAAAAGTTGGTAAGACATCTGCGTAAATGATACCTTAAAAGAAAAGGCGACAACCAAGCATGTTTTTTCAAAGATTTGGACATCTTAAGCTTGATTATTTATTTTTTAAAATGCCTTAAACAAAAAAGTTTTCTTCATTTTAAAAATTATTTTGAACTTCAAACAGCTTCAGAATATTTTCCTGATGACACAAATGCTTAAAGAAAGTCTCATCAGACAGAACAAGCATTCCTTAAGTAAAAAATATAAAAAAATAATGACAAAACCACTTTAATATAACACTGTCAGCAATTAATTATAAAGTTTTGGAGTTTTTTGTCAAAAACATTAAAGTAAAAATGAAAAAATAAAAATATGCGACTTCGTCTAAGACAAATATGGCTTATTATGTTCTAAATGATCTCAGCTATCACCCCTTTAAGGCTTTGCACACAGCCTCCAATCACCAATACATATATAGTAGGAGTAGGATATCAGATTATCTACAACAGAAAAATCCATGGGATTAGGCTACGGTTCTAACAAGCTAATTCAAAATTAAAACTGACTTATAGTTATTGTATAGCAACCTTGTACATTCAAACATATTTAAAAGAGCGCGTGGGTTTTTATTGTCGCTTCTTCTTTTCCCACCATAGCGCAACCTGGTTTGTGAAGAGATTTAGTTTAGCTGACGTCATTAATATATTTAAATATCCAACAATGAATAAACTATTTTGATTTTTATGACCATCACGTTATTTTTTTAAATCTGTTTGAATAGTTGTTCCTTTCAAAGAGTTGTTATGTCCCAATATCTGCGGATGCAAACAGCAGTTTTATACTACAAAAGCGAGCTGTTCATACAATTTATAAAATGAAGCCTAGATAATCTCTTCGAAATAAATTTAAAGAAATCAACATTTTGACTTTTGTGTCGCAATACATTTATGAGAATTTAATACATGTTAAACGGAATATACATTTTTTTCGAGAAAAATAGTGACAAGCACAGTGTCAACATGAGAAACAAGAATCCACTTGTTTCTCATGTCAGCCGTGTACACAAAATTAGTAAAACTTATAAAGCCTGCCAGCTGTAATAAGGTACTCACTCATATTGAAAGTTTACCGTTAGATAAATGCTAAACTGTTATCAAGCAGAAATTGTTCAAGGAAGGTTATTATAAAATATCAGATTATCTAGAAGAGAAAAATCCATGGCATTAGGCTGCAGTTCTAACAGGCTAATTCAAAATTTTGATTGACTTATGTTTATTGTATCAACCCTGTACATTTAAACATATTTAAAAGAGCGCATGGGTTTTTATTGTCGCTTCTTTTTTAGGGTTCCGTACCTCAAAAGAAAAAAACGGAACCCTTATAGGATCACTTTGTTGTCCGTCTGTCTGTCTGTCTGTCTGTCAAGACCCTTTCTCTCACGAACGGGTAAAGGTATCAGGTTGAAATTAATATTATACATTAAGATCTATGAACCACACAAGATCTGAAAATTTCAATTTTTTACAACGACGCAATCAAAAGATATGGCATTTTATGTCCTCATTTCCATACATTTATTCAAAAATGCAAAACCTACAGGGTACTTCCCGTTGACCTAAAATTATGAAATTTGGCAAGAAGCTAGGTCTCACAGTACAAATAATGGGAAAAGTCTGAAATCATTAAATATTACAACTTTTCTATCAACTAATGGTAACCAATTGTGGTGAGCTCCCGTTTCAAGAACATTCATATAAGAGAGGAGTCAAGTTGGATGGTCGCGGAGGCGATTTTTGTTTTAGTTTTATTTAAAATCGGGAACACTTACAAACTTGAAAATTGGTATGTTTATAGTGAGTGCATAAGCTATAAAATAACAACAAATAATAAAATTTGGTCAAGCGCGTGTCGGACTCAAAAAATCTAGCACATTAACTTACTGAAATTTCAACTAATACAATTTTGTTTATGTGGTGGTACGGAACCCTCAGTGCGCGAGTCCGACTCGCACTTGGCCGGTTTTTTCCCACCATGGCGCTAATTTGTTTGTGAAGCGATGCAGTTTAGCTGACGTCATTAAAAGATTTTAATATCCAACAATGAATAAAATATTTTGAGTTTGAGTTATGCCTTAATTTTAATTGTTTATGTTTGTGAGAGAAAATAAAGATTTTATTATTATTTATTAAATTAATGTTTATGATAAAAAAAATATATACATCCACAGCTGGACGGACAACCTTTAAAAAACAAATGTGTTGTGCTTCGATGAGGATTGTCGTAGGAGCGTTTTTCTTAAGTCAATGTGTAGTTGCCAAAACTGGCAACATTTCGGCACTGTAAGTATAATCACCCCAGATATTTAAGAGGTGGTTCTGGTCATGAAACGGAACAACTTTTCCCAAGGAACATAGGTAGGAATAGGAAAAAAATACGACCTCCCATAACAAAATGTGCTCTCAGCTGATCGTGTTTGTATGGGAAGTTTCGTATTTCGACCTATTAAAATAAAATAAATAAATAAAATAGCCTTTTATTCAGAGACTTACATCTATAAATATTATTTCCAGTTTGAGTACATTCATAATATTTTAAATTAATTTTGTAATATAGGTAGTAATATATCCTTAAATAATTCAATTTTATCATTCATTATATTGTATTCATTATATCATTCATTTATTTTAATTTATGATTTCCGTAAGCATGCATTCTGTACTTTATTCATCTTTCTCCTCTGTGTGCCCTTTGGCAAAAGCCTCCTCCAGCTGTCTCCATTTGTCCCTGTCCCTGGCTAGCCTTGTCAATTTTTTCCTGCTACTCTGACTATATCATCTTCCCATCTAGTGTACTGTAACAAGTACACCGCGCTTGCTATGCATTCTCCGCGGTGATTTCTTGTCGAAAGGACATTTGGTCCAGTAATATAAAATAATTTTTAAACGCCCTTCATCGAATATGCCAATAGAGATTCTCTTGGTGTCTTTGAATGTGATAACACGTGTTTTATATATGCGCATTTCAAGCGTTCTTGTTTTACTAAATGTGTTGCGAATTATAGGCTGATGTAGCCAGAAGTGTTTTAATTCTTTCAACAGTGTAATCAATGTTTACATCGTAATAAATGTGATATTCGTTTAAACTCGAAGCGTTGTTTAAATGTCGAGGATCTGCTGATAGGACTTACAGGTAGCAAATTCTATCTATGAGCCAACGCCCCCACGAACCACCCAGGTTCATTATTATTATATTATTGCGAAATACCATTATAAATTGGTGGATAGCGCCGTAACCAAAAGATTTGGTAAAGATTGCCGACCTCACCAATAAAGACATTAAAGATGGAGATGCAATTCTCAGGAAAAGAAGACATTAATGATTTTGTTGAACAATTCATCGCAATCGCCACCATTAAAAAACTTGACGATGCAGAAAAGTTAGCGATTCTACCAGCTGCACTTAAGGGCTCTGCTCTAGCCTTCTATAGAACTATAATCAAGGAAGATTCAACATTTGATGTAATTAAAAAGGCTCTAATAGACGAATTCGCATCTGGGGTAAGCTTCCAAGAAAAGTTTTACCAAAGAAAGCAAGAGCAAAATGAAAAACCTTTAGAATTCTATTACAACCTCTTAGAATTAGCACAGAAAGCGAAAATCGACGATGATGCTGCGTTTATAAAGCAATATATCAAAAATTGTAAACCCTTCTATCGTGGAAAATTGGCTAATACTTTACATTCGTCGAAAAAAGACTTAAAATTGCTACTACAGCAAATGGATATGATTTATGAAGAAAAAACGAACCAATCCCTAAATATTGCAGCAAATCCAAATATAACATGTTTCAATAGTAGACACCAAGGAAATTACCAATATTCTCCTTCGAATCAGTGGAGATCTAATCAATATGGCGAACCATCGGCATCTACGCAGTTTGGAGGTCGTATGTGGCAACAGCCACCACCACAACATACTCCGTATGCCTCTCCGCAAGGTTTTACACCTTCGCAACGTACCCCTTATACTTCGCCCCAAGAGAGCTCTACTCCACAACATCATTTACCCACGGGAGAGAATAGGACTCCACAGCGTCAATATAATTTTCGACCTTCGACATTAAATCAAAACCGACGGAATGCGGAAAACTTCACTGGGAGACGCTGAGAGGTGCAACAGCGCCTTCCCATGCTGCCGTTTTGTCAGCACCACCTGTGGCTAGCGTTTGCAACAGCAACACGCAGCCACCTTGCCAAGCTGAAGGTACTGCAGCATCCGCAGTGCCGAGTTTGAAGGAAGCCGCTACGGAGTCTTCGAGTTCTTCGGTCGCCGAAAACAAAGTTAAGCCTTTTATTAAAGTTTATATTAATAATAAACCCTATTTAGCACTCATTGACACTGGTGCTACTTTATCATGCATTGCAAATTCATTGTGCATTGATTCGAATATTGTTGTACTGAAGGAAAATGTTTTACAATTGAAAGCTGTAAATAATATTTTTTTAGATGTATCAGGGGAAACTAAAATCTCTTTGCTAATTGACGATTTCAAATTTTTGCACAAGTTTATTGTAGTGAATGACATTACCTGTCAAATAATCCTAGGTCAAGATTTTTTATTTGAAAATAAAGCTATAGTTGATTTTTGTAACAATTCAATATCTTTTGATAAAAAAAGGATAACCTTTTATGTCCATAATGATTGCGACAAGTCAAATGGTTCGATAGATTTCATTGAAGAAAAACTTTTATCCAAACAGGATTTTATTTTCTTAACAAGTAGGTCTGACTCCAATGTTCTATCCTGTGAAGAGCCAAATTTTTTAATAGACGATCTTTTGGATAAGCCTTTAAAGACTACGCTCTTGAATGTTTTGAACGAGAATGTTGATAGATTTGCGTTCAACCCGTCGCAACTAGGTAGGTCTAATATTATTGACGCAGATATACTTACTACCGACGAGATTCCTGTCAGGTGCCCACCCTATAGAGTCTCACCTGCACAACGAGAGCTCATCGATCAGCAGGTAAAAGAAATGCTAAAATTAGGCGTCATCCAGGAATCTAAAAGTCAGTATGCTGCTCCTGTTGTCATTGTGCCGAAACCAGATGGGGAGCCTCGTTTCTGCATTGACTACCGTAAGTTGAATAAGAAAATAAACTCAGATAATTATCCAATACCTATCATTGATGATATTATTTCTTATTTAGCGGGTTCTCATTATTTCGCGGAATTGGATTTAAATTCGGGCTATTGGCAAACATGTATACGCAATGGTAAGCATAAAACAGCTTTTATAACACCATCAGGTCTATATGAGTTCAATGTTATTCCTTTTGGCTTAAAAACTAGTCAAGCGGTTTTTCAACGTATGATGGATAAGGTGTTAGGCGACATGAGATACAAAAACGCTGTCGTTTATATGGATAATATAATTGTATTTGGGAAATCATTTGAGGAGTTTTTGTCAGCCCTTATCACTGTTTTTGTTCGTTTCAGACAAGCGAACTTAACCTTCAAACCTTCAAAATGTAAATTTGGTTTTAAGGAGATAACAGTTTTGGGTTATCATGTTTCAGGAGACGGTATTAGGCCCGACTCTAAAAAACTTCAAGCTATGCAAAACGCCGCGGTTCCAAAATGCACTAAAGATGTAAAGCGTTTATTGGGCTTATTTTCGTATTACCGGAAGTTTGTCGACAGCTTTGCTGATACCACTTTACCACTTGTGAAATTACTAAAAAAAGGACAAAAGTTCATTTGGTTGAATGAACATCAGTTAGCGTTTGACAAAATAAAAAGATGCATGTGTAATCCGCCTATATTGTCTTATTTTTCTAGCGATCTTTCGTTAACTACGCGTTTACATGTGGATGCCAGTAATGAAGCTTTGGGCTCATGTATTTTGCAAGGAAAAACCATCATGCACCCTGTGGCTTTTGCTTCAAGAAAGTTATCTGATGCAGAAAAAAATTATTCAACCACGGAGAAAGAGTGCTTAGGTTTAGTATGGGCTTTAAAATATTTTAGACACTATCTTTGGGGAATGAAGTTTGAAGTAGCAACAGATCACAAAGCACTATGCTGGTTACGTGATAAAAAAGATATGTCGGGAAGACTTGCGAGATGGTCTTTATGGATTCAGGACTGGAACTTTGACATTGTCCACTGCCCAGGAAAAGAAAATGTCTTAGCGGATTTTCTTAGTAGAAATCCTTTGTTAGACCAAGAGTCTAAGCTTGACCGAAAATCCGTTATTGATGAGTCGGTTCATTTCGAATTATTTCGAATTGAAGCTGTCCAGCTTCGTACGGAGCAAAATACAGACTCATTTTGCTCAAGGATTTTGTCCGAAGTGAGACGAAGTCCACGAAATAATTATAAGGGATTTTTCATACGTGACAATGCTCTTTATAAAAGTATTAGAATTCGGGGTATGATAAAAAGTGTTTTTGTATTACCACGCTTGCTTTTTAATGATATCATGCAAGAGTTGCATGATGACCCATGGTCAGGTGGTCATTTTGGCTTAGCCAAAACCTTGGAAAAATTTAGATCACGATTTTTCTATCCAAACGCGGAAAAGGAAATAGAATGCTATATTAAAGCTTGTGTCCCTTGTCAAGAGAAAAATAAAATCAATAACATTGCTAATCTTTCTCCTATTAATATTTCTAGCTTTCTCGAAAAGGTTGGTGTTGATGTCCTCGGGCCACTGCCGACTTCTCACCAGGGTAATAAATTTATTATAGTATCTTTGGAGTATGCATCTAGATATGCTATTTGTAAAGCAGTTTCGCGTGTCACGGCTGAGGTGATATCTGATTTTCTTATTCAAGAGATTTTCTGTAGGTTTGGTGGAGTCAAGGAGATTATATCAGATCGAGGCACGGTTTTCACTGCACGTTTGGTAAAGGAGACAATAGAGATATTTGGTGCAAAGGCTGTCAATACTACTGCTTTCCATCCTCAAACTAATGGGTTGGTAGAAAGATTCAACAGGACTTTACTTACTATGTTGTCCAAAGTCGTTTCATGCCATCAAAGAAACTGGTGTAACATACTTCCGTTCCTGGTTTATGCATATAATACGAGCGCTCAATCTTCAACAAAGATGTCGCCATATCTTGTTATGTATGGACGAGATCCAGCTACAACAACTAATATAGATTTAAACGTAAATATGTATGGCGTTAATTCTTTCAATGTTCAACAGAAAAGAAGATGGACTTCCCAACTTACCAGGGAAGCAATTACAAACATAAGAAGGGCTCAGTTACAGCAAAAGGCTGTATATGATAAAAAAACGAAGCCCCAACACTTTGATACAGGTAACCTAATTCTTCTATTTACACCTAGAAGATTATCACGAAAATCATTAAAATTATCAAGATGCTACAAAGGCCCATACCAAGTGCTACGTCGCATCTCAGCAACTAACTACTTAGTTAGAAAGTGTGGCGTATCTTCGCATCGCGATGTGGTCCATGTTAACCGCATGAAATTGTTTAGAACTAGGTCTCACTCACATATAGTTTAATATTTTATTAATATTTTTCCACCTTACGTTGCCCCTTTTGCAAATCGTCAATTATGCAACATTTTTAACGAAAAATACTCTTTTATTTAGGTTTGTAGGTTTTATTTTTCCATTTTAGGTGAGTTAGGTAAAATGCCTACTTTATGAAAATGTGTATTATAATTTTTCCCTTTGTTTTCATGTGTACTGCTTGAGAGAAAATAAGAAGACTAACTAACACTTCCGTGTACCTAAGAAGATATAAACCAAAAATATGTAATGTATAAAAATTATAATGTTTTTCTTGGCAATGGTCACGTGTTTGGCGTGGGATCCCATTCTTGAATGGATTTTCTTGGGCATAGTTCCTGTATGAACTTCCTTTCGGGTATGATTTTTTGCGCTTTACTAGTGATTGTGGTATGGAAAATCATTTATATAAATTGAGAAATTGGTACATTTGGGATATTCATCTTACTAAGAATTCTTATTGTGAAATTTGTTATCACACGGAATTGTTAGCTAATTTGAAATTTTTTCAATCGTACAGATTACTTAGTTTATTTTATTTTTTTTTTATTACGTGAGTTCCATTCAATTTTATTTTTTGGCACTTGTCATTCTTAAAAAAAACGTCCGTGCGTTTTTAGGTATAACTGGATGTTGGCAAATTCGTCCTCTTATAAAAACGACGTTAAGCCATTTATTTTTACCTTGTGGCATGTCAGTCAGTCATTATGACATTAGTTAGTTATTATATTATTCGTTTTGTGTAAATATATTTTGTTTTCGTTTTGGTGTATAAATTCCATCATATTCAAAAAAAATTCCTTATTGAATATTTGATGGACGGACTTTTTAATTGTGTGGAACTTATGAATATATTACGTAAGTAGATAGCGATTATTTTGTAACTATTTTTTCACAAGCGTTATCCGCGACCGCATATTGGCTATTATAATAATATTGTTTTCAAAATTTTTATTAATAATCATGCATTGTTTGGTTCAAGTTTTTTTTTTTGCCAGGTTTTTGCTTGGATAGCCAACCTGTAAAAAGCCTTAATCATCTGCTATTTTAAAATTCTTAAAAGGTTGGTTGTGTGTCAGTGAACACCTCGCATGCATGTTTATCTTGTAACTTTTTTATTTTTTCCTGGATAAGTAGTCTTTTAGGTTAGTTAGGAAGGAAATAGATTGTAAATGGAAAACATTGTTTTATGAACACTGCTTTTATAAATTAATCTGGAATTGATATAGAGGTTCAAACAATTTTACACCCTCTAATTTGTTCTTTTTTCTTGGTTAATAATTTTTCTTGTACAGGATACTAATTTAACTTTGTTGCCTCTTTAACTAACTTGTCTTATGAAGAATATCCTCATAAAATATTCTTAATTTTTGTAACTTTTCAGTTAATGAATATAATATTTTAGTATGTTACTTACTTAGGTATTTAAAAAAAATTAAACATCAGAGATGTCTAATTTTTTTTTCGTTGAAGGGAGGAATGATTGTAACAAGTACACCGCGCTTGCTATGCATTCTCCGCGGTGATTTCTTGTCGAAAGGACATTTGGTCCAGTAATATAAAATAATTTTTAAACGCCCTTCATCGAATATGCCAATAGAGATTCTCTTGGTGTCTTTGAATGTGATAACACGTGTTTTATATATGCGCATTTCAAGCGTTCTTGTTTTACTAAATGTGTTGCGAATTATAGGCTGATGTAGCCAGAAGTGTTTTAATTCTTTCAACAGTGTAATCAATGTTTACATCGTAATAAATGTGATATTCGTTTAAACTCGAAGCGTTGTTTAAATGTCGAGGATCTGCTGATAGGACTTACAGGTAGCAAATTCTATCTATGAGCCAACGCCCCCACGAACCACCCAGGTTCATTATTATTATATTTTGGTGAAATATCTCCATTATTATAAATTGATTTTGTTTGAAAGAGAAAGGTATATCAGTAATGTCACTGACATTATCCAGCCGCAGGCTGCATCATTTAACGCGTAGGGTTTTTCAAGCGTTTTCCTTATGTCAAATTGACTTTCTTCAGCCGCAGGCTGCTAGACAAACTCAGAGCGTTTTTTCTATGTCATGGGAACATTTTACTTTTTTAGGATGAGCATAGAGTAGGAAGTTTTCTTTTTTAATTTATGTAAAGGTTCCATGAATTACGAAAGAGAATGTTATATTATTGGATGTCAAACTTTATTTGTCAAAGAGCATAGTATCAGTTATTTTCTTAGAGACGTAACTAGTAAAATAATTTTAGATTTGATCTAAGATAGTTCTTTTTTCAAAAATTTTACCATTGTATTTTTTGGTTTAGCAAGTAGTAAAGCGTAACACCTGTTGTGGTGTAATTTTCGGTGGTTTTGTGCACCGTAGTTCATGAGATTACCGAAACTGAAACCAACAATGTTTTGTCACATGAGCTAGATATTAGCAATATTTTGCAGGGTTTTGTTATGCTTGCATTTGTAATATTTTCCACCATAGGTAGGTAGATTAGGGAATTTTTTGTACAAGAAATTTTATAGCGAACACGAGGACCGGGGTTATTATAAAAGAGACGCTCGGAATTGATTTTATGTTTTATATTCTTTTTTTATATAGAAAGCTAATAGCAACGTCCGTACCCAGCCGTGGGCAGGAGTTGACTGGCGACTGTTTTCAGAACGTGACGTCATTATTCGAAATCAAATTCAATTTTAGAAATACTCGCCAGCCAGCTCTGCTAAAAGAAGGCTTTCGAGGAGGATCACTACGGCGACAGAGTAACTGCGCATGTCTTTTGGATGACAATCTGACAAAGATGTCATGTCATATTTTGTTTGTTTATAGTATTTGTTCATATTGCGTAGATAATATTACGTGTACAATATTATTTCTATAATCACGAAATATTGTCCTATAAAAAAATATAGATAAGCTCATTATGATTATAAATGCATTGTACGCAATATTGTAAATATAAAAAAGATATATGTATGATTTTGTACTAAAATCTTTGTTAGCAGGTTTTCACTATAGTTTTTCACTTTTCTAGTCAAAGAACCTCTCATATAGTTAAAAGCGTGAGTCATAAATGTTTTACTTGACGATGTATGTATAGATGAAAGACGTCCAAAAACGTATTCATGGTGTCCTAACTTTATTTTGTACTTAACACTAATTCTCTTTTTCATGTTATACTATGCTCAATGAGTTGTGATATCGAGTGTCGACATCCTTGGATGCGCTTCAGCGTGTCCACATCGGTGATCGCTAACCATGAGCGACACCACTAAGATGGCTATCCTGACTGACGACTGATGGCGGACGTGCTACTTCCGACCATCGCATCGCCAGCAGAGCTAGGCTGCAAGCAGCTCTTCAGCCATCTCAAAAAAGAAGATTGTTTTATTTTTGCTATCCATGTATTAATAAATTTATTTTTTGGGTTTGTTCATTAGGGTTGTAATTGCGAACGATTGCAACTTTATTGATCATCTGGGAAAGAAAAACGGGGTGTTTTTTGGATGTTTGTAATTATGATTTAATTACAATCATTCCTTGGTTTGTTTATTTTATTCTACTACCTGGTAACAAAAAAAAAATTGGTAATAAAAGATTTTTCAATGGTAAAGTTCTAATAATGGTATGGTATGTCCTATGGACGGTATTATTGTTTGGTAATCTACAGGTAACGTGTTATGATGACGGTAAACAAGTAAGTATCGGTATTTTCTTTAAAGTCTATACTACAGACATAACTTTCTAAAGATTTTTCTAATAATTTCAATAAAGAGTGGGTTCAGTTAGGATAAATGTCACAGTTTTCATTATCGGGGAAGAACATAGGTACAACTATTATTAAATCATATGTATTTAGATAGTGGGTCTGGATCAGGCTCAAGTATCGTGTTTGTAGCTGGTATGACTACGTGTATTTTTTTAGCTTTGCTTCCGCTTTACATCGGCCGCAGGCCATATGATGTTAACTAGATTTCAAATTATGATGCTTTTGGAAAAACATTACTTTTTGGGGTTAATTAGTTTTTGGGATTAAAAATATAGGTTGGCTTGATGGGATATATTGTTGCCTCTAGTTGTTATCTTGTACAACCACTTTTATGCCCATAGGGTTAGTGGGTGGCTTTTGTTGGGTCACAGTATCTTGGGAGCATCTTAGGGTAGCTTTTGTCTCAATTTGGCAACGCCTTTATTTTATTTGAAAGAGAAAGGTATATCAGTAATGTCACTGACATTATCCAGCCGCAGGCTGCATAATTTAACGCGTAGCGTTTTTCAAGCGTTTTCCTTATGTCAAATTGACTTTCATCAGCCGCAAACTTCTAGACAAACTCAGAGCGTTTTTTCTATGTCAATGTCTAATGTGGGAACATTTTATTTTTTTAGGATGAGTATAGAGTAGGAAGTTTTCTTTTTTAATTTATGTAAAGGTTCCATGAATTACGAAAGAGAATGTTTTATATTATTGGATGTCAAACTTTATTTGTCAAAGAGCATAGTATCAGTTATTTTCTTAGAGACGTAACTAGTAAAATAATTTTAGATTTGATCTAAGATAGTTCTTTTTTCAAAATTTTTACCATTGTATTTTTTGGTTTAGCAAGTAGTAAAGCGTAACACCTGTTGTGGTGTAATTTTCGGTGGTTTTGTGCACCGTAGTTCATGAGATTACCGAAACTGAAAGCAACAATGTTTTGTCACATGAGCTAGATATTAGCAATATTTTGCAGGGTTATGTTATGCTTGCATTTGTAATATTTTCCACCATAGGTAGGTAGATTAGGGAATTATTTGTACAAGAAATTTCCAAGCTTCACTCGGAAATTTCTTTGCCCGGGGGGAGGATAATGTAGTGATCCTCCTCGAAAGCCTTCTTTTAGCAGAGCTGGCTGGCGAGTATTTCTAAAATTGAATTTGATTTCGAATAATGACGTCACGTTCTGAAAACAGTCGCCAGTCAACTCCTGCCCACGGCTGGGTACGGACGTTGCTATTAGCTTTCTATATAAAAAAAGAATATAAAACATAAAATCAATTCCGAGCGTCTCTTTTATAATAACCCCGGTCCTCGTGTTCGCTATAGTACTGTCTCCCTTTCTTCCTTTTATGACTTCTAGGGTACCAGATAGAAACTGTTTTGCTCCACTTGTCTGCTCCCCTTATAATATGACCAGTCCATTCCCATTTTAGCCGTCAAATTTTTACTGCTGCATCTTCTACTTTGGTCTTTTCCCTGATGAGCTAATTTCGTACCTTGTCTTTGCGTTTTATATGTAGCTTGCTGCGTTCCATAGCTCTTGATTTCGACCTATTATCCTTGGGAAAATTATCTGGGATGATAAAAAAAAGGGTGTAGTAGATAAACCTAATAGACCTGAACTCCTCTACTATTGTCCGTTTTCACATTGCTTTTAGCTGTCTACATTGCTTATAAATGTTAAAATTCTTGAATAGAGTGTTTCTATTCATCATTAATTTCTTAATTAATTTTTCATGGCCTACCAGCAAAGCAAACACCTATTTTGATGATGATAAAGCAACTGAGCAAAGAATTGACAACATCCCTTATAGAAATGATGAAAAAACGTCACTAAACTTAAACAAACGGAGAGAGACGTATTGTAACCTGCCACAAGATTTAGGTATATGTACGCTTGTTACTTTAATGTAAGTATTTTTAAAAGAGCGCGTAGGTTTTTTAATGTCGCTCCTTTTTTTCAACATAGCGCCACTTTGTTTATGAAGCGACGTAAATATAACTGACTTACTGACTAAATAACATTTTGATTTTTTATTTTTTTCATTGCTATATCATAATATTTTTTATAGGTCCAGTACCCGCAAACAAGAAAAATTTATCCTTATTTGAAATAGAGACAATGTTTTCTGAAGTATCTATGGGTGGTAGATACAAGCCGCCGAATTGTACATCCAAACACGAAGTTGCCATCATCATACCATACAGGTGAGGTTTGTATAGTCTCACAATCATATCAAAACAGGTAGGCTTGCGGCTGTGTTCCCGAGTTCATAAAACCCGAATCTGTTTAAGTCGCAAGTGAATACGAGTAAAATAGTAAGTGAGTCGTAAATGTGGCTTCTGGGCAAGCTCTTCCAATCGTCGTCAAGAGTAAGTCCATTGACCATAAAAAAACATGTTCGTGCACGACTTAATAAAAAAAATGAATTGTTTGTTCACCAGTTACACTTTCTTAATATTCTGCCAAACCACACAGCAGTTTTTAGGCTGTATACAGCTCCCTCTAAACTATGTGTTTAGGTACTTGGACGAATCTATGGGGTGGCAGACGTTTAGGTGAGCGGCTTCCTACGGTGCGTGTTTCTACTGATTAAGGGCCTCCACACACTGATAAGCTGCTCACTTGCAGCAAGACAGTACGTAATTATGCGGACAGGCTGCGGGAGGCGATGGGAAGAATGTGGCCTGTAAGGGCTCCCGCACACGACCGATAATCGATGACCGATTTTTTGTAGGACAAAAATGGAACGCACACGTCCTACAAAAAGTCGGTGAGAAATGGAACATACGTAAATCTATAATTCAACGCACACAACTCACCGTCGCGGTCTCGTCAGTCAGCTCCGTACACTCGCTAGGGAGGGACGTGCGTCTTGAGTCACGCACGATGGATATTGACATCGATATTAGATTTTATTACGTGTAGGTAATAAACAGCGTATGAAGACAAATCTCTGACAAAAATAAAAACAGAACGTTTTTCTGTTTTTCGCCGGACGAACGAAAGACGGTAAATAAGTAAAATTATATAGGTACCTATTTTATTCTAGATTTGCTTCACGTTTGGTTTTCTAGATAGGTTTACATAAGTACCTCCTTAGTAAGTATCTACCTCATAGAAATTGGAAATCCTTGTCCTACCTACAGAAATTGACGTGCCACTACGATCAACATTGCCAGCCGTGGACGAATGTCAATACAGGGTTTAAAAAAAGTACGATGATCCTTCTAAGGGGTGATTGTACATTACTAACAGATTGTAAAAAAACCGGCCAAGTGCGAGTCGAACTCGCGCCCTAAGGGTTTCGTACCTATCTACCATATGATATACTAAAAGCTTTTGCTCTTTGACTTTAAAAACTCCGCGACCATCCAACTTGACCCCTCTTTTACAAAAAAGTTCTTGAAACGGGAGCTGACCTTAATTGGTTACAATAGGTTGCGATAAAAATTTTAATATTTAATAATTTTAGACTTTTCCCTTTATTTGTACTGTGAGACCCTAGCTTCTTGCCAAATTCCATAATTTTAGGTCAACGGGAAGTACTCTCTAGGTTTTGCTTTAGTGCATAAATGTATGGAGATGAGGACATAAAAAGCCATATCTTTTGTTTGCGTCGTTGTGAACAATTGAAGTTTTCAGATCTTGTGTGGTTTATAGACTATAATATTCGTCATCAATGTCAACCTTATACCTTTACCCGTTTGTCAGAAAAAGGATCTTGATAGACAGACAGACAGATGGACAACAAAGTGATCCTATAAGGGTTGAAACGGAACCCTAAAAATACTTAAATTAATATTTTATTTCTAATTTGTTTGATCATTAAATTAGTTTTCCTCCGAATTACATTCCAGTAATTTATTGAAGTGTATAGGTATTTGCTTGTAAGTGGATATTAAATAACAATAAACATCCTTGTCTTCGTCATTTAACCATCCAGGCGCTTCACTTCTTCTTGAGCTAAAACAATTTTTTTAAGCAAAATATTTTTTATATGTTTATACGATGTAGAATCACTCCTTAGAAGTACTATCGAACTTTTCTACACCCTGTAGATTAATCAGTTCCGTGAGATATATTAGGTCTTTACCTATGAAATTGCCGTTTTGTATGGCGAATATTAGGTAAACTCAATTTTCAGTACTAACATTTTTGCATTTTTCTTAGGAATTATAAATCCAATCTTTTTTATTTTTTTAAGCATTATTGGGAAGACATTAAGCTAACAGAAACTTAAATTTAATTTTCAAAAAATATTATTAGTAAAAAAATATAACAAATCTAATGATGAAATCGGACGACATTTAAGACGAACAATTTTCAAACCTTTAATTTTATATATCAAACTAAAAATAAAAACTTTATTTTATGCGTAAATTGATAACCTTGAAGTCAACTTTCAAATATAAGACAAATGAAAAAAATAGCATAACAATTATAGGAATTATGATCTCATTAATCTGTAAGAAAATTTCGGCAATTTCATAGGTAAAGACCTATTACAATGTACGCAAAAGCTCTCGGGTGGTACTTTTGTTCAACAAAAATAAAATACAAAAAATCCGATTTTCAATATTTTTATTCTAATTTCCAATAAAGTCGGTCAGTTTCATCAGTAAAACGGGTAAAACTACCTACCACCCGAGAGGTTTTGCGTATTGAGAATTACAAGTTGTAGAGGTATACTAATATACGTCCTTCTTGGTAACCTAAACCTACCTAGTCATCAATGTTTGGGCAACAACCGTCGCCCTAGTGGGTAGGTAAAGTCAGCCGCACGTTAGGTAGTAACACTTTGACCTTGAGCGGGTCCCTGGTTTCAGGGGTTTGTAGCTTAGCGCTGGTTCAGCTTGTGGCGCGTGGCTGAACTTCTTGATTCAAGCGCGCGCTATGTTTTGTTTTTCGAGCTGTCAGTCGAGACAGATTTTTCACGACGCTAAAAATTTATCTGATGTAAATCGATTTTATTAAATGTGCTAAGTAAATGTTAATACCTCTTCAATGTTACGTGTACATTGTATTGTAAATAAACTTGTAAATATATATTACTAGCTGTTGCCAGCGAATTCGTCCGCGCGGGATTCTATCTATCTGATCATCCATCCATCCACCCTTTCGTCTATCTGTCGTCCGTCCGTCCGTTCAACCATCTGTCCAACCAATCGTCAAACCATCCCTGTCCCTGCCCCTCTCCCTCTCCCCTTCCTCCCCCTCCCACTCCTCCTCCCTTTTCCTCTCCCTCTCCCTACCCCTATTCCTATCTCTTCCCCTATCCTTACCTCTAACGCCATCTTAACCGCTATACCTATCTTCATATAAACATAGAAAAGACACCCATATTGATTTTAGACCTTTCAATCCTTTATTTCACGTCCCCGCGCTGGATTTTAAAATTGTTGTTGTTTTCGTAATCAGCGACCCAATAAACCATACAAATGATACCCATATTCGTTTTAAGACTTTTTCACCCCATTTTCCTTTTTTAGGTGTTGAATTAGGGGTGGGATTTCAATAACAGTGATGAACGTTGCATAGAATTACAAACATAATGCCTAAATAATAAAATACGTGGATTTCACTTTAAAAATAAAGGATTTTCAACTTAACCCCCCTTTTCACGCTTTAGGGTGTCGAATTTTTAAAAACCTTGAGAAACGTAAATATTAATTTTTAGTCGTCAGCCTAAATACAAAATTTGAAGATCCTAACTTCAAAACTGACGGACTTTCATACAAACTTTCATCCCCTATTTTACCCCCTTAGCCTTTTTCCGTGGGAATAAAGAGTTTTCCCGCGGTAAGAAGTAGCTTATGTGTTATTTTAGGACCTAACCTTTATGTGTGCCAAGTTTCATTAAAATCCATTCAGTAGTTTTAACGTGAAAGAGTACCAAACATCCATCCATTCATCCATACTTACAAACTTTCGCGTTTATAATATTAGTAGGATGAGGGTTTCATATCGACATGCCCATAATGGTGAACTAAAATTAAAGACGTGCAAAGAAGACGAACGCCGTGTGCCGTGTGTGGATCGACGATTTTTACCTCGTGTCCTCGGCGTGTAAGCGCGATAAGGGGAGCTCTCTGGAGCTGCTACAGCGTGATCTGCTCATCATCGCCATCACTGCGCCGAGCTGCCTGGTGGGTGACGCACGCTGCCTGGCGTTGAGAGGTACCCCAACTACGTCGAGACCATTTTCGTCCCTGCCTCGAGTGTGAGGCAGACGCCACCGCCGAGATGTTTTCCTACATTATTTCTCTACGCCTACGTGAGGACTACGTCTTCGTGAGAAAGTGACAAGGACGGCGAGCGTGTGCCGTGTGTGGATCGACGATTTTTACCTCGTGTCCTCGGCGTGTAAGCGCGATAAGGGGAGCTCTCTGGAGCTGCTACAGCGTGATCTGCTCATCATCGCCATCACTGCGCCGTGCTGCCTGGTGGGTGACGCACGCTGCCTGGCGTTGAGAGGTACCCCAACTACGTCGAGACCATTTTCGTCCCTGCCTCGAGTGTGAGGCAGACGCCACCGCCGAGATGTTTTCCTACATTATTTCTTCTGTCGGCTGCGTTCTTACTGGTGCTCCATATCTTTAATCCGCTTCTTGACGTGTGCGCGAGTGATACGTGCTGTGTTTATCTATCTCCCTCGCCGTGAGTATTGTGCGGTTCTTGGTATTTCCTTTGCGCCTGGTGCGATATAAGGTACGCTAGCTCGCCACCGTAAAAATGGAATCTTCGCCTTTAGCCCCGAATAATATGTCAATAAGTGCCTCGGAAGGAAGCGAGGTTCCTTCGCCAATCAATGCTGTTAATACCGACCAGCGCAGACTGAACAATGCAGTATCGCAACAACAAGACCAATTCGAGGCTTTTAGATTGGAAATGCGGCAACTCATGACCACCTTCATTGCTTCGCAAAGAGAGGAGATGTCGCAATTAAATCACACGATGAGAGAACTACAGGATACTACTAAAAATATTGAACTACAATTGGATCACGTCTCAACTCAAAACGATGAGTTAAAAGAGAAGATAAATAAATTGGAAGAATTGACTCGAGACGATCGGGAATATATATTGTTTCTAGAAGAAAGATTGGACGATTTTCAGCTTGCATACCGTAAAACTAACTTCGAAATCAAAGGTCGGAAACTAAACAAGACCTTATCGATATGGTTATAACTTTATCCGAGACCATTGAGTGTAAAATAAATAAATCGGATATTAAGGACATTTACAGAGTCAGAGGCAAGAAGCCAGAGCAGAGGAATACTCCGATAGTCGTAGAAACAAACTCAGCGTTACTAAAGATGGAATTTCTGAAAATGGCTAAATCATTTAATATAAAAAATAAAACAAAACTGTGTGCTAAGCATGTAGGCTTTAGGACACAGGAAGATACGCCGATTTTTGTCTCAGAGAACTTAACGCACAAAGCTGCTCGATTGTACTATTTGGCCCGCGATCTGGCTAAGTCAAAGTCCTATAAATTTGTCTGGACATCTTATGGTAAGGTCTACGTACGCAAAACTGAACAATCACCTATTATACTGATTAAATCCGAACAACAGATCCATATGTTACTTATAGATCAAAATTGACTGTATTCCGTTTTCTTCGTGGTAGTACTTTGTTTGTGCCTAGTAAGCCTATTATATATGTTGCTGCACGTTACTATTATGCCGTACTTTGAGCAAGTACATAAAAATAACTTTGTGCAGCTTCATAAAATGTTAATACTTCTGCTTGCAGATACATACTCTTCACACAGTCCAAATCAAACACGCCATACATATATACACACAACCTTACACACACAGTTTATTATCATATTCATACACTTACACTCACTCAAACTATTTAAAATTCACGTTTCCCTACGCTCCACTACACATATGCATAGGTACTTTAACTTACAAACTAAACTCTAACTACAACTACCCTAAATTGAAAGCAGAAATGTTTACGCTCGTTCAACATCCAACAGACAAAACAACTGGTTTCCCCCAATTTCTATTACTAAATGGGTGATCCATTACATACCTTAAATGAAATAGATAAAATTGAGATAGCCCGTTCTTTTGATTGTGATGCTGCAGAGTTGGGAAAACATATTCGAATTAACAAGAACGACTTCTAATATCACAGAATATTAGAAGTATATATCGAAATTTTGACGATTTTATTATTAACTTATCCACCCTACCAGTTGAGACAGACATTATTATTTTAACGGAATGTAGATTAAACCCCTGTAAACCATTACCTCAAATAAATAACTATGCTACCTATTACACCACGCACCAACTTAACCAAAATGATGGAGTAGTCGCCTACGTTAAAAAATCTCTGAAACACTCTGTTAAAAAGATAAAGCTACAACATGCATCGTGCTTACAGTTAGAGGTACTAAATAACACGATATTGGGCATTTATCGCTCACCATCGAACTCTAATGCCGATAAATTTATTGAATCCTTAGAAAACCATTTGGAGAAACTTTCCTCACCAGGTAGCGTCGTTATCGTAGGAGATATTAATATTAATATCGCCCCGAAAACTTTTGAACCGTCACAGGAACATAAAAATAGGGTCAATTACCTGAACACGCTCTCAAATTATGGTATCTTGGCTGGGCACACCTTGCCCACTAGAGAGCAAAATTGCCTTGACCATGTCATGTTAAAAATAAATAAAATTAAGTACACAACGTCGATTGCAGTATTACATACTACAACGACAGACCATTTTACTACATTTCTTACAATTTCTAAAATTAAAAATAAAATAATTATAAATAAAACTAAAACTACAATAAATTTTGAAGAAGCGGTACTTTACCTGAAAAATAAAAACTTAGCTGAACTTCTATTCTCAGACGATCCAATTGCTGTGACAAATTTGCTAATAGATAAAATAACTGAAAGCCTTCAAGCAAATACTACAGTGACTCCTGTACCGAGTGGTAAACGAACTATCAAACCATGGATCTCTGCTGGAATCCTACGTTGCATTCGAAACAGAAACAAATTACAGCATAAGCTCCGAAAGAAACCAAATAATGAAATTCTTCGTATCACTTACCGCCGGTACAGGAATTACTGTAATAATTTGATAAAAAAATTAAAAAGAAAACATGAACGTGATAGCATCATCAACTGCCTACACAATAACAAATTGCTGTGGAACAATATTAAAAACATTACATTTACTAGTAAATCTCATAACTGTAATACGGAATTATTAAATATTAAGCCCTCGTATGCTGAATCAGCTAATTTCGCAAATGAGTACTTTGCAAATATTGGAATGCAACTAGCAAACAAAAAAAACTGTCGGCACTCATCCTAATACTAGTACTTTAGATAATCTACAATCCTTGCCTAATTCCTTTGTTTTACTAAACACTGACATAGACGAGGTTAAAAGTACCATTCTCAACTTAAAATCTGACAGCTCCCCTGGATGGGACAATATTCCTAGTAAATATTTAAAAATGATAGTTGATGATGCTGCACCTATTATAACACACCTGGTAAATCTATGTTTTGACAAAGGTTTATTCCCAGCTGCTCTTAAACAGTCAATTATTACCCCTGTGTACAAGAGTGGCGATAGAGACGAAATTAGTAATTATAGACCTATTTCTGTTTTGCCAGCAATTTCCAAAATTTTAGAAAAACTTATTAATGCGAGATTAGTAAAATACTTAAATAAATTTAATATCTTATCTCCTACACAATTTGGCTTCAGACAAGGAAAATCAACAGAGCATGCGATCTCTGAGCTTAGCTCTTTTGTAACAGAGCAGTTGGATAATAGAAGAAAGTGTCTGTCGGTTTTCCTTGATCTGAAAAAAGCATTTGATACCGTCTCCATCCCTATCCTTGTACACAAATTGGAAAAGATTGGCATAAGAGGAACTCCACTTGCTCTTCTCGAAAACTACTTGACTGACAGGAGGCAAAAGGTTAGGCTTCCGGGATGCACTAGTGGAGGGGCGGGGGTGTCAGACGGCGTGCCACAAGGGAGTGTATTAGGACCTACCCTATTCCTCATCTACATCAACGACCTTTGTAGTATGAATATAGCAAACGCTAAAATCTTGTCGTACGCTGATGATACGGCCGTTGTCTTTGCTGGTGCATCCTGGGAAGAAGTCAGGGTAAGCGCTGAACTTGGTCTGTCTCAAGTCGCCCTGTGGCTGCAAGAAAACCTTTTGACACTAAATACATCTAAAACAAATTATATTTGTTTTAGTATTTTTAACAACATGCAGCCACAGCACGACTTCAGCATTAAAATTCATGACTGTTCTGGGACTGTCAACAAAACAACCTGCAACTGCCCATCTATAGCAAAAGTCTCTGCTGTTAAATACCTAGGTATTCACGTTGACCAGAGATTATCATGGTACACACAACTAAAACATATTATAAACAGAACTAGAAAGTTAACATGGATTTTTAAAACACTTAGACATGTCCTACCTGAGCATTCGGATAGAAAGGATTCCCCAAAACCTATTCTTAATCAAATTTATGTTTCTCTTGTACAATCAGTATTAACCTATTGTATTCCAATTTGGGGTGGAGCAGCGAAAACGCAATTTATTGACTTAGAACGAGCACAAAGAACATTAATCAAGGTTATGTACTTCAAGAAAAGACTATTCCCCACTGATAAGTTATATCAGATTAGTGGACTACTTTCTGTGAGGAAATTGTATATATCAATGACAATTCTTAAAACCCATAAGAACTTACCTTTTGACACTTCCTTATCCAAAAAGCGGCGTAAAGATATCGTAGCCCCAATACCATCCATTACAACTACGTTTGCTAGCAGGAAATACAATTCCCGCTCAGCTTTCCTAAATAATAAAATAAACAAAGAAATTTATTCTTATGATAAAACATATTACGAATCAAAGAAAATTATCATGACCTGGCTTTTGACTAAATCGTATGAAGAAACTGAACTTTTATTGGAACGTGTTACATAGCTATACTTTCACTTACATACTCACACACACAAAATACACACACCCACATCCTTATATTCATACACGCACATACACACACACTCAAACATACACGCACACACACATATTCCACTATATTTACTCTTGCACATACAAACAACTATTCCCTCAATTTATTAATTTATAAGATATTATTAGGTTAAGTGAGTGCTTCCATGCTCGGGGACGTCGCTTGAAGTTGTTCGTTTGTCTGGTCTCGTGCTGTCCTTTTCAGTTTCATTGAATAAGAATATGACAGCGCGAGATTTGATTGGCGGTTGGCTTTGTGTGGCGTCTCTGAGTGCGGTAATTACTTACTTACTTATTAGGCTATAAGTTTCTCTAACCTGCTTAATTAGGATTATTAGCTCAATTAGGTTTTTCTCAACCGTTTTATTTGTTTTTTCAGTTGATAAATTTTACTTTAAGTTTAAATTATGTTAATACCTCATTTATGTACCTACTCTATGCTTGCAGCTCACCCAGCTGCATTTTCTTATAATGAATTCTAATCTAAATATGATGAAGAAACATAGCTGGGTGGGCTGTATGCCGTCTGCAACTGCGGCGTCTTTTAAGGAGGAGCGGAGCCTTCAAACACAGGCAACTTCTGCTTAAATGGAGGCTCCAATCTATGTTATAGTTAAGAAAACATGTCTACAGAAATAAAAACTATTTTATTTATTTTATTTATTTATTTAAACGCCAGAACTATTCCTGACCGCTATCCTGTACGCCACATTGCGGATTTTGCTAACAACCTTGCTGGTTGCACAGTCTTTAGCAAGATCGATTTAGTCAAGGCGTACCATCAGATTCCGGTTCTTGAGTCTGAAATTTCGAAAACGGCAATTACAACTCCGTTTGGTCTCTTCGAATTCCCGTTTATGACCTTCGGTTTGAGGAATGCGGGCCAGACGTTCCAACGGTTTATTGACGAGGTGGTGCGTGGTTTAGATTTCTGCTATCCCTACGTTGACGATATCCCAATTTATTCACGTGACGCTCAAGAGCACGCTGTACATCTTCGTATCCTTTTCCAGCGACTCTCTGACTGAGGTGTTGTCGTCAACACTTCAAAGTGCGTTTTCTGCACTGACAAGGTAACTTTCTTGGGGTACCGGATTTCCAAAGATGGTACGTGCCCACTTCCTGAACGAATCGAGGCCCTGCAGGATTTTCTCTTGCCCAAGACCATCGAGGGACTTCGTCGTTTTCTGGGCATGGTAAACTTTTACCGGCGTTTCCTTTCCCATGCAGCCGAGTTACAGGCGCCATTGATTGATGCATGTCCGAGTCAGCTTGGATAGGGTAAAGCCAGCTTTCGTGGATGGTGACTGTGTCTTGCCAGTGCCACGGGTGCGAATTCCACCACACCCAGCATCTCCAACTAGCCTTTCTCCGCCTGTACTTATAGATGCTGCTCCACCTATTTCTGGCCCTTCTACACCTTCTCCATCAGTTGATAATACTCCATCTTCCTTTTTTTCTGTTCCTCCTTCTGACTCTGCTTCTCAGTACACGACATGTTCTGGTCGTAGGGTCCGTTTTAGATACCAATGCATTGTTTGACCGACAGACAGACTGACCTCTGTTTCTTTCCTCCCCACCCATTTTCTTGATATATTTATATATTGTTTTTTTTCATCATTGGTTTTTCTTTCTTCGTGGGGGGGTGACGTGGCGCGTGGCTGAACTCCTTGGTTCAAACTCTGTCGCGCGCTATGTTTTGTTTTTCGAGCTGTCAGTCAAGACAGATTTTTCACGACGCTAAAAATTTATCTGATGTAAATTGATTTTATTAAATGTGCTAAGTAAATGTAAATACCTCTTCAATGTTACATGTACATTGTATTGTAAATAAACTTGTAAATATATAATATGGGGGTTTCATATCGACATTCCCCATAAGCTTATAGGTACCTACTGGCTTTGTTACCACTTACTTGCTGCTGTGCGTACCTTGTAGGTAGTTCTAATTATACTGTTTTACATCTTTTGTGGTACAAAGGTACATAGGTAAGTAGATGCCTAGGTCCTAGACACTTTAGCCAAAAAATATTAAACTCGCACTGCCAGATTTTTTTATTAGTAGAAATATAGGTAATATATACTAATATGTTTGGATGCTTGGAGATAATAAAAAAATAAACAACCGGTTTACATTGTTGTTTTTTTTTTCAGTTTCATTTCAGGTTTGGATAGCTATGCTCGGTAGGTACGGTCAATAGCACGTCAGTCAAAACATGAACGGGACGCCCGAAACCAGAGACCCACATGGACAAAGTGTTACCACTGAAGTGCGGTCAACTGTACGTAGGCACTTTTGTATAAATTTGCGTCTTACTGCCAGTTGCAGAAAGCTTCTTAAAAATAAAAGCTTTTTCAGTATATTACGATGTACATCGTAATATCATCATGACATCCCATGAAACGTCCACTACAGGACAAGAAACTCCCTCCCTAAATTTCTATAGCAAATAAATATCTTTAGCTTATCTCCAAAATTCCAGTTTTTGCTAAAACAATGTGCAGGGGAAGTACCATAGTCACCACGCTTGTTAGCGTTACAGCTGGAACCATGGACCGCGGTTTTTGGTGACCACAGAATATAAGAAAGATGATACGATACACGGAAAGACACTGCTGCCCATCCTCTGGTTCATTTACCCTTAGTCGCCTCTTACGACACCCACGGGTAGACATAGGTAGGTACTATTCTTTGCCGGCACCACACGGGGCGTAATATACTGTGTCGATACTTCGGAAAGTATCGATAGTGTAGAAAGGAACTACACTATCGATGCTTGCGTTTCGATACTGTGTCCCTACGGATCAGATCGGCCGGTGTGCGTTGGGTCGGTCACAAAATCGGTCGTAAAATCGGAAGAAAATTCTGTCCGATAATCGGACCTTAAAAATACGGTCGTGGGCGGGAGAGCCCTTAGAAGCATTTTTGTTAATATCGAGACTGGAACCATGAAAATATATGTTCATGGAATCTTATCTTACTAACAAAAAATAAAATCATCGACATCGTGTGTCGATACGATATTATTTTGATCGATCACCTCTCTAAACGTCATACAAGAAAATCGGTCACCGATTATCGGTCGTGTGCGGGAGCCTGTGTGCGTTGGGTCGGTCACAAAACTCGGTCGTAGGCGGGAGCCCTAAAAGCACCGCGAGTAACTTCAAAGATGCAGTGCGGTCCGAGGTGCGTGGCTGTCCGTGATCGTTGGTTGCATGTTGGCTCTGTTCATACGGACAATACACATGAGCTCTTACCGCACCTTTGCGTTATCGTCGGTGATGGTGATGTTCAGTGCGGGCTGGTCCGCGTCCATCCGCAGAATTAAAGGTATACCAAAAACTGATAAGTAATGGGGAAATGAAAGTTTAAATTGAGCAACATTGGGGTAATTGGACTAGAACTTTTTGATACTAGGGTCACGGGACCGCGCGGCCGGTCAGCGGCACGGCCTCCGATTTCGTAATACGTTGTACCTACTAACTACTCCGCACGCACGCAGCCGTGTGAGTGCGCAGCATTGAAAATACGCTGATTGCGTTAGCCTCCGAGCAAAAAGTTGTATATGTTTAGCCAGCGCACTATCACGCTTTGAAGATCTTGACATTGAGATGTTTTTAAATTTATGACGTGATTTTTGCGATATGCTGCATCCGTTTATTAAAACAAGAGCCAAAACAGTCGTCTGGGTATTATTTTAAAACAAATTCAAAAAGCCGCTGCTGTATGTGTTGCCGCTTCTAAGAAATGAAGAATTTTGTTTACCAAACTTTTTACTAAGCACCTAAATTATCTGAAGCAGCTCACTTCTCTCAGTCGCTTTTCTATGGAACAATATGTACTCATACCTACTACCTAGTTAAGATACACCGGTAAGAAAACACAGCCTATTTGTTAAGATAACTACACAATATATACACATACTGATTTTGAAAGCAATTGGCCTCGTAACTAAAAAGGTTACTATACCCTGAAGATAATCGAACTCTCAATCCTAGGCAGTTTGTCAGCTTCTTTGAGGTTGTCGGTGTGGCCGAGGGAATGTAATATAAAGGGTGGGCTACAATATATCTGCACAGGTCGCAGTGGCCGTTGAACATTAGGAGCCCGGCCCCTTTACCCTCAAAACATAAAACATAAACTAAAAAGGTCAAAATAGCACCCAGTTTTTTCAGTTTTTTTTTTCTTATATGTTTCTCTATATCATCTAATAATATTTAAGCCAAATAAATCCTAGAGATCCTAGAGCGAGCTTTTTTTTATAAAAATTGTAAACAAACTTTTAATAAAAAAAATACCTTATACCTTCTTTTACATGTTGTGTTTCCTGAATGAAAATAAGCCTATTTTTTTGGGTCAGGTAGGTGAAGTAATCTTCTCCTTTTTCAGAGATCGCATGGATCATTTGCTAGTACTTTTAAAGCACATTTACCCGTTTCTAATAAAACAGCAGTTAAACTTCGGCATATTTGTGATCGCGCAACGAGGTAAGTATAAATTAGTGATGAATATTTTAACTTAAGTAAACTTATTTAATATTTTCTTTCTGTCGTCGCCGCTTGTTCTTAGAAAATTCATAAACCTGTTCCCAAAATATAAAACCAAACGTAAGGATTCGCATAATTAGGATTATCCAGTCTGTATGTTTAGTCTTTGAGGTAAAAAAGAGAATAGGTTTTTGTGTTACTAAACGATATGTGAGTGTTACACATAATTGTATTTAAGTATTTTGGTAAGTAAGTTTATTGTTTGATTTTATGTACCTAATTTATTTTCAAATTAGTCTAACTTAGTTAAGCAAACTCTGCACTACTCGTGTCCATCTCAGCGATTCCCAGTCCTAAGGTTGCCTGGAAGAGATTGCTCTAAGCAATAAGGCTACCTTTGCGCGCAATAAGATATAAGGTTTCTTACGCAATTTCTCTTAATTTGTGTGCAATAAAGAGTTTCTATCTATCTATCTAATTATGTACTTCGACGGATAAACACACGTTTTATATTGCCGGCTTAGAACCGAAAAGTTTCGATCCTGTACGCGGCTATTCTTTAGGGAGGACAGCAGTTTCACGGACCACCGCCTGTCGCCGCGTCTCATCGAGTAGATACTGCGTAGCGCTGCACGGTGAGCGCGGGTGTAGAGCTTGGAGAAAATCCGCGTACAGGATCAAAACGTGTCGGTCCTATAATAGAGGAGATATAGAATTTGGCAAAGACAGTGTATCTTTTCGATATATTAAAAATCTATAAAAATCTAAGCGTATAAAATACGTTCTTTTGAATAAAAAAAAAAGGAAAAAATTCATCATCATAACATCCCATGAAACTTCCACTACAGGACAGGGAGCTCCCTCTAGAATTCTAGCTTTTGCTGGAAAAATGTAGAGAGGAAGTACAGCTATTAGTCACCTCGCTTGTTAGCGTTACGGCTGGCACCATGGACCGCGGTTGTAGGTGACCACAGTAAGTAAGATGTTAGATACAAAGGAGGATGCTGCTGCCCATCCTCCAGTTTATAACCCTTAGTCGCCTCTTACGACACCCACGGGTATGTAAAGATTGGTATTATTCTTTCCGGCACCACACGCGACCTAAAAAAATCATATGTGGTATCAAATTCCAGGAAATTACATACTGAAAACGGTTATGACGTTTATTTAAAAGACATAGGCATAGATTAAATAATAGTAAACTACACAGGCTACTTTTAATTGCAAAAATGAAACTGGAACGAGTGAATTAGGTGATGAAAGTTTGTATGGCAAATCAATAAAATAATGAAGATTACGCTTTTGTGGCTAACCGATTTGATGAAATTTGGTATAAAATATTGTAAATCATGAAAAAGGATTCAGGCTACTTTTGATTCCAAAAATAAAACTGAAACGGGGTGAAATAGGGGATTTGTACGAGTATGAAAACTCAATAATTTCTAACGTTTTCATGGCTAGCCATCTGAACAGCTCTGAACTGATTTAAATAATATTTGATGTAAAGATTACTGTAATTAACCATAGTCCAATAAAAATACGGTTTTGCAAAACATTAAATGCTAATAGCTACTTTTTTGTGTATATCGTATCTAAATATGATGTTAAGACGCAATATTTACGAATCCACCTAAAATTTAAAGCGGAATATTTTTTTCGAATAACAGCTAAGGCAAAAATAGTAATAGACAATTATATACTTTATATCATAGATAAACGTATACTTTACATATAGGTATCAAAATCCACCATAAATATATTTAAAAATATCAATTTATTTCAAAATATAAAATCTCCACTTATTTTTACATATAAGGGCCAATAAAGTCGAGGTAAAATAATAGAAATAAACTGAGCTAAACTCAACCTTTTTAAATGTAAGTGATTCTAATACTCGTATATATTCACAAAAATGCCATACTAAATAAAAAAAAAGTTTTTTGTAATCGCTTGTTTACAATGATTTTACATACATACATACATAACATCACGCCTTGTTCCCGTTGGGGTAGGCAGAGACCACAGTTCTCCACCTGCTACGATCTTGACATACTTCCCTTGCTTCCTGAACCTTCATGAATCCTTTCATACATGCTCGTCGGTTTAGGGTACTTTTAACCTGGCCTTTATTCAGAACGTCTTGAATTTGGTCCTGGTACGTTCGCCGAGGCCTTCCCCTTCCAAAGTTTCCATTCACTCTCGCCTTGTGGATCTCTTTCGTCAATCTTCCTTCATTCATCCTCTCCACATGACCTAACCATCTTAGCATCCCTTTCTCAATTTTAGTCACTACGTCTTCTTTTACGCCACACCGTTCTCTTATCACACTATTTCTTATCCTGTCACTCAATTTAACACCAATCATACTCCTTAGCGCTCTCATTTCCACTGCATTAATTCTACTTTCATGCTTCTTCTGCCATACCCAGCTTTCACTGCCGTACATCAGTGTTGGTACCAAAACGCCTCCATGAACAGCCAGACGAGCCTTGTGAGACACCTTCTGACCCTTCATAAAAGCATGCAGAGCACCATTCACCATGTTTCCAGCATTCAATCTTCTTTCGATATCACTTTCGCACTTTCCATCTCTCGTAAACTTAGAACCCAGATACACAAACTCCTACACTTGTTCGACTTGTTCACCACCTATTAATATAGTACACTCTGTCATACACTCTTCTCTTTCAAGTACCATTACTTTCGTCTTGCTTACATTTACTTTCATTCCTTTCCTATCAAAAGCCACATTCATCATTGTTACCATCTCCTGTAACTCGTCAGCAGATGACGCAAGTATAACTTGGTCATCAGCGTAGAGAAGACATTTGATGAGTAACTCATTCATTCTCAGTCCACACATACTCTCTTTCAGATCAGTCAAGTTTCACTATTTTTCAGCGCGTACGATAACACTTTAAGATTAGTTAAGTCTATTCCATTTAGTTTAACAGGATTCACATTTCGCTGGACATCAATTTTCAGGTTTTCAGGTAACTTCACCAGTGGGAGCTTCGGGTACACCAGATTTTCTCCATTGAAGGTATGTTCTCGTAAGCAGTGCTTGGAAAAGTTGTATTCACATTTATCGTCTATTGTAAGCAGGTAAGTGCCAAAAAGAGCATAATGAAGGATTTCATTAGCACACGTCCTTGTCAGGTCAACAGCAGATTTAGAGTATACCATCCACCGGTTCATGTGGAGGGATTCTACCTTTACTCCTTCAAGTTCTATTGGACTCTGCATGCAAGAGACGTTCTTAGAATATTTCATCAGGTCAAGAATGCAGGTGTCTTCGACAGGTACTATGATCTGCTCTTCATCACACAAGTAAGTTCCATCTTCTATGGTTTTGCATGGGGTGGACAGCGAGCTGGCTTTTAACCCCTTCACAATAAGGTAAGGATATTCGGGTAGTATAATTAGGGTAAGGTTTGTTTCAGGTTTTCTATTACATTTACAAATTCTATTACAAAAGTAATTTCCTGATTCTTAAAATACGATTTCAATATCATGGCCTGTTCAATTTTTATGATATTTTCAAAAGTTGGCTTGTATATGAGTCTGTCAGTTTTTTCTATAAGCTAAAGTATTTTAATAAGTTCATTCGTATTGATTACAGATTGGTGCAATATTCCTATTTTACTGAATGCTAAAATATTTTCAATCTCGTTCAATTTTGCATAGATTGTCTGAAAATTATGTAAAATCAGATTATAGACATGTATTACCTGATTAATATGAGACGTCATTGAAATATCTTTAAGGTTTTTACTTATTTTATTGACTACGACGCTTAACTGCTCGAGATTGTTAGTTACATTTATAGTAGAGTTAGTAAAAATTCCGGTCATTTCGGTTATCAGAGTAGTTTTCTTTTCGATAGAGAGCTGGCGTGATTTTACTTCTCATATCAAATTATCGTATTTAATGGCGTCATCGTGATCCAAGTTTCCTGTAATAAATTTGATCAAAGATCCTAAAGGGTTGATGAGCCCCCTCTTTTGTCTGTTGAACGGGACTATTTGTGCATATTTTTCCAGGGTGATATTTAACATGTGGTCTACTTGCAGGTTAACATCATCAAAGTATATTAGCAAGGATTTACTAATGTTGGAGTGAGGTCCTACTAATCTATTTAGTTCCTTATATCTATTTATATTTAAACCTAAATCTTCCTTAATAAGCCTAGTATCTAATATCTTAATTATTATCCACTTATCGTAGGAAACGAGAGCGGTTCCTTCTCTGATCGGGAGAACGCCGGGGTTCTTCTCAATCTTTTGAAGCTGAAGGGCCCGGGTCATTACTGCCTGGGTCAGTAGCAGGACAAACCTGTGGAGGACGTCGTATGTCTTTAATTGGAACTTTAGTGCTTCTGGCGTTGGTCTCTACTTGAACTACATTTCTTTTTACCTTTTCTTTGACCTTGGCCTTTTGGTACCTAGGTTTATCTTTGCCCCTACGTGTGTTAACACCTTTTACAAAGATGGTATCATCATCACGTAAATCAAAACTAGTCTCTCCTGTCCTATCTTGTTGAATTCTTTCCTTCCTAGTTCCTATTCTATCAGCCAAATATTTGTATAAGTACCGAGTTCTTTTCGCATGGTCCCTAACCAGCTGTTGGGTGTATTCTTTATCAAAATCGGTGGAAAATTGACTTTTGCTTTCCGTGTGTCCGAAAACCACCTCGAAAGGGGTAAGTCCTGTTACAGAATGTATCGTCTGATTATAGGCCATTATTGCATATGTCATTACTGATGCCGCGTCTGTGAATTTGCGTTCATATTTTGTGATACGATAATTTTCCAAAATTGTGGAATAAAAACGCTCAATCAGCCCCATTGAGTTGGGGTTGTTGGGAGTTCCTATGTGAACATCTACTGTATAAAATGACAATAATTCTTTCATGAGCTTGTTATTGAATTCGGAACCAGGGTTTGAGCTAATTTTGGTGGGTATGCCGTAAAATGAGAAATACTTGATGAGGGCTCTTACTACCTCGGGGGTTGATCTATCAGGAATTTCAAAAGCTTGGGCCATTTTACTGAATGCGTCGATAACGGTTAAGTAGTATTTTCCTTCGATGGAAAATAAGTCTATGAAAAGCTCTTCGAACGGTTTTGATTGAGTCTGAGTAAGCTGTAATTGGGGTTTGAAAGGTCTGCGATCGTACTTCATACGTTTGCAAGTTTCGCATGAGTTGATTATACTGGTTACCGTTTGTTCCATATTAGTCCAAAAATAAACGCGTTTTAGGTGAGAAATTGTTTCTTTGATTCCGCGGTGACATGTTTTTCCTTGATGATACCGCATCACTATTTCTTCCTGTTCTTTTTCGTCAGTGACGTTAATTACTCTGTCTGTACATTCATAAAGTTGTACTGCGTCTTTTCTAAACAATGCGATAACTATTTCGGAAAATTGTCGTCTGTGTTCTTTATCTTCAAAATAGATAAAGTATTTGATTTTGGGTCTAATATATTCCTTGAGGAATTGTTTGATCAGATCAGGGTTATCCAAAGGTAAGTGGAATTGCAGAATTTTTTGTTTTGGGTGAGATAGGATTTTTACTGAGAGTTCATCTTTAAGCCACTTGTGAATTAATATTTGATTAGGTTTAGTGTCTATAGCTTCATGGAGTATAGGGATTCCGTTAGTGTCCATGTCTTCAGCAGAGTGCACTGTATCAGTGCTGGAGTTGTCTACTGTCGCGGTACTACTACCAGATCGGCTACGTGGTTGGTTTTCTTGTTCATCTGCACTTAGGGTTGTTCCAGATCCGGATGCGTGAGAAGCAACGGTGGCAGAACGGCGGAACGGTGATCGTCGTCTATAGGGTTTTCAGGATTTTGCAGGAGTCAGTCGTTTACGGGGTTTTGTAGTTTTTTGTCCTAATCTTGATATTTCGTTTGTAAGTTTCTTGATATAGTCATTAAGGTCATTGTTTTCAGAGTCTCCTACATTAACTATCATGGATTGCTGGTCTTCGGGGTCATCTTTACCTAGAGCATTTAGTCGTATTCTTGAAAGGGCGTCTGCATTTGTGTTCTGTTTTCCATTTTTATGTATAACTTTGAAGTCATATTCACCTAATCTTAGTTTGTAGCGGGTCAGTTTACTATTGGGCTCTTTAAGAGAGTCCAGCCAGGCTAAGGGTCTGTGGTCAGTGTATATGGTGAATTTGTTGCCGTATAGGTATGGGCGGAAGTGTTTCACTGCCCATACTATAGCGAGGAGTTCTTTTTCAATGGTGCTGTAACGTTTTTCAGAGTCGTTAAGGGTCCTGCTAGCATACGCGATGGGTCTGTCACTGCCAATGGAGCCTTGCGAGAGCACGGCACCGACGCCAAAGTCAGATGCGTCCGTGGTTAGTATGAACGGCTTTGTGAAGTCAGGGTATTGTAGTAAGGGAGCGTTTACCAAAAGTTCCTTACATTTTTCAAATGCTTTTAGGTAGTTTTCGTCAATCACAATTTTACTATTCTTTTTCAGGCACGCTGTCATGGGTTGTGTTATTTTTGAGAAGTCCTTTATAAATTTCCTGTAATAGCCGATGAGTCCTAGAAAGCTTTTTATTTCAGTTGTTGTTTTTGGTACTGGGTAGTTTAGTATAGCGTCAATTTTGTCAGCGTTAGGTTTTAGTCCTTCGGGTGTAATAGTATGTCCTAAGTAGGTTGTCTCTTTGCATAAAAATTCTGATTTGTCTAATTGAACTTTTAGGTTGGTTTCCCTAAGTCTGTCAAAAACGGCTTTAAGTTTAGTCAAATGTTCTTCGAGGCTGGATGAAAAAATGATAATGTCATCGAGGTAGATCAAGGAATGTATACCTTGCAGTCCTCTCAGTACATTATCCATCGCTCTTTGGAATGTCACCGGAGCTGTCTTCAAGCCGAACGGCATTCGAAGGAACTCATAGTGGCCGAACTGAGTCGAGAAGGCGGTTTTAGGTTGATCTTCTTTTTCTATTTCAATTTGGTGATAGCCGCTTGCTAAGTCAAGTACGGAAAAGTAACAGCTTTTACCTAATTTGTCAAAGAGGTCGGTTATATTAGGCAGCGGATATTTGTCATCTACTGCGATGTCATTGAGGCGTCGGTAGTCAACCACCATCCTGTATTTTGGTTCGCCGCTTGCGTCAAGTTTTTTGGGCACCAGGTGTACGGGTGCACCCCATGGTGAATGAGACTCTTGGATGACGTTATCGTTCAGTAGTTTTTCAACTTGTTTTCTAATTTCAGCGGCTTCAGCCGGAGATTGTCGGTAGGGTTTTACATAGATAGGATCTTCATTAACTGTTCGGATTTTATGCTTGACTTGGTTAGAAAAGCTTAAAGGTAAGTGTTCAGAATAGAAAATGTCTTTGTACCGAAACAGAGATTATAAATTTTGTGACGTTCCTCGTCGTTCATGTGATCGAGACGTAATTTGGATAAGTTTTGTTTCAGAATTTCATCTTTTGTGTGATCATCTATTTCGCGAGTATTATGTATTTGAATTTCCTCATTTTCGAATTTTGTGACATTTAAGGGTTTAGTAATTTTAATCTCATAATAATTATTTGATGTGTTTTGTATTACGGTGGTTGCGTATCCACGTTCACAAGTTACAAGTGCTGAAGAAGTTCTTACTCCTTTTCCGAAATTTATGTGATTTATTATTGCTTCACCATTATATAGATCTACTGGGATTTTTACTCTAGTTTCGGTTCGCGGTTCAAGGTTAATTGTATAAGGTGGGCTGTAGATGATTGGTATTTCAGTATCTCTTGTTTTCAGTATTTGGTTTTTCATATCAATGTTAGCATCTAACTGTTTTAGCAAATCTGAGCCTATCAATCCACCGTAGCTGCTGTCTACGTCATATACATAGAATTTGTGAGTATCTGTGCTTCGGAAAGTTTTCAAGAGAGGTATGTGTATAATTTCATTGTGACTGCTTCGCGCGTGTGTACTTATGATTTCGAAAGGTTCGTTATGTTTGTATGCTGAAAAATATTGGTTCGCGATTTCAGGGCTGATAAAGGATTGAGTACTTCCTGTGTCGATCATGAATTTTGTGTCTAATTCCGGGATATTAATGTGCGGTAATTTTAAAGCACCGTGATGGTTAAGATGTACTATTTCGGATGGTCTGTTTTCGAGGCCAGTAGCTGAAAATTTTCAGTTTCAGGGACTTTTGGTTGGGCCTGAGCTTGCTCAAGGTCGGTATAGTACTCTTCAGGATAGTCATAATTGTCGACTTGTTGAAATTCATGAGAAAAGTCACTTTCCGTCATGTATAGGTTTACTGTCATGTATTCTGAGTATTGTGGGTCAGTCAGTTCGTTTGTGTAAAATAGATTATTGGAATTTCGTGGTGCGACATAATTTGGCTTAAATTGGGGCGCTGTGCGCATTGAAACGTCATTATCATATGTGTTATGTAGAGGTCGTTGACCTTGTTGCTGTTGGTAGTATGAAGGGTTTATGCCAAATTGAAATTGGGGTTGGTTATTTTGTTGGACGGGCCTGTATCCACCCTGTGGTTGTGGGATACCGAATTTAAAATTTTGGTTAGGCATGATTGGTTTATAACCTTGGTTTTGAGGGTTTCCAAATTTAAAATTTTGATTAGGCATAATTGGTCTGTAACCTTGATTTTGGGGAATACCGAATTTGAAATTCTGAGGTGTAGATTGATAAGGGCTACCGAATCTGAAGCTATGATTTTGTGGTTTAGGAAATCTGAAGTTCTGTCCAAAATTATTATTAGGCGGAAAAATTGGCTTATAATTTGGCATTGGTGCACTGTTTTGGGAAAATTTCTGTTGGGCAGAGTTTTGCGGGTTATTATTGCGGGAATTGTATTGATTCAAGTTTACTTCCTCCATAACTATCGTAAGTGCATCTTCCAATTTATCGCAATTATGTAGTCTTACAACCCGAATCATGTCTTCTGGCAAATTATATAGAAATACATTTAAGGACATGTGGTTGTAAATGGTCATTTTCGCCTCCTTTACGTCTTCATCCTCAATCAAATTTATTTTAGAAAATAGTGTGCTTCTGACATTTTGGATCCAATTACAAAAATTAAGATAAGATTCGCCATGTGAAATTTTCAAATTTTCTAACTCAATAGCAATGCACTCCTCGGACCTGGGATCACCGAAATGTTGTGAAAATAATTGTCGTAATTCACCCCAAGTAGTAATGTCCTGTCGTTCACTAATAAGGTGGGCGGCCTTACCTATCAGGCGGCTAGTTATAGCATGAAACACATAAATATCTTGAGCCGGGTTTACAGGTTCAGATCTGAAGGCTCTTATTACATATTCACTCTTTTTTAAGAACAGATTTAATAATTTTCCGTCACCATCGAATTTTGGGACAATGTTTATGATTTCAGAGGGGATGGTACGAATTTCATCCATTTTTAGTTAATTTAAGCTTATTTAACCTTTCACAAAATTTAATTACTAGTTCAAAACAGTAAATAATTATTTATTACAATTTTTATTAAAACTAACGCTTTATGACTTTATATTATGATCTAAGACCCTGTATAAATTTTCTATAGATGTGTTATAGAAGATCTATACTAGAGTTTATTTTAACTTAACTTAAAATACACAGCCAATGGAAGAGATTTAGGGATGGACGGGATATAGTGAAGAGGTCTACTCACAGTATAGCGTTTCCCATTTCCTCCAAAAATGGCCTTGGTGAAGGGTTCTCCAAACCAAATCCTCCGGTTCGCACAAGACAAAATTTATTTGGTTCACGGATACCGGTTCACGTAAAAACGCTCACGAAAAACACCACACTCAGACCGATTTCGAGGTCTTCAAAGGCGCAGGATTTCCGTGCCGATATCCTGTCCGCAGCGCCAGTCAAAAAGCGACGGAGGGAAAATAGGTTTTTTTAAACTACTTTTAAAGAAAAAGAGAGAAGTTATTCCTTCAGTGGTCGATATTAGACTGATTTTATTAATTAATATTCTTACTCGCTAGACAAAGGATATGCTTAACTAAGCAGTCTGCGATGCAGCTGCGTTGATGCGGACCACGCGGTCTACATACCGGTGGGCAGACGTGACTAGTTAGGTTTTTTATCTGTCAATATTTTGATATAATATAATAAATACTTACTTAATTTTATGAAGTTAAATTACGCTACTTTATATGTTTTTTTATTACATTTATGTATCGCACTTTTTTATGTCAGTGTATTTTTACGTTATAACATTTTGTTTACTCTATAGTTTTAACATAGTTCGTTTAATTATATTTAATTTTTATTATTTTCTTGCATTCAGTTGCTTTTCTCGGCGATAATTTTTGGAAAACCTTTAACATATAGTTAGATTAAATTTCCCCATTAATAAAACGAAGTTCAAGTTCAGCTTTAAGATCTTTATAGTGCTGCTTTTGCTTTGGCGTATGGTCTGAGAATATTTGAATGTTTTTGTTCTTGATTTTATTTTCTTTGCGGAAGATTATCTTTGTAGTTTCTTCAGATCTAAAGTACACTTTTATTGGGCGATTCTTGTCAGGACAATATTTTCCAACGCGATGCAATTTATGTGGTGTAGGTATGTCTTTACCAATGGTTTGAATTATTTGCAAGATTTCATGTTTATCAGAGCTATGCCGTTCCTTAGCATTAGGTGAAGATGGTTCCACAATACCGGAAAAAGTATGTTTTTGCATCGAATCATGCGTTCATTAACTTCGCAGACCAGCTCTTCCTGGTTTAAAGGGTTTGCGTTGGGTTGGTTGTTCTTGAGCATTTGAACCTCGGCTTCTAGTGATTGTATTTTCGTTTGTGTAACGGTGTTCGCCGCAGTCAATTTGGCCAAATCAGTTTTAATTTTGTTCTGTTCTAATATAATAATTTATATAGTATCCTTAATATTTGATACTTGATCTTTAATAGTAGAAATGTCCATACCAAGCTGTTTGATATTTTCTGTTTGAGTTTCACTAGTCGATATTACCAGTGTTATCATATAAGACATCCTTTTACTCAACTCCGAGAGTTCATTTGTAACATCTGTATTCTCATTACGCTCAAAACGGTGGTTTTGAGTATTGGAGGTATCAGGATCTGACGGTGAACTTGTTACTTGCGGGTATTTGAATTGCACGGCGGAAATGCCATTTACAGTAAGCGAGCGCAACGTATCCATGTTAATCGTATCGGTGGTACTTGGGATAAGTAGTTAAGGTGATCTGTGACGGCCAGCTTAGCCCCGAACGCAACTAGATGGAGCCACTGCTGCAAATACAAGGTTTTATTTTTTAATGCAATATGTACCATCTGTATATGTGCAAAAAGTTGATCCGCGTAAATTTCATCGTGCAACTTCAGCGCCTAACAACAATTCCGTAAGAAAAAATATCTCTATATGTCCACTAAAGTCGATTACTCTCGTCAGTCCGTGTTGACATGAGTACGATCACTCACACATGCACACAATGTACAACCGTACAGTTTTGACCGCACGCCCACAATCGTAATATTGAACCAAAAATTGCTAACTAAAATAGTACTTGTTTTCAGTACATTACCTGTATTTTTGTATTAATTAGCGAAAAATTGAACTAAAAATAGCAGTATTCGTTCGTTTTTCAACAGAATTTTATGTCCCGCGTAAGAATGCAAGTCATTTGAATTTTTATATGGAAAACGGATGACCTTAAGCCGTCTTCGAGCGTAAGCGCTGCGGAAGCGGGATAAAAATAAAGAGGCCGTTTCTTTTCCCGAGGGGGTGAAGCGAGTATCTCCACGCTGATCTTGGTTCACACAATGCAATGTGTCGTAAGGGCCACTCAGAGTACCGCACCGTTCTATTTTGTCACTTTACTAATATCTTTTAAGCTCAAAGTCTCAGTACTAGAATTAAATTGATTTTAGAAATTCACTCAACACGTCTGCTCCGTATGCTATTTGGGAAATCCTGTATTGATTTAATTATGAGCAACATAAAAAAGGAAACGGTATTGTTCTCCCGCTCTATTTATCGGATCATGACACAGCCTAATTCTTACGCATAAAATGTCTAGAAATACAAAAACCACTATACAGGGTGTTACTTTAATTGCGTGCCATAACTTAGAGGGTGTTTCAGTAACGATAAAGAAATTGTTTTTTACCATTAAATATTTTTTTAATAGGTATTTTATTTGGTATTATATTTTGACGGTCCTAAGCCCGTTAAAGTATGAAGGGAAAATTGAAGTCACACTCAAAAACCGGCCAAGTGCGAGTCGGACTCGCGCACTGAGGGTTCCGTACCACCACATAATCATAATTGTATTAGTTGAAATTTCAGTAAGTTAATGGCTAGATTTTTTGAGTCCGACACGCGCTTGACCAAAATTTGTTATTTGTTGTTATTTTATAGCCTATTCCTTATAAACATACCAATTTTCAAGTTTGTAAGTGTTCCCGTTTTTAAATAGAACTAAAACAAAAATCGCCTCAGCAACAATCCAACTTGACCCCTCTCTTATATGAATGTTCTTGAAACGGGAGCTCATCACAATTGGTTACCATTAGTTGTGAGAAAAGTTGTAATATTTAATGATTTCAGACTTTTCCCATTATTTGTACTGTGAGACCTAGCTTCTTGCCAAATTTCATAATTTTAGGTCAACGGGAAGTACCCTGTAGGTTTTTCATTTTTGAATAAATGTATGGAGATGAGGACATAAAACGCCATATCTTTTGTTTGCGTAGTTGTAAAAAATTTAAATTTTCAGATCTTGTGTGGTTCATAGATCCTAATATATGGTATTAATTTCAACCTGATACCTCTAACCGTTCGTGAGATAAAGGGTCTTGACAGACAGACAGACAGACAAACTGACAGACAGACGGACAACAAAGTGATCCTATAAGGGTTCCGTTTTTTTCTTTTGAGGTACGGAACCCTAAAAAAGAAAGAATTACTTACATGATACTCGCGCGCTGGCTCGGTGATAGCGCGGTGGCCCTTCGCCTTAGTTTAGTTTCAATGGAGTTAATTTTTTTTTAAGTAGGATTTTTTTTTCATATTTTTTTGTGTTCCTTTATCGTTACTGAGACACCACCTAAGCTATGGCACGCAATTAAATTAACACCCTGTATATGTTTAAAAGAATGTATACACAAGAAAATATTGTATTGTTTCAGACTTACTTTAAAAGTTTTACTTTTAAGATAGTATTTGAGGAAAGCGATGTGAATACAGCTTTTAATGAGTTTCATGATATATTTTGTTTATTGTACAAATTGTGTTTTCCGAAACATAGAACAAAAATTAAAACTGTAGGTTAACTAGCTTGGATAACAAGAGGAATAAAAAAATTTTGTGTTACTAAAAGAAAACTTCGCTTTCTATACTAATAGTAATTCTTATAACAAGTAAAATATCTGGACTACAATAAACTTTAAAAAAAATGTGTTTATACGGCAAAGCGACATATTAACAATAGATACATTTTAAATCACAAAAACAAAAGCAAAGCAACATGGCAGATTATCGACCAAGAAGTTAACGATACTTATTTCTCCAGAAACACCAATCAATTGATTCACAATAATGAAACGATTACTGATGCAAAGTTAATATCACTGACATTTTATTAATTTATTAATTTGACAAACACTGAAAATCACCATTGTAAAAATACGAATTCATATATTTTGAATAATACAATTTATCTTACTCCAATTGATAAAAATGACATTGAAAAACATATAATGGCACTCAACAATACTAATTCGGTAGGTTATGACAAAGTATGCACTAAAGTTGTAAAAGCTTGTCGAAAAGAAATAAGCGAAGTATTAGCTCATTTAATCAATATTTCGTTACAAACAGGTACTTTTCCTGATAGATAAAAAATAAGCGTTGTCAAACCATTATTTAAAAAAGAAGATAAGAATGTTAAAGAAAATTACAGACCTGTGACCCTTATTCCAGTACTTTCTTAACTTTTTACACATGTACACACACACACACACACACACACACATCCACACACAACTATACATACATCCTCACATACAATCCTACATAAACTTCTACTAACTTCATAACTAGTATAATTTTAAAATTGTTTTTCTTTCTAGTTCACTGCTGTTTTTCTTTTTTAGTTTATTAATTATTTTTATCTCTTTGGTTTTCCTTATACTTATTATTGTCAAAATCATGCTGCTCACACTACTCATTTAATGTACTAGGGAAGAGCGGGGCCTCCCAATACAGGTTAAACACTTAAAGGGAGTGTCCTAGTAGTTATAAGATATGCACTGTAAAATCGAAATAAAAACCTTTTTTTTTTTTTTTTTTTGGAAAGGTTATGCATCACAAACTGTCATCTTTCTTTTCGAAGTACAATGTCATAACAGCGGATCAATACGGCTTTCAAAGAGACAAATCAACAACTTTAGCAACCTTTATCTAGTTAATGAGATCCTTCATAAATTTAATGAAAATAACTAAGTAATAGTACTCTTTTTCGACATGTCAAAAGCTTATGATTTCGTGTCTCATAATATCTTATTGACAAAAATTGAGCAGTGTGGAATCAGACGTAATGCGTATGCATGGATCAAATCCTACCTTAATAACAGATCTCAAATAATGGAGATTACCGGAATTGACTCGAAAAATACGATACAAACTTATGAATCTGCATATAAAATAAACAAATGTGGTGTTCCACAAGGAAGCGTTCTTGGGCCGCTTCTATTTTTGATATACTTTTAATGACATTATTGACATGTCTAATTACAGAACCGTACTATTCGTTGATGACAAAACAATTATCATATCAAAACCAAAGATGCTTTCTTTGACATTCTATGAATTGGAAGTTAATAAAGTATTGTTATCTACAATTAATTGGTTAAATGACTATAATTTAAACATAATTATAGTAATATAATAGTTCTTTCTTCAGGCAAAAAACCCACAATTACATAAATATAAAATAGGAAAAAGATAACATACGTTATGCAGTAAAAGCACAGTAAACATTAAACCTATTAAAGTTGTTTATACATTGTATGTATAAATGTATAAATTTAAATAAAACTAATTCCATGAATTTTAATGTTATAAATAATTTAAATATATATTTTTAATGACAATAAAAAACTGCATCTGCTACCCCTGCCATCGATGTATATCTTGGAGTTGGGTCTCTTTGTGAAACATAACTCTGAAAAGTTCATAAGAAAACAAGACACTTTCTCCTTCAATACAAGGTATCCTGATAGATTAGTGGTTGTTCCGGGTACAACAACTTGTTTTCAAAGAAGTAGCTACAATATGGCAGTAAGAATAATTAACAAAATTCCAGATGACATAAAAACCTTGCCCGAAAATAGATTTAGAAATGCCTTTTACAATTTTTTATGTGAAAAATGTTTTTATAGCGTTGACGAGTATTTAGAATTTAAGTAAATTTTGACATTGCAATTTTGTAATTAAGAGTAATATAGGTTAATATAACATTCTTTAATAATATATAAATTGAAATGAAATGACATGCATGCATATTATTAATGTGTTAAATAATTGTAATATCATTGGTTAAATATAATCTTATCATAATTATTTGCATGCCAAATTTGTTTATTGGTTAAGTGTGTGATACTACAAAAAATTTAACAACTTGTAAACCACATTTACTGCAAATAAAGCTTTCTTATTCTTATTCTTATAAATAATATTGACCATACTATATTGATAATAAGTAACATTGAAAAAATCAAATAGAACGTGTTTGCTGTAAGCTAAATCGTTTTTCTTATGCTTTAGGCAAATTGACTAAAGTAGCCAGTAGAGAAACGGCGATCACAGCATACTTTGCATATGTTGAGTCAGTATTGAGGTACGGAGTTTTAATATGGGGAAATAGCACAGGTGCAAACAAGACATTCATTGCGCAAAAAAATGTGTTAGGGCGATTGTGGGTGTGGCTTCAGACGTTTCTTGTAGACCTTTGTTCAAATCATTAAAAATTTTACCACTTCCATGCATCTATATTCTGGAAGCTTCTGTGTTTGTTAAGCAAAAACCAAATATTTTTACAAGAATGAAAGATTTAACGTCAAGGAATCTAAGAAATCCTAAAGAACTAGTTTATGATGTTGTCCCGAAAAGTAAAAGGTTCACAAAAAACTGCTATGCTATGTGTAAAACAATATGGAACAAATTAGCGAATCACATCAAAACAATACAACTAAAACATAGATTTGACAAAGCCTTAAAATTTTGGCTAATATAGCATATTTTTTACTCCACTAAAGAAGTTTTTGAACATAAGAATTGTGTCAATTGTATTATGTAAAAAAATGTAATAATAAAAATATCTAACACTAGTATGTAAGGATACATTTTGCATGCTCTTTAAAAATAGGCAAGACATGTGAAACTTACTATAACCACTGTAAAAGCTGTGCAACCACCATGTCTAATGGCAAATAAATATATCTTATCTTATCTTTATCTACGCTTTTATAGGAAATCCGCTCCACTGATTTTAATAAAATTTGCTAAAACGATAGTATGAACCATGAAAAAGGAAGCAAGCTGCTAAGAAAAAGCTACTTCAAAATGAAGGTTAAAGAGAGGAAGGTTATGAGAGCTCAATAATTTATCCAGCTACTGCTGTCGATTCTGGCTAACCCAAACTAAAACTAAACTAAATTTGACAGGTCTAAAAGTGTTGCTGTCTTTGTTACTCCCTACAGACTGATAGAGGACAGCATCATTTTTAGACCTGTCAAATTTAGTTTAGGTTTAGTTTGGGTCTGCCAGAATCAACACCACTATTATCGTAATATTTGAATTTTTAAAAATCAATGTCTTAATATTTTAAACATGTAATTTCCTGAAATTTGATACTTTACATGATAATTTATGTCACGTATTTTCAGCTTATAGATTTTTCTAGATTTCTAGTATGTCAAAAATTACCAACAAAGAACTAAAAAAAACTAAATCTGTCTCTGTAGGAATAAATATGACCTATCCATACAACTATTCATACAACTCCTCTACTACTATGCCGTCAATATAAAATGTGAGTTTATTCGTCGCAGTACAAATTACGATGTTTGTAGCTGACTGTAAAAATGATAACGCATCCGTGTTTTTTTAAACTGGTCGCTTATTCTGGTTATTTATTCTCTTGGGCGTTAAAATGTATGCTAAAACGGATCAGATTGTTAGGAATAGTTAAAAATATCTTAAAACCTTAAGTCAGCTATTTTTTCGCAGGTACCAAAAGCTTCAATCGCGGCAAATTGTTCAACGCTGGGTTTGTAGAGTGTAACCGTTTCCATAAGAAGTGGTGGCCGTGCTACATCTTCCATGTAGTGGATCGTGGATCCGTGGATCTCTTGCCCTTGGATGAGAGAAACCTGTACGCGTGTTCTCAGCAGCCGAAACATATGTCTATCAATGTAGATAATAATCGTTTTGTGTATGTAAGCGTTTCTTATTTGGGTATTTATGAAACGCAGAGCGACAGGAGGCGTCGAGGCCGACCAAGGCGCCGATGGCGCGATGAACTTGACGTCTTTTGTACAAACTGGCAAGAGCAGGCTCTTAATAGGGACGAATGGAGAAAAAAGAGGGAGGCCTTTGCCCAGCAGTGGGACAGCAACGGCTAAATAAGATAAGATAAGAAGAAGAAGAAATAAAATAGGCTTCAAGGTCAACTGAGTGACGGAGAATTGGTCCTATCCTACTTCCTTCTAATATTATAAACGCGAAAGTTTGTAAGTATGTATGGATGTTTGTTCCTCTTTCACGTAAAAACTACTGAATGGATTTTAATGAAACTTGGCACACATATAGGTTAGGTCCTGGAATAACACATAGGCAACTTTTTACCGCGGGAAAACACTTAATTCCCACGGGAAAACGCATTTAATGTTAATGAAGAAGGTGACTGACTCACTGACTGACATATCAACGCACAGCCCAAACCGCTGGGTCTAGAAATTCCAAATTTGGCATGTAGGTTTTTTATGAGGTCTTAGGGTGCACTAAGAAAGGGTTTTACAAAATTCAACCCCTAAGGGGGTAAAATAGGGGATACTTATATTAGATGAGCTTTGAAGCTCAAGGATTTATAAAACTAATTAATGGCTGATACTTTAAGGTAGCAAAGATATCAAACAGGGGTAATGAAATCATATGCGAGATACTAATTATAAATAATGACATGGCGAATATTAACAGTGGAATAATAAAGATCGTATTATTGGCAAAAATAGGCTCCCATATAATAGGCTCCCATATACACTTTCGGGCTGCGATTTGAAAGCAGGTGTAAATATTAAAACAGGTACTATCATTAAGTATTTGGATTTCAGTATTTTTGTTTGAAGAATCATAATTTAATGAAAACAGCGACAAGCGTACTCATTGCATAGAAGCAGAGTGCGGGTCGAATATACTTATTCAAAGATTTTATATTTTTTTGTGCTGTGAGGTTTTCTGTTTGCGAGGGGTCACAAGGGAACCAGACATAACCTAAAAGCTTTAATTATAAATTCGCTTTTCTTTGTAATCATACTTCCGCGTGCTTCCGAAACTTTTATAATGACTACTGCTTTTCTCAAAATTATCACTACCATCACGAAGCGGGGGAACAGGGGGCGCAGCCCCGCAATAAGGAGGGCGCCCGCCATAGAAAAGGACGGGTAGCACTCCGGGAGTGCCGGCAGAAGTGAAAACTTAAAACATCAACGTTGTGCATTTTTAATTTTTTTTAAAGTTAACACTACAGAATTATTTTACATCAATAAAATTATTTCTCAGAAAAATCAACTTTCATCCATAATTTCAACGAATCTTTCCCCATCATCATCAAAGGGTCAGTAGTTTTCGAGTTATAGCGATTTTTTGTTTTACAGCTGTCATCCAAAATCTAGATCTCATCGAGACCTATCATTTGTCTCAGCACGTGAGTAGTCTAGGGTCAGTAGTTTTCGAGTTATATCGATTTTTACCGAACCGGCGACCATCGGCTTGTTAGTCCAACACTCTATCCCCTGGACCACGCGGCTCTTAGCTGAATTGTCGAAATTTTGATACAGTTCCTTCTTATGACAGCTGACAGCACGACGTGACTGTCGTGACAATATTATACAGGGTGTTAGGAAAAGGACCGATTTCCTTTTAACCACACAAGTTGTATAAGAAAAATAAGTATATTAAACATATTGATCATAAAAAATAACATAAAAATAAAATACTTCCCATGAAAAAAAAGGTTCAAATTGCCGGCCCTATTCCAAGAATCACAACGCGCACCCGGCGCACCAATGAGCTCTTTTCAAGGTCATGCAGGTCACGATTTAAAAAAACAAAAAGGTTTCAAAAGCTCTGACAGTTGGCTCTAGTTGTACAATAAATGTCAAAATTTGAGACAAGCTGTAATCTGTATAAAATGACTTTGATATCTTTGCGATAAACAATATCACTAGATATAAGAATTTCAGTTTGATTCGTTGAGTTAATATTTTGTAGGTTTTCAACATGCCCATGTCATTTTTGATGTGCTCTCGTTTACTAGCTACCTTTCGATTTGAGCTTAGTGTTGTGGACTCAATTTGATTGCCTTTTTAGGGATCCGTACCTCAAAATAAAAAACTGAACCCTTTTAGGATCACTTTGTTGTCCGTCTATCAAGAACCTTTTTCTCACGAACGGGTAAAGGTATCAGGTTAAAATTGATAATAGTTATTAGGGTCCATAAACCACACAAGATCTGAAAATTTAAATTTAATACAACGACGCAATCAAAAGATATGGCTTTTTATGTCCTCATCTCCATACATTTATGCACTAAAGCAAAACCTAGAGGGTTCTTCCCGTTGACCTAAAATTATGAAATTTGGCAAGAAGCTAGGTCTCACAGAACAAATAAAAGGAAAAGTCTAAAATCATTAAATATTAAAAAAAAATCTCACAACTAGTAGTAATAGGGTGCTGGCTGCAATTTGGGTATGAGAGCAGGCTCCAATGAGATGTTCGTTTGCAAAAATTGCGGACCGCGAATTGTTTCGTGATTTGTCTACCTGAGACCCTAGAATTTAAAAAAAGCCATGTTGCCCCGCGGTTGAACGGTCCGTCTGTTTGTCTGTCTGTCCAATTTTTAAAAGCTTGTATTTTTTGAACCGTAGTAGCTAGCTGGTTCAAACTTTCACATAATGTGCTTTATTATGGTGGCTATCTTAGCAAATAAAAAATACATAAATAATGGGGGTGTCCCCATACAAAAAAAAAATATTATACATTTTTTGGCGTTTTTTGTTTTAGCTCAATCGCTGAGACGGTAACATATACTCACGTGAAAGTTGGTACGATTATAGTGCATGAGCTATTATAAAAAAAAAAATAATCAAAACTGGTCAAGTGTGAGTTGGACTCTACAAAATTTGGAACAGTAGTAATTGTTTCGACCTATGTATGTCCTATGGGAAAAGTTGATCAGTTTCATATTCCCATCTTTCAGGGTTGATAAACCCTTTTTGTTAAATGATAAAGTGCTTGCACAATTTATTTAGTATTCAAGTGTGTATTACAATAATACATTTCCCATAGGACGTAGGTCTAAACAATTACTACTGTGCCAAATTTTTTTGAGTAAAACTCACACTTGACCAGTTTTGATTATTTTTTGTTATACTATAGCTCATGAACTACAATCGCACCAACTTTCACTGGAGTATTTGCAACTGCTTCAACGATAGAGCTTAAACAAAAAATGGCAAAAAAATCACGTTTTTGTATGGGGTCCCCCTATTTTTTTACTTTTAATTGTTTTTGTTATTTGTTAAGATGAACACTATAATAACACATATTATGTGAAAATTTGAACCAGCTAGCTGTTATGGTTCAAAAGATACAAGCCTTTAAAAATCGGACAGACAGACAAACAGACGGACCTTTCAACCGCGGGGCAACATGGCTTTTTATAAAGTCGTGGGTCTAAGGCAGATAAATCACAAAAAATTCGCGGTGCGCTATTTTTGCAGACGAAATATCCTTCAGAGCCCACTCTATATACGATTTGCTCATGATTCATATTAATATGGATAATAGATCAGCTCAATACAAATCGATTTGGTCCTTACACGTTTTCTGTGCGTCGCTGCGTTTTTGAGTTCAAGCAAAAAAAATGAGAATAAGATTCTAAATAATGTTTTTTTTTTGTCTGCCTTTGTGGCTCCCGATTAAAATACTTCTGAAGATGTAGAAAATTGAAGAGGCAGACATGCAGGGCTCTGCATTATCACGAGACGAAGTAGTGAATTTTTGCTTTTTGAAGCGCTGTAACTTTACGACGCAGGGCTATTATGGTAGCGGACCATTTTTCTGGAGGTTTATACATTGTATTTAATCAGATTGTCATAGTCTGCCACTGGTCTGCCAGCTGTACGTTTCATTGTCAAATTTCAAAATGTTAAAACATAACTCCTCAAAAACGCAGGGGTGTGGATGTCCGCCAATATTTTTTGTATCTTATCTAGATGCTCCTTATCATCAGTCAAAGAGGCAGACATGAGCAAATCATATAGAAATTTGTCCTTCATCACCCTAACAATCAAAGTGAGCTGCCGTTTTAAGAACTTTTCAATAAAAGAGGGGTTAAGTTGCACGGTCGCGGAGTTTTAAAAGTCAAAGAGCAAAAGCTTTTAATATTGATATATGATTATGGTAGATAGGTACGGAACCCTCAGGGCGAGAGTCCGACTCGCACTTGAAAGGTTTATTAAAAAAAGCTGGCATGTCTACTTTCACTCCATAGGGAAAAAAAATGTATGTCGAAGAGCGATTATTATTTAAAATTTCCCGCGGTATTTTCAAAGACAAACGTTCGTGCCAGCAGCACCCATGCAGTGGCCCAAGCACGGCGTTGCTACGCCAAACGTCAAATTAGTACTGAATTTCCGTACCATTGTAGATTGTTGATGTTGGACGATGATGTTGGCAATGATGGCTTTATTTAGATCGTGAGGTTGGTACTACTATTGCGAATGGCGCGTAAAGGGGCGTGGTTTGTGTCAGTTTAGCCAACACGTAGCAACGTGAAGACGAGGCCGCCATTTTTAACAGCTCATTCTTGTTTGAGATTTTACCACATTAAGTTCTAAAGTGATAGTTGGTCGCGAGATGAAGCCTACAGCCGCTGGCGGATGAGCCGTGGCAATTCTGCGATGACAGGAGCGACCCTTTAACGACAGCTAAGTGTTTATGATCTTTTCTGCCTTAAACTGTGAGATTTTAGGTTATGATACGCGAATACCTTTTGTGATAGTGAAACACGGTGCACTGTGAGTTTGCTGTAGTTGAACATGTGGATAGATTCTTATGAAAGCCTCTAACTTTGGAGTTGAAAGGATTGTGCCACTTAGTTAATTTTACATTAAAACAACAGGTGGCACAAGCAGTCCTGCACACCGCTGTGTTTACCGACGACGTGATTGAGGAGAATACCGTATGAGAGGTCAATGGCAAGTCAGGATGAATGATCGTTATGCAAGTAAGTTACACTCGATTGAATTAGGCGATTGTCAAAGATGTTATCGATGTCTGCTACAAATAGTTCGGCCAATATCGTGTTCTCTGCTATTCCTGATGTCTATCCCTTGCCCACATAGTGCCATCCCTCTTCGCCCGAGTTCGTGTCTTCGACATATATAATTAAATAAACCGAATCCATGTGATAAATATTGTATAAATATGTTTCAAGGAAGGAAATAAAGTAAATAACACAAGCAATTTCTTTTGGAAATTTTCCAGGCATGTATAAAAATGCAAAGATCGTCATCATTTTTGTAATAATTAACACTAAAACCATAGTTTACGTTGCCGAGGGTTTGCGTTTCTATGGAAATTTCTTGCTGAATATTTTCTACTTTCTACACTCCTCGCTCTAGGACCTCTTCAACGGAGTCTTTCCTCCTAGCACTCATCCCTCTGGGACCTTTTCTGCGTACTCTCACCTCCGAGTTCCTCTTGCCTCCAGGACCTCTTCTATGCGCAACTTCCCTCCGAGCACTCTTCCTTCCGAGCACTGTTTCCTCCGGGATCTTTTCTATGCGCGGCTTCCCTCCGAGCACTCTTCCCTCCGGGACCTCTTCCTCCGGCACCTCTTCCACAAAATCTTCCCTCTGTACCCTCTTGAGTTACCTCTAAGGTTTCCTCTTCCTTGGGACTTTTCTTCTTTTGCTTTTTCTTCACTTTAGATCGTTTTCCACTGACCTACGGAGTAGCAGCTCGGCGGCAAACAAATTACAAATGATGAAACATTCATGGATGGGTGGGATTTGAACCGACGACCATCGGCTTTGTATTGCAACGCCCTATCCACTGGATCACGCGGCTCTTAGCTGACTAGTTGAAATTTTCATACAGTTCCTTTGTATCTTTACTATAATATCCGCTTGTTGATATTCTACTTCTTGATTTGATAGTTGTAATGGGTTCACGTTTTCCTCTGTTTCTGTGTCCAAATTTTGAAATGTTTCAAGATACTGAATTGAAGGAGTTCGAGAGTTGTCTTTTTTTAGACCCTTTAAGGATCGAAAACTAGTTCCTGGGAAACTTCGTCTTGTTGCTGATTCCGTGCGAATATGGAAGGAATAGCAATTTTTCAAATAGTTTTACGAGCATGATCTTGCTTGATAATTACGAACCAGTCTGTTCTTATTTGTATCTTATTCGTATGTTGTAAACAAACAAATTGTAATGAAAAGAATGACAAATCAAATATTTTATAACGTGGCTTGTGTCAACAAGGACAATTCTGCCATCAATCCTGTTTTTTTACGTGACATTGACAGTTGATCTTTTGGTAAAGCCATCTATCGGCAATATAGTTTATCTTTTTTTTTCACATATGTCATTTTGAAAAGAGCTTATTGTAAACAAGTAAAATAGATACCTACAACTCACCGCGAGTCTGGCTAGGGTTGACACAATAAAATTTTGATATATTTTTTTATATTTATGTAATTTTATTATTATTTTTTATTGTTGTCACATGATTATTGTTCTTTATTCTACTTATAGAACATGTAGTTTAAAGGAAATCGGTACTTTTCCTAACAACCTGTATAAAATTCAATTACCACTGACTAACTAACTCACTCACTCATTCATACAATAAAATTGTTCTCCATGAAAGAGTCGGAACCGGTGAAAGTCATGTATGAAAATGTTGTACAACCAGGTCTTATGAGTACCAAAAAAATCTTAACCTTGGAAAAGTCTTCAGCATCAGAGTAGATCCCAACGGCCAGTAAAAACTGTAAGGGATAGGTGGGTCGACCTCGAACAAAAGTCGACGCTTTAGTACGAGGAAAACTGATAGAGAGAAATACTATTCTGTGCTGCGTCTGCGTCTGTCTCAGCATAAGCCTACCTCCTATCTGTGCTTGTGGAAGAGAGATATCTCCACAGAGCAAAGAAGTATAAGGGCGTTAACCTCCTGCGTCCCAGGTTCCTATACAAAGAACAAAATGTCGTTCATCATTGCGATCTGACTTTATTATTACGGAAGATGTCATTGCGTCCTGACTTACTTTGTAAAAAACGAATTAGTTTTTGTGGCGTAAATCAAATTATATTTAGTTTAATAAAAAGGAAAGTGGTATTTCGATTAAGTAAATATCGATTCTTATCGCACAGTTCTAAAGACTTGCTAAAAAGCTGTCAATATTTGTTTATACCTCGGTAAAAATTGACAATGACGACTCGTCGAAAACATCCTAAATATATTAATGAATATCTTATTGAAATAACAGTTGTATTAGAATTTATATTATTTATTTATGTTGTCAAATATGTAATTTACGCTAGTGGTATAAAATCTTCGCGAAGCCTAATGTAGAGACTCTGAATTATGGGCGTCTATGTTATTATTAAAGTATGTTCGATTTTAACTAAACTCTATTGATACCATTACTAATCTATTGAAAATAGTTGAAATAGGTTTAACTTTTATTGCAAATCAAAAAATTATATCATGCAAGTCTTGTTTTTAACCAACAAAACAAATTTACTATATGTGCAGGTATTTCATTCAAAGGTGGGTTGATAGGAGGGTAGTTTGATAAGGGTTATGCTGGTTTAAGCTGTAATTTTATAAATCCCTTTATTTAATTTAATATTTACATGAGAACGACGTCGATCAACTTCTTTACGAGTCTAAAATAGAATATGCAGAAGAATAAGATAGATACTGAAAAAATATATCGATTCCTTATCAATGTTGATGTTTAAGATGCGAGGATTGTTGAAAAATCTTCTTCTTCTGAGGATTAAATCTGTCTTCCTCTAGCCAGCAAACTGGCCAGAACTCATGAGGGATTTTTGGTGGTTGGACGGCTCCAGCACAATTTAAAAATTGTTGCATTAAGTTGAAATAACAGCTATATTATACATAGCCTAATTTAATAAATATAGCATTTTATGTAAAATTTTGAGAAAAGAGGTTAAACTAAAATAATTGTATGTAAATCTACTATTTTTTTTAGACAACAACAAAATTAATTAAGAATTATATATGAAAACGGCTTTATATTTAAATTTTTATCTTATAATTTTCTACCCATGAAGATCGAACGTTCTTTTTAAAGAACAAATATTTTGGTTATTTTGAACTAGTTCAATGGCAACACTTCATGTTAGCAACATTTGTTCCGGGGAAAGTTTAAAAAGCATCCTTTAGTTGTTGTTGTTCAGGACGCACTGATGACATTTATTTTGATCGCGTACTGGAGGTGTGAGATATCTTCTAAACTACGAAACACATTATGGCAATTTTTTTTACACACAATTGGATATGATATATCAAGGTTTGAAAAAGGTTTTTAATTGAAAACAATTAGTCACTTATAAAGACAGAGCGAGTTAAAAGTATTGTAGGGATAGGACCCCAAATAATAGACGGAAGAGCTTTAAACGTATATAATTATAATTTCGAGGCTCGCGTAACTTTTACAAGATTTTCAGTTTTCTATCAGATGAAATAACAACGTTTCACTATAGCAACCTGAAGTGTACGACGTTCATTGCGGGACGAGCGTGACGGCATACATTGCGCGCCGCCACATCACCCCCCTGCTGAGACCGATCCTACGGTCGGTAGAATCTCACGCGGCGTTCAAGGCGCGTTGGTTTGGACTGCTCAAGTTCAATCTGATCAAGCGCGGTTGTGGCATCAGGTTCATCTCTTGTCGCGAACACTGGTTTAAGTCAGTCCACTGAGACGGTGATGATTTTTCCTTTGACTTCCACATCAAACGTCTTCTCTCTGCGGCTAACGACCTTGAACGGTCCTTGGTAGGGTGGCTTAAGGGCTCTATGAAGTTGCCCCTGACGGATAAACACATGGGTTGCTGTGAAGAGGTTCCTGGGAATATAAAATGTTTCGTTTTGTTTATGATGCCATCTTGTGGGTTGAAGTGATAACATGGTGAAGTAGCTTCGCGAAGCCTATGCGAAAAATCTGTAATATCGGCATGCGTGTAATCTGTCTTCCGACTGACTGACTATCCTGGAAGAGTGAGAGGCTCTCCGTAGACTAGCTCAGCTGCTGTTGTCTGCAGGTCTTCGTTCCAGGCGGTGCGAATACCTAATAGAACCAATGGCAGCACTTCTAACCAGCTTGTGCTGTTGTGACGTACAATGGCGGCTTTTAGCTGTCGATGCAATCTTTCCACCAATCCATTCGCTGCTGGATGGTATGCGGTGGTGGTGTGATGCGTTGTGCCTAAGAACGAAGCCATGGCCTTGAACAATCGTGCTTCAAACTGGCGACCTCTGTCCGTGGTGATGTGGGTCGGGCATCCGAACCTAGCGACCCATCCTGCGATGAACGCGGTCGCACACGACTCTGCCGTTATATCAACCAAAGGGTATGGCCATCTAGTAAACCGGTCGATTGCTGTGAGGCAGTAACTGTAGCCATGTGAGTAAGGCATTGGTCCAATCAAGTCCAAATGCACATGCTGAAAACGAGCAGTAGGTGTGACAAAAGTAGACAAGGGTGCAGATGTGTGTCTTACAATTTTGCTTCCTTGACAATAAAGGCATTCCCGTGACCATTGGCGGCAGTCTTTGCGAACACCAGGCCATACAAAACGTTCGGCAACTAACTTTACTGATGCTGACGCTCCTGGATGATTTAACCCACGCAGTGAGTCGAATACCTGTTTGCGGAAAGGCTTTGTGACAAACGGTTGAGGTCATTCTGTAGACAAATCACAGTATAATCTGTCGTTACTACCTGGTAACCTGACTTTTTCTAACTTCAGGGCCGTACCATTCTGTAGTAGATTTTTTAGTTTTCTATCGGTGTCTTTATCCGCAGAAAGTGCTTGTATAGAAACTGGAGCGACTACTTCTTCTAATCGAGACATGGAGTCTGCGACAGTATTGTCCTTGCCTGGCACATAATTGATGTCCGTGGTGAACTGCGAAATATAGTCAAAATAGCGATATTGACGCGGCGAACAGTTCTTACGTTGATATTCGAACGCGTAAGTAATTGGTTTGTGGTCTGTAAAGACGGTAAAATGTCGCACCTCGACCATGTATCGAAAGTGCTTTATAGATATAGTCCAAGTCGTGCGCACTCAGCGAACGGACGTGTTTATTAAATCCGAGTAGTTTTTATTGCTGACCTACGTTTTTTGTTTAGTAACAAAATTAGTTTTTGTTATAATGGCGCAGTGTAAAAAGTGTTACCTTTTTATTTCAAGTAATAAAGACGATGTAATCAAGTGCAAAGGTGGTTGTGAAGGTCTTTTCCATAAAAAATGTGTAAAGAAAATGAGCCTGGAGTTCCAGCAAACTGAGACCTGTGACAGTTGTAGATCTAAACTGGAGAAAACTGCGACCCAATCGCCAAAAATAAAAATTGATTCTGAGAAAATATCTGTCGAAAATGTATTGATGCAGGTAAATGAGAAACTGCAAATTGTTTACAACATCGAGAAGAAGTTGGATGAGGCAATTGAAACAATAGATTTTTATGCAGAAAAATATCAGATACTAATTGAATTCAAAGAAAAAGCTGAGAAAAAACTAATAGACTTGGAACAAAAAAACATTTATTTAGAAAAATATAACAAAGCCCTGGAGGAACGTGTACAGGATTTAGAACAAAAAGAAAAGGACAATAATGTTGAGATAATTGGATTAGAAAAGCAAGAAAAAGAAAATATTACCCAGGTAGTAAAAGTTGTTTCCGAAAAGTTAAATTTAAACCCAAATGACATAGAAAACGCAAAGAGGGTAGGAAAATAAACTTCAAACGACAAACCGCAGCCGGTAATTGTTACGCTCCGCTCGAAGACTGCTCGCGATCAATGGCTATCTGCACGGAAAACGAGACTAACTAACTCAGTCGTACAAAAAAATGGCAGCGACAAGCTCATATATATAAATGAAGATCTACCTAAGTTCAAACGTCATCTACTTTGGGAGACTAAGCAGCAACTTAAGTCCCTGTATAGATACATATGGGTTCAAAACACCAACATATTGGTAAAAAAGAATGAAGAGGAGAAAAAAATATACAAAATCCGCTGCGAAAAGGACATAAAAGAATTGATTAGCAACAATAAATAAGCGTTTAGCGGCGTGGACACACTACATGAAAACTTGTCTTTATAATTCGATCCCTTAGTAGAAATATATAATGATATTGAATTTAACAGATATTGTAACGCCTATACTTGGAACCAACAAAATAAAAACGATGCAATTAACTGCAACATTATGTACCTAAACATAAGATCACTTAGAAAAAACTTCAATGAACTGCTGGTGTTACTTGAAAAAATACACTTTAAGATGGAAATTGTTATTCTTTCGGAAATTAACGTTAAACACGACGAATTGGATTTGTACAATATCAAAGGATATTCAACATATGCTATAATGAGAGAAACATCAAGAGGAGGTGGAGTGTTGATTTATGCCAAAGACAATATAGATATTACTACAGTGACAATAGATGCAACCTCCGCTGAAATAATTCACGCAATAGTACAGATTAATAGTGAAATCATACATATTATTTGTCTGTACAAACCGCCTAGTAAGAATAAAACGGAGTTTATCGAAGACCTTAACATAATCCTGAAAACAGAAGTACCACAAAAAGAAGACATTATTTTAATAGGAGATACAAACTTAGATTTATTCAATGACAAATCCAGTCCAATTATTTCATATTACAAAACCACCCTGTGTGCACACGGCCTAGACAATGCATTACCAACAACAGAGATAACGCGAGAGGCGATAGTGGACGGTCGAGTACAGCGCTCGTGTATAGACCATATATGGGTTAGAAGGAGACAGAACGATACCACCTCATCTGCATTCATAATAGATAGCTGTATGTCCGACCATCATATTATTGGTATATCATTAGTCATCGGTATGGATCTTGAGAAGCGGACGGAATGTGTTCGCGGAAAGAAAGGTAGGCAGGTTATCTGTGAGAAATTAATAAGAAAGAAGCTAAGTGATTATAAGTGATCACAATTATTAAAAGTCGAGTCAGCTTTGTTATTATATCAGATTCTATGTTGTGTTTTTCTGAAGCTTATAGGGAGTGTACAATAACAGTAAGTGGCCATAAAAGGAGAATTACTCAACCGTGGATTGATTTAAACCTGTGTAAGATGATTGAAAAAAGAGATATGTTATTTCGAATGTGGAAAACAGCTCCAAATAATATGAATAGGCGGCTTGAGTATACAAAATTTAGAAACAAGGTGAATAAATGTATACAGAATGCGAAAAATAAATACCGACAAAATCAGATTAAAAATTGTAATGGCGATATCAGAAAAGTATGGTCTTGTATAAATTATTGGTTAGGTAAAAATAAAACTAATTTAGATAGTGTAATAAAGAAGTACTTAGGGCGTCAGGATGCGTTATATAATGTGTGCACAAAGTTTGCCGAAACATTTACCAGGAAAATACAAAATATAAAGCACACCTGTAACACAAAATTTTTAGACAGAACCAAGTATGTCAAGGAAAGTAATATGTCATTTAGATTTAGAATGGTTTGTGCATTAGACATAGAAAAGGTTATTGACACACTTCACCAAAACAAGGCACCAGGTTTAGACTTAATTCGAGTAAAAGATATCCAATTTATCAAAAAACTTATCAGTCCAGTATTATCTTACTTTGTGAATAAATGTGTAAAAGAAGGTTCGTACCCTTCATTATTAAAAAAATCTATAATTCGGCCTGTATATAAAAATGGATCTCATATGGAATATAGTAATTATCGCCCAATAGCAATACTATCAGTAATAAATAAAATAGTAGAAAAAGTGAATATAGGGCAGATAAGTATGTTTTTAGAACATAATAATATATTGGCCGATAGTCAGCATGGATTCAGACGGTCTAGAGGTACAACAACAGCACTTACTAGGTTTGTGGACAGTATCAATGGAAACTTAAATAGTGGAAAACAAGTTTTAGCTCTGTTTATAGATTATAAAAAGGCATTTGACACTCTAGATCATGATGTCTTGCTTCAAGCAATGTCTAAGTGTGGGATTAGAGGCCCCACGAATAATTTTTTTAGAGAGTACCTCCGGGAAAGAACTTTACGTACAGTAGTGGATGGGATCACGGGAGAAGAGACCAGTGTCACCTTAGGCGTCCCGACAGGATCTGTGTTTGGCCCAATAGGGTACATTATGCACGTAAATAGTGTCGCTAATGTGGTTCTATCCTGTCACATGTACATGTACGCTGATGATATGTGTCTTCTTTATGCATCCAAAAATCAATCCGAAATGACAAGCAATATCCAAGCTGACTTTGAAAATTTTACGAAGTGGGCCCACGATAATGGCATTATTATAAATATTGCTAAAACTAAATGTATGTTAATACACTCACCTTATAATAAAAAAGCAAAGGATACCAACTTCAATGATATTCGCATAGTAGGACATAGTTATGACTGCCTACACAGGGGTAAGATTGATTGTCAATGTATGACACTAGAATATGTGGATACTTTTAGATATTTAAGCCTAACTATTGAGCGAAATTTTAACTGGAAAAGTCATATTGAACAAATATGTTCGAAACTGACCCTTTTGTTAGGTAAGTTTTACCACTTGCAGTACGTCTTAGACAAAAAAACTTTGTTTCTGGTATACTACGCTTTAGTAGATTCTATCATTAACTACGGAGTGAGTGTTTACGGCAGGACATTTAGTAGCTATTTAAAAAACATGAAGCACCTTCAAATTAGGATAATAAAGTATTTAGTGAGCAAAAAGAGAAAAGAAAGCTGTAATAAAGATTATGATATGTTATTTTCAATCTGTAAAATTTTACCCGTTGAACTTAAAGTAAAGTACACGTTGGCTATTGAACAATATTACACGACTGAATACAAAAATAAGGTTACTAATAATTACAATACAAGACAAGTAAGAGAAGGAAAATTTATAACGCCACCTGCTATCAATTACTACGGAGAAAGATGTACGAACTATTTAGTTCCGAAAGCATATAACGAAATAGACTGGTTAAGGGATGATTCAAAACAGTATTGTATAACTACCATCAAAAATAAATTAAAAAAACATTTATTAGAGTTAATTTAGAATAAGGTTGGATTCAATATGTAACTTACAAGTAGGTTAGCAATTGTAATAGTATATTGAGTGTATTTGTTCCGCCAACAAACTACTCTGTAGTTTGGCGATATATTTGAATGTAACTACTTGTAAGCAATTTTCAGGAAAAAAGTAAACTAAAAAAAAAAAAAGATGTCGAGAAGTTCGCGTTCATATGGGCTATATTTCCTTTGAGATGGGCTAAGTTTTTGCGAAAAGAAAGCCAAGGGTTGCCAAATACTATTCTTTTTCTGCTGTAATACTCCGCCAATTCCGGTATCTGAGGCATCAGAATTTATTGCTAGCTCTGCATTAATGTCAGGATGTGCTAATAATGTAGCTCTGGATAGACTTGTCTTACAGGCTGTAAAAGCGTCCAACTGTTCCGAAGACAGAGTGATCGGCTTCGATCCTTTCATGCCTGGTCCGGAAAGAAGTTGATTTAACGGTGCTTGTAACATAGCTGTAGAAGGAACAAATCGGCGATAAAAATTGATCATACCTAGAAAACGTCTAAGCTTTTTTACAGTCTTTGGTAAAGGGTAGTCTGTAATAGCCTGAACCTTCTCTGGGAATGGTTTGATACTAGCTGGTGAGACGTTATGACCTAAAAAGGTAAGTTCTGTTTGACCAAATTGACATTTAGATGAGTTGATTAAGATGCCGTACTCACGTAGTCTTGCAAAGAGCTGATGCAGGTGATGACGATGTTCATCTTCCGTGGTCGAAAAAATCAAAATATCGTCCAAATATCCAAAACAGAAATCTAGTCCTCTTAATACTTCATCGATAAACCTCTGGAAAGTAAGAGCAGCATTCCCAAGTCCGAAGGTCATAAACGGAAATTCAAATAAACCGAAAGGTGTTGTAATAGCCGTTTTTGGTATGTCCTCTGGGTTCACCGGAATCTGATTGCAAGCTTTCACAAGATCTATTTTTGAAAAGATGTTTGATCCAGCTAATCTGTAGGCAAAATCCTGTATGTGCTGAATGGAGTATCGATCAGGAATGGTGCGAGCGTTCAGCGCCCGATAATCACCACATGGTCTCCAGCCGTCGTTTTTCTTTTGAACTAGGTGTAAAGGAGAGGACCATGAGCTTTCAGATCTGCGTGCTGTACCATTTTGAAGCATTGCGTCAAACTCTGCGATAGCTATATCCAATCGATCAGGAGCCAAACGACGAGGGCGAGAATTAACAGGTGGTCCTGGTGTAGTACGGATGAAATGAAGAGTACTGTGTTTAGGTGAGTCTGTTTTACCTGCAGGTCTTGTGATTTCCGGATTCTCCTGCTACTGCTTTAACTGAAGAAATGCTTTCAGCTGACTTTTGCCGAGGGACATGAATTGATAGGCTTGTGAGATTATCGACAAGTTTCTGGTTACGGCAGTCGACCATAAGATTGTAGTGACTGAGGAATTCGACGCCTATTATAGGTTTACTGACATCTGCAATTGTAAAATTTCAAGTAAATGCTCGACGAAGTCCAAGGTTGAGTTCTAGCTGTATTGATCCAAAAGTAGAAATCACCGATCCATTGGCAGCAAAAAGCTCGAACTTGGATTTTCTGCAGCATCCTCTTACTGCCCATCTAGGAAAAACGCATAAGTCAGAACCGGTGTCGACTAGAAACTGTAGCTTTTTGAAATCGGTGACACAGAGGCGGCCTGATGATGTGTGACAGCATACTTCCGCCGTTAGCGACTGTCTCTGAAGTTTCCCGTCTTGAACGTGTAAGGGGACGTGCTTTGCTGGCTTTGTCTCCAAAAACATTATGATACCAGCTGTACTGACGATTTCTTGTGCGGGAGTGAGAACGTGATCGACTGCTGGTGCTACGGTGAAAACTGCGATCATTGCTGCGGCCTTTTAGATCACTACGCTAATGCGACTACTTGCCTGGACAGTTCTGCAACTTTTGCTTCCAGCGCAATATCGGAGGCGCTTCTCGATGCAGCTTGAGTAGCAAAGGCATAAGGGAGTGGCATTCCAAGTGATAATCCCGGACTTACTGCAGTAATGTGTTGTGGAAATGCGCTATGTCCATACTCGTAGATTCGGTCTGCAAAATGATAGACGGAAGAGCTTTAAACGTATATAATTATAATTTCGAGGATCGCGTAACTTTTACAAGATTTTCAGTTATCTAGCAGATGAAATAACAACGTTTCACTATAGCAACCTGAAGTGTACGACGTTCATTGTGGGGCGAGCGCGACGGCATACATTGTGCGCCGCCACAGTATCTATAAAAAAAAATCTGTCTTTCTTCAAATTGATTAATTGTTTTCGATTAAAACCTATTTCAAACTTTGATATAATTGTGTTTTAAAGTTTAGAATTTATCGCCAAAGTTAGTTTGTATGGGAATTCACAGCTTTAGGGGACCCTTAACTGCTTATAACGAGAACATATTTTCGAATCAAAGGAAGAATAGATATTGTTTTATAATTATATCGAGTTAAAAAAAATTGTTGTGAACCTGAGGTGTATACTGGGGGCTAACTGCAGCAACTTTTAGCAATTCCCAAAAAACTAATGACGTTTCATACAAATTGGACCGATCAGTTGATCATTTTGTACGGAAAGTCCAAATTCTTTTTGCTAATATCTGCAAGTCGTAAAGTTGTTGCAGATAGCCCCCGGGATAAGTAATTTAAAATATATTTTTTTATAAATCCCTGTTTTCGTAGGTATTGCAGTGGACGAGACGCTTGTTTTGGTGGCGTATCAGCATTAACATTTAAACAATATTTCGAAGTCAATGGCTTCTCCAACAACTACTGGGGGTGGGGAGGAGAGGACGATGACATGTCCAATAGGTAAGGCTAATTCATCTATCTCTTCAGAAGTTTCGAATATAAAACAATCCCACCAGAAACATTTCATGTAAAGCACGTTGCCAAGACTCACTAGCTCTTAAAGCCAGCTACTATCCATCTGCACGTTTTGCAGCCCTCTCTACATCTATAGGAAATAAATAAATAGTTGTATAGTTTTCTCTTTCTTTTACTCTACTGCACGCATACCTTTATATTGGATGTTTCGGGTGGATATTGCGTATAAACCTGGCCTTACAAAATTTAACTGGGGGCGAGTTTCACAACGGCGAAAAATTACCCTGACAGCAGGATAGCTAATTATATGACGTCCATATGAATGGTAGAGACAGAAGTTTGAGTTTGAGAAAAGTATCATAAACTCGCTTTAATCTGACCACTCTGGTCAAAGTGTTACTTTTAATTATTCTCGAGTAACCCAGAAGATAGATATAGAATCCAGAAGCCTAACGAGTGGTGATATACAATAACATGTTACTAACGAAGTGCCTTGTCACAAAATTATAATACTGTAGTGATCCTCCTTGGAAGAAGTCTTTTAGCAGAGCTGGCTGGCAAATCTTTACAAAATAGGCAATTTTCTATGACGTTTGTCAACTACGTTCTTGTAAGTTATGTGGCACGCACATCTCAGTTGGTAATTTCTTTTTGTATGACCTTGTAAAATAAATGAAATATTTGAAGAAGAAAATGTCAGAGTGTAAAGGACGGTGTACCGTGTAAATTATTTTCATTTCCCAAAAATGTTTCTTTGAAAAACTTGTTCAGTTTCGTTGACTGAGCACGCCCTTTCAGTTTTCGGTACACCGTCGTCCTTTACATCCGTTATGACATACAATTGACAGTAGCAATCAAATTGACTTAATCTTTTGGTGAGCGTTCATAAACAAAAGCATTTAATCCCAAAAAAAAAAAAACATTAAAAAGCACGCGTAGCATTAAAAACATAGAAGGGAAAACGTGTGGGCACAGCATATGGCTGGTTTTAACCCCACCCGACGTCGATTGGAGGGTAACACAAACAGAAGCAATATTAATATTATTATAGAAAACAAACAAACAATAAACAACATCATAATCATAATACAAAATAAAATTAATAATTAATATGATAAAATCTATATCAAAATAAATATTTGAACGTAGCTACGTACGAACAGTAGCAAGTAAGTGGCAACAAAACTAGACTTACGAATACTGGCACTACACTATAAAGATGTTACCACTGACGTGCAGCCGTGCGTACATGTTTTAACTAAGTTTAAACATGATTCACATATGTATATCTACTCTCTATGGGACACCGTAATTACTCAAAGAGAATTTGAAACTTAAATAGCAAATATTTTAGGTTCCGTCTAAAACTGATTAAAGTCGGTACGGCAAAGACGGCACCATCAACATCATAGCATTAACGGTGCGCTGACGTCCCTGCAAGCCTGTCCAGCGTAAATAATTGCTGGCCAGGTTCGCAGGAAAACCAGACTGCAGAACCTTGTATGTGGCGCACGCTAAATGCAGACGCCTACGACTGCTCATGTCTATCATTTTAAGTTTATTTAGGATGGGTTTAATACGTACTCCACGATTTAAACGCTCAGAGAACCTAACACATGAGTTTTGGACTTTCTGAATTCGGTAACTTATCTTTTCTTCAATACAGGGTCCATAAACAGTGTCGCAATAGTTAAACTGCGACAATATTAAGGACTCGGCGAGAGTTCGACGTACTTCCGCACTCAAAAACTCTCCCACATAAAAGGATTTTACCTTACACATGGCACTCTTTACTTTTAAATTTTTATGTTTCTCAAATTTTAAACCTGTATTCATGTAAAGCCCTAAATTTCTAGCGCAATCCACTATTTATATATCATTGTTCAATAGGCGAAAGATAGGTTTCTGGTTCAGAACTTTTTTGACGGCCAATTTGGTTCCAAACAAAACAGCAACAGTTTTACCTGCATTAAGTGAGAGTCCGTTGTCTCGCGCCCACTCGGCTTTTCTCTGTTGGTCCTAGTTTACGAGGCTCACAGCGTTCGCAACGTCATCGCACGCAAACGAGTGCAGCAGCTTCGTATCGTCGGCGAACATCTCAAAGCGCATGCGGTGCACATGCTGTGGAAGGTCCGCCGTGTATATCGAATACAGCAACGGGGACACGCACGCTCCCTGAGGACGACCACGCTTAAGTTTTTCCGGCTCTGAATATATACTCTCCCCATTGAAATGTGTGCATTTGACTATCTGATACCGGTCGCTAAGGTAGTCGCTCAAAAGCCGAAGAGCATTAGCGTCAAGACTATAATATTTTAATTTACTAATAAGTAACCTAGTATCAATACAGTCAAATGCACGCGAGAAATTCAATAAGACCAGAACAGATACCAACCCATGATCCTGAGCATGTAGGATATCATCAGTGACTTGTGATAGAGTAGTAGCAGTGCTTCTTCCCTTCACATGGATCCGTAGGTTCCCTTAAAAAAAAAGAATTAATGTAACCTGCATGTGTGTCGACCATGTGTCGACCATATCCGCCAAACAATCTTGTGAAACGTTTAGGTAATGCAAAGTTTTATTTGCAAGTACCCGACCTACATTACCAAAGTATTCATTACAGAAATTCACAGATTCCTTTGGAGAATTTCGGATGAAGGTCAAATTTTCTGATAAAGAGGGGGATTTTTTAACTCGGTGTCTAATTGAGTTGATTGTTGGCCAGAGCTTTTTCGGATTTCTTTGGTGTTGCTTTAGTAAGTCAGTTTCATATTGATTTTTAATTTTTCGAAGAAGATCTATATAAAAGTTACGATACCGAGTGAAAACTATTCTTTTAGTATCGTCCTTTGGAGCCTTTCTAGATTCTTCGGACTTCGGAGCAACGTTTTAAACCTATAGTCATCCATAGTTTGAAGATTGTTTTAAAATGAGTGGTTTTGATTCTTGACATATTCGCATTAACTATATTTTGAACAATTCCTATAAAGGTGTCAACTTGGTCAACCACATCTAATATTGACTGTAGCGCAGACCAGTCCACTGCCCCTGTTATACTTGAATCGGAGCTTGTATTTCGCTGGCTTAGGAGGCTTCAGTGTTACTGTTGAGACACCAGTAATCACCAAGTTGTGATCAGTCACCGCTGAGGAGCAAACAATTGTTTCTATTTTGACTCTGCCTTTAATAAAGACATGGTCAAGACAGGAACAATTTCGAGTTGGTTTATCTACCGCAGATATTAGACCTAGCTCATCCATCAGACACAGGTACTGAGAAGCGGCTTCTGTGGTGCCAGAGATACTACTTAAAATGTCAATATTTATGTCACCAGGGAAAAGCAGACAAGGCTTCTGCTTCAGATTTGTAATGACATTGCTAAGTGAGCTGAGAAAAGGGTCGAGTTTCAGAACGAAGGGGATCTATAAATTGCCAAAATGGTGATCACATTCGGGATTTGAATGACAATGTTATTCGCTTCATCAATACAGGGTTCGTGAGAATGAACCGACCATTTTTCCTTGACAACCACTCCGCCAGCTCTATTGATATATTTCGTTGTGTTGAACGATTTGTAAATTGATTTATAATGGAATTTTCATTGATCCAGCACTCTGTTAGGATTATGATGTCAATATCTATATTAAACCTTTTCAAAGAAACCAGCAAACTTGAAAAGTTACAATTAAGACTTCGTATGTTAAAGGTTAAAATTTTGAAATTGAAGTCGTTAATAATAGTATGACATTATCATATTTATGAGGAATAGGAAAATAATGTAATATGGGACCGAATTTATGTTTAAATGTCACACTCTGATTCTTTATAAGGGGTGCAGTGTTTGAGTGAGATAGTTGCATTCTGTGGAGTTTTTGTATGTGTTTGTATAGTGTGGTGTTGAGAAACAAAATATTAAAACTTTCAGATTCTAGGAGTTAATAACAAATTGAGCATGCAGTATTACTAGTCATCCTTATCGGGTTATTAAGGTTGCGGCGCTGGTCCAACATGGTTGTCCAAGTCATCCATGCTTTGGATGAGCACGGCAGGATTACTTCCGTCTTTTCCTTTTTCAGCTTTCCGGATTTAGATTGAGCCGTTTCGAAGCGGTCATTAGATGTGCGGGATCTTTACTCCCGAAATAACAGCCTGTTTGACTTAGTCAGGCGCTCATTTAGGTACACCTTAGTTGGCGGGGCAGTAACGACGTGTTCAGACGTCAACTGTTTTCTAGTCTTGGCAGCTACCAGAAGTTCATCTTTTGTAGCTTTCCTGACAAGCCTCACCACAATCTGTCGATTGCGTTTTTTAGTGTTAGGGTTAGATATGGATTATCCTTTTATATATTAAGATTTTCCAAAGCCATACTGACCAAATCTGTCATGAATTTATCTTCATCGATATTATCATGATTTCTATAAATTATTATTTTTTGTAATGGTCTCTTAATCAAGACAGGTCGTAAGGGCTATCTTTACAGAAAAGAAAAAACCGGCCAAGTTCGAGTCGGACTTGCACACAGAGGGTTCCGTACCACCACATAATCATAATTGTATTAGTTAAAATTTCAGTAAGTTACTGTGCTAGATTTTTTTAATCCGACATGCGCTTGACCAGATTTTATCATTTATTGTTATTTAATAGCTGATACACTACAAACATACCAATTTTCACGTTTATAAGTGTACCTGTTTTTAAGAAAGAGGTAAAACAAAAATCGCCTTAAAAAACAGGTCTTTAGTAGTGGAGCCCCCCTTAATTTATTACTTTTTTTATTTTTAGTATTTGTTGTTTTAGCGGCTACAGAAATACATTATCTGTGAAAATTTTAACTGTCTATCCATCACTCTTCATGAGATACAGCTCAAACAAAATTTTGTAAAAACAGCTGACGTCGGTGGCATCTTATTCCTTTGTTTTTAAATATTTCTTGAAAAAGAATACAGTATTTATTTACTCAATTAGCTCTAAACACCGATACCCCACTCGATGGGGTAGGTAAAGCTTTTTTTACGCTCCCCCCTTTAGCTGTTTGGGAGCCCCCCTTAATTTTTTTTACTTTTTTTATTTTTATCATTTGTTGTTGTAGCGGCAACAGATATACATAATTTGTGAAAATTTTTACTTTCTTCCTATTACGTTTCATGAGCTACAGCCCGCTGACAGACAGACAAACACCGGAGGCATATCAAAAGGGTCCCGTTTTTTACCCTTTGGGTAAGGAACCCTAAAAAGGTGTTTTTATACAAAATAATTATTTATTCGAGGTGCCTATGAAAACAATAGAGTCACTCAATTCATCATCTTCACTTGCTAGCGATATACTCTAAAAGAATGTAGACGACTCTAAAACTGAATTACGGTTAAAACATTATACCCATAACGAATTTGTTAAAACCTTTAAAAGTAAGTAAGTATTATAATTAAAACTACTGAGAATGTCAGTCAAAGTCTGTAGTGCGATCATTGTACTATAAGCTCCATAATTAGAAATCGCTACGCGTAAAGATGCCAAAACAACTATTTGCCAAAATATGAAAGAAAAGAAGATTATGCACCTTACCTGAAAGAGCGAGTTTGTAATGCAGAAGTTATTAATCAAATATTTCCTAAGCAACCCATTTAAACACAATATGAAGAAATAATTTATATAATAATATGACGTTTTCCTTGTTACTGGCGATTTTAATATATCAGAAGCCCAGTGGTTAGTTTCCGATTGCTCCAAAATGTGTCTTAATAGCAGTAATTCTTTATCAGTACAGTCACTAAGCGAATTTTTATCCTTTTCAGACTTAGGACAGTATAATAGTTGTTTTAATTATAATCAAAGAATCCTTGATCAAATTTTTTGTAATAGACACTGTACAGTATTTGCTAGTGATTGCCCCTTGACATCTGAAGATTTGCACCATAAATCCCTTCAAATTGAGTTAAATATTAGTTACACACCCCCCCTTAAACCAGCCCCTACTTATGTATTTTGTTATTTCGATGCTAATTTCGAGGAAATAAATCGCGGATTGTCTGAGGTAGACTGGTTTGAACTTTTTTCAGGCCACGCATTAGAGAAATGTGTTTTGTTATTTTACGGCGTTTTGGACAGCTTAATTAATAAGTTTGTTCCAAAACGTCCTCAACGTTTTGCTTCCTCTAAGGTCCAAGCCAGACAGAACGGGCGCGGCGCGCTTCGTGTGCGCCCGAGGCGCGCTTCGAGCGCCCCCGTGGTACACTTTTCTTTTCGCTCCGCGTCACTCGCAGAGGACTGTGCTATGCGGCGGCGTGCCTGCGGTCACGCCGGCGGTGTGCCGATGGTGCGCCGGTGGTGCACCGACAGTGCGCCTTAGGCATGCCGTCTCGTCGCCTGTTCAAATCACATGCATACAAAATGTAGGAGAACGACGCGGTGCAAGCCAGACAGAAGAGGTGCGCTGAAGGCGTGCCGTGCGGCGCACCTCTTCTGTCTGGCCTGCGCCTAAGCCTCCCTGGTATACTAAGCCACTTAGAAGACTTTTAAATGCGAAAAAGAAATTTCACAAGCGTTGGAAAATTTACGGAAACCCTTTAGACCGTGATACCTATGTTACATTAAAAAAGAGAATTTTAAAATTAGAACCTGAATGTTATAAAAGTTATATAAGCTATTCAGAATCAAAAATTACGACTCATCCTAAGTTCTTTTGGACTTACATAAAATCTATCTTTGCTAAAAGTGGTCTTCCGCAGCTTATGCATTACAAGGGTATTACAGCGTCTAATGGGGCTCAGATATGTGATTTGTTCAACGAACACTTCCACTCAGTATATGAAAAATCAAGTAATAGTAATGTAGATTTGGATAATCTTCCGTCAGTAAGTAACACCGTTTTAAACTTGAATACATTTTTTATAACCAAAAACCTGGTAAATAAGTACCTCAAAACTATAAATATTAATAAGGGCGCCGGGCCTGACTGTATACATCCTATAATGATTAGAAAATGTTCATCTGAGTTAGCTATACCCTTGACCTTACTTTTCGAGAAATCAATCAGGGAAGGTGTCGTGCCTTCAATATGGAAACATGCAATCGTTACTCCGATACCAAAGGGAGAGGTTAGCAACGAAATAGAGAAATATAGGCCAATCTCAAAATTGTGTCAATTTAATAAAATTTTGGAAAAAATTGTAACCGATCAATTGTCTAACGCTGTGCCATATCATATCATTCCCAACCAACATGGTTTCCTCAAGGGACGTAACGTCGACACTAACCTAATATCATACACAGAGATTATTTTGGACGCAATGAATGGCAACTGTCAGGTGGACGCAGTGTATACCGATTTTTCCAAGGTTTTCGATAAAATTTGTCACGAGCGCCTACTTCTGAAGCTTTGGCAACTCGGTATACAAGGCGATCTTTTACGCTGGATAAAATCCTACGTAGAAAATCGTTCGCAAGCTGTAGCGGTTATACTTCACAATACAGACCCATTACCTCAGGTGTCCCGCAAGGGTCACACTTAGGACCATTACTGTTCATTCTGTACATTAATGATATTACTGAATGTATGAGAAACTCAAACATGCTCTTATACGCTGACGACACTAAGATTTTTAGAGTTATACGAAATACCAATGATTGCCACATGCTACAGAATGATTTACTTAACTTTGAGAACTTTTGTCATTCAAACAATCTATTCTTAAATACTGATAAATGTTTTGTTATAAGTTTTAGTAGGAAAAAGTCTAATATTAATTTTAATTATAAACTTTGTAATCAAGAACTAACTCGTGTCAGTCAGATTCGCGGTGTTATCATGGACTAACATGGTTAACTTACCTTTGTACCACACATAGATAATATATTAAATAAATCTTTTAAACAACTAGGTTTTATCTTGCGTGTAGGGAAGCCCTTTAAGAGGCTTTTAGGGTATAAGGTGCTTTTTAATAGTTACGTTCGTAGTCGTTTGGAGTTCGCATGCGCCGTTTGGAATCCGCTTTATAAGATACATAGTGACAGAATCGAGAGAGTGCAGAAAAAGTTTGTTAAGGCCGTTGAGTACCGCACAAGAAACAATTACTCAGATTATGTCACTGCTATGAAGGGACAAAACATTACTTCCTTAAGTGGCCGTCGAGAACGCATTGACGCATTAGTTCTTTATAAAATTCTTAATAATCAGATTGATGCTCCTGCGTTGTTACATGCGCTTTCCCTCAGAGTACCTCGTCGTTGTGAGAGAACATGCAGAAAGAAACCTCTTTTTATCATCCGCCGTGGGCGAACATCGTATGTAAATAACAGTTTTATTAGAAGGGCTTGTAGGTCGTATAATGACAAGTTTGGGGATGAAGATATTTTTGGTGAAAATTTGAGTAGTTTTAAACGAACCCTATAGTGTACTACCGATGAGTAGCAATAGAAATGGGCACCTATTTTGTATATATTCTCATTCATGAATAAAAATATGTTAAATTTTTGGATAAGAACCTTTTTAATGTAATTTTTTTATTTCTCTTTAGTTTAAGGCAGCATATTGTATTCTAATTTGTTCCATTTGTAATAATTAAAAACACTCTTTTTATATAACTAAGCTATTTTTAGCATTTACTTTAGTAATGAAACTGTAAGTCTACAATCATATTTTTTTTTTTGTATTATGTACAAATATGTGTGACTGTTTCTTAATAAATAAATAAAAAAATAAAAATAATTATTTGTATAACATTGTGAAAGAAATTCACTTTTAGCAGAAAAATCATCAACGTATATGACAATTTTATCAAAATTGATGGAACTTATTTTCGAAATATAGCATATGCACTTATCTTCATAAGTAGAACCTACCGCAGGTACGCTCATATCAGGGCAGCACTGGACCCAAGTTGCATACAAAGACTGTCATTATCTTTTGCACTACCAAATGTAACGAACATTGTGAAAGAAATTCACTTTTAGCAGAAAAATCATCAACGTATATGACAATTTTATCAAAATTGATGGAACTTATTTTCGAAATATAGCATATGCACTTATCTTCATAAGTAGAACCTACCGCAGGTTCGCTCATATCAGGGCAGCACTGGACCCAAGTTGCATACAAAGACTGTCATTATCTTTTGCACTACCAAATGTAAGGTCTACTTCACATAACGTAGTATTGAATAATTAAACATGATATTTTGTTAATCGAACAGTTTTTTTAGGGCTATACTAGACTGTAAACTTCAATGGGGACATCATATTTAGGGTGTTTTCCGGTACCTACCTTTTGAAAGTTCAACTAGATGGCACTGCTAGTTACCACTGGGAAAATGGAAAATGGAAAATGGCAACTGTGATACTGAATGGTCACGGATGGTCACCATCACGTAATCAGTATGTCCAGAATTTGTAAATACCAAAAAGATATTTTTCACGTTTAATTCGAATTTTCAAGCATATTTCTTATTGGATTTTGGTAACTATTGTTATTTTTGGTATTTTTGGTAGAATGTACCGTGACAACTAAAGTCTGTGGGTGAAAAAGGATTCACACTAAAAGTCGTTGAATCATGAACTCAAAAGAGAAAGCACTCTCGCTCATGAACTATTTTAGAGTTCAAGTTCAGAATCCTAGTTGGTTTCAATGTGCAGTGATGAGTTTACCGTACACATAAATTGTATTTATATTATTTCATGTGTATCTATTGGAAGAAAAAAATAGGTATTTTCAAACAACCTTCATAGTAATGCAGCTTTAGCTACGTTAATAGAACCAAGAAAAAACTTTAATAGAAATTGAGAATAAGTAAGTAAAGAATAAATGGAAACGTTGGAAGGGGAAGGCCTCGGCGAACGTACCAGGACCAAATTCAGGACATTCTGAATAAAGGCCAGGTTAAAAGTACCCTAAACCGACGAGCATGTATGAAAGGATTGATGAAAGTTCAGGAAGCAAGGGAAGTATGTCAAGATCGTAGCAGGTGGATAACTGGGGTCTCTGCACTTAGTTAATCTTAAAATAAAACAACAGGTGGGACGACGAAACCTGCACACCGCTGTGTTTACCGACGACGTGATTGAGGAGAATATCGTATGAGAGGTCAATGGCAAGTCAGGATGAATGATCGTTATGCAAGTAAGTTACACTCGATTGAATTAGGCGATTGTCAAAGATGTTATCGATGTCTGCTACAAATAGTTCGGCCAATATCGTGTTCTCTGCTATTCCTGATGTTTATCCCTTGCCCACATAGTGCCATCCCTCTTCGCCCGAGTTCGTATCTTCGACATCTATATATATAAAAGAAGAAGGTGACTGACTGACTGACTGACTGACTGACATATCAACGCACAGCCCAAACCACTGGGTCTAGAGACTCCAAATTTGGCATGTAGGTTCCTTATGAGGCCTAGGGGTGCATTAAGAAAGGGTTTTACAAAATTCTACCCCTAAGGGGGTAAAATAGGGGATGAAAGTTTGTATGAAAGTCCGTCAGTTTTGAAGTTAGGATCTTCAAAATTTGTATTTAGGCTGCCGACTAAAAATTAAGTTTTACGTGTTTTTTAAAACTTAAGATTTAGATTTAGATAATTTTATTCAATGTAGATTCTTTACAGAATACTTATTGAATGTCATGCAGAATACAATGCAAATAGAGCGAGTCTACGCCGTTTCGGATCGTGCCATGGCAGCGTAAAAGAAACGGCAAGAAACCAATGCAGCACGGCCTACTTTAAGAGTCGGCTTTTTACAATATGTTTCTTGTGTTTCGCTGGAATATCAGAGCACCATACCTCTTTGTCATTCATATAGTCATCCAATCTATAGTAAGCTTTTTTACATAACGTTTGCTTTACACATTCTTTAAACTTTCTCTCAGGTAATTGCACTATATTGTCAGGTATTTTGTTATAGTATCGTATACACAGACCAACGAAAGATGTATTGACTTTAGTTAATCTAGTATATGGATGATCAATTTTATGCTTATTTCTAGTATTAAAATTATGCCTGTCACAAATTTTTGGTAATTAATGAATGTTCTTTCTAGCATACAGTATATTTTCATAGATATACTGGCATGGCACTGTCATAATGTTGATTTCCTTGAACAGTTCTCTCAGGGAATCACGAGTCTTCAGGCAAACAAATTATTGTACACCATAGTAATCGGTTTAGTCTAAGCTGAAGCAAAAGTTATGTTAAAAAAAAGCTTATAGATGACTATATATCAATGACAAAGAGGTATATAGTGCTCTGATATACCAGCGAAACAAAAACACATTGTTATAAGTAGGCCTTGCTGCGTTGGTTTCTTGTCGTTTCTTTTACGCTGCCATAGCACTATAGACTCGCTCCATTTGAATTATATTCCGCATGACATTCAATAAGTATTCTATAATCTACGTTGCATAAAATTAATCTGAATCTGACTGCTATCAAAGGCTAGATAGAGCCAATGAGCCAAATCTTCTAACTCCTCTAGGCCTAGCTCTACAAGTGATCGTACTAGCCCATTCTACAAACCCACCATCTTGATCTTAGAGTATGATTTAGCTGTTTAACTGCAGTCGCATACGCCTTTCCATGGACTTAGTGATCACTAGTGTTTATGTTGTCTCATGTAATATTTCCAATAACGTGATGGTCATATTTATATTCATGTTAAAAAATGCGGCTACAAAAGCATTAAAAAAAGATATCACGTGTGTATTTATCAATGAAGGTAAACTTATCCGCTTATCCGCGACAAAGTCACTATTTACTTTAACCAAAAGTGAGTACGATGGAATATTCAAGGAAAATAAAATTACTGTAAATGAGAATTTAATGTTTTGTGATTGGGTAACAGTGGAAATACACAGAAGCAGGCTAAGGTTATATGAACTTTACGTGGAAAGAACATGTAACAAAAGAGATACATTTGCGCAATTTGTAAAGGATTATTCAAAAACATTTAAATGGGTTTGTGCTGTAGCCAAATCAAATTGCATTAAGAATAAAATCTGAAATAGTTCCAACATTACGAAAAGACTTGGGAACCTATAAATAGTGAAACTGATTAATCTAAATCTCCTCGATATGATTTCCAGCTTAAGATTGATGATCAGATCATAAGTACAGATATAAAAGTTCCTGAAGCTTTTGAAAACTTCTTTACGGATATTCCAGTTTCAACTACCAAAACCTTGAACTCATCTCCCACTCTTGCCAAATCTTATCTTGAACGAAACGTAGATGTTTGCAATGTTGATTTTAAATTCAGTTACGTCAATGCCTTCGTTGTAATTAAAACCTTTAAATCACTTAAAATGAAAAAGAACGCCGATATAGATGACCTGTCAGATAAAATTATTAGTGTCGTTATAGAAGGCATTGCACCATACTTATGTAGTATTTTTAAAAAATCTGTAGAAGATGGTGTTTTTCCTGATTTGATGAAACATAGTAAAATTATTCCGTTGTTTAAAGCTGGTAGTAAATCAGACCCCACAAATTTTTAGACCTATTTTTATTCTACCAACTCTTAGTAAGATATTTGAAAAGATAATTTTAAATCAGATTCAGAGCCACTATTATCGCAACCACTTGATGCACCTCAAACAGTTCGGTTTTAAGAGGGGTCGCTCAACAATTGATGCAGGTGTTGAATAAATTCAAAGTATATTTGACGCCTGGGAGGAGTCAAATGATGCCATTGGCGTTTTCTGTGATTTGTCCAATGCTTTCAATTGTGTGCATCATGATATCCTTATAAGTAAATTACAACATTATGGAATTAGAGACCAGGCTCTACGCCTTCTAGAATCGTATCTAAATGAAAGAATAGAGAAGGTAGATGTAAATGGGAACAGGTCACTAGGGTCAAAGATTTGTATGTGCTTAATTCTGGGACCATTCCTGTTTATTGTATATATTAACAAATTGCCAAAACTTGTAAAGGACGAGAATTATATAGTAGGGTGGAGTAAATTTTTTGTTCAGAATTTTAAGTTTCCTGGATTCTCAAACAGTGATCCATCGTTATGGAAATGTACATGCAAAATACCAGCTTTCTAACTCAATATCTTGAGGTGGCGCATTAGATATGAAGGTAGAAAAATAAGAAAAAAAAGGGTTACAAATAAACATTTATTTCTGACAATAATACTGCATATTTTTCTGAATTTATATTTAATACTACTAGTACAATGAATAACTATATTAAGTGACCATAAAAATAACATTTTAATGTTCAGTATCAGAAGTCCCAGTGTCTTCTTTTTGACGGAAATACTGAGATTTGGTGTCAAATATAGGTATTTCTTGCCTGGATTTTATTCTAGCAGGAATGAAATCATCTCTAGCATCGGGTCCACAAACAGACGCCGAAGCCTCAGTTACAAGTTTGACACACCTTTCGACTGCTTGAGTGTGGGAAGGGTACTTGTCAATATCAAACAATTTACCTCCAGATGCAATTTTTGTAGTATTTTCTGAGTCGCTGTATTTCATTGTTTCAGGAGGTTCCGTTATCTTCTCTTTCGCCCATTCTTTCAAATCATAATAGTTTGTCGCATCTATTTTTAGCTCTTGTAACTGGAATCCACGAACTTTCTTGCTTTTGGACTCTTTTCTTGCATTTAAAACAGTCCAAAGAGCCAGCTCTCGTACTTGTTGATTAACATCTTGTAACATAGCCAGCAATAAATTTTCTGGGTGCATGAAGAAAAATATTTCTTTGAATAGTATTTAAGACAACACTTTTTAAGTCATCTCTCAAATACATACTCTTTTTGACCATATGTGTGAATCTGACTGTAGCATGTAGGGCCCGGATTTTAAAAGAAACGAAGCACTTTACTCAAAACAATAGTTTATTGCCGAAACACACAAGAGAATATTGAAAACTGGGCAACTTGCAAGTTGCAGCGAAAAGACAATTGCGTACGACGTTAAAATAGGTAACAAAGATTGACATGTGTGTCGTCGCGGGTGGATGAATGCGGACTGACCGCAGATAATTTTATAAAATGTAAAAACAGGTAAGGTAAACTAATGAAGGAGCGCTCGCGTCGCTTACACTCCCCACCTCGAGTGCTGATCAAGCACTCAAAACTTAAGAGCTCAAAGAAATAGGTGCGACGCGTGCCACAGAGCGCCGCCGGGTTCCAGTTGCGGTTTTCACGTCGACCACTCTGATGCGACCATCCCTCCCAGGGTAAACCTGCTGAACGACTCCTTTAGGCCAGGTGTTCCGTGGAGAATGTGGGTCGACGACCAGCAAAAGATCTCCTACTTGCAATGGTTGCTGTTCTTCGGACCACTTCTGTCTCGGCAGAAGGTCGGGCAAAATCTCTTTTACCCACCTCTGCCAAAACATGTCAGTGAGTCTCTGGGCAGTTCGCCACTGCTTCCGTAGACAAATGTCAGAATTGTCGAATTGACCGACGATTGGCAAATTAGACGAAGAACCCAAAAAAAAATTCTTAGGGTTAAGTGTTTCCACGCTCCCGGGTTCTACAGACACGTGTGACAGAGGGCGGCTATTGATAATATTTTCAGTTTCAGCCAACAAGATTATAAGCACCTCTTCACGAGGAGCGCGTTCGTTTAATACTACGGGAAGTGACGCTTTGATGCTGCGAATTAGGCGTTCCCACGCCCCACCCCAGTGGGGGCTTGCAGGCGGGTTTATCGCCGCTTCAGTGTTTAGAACTTCATGGTCTAACTCCTGCAAAGACTTTTGAAGTTCTTTATCAGCACCACTCAGATTTGTGCCGTTGTCTGAGTAAAGGTGGCAAGGCCAACCACGTCTCGCCGCCATACGCCGAATTGCCATTATAAGCGAGTCCGTTGTCAAAGAATTGACGACTTCGATATGAACGGCACGGACCGTCAAGCAAGTGAAAATTACTCCATACCGCTTCTCCCTGCGTCTACCTATTGTCACTTCCAGAGGTCCAAATAGATCGAGCCCACAAAAGGTAAATGGCCTTTGGTGGTGAGCTATGCGAGCCTGAGGTAGGTCGCCCATTCGCGGTATCACTGGCTTACATTTTTTGATTCGACATAACATACATCTCGAAACAATGTGCTTCACAGTAGGTCTAAGTCTTATGAGCCAATATTTTTGTTTAAGCTCGTTCACTACCATCTCTTGGTTACCTTGTGCAGCTTTTACGTGGTAGTGCTGCACGATCAGCTGAGCTACGGGATGGCATCCGTCTAATATTATGGGTCTCTTCTGTTCCATATGGATGTCGGCTGCGGCGTCGATGTGACCGCGCACTCTAAGTACGAGATTTTCGTTAAGGTAAGGCGACAAGGTAAGTAATTTACTACTCTTTTGTAAATATTTTCCATTTTTTATTGCAGGTATTTCACAAGGAAACGACTCTGCTTGTGATTGTCTCAGTAGCAGCTGCTTCGCTTTCTCCATAACAGCGCTATCTATTTCACCGGTACGCCCCTTGCACCTGTCTATGAAATTCAGCACGACCGCAGTAGCTCTCAACAAACGAAGCCAAGATGAAAAACGTCGCGCGTCCGGCACAGGTAAGGTTGTCGTAGGTATTTCGTTCATGACTGTTACATAAACATTTTCCACTTTTTCAGGTTCTGGTTGACAGACATCGGCAGGCCACGAGCTTTCATCTTCGTAGATGAACTTGGGACCCGTCAACCATTCACTCTGAAACATAGTGAGGTCAAACGACTCGCGCGTAGCCAAGTCAGCTACATTTTGTTTGGTAGGTATGTACCTCCACTCACCTCTGTGCGTTAGGTCATCAATCTCGCCTAACCGGTTCGCCTCGAACTTTTTGTAGGAGCGCGTGTTATTTCTTATCCACTTTAGAACGGTCGTAGAATCGCACCAAAAGTACCGCTGAACAGACGTGATTTTATGCTCCTTCAAAATATTATCTGCTAGCCTAGCAGCCAGCAAAGAAGCTTGTTAATCGGATTTAGGGACCGTCAAATGCTTCACCGGAACTACACGGCATTTACTAGCAATAAACGCAACATTTATAACACCGTTACAATTCCAACGCCAATAAGCAACAGCACACATCGCTTTAGTAGACGCATCACAAAATACATGCATTTGTAGGTTGCTATAGCCGAGCATATTTCTTATCGCGGTTGTAGCACTCGTAGCTTCCGCTACGTCCTTGTAGCGCTTCGTAGCAGCGGTCGTAGCGGCTTGCTGTGGAGGGGTTAGCGCGCATTGAGATGCAGTATTGCATTCTCGCTCGCACTCATGATGCGTGTTGCTTGCGCTTTGCCTGTGACCTTGATAACGTCGGGGAATGCGTAACTCGCTCAGTTGTTGCAATAAATCTAACCATTTACACCATTTATTATACATGTCATCGGGAATCACGTCGGCCCAGCCGATATTTAATCGCCAAGTGTCCTGTAACATGATTCTTCTCTGTATAATAAAGGGTGATAGGAAGCCTAAGACATCAAAAATGGACATAACTATCGTAAGCATAAGACGTTTGGTAGGCCTTTCTCTTCCCTGAATAACATTATCAGGAATGCGTTTTAAGGAAACGTCAAATCCTAGTTCGTCTGTCGCCGGGTACCATAATAGTCCTAGGGTTCGCTCCCCTTCGTACTGGTGTCCAATTTTAAACTGAACTGCTGCAGAACCCAACGTTTTGGCAGGAACGCTATTTAGTACCGAGACACTATTACTCGTCTAATTTCGGATTTCAAAGCCACCCTCCCTGTGAATGTTACTCACCGTTTTTATCATTTCGATCGCCGTGGCTTCGTCCGACACGCTATCGATATAGTCATCCATATAATGCGAATTAATAATAGCATCCACGGCGGCCGGCTGCGTTGACGCGTAACGAAGCGCGTTTTTGTTTTTTATAAATTTAGAGATGTCATTACGTACGTTTTAACAGGCTCGTCGGGACTGTTCCTCCATAAGAATCGTAACGCCTGCTGGTCTTCGGGGCAAATTTTGACCCGAAGAAACATATCTTTTATGTCACCGGTGACTGCGATCTTGTTTTCTCTAAAGCGCAGCATAATACCAAATAGTGATGACAATAAGTCCGGCCCTGTTAGTAGGTAATCATTTAGGTTTTTATCACCTACCTTTTGCGCCGCGTCAAAAACCAGCCTAAGGTTTTTGTTATTAAGATTTTCTACACCAAAATGACCTAGGTACCAAGTTTTTGGTGTGACGGTCGTGTCCTTTAATTCCATGGCAAAGTCATTTTCTAGTAAATGATTGATACGTTCTGCGTATCTGGCAGCGAAACCTGAATTTTGCTCCATTTTTTATTCTATGCCCTGTAACCGTTTTAGCGCTGTCGGGTGAGAATCAGGCATGACACAGTTTTCATCTTTCCATGGTAAGCCTACATACCAACGGCCATTCTTGAGCACCGAAGATCGTTCTAATTGAGCGATAGCACGCAGGTCATCGGCATTCTGGCGTGGCTTATTCGTTACACCTAGGGAGTCAAGAGAAAAAGATAGTCTCACCTCTTCGTGGAGCTGTTCTAGCAGGAGGTCTCGTTGGTCGTGACGCACCATCATCGCCGAGCTAGCGTGAGCCGAGCGAGAGCCGCGCGGCACGCGCACGGCACCGTGTACACACCAGCCTAAGGGGGTAAGCGTCGCGCACGGCTCGTTTTGTTTACCCGATACAATTTTTATAGGTAACATTAAGTGATAGTTATCTTGTCCTATCAAAATCTCTGGTTTTAAATCAGTGTAAAAAACATCATTTTTCAAATTACATAAGTTATCATTGTGACAAACATTTAATATTGACAACTTTTGAGCAGGTAAGTTTAAATTATCGATACTTCGCACTTTAATATTATAAGTCTTATTGTCCTGGTCCATACCTGATAAGGTTACATTTGTAACCTTTGTTTCACAGACGAGTTCGTTTCTAGTCCAGGCTCCTGACACTCGCAGCGTCTCGGGGCGACCGCTCAACCCAGCGCGGCACGCCAACTCGCTGCTTATAAGCAAAACTGTGGAACCATCATCGAGAAGCGCACTGGATGAAATAATACCGTTCGGTCCGTGAATGCGTATAGGTATTACTTTAATAAGACCTTACGGTCGCTAGCACTGCAAAGAACTTCACTATTATCACTCGCGACGATATGCGATACAGAGTCCGTTTCGGCGGTGGAGTGCGGGACCGGCGGTGGCGTCTGCGACTCCTGCGCAGTCCAGGTGGCGGCCGGCTGGCCGACCCCGGTCGACGCGGTGATGACGCGACCTCGGCTTGCACTACCGGCGGCGGGAACCTCGTAGTGGAGTAAACGATGATGCGCCCCTCCACAACCATCCTTATCACAGGCGGGTGCCGTGCATTGCTCGCGATCGTGCCGTGATACTAAACATTTATAACAAATGCCATTTCGTTTCACATGTTGCCATCTTGCTTTGCGAAGTGCTTTTTTAAATCGTTTACATTCTGTTAACTTGTGCTTCGAAGTTCGACAAAATTGGCAGTGTGCTTCATTTCCATTCTTTTCGGCTTGAAATAAAACCGATTGAATCTGTTGAGTGGCGTTAATGTGCGGCTTAGGTTTTAAATTATCATTACGTAAACCTGTGCTGTAAATATTAGAAGTGACCGATGCTTTTTTAGCTTCCAAATAGAGAAAATCTGACAAAACGGTCAATCGACATATCTTGTCTTGGCTTATGAGCTCGTAGCTATAATCTGACCACTTCGAAAGCAGAATAGTAGGTAATTTCGATAGTATGATTGATACGAAATGGCTTCCTTGTAAATATTCTTCACAACCGATGGCTTTTACAGCTTCTATGGCGTTTTGCACCTTCACAGAAAAGGATACTTTTTCCTTTTGGTAGTCTGGTGACATAGGTGGTAATTTGCGTATGTCGCTTAATATTTTAGATACTACGATCTCACGATTGCCAAATCTAAGTTCTAGAGTTGCCATAACTTTGTCAGGGGACGTGTCGCTTATAAGTAAGGCGGCTACTGATTCCTTAGCGGGCCCACGTAAACATTTTCTTAATCGCCACATATTTTCTTTAGGTGTAAAAGCGCATAGTTCAGTCGATTCATAGTAAGCGTATTTAAATTGTAACCATTCCAGTGGGTCTCCTGAAAACTCTGGTAAGTCTTTAGTAGTAGAAATACGGCTTAGTAGTTTTTCGTTCTGTTTACTCCCAGCGGAGGTAGAAGCAAGATCCTTTAAGGCGGCAGCCAGTGTGTGAACTAATCCATCAGTGCCGACGGCTTGCGGGGCGTATGCCGGTGCCGGTGGTGGCGGTGCTACAGCGGGCTGGACCGCCGGCGTGGCGGCGGGTGCGGGCTGTCTTATCAGCGGGTCCTGCTGTGTCGACGGTACGAACCACAGGGGCGGTGGGGCAGGCTGTCTCAGCGGGGCATCCCACATCGGCTGAGCCGGCCATGTCATCGACGGCGGGGCTAACCACTTTGGCTGAGCCAGCCGTGAAGGCGGCGGGGCTTGGCACATTGGTGGAGCCGGGCGGGAAATTGGCGGGGCTTGCAATGTAGGTTGGGTCGGCTGTGACGACGCCAGCGGCGGTAGTGTCGGCTGTGTAGGTAGGTCTTGTTGGTCTTTTAGAATTTCAATATTTGACTGACCTTTATTTAGTTCGGGACGGCATTTATCCAACCAGCTTTCAACGTGACTTGTGCGCTCTTCATCGTGTGAACTGTATCCATTTTCGTCATCTAGGTTAGCTAGGTCCGTTTGTAGCTGTTTTTCAATTAGGTCTATCTTAACCTTAGCTTTTTCTTGTTCAGCTTGCATCATCAACGCCCTTCTCTTGGCTTGCTGTGATGATGATATAGACGCACTCCTACCTGACTTCGAACCATTAGATTTTACCGACGGTTTAGGTCGTCTCGGCTCCGAATGAACACTTTCCGTGGTAGGTAAATCTACAGTGCGGTCAAAAAGCTTCATAGTTAAAGGTCTCGGTGATATTTCGTCGGTAACAACATTTGCAGAAGGCTCCATTTCCAAATGTGACGTAGATTTTGTTTCCGAGCACGCGGGTTGCTTTGCAAATGGCGGTGGTGTCCGTTGCATCATTATCCGGCCGAAGACCACTTTGTAGCATGTAGGGCCCGGATAACTGGGCAACTTGCAAGTTGCAGCGAAAAGACAATTGCGTACGACGTTAAAATAGGTAACAAAGATTGACATGTGTGTCCTCGCGGGTGGATGAATGCAGACTGACCGCAGATAATTTTATAAAATGTAAAAACAGGTAAGGTAAACTTATGAATGAGCGCTCGCGTCGCTTACACTGACCAAATTTACAAGAGGATTTTGACTTGATATCAAACCAATTTGGTGCGTTAACATAATGAAAGTGGCCAGTTTTGTTTAGCTGTGCCAATATACAAGCGAAGAATTCTGTTAGCACAAGTTAACCATCGAGAATGGGCTAGTTTTCCTGGGTCATATCTGAACATATCTGATAAAGGCATTTTTGATCGGTGCTCAACAAATCAATATCCAGATCCGGCAATTCGGTGGAGATGGGTTCGGATGTTTCTATTTTTAAGTCAAGACACTTACCAAGCTGTTTTCCTAACCTGCCAGAAAAAGTAATTGAGCCTTTAGTTTTACCGTCGAGACTGGAGAACAAATGACGAAGTTGTAATTCATTTGCATGTAAAAAGCACACAAACCATTGCAAAGGGCGCTACAGATGTTTTTCTAATAAAACAATGACTCCATTTTTCCGACCAGTATTAACGCAGTACTATCGCATCCAATCGCCACCAAAGAAGAACGAAATTAGCACTGAATTTGATTGGATAACCAAATATAGGATACCGGAAATCTTTACACGTTTTAGGCATTTTTTATGAAAATTTACTTTACGTTGGCACTATTTCAAAACCCTATTATATTATGGTTTTAAAAGAAAATTTTATATTTTCGTTCGAGATCACACTTAGACAAAGTTAAAAACAGTATACTTGTAAGCAAAGCATGTAAGAATAGTTATTTTTTGAGGGTAGGCTTATAAGTAAAATTATAAGTTTTTTTGAAACTATTATCTCAATGCGCCACCTGAAAATAAAGTCGTAGACCTTTGATTGTTTGCATGAATAAAGCTTTTACATATGGGCACCAATTAATAATACAGTAGATTTGAAAAGAGCAAAACAATTTTTTTTTTCATATGTTTCACTCCACCCTACTATACAGCGTGAATTTGTAGTGGTTTCGCACCCGAAGCCCAGTGATTCTGCTCATGAAAACAAGTAACTTTCCCGAAGAAAATAATTTTATACTCGAAAAAAAGTTTTCGCCTCCCCGTACAAAATGAGTCGATCACGTGACCACTTTACTATGGAGAGGCGAAAAAATTTTTTTTAGTATAATTTTTTTTTCTTAGGGAAAGTTGCTTGTCATCATGAGTAGAACCACTGGGCTCCGGGTGCGAAACCACTACAAATTCACGCTGTATAGTACTATTTGCAGATGATACGTCTTTGGTTTTAAAGGTCAAAAGACAACAATAAAATTTTGACGACATAAATAGTAAAAGTAAAAGATTTACGGTGAACCACTTAACTACATTAGAGATAGTAGATCTCTAATGTAGTTGAGTGGTTCACCGTAAATCTTTTACTTCACGAAAAGAAAACTAAGCGTGTTAAATTTGTTTTGCCTAATGTAAAGCCAACTGCTACAATCCTATAAGTAAAAATGAAAAATTGAGTTTTGTGGAATCAGCTGGGTTCCTAGGGTTGCAGTGGTGGAGGACAGGTTGAATATGGTTCAGGAACAAAGAAGAAGATAGATGATTGTACTTACAGGTGGTTTATTTTATAAATGTAAGTTATTTATAATATTGGGTGTTGATACCTAAAATTATGTACAAGGTTTTAGAGGTCACAGAGAATTTTGATAATTTTCCTAAAGGTAAACGAAGTAATTATTTTATTTATTTATTTATTTATTTTATTTATTATTATAACATTAAAAATACAAATTTATATACTAAACGGTGCAACAAAAACCTAAATATAAATAAGCAGTTACCAATTATTGGTGAAAAAAAAAAAAACCGGCCGAGTGCGAGTCGCAGTCGTGCCGTAAGGGTTCCGTAACTATCTACCATATGATATACTAAAAGCTTTTGCTGGTCGATTTTAAAAACTCCGCGACCATCCAACTTAAGCCCTCTTTTAAAGAAAAGTTCTTGAAACGGGAGCTCACCTTAATTGTGAGAAAAATTGGAATATTTAATGATTTTAGACTTTTTCCTTTATTTGTACTGTGAGACCTAGCTTCTTGCCAAATTTCATAATTTTTGGTCATCGGGATGTACCCTGTAGGTTTTGCTTTTTTGCATAAATGTATGGAGATGAGGACATAAAAAGCCATATTTTTTGATTGCATCGTTGTAAAAAATTTAAATGTTCATTTCATTTATTCATTGCTTTACATGTTGTTACATTCATAGATCTTATAATTAATAAAAAGATCAATACATGTACCCTATTAGGGCATAGCAATGTCAAGGCCACGCTTATAAATTAAATTCAAATTATGTCCATACAATAAAAAATAAAAAATAGAATAATAATAATAACAACAAGATCAAATAATACAAATTAAAATTAAAAACGTGCCTGTCAAATTATTAATACCTAACCTTTACATGTCAAACTAAAATACATTTATTTACAATTATCTATGTCACATTAAATTCAAGCTTTGTCAAATAATATAAGAAGAAATAATAACACTTAGATCAAATAATATAATAGTAGTTTATGCAACGGTACATAATGAGGGGTATAAAACTCGAGTGTCGGTTTATGGGACGCAGGCGAGCGTAGCGAGCCAAGTTCCATAATAGAAGACACGAGTGTTTTATACCTAATCATGTGGAGTTGCATACACAACTTTATCTACTCTCATATCGTGAACCCTATAATAATGTGTTCAAAAACAAACCTTAATGTTTTTCTCTTTTTCCGGTGATAACTGCTAAGCGAAGTTCCTATAGCTGCTTTAAAAACGCTCGAAAGCAAATCGTAAACAATTTTATCACTTATTTCATTACAAAATTAATAAAAATATGTAAATACAACTTCTGTTTGCTGAGTTTTCCGTAATTGCAATGAAACCTCCTTGCAGCCACAGACTACAAACGTATCAAGCTATCAATGGCGCGCCTATAAAAATTAAAAAATTGTTTAATAGGTCTCCCGCGATGACTGTTAGTAAATTCAATACTTCATAATACACTCCCACAGATAAAAAAAAGCTGCTGAGAGTGTTTCTAAGCACAGATTGACATTATGAAGATGTTAACCTACAATTTTTGAACGCATTATTGAAAATTAACGATATGAGAGTAGATAAAAAATTTAAAACGTGCATGTCAGATATCTTTGTCACACATAAACTCTTTGACCGTATAATACGCCTTTTCTAGTAGAAGTGATTTTAGTTTCCTGTTAAATACAGTGTCTTTGTCCTCGTTTTTTATATGGTCGGGTATTTTGTTATAAATAGAGATAAATCGATAGTTAGGGCTCTTTTTTGTAAGTTCTAGTTTTTGTTCTATTGGTTGAACCAGGCGTTCTTTGCCACGCAGTTTAAATTCCGGATTTAATTCACTATTGGATTTAAATAAATTTCTGTGCTGTCTAACAAATTGGCAAGTTTGCAGTATGTTCATGAATGGTAAAGTCATAATTTTTTTGTCGATGAAATGTGGTTTGCAGCTTTCAATTTGTTTGATATTCACGAGGATACGAATGCATTTCTTTTGAAGCACGAAAAGGTCCATAAATTCAACACTATCACCCCACAATATCACACCGTAACTTAGCCACGAATATGCGAAGGCATAGTACGCAGATAGTGCAGTTCCGTAGTTAGTGTTTGCTTTTAAGACACTAAGGGCATAAATAAATTGGGACATCTTAGATTAAATTTTATTTATGTGTTGTTTCCAGCTTAGGTGACAGTCGATTGTTATCCCTAGTAGTGAGAAATCCATAGTCTCTGAAGTACCGGTCTTTAGTTCAAAAGTTTTAAAATCTAAATTGCTTCTTTTGTAAGTTTTAAATTGAGTTATTTTTGTTTTATTTAGATTTAGTTTTAGATTATGTTCTTCTAGCCAACTACGGGTTTTGTTAAAGGCTTCTTCAATGGCGGTGAATTGGTTATCGTGTCCTGTACATTCGAAAAGTAGAGAAATATCGTCGGCGTACAAGACACTCGTTAAGTTCAGCGCTTTGGGAAGGTCATTAACGTAGAGTAAAAATAGAATATATCCTAATACAGATCTTTGAGGAATAGAGTTACACATATTTTTTATTTCTGACTGTACCCTGGTTATTTCACAGGTTTCTTCTTCGAAATAGTCGATTTCTACGAACTGTTGTCTATTGTATAGGTATGACCTTAGCCATTCGTAAGCTTGACCCCTAATACCACTACCGTGCATTTTATTCAACAATATACTATGTGAAACCCTATCGTAAGCTTTGGACATGTCAAGGAATAAGCCGACAGCGTATTTTTTATTATTAAATGATTGGTAAACATTATGAATAAATTTATATACCGCCAACGAGGTTGACCTATTTTTTCTAAACCCGTATTGGTTTTGGTGCAAGATATTATATTTCTCTAAGAATTTTATTATTCTTTTATTCATTGCAGTCTCGAATATTTTGGCCACGGTAGGTGATAGCGCAATAGGTCTAAACGAGCTGGGATCGCGAGTTTTTTCTTTATTTTTTGGAAGTGGCTTAATCTTGGATATTTTAAGATTTTCTGGGAACGAGCCTTCATTAAAAGACTGATTAATCATTGTGGTAATTGGTTTAACTAGTTCATCGATACAAAATTTTATCAGTACTGGTGGAAGCTCATCAGCGCTGAAACTGGTTTTATTTTTCATAGGGTTCATGATCGCTCGTGTTTCTTGTTCTGTAGCAGGCTCCAAGTACAAGGAATTAGTTGGTGAGTTTATCACAGGGTGTCCCTGGGATGGAGAGTTTCCCTGATTTATACAGGACTCGCCCACTGACAGAAAATAATCATCAAGACAGTTCTCTACTTGATAGGTTGAATTAATTTTTATATTATTAATTTGAAGCTCTATGTTGTTTTCGATAATTTTTTCGTTTTTGTTTTTATTTTTTATTTTATTCATTATTTTCCACATAGTTTTATTTTTATTTTTATTTTTAGATTTGCTCATTTTTAGGGTTCCGTACCTCAAAAGAAAAAAAACGGAACCCTTATAGGATTACTTTGTTGTCCGTCTGTCTGTGTGTCTGTCTGTCAAGACCCTTTATCTCACGAACGGGTAAAGGTATCAGATTGAAATTAGTACCATATATTAGGATCTATGAACCACACAAGATCTGAAAATTAAATTTTTTTACAACAACGCAATCAAAAGATATGACATTTTATGTCCTCATCTCCATACATTTATTAAAAAATGCAAAACCTACAGGGTACTTCCCGTTGACCTAAAATTATGAAATTTGGCAAGAAGCTAGGTCTCACAGTAAAAATAATGGGAAAAGTATGAAATCATTAAATATTACAACTTTTCTCACAACTAATGGTAACCAATTGTGGTGAGCTCCCGTTTCAAGAACATTCATATAAGAGAGGGGTCAAGTTGGATGGTCGCTGAGGCGATTTTTGTTTTAGTTATATTTAAAAACGGGAACACTTACAAACTTGAAAATTGGTATGTTTATAGTGCATAAGCTACAAAATAACAACAAATAATAAAATTTGGTCAAGCGCGTGTCGGACTAAAAAAATCTAGCACATTAACTTACTGAAATTTCAACTAATACAATTATGTTTATGTGGTGGTACGGAACCCTCAGTTCGCGAATCCAACTCGCACTTGGCCGGTTTTTATTTATGTGATTTAATTTATTGGCGGTCTTTACGTATTTTTTTAAAACTTTTTCGTATCTTTTGTAATATTCTTTAAGATGATCATTATTGAAGTGGATTGTTAGGATCTTAAGTATTCTTTTATTACGGCAGCACTTTTTCAGATTTTTTGGTAAGTAGCTTTTTTTGTTAATTGAAATGATTTCAATAGTTTTTTAGGAATCTATTTATTTAGTAAATGTTTTAAAGTTGATTCGAATAAATTATACTCGTAATTTGTATTTATGTCACTTGAATTTGTTATTATTATGTCCCAATTTAAGTCTTTTAAATTTTCTTTAAATATTAATTTATTTTTATTATTGAATACCCTTTTTGTAACGTTTCAGATCTTGTTTGTAAATTTTCAGATCTTGTGTGGTCTACGGACCTTAATATTCATTATCAATTTCAACCTGATACCTCTTTTCGTTTGTGAGAAAAAGGGTCTTGACAGACGGACAACAAAGTGATCCTATAAGGGTTCCGTTTTTTTATTTTTAGGTACGGAACCCTGAAAACGTCAAATCATTGCGAGCGCGCAGAATAATTTTGAATTTAGAACGCCAGCTTATTGTAAACCGACATTGGCTGTTTAAATTTTAGAATAAGGCAAAACAAAACGCAAGCGCTTCGTTACAACCTTAGACAACAAATTAAAATGGGGACCGCATATTAATAAATTGTCGAACAGAATCAGTTCCGCAGCATATGTAGTGAAAAATATAAGAGCTCTGATGGATGTAGATACCGCGAGGTCAGTATACTTCAGTTATTTCCATAGTCTCATGTCATATGGCCTTTTGTTATGGGGTCATGCTGTTGATTCAAACAGAATTTTAATACTACAAAAGCGAGCTGTTCGTGCAATTTATAAAATGAAGCCCAAACCATCTTTTTCTAAAATATTTATTTAATTATTTATAATTCAAAACTGTTGCAAGCAAAAATTATATTATTAGAAAGGTTATTATAAAATATCAGATTGTCTAGAACAGAAAAATCCATGGGATTAGGCTACGGTTCTAAGAGGCTTATTCAAAATTAAAACTGACTTATGGTTATTGTATATCAACCTTATACATTCAAACATATTTAAAAGAGCGCGTGGGTTTTTATTGTCGCTTCTTCTTTTCCCACCATAGCGCCACCCTGTTTGTGAAGCGATTTAATTTAGCTGACGTCATTAAGAGATTTTAATATCCAACAATGAATAAACGATTTTGATTTTTTTTATTTTTATTTTTATGACCGTCACGTTATTTTATGGGAGGAAATCATTTTGAATAGGTTCCATTCGAAGACTTGTTATGTCCCACTATCAATTAAATGTAAAAAAAATTGTTGAAACTTACTGCAATATCGAAAAATAATAAGTAATTTGAATTTTACATACATACATACATAACATCACGCCTCTTTCCCGTCGGGGTAGGCAGAGACCACAGTCATCCACCTGCTACGATCTTGACATACTTCCCTTACAAGCAAGCTAAGTTGCCGTTGAATGACGTCGCAGAATTAGCCGACCAAATTCACGACGTCGTAGCGGTCACTCCGCAGGTAGCAGCAGCCACGCCATCTACACCAGGTACCGTTACTAATCAAATAGCTGAACTAACGCGTCAGGTTAAGGCGTTATCAACCAAGATGGACAGAATGTCACGCGGAAGGTCAAGGAGTAACTCTTCGAGTAGTAAACGTGGTCGCTTTTCAACTACCCGTTCGAGCTCAAGCTACCGCAAGTTCCCGATGTGCTGGTATCATTCCAAGTTTGGGGACAAAGCCAGCCGATGCGTCAAGTCTTGCGACTTCAAGGTAAAAGCTGCGGGCAGTCGGTAATGGCGGCCGACGACTGCCCAAGTACCGGTCGCTTGTTTGTTACCGACCAACATTCTAAAATACAATTTTTAGTGGACACTGGAAGCGATCTGTGCGTGTTTCCTAAAACTTTACTTAAAGATAAGCGACATATTACGAACTTTGAATTGTGTGCGGCGAACGGAACTAAAATCGCAACGTACGGCTACGTACATCTTGTGCTAAAACTAGGCATGCGCCGCGACTTCGCTTGGCGGTTTGTGGTCGCCGACGTTACAAGAGCGATAATATGCGTTGATTTTTTAACTCATTATAATTTGATTGTAGATGTTAGGAAACAACGCCTAGTAGATGGTAATACTACCCTCGCGACCGCGGCTTCGCTTGCACGGCCTACTGATGTTTCTTCAGTTAAGGTTGTTACTGGTAATACACGATACCATAAGATACTGGAACACTATCTTGACATTACACGGCCACCCGGCATCCACCGCACGCTCAAACACAACACAGTACACTACATCCGAACCACACCTGGGCCACCAGTTTGTTGTACACCTCGTAGGCTTGCGCCCGATAAGCTGAAAATTGCGAAAGCCGAATTTGAGTCAGAGTGGCACGTGTCGTCCCTCCGAGTCATCTTGGGCGTCTCCCCTACATTTAGCGGCCAAAAAGGACAACGGTTGGCGTCCTTGTGGGGATTACAGGATGCTGAACGCCAGGACGGTTCCGGACAAATATCCCATCCGTCATATCCAGAATTTCGCTCATAATCTCGCAGGTTGCACCGTGTTCTCGACCATCGACCTGGTAAAGGCATATAACCAGATCCCTGTGAACAAAGACGACATCCCGAAAACAGCCATCACAACGCCATTCGGGTTATACGAGTTCCCGTACATGACCTTCGGGCTTCGTAATGCGGGCCAAACTTTTCAACGTTTCGTAGATGAGATGTTGCGGGGACTGGATTTTACGTACGCCTACTTGGACGATTTTTTGGTGTTTTCCAGGGACCAGGAGACCCACGAGAAGCACCTGCACCAGCTGTTTGCGAGATTAAAGGAGTACGGTATGGTGATTAACACCTCAAAATGCGTATTCGGGGCCTCTGAGGTAACGTTTTTGGGTTATAGCATCACCGCTGATGGCACAAAGCCGTTGCCATCCAAGGTCGAGGCCATCAAAAGCTTTCCTGTGCCAAAGACAGTAAGGGAACTGCGACGATTTCTAGGCATGGTGAATTTTTACCGCCGCATCGTGCCAGGCGCTGCTAATCACCAAGCCCGTAGCCCCCCTGAATGCTCTGTTGGTAGGTTCAGTCAAAGGATCACATCCGATCAGATTCACAGCGAAGGAGATGGAAGCCTTCAACGCGTGTAAAGATGGGCTTTGTCAAGCTGCTCTTTTAGCGCATCCAGCGTGTGACGCTAAGCTAGCGTTAGTCACCGACGCGTCTGACAAGGCAGTTGGCGGAGTAGTCCAGCAGCTGAAGGGCACATCATGGCAGCCTATAGCATTTTTCTCGCGCAAATTGAGTCCATCTCAGGCTAAGTACTCCCCTTATGACCGCGAGCTACTAGCCATTTACGAGAGTATAAAGTACTTTCGACATATGTTAGAGGCCAGGAACTTTGTGATTTACACTGACCACCGACCACTAACATATGCCTTCAGCACTCGTAAGGACTGCTGTTCGCCTAGACAATTCCGCCATCTAGACCTGATCTCACAATTCAGCACGGATATTAGGCACATTTCTTGTAAGGACAATGTGGTAGCGGACACTCTCTCACGTGAAGAGGCAATTGCCCAGCCGGTGGACTTACACAAATTAGCGTCTGCCCAACAGAACGATAGTGAATTGCAGTCACTCCTGAGAGGTGACACCTCACTATGTCTTAGGCCGGTAAGTTTACCCGGAAGCTCAGTAACTCTTTACTGCGACGACAGTACCAGTACGTTGAGACCGTATGTCACAAGTGAGCACCGTCGGCAGATCTTCGACAGCCTGCACAACCTGAGCCACCCAGGCGCAAGCACCACAGTGAAGCTGATCTCTGAAAGGTTTGTTTGGCCTGGAAGCAGTGCAGGGAGTGGGTTCGTAGCTGTCTGGCTTTCCAGAGATCAAAAGTCACTCGACATGTTTCTGCTCCTTTAGGAAATTTCCACCTACCACGAGCACGATTTGCCTTCGTCCACATCGATCTCATAGGCCCATTACCTATTTCACAGGGTATTGTCTCACCACCGTCGATAGGTTCACGCGTTGGCCTGAGGCAATACCACTGCCAGATATTACGGCCAAGACGGTCGCAAAGGCCTTATTAAGTGGGTGGATTTCTCTATTCGGCTGCCCTGCTGATGTCGTCACCGATCGCGGTAGGCAGTTTGAGTCGGCATTATTTTAACATCTGTCGCGCATTGCAGGTTTCAGGCACAAGAAGACTACTGCTTATCACCCTGCCTGCAATGGCCTTGTAGAGAGGTTCCATCGGCAGCTAAAAGCTGCCATAACCTGTCACGCCTGCGACAATTGGGTTGAGTCCCTACTTTTAGTTTTGTTGGGAATTCGAGCTGCCTATAAGGAGGACTTACAAGCTTCCTCGGCTGAGCTCATATACGGAGAGCCACTACGTCTCCCAGGTGAGTTATTTCACCCAGAGATGGAGAGTTCCATTGATGTGACCGATTACAAGTCACGGCTGCATCAAATAGCTCGGAGCTTACACCCTTCTCCAGCATTGCATCATGGTAACAAGCAGTCCTGCTTTGTGTTCCAGGAATTGTCGTCATGTTCCCATGTTTTCTTGCGTGATGATACTACGGGTGGATCCTTGAAGCCTGCTTATACTGGTGCGCATGAAATTTTAGGGCGCGCAGATAAGGTGTTTACACTCTTGGTAAAGGGTAACAAGGTCACAGTATCCATAGACCGATTAAAGCCAGCCTATATATGCGTGACCCATTACACCCCACGTTCACACACATACCACTCCCAACACACACACAAACATTCCCATTATCCAGACATACACAGTCACACCGTACCTTACCTGAAACTGAAGAAAATGCCAGGAGGACGCGATCAGGTCGCAGGGTTAGATTTCCCGACTATTATCGCCCTTGACGTTCTCTGGTGGGGGGTGATGTGGCGAACTCGCCACTGTCTATGTTAGATTTAAGCTTATTATTTTAGCTGTAAACGTATTGATAAATAAATGTGTTGTTTTTATGTAATAGTAGATAAACATATATATTGTACATAAATATATAAATTTACATACTATGTTCTTAAATTAGCAAATATTAATTATTTCAACAGACCGACAAACAAGCGCACTTTATTGTAATATATAGTTAGTTCATGCGCGTGGGCAGCGACCGATCCGGTTTCCACACAGCCCCGCTCCTCGAGCCTCATGCCGCGTGGCCCTCAAACTGCGACGGCCGACCAGTCTGAATGCTGTCACGACGCGGAGCGCTTGTTCGTTTTGCTGCCATCTCACACTTTTTTTATTTCGTAGTTTTCATACGCTTTCATCCATCTTTCTAGTATTGTATCTTCCTTCATACTTTGCGCCTTCTATTCTGTGCCTTACCGTATTTCTGTGCTGTGCTTTCCTCCTTGCTTAATGCACAATAAACTGTCGTGCTTTTGAACAACACTGTCTTGGTTTCATTGCACATCATACCCATTTATACCTACGGTAAGCTTAGCTGCAATACTACACGCATCGCTACAATATAATACACTCTGTCATACATTATTTTCTTTCAAGTACCATTACTTTCGTCTTGCTTACATTTACTTTCATTCCTGTCCTCTCCAAAGCCACATTCATCATTGTTACCATCTCCTGCAACTCGTCAGCAGATGACGCAAGTACAACTTGATCATCAGCGTAGAGAAGAAATTTGATGAGTAACTCATTCATTCTCAGTCCATACATACTCTCTTTCAGATCAATCAAACAATATCCATGAACAGGTTAAACAGCCAAGGTGACGCTACACATCCCTGCCTAACACCTTTTTAGAGTGCTAAACCATTCAGTGTGCGCCCCGTTCATTCTGACACAAGCACTAGAATCCTCATAGAGAGATTTCAGTGCTTGAATCAGATGCCCGTTTACCCCATACAAAGACAATGCTGACCACAATTCTTTCCTCACCACTCGGTCATAGGCCTTTTCCAAATCCACGAACGCGCAGTAGACTTTTTGGTTCTTAGCCAAAAACTTTTCAGCTATGCACCGTAAGGAAAAGACCTGATCTGTACATCCCATTCCCTTTCCCTTCAGCCTTGCACCAGTCACCAGGTGCTTGGCTGTTCGTCCAACACAGGTTGAAAAGGCGGTACAACTGACTAGCCACAATGCTTCGCCCAGCCTTCAACATCTCGACCGACACTCTATCATACCCAGCTGCTTTACCTGATTTCATACTATTCATTGCTTTCATAATCTCATCCATACTTATCTCACTAACATAAATATCATCTTTATTCTCATTTTCATTCTCATTCATTTCCACAGAAGACCTCGGTACGCTGGCCTCTGCTTTTTCTCTCTCAAACAGACTTTCAAAATATTCCTTCCACCTCCTCAGCACACATTCTTCACCTTTTATAATACTTCCATCCTGGCTTCTGATTTTACTCAGCTCCTACGTTCCAAACTTTCCTCGGGCTGTCCATATGGATTTCCAGAAAAAAATATTCCAATAAAAACTACATATTATTTTTTTAATACCGGCCGGCCTCACTTTTAGACTATTTGCTTATATATATGACGAAGAAGGAGAAGACCAGGGGAAAGAGACAGCTATTGGTACAACAGAGATAGCCATAGAATAGCCAAGAACACAATATTGGCCGAACTTCTATAGTGGATATCAATAACTTCCCTCGCTTGACAATTCGTTTATGAACAATTCACCTTACCAGTTCTAACTACTCATCTTCATACTTCTTCTGCCTGTCAGGTCATTGGTAATTGTAGGTTTTCTTCCCATTCCTGTAGTAATAATGAAACATTAACTAAGTTTACCACAATTACTATTGCCAGCCCCAAGATAAGAGAACCTTGAGAGCTTATTCTCATTCTCTACACATTCTAAGCTATTCTCCTAAACACCCAGCAGTGCACTGAAGGATAATCACAAAGGCGTTATTTATAACCTAAATCATTTCTAGTTTTGGCAATACATTTGTAGTAACTTAGCTTCTGATTGATAGCGATAATACCTGACGCCGCACGATGCTTCATTGATCACCATTTAACACGAACAAGTTCACAACTACACACTTCAATCAATTTGTAAACAAACACGATAATATCTTGAATCAGACAGATGAACTTCCAGTTCGTACTTTGGAACGAACACGATGCTCGATGCAGACTCGCCACTGCACGAATGTTTGCGCGAACATGCATCTGTCACTTATTATAGCGCGCGAATATTTAAAAACGAATCCAATCTCCAACACGGCCGTCCTGACAGGTCGCACGTCCTCGTGCGAGTTCAGGTAACTGCAAGAATCCATCTCCTAATCGCTCGGCGAAACCTGACCAAAACAAGTCGAAACTAACTGCAAGGATCTTTTACCAAGACTTCTTGTCCACTCCTGACCGAAACTGATCAAAGTTTTCAACCAACTTCTACCTTTCATTACTGACTACATGTCAAATCTAAAATCGTAAAAAGAACATAAAATTAGTAGTAGGTAGTAAAATATCGTAAAATTCTTGGATTCTTGAAAACCTAAAAAGTCATACTCACTCTCTAATGAGTCGGTACTATATCGACGTAAATGTCAAAATTTATTTGTCACTATAAGGTATGGCGTAAGACTCAGCATTGCAAATGGTATGTTAATACAACAAAAACTACACACCTCACTCTTGAGGGTACACAGATAATTAGGTAACTGATATGAGAACCTGTTTCTGGCATCTGATAGATCCCAAGATAACCTTACACCGATAGATCTTGTGACGACCTTCAACAGTAATCTGGTATCACCAAAACCAACCACTACGTGGCGTAACCAATACAGTTAAGTCTGCAAAGCTAAAATCCATACCAAAGCAACGGTCATCCAACGCACTCGCTACTACCGTAGCTACATCTCTTACAGACATAGTCTAGTTCCGTCAACTCAAATCACTAGAAAAGTAAGTAATCACAAAGTAGGACTTGTCACAAGTCTGTTAACAGTCAAGATATCTCTTTACACTTAACTTTTACGGACCATCGAGCATTTTTTTATTGTTATTGTGATACCAAACTGAATCACTTAACCAGCAGAGCAGCTTTCTTTTTTTTTAATCAACTGAACCATGTAACTTTTTTTTTCTTTAGATGGCACAAAGGCTTCTTTTTTTTTTCACAACGGCTTCTATTTTTTTTGGCACAACGGCTTCTTTTTTTGGCACAAAGGCTTTTTTTTGGCACAAGGGCTTCTTTTTTGGCACAACGGCTTCTTTTATTTTTGGCACAAAGGCTTCTTTTTTTTTAGCACGAAGGCTTCTTTTTTTTAGCACAACGGCTTCTTTTATTTTTGGCACAAAGGCTTCTTTTTTTGGCTCAAACGCTTCTTTATTTGGCACAACGGCTTCTTTTATTTTTGGCCCAAAGGCTTCTTTTTTTTGGCATAACAACTTTTTTTCTTTTGCCATAACAGGTCTTTTCTTTTGGCTCAACAGCTCATTTTTTTTTTGGCTTTAGCAAAACAAATATTGCAATAGCAAAACTGTATGAAACAAAACATCAAATTATATCATTACTCGATTGCCCGTTTATCATCTTCATTGTCAGTAATTGTATCATCTTACTCTTCAAATCAAAAGTGTTGTACCTACATCCAATGAGGTACTCAAATCTCAAGTCAAACTACACACGTCATTGTCTGCTCACATCAGAACTAATCTTGTTTTTTAGGGTTCCGCACCTCAAAAGAAAAAAACGGAACCCTTATAGGATCACTTTGTTGTCCGTCTGTCTGTTTGTCTGTCTGTCTGTCAAGACCCTTTATCTCACGAACGGGTGAAGGTGTCAGATTGAAATTAATACCATATATTAGGATCTATGAACCACACAAGATCTGAAAATTTAAATTTTTTACAACGACGCAATCAAAAGATATGGAATTTTATGTCCTCATCTCCATACATTTATTCAAAAATGCAAAACCTACAGGGTACTTCCCGTTGACCTAAAATTATGAAATTTGGCAAGAAGCTAGGTCTCACAGTACAAATAATGGGAAAAGTCTGAAATCATTAAATATTACAACTTTTCTCACAACTAATGGTAACCAATTGTGGTGAGCTCCCGTTTCAGGAACATTCATATAAGAGAGGGGTCAAGTTGGATGATCGCTGAGGCGAATTTTGTTTCAGTTTTATTTAAAAACAGGAACACTTACAAACTTGAAAATTGGTATGTTTATAGTGCATAAGCTACAAAATAACAACAAATAATAAAATTTGGTCAAGCGCGTGTCGGACTCAAAAAATGTAACACATTAACTTACTGAACTTTCAACTAATACAATTATGATTATGTGGTGGTACGGAACCCTCAGTGCGCGAGTCCGACTCGCACTTGGCCGGTTTTTTTTTTAAACCTCAAAATGTAAAACATTATTTTTTATTTCACTTTCAAAAAATATTCACAACTCTACTCGTACAACTCTAGTAATTTAAAAATAATTTGAGAGAGTAGGCACGTGAAACAAGCATAAAACTAAATATCATTGTTTTGTTTTACTCACGACTCACACTGATAAAAACAGATCACTTTTTAGGGTTCCGTACCTCAAAATAAAAAAAACGGAACCCTTATAGGATCACTTTGTTGTCCCTCTGTCTGTCTGTCTGTCAAGACCCTTTATCTCACGAACCGGTAAAGGTATCAGGTTGAAATTAATACCATATATTAGGATTCATGAACCACACAAGATTTGAAAATTTAATTTTTTTACAACGACGCAATCAAAAGATATGGCATTTTATGTCCTCATCTCCATACATTTATTCAAAAATGAAAAACCTACAGGGTACTTCCCGTTGACCTAAAATTATGAAATTTGGCAAGAAGCTAGGTCTCACAGTACAAATAATGGGAAAAGTCTGAAATCATTAAATATAACAACTTTTCTCACAACTAATGGTAACCAATTGTGGTGAGCTCCCGTTTCAAGAACATTCATATAAGAGAGGGGTCAAGATGAATGGTCGTTGAGGCGATTTTTGTTTTAGTTCTATTTTATAAACGGGAACACTTACAAACTTGAAAATTGATATGTTTATAGTGCATAAGCTATTAAATATCAACAAATAATAAAATTTTGTCAAGCGCGTGTCGGACTCAAAAAATCTAGCACATTAACTTACTGAAATTTCGACTAATACAATTATGATTATGTGGTGGTACGGAACTTTCTGTGCGTGAGTCCGACTCGCACTTGGCCGGTTTTTTAGCACAATCTAAATTAAACAGAATTCATCCTTTTGTAGTCATAAAGTAACTAAAAACATTTTATTTTCTTTTACTTTAAAATTTGAACAAGGGTTACTCGGTTTATTTCAGAATTACAGTTTTAAATCTATTGGGTTAAAAAAAATGGTATTTGTAAAACAATTGCAAACATTAACTAACCACCACATTGAAAACTATTGCTAGTGATTGATGTAAACCCCAAAACTACTATTATCACTTATCTTATCTAGGAGCAATAAGGCAGGGGAAGCACAAAAGATCCCATAGGGTCGAAGTGCTCTGAGGTCCAACAAGGATCTCGGCCCCACGTAATAAGATAAGATAAGATTATCACTTAAAAGTTACTGTTTAAAAATAATTTAAAATAATTTCTAACTATGGTAGGTACATTAAGCACTTGAACAAAATCATCAAATCACTTGTGCAAGCTTTGAAACATTAAATGTTATCTGGAAACTACTAAGGACAAAAGTGATGTTATGAACACAATCATTACACTACAATGAACACATTTTAAATAAACTAGAATAATTATTTTAGCACAAACGTCTGAGCTCTGTGTGAAATCTTACCTATAGTAGTCTGCCTACGCAGTTGTACATTTTACCTATTGCAGTCTGCATATGCTGAAATATACATTCTACCCATTGTAGTCTGTCCACAGATTGGAAGTAGGTACACAAACACAAATCTGAACTATCACGAGTCACTGTAAGCGAACACATTATTTTTCTATTTTCTGACTACCGTGTGTCATTATACACCATCATAAAACGATCATAAACACTTGACTACTATTCCAGCTAGCCTGTAAACACACTGTGAAGTAAGGTTGTAAGTAGAAGGTAAAACATGGTACTACACCCTAACATCCGTCTCCGTTGCGCAGGAAATTAATCTGGTAAATTGTGTGAGTGTTGAATTCTTATCCCAACATCTGATGACGAAGAAATAGACCGGGGGAAAGAGACAGCTATATGTACAACAGAGATAGCCATAGAATAGCCGAGAACACAATATTGGGCGAACTTCTATAGTGGATATCAATAACTTCCCTCGCTTGACAATTCGTTTATGAACAATTTACCTTACCAGTTCTAACTGCTCGTCTTCATACTTCTTCTGCCTGTCAGGTCATTGGTAATTGTAGGTTTTCTTCCCATTCCTGTAGTAATAATGAAACATTAACTAAGTTTACCACAATTACTATTGCCAGCCCCAAGATAAGAGAACCTTGAGGGCTTATTCTCATTCTCTACACATTCTAAGCTATTCTCCTAAACACCCAGCAGTGCACTGAAGGATAATCATAAAGGCGGTATTTATAACCTAAATCATTTCTAGTTTTGGCAATACATTTGTAGTAACTTAGCTTCTGATTGATAGCGATAATACCTGACGCTGCACGATGCTTCATTGATCACCATTTAACACGAACATGTTGTATGTATGTATGTATATATTCTTCATTGCATCACAAATAAAAGGAGACAAATTACAAACGAGAATAGTACCTATGCAAAGGCGGACTTATCCCTAAATGGAATTTCTTCCAGCCAACCTTAGAGAGGCTAAAGTAGTTGACAATATTTTTGCAGAATACCTACATATAAAGAATTGTTAATATTATTTACTAAGTACATGTTCACAACTACACACTTCAATCAATTTGTAAACAAACACGATAATATCTTGAATCAGACAGATGAACTACCAATACGTACTTTAGAACGAACACGATGCTCGATGCAGACTCGCCACTGCACGAATGTTTGCGCGAACATGCATCTGTCACTTACTATAGCGCGCGAATATTTAAAAACGAATCCGATCTCCGACATATATAATAAGTCTATTCTTACAAATTATTTGTACTACAGGTTGAGACTGGAGATGCACTACAAAATAGAAAAACCTTCGATGTCCATAGGGCGCTACACAATGCTGAGTCACCCGAAGGCCAGCGAAAATACTCAAAGGTATACCCTATTCTGCCAGATGAGTTGATACTTGGCCACTATTCTTTATCCCAATCTAGCGCATTAAAAGCACTGTCTCTTTCTTAAATTAGAGGCCCCTATTAAGCCCCTTTATACGTCGCTTAAGCAGCTCGCTAACTAGCTTGGGGCTGCCAGGCCTGCAGGAAAACAAAACAACTGATATGATATATTTTTTTCGACAGAACTTATTTAGCTGTCCTGCAAGTGCAATTAATTTTTTTTGTAAAAAAATATTTTAATGCTCGAGGCTGCACCACGCGCATCCTCGAGCTATCTAGTTAGCGAGCTTATTTAGCGACATGAAAAGTGGCCGGAAGTGTCAGAGGCAGAGGATAGAGATGTCCAGTTTTATCTTGTCACGTCTCTCCGAAGTAAGTTTTTGATAAATCTCTATCAGGTCTGTATATTATAATTTGTATGTGTTAGGTACACATTAAGAGCAATCACACAGTTGAGAGGGATTTATCAATACAATCTAGCCTATGTACTAAAACGTTCGGAATCGGGAGAATATAAATTTATTTGAACTTTACTACTGGGGGCAATATAAGTTAGAATAGATGTGACTGATATTTTTTTTGGAACCCAAGCGATTCTTCATTTCTTTAAATATTTTATTTGTAAGTACCTACTTTACCAATATTTTCAAAACTATCAAATTTTTTTTTCTTATTGCCCACACAATTTTTTTGATTAATTCATCGAAAGTACAGACACACGGTTTCTACTGTTTTATCATACAAGGTGGCCCATTGATAGGCGTTCAAAAGTAAAAATTTCGAAGCCTCATGCTAAAGGGTTTCCAAACCACCCCCATGTATGTTCCACGATTATTTGTAGTTTTCGAGTTGTAAATTAATTTATTATTTTATAAAATTTTCTGCCGAAGGAGTTTAAAAATGTCTTTTTTTGTACTTAATATTTTTTCAATTTTCTTTTTGCCTCATGATTGACTTGAAGGTTACTTTCATACATAAAATAATGAATCTCCTAACATTCCTGCTTATTACTCAAAACGTATGGTAAATAAAAGTTTCGAAAAATTGAAGGGGCCGCCGATTTAAATTTTAATCATTAATTTAAAAATTCAAAAAGGATGTTCCGTAGATTGTGGCTAAATTTGAAAACTTTGCAGGTCCCTAAGCTACTCAAAACATAAAAAAAATTGGTGCTTAATGAGGTATATTTCGCTGAAGTCAGCGTTTAAAAGTTGAGTGTTAAAAGGTGAATTTTAATTTAGGCTCTAAATAGTTAATTTCCGTATTTTTATTATTCCTTTTGCAAATTATGATGGTGGTACAAAGGGTCTGTACAAAGTCTGTCTAGAAAAGTACCAAACCTTGCTTGTATCTGTCTTAAGGCAGCATTGTTTGCACTATTGTGTTTCGGTAGAAGTTTAAAGAGTGCTAGTGAAATTTCTTGCCCACATCAGATTAAGGCGATCCGTTTTCCATACTAAGTTCAAATTACTTGCATTCTTATGCAGGACGTAAAATGCTGTTTAAAAAATCGGCCAAGTGCGAGTCGGACTCGCGCACCGAGGGTTCCGTACCACCACCGTATTAGTTGAAATTTCAGTAAGTTAATGTGCTAGATTTTTTGAGTCCGCCACGCTCTTGACCAAATTTTATTTTATTTTTTTGCACTATAAACATACCAATGTTCAAGTTTGTAAGTGTTTCCATTTTTAAAATGGAACTAAAACAAAAATCGCCTCCGCGACCATCCAACTTGACCCCTCTCATATATGAATGTTCTTGAAACGGGAGCTCACCACAATTGGTTACCATTAGTTGTGAGAAAAGTTGTAATATTTAATGATTTCAGACTTTTCCCTTTATTTGTACTGTGAGACCTAGCTTTTTGTCAAATTTCATAATTTTAGGTCAACGGGAAGTACCCTGTAGGTTTTGCTTTTTTGCATAAATGTATGGAGATGAGGACATAAAATGCCATATCTTTTGATTGCGTCGTCGTAAAAATTTGAAATTTTCAGATCTTGTATAGTTTACAAATTCTAATATAGGGTATTAATTTCAACCTGATACTTTTACCCGTTCGTGAGATAAAGGGTCTTGACAGACAGACGGAAAACAAAGTGATCCTTTAAGGGTTCCGTTTTTTCTTTTGAGGTAGGGAACCCTAAAAACGAGTGTATACTGCTATTTTTAATTAATTTTTTGCTGATTAATACAAAGATACAGCTAACGCACCGAAAGTACTAGTTTTTGTCAGCAACTTCTGGTTCAATATTACCATTGTGGGTGCGATCTATACTGTAGTACTTGCGGTGCATTAGCTGTATCTTTGTATTAATCAGCGAAATATTTTACTAAAAATAGAAGTATACACTCGATTTTCAACAGTATTTTATTTTATGCCTCGCATGAGAATGCGAGTCATTTGAGTTAAGTATGGGAAACGGACCGCCTTAAGTGACTCTTTTATGTAAGCAATAAAATATAGCGTCGTTGCCAAAACAAAACCTCGTATGTGCAAAATTGTTGAAAGTGAGTTTTTTTTCGTAAACCATACGAAATTGCCAGCCTCACAATATGCAAAAACACTCAAGTGAATAACACGTCTAGTTCCAGAGATACATACAAAGATAAAAATAAAAGACAATAAAAATTGGGCACATTAGAGATATTTTGTTGACTGAAAATACCTTATGTGTGCAATACAAAATGTAGCAAACAAAACCTATGTGCAAAAAAAAAAAAATTGGTAATTGCGGCTGGGATAATACAATTATAATTAAGTATAAATAGCCCGACCGCAAATTTTTTAAAATATAATTATAGTTCATCCTCCTTGCATAATTTTTTTTAATGGGGAATTTTTTTAGTTTTTCCCAAAATGAGAGGTATTAATTTGGCAACGTCGAAGATCGATAGGTACTCTTATAGTGTGTATCTAATATTATTATTTACAGTTTATTGTACACTAGCGGTACGCACGGGTAGATATAGGTTCTTGTTGCATCGGGGGTTACTAAAAAAACCGGCCAAGCGCAAGTCGGACTCCCACCGAGGGTTCCGTACCACTAAGGGTGGTAAGGTAATACTGTCCTAGTTATGGGCAGTCATACCATCTTAGTCACGCAGAAGTGCATTAAATTCGCTCGAGCCGACACGCACTTCATCATAACCATCATAACATCCCATAATACGTCCACTACAGGACAGGGAGCTCCCTCCAGAATTCCAGCCCTTGCTAGAAGAATGTGGAGGGGAAGTATCTTAGTCACCACAATTGTTAGCATTAAGGCTGGCACAATGGACCGCGGTGGTTGGTAACCGCAGTATGTAAGATGGTGCGATACACGGAAAGATGCTGCTGCCCATCTTCCGGTTTGTAAACCCTTAGTCGTCTCTTACGACACCTACAGGTTGAGATGGGTTGGTACTATATTCTTTGCCGCCACCACACGGGACGACACGCACTTGACCAGTAAAATTTTTCGTGTCTATTCTCTGTTGTAGTTTCATGTATTCTATGGATAAAAATATTACAGTCACTTAGGGCACTGTTTCTTTAATTTCAATTTTGATAACGATTACACTCATGATAACTTTTGAATGGTATGTCCGATTTGAATAATTCAAAAAGTAATTTACAGGTACTGATATAACCTTGAATAAAAAATCATTTATTTGGATAAGGATTTGTAGGTACGAATAATGTGGCCTATATAGTTTGTACCGGCGTTACTATTGCATATTTTAACATGAAAAAGTAGTTATTGTGACATAATTGTAACAGTTAGACATATAATATTACGGACTTTTTTGTAGATATTAATGTTTTCTATAAACCAGTACAACATCACTTTGCTCTATTGTTAATAGTTTCGGCATCGTACGCGATATAAGGATGCTATTTGGTATTTTTTTTACACCTTGGGTTACATTATCGAAGTTTTCATACGGAACCCTAACTTTTTTGAAAATACTGTATAGCCTATATTCATCACAAATAATGCAGGTTTCTAATTGTGAAAGAATTTTTTAAATCGGTTCAGTAGTTTCGGAGCCTATTCGATGCAAACAAACAAAAAACAATCAAATCTTTCCTCTTAATAATATTATTATATATATAGTGTAGATGTAGATTATTATATATATAGTGTAGACAAAATAATACAAACATAAAATTAAAATTAAGAAAAAAGACACAACAGGTGCTGCTTATTTCTATCTATCTATCTCTCTTATTAATCTTATTATGCGATTGATTTATCTTATGTTTTTTCTTATTTACAGATATAAGCTATTGGATTGGACTTCTAAAAACTTTCGAAACGATGGTTTTTCTACGCTCAATTACAGATTGATAGCAACCACTAAGCACCGCCTCTTCACATTATTGTATGTAGACATAGATGAAAACAGTTAATTGGTGGTCGAGCCAGCGACACGGAACGTGTCGCTGGCTCGACCACTGCGTCGTGACTGCGGCTGCCGCGGCTACTGTTATAGACTGTTATGTTATGAGTGATGTGTTCTGGTCGGACCACTGGCCCTTAGTGTTCGTATCAGATATGAAAATAATCAATCAAAAATCAGAACATGATAATTTATCTGACTCACGTAACAAATATATTTGGGGCTGTAGAGATCAAAATCAGATTGAATATTACACTCAATTATGTGAGGAGAAACTTTTTATATTAATGTCCCAGGATTATTTTAAATTTGAATGTACCAATTTTAAATGTAACGAATCTAGTCATTTACAACTTATACACGAATTTTATTATGATTTTATTAAATGTTTGCAGTTTTCTGCCGAATACAGCTATTGCTCTAAAGATCCTAAAATAAAAAAAGTAGTTGGCTGGAATTTTCACGTACGTCACTTGCATGTAGCGGCTAGGCATGAGTTTCAAGAATGGACTCTATATGGTAGGCCGTGCTCGGGGTATCACTATGAAAAGATGAATGCTGCGCGCAAGAAATTTAAGGCTGCTTTAAGATATGTACAGCAAAATCAGGAAAAAATAAGGTTGGATATTCTAGCAAGTCATAAATGTAATGGAAATTTTGTAAAGTTCTGGAAAAACGTCAAAAAGTTGAGTGGTAAAAATAGCTTACCCGTTACTGTGGAGGGCGAGAAGGATACGGAAAATATTGCGAATATTTTTCGGAAATCTTTCATCGCTGGCCATACTTTTAAAGATAAAGAATCTTGTAATTCAAGTAACCACGCTGCTGGCGGCCGTGGTGACTCGGAGGTGTTCCGCATCATAGCTGATGATGTTGCTAAAATATTAAAAGCTATGAAACGTGGGAAGTCTCCAGGTCACGACGGCCTCAGCATTGAACACTTATTGTATGCTGGCCAGAATATCTGTGTAGTGTTGGCTAGATTCTTTGAACTCTGCTTGCAGCATTCATATTTACCTGATAACCTAACTAGAACAATAGTTATACCTATAGCTAAAAACAGGACAGGAGATATTTCGAGTACGGCCAATTATAGGCCAATTTCATTAGCTACAATTGTGGCCAAGGTATTTGAGAGAGTTTTACAGAAGTCTATCACTCCGCTACTTAACCTTGATGACGGTCAGTTTGGATTTAGGGCGGAGGTTTCGACTGACATGGCCATCTTTTCTCTGAAGCAGGTAGTCAACTACTATGTTTCAAATGAAACAACAGTTTACGCGTGCTTCCTCGACCTCAGCCGCGCTTTCGATACCCTGAGACACGACCTGCTTTGGGAGAAGATGCGTCAAAATAATATGCCTTCTTGTATCATTGATCTTCTGTCGTATTGGTATCGCACTCAATGTAATAACGTAAGGTGGTCTAACGCCTTATCTGAGGACTACACCCTTCCTTGTGGTGTGAGACAGGGTGGTTTGACCTCTCCCGACCTGTTTAATCTGTATGTAAATGACCTGATCGTGGAGCTGAGCAGCACCAGGGTCGGTCTTAGACTGGGTGACAGATATGTCAACAATCTAAGTTATGCTGATGATATGGTGCTGATCAGCCCCTCGATCAAGGGATTAACAAGGCTTATTTCCATATGTGAACGCTATGCTCGTAACCACGGGCTAGTGTATAACGTAAAAAAAACCGAATTGTTGGTTTTCAGGTCGGGTAGAGGTCCTAAGCACGTTCCTGATGTGTGTCTCAATGGACAGAAGGTCAAAGTCGTTGAGTCATTCAAATACCTTGGCCACATTTTGTCTTCTAACTTAAAAGATGATGCCGACATGGAAAGGCAACGGAGAGCTCTTTCCGTTGTTGGCAATATGGTTGCTAGGAGATTTTATAAATCAGACAAGGATGTTAAACTCCAGCTATTCAAATCATATTGTCAAACGTTTTTACACGTGTCAACTCTGGACCAACTATACGAAGAAGTCTCACAATGTCATTCGCGTGCAATACAATAACACCTTTCGGCAGTTAATGGGGCTGCCCCCATGGTGCAGTGCCTCGGGTATGTTTTTGGAGTCTAGAGTTAACGCGTTTAATGCCATTGTGAGACAAAGAATCGCTTCATTTATGGACAGAGTTGACGCGTGTAATAACAGTATTATTAGAGAACTAAAATGTAGACTGCATCTGACGGACATGTTCTGGCGATGGATGGAACTAGCTACTTAAAATGACTGACATGAACGTAATTTTTATTATGCGCTAATTTTATTTATTTTTTTAAGTATTTTGCTTTTTGTATGGATCTTGTTATCTGAAATAAATGTTATATATATTATTATAATACTTACTACTGCTAATAAAAGTAAAAAACAAAACAAAAAGACCGGCCAAAAGTTCACGAAAGAGCGACACGTTTTGTAAAAATGTGTGTGGATGTCTAAGGAAAATCCTATAATTGGCCGTTTACAAACGGCCGGCAAATTACATACTTTCGGCAAATTGTAAAATGGCATCGGCAGATTGTAAAAGGGGTTTTATCAGTACTGGTGCATTTCAGGTTAGTTAGGCAAGGCATACCCTACCTAAGTGATCCCAAAAGGGATCCCCTTCGGGATCGGTTAGGTAGGGTTAGGTCATACCACAACTACAACATAACACATCGTTTGCCAAACGTCAATTTTACGTATTAAGTCCTAATAAAGGGTGTTTTTTTTTAGAGGTTTGATTTCCAAACTGGCAACACTTGTTCTTGTGATTGTCAATTTGACAGTTGGCGGTATATTTGTGGTCAGTATGGCGCTCAGCAGATGAAGGGGCGGACATACGCGGGCAGTCACGGACATTGTCGCCAGTGTGGCCGGTATTGCGAAAATTATAGTTTTTATCAGAATAAAATTCAAATATAACAAGTTTAAAAGTTGTTCTATGTTTTAAACTAAATGAAAATCAATCTGAACAACCTTTTCGAGTGATTAATTCTTTGAATTCAAGCTGTTTTTCTTTCGAAACTAAAGATTTTGGAAAATACGCGCATAGAAACGGAGCGTTTTTTTTATGTCAATGACTATAGTAATACGAAAATAATTGCAGTACCGGCCACACTGGCGGACTGTCAGAACAAAAAGTCTGTCGTCTGCTGTGCCACTATGATTTGCCATTTCAGAATGAATAGACTTACTTCAGAACAACGCTTGCAAATTGTGCAAATTTATTTTCAAAATCATGGTTCAGCTCACCAAACTTACCATGCGCTACGTCCATTTTACGGTCGACATAATCGTCCATCCGAGCAAGTTATTTCGTATACCATGGATTGTTTTCGTACCACGCATACTCTAGTTGATAATACGTATCCACAAAGACGCCATACAGTTCGCACAGAAAAAGTTATTGCTGCTGTGGAGCGTAGTGTTGAAGAAGACCCGAATGAGTCGGTTCGCCATCGTGCACAGCAATTTGAGCTGTGCCCATCCACTTTGTTTATTGTTTATTGTTTATTGTTTAATTAGTTGCATATTGTACATTATATAATATGACAGGTCTTAGTCTAACTTAAGTAGGTACAATAACCCCGTAAGGGGCGTCGCAACAGCTGAGTGCACTATTAAAACTTGTAACAAATAATATAAAAGACTGGATTGAAAGTATTGATAATTGATAATAAATAATACGTAAAATTCAAAATCAAATTACTTACATTAGTCATTCAGAACAATCATAATTTAGTCATCATAATAACAAATTTGTCAAGAATTATTAATCTACTTAAATCATAAAAAAATTGTAATAATATGTCAAGATATGTCAATAGTAATATTAATTCTAACTTTAACTAAATCATCCGGTTACACTTAATCAAATAAATATTTGTGGACGATATTGCGAAAAGATCTTGGCTTGCGTGCTTACAAGATCCAACTTGTGCAAGAGTTGCAACCGCGGGACCATAATGTGCGCCGTACGTTCGGAGAATGGGCCAAAAACAAAATTCAGCTTGACCCACTTTTTCAAGGCAAACTTTTATTCAGCGATGAGGCACATTTTTGGGTGATTAATTTACTTACTTACTTTACTTTCTTTGGGGATATGTGAAGTCACGTGTCTACGCAGATAAACCTCAGACGTTGGACCAGTTTGAAGCCAATATTCACCGCGTTATTGCCGATATACGGCCGCAGTTGCTTGAAAAAGTGGTCGAAAATTGGAGTTCTCGTTTACGCTTCATTCGTGCCAGCCGTGGTGCCCATATGCCTGAAATCATTTTTAAACACAAATGGCATAAGAATATCTTTTAAGTGAAACCAATTTTATGGTACTAAAATTTATTTTTACGTGTTTTATTTCATTTTAAAGTTTAAACCTCTAAAAAAACACCCTTTAGATGAAAACTATCCCAGTAAAACACCACGTTTATACTTTGACCAAACTTTATTAACTACGTGCTCGTGGAACACACTTGCTACACTTCTTGAAAATGGCTCACGTACTATTCCGTGCGAACGCCCAATAATCAATGCCCCCCTCCCGCGCTCTGCCCTGTATTTATATCGTACCCTCAGTGTTGCCAGTGCAAGAAAATTTTAATGTTCAAATAATATAGCACGCAAAACGAAATGGAACCTTACACTCGTCCATCCTGATATCATGTATGTCCCCATACATGAACCGGGTGGAACCTTACACTTGGCAGAGCGAGAGAGTGTTTGAGTTATTTCTTAGGCAGATAAAAGAAAATTTAAATCATTTCTACATTCACATAAAGCTATGAACTCTGTTCATCGAGAACTATTATTTTTCCTAGATGACATGTAAAGCAAATCAGTCATTACTTAATGTGTATTTTTTTTGTGTAACAATAAAGAATTTATTTATCTATCTATCTTTTTCCTTATACAGAGCCAAATATAATTTAAAAAAATATACCTAGATGTATGCTTTAAGTTTATCTTTGTAACGTTACATACTTGTAACGTTATATCCTTGTATCCTTGTAACGTTATATCCTTGTATACTTGTAACGTTATATCCTTGTATCCTTGTAACGTGACATCCTTGTAACGTTACGTACCTTGTATCCTTATAACCAAGTTATATATCCTTGTATCCTTATAACCAAGTTATATATCCTTATGTCCTTATAACTAAATATCTCTCCTTACATCAGTTTAACCAAATATCTATTCCTATATCCAAGTACAAGTTCACGGCTAAGGAGTGGAATTCCTTAGCCGTGCGCATAATAAAAGATGTTTCAAAGCGCTTTGTGCGAATGTGCGGAATATCAACCAAGTGTGGGTGATATCCTGCGGTGCGTCTGGACTCCCGATGGTAGAAGGGGGATTGGAAAATCCCTCACTGTTCGCAGGATCCAACTTAGAACGTTGAAGAGAATGAACTTTTGATTCACTAGTCATTTAATCTTCTATTTGAATGTACAAGTATCTCGGAAAAGAATATAGCTTACTTATGAACCACCCTTTATAAACGTAACATAACGTGACAGTAATAGCTAAAGACTATATTATTATAAAGACAAAGAGAAAAATAAATAATATTTGGATGTTATGAGCACTGGTGACCACAGTTTCACATGAGCTTGCTAGTTCACTACTCGTTACATAAGAAAACTGGCTAAGGCGAGTCGGACTCTCGCACCCAGGGTTCCGCACTACTAAAGTAACAATACCGTCTTAGTTATGGACGCGCAGTTACGAGGAAGTGTAATAAATTTGCACGAGTCCAACACGCTCTTGAGCTGTTTTTTAGGGTTCCGTACCTCAAAAGAAAAAAACGGAACCCTTATAGGATCACTTTGTTGTCCGTCTGTCTGTCTGTCTGTCTGTCTGTCTGTCTGTCTGTCAAGACCCTTTATCTCACGAACGGGTAAAGGTATCAGGTTGAAATTAATACCTTACATTAGGATCCATGAACCACACAAGATCTGAAAATTTAAATTTTTTACAACGACGCAATCAAAAGATATGGCATTTTATGTCCTCATCTCCATACATTTATTCAAAAATGAAAAACCTACAGGGTACTTCCCGTTGACCTAAAATTATGAAATTTGGCAAGAAGCTAGGTCTCACAGTACAAATAATGGGAAAAGTCTGAAATCATTAAATATTACAACTTTTCTCACAACTAATGGTAACCAATTGTGGTGAGCTCCCGTTTCAAGAACATTCATATAAGAGAGGGGTCAAGTTGGATGGTTGCTGAGGCGATTTTTGTTTTAGTTCTATTTAAAAACGGGAACACTTACAAACTTGAAAATTGGTATGTTTATAGGGCATAGGCTATAAAATAACAACAAATAATAAAATTTGGTCAAGCGCGTGTCGGACTCAAAAAATCTAGCACATTAACTTACTGAAATTTCAACTAATACAATTATGTTTATGTGGTGGTACGGAACCCTCAGTGCGCGAGTCCGACTCGCACTTGGCCGGTTTTTTTTTACTCTGTAGCTTATGGACTATATACAGGGTGTAAGGGACAGGTTGGCAAATACTGAAAGGGCATGAATAGTCAACGTAACTGAACAACTTTCAGCGAACAAAACTTTCAGGAAATGAAAAAAGAAATCGGCTTCTCCATACAAACTGTCCAATCAAGTTTGTAATTTTGTATGGAGAGGCCGATTTTTTTTTCATTTCCTGAAAGTTTTGTTCGCTGAAAGTTGTTCAGTTACGTTGACTGATCATGCCCTTTCAGTTTTTGCCAACCTGTCCCTTACACCCTGTATAGGGTAACTTTTAATTAGTTCTTGATAGCAAAAGATATGCATGTTCTCATGATACTGAACAACTTTTCTCAAGGAACATATGTGGAAATGCGAAAAACCAAATTTGACCTCCCATACAAAATGCGCTATCAGCTGATGCAGTTTCAATTGGGTCCCGTGTTTCACCCTTTGGGTACAGAACGCTATGAAAGTAGTTTTATTAATAATAATACGATTCAAAAACCTAGCTCATTACATATTTTTTAGAATAGAATAGAAACATTTGAAAAAAATATTAGTAATAAATAGTTTATTAATTTATTAGTTTTTTCTTTTATAAAATAGTCAGGCAGACGAGCAGACGGGCCACCTGATGGTAAGTGATCACCGTCGCCCATGGACCACCAGGGGGATCACAGGTGCGCTGCCGGCCTTTAAGTTATTTGTAGGCTCATCTCTTGAAAGCTGCAATGTTGTACCCGTCCGGAAATACCTCTACAGAGAGTTGATTCCACAATGCGAATTACAGTGCACCAGTTTGGCAATTACTGTGGCAATTTTGATTACCAAAAAAAAATCCCATTTGTCGACCGCTGTTTCTTTGGGAAGGTTATTTAGATTTAAAGTTTAACTAGGTGTCAAACAGTACCGCGTATGTTTTGCTTAAGATTGCTAGATTGGACATAACAAGGTTCAGCGTATTGCGATATTATGATAAAAAATAGTAAAACTTTCAAACAAAATGCCATTCGCTAATCTATAAAATGTATTACTCAATAAAGAAAAAAATGCAAACAGCTAAATATTGGGAATTTTGTAAAAATACCTGAAATAGCACTGACGCGTTATACTTGTTGTGATTTAATTAGACTCGAAGCAATGAAAAAAGTCATTTCAAGTTATTAAATAGATATCAAAGAACATGACAAAGAACTCTGTTTTTTAATACGACACGTAGGTTTTTTACAATATGTTATCAAATCTACCTGAATTTATTGACCACAAATGCCATACAAAATGGCGAACAGATTATATCGGTTTTGAAACGCAGAGAAAACTGATTCGGTTTTCCATCAGAACACTAGGCCAGGGTATTTAGAAACTTTTATATGAGTGGGTTTGAAGTAAATACAAATGTGACTTTTTATTATTATTGACAAAATTAAGTTTAAATACATATATGTAAAATATTATTAAAGAAAAAAAATATAGGAAAGATGACGAAAAATACATTTAAACCGAATGTAAGAGCAGTTTGCCCTTACAGTTGAAAATGTTGATGTTGTTGTATGTATCGAAGAATACGGGATGTTAAGGAAAACTTATTGTGTCCGTCTGCTTCGAGAGCGTTTATTACACACACTGAATTAGGTTACATGTCGAACGCTTCATTAGCGAGTCAGCATATTACAAAAATACCTAATACAATAAAATGTAGAGCGAGCTCGTACATCCTGCCAACTACAAAGAAAAGAGATAAAAAAGCCATTGACAAAAAAGCAATAAATCTCAGGTAAAAGACAAAATATGTTAAATTCAGTTAAAAATACAATTATATTATTGTTGTAATTGACGCGGAAAGGGAGATGTAGCGCGATCCATCTTGGTGACCTTGTGTTTCGCAGTGGGTTTCTCGATTACCCGTTTCTCGATCCGCTCTTCGATAGGTTTCGTACGTTGGATTTTAATCTCTTTCATCTCTGTTTCGTCCGACTGTTTCTTGTTAGGGTCAGGTTTTGATTTAGTACATCTTGTTTTAATTCTAAGACAGTACCAGATGCAAAAGGATATTCCGCAAAACATTATAAGTCCATACATGACGTAGTGGTGCTTGTGTTAAGTTTATTAAGTATATTATTAAATCCTTCTATTGTGTTAAGTTTTGCCGTTTCTTGCTGTTCCTTCAACAAATCTATTTTCTGTTTCAATTTGTCAAAGTCCTCTTCATGCGTTTCTAGATGCATGTTTCCTAGAGTAAAGTTGTTGTTGGTCGTTATTAAATCATTAATTCCAGATTTTGGCACATAAAATTCCTCATTTCCTATTTTCATCTCGCTATGTAAGTTGTAGTGTGCGATAATGAGGTGGTGATCTCGACGTAACGTGCAGCCGTCTGATAAGGTGATAATTCCCGTGTTACTTAGATGTTGTGACGTAACGCCAGCTGGACAAAAAATGCGCGTAGAGCATTCCTCGCAGCAAGCAAAAAACCAAGCGCCGCGACTGTGTAACTTCACCCACTCGCTACTGCAACTTGACACCTCTGTGCGGCAACTGGACGCTGCCTGATTGCTTATTATCTGCGCCTCGCAAATGGAGTTTGTTGTTTTTATTTCATAGATAGGCATGTTTATAGCGCACAACAGCTGATTGTCGTTCACGTGTACGCAGGATGAAAATTCGTTTTGTGACAGCGGAATGAGTAAGTCCTTCTGGAGATTTACGGCTAAGTATTCTGCTGTAGAAATTATGCGAGCCATTCCATCGTCTTTGTTGTTAGGTATTGATATCACTTTTGATAACTCGTATTGTTCATCTGTGACGAGTGGTATTTTTACTTCAAATAAGAGATAGTTTTCAATGAGTTTCACGTGCACTCTCGCCAGTTTGTACATATCACGAGTGCATTTGTTGCTGTTTATGCATGGCTAAGATAATCCTTTAAGGACTTGGCCCGATATTATGTTCAGCTGGTCTTGGAAGGCATCAGGTTTCAGTAAATGTGTATCGACCTTGCCGTTGCGCACGTCAGTGACTAAGTCCAATAGTAATTCCTGAATTCTTCGCAAGTTTGCCAGTATCATGTTGGCCGAGAATGCCGTGGCTGTAATGTACATTGCTGCGTCTTGTTCTGACTTCATAACTTCGTTAGTTTCTCGTAGGTGTCTGTTGATGAGGAGGAACTGTTTTATTCATTACTTGCTCATTTCTCTTCAAAAGGTTGTACTCTCCTTCTATTATAGAAGTTTGTTGCTTATAGAGATTGAGTAAGTGATTTTCGTTGCCTTGAAGTAACTTTATATCCTTGCTTTATTTTTCAGCGAACCTGTCGTCAAGGACGCCGAACAATGAGTTGGCAATGTAACCGATCCCATTGACTAAACCTCGTTTTTTGCGTGTTCCATGCTCTGACCTGAAGATGTCGTTGTAGTGCTTCAGCTCGTTCAACTCGTATTCAAATTGTGTCGCGATAGTCAGATATACTAATTTTCGTATGCAGAGTCCATGTAGGAGATTTATATATTGTTCAACAACATCCACGCTTTGCCAATAGGTGGTCATATTGTAGTAAACTACCATTTTCCAGTCTTCTTGTACAATTTGCATATCTGCGACCTTGTCGAAGTACACAAGCCGTGCTGGGTCGAGTGAAGATACTTTGACCAGTTGCGTTATAGATGGCGCCATACACGCAAGCAGGAAGACCAGAAGTACATTCAGGTAAGTAGTGAAGTCTGTAGTTTTTATTGTTTTTGACCTCGACTGTCGTTTGGGCTTATCAGGGATTGGCTTAGATGACTGTTTGTCGTCTGGCTGTTGTTCTGACCTCTCGTCGTCACTCTGATTTTCGTTATCAATGGGCAGGCGTGACAATTTTGTAATGGATCTTTTCATGGTGTTATTTTTCGTCTTAAGCGTGACGACACGTACGAGACCGTCAATTCCGGGGTGAGTTTTTGTTACTCGTCCTAGGAGCCATTTCGCAGGAGGGATGTTATCTTCCTTCACAATCACGATGTCACCCACTTCTATGTTTCGTGTTGGAGTTTGCCACTTGCCTCGGACTTGCAGTGTTTGAAGGTAATCTTTAGACCATCTTTTCCAAAAATCCGTGTACATCTTTTCTGTTAGTCGCCATTTTATTGTTAAGCTTGTTCTGTCGGTGTCAGAAACTCGAGGTGGTGCTAAAACTGGGCCTCCAACTAAGAAATGTCCAGGCGTCAGGCAGTCCACGTCATCTGTGTCATTTGTTAAAGCATCGAGTGGCCGCGAGTTAAGGCATCCTTCTATTTGTACTAACAACATCGTAAATTCCTCGTAGGTTAGCTTCTGTTCGCCAAGAACACGCTTCAGATGATGTTTCATACGCTTTTAGAAAGTTTTTGTAACCCACTGCTAAATTTTTATCCTTGGTTAGGCGTTTTTCCAATTGCCTGAATTGTGCGACTGCCTGTGGCTTGGATGTTCCAAGTTGTTGCTCGAAGTTCTCCTTCATGGGAATTTTGACTTGGTATCGCCCATCTTCGAGTCGTCGTGTTGTACTGTTATATAGGGTCTCACAATATTGTTCATCGGCTGTTATGGAGTTTTTTTCATCTAATATTTCTTCTAACTCCCAGAAGCGAGAAATATCTTCGTTATTTACCACCACATGGCAGTTAAATGTTCTAGTGTTTCCAACTAACACCCATCCTAGTTCAGTTTGTTGTGCTATGGGCGCATGGATGGGACCTCAAAGTATGCCGCTCAAAATTATGTCAGCGTAGACCCCAGCGTCCAGTAAGATGTCAACCCCTCTCGACATTCGAGTATTATAATCTGGATCGGCTAGTTGGATGTTTTGCACGTGAGGCCAATCTTGTTTCTCAAACGAGTAGTTTGGTAGATTGTTGAGCATTTTGGCCATTACTAGCGCTTCGGTCTTGAACTTGTAGTCACCGTATATTGATTCACAGTCGAGATAAACGGTGCCGTTGCTCTGATTAGTTGTAACGCCGATTCCGGATACAGTTGAGTTTTGGTTGTGTCTTCGTAACCCGAGACGTTTCGCGGCAGACTCGGTCATAATGTTAATCTGTGACCCCTGGTCAAGAAGGCATCTCAATATTTTGTAGGTTCCATCGGCTGATTTTACTTTTAGTTGTACCGTAGCAAGCAAAACTTCGTTGAAGTTGCCAGACACGTGATGAGCCTTGCTTTCACGTTGCGAACTCGAAGTTTGGTTGTTCGTAGAATTGACAGTTTGTTGCCCCGACGACGACATAGGTGCGGTGTCGCGTATCACGTCGTGTAGAGTCGTGTGGTGCGCGTTATTGCAGACCTTGCACCGTTTATTAGAATTGCATTTATTTCCATTGTGCAAAAACAAGCAATTTTTGCAAATGTCGAGTTGTGCAATCGACCTTATTTTAGTTTCCGGCGACATTTCTTGTAATGTTTTAAAAATAATTAAAAGATGATTTGATTTACAGATGAGACAATTTCTTGCGTTACTAACGTGGTACGATTTCGAGTAACGTCTGTACTTGTTGAACGAATCCTTTGGCCCGGAAGACGATGTTGATGGCGCATCCTTGTTTGTTTGTTTATTTGTGTTAGGATTTACAGGTTGTTTCTTCCTGGCCACAGGTTCAAGCGCCGTAAACTTGCCTTCGATGAACTGAATAAACTCTTCAAAATCGGGTAACTCTCTGGGTGACTTGCGCGCTTCCATGTAATCGGTGTAGGTTTGAGAGTACAATTTCCCGGTCAAGATATGAACGAGTATCGGGTCCCACGATGTTGTATCTATTCCCAAATTATGGATGGCGTGTATTGTTTCTTGGCTGGTGTCGTGTAACCGCTTAAGCTCGTGTGCGTTTTGTTGTTGAATGGCCGGTTGACTCATAAAGGTTTGCATGTGCTTTGTAAAAAGCAACTGTATGTTGTTATACCGATGGTTGAGAATTTCCCAACATGAGTCGTAGTTATCAGACGAAACGGTTAAATGTTGCACTATGCGTTCGGCTTCTCCCCTGAGCTTGCCTTTCAGATGCTGCATTTTACGGTCTTTCGGGATAGCAGAATTGTTGTGAATGGCTTCCTTGTAGAGGTCTAAAAATGTTGGCCATTGAGTGTAGTTGCCGGAAAAAATGGGTATCTCGATTTTTGGGGCACTTTCATTCAGTTGTATGGTGTTGTTCAGTTTACGACTGAGCTGTCGCTTATATTCCTCATAAATTTTTTCGTTTGTCGAGAACTCCATCTCATACTTGACGTTGCTTCAGATCAGAATGTTGTCAATTTGCCAGTGTATGTCGTCGATGGCCTTCCACCGCGACTGGAGTGTTTGAAGCTTGTCTTCGATATTCCATTTGTCGGTGAGGTTGTCGATGTTAAGGTTGCGAAGTAAACGAGAAAACGCTCGAAAGTTGGTACTTTGCAGTGTTAATAGTTCATCCGACTTGGACAAACCTCCTGTTTCAGTCTCGTCGTTCTTTTTGCTGCCAGTGGCATCGTACGGCGGACATGTTATCAGCTTCTCTCGGATGAGCTCGTAGTCAGCTTGAACTCTCTGGTAAGCCTGGGAGGTAAAGTAGTCGTCTGTTTTGTCTTCCAGGCCTTGCAGCACAGTGTTGTTTAAGTCAAACTCATCCCTAAGAGCGTTGAGCGAGTTTAACCTCACCTGTAAGTAGCTGCATGTTTTGCCGTGCACGCTATCCTTGCTGAAGTTGCTTCCGATTTTCCTTATGGCCTCGGCGATGACTTGCTGGCGCGTAAGGAACTGTTCCAGTTTTTCTTCCATTGTTGCAGAAGATGTTCAATAAGAGTAGTTGTTGCGGCTGTTTGCCTGTTGAGATGGCTGTTTGCCTGTTGAGGTGGCTGTTTGCCTGTTGAGGTGGATGCTTGCCTGTTGATGTTGGTAGTTCAGTTTGACCGTATTCTAGCCTCGGTATGTGCGATATTCCTTCTCAATCAAACTGGTGATTCCCGCTTCTGGGAGGTCGTCAGTGTATATCCCTTCTCATTCGCTACCGAAGTTTGAAGCACAAATCACACGTCACAAAAATGTTATAGCTCGCAAATCGCTGAACTGATGATGTCCACAGTCACAATCCGGCTCGTAGGACCAAATAATGTAAGAGCAGCTTGCCCTTACACTTGAAAATGTTGATGCTGTTGTATGTATCGAAGAATACGGGATGTTAAGGAAAACTTATTGTGTCCGTCTGCTTCGAGAGCGTTTATTACACACACTGAATTAGGTTACATGTCGAACGCTTCATAAGCGAGTCAGCATATTACAAAAATACCTAATACAATAAAATGTAGAGCGAGCTCGTACACCGAAAAATTCAAAAATAAAGTTTATCATTACAGTTGACATTTTAATTATGTATATGTCGTAGAGCGACTCTCATTTCGAATTTCCCGCGGTATTTTCAAAGACAAACGTTAGTGCCAGCAGCACCCATGCAGTGGCCCGAGCACGGCGAAGCTACACCAAACGTCAAATTAGTACTGAATTTCCGTACCAGTGTAGATTGTCGATGTTGGACGATGATGTTGGCAATGATGGCTTTACTTAGATCGTGAGGTTAGTACTACTATTGCGAATGGAGCGTAAAGGGGCGTGGTTTGTGTCAGTTTAGCCAACACGTAGCAACATTTAGACGAGGCCGCCATTTTTAACAGCTCATTTTTGTTCGTGATTTTACCACGTCAAGTTCTAAAGTGATAGTTGGCCGCGAGATGAAGCCTGCAGCCGCTGGCGGATAAGCCGTGGCAATTCTGCGATGACAGGAGCGACCCTTTAACGACAGCTAAGTGTTAATGATCTTTTCTGCCCTAGATTGTGAGATTTTAGGTTATGATACATGAATACCTTTTGTGATAGTAAAACACGGTGCACTGTGAGTTTGCTGCAGTAGAACATGTGAATAGAATGTTAGAATAAGCCTCCAACGTTTGGGGTTTGCAGGATTGTGGCACTTAGTTAATCTTAAAATAAAACAACAGGTGGGACGACGAAACCTGCATATCGCTGTGGTTACCGACGACGTGATAGAAGAGAATACCGTATGAGAGGTCAATGGCAAGTTAGGATGAATGATCGTTATGCAAGTAAGTCACACTCGATTGAATTAGGCGATTGTCAAAGATGTTATCGATGTCCACCACCAATAGTTCGGCCGATATCGTGTTCTCTGCTATTCCTGATGTATATCCCTTGCCCACATAGTGCCATCCCTTTTCCTCTCCAGTTCGTGTCTTCGACATATAAAATGTATTTAAAAACTTTAAACTTACTTCCATTACATATTATCCTTTAAGCGCAATTTCGAGTTAACTTATTACCTTACCTTCAGCAATTCCAATGAGAAAACATTTTTATTTTTAGGTAAACTACCTATGATTATAGTTCTATTAACAATGCTAATCGATTGATTGCATTAGCATTTTAGTATAAATAAAAAATAAAAATATATGTTCCCGAGGTCATACGATTTTGATAATTACACATTTATAGGAGAGATTAGTTGTTCAACAAGAATCCGAGAAAAAACAGCCATACTTAATTTCTTCCAGGTCAAATAATAATTTCCCTGGACTACACTGCGGGACGCCGTTCACAGCGCCGGTTCACGTCAAATTTTTCGTGTAATTTTTTATGCTAGTTCCCGTAGGTGTTAGTTAAACTAGAAGGAAATTAAAATTTTAAGTTTCTATGTCAGTAAATTGATAAATTTTGTAATTATAAACAGGAAATATTAATTGGTATTGCTTGAAATATTGGCTTGCAATTTTGACATACTGTTCGACCAATTAGAAAATTTCATCAAGTATGTCAAGTGTCTATGGAAATTGAATGACTTTTTGTATAATCCTTATTTTTTTATTTACAATCGTACACAAAATACTTTTTTTTGTAGTAGTTAGGGTGCTGGCTGCAATATGGGTATATGATTTGCTCATGATTCATATTTATAGGGGTGATAGATCAGCTCAATACGAATCGATTTGGTCCTTACAAGTTTTTCTGTGTGTCGCGTCGCTGCTTTTTTGAGTTAAAGCAAAAAAAAATGAAAATAAGATACTAAATAATGTTTTTTTTATCTGCCTTTGTGGCTCCTGTTTAAAATACTTCTGAAGATGTAGAAAATCAAAGAGGCGGACATGCAGAGCTCGGGTGCGCATCATTTCGTATAAATATTTTTCGTATATCAACGTTTCAATAACATTCAATTGATATAATAAACGTTTCATATAACAACTATTAGCATAATTTTGTTTGACATAATGAACGTTTACTATAATGAACGTTTTCTATACTAACATTTGGCATAACTATCATTTCACCTAAATATCTTTCATATACAATTCATTTGATATATTAATATTTATTAAATTTTTATTATTTTTTTCTTTAATTTATAATAATAACAAAAATATAATAATAATCAATTAATTTATAACTATTTTGTATAGGTTGTTATATGCTTATTTGATTAAAATCGTTGCATAAAGGATACGATAGTAAATAAAATAATACAGGTAAAGGCTCAATAAAATTGATCATAGGCGAGCGAAGCGAGCAAAAGAGTTCGGGGCACCCCGACACAGTGGGTTAGGTTCGAAGGGTATGGCGGAATTGAGCGGAGGCGAGCGGAGCGAGCTTTGCTTCATTCAGCCATGCCCTTCAGGTTAGGTTGACATGAATGCATGCGCATGCGTGCTTGCTTGTTTGCATGCTTGTTGTATTCATGCTTGCTTGCAAGGGCTTAGTAGAATCGATAATAGGCGAGCGAAGCGAGCAAATGAGTTCGGGGCACCCCGACACAGTTGGTTAGGTTCGAAGGGTATGGCGGAATTGAGCGGAGGCGAGCGGAGCGAGCTCCTCTTCATTCCGCCATACACTTCAGGTTAGGTTGACATGAATGCATGCGCATGCCTGCTTGTTTGCATGCATGCATGCATGCTTGCTTGTATGCATGCTTGCTGTATGCATGCTTACTATATGCACGCTTGCTTACATATTTAAAAAGCAATAATAATCTAGCACTGGTCTGCACTCGTGACAATCTAACATACCCACCCATCCACTTTGTGTGACTTACGAAATATTAAATCAACAGCTCATATTTTATATTGCTTTTCTTAAATGGTCAGGCGTTTTAGTTGCAATTTAATTAATTGAATTTATTTTTCAGGTTTGTTAATTTTAATAATAATCTAACATACCCATAATCTAACATACCCACGTGACAATCTAACCTACCCACCCATCCACTTTGTGTGACTTACGAAATATTAAATCAACAGCTCATATTTTATATTGCTTTTCTTAAATGGTCAGGCGTTTTAGTTGCAATTTAATTAATTGAATTTATTTTTCAGGTTTGTTAATTTTACATTTGAATTTTATATGAAGTGATTATTATACGAAATGATATTATATAAAATGGGTATTATACGAAATGATGATTATATGATAAAAAAATATAGGAAATGTTTATTATACGTTTTGCAATTATACGAAATGAAAATATGTGAAATGTCGATTATATGAAATAATTATTATATTAAACAAAATTATATGAAACGTTGTTATATCAATTAAATGTTATATTAAAAGTTGTTATATGATCTATTACACACCCGCAGGGCTCTGCATTATCACGGGAGGAAGTAGTGATTTTTTTTCATTTTGAAGCGCTGTAACTTTACGAAGCAGGGCTATTATGGTGGCAGACCATTTTTCTGGGGTTTCATACATTATATTTAATCAGATAGTCATAGTCTGCCAGGTGAACGTTTCATTGTCAATTTTCAAAATAGTTAAAACTTAATTCTTCAAAAACGCATTGGTGTGATGTCCGCCAATATTTTTGGTATCTTCTAGAGGATACTCCTTATCATCAGTCAAAGAGGCAGACATGAGCAAATCATATAGAAATTTGTCCTTCATCACCCTTACTATAGGGCTCAAACATAAAGTTTCATATGACAATAAAAACTATGTAAAAATGCTCGAACACCCGAACGAAACGCTTTCAACCATAGGATATTAAACGAAACAAAGCTACATATTGCATGAAAACAAGTTTACACTACCTGTTGACTGAATGCTAAAAATCCATCATTAAATTGACTTAGGTACTTAAAAAAGCTGCCTTTATTTAATTAACGTTATTGTGTATAGAAAAAACATCACGATATTATTTCATGCAAGGAGTTTATTTCATGGTTTTTGAATTCTGGCCAGTTGAATCATTGCTTCCAAAAAGTTGTTTGTGTAAAAAGAAACAGTTGAAAAACGCTTTCGAAGTATTTTGTGAGAACATCCATCCAATCCAAACTTATAATAAATGCGAAAGTAACTCTGTCTGTCTGTCTGTCTGTTACGCTTTCACGGCTAAACCGCTGAACCAATTTAGATGAAATTTGATATGAGGATAGTCTAAAGCTCAAGTCACACAGAGGCGGTGTGATTGCGAAAGCGGTCCGGGGCGGTTTGGCGGGAACAAAATACCGCGCCGCGACCGCTTTTCTATGTGACAGGGTACATAAGAACTCATACTTTACAAAAAATACCGGCCCCGGAACGCTTCCGCTACCGCCTCTGTGTGACGCGGGCTTAAACCATTAGAAAGGACATACTTTTGATTTCAAAAATGAGACTGGACGGGGGTGAAATAGGGGATGAAAGTTTGTATGGGAAATCAATTAAATAATTCATGTTACGTTTTCACGGCTAAACCGCTGAACCGATTTGAATGAAATTTGGTATCGAGATAGTCTAAATCATAAGAAAGGATAAAGGCTTCTTTTGATTGCAAAATAAAAACTGGAAGGGGTTGAAATAGGTGATGAAAGTTTGTATGGGGCATCAATAATTTATTGCGTATTTACTGTCAATTATATCAACAGACCACTGTACCCATAGGGGTAGGGATAGGGATAGCGGTAGGGATGGGGGTAAGCGTAGATGAAAACATTGACCGTGATAAAGTATTTATAAAAGTTGTCCACGACTTCGTCCGCACCTACTTCAGATAATCTCTGATTGTCCAAGGACATATACCTGACCTCTCTTAATAAAAGCTCTCAAACATAAACAGTCGCATTGAAGTCGGTTCCATAGTTTCCGTCATTCTTGAACAAACAGACAGACGAAAAGACAGACAGATGGACCAAAAAATCATAACCGTGCTATGTTCATAAAAATGCGTTACCCACCCTGAGAACTAAGATGGAATATCTCATCTGCTGGTAATTTCACTGGCTCCCCCGTTAAACTGAAACACAGCAATCCAAACACTACTCCTTTACGGCAGAAAAAGGGTTTCAAGTCCAGGGTTTGTGAGGTCGATCATTGATTTTTCAACCCACACGATATGATGAATACATTTGCGCATTTTCCCAACATTCAACTCCATTTCGATCTCCCAAACGATCACACTTATCACGTTTAGATCGGCTCAAAGCACCGTTCACACTCGCCGTATCGCTGGTTACCCCGCCTCGGAAATTTGCGCCGGCGCCGATCGACGAACGTGACGAATTCAAATCGGTGCGGTGCAAACGCAAACAGCATTACTTCTAGGGATGTGTCTATCATGAATTTGCAAAAACGAATAGTGTTAACTGTTGTCCTATAATATATACATCAAAATACGTTAACAAGTTGGTATTTATAAATACAGATATTAAAACAACAGTCTTCCGAATGTTAATTAAACCTTCATTCTACATCTGGATTGTCTAAAAAAAATTTTATTTTGTCTAGATCCTTTGCAAATATTACTTTGTGGGTTTCGTACCCAATGGGTGCCAACAGGATCCTAATAGAAGGCTTGAGGTTAAGGTATTTCAAATTTGATTGAAATAAACGCTCGGAATATTACTTCACTAGCGGTTCGCCTCGGCTTCGCACGGGTAGATATAGGTTCTTGTTGCATCGGGGGTTACTAAAGAAACCAGCCAAGCGCAAGTTGGACTCCCACCGAGGGTTCCGTACCACTAAGGTAAAATACTGTCCTAGTTATGGGCAGTCATACCATCTTAGTCACGCAGAAGTGCATTAAATTCGCTCGAGCCGACATGCCCTTCATCAAAACCATCATAACATCCCATAATACGTCCACTACAGGACAGGGAGCTCCCTCCAGAATTCGAGCCCTTGCTAGAAGAATGTGGAGGGGAAGTATCTTAGTCACCACGCTTGTTAGCATTAAGGCTGGCACCATGGACCGCGGTTGTTGGTGACCGCAGTATGTAAGATGGTGCGATACACGGAAAGATGTCGCTGCCCATCTTCCGGTTTGTAAACCCTTAGTCGCCTCTTACGACACCTACAGGTTGAGATGGGTTGGTACTATTCTTTGCCGCTACCACACGGAACGACACGCACTTGACCAGTCAAATTTTTCGTGTCTATTCTCTGTTGTAGATAAAACCATTACAGTCACTTAGGGCGCTGTTTCTTTAATTTCAATTTTGATAACGATTACACTCATGATAACTTTTGAATGGTATGTCCGATTTGAATAATTTAAAAAGTTATTTACAGGTACTGATATAGCCTTGAATACGAAATCATTTATTTGGATAAGGATTAATAGGTACGAATAATGTGGCCTATATAGTTTGTACCGGCGTTACTATTACATATTTTAACATGAAAAAGTAGTTATTGTGACATAACTGTAATAGTTAGACATATGGTAAACTTTTTTGTAGATATTGATGGCCTCTATAATTCTGTAGTACATTACTTTGCTCTATTGTTAATAGTTTCGGCAGCGTACTCGATATAAGGATGCTATTTAGTATTTTTTTCACACCTTGGGTTACATTATCGAAGTTTTCATATGGAACCCTAACTTTTTTTTAAATATTTTATAGTCTATGTTCATCCCGGATAATGCAGGTTTCTAATGGTGAAAGAATTTTTCAAATCGGTCCAGTAGTTTAGGAGCCTATTCATTACAAACATACAAGAATAGGTACAAATCTTTCCTCTTTATAATATTAGTGTAGATCAGACATCCGTTCGCTTCATCTCTTTACTTCAGACAATGCATCTAAGATTGGTAGCTAAATATCTTGGTGCTTGGTAGCTTGAGAAGAAGTTACTATGCGTTTCAAATGAAAATATGACTGAGTTTAATAGATGCGGTCGCAATCATATTGAGTAATAGCTGTCAAACTGTAACTGTTCACCCTAGCTGTAAGCCTGACTCAACGTCATGACTCACGACACCAGACTGTTACCCTCCTACCCACCTAACTCGATCCTACCTAACTCCCCTCTTACTATAACTAACTTTACTTATCTACTTACTCTGACTTACTTGCTATAGAGACACGGCCTAACCTGACTTGATTTTTTTTTGTTTTAACTTATTTAAATCCAACGCATAGAATAGGAAAACAAAATAGCATTACCCAAAATTGTTCCCTACTATTAAACCCTGTTAAAATGAATAATTTGGCTTGTGATCGTTCTAGTGGCCAAAGTGCAGCAGGATCCATAGGGAGAGCATGACTTATACTAGCCTAACTCCTAAAGCCTACCTATCCTAGTATGAGCTTACGCTCCAACGTCTGAAGAGTTTGCAACAACAAGAACTTGACAAAAGGAACATGGAGTAAGTATGTAGAATAGGTAAGAACATAGAATAAGATAATTAGAATGTGAGGTTATATGGTTGAGGGTGGTTTTATGAACTAATATCTATAAACTATTATTATTATTATTATTATTTTTTATTCATAATTACAACGAGATTACATCCCAGTTACAGTAACTACTTAAATTAAAACATTAAACAAACATTAATTACAAATTTACATGTCAATCATTATTTACAATTTTCATTAGAAAAGTCATTACATATTCTAAATATTTTTCCAATGTCGTCATCAAATATATCACAATTAGTAATATTCAGGAGTGCATTGAGAGCTTTGAGCATACGGCAAATAGGGGACTGCACGCGCAAAACTGTACGACATCGTGGAACCGCAAACGTGTCGTAGCTCCTATTGTCTCGACGCTGCTGAATGCTTCGGAAAGGTACATGCAACCTACAAAGCTTTTCATGTAAATCAGACGAATCAATAGTTCCACGAAGGACCTTTACCGCAAATCTGATTTCATCCTGGTTTCTTCTGTATTCCAGGGAATTCATACCAAGTGTGCCCAATAGAAACTTGGTAGGGTATAAAAAGGGATAGTAGCCCTTAGTCTTTTTGTAGAGAAATCTCAAGAAAGCTTTTTGCACTTTTTCGAGCATTAAGGTGTATTTAGATTCATGCGGGTTCCAGACACAGGCACTACTCTCTAATTTACTTCGGACAAGGGTAGTGTACAGAAGTATTACAACTTCTTTGTCATGGAACTCACTCACATTACGCAGTACAAATCCGAGACGCCTGTAGGACTCCTCAGCAACGGTAGATATATGCTTATTGAACGTCAAATGGTCATCAAAAATGACACCAAGATCCTTTATGGTAGATGTACGAGATATAACATCCGTCCCCGACCTGTACTGGTATGCACGAGGGTGCTTGATCCGGCCAAAGGAGATAACATGGCATTTAGATAAATTGAACTGCAACCGATTGTCTTCAGCCCATTTACACACCGCATCGACATCGCGTTGTAAAGCTTCACAATCACTTTCATTTGTTATCTCATAGAATAGCTTGAGGTCATCTGCATAGAGCAAGCATTTTGCATGTGTAAGCACATTGGCCAAATCATTCACCATCAATATGAAAAGCAATGGGCCAAGCGTGGAACCTTGACTCACACCAGAGCGCGTATAATAGGGCCGTGAGGAGAAGCATCCGTACTTCACGTATTGCTGCCTATCCCGCATGTAGTCAGCAAAAAGCTTAAGGAGGCCCGGAGCAAATCCAATAGAGTCTAGTTTAGACAGAAGAATATCATTGTCTACTCTATCAAATGCCTTACGAACATCAAAATAAAGCACATCCACCTGATTTCCGCGGTCCATGCTATCCGAGATATAATCGACCAGCATTATCAAGTTAGTGTCGACAGATCTGCCGGGTCTGAATCCATGCTGTTCATTGCAGATGAAATTATTAAGTTGCTTATAAATTGCACAATGCATTATTTTTTCAAACACCTTTGCAGGAGATGAAAGAACTGCAATTGGTCTATAGCTCTCTACTGAGTCCCTGCTACTCGTTTTGGGCAATGGCGTCACTCTAGATAATTTCCCCTTCTTAGGAAAAGTCCCTGTTTGAATGATTAAGTTCATGATGTGGCAGAGTGGTTTTGCAAAAACACTACGGCAATCTTTCAAAACAAAAGTGGGCAGGTTGTCTGGGCCAGCTGATTTTGTGGACTTTAGTTTCAGAATACTTTGCTCCACATCTGAAGTTTGTAAATTTGGAATGCTAATATAACCCCCATCCGGTAAACCGTTTTTCTTGGTAGAGTTTGAATCAAGCTGCGGGATTTCTTCCAAGTACACACTGGCAAAATAATCAGCAAATGCCGTGGCAGCATCTTCACCAGAATAGGAATCCCCTTTGTAGGTAACTGTAGGTTCAAAACCCCCACAAGAACGAAGGCTTGAAATATGTTGCCAGAATGCCCTAGGGTTGGTTTTTAGATTACTTTCGATTTTTCTATTGAAGTTCGAGTACGCTTGAGTTATACGCAGCTTAAGCTCATCACGGAGTGAGGAAAAACGAGAGTATACCAATGAGCAGTTTGTTTTTTTCCATTCACAATGGAGAACAACCTTACGCTCAATATCTCTAATTATGTCCGAGGTAAACCAGGATGGATACACTTTGCTAGGCGCTAGAGCACGTCTGATCTTTTTAGGTACAAAAATGTCAAATAAACTATATAGAATGTCATAGAAAATGTCAGTTGCCTGGCAGACATCCTGAGAGAGAAGCACGCGGCCCCAATCAGCATCAACTATAGCTTGGTACAGTAGTGGGAAATTTGCCTTAGCAAAGTTCCAGTCCCTATCCGGGTCGATGTTACTAGGAGGCATCAGATTTGCACGCCGTCCAGTCGCAATATTTAACTCTACGTCCAGAGGAGGATGATAAGAATCTGGACTAACTAATCCTTGATTGAATGCCTGCGAAACCGTTACAGCATCAATACACTCCTTCGTCAATATAATATCAAGCTTTCCACCATGAACATTACAAATATCATTTCTTTCATGTAGATCACAAAAGGACATAAAATAACAATAATAACGTTGCACATTTAGGGATGCACTGTTTAAGTTTATATCTCCAGTTATAATAACAGTGCCTTTTAAGGTAAGAATGAAACTCTCTACTTTACAAAACCAGTTAAAATAATCCTGATCAGTTGAACGCGGATTGATATATCTTTCTTTTTTTTATTCAATAAACAGTTTAAACAAACAAAATTTTTTTTTACAAGTAATGCGCCAAACTGTAAGGAGCAGTTTGATGGCGCTGTGCGCTCATTACATTTTTCAACTGCTTTAAAATAGCTACTTAGTTACTAAAATACACTAATTTAATTATACAGGACATGCATGCATTAAAGAATTAGAAAACGAATTAAATTATAAATTGTAAATTGATATTTTAAGTTTGAAAATTGTTAAAAAGTACTGAAAGAATTTTAGTATAAATTGATATTTTGAATTTGAAAAGTACACTGAATTTATTTGATTTGCTCAAGAAACATCTCTTTTAATCTTCTTTTAAAAACATTTTTGCTCATTTCAACGTTACCTATCAGAAATTTTATATTGTTAAATATTCTAGGAGTGATATAACCCAAAGTTCTCTCTCCATAATAGTTACAGCTGTTAGGCTCTTCATATTGGCGTCTTATAGCTCTTAATGAATTACATGTTTGTTGAGGTATCTTATAGTCATCACAACTGAATTGTTCTATGGCTATGAGATACCCAACTTTCTTGTGTACCGGGAGAATCTTGCACACCTTATATAGCTGCTCGTAGTCATTTTTGTACTTATTTTTCTCTTTTTTACTAACCAGCATTTTTATTATCCTGATTTGTAATGATTTAACTTGACTGATATAGGTGGGAAAGGATATACAACACAGATATTAAAAACATGACCTTTCCACATGAAAGACGCCCAAAGATCTTCTCCGCTGTCTGTTTCTAATTCTTTACGTCGTTTTAGGGTAATACCAGGGCGCGCTGCAAGCAAAACACCTCCGCCCCATTTTTCCCTATCTCTACGCAGAATAGACCATCCAGTACATGTTAGTTCGGCGTCGTTAACCGACGTATCAAGAAATGTCTCAGTAGCAGAAACAAGATCATGACTTAAAAGCGCTACATTGGTATTCCACGTGCGAAGCTTAGTCTTCAATCCACGAACGTTCTGGTACAAAATGCAGAGGGTCGATGTGCTCTTCTTATTTTCCTTTTCCAGGCTTTGTTTCGTTGCTAGGTTCGCTTTTGGAGCGAAAGTTCTGTTTCCACTCTTTGATACAGATATCTGTGGCCCAATTATCGGAAGACAGAACTTTATCACGTAGCCTGGATGGAATTCCGAGTTTAAATGAGGCATAGTTACCGCGTGCTTTCAGCGCCTGTACGGAACAATTCTCACTTCCACATATCATCTTCAAATATGCCCGGACGGCGTCTTCAGTCGTACCTGGTTTGACATAACACAGGTGAAGATAAATTTGCCTATCAGCTGCTTCCAGTTTTGAAGTTCCAGGTGCAGCAGAACCACGTATTATCGGTGTGTTGATTTTGTTTGTATGGGTATCAGTGCGATTGTCAGCATTTCTTACAGCATTTGGTAGGTACTTTTTAGTAGCATTGCTGGCGGCCGCCGCGTAATTAGGAGAACTTTTAGGACCAATAAGGTTACCTGTCTGTTTGGTGGCAGCTGAAGGCTTCTCAGGAGCTATATTTGGTACCGTATTCACAGTGGGCTGTGCAATAGGTGGTGCAGTATGCGGTGCAGTAGACGGTGCAGTAGGCGGTGCAGTAGGCGGTGGAGTAGGCGGTGCAGTAAGCGGTGCAGAAGGCGGCGCAGTATGCGGTGCAGAAGGCGGTGCAGTAGTCAGTACAGTAGGCGGTGCGGTAGTATATGTTGAACATAATTTTGTGTTTTTGTTGTTGTCTTTGAGCAAAATAGTTTCAATGTTTGTAATCTTCTCCTCAAGCTCAGATACTTTAGATATTAGATGAATAAGTGGAGCATTAACCTTAGCCTGAATTTGTTTGCCAATCACTTCACTGATAATGCTTGTTAGACGGTCACATTGCAGTTCTTGGCGAAGGACATCCCGTATATTTGAAAGAAGCGGATCGTCATAAGCAGTGGTATTACCATCAAAACTTTCAAGACTTTCTTGACTTTCTCGACGTTGATGACTGGTTTTTCTATTTCCACCCCTTGTTTTATTTACGTAGACATCATTAAATTCGGCCCGTGGAGACTCAACGACCAAATTGGCAGATTCAAATACCGGTTCAACACTTGTTTTTCGGACTGGTGTATCGTCATTTCGAATTGTGCGCCTTTTCGACATGCATTCTGGACATTTCCATGAACAATCTAAGTTATGCCGTTCTGCGATAAAATGTTCTTTCGCGATACCTACACATACATTGTGATAGTGTTTCGCACAGCCAACACATTTCATTCTTTCAATTATAGAAACATGCTGATTGCAAGCATTACAATTCGTTGTGTTTTTCATAGAATTCGACATTGTTTACTGTATGAACGAACAAGTTCCAACAATAAAACCAAGTACATTTACTGTTAATTGTTTTGCTGTTCACAAAGCAGCAGGCGCTTAACTTCTTGCCATACAATATATCGCCGGGTCCAAAGTTCAAATCACTGTGTTGCCATTATGGTGGCGCCGCCGTAAAGCAATAAACTCAAAAGTCAAAAAGTAAACACAAACTGCAGTCAGTCGTGTGTCGCGTAGCTCGGCGCTTCCAAGCGCAGAGTAGACTCGTTGAGGTGAACGGCCGAGCGGGCGGGGAATACATGGTCGCTGTGGGCTAACGATGAATCACACCAGCAGCGGGCCAAGCGTTGATGCGGGCGATAACGTAATTATTTAAAATATTTTCACCTGTAGCTCCGGTGGCAGTGTATTGATTTGGAAACTGATTTCACCACTTTGAAGAGCAGATCACGTAGAAGAAAACAGTATAAAATTCTTTTGAAAACAGTCACTTTTAGCATAAATTTTGAATAAAAATCAGAGAGCAAAGATAAACAGGTCTGTCTTTTAACGAGTGCGCGACTTTATCCCTATATCTATGACTGATTTCTAGGGAGATCTAAGAGAACCAATGTAAGGAAAGAAAAGGTGCTTTAGCTAGTTGATAGGTATCATGGTCCCCCATTTGTTTGGGGGAAATGACCGCCCCAATCCACCGCGGTCATTCATGAATCTTGACTCCTGACTGGATAATTCTCTGCCATACCTATCTAATTCCGCTTTATGAAGCTACTCTAGATATACTTGAGCAAACAAATAGCAAGGGATATTTCTTTACACCGTCCATCTTGTCTGGTAGTAAGTTTGTAGTATTGTCATGACACAATAGAAAGATTGAGAGGAGGATTCAAAAGAAACCTGGACTTGTCCCGCAATCCAGATCTTATAGGAATATATACACATATAAAATACAGTTTCATCTTCTTAGCAAAACAATAGATAAGCGGAATTTTTGGAACAATTAATTACATGAATTTACATTTACTTGTCAAGGTCCAAGACCCAAGTCAGTCATAATTAAATCTGAACAATAAAAGAACACATTGAACAATGAAAGCAACACTTTAGAAAATATGTAAGTGATTTAGTTCTTATATGTGAACCTGAGAAACATTATTTTAGAATCTCGCAAGGATCAGGGAATGTTCCTTATCTTTCCCGTCCTCTTAGCTCAAATGTATTTTATTGAGAAAGCATTATTTCAGTACGTTCATACGCACAATCGACTATGCATCTAGTACGATAGCTAGGCTTAATGATAATTCGATCTGCACAATGTGGACAATCTGCCTTCTTTTAGTACAGAAAAGAGACCACTTCAGGCTAGCTCTCTGCTTCACCTTAAATACAGGACTAATTATTATCAAGCTTTTGATATCATCTTGTAAGAAAATTCCCCTTTTAAATTTAAGGAAGGCATGATTTAATATGTCATGCACAGAACACAGCAATTTTAGCAAAAGGTAAGTATGTACTAGATAAGACACATTCCCATCTCAATCATTCATCAAAATTAGGCGAATTCATAAAGTTAGATGAAGGTAGGAAATAAACTCTTTCCTTGATTTATTATAATATTAAACCCGGTACGTCCACTGCATGACAAAAGACCTTTGGTGTCTCATTTTATCAATTAAAACACTAGATTTCATGTGATCCAGATTTTGAAGCTATTTTTATACTAACAGAACAAAATTATAACGTTCATCTCCCGACAGGCTTTTCAGTCAGAGAAAAATAAGTTTATCCAAAATATAGGCAAACTTTAGCAAAGAAATATCATTCTTACGATAAGCAAGCAAGTTTTGCACTGATAGACTAGATCACAGAAATTAGATCTTTAAACACTTTGTACAGTCTACCCACATTACTATGAACCCTTTAGCTTTATTGCTGTGCCATAAGGCCTTGAACAACCCCGTTAAATATACCAGAATATACATTTTAATATAGTCACCGAATTTAGGACGATTTCTACAGTCTTTTATAAGCATTTTTGATACATCTCGCGATTTGAATAGCACAAAATAGATAAAACATGGTGTGAACGACAAGGTAGTTTTAAAATTACTCACGGTTTTTCTTCGATCAAACCTTGATATGACCTCTCCGGTGGACGCCCACTGCTGGTTATAAGCCTCTCCTTAGGCCTTTGCAAAGACCGGACCTACGCTGCTCGCTTTCTGCGGCTTCTTCCGTCCTCGTTAGATGATTAGCTTCTCCCTCTAGGCGATACGGAGAAGGTCCACCGCTGGTGAGAAGCCTGTCGCTAGGCCTCCACGGCGACCGGATCCACGCTGCTCGCTTCCAGTGGCCTCTTTTGTCCTCGGTAGGTCGTTTCCTTCCCTCAATATAACCCCAAAACTTAGGCAAAAGACAGCCGGCGCACTGTCTTAATTACGTTAAATTATTTTACAGACACTGAGTTGACATTAAGCAAACGATTGCTTCGAAGATCTACGCGACGCAAAGCAGTCTCAAAAGCATGCGGGCTTCTGGACTTGCTGATAACCGAATTGAAATATACTGAATCGAAAACCCTACCCACCTATCGATAGCGCGACCAAATATGATTTACAACACTGTTCAGAGTGATGGATCCTTGCATCTTTCTCTTGGGCGACTGAATCTCCAACACCGTCGCAGTGTCTACACTGACAAAGTTTATGATTTATCGAATCGAAAGCCTATTCCTATATTCGTAGCACGATCAAACACGATTTACAACACTGTTCAGAGTGATGGATCCTCGCATCTTTCTCTTGGGCGACTGAATCTCCAACACCGTCGCAGTGTCTACACTGATAAAGTTTATAAATTATCGAATCGAAAGCCTATTCCTGTATTCGTAGCGCGATCAAATATGTTTTACAGCACATTTCAGAGTGATGGATCCTCGCATCTTTCTCTTGGGCGACTGAATCTCCAACACCGTCTATGTGCTTACATTAGTAAAAATTATAGAAAATAGTTCGAAGAGCGATACCGTTCTGCCCGAGCGCGCGAAGAAGAATGACTGATTAAAATAAAATTAAGAAAATACCTTGAAGAGCCGTTCCGGTCTGCTCGGGCGCACGAAGAAGAATGAATCCGTCCTACCTAAATAAATGGTGTTGAAATTGATCGGAATAGAAATGTTGGCATTACTACCACCTTAAAATCTTATGCTTCAATGAGTACTGGTGAGAGTAAAGCTGCAGACCCCAAACTGGGGTTGGAATTCGAATGGTTTCCAAAATGCGGGATCTTTTAGCGTACTCATTCCATTAAATAAAATGTTAGGATTTGCAGAAGATTATAAGAAAATATTAATCAATTGTAAACATGAATTAATACTTAATAGATGTAGCACTAATTTGAACAATATTTTGCTTGAGAGTAATGATTCTTTTACACTCAATATTCAAAGATTGCAATGGCGAGTACCTCATATCAAAGTGGCTGATCGACAAAGATTAATGTTGTTGAGACAATTGGAAAAAGACAATCCCGTTCAAATAGCTTTTAGAAATTGGGATTTATACGAATATCCATTTTTGCCGAAGACAACTAAACATTCATGGGCAGTGAAAACAACGTCTCAGTTAGAAAAACCTCGATATGTTATATTTTGTTTACAAACTGACAAAAAGAATAAGAAAACAGAAGATTGTTCAATTTTTGATCACTGCAATGTAACAAATGTAACACTATTTTTGAATTCATCGTGTTACCCTTATGACTCTTTAAATTTGAAATTTGATGACAGTAAATACAGTATATTATACGAAATGTATGCCAGATTCCATCAGTCATATTACAACCTTCCAATTGACCCGTTGCTGGATTTTAAACAATTTAAAGAAAAGGCCACCTTGTTTATTATTGATTGTTCAAGACAAAACGAAAATTTGAAAACCGGACCCGTTGATGTACGTTTAGAAATCGAAACATCAACAGATATTCCAAGCAACACTAGTGCTTATTGTTTGATTATAAACGATCGTCTTATTGATTATAAGCCTCTTAGTAATATTGTGCGAAAGTTGACATAACCGAACCTGTTTATGTTCACTTAGAAATTTAAAGTTCAAGGATATCCTGATAATACCTGCCTCTAAGTATTTGAGTACTAAAACTAACATGCAATCAAAAGCCATTGTGGACGTACAAGGATTTAAAACCGATGATAATAAATTTATTCTCAAAGAAATAGCAATTGTGTGTGATGACCAACTACAAGTTTTTCTGATTGAACCCCCTTTCTCATTTTATAATCTTACAACTACTGAGAGAAAACAAGTAAACTGGATACAAAAGAATAGAAAAATATACTGGAATGAGGGTTTTGTACCATACAAAAAATTATCTTTGTATGTTGACGAATTTTTGATTAACAAAACTGTTTATTGTCAGTGTTTTTTTAACTGATAATATAATTAATTTAGAAGACATGAACTGTCCTAGTTTATTAAGTTTATATGAGGAGTATCAATTTTCTAGTAATGTTTATAATTGTATTTATCATCCAACAATATGTGCTTTGAAAAATGTGACTTGCTTGAAAAATTGGTGTATAGATAATAAAATATTTTAACTAAATAAAAAATCTGACTTTTATTGATATCACTGCCTTCACAAACAAATCATTCAACACAAAATATTTATAGGTTAGATAATATCAAGATAATTTTAATTAAGGAATGTCACTCGATGCAGATCAAGTGATTAATGTGGTTTGGAAGGCAAAACTCAGCAGTATATTAAATCAGCCGGTTCCGCAGTGGAGAACTGAGAAATTATGGACTGCGGAGTGCGGATTATTATAAGATCAATAAAGGATGAGCTGGTGCTGTTTGACTGCGAAACGGAGTATCAGAAAAGTCTTGTACAATCGAGCTATACAATCAGAACATAATCCAATCAAGCCCTCAAATTAAGTCCTATTTTTTCTTACTTTCAATCTGAGTCAAACGGTTAATGACTGCGGCTGTAGAATTGGAGGAATTCTGAAGCAAGAGCGATGAAATTCGTTGAATTGGGGATTTGCTGGAGCACGAAGCTATGCGGAGTGATCCAGCTTCCCCAATTCAACCCTACTGTAAATAACAGTTTTATTATAAGGGCTTGTAGGTCGTATAATGACAAGTTTGGGGATGTATTTATTTTTGGTGAAAATTAGAGTAGTTTTAAACGACTAACCCTACAGTGTACTACCGATGAGCAGCAATAGAAATGGGCACCTATTTTGTATATATTCTCATTCATAAATAAAAATATGTTAAATTATTTGGATAAGAACCTTTTTAATGTATTTTTTTTTTATTTCTCTTTAGTTTAAGGCAGCATATTGTATTGTAATTTGTTCCATTTGTAATAATTAAAAACACTCTTTTTATATAACTAAGCTATTTTTAGCATTTACTTTAGTAATGAAACTATCATAATTTTTCTTTTTTTTGTATTATGTACAAATATGTGTGACTGTTTGTTTCTTAATAAATAAATAAATAATAAATAAAATTTAAAATTAGCTTTATCTTCACTACATAGTATAAAACAAGGTTGCGCCCCGCTGTGTGTCTGTCTGTCCCTATGTATGCTTAGATCTTTAAAACTACGCAACGGATTTCGATGTAGTTTTTTTAATAGATAGAGTGCTTCAAGAGGAAGGTTTTTATGTATAATAAATGCATAATATATTGTAGAGAAATACTGATAATTTTAGAGATTTCTAATGTGATGTCGTAAAAAATAAAAACATTTTTTTGCGCTTACATTGCAAACGCTGCTGAACCCTGCGAGATAGATCAAAATAATGTATTGCATATAATGAATGTATTGTACATCTTCAAAAGGTCTACAAAAATTTCCGCGATGGTATATGCCTATCTCTTAGGGATAACCCACAGTAACCATTTTTTATCCTTCAAAAAATACTGGCTTATTTATGAAGCGATTTTAAGCAATACAGCATTAATCCTTATCCAATTAAGTACCTTTAATACATTATACATTTAATATAGATCAACCTGGCCCTTTACAACATGTAAATTAAATAAATATTTTCGAAGATTAAAATGCAGGGACATAGCGGCCGGCGGCGTGTGCCTATAAAAAGCTGTGAACGTTGTGTCGCAGCCGGATTGAAGAATCCGCCGTATTTCAATTTCCCGCCGCCGTATTAAAAAACGTCGCCGTTTTGCTTTGATTCTCAGTTGAAAGATCGTAAAATTTTTGACCCCCCGTTTTACTTTATGCTCGAGTACGTCCCTGAAATTCGTCCCTACCAAGTACGTCTACTTGGCACTAGGTGGCAAGAAAATGGCCATCGCGATGCAGGATTGTATACTAAATTCAATGTTCTATAATATTCTACATAAAAAATAAATAAATGTCAAATAAAATACTTAAGGAGTGGAAAGTAAATCTGTTTCCGTTTATTTTATTTGGAACATCCGTGCAGATTTTACATCCAATGATACAACACTTCATTTTGCACTGGGAAACACGTTAAAATAAAGATCTCCGAGGAACAGTAACGTGCACACTCCACGAGAACTAGTCGCGTACTGATGTCAGCGCTCCTAGAGTGGAGTATCAGGACTATAGATTATGTGACGTCAGGACTACATTGATTGCATCAAGGCTACATTGCTTACAGCACCTCTACTTTGTTTTTGCTCTGTGATTGTAACTCAAATTTCAGCAATACCAATGGGAAAACATTTTAATTTTTAGTTAAACTACCTAAGATTATAGTTCTATTAACAATGCAAATTGATTGATTGCATTAGCATTTTAGTATATGAAATTGTTTAATTTAATTTAAAATAATTAAATTAAAATATGTTCCGGAGGTCATACGATTTGATTTATTTTACATTTATAGGAGAGATTAGTTGTTTAACAAGAATCCGAGAAAAAAACAGCCATACTTAATTATTTCCAGGTCAAATAATAATTTTTCTGGCCTATTTAGGCTCCTGTCTTCTACACACTAAAGTTTGTAGAAGAAAAATCAATACATTTTATCATATCATTATCATTTATCAATTTAGCCAGGTGTGATCACTCCTTAAAAGAGTAAAAGTCGTACTTGTCGTACATTCAAAATTCAAAAACACATACTACTTACGAGACACATGAATGCCTGGAGTTTTATCATTTTTGCGTAAGGCTGCAGGACAGGGAGTCGAGGAGTCATGGTGTCGCACTGTGGGCTGAAAATCGAGTTTCATAGATTTAGAAATTGAAAATTTTAGGGGTCATGTTTTTTGTTGAATATCGCTTTTTTAACGATTACTATACTGGAATATGGCATGCGAGTTGATTTGGAGCAAAAACTAATGACTTATATATATTTTTTTAATTTGTATGGAGCTTATAAGAAAATTCAAAATATCTTTTGACCCGCACGGAAAACCGTAATATCCTTACACATCATCAAAGTACTAATTATTTGTGATTTTTTGACATACTACACATAACGGTCAATGTTGCGTTTTTTTTTTAATGATAAAGGAAAAACTCATTTATTTATTTTTTTATTTTTTTTCACTCTTTATTTACTTTTTCATGTTAAATAATTGTAACTCATTATATATAAGAGGCTAAAAGCAGTGTTTTCTGGTTACAAGTAAAAAACATAGGTAAAACATTAAATAATATTTGAAAAATGTTTCATAATTTAAAGAAAAAATGCAACCGTGACCGTTGTATGTAGTATTTCAAAAAATCACAAATATTTTGTACTTTGACAATCTTTAAGGATATTACGGTTTTGTTTGCGGTTCCAAAAATAATTGGAAATTTCTTCTTAGCTTCATACAAAATTTTCGATTTTTTTTATAATTCCATAAAACCATATCCAACAAAAAACACGACCCTTAAAATTCGAAATCTCTAAGTCTATGGAAGTCGATTTTCAGCCCACAGTGTGTCGGGGTGTCACTGGGTGTACAAAGTGTGTGTAGTATACATAGAAATGTTGAATATTAAAAGTTACGAGGCAAAAAAACACAATTATCGCCTATTATTTTTTTAAGAAATTGGTAAATAATGAACATCTGTATCGCGGTATGAGGTTAAAATATTATTTTTACTAACCAAAATTAAAGGAAATTTTATGTCCTATAACTTTGTCATTTACATTTTTCTAGAGAAGCGCATGGTTTAGAAGACAAGCTGTTGCCCGCGACTCCGTCCGCGTGGGGTTCAGATAAAGTAGCTAATGACTTTTCCCTTAGGTATACAGAGGTAGAGGTATCTGTGGCGAAGGGTGGATGTTAGCGAAAGGGAAGCCCGAGCAAAATCATGCAGCACCAGATAAATCTTCTACCAATACCTATATCTACAATTCGTACGCACAGACGACTAGCAATTCTACGTGAGTTTGACGCCGCCGCAGCCGCAGAGTAGATATCACTGGAGATAAATGTTTTCCAATACAGTCGAGCAAGAGTACGAGAGGTACCAAGGAACATACTACTCTCTACTACTCTCTAAGCGAGAGGTACTCTGCGGGGACATGTAGGTACATGATGACTACTCGGTTTAACTTTATACTGAATATCGTCGCGAGTTTTGACCCGTCCATTAGTTATCTGATTATAAAATAAATCAATTGAAAAACTCACGGTCAGCACTCCCACAAAATCCAAAGTAGAAAAATATAAATAACACTATTACACAAACGTAACAAAACAAAAATCAACACAAAAACGACAAAATCGCGTTAACGAAATCAAAACAAACCAACGAAAAATTCAAGTAGAAATACAAGGTGATTAATTAATTTATTAGTACTTTCATATATCCAGTTTTCAAAAGGGAAGCCGGAAGGAATCGTGTTATATGAACTCTTCGCCACTGAGAGGTATACAGATAGTACGGATTTTTTGTAAATTAAACACCTCTTGTTTACGTGTGGACTGTTAGGCCGCTCACTATCCTCGTAAGTGTAAAATTATAGTCGGATCCCACGCGGACGAACTGTGATACGGGTTTCGTTATTTCTTATACAAAACAAAACCTTACTAAATCTGAGGCGCAGTCACTTTAGCTTCTATGGCTACTGAAAAAAGAGCGGTACAAAGTTCAACGTATCTAGCTTCACATGCTTTTAGCTGTAGATGTAAGGTGCATTCGGGTAATTCCGAAAATCGGGTAATTCCAATAATGTCTCATTTCTATAAAATTATAAAAGGTGAAGAATGTGTGCTGAAGAGATGGAAGGAATATTTTGAAAGTTTGTTTGAGAGAGAAGCAGAGGCTAGCGTACCGTCTTCTGTGGAAATGCATGAGAATTAATATGAGAGTAATGCAAGTGAGATAAGTATGGATGAGATCATGAAAGCAATGAAAAGTATGAAATCAGGTAAAGCAGGTGGGTATGATAGAGTGTCGGTCGAAATGTTGATGGCTGGGCGAGGCATTGTGGCTAGTCAGCTGTACCGCCTTTTCAACCTGTGTTGGACGAACGGCCAAGTACCAGGTGACTGGTGCAAGGCTGTGATTGTGCCGCTGTACAAGGGAAAAGGGTCACAACAGGACTGCAAAACTTACCGCGGGATAAGTCTTCTCAGTGTCGTCGGCAAACTGTATGCAAAGGTTTTGATTGAAAGAGTGATGAAAGATACTGACGAAAAAATATGGGACGTACAAGCGGGATTTAGAAAGGGAATGGGATGTACAGATCAGGTCTTTTCCTTGCGGTGCATAGCTGAAAAGTTTTTGGCCAAAATCCAAAAAGTCTACTGCGCGTTCGTGGATTTGGAAAAAGCCTATGACCGAGTGGTAAGGAATGAATTGTGGTCGGCATTATCTATGTATGGGGTGAACGGTCATCTGATTCAAGCACTGAAATCTTTCTATGAGCATTCCAGTGCTTGCGTCAGAATAAACGGGGCGTACACTGAATGGTTTAGCATCGAAAAAGGTGTTAGGCAGGGATGTGTAGCGTCACCTTGGCTGTTTAACCTATTCATGGATAATTGTTTGACTGATCTGAAAGAGAGTATGTGTGGACTGAGAATTAATAACTTACTCATCAAATGTCTTCTCGACGCTGATGACCAAATAATACTTGCGTCATCTGCTTACGGGTTACAGGAGATGGTAACAATGATGAATATGGCTTTAAATAGGAAAGGAATGAAAGTTAATGTAAGCAAGACGAAAGTAATGGTACTTGAAAGAGAAGAGTGTATGACAGAGTGTACTATATTAATAGGTGGTGAACTAGTCGAACAAGTAACGGAGTTTGTGTATCTGGGTTCTAAGTTTACGAGAGATGGAAAGTGTGAAAGTGATATCGAAAGAAGAGTGAATGCTGGAAACATGGTGAATGGTGCTCTGCATGCTTTTATGAAGAGTCAGAAGGTGTCTCACAAGGCTCGTCTGGCTGTTCATAGAGGCGTTTTAGTACCAACACTGATGTACGGCAGTGAAAGCTGGGTATGGCAGAAAAAGCATGAAAGTAGAATTAATGCAGTAGAAATGAGAGCGTTGAGGAGTATGATTAGTGTGAAATTGAGTGACAGGATTAGAAATAGTGTGATAAGAGAACGTTGTGGCGTAAAAGAAGACGTAGTGACTAAAATTGAGAAAGGGATGCTGAGATGGTTTGGTCATGTAGAGAGGATGAATGAAGGAAGATTGACGAAAGAGATCCACAAGGCGAGAGTGAATGGAAACGTTGGAAGGGGAAGGCCTCGGCGAACGTACCAGGACCAAATTCAGGACGTTCTGAATAAAGGCCAGGTTAAAAGTAACCTAAACCGACGAGCATGTATGAAAGGATTGATGAAGGTTCAGGAAGCAAGGGAAGTATGTCAAGATCGTAGCAGGTGGAGAACTGTGGTCTCTGCCTACCCCGACGGGAACAAGGCGTGATGTTATGTATGTATGTATGTATGTTCTATAAAATGCGCAATTATTTTTTGTTCTGGCTTCCGTTACCTAGCGGCCATCTTAACCCACTCCCCCGCTTCACTTGACTCCGGTTGCTAAACACGAGCGTACGTTCATGATGAGCCATTAAGTCCTCGACCGAAATTTTCCCTCGTTTTGTGCATTTTCGGAATAACCTGGACGTCGGTAACTTCTATCTCCGGCAAGTTATTAGATTGATTGTCTTTACATTTGCAAAATTTTCGTTTTATGCATTGGTAAATGGATGCAGATCGCTCTAGCCAAAGATATTTAGTTGTTTTCGGATTAAACCGACAAGGGTAATTCCGAATCAAAGTCAAAGTCAGGTTAAAATAGTTTATTCATTGTTGGATATTAAAATCTCTTAATAACGTCAGCTAAACTACATCGCTTCACAAACAAATTGGCGCCATAGTAGGAAAAAAAAACCGGCCGAGTGCGAGTCGGACTCGCGCACTGAGGGTTCCGTACCACGACATAATCATATTTGTTAAAGTTTTCATATTAGTTTGTTTTATTACTTTTTATAACAGTTGTATTGTCTAGCGCGTAAGTTTCACGGTTTTTATTATTTTTGTTTAGCGTAACCTCCACTCTGGTGCTGGCTGAAAATCAGTGTCACAAATACTTCTCTGGTACTTGTGACAAATGCTGAGTCTAGTGCCATTTCATCGCACGATATTCTGTGTACATCCTATTTGGTTTATAACACTCATTGTCGTGCATTGAATAAATTGTTTTTCTTTCTTTCTTTCTTTATAATTGTATTAGTATGATTGGCTTCTCAAACTAAGTATGATTGGCTTCTCACCTCGTCTCCTCAAGCTTTTTGCAAACTACTTGATGGACCGACAGCAATTTGTCCGCGTTGGTTGTTACGACTCTCAACCGTTTGGCACGCGATCTGGAGTCAGCCAAGGGTCACTGTTGGGTCCGTTATTATTCAAAATCATGATCAATGACCTCCCGGACTGTATAAATCCAGCCAGGTGCCTCTTATATGCAGATGACCTAAAGATTATGGTGGACATTAAATCCTCCATCGACAGTCTTACTATGCAGGATATACTAGATAGATTATATCAGTGGAGCGAAGATAATGAGCTGCAATTTAACATCGATAAATGCTTCGTGATGAGCTTTACGCGCTCACAGGCTCCGATTCTTGCCAACTACCACTTGAATAACCAAGCCATTACACGAACACAAACGATGAGAGATTTGGGAGTTTTGTTTGGTCCCAGACTGGACTTTCATGCTCACATCATCTCTGTCACAAATGATGGCTTTAGGAGACTAGGCTTCATAACAAGAAATTGCAAGGACTTTAAGCGATTAGATGTGCTAAAATTATTATTCTCTGCCTTAGTCCGGTCGAAGTTAGAATCGAGCGCTTGTGTTTGGAACCCTCATGAGGTCACTTACACATTGATGCTCGAGAAAGTTCAAAAACGGTTTTTGCGTTTTCTTTATAAGAGAGCGTATAATTTTTACCCATTTTTATATCCCACAAACTTCTTGCTGGGGTGCCTTGGATTTAATTCGCTTAGAGTTCGCCGCCTGTATAGCCAAATGTTAATAGTTTGCAAGCTGCTTTGCGGACGAATCGACTGCCCGGCTTTAGTTGAAGAGGCGTGCAGGCTAAGTGTGCCTGAAAACAGGTGTCGACTGCGCGCAACCACCGCGCGGCTCCTGGCCCCGCCGGCGTCGCGCACCGCCGCGCACCAGCAGTCACCGGTACCGCGCGCACTGCATGCGCTCAATGCCCTCCTCCACTCGCAGCCTGCCTGTGATTTGTTTGCTGATGCATGGTCAACAGTTGAAAGAGAGTGTTTGTTGTATTGTGAACGTGTGTGCTTGTAAATGGCGGAATTAATTTTGCTTATATTTTTTGACCTTTCTAATGACAAATATATTTATAGACTTGATGAATTGACTTGATATTTTATATAATTTTATTGATGTTTACTTTTACAAATTTATAAATACGTTGCTGTATATGTAAAGCGACATATCATCAGAATTGTTTGAATATATCGGTAACGGAGTATAGACTAGAAGGACATAAATACGATTTTTCATGGAGGTGCACAAGCTGTACTGATAAGTTAAAAAAGAACAATTCTTCGCCGGACGGAGTTACAATCCGGAAAAACCCAATTTACAATGTCCCCGTAGATAACTCCTACGAGTCTTTACCCACAGACGAGGATGATCCTAAATGTGATGAATGTAATACATCCATGTTGTCAAATACTATGAGTTGCTCCGAGACAGAGGACAGAATAAGTGAAAGAGAACTGCAACTTCAGGAAAAGGTAATGGAGTTACGGGCTCAAAATGAAGCGGCAGATCAGACAATTCAGGAACTATTACTAGAGAATTGTATGCTAAAAAAGAAGATTGACGCCTGTGAAAACAAAATATCTCATCTTTCCACGATATGTAAAACCCCTTTATCAGATTCAGTGCACTCACACGGCTCCTTACGAAAACGGTCTAAGATGAAAAAAACAAAGATAGCTTTTGATCGGGAATTTGATTCAGATGATACACTGTCACCTAAACTAGCTAGACGGAAGCCTAGGCAATCATTGGTAGAGTCTGCGCTCCCTTTAAATCAGACGGGCACAAAACAAAGCACTTCTAATCAAGCGGATCATATGCCGTGTAATATGGAGGAAAAAGTGTTGAAGACAGATGAAGAGAGCAGGCGAACAAAAATACTGCTTTTGGCGGACGAGACGGGCAGAGGCGTACGGGAGCTGTTACAGAAGAGTCTAGGTGATAACTACGAAGTGACTGCCACTCTAAAGCCTTTCGGTTCTTTAGGACAGATTATTAGCGAGATAAACACGCAGTGTAAGGATTTCACCCGGAGAGATTATGTTGTTATTTTTGCTGGCTCCCATGACAAGAATGTAGTCAAATTTCAGGCTGCGTTATACTATTGTCTGGAAGTTCTTAAGGGTAGTAATGTCATATTCGGAAGAATTTTCAGGAATAATTATTTAAATGAAAATAAATTGAATGAATTACTTGGATTGATTAGTATGAATTTCAACAATGTGCATTTAACCAATTTGTGTATTTCTGATAGGAATAAATTATTTAAACGGGACACATGTAGATGTATTGTAATGGATATAATATTGATCAGTTTCAGAAATAAACAAGAATGTAAAAAGATGATACAACACAACAAAAAAATAAATGCACAAACTCAAACGTGTGAGTTTTTTCGTTAATAATAGGGTTCCTAAGGGTCAGCAGGGCGGTTCGAATATCAGGCGTACTGAAATTTATTATCAAAACACAAGAGGGTTGCGTACGAAGCTTAAAGAGTTTCAGGATAATGTAGTGGAATCACCATATGAGCTGTGGGCCATTACTGAAAGTGGGTTAAATGAGTCGATCCACGATGGAGAGTTGGTGCCGCCGCGTGGATATGGCATAGTTCGGTGTGACCGTGCTGACGGCCGTAAACATGGAGGCGTACTACTAGTGTCGGCACCAACTCTACATTTGCACCCGCTACCTATCCCTGGCTGTGACAATGTAGATGGCGCGATATTCGAGCTGCTTTGTGCGGATGTATATAGAAACAACACTAGACTTTTCACATGTTGTATAGTCTATATACCCCCGAATAGCAAAGATTGTGATTATATGTATCTGTTTCATTTGTTAGAGCAGTTTAGTGATAAATACTCGGACATATTACTTCTAGGCGATTTAAATTTATATTCAGCTTCAATGGAAGTGAAATATTATTTTGAATATTTTTTAACTGTCTGTGAATTTCGTCAATATAATGATGTTCTTAATTGTAACGACCGAATGTTGGATGTGGTGCTATCTAACTTATCCAGATATGAGGTTACGGTAAAAAAAGAGGACGAGTGCGTGGTACCGCCAGATCCACAACACCCCCCACTCTCGATATGTTGTAAGGGGAGTGTACGGCGAAACAGAGTAGGTAGTCGACTGACCCATGAACACCAAACCTTTTCAAAAGTATTTAATTTTTACAAGTGCGACTTTGAGTCACTGTATTCTTCATTCATTAATGCAGATTGGAGCCCAATCTATGCAGAAAATACAGTAGAAAAGGCATTAAATTCTTTTTATTCAATTTTCAATAACCTTTTAGAAAAGTGGGTTCCTAAAAAAGTACGGAGAGGCAAAAGTAAATATTGCTATCCAGAATGGTATACGACGGAAATCATAAGTGATCTGAAAGAGAAAAGTAGATGGCACAAAGACTATAAAATCAAAGGTAATAAGTATTGTTATGAATATATAATGTTTTCCTTTTACCGAACAGTCATAAAGAATAAAATTGTAGTAGCATACGAATCATTCAAAATACGTATGCAGAAACAGCTTTTAGAGGATCCTAAGTCCTTCTGGGCTTTCGTGAACAATAAAAGGCGGAGTCATAGTAAACCGCGTATCACGAAGGATGGGGAAATTATAGACGAACATGAGTGCGCAGCGGCTTTTGCAATTTTTTTTCAGTCTGTATACGACCACCGCCAACCGCAGCTGGATACTGCGCAGGCAGCTGCTACTGGAAGTGCCACAGCTAACCATATTCATTTTACTGAGATTTCTTCGCAGGAGGTACTTATGGCATTAAAACGCTTAAAGCCGAAAAAGTCGGTAGGCCCTGATGGGATACCGCCGTATATGATTAAAGATTGCTCGGTCATATTAACGGAACCTCTGAAACATATTTTCAATTTAATTTTGACTTCAGGTGAATACCCTGAACCCTGGAAGGTTACAAGAGTGATTCCTGTGCCGAAAAGTGGTGGTGCAAATCAGGATGTATCTGGGTATAGACCAGTGGCAGTGTTATCAGCAATAGCAAAAGTATTTGAGTCTATACTGTACAAGTTAATGTTCTCACAAGTTAATGCCAAACTCTCAGACGCACAACATGGTTTTTGTCCGGGTCGTGGAACGCATTCAAACTTGTTGTGTTTCATGGAATATGCAACCACGGCTATGGATGAACGTGCTGGAGGTCAAATGGATGTTGTATATTTAGATTTTAAAAAGGCCTTCGATATGGTAAATAACGATGTGCTATTGTCGAAACTAGCTTCAGTTGGATGTTCACCTTCTCTGCTAAACATGTTCGCTAGTTACCTCAAGGATAGAATGCAATATGTAGAGTAATAAAATAAATAATAAAATAATAAAAATGTTTATTTCTCTCACCACAATAGTACAAAAAAGTGTCGTATACAATCTTAGAGTAACTATGAGTTTTTGGTGAGAGCTGGTTCCTGTTGAAGGCATCAGGGCCTGTATTACAGGTAACCAGGTCCCGACCCCTTAGAAAAATATCAATTAAACTAAGATGATCCTATAATATAAAATATTGATATGGTGGAGCTAACTAGAACATTACAAATTTACAAACCATATTGAGTATGAAGGATATACGTCACAATTATACAAAACGCCTTCTGGAGTAAGTCAGGGCAGTAATTTGGGACCCTTGGAGTTCATACTTATGATCAATGACCTGCCTGAGGTAGTGCAAAACGCTCACACCTTGTTATTCGCGGACGATTTGAAGCTTTGTAAAACGATAAGAGATATCGGGGATTGCCTAGAACTACAGAGAGACATTGAAAGGGTTGTGCGTTGGAGTGACGAAAATATGTTGTCATTTAACATATCAAAATGTAACGTGATGTCGTTTTCTAGGGGATTGTCAAAAGTTGAATACGAATATCAAATTGGTGGTGAAGCTTTGTCAAGGGTAAACTCAGTTAGGGATTTAGGCATATTAGTTAAGGATGACTTAACTTTCCGGGAACATATTAGTAACGTATGCAAAAAAGCTTTTCGTAATTTAGGATTTGTTATTCGTCAGACGAAAGAATTTAACAATCCTTCGACAGTATCCACATTATACAACGCGTTGGTTAGAAGCCGTTTGGAAAGTGGAAGCATGGTGTGGAACCCTCACGAAGCTAAATATATAGGAATCTTGGAAAAGATACAAAATAAATTCTTAAGATATTTATATCTCAGGCTGTACGGAGTGTACCCATTCTACCCGTTACAATACCCAACACTATTTGTGATGGGGATGGTTGGCTATGATAGGTTAGAAGTAAGAAGAAAGTTGGCACTAGTTACGTATGTGTTCAGGGTATTCCGCGGAACACTGTGTAACGCGCATATTTTAGAGCGTATGGGGATAGCTGTACCAAATCCGAGGTTGAGACGGGGACCTAGAGATGTAGTATTTGTTCTCCCTGACTGTAGGACAAATATTTTAAGACATTCCCCGCTTACTACTGGACTTAGAATTCTAAATGCCATATCTGGTGAGTTGGACTTATTTAACTGCACGTTGACGAAATTCTCAAAAGTAGCCTTGACATTCATAAGTAATTCAAATATTGACTAGTTTTACTCTTTTAATTTTATAGATTCTATTTGTTATATTTAATTTTTATTGTTAGAATGAACTAAATGTTATTAATAATTTTATTTTATCTTTTGACGGAATAGATTCACACATCATGTATTTTAATGCTTTTAAATAATTTCAATTATGGACTAAAATAATTTGTTTTAATATAAGGTAATGAATGTTTTATGCATCGTCGCATTGGGTTGACCTGTAAGGACGATGCACTTGAGTGTTATTAGATTTAAATAAATGTAATGAAATGAAATAAAATGTTAAAAGCCTTGGATTTTTCTGTAATTTTTAACGTTTTTATTAATCAATAAATTGAAATTGAAATTGAATTGAAGAACTAGATCAGTTGAAATTTCAGTAAGTTAATGTACTAGGTTTTTTGAGTCTGACTCGCGCTTGACCAAATTTTATTATTTGTTATTATTAAATAGCTTATGAACTATAAACATACCAATTTTCAAGTTTGTTAGTGTTCTCGTTTTCAAAATAGAAATAAAACAAAACTCGCCTCCGCGACCATCCAACTTGATCCCTCTCTTATATGAATGTTCTGGAAACGGGAGCTCACCACAATTGGTTACCATAAGTTGTGAGTAAAGTTGTAATATTTAATGATTTCAGACTTTTCCCATTATTTGTAATGTGAGACCTAGCTTCTTGCCAAATATCATAATTTTAGGTCAACGGGAAGTACCCTGTAGGTTTTTCATTTTTGAATAAATGTATGGAGATGAGGACATAAAATGCCATATCTTTTGATTGCGTCGTTGTAAAAAATTTAAATTTTCAGATCTTGTGTGGTTTATAGATCCTAATATATGGTATTAATTTCAACTTGATACCTTTACGCGTTCGTGAGATAAAGGGTCTTGACAGACAGACAGACAGACAGACAGACAGACAGACAGACAGACAGACAGACAGACAGACGGACAACAAAGTGATCCTATAAGGGTTCCGTTTTTTTCTTTTGAGGTACGGAACCCTAAAAAGAAGCGACAATAAAAAAAAACCGGCCAAGTGCGAGTGCGGTGATGGCAATTATAACTTACTGTTCAGAAAATGTAATGTGTTGCCCGTTAAAGAGAAGCATGATTATTTGATAGCCATACAACAGTTCAACAAGCCCGAATTCAAAATCTTAACTATGGCTCATAGCGGCCTAAAATGGCAGAGATAAGAAAGACATACAGTGAACCGAAAGCATGTAACTACTACGGAGAGCGTACAACAAAATATCTGATCCGTAGAATATTTAATAGGATAGATTTTGAGGGTGAATGCAATAGCGTCATGATTTTTAAAGGCAAAATTAAGAAAATGTTATTGGAAAACCTTAAAGTGAGCTAATGTTTTTTTAGACTGCAATTTTTTTACCAAATGTTTAGCTTCAACCAAGGAGGTTTTAATCCACGCTACGCTCTAGGAAGGAGAGATGAATGGCCAAAAAAAGCGTGACGACGAGTATATCCAATAGTCGCGGTGGCATCTCTTTCACACAGTAGGGTGACCTAACTATTTTACGCTTGGGGATGTAATATTATTAAAGCCCTCTGGAACAGCAGCTTCATTTTTAATATTTTATTTGGCAGGATATTATCCTTTAGTTTCTACCTGATAAGTTGTGCTTCCCTCGGCAACAAAGTGTTTCGTTTTTATTTTGACACTTCCTGTGTTCGGATAAATCTACAAAGTAGAAAATCGCAAAATTTCACAACCACAGGCAGGATTCGAACCTGCGTCTTCTGCGTAAGTACCGCAGACGCTTTACCAACTAGGCTACTGTGGTCCTGCCCGATGTTGTGAAATTTAGCGACCTCTATACGCATTCCAACGTTGCGTTTGTGCTGCCACCTAGCAAGCATTTTTGCTGTACTAGCTCAACTAGTCCATCATTGCAGACAGATTTCGAGTTGAAAATTGGTAACACTACCTATAATTGAAAATGGTTTTTATACGTAGTGTTACCAATTTTCAACTCGAAATCTGTCTGCAATGATGGACTAGTTGAGCTAGTACAGCAAAAATGCTTGCTAGGTGGCAGCACAAACGCAACGTTTGAATGCGTATAGAGGTCGCTAAATTTCACAACATCGGGCAGGACAACAGTAGCCTAGTTGGTAAAGCGTCTGCGGTACTTACGCAGAAGACGCAGGTTCGAATCCTGCCTGTGGTTGTGAAATTTTGCGATTTTCTACTTTGTAAAGTGTTTCGTGTCCTAGAATCCTCGCAGCGCTGAAAATTCTTCTTCAGAACCACTCGCTTGGCTCGTGGCTTAATTATAGAGTCATAGAGGTAAATGAAGTCAAGTCCGTTTGGTGCCGGCAAAGTATAGTACCAACTACCAACCCATCTCCACCCGTGGGTATCGTAATGTACGTACAGTGTACGTTTCATGGGGTGTCATGTACAACATGAGAATATTATTCAAGCATGGTATGTGCATGTCATGAATATTATTCAAGCATGTCATGAGTACCTTGGGCTCAATTCTTGAATAACACCGGATGATAAATAATTATCACCCGAAAAAAAAAAAAAAAAAAAAAAATCTTTACAAAAGTGCAGAATGATATTCGTAAAATATAAAGTAGTTATTGATTGTTACTTTTCATGTATTATGGTTTACATTTTTAACAGATTATCAGGGTACATTTGATATTTTTTTATTTTTAAAGTGAGCAAACGAGCAGGTGGGCCACCTGATGGTAAGTGGTCACCACCACCGCCCATTCTTATTTGATGTCTCAAAAATTATATTTTATCACTCGGTAATATTCAACAATTGGGTCAGGGTTTTTTCAGCAGCAGCATTCTTTTTGTTTGTTTCCAAAAAAAACCTTTTTTCATTTCTTTCTTCTTGCTTTCCAGAAAAGCCCAGGGAATTCTTGAAAATCACCGGGTGATAAAATATCACTTTTGAGACTTTAAAAATTCACATTTGCGTTGATAAACTGTTGAAAGGTAAATCAGAATACAAGAAAATTAACAATAAAGGACTCCTTTATATTTTAAGAAGATCAATTTCAACTTTTGAAAACAAAAATCTATGATTTTAAATTTTTTGAGTGATATTTTATCACCCGGTGATATTCAAGAATTGTTCTCCAGGTACGTTGCATGCCTCATCATCAAGAAGCAAAGCAATTAATAAAATTTGACGTGTATTTTATGATTTATTGTTTATTGATAAACAAAATTAATTATAGGTACGACATGTTACAAAATAATCGTACAAATATAAGATTTTATTTCTTATTTCATTGATTCAGTTCTGACTTTACATTTTTTTCACTCACATGGAATAACAATAATTTAAAAATATGGAGTGGCTGTTGAACTTTGCCTCATTTATACGTTTCTAAATATTATGGCCCAAGTTTTTGTCACTATCTTTTTACTGAAATAAACTATCAATACTCACAAACATTCATCATAACATCCCATGAAACGTCCACTACAGGACAGGGAGCTCCCTCTAGAATTCAAGCTTTTGCTGGAAAAATGTAGAGGGGAAGTACCATAGTCACCTCGCTTGTTAGCGTTACGGCTGGCACCATGGACCGCGGTTGTAGGTGACCGCAGTAAGTAAGATGTTAGATACAAAGGAGGACGCTGCTGCCCATCCTCCAGTTTATAACCCTTAGTCGCCTCTTACGACACCCACGGGTATGTAAGGGTTGGTACTATTCTTTGCCGGCACCACACGGGACTCACAAACATTAAAAGACTTAAAACCAATATGTTGTTTATTCTCACTACTTATTGAACAGCCCTCGTAACATTAGCTGTCTCTTCGTCCATCTATATTTGCGATCCGTCTGGCTGTTCGGGAACAACAGGTCGATACAGGTTTTTGTTGGTATTTTTCTAAAAACTCATCATCAACCAACTTCATTTGGGCCTAATTGCGAGCCACCTACTTTTTAACCGACTTCAAAAAGGCGGAGGTACTCTATTCGATCGTATTTTTTTATAAGTATTTTTTTAAATGAATGAATCATTCTTACTTACCAAGTGACATCTGTCCACATCTGAAACTTTTTTAAACAAATTCCAACCCAAGGGCATCACATAAAATCTCTCAATAATGCCCGGCACAAAACTTTGATGCTGACCGTAAATGGCTCGAAATATCTATCGCGCAGGGCAGGCGTGTGAATTATTGGCTTCCCGCATGTCGTCAATAAGAACGCAGCAAATAACCGGCAGCATCAGATGTACTATTTTCCTATTATTGTACAACAGTACAGGTTCCGTTGTTTTGTTTGATTGTCTTTTAAAACGAATGCAAGCTGTTTTTCTCTTTCATGTTTAGATTCAGATATCTTCATCATAATGTTATTTCATCATAATATTCTTTGGGACAAGTTGTTCAGTTTTATGGGCAGATTCTGCAGATTCGCATCCCACAATACTGATGTGGTTGTACCTTTTTAGTTTCCTTTGTGTTCAAATATCGTACATTACAGCCACCCTACTTCATACGTAAAACACTTCGGCTTTTTCATAGAAAAATTAAAGGAATAATGCATACCCATAGAAGAATATTCCGCAAATTGCATAACTATCAACTTTGCAGCCATTTCCTCTACAATATTTCACTGTTTTTGCAGAAAAAATATGCGATTTTAAACAACATTTAGCATGACATAAAAATGTGTCAAAGACGGGGATACCAGTAATGTATTAAAAACTATTACCAAAAAGGTTGATGACCAATGAAGAAGTACATAACCTGCTTGACCTTAAACAACACAATTATATCAAAAATATTTTTGAGAGTTTCCTAGATAAATCACAGAACCAAAAGCACCCGAAAAATATTAAATTTTTAAGATTTAGCTCTAAAAAGGTTTTCTATATGAAAACCAAGCATAATGTCAAAATATATTTTCCTACCAACCCGCAATTTCGTTTTGCTATGGCAACTGTGTGAGCGTGACACAACCGCGACTAATTAACCTCTCGCTCGGCACAATTTCTCTTCTTCGCGAATCACAGGAATTTATTCCGTATTACAATATACGATTGACTAAATTTGTGTAGCAAGATTTTTGCATTAAATACTCCTTCCTAGAGCGTAGCGTGGATTAAAACCTCCTTGGCTTCAACTAAATAATTACGTACGTAGGTAGGTACATTCGACCGCACGTCAGTGGTAACAATCTGATCTTTGAACGTGTCTAGAATATAGGAGCTTGTAGTTCAGCGCTGGTTTTAGCTTAAACTGGAGAACTGGAGAGGCTTAAGAATAATATAAGATTAGAAGTAAAGTGAGTGCATAATAAGCGCCAACAAACAGTTTCACTGTTTGGCGCTACAGAACAAAAATGTAATGTGATTTAAATTATGATGTTGAATAAATAAATAAAAAAAACATTTTTTGATTCCGACACGCGCTTGACCAAATTTTATTATTTGTTGTTATTTTATAGCTTATTAATATATTATATAAGGTGCGAATTAATTAGTTACGTTTAAGAAAACCGTGGCTTTGTGGAGGGTCATTGACCTCAAATATGGTAAAAATAGCAAAACTTTCCATATGATTTTTAGAAATTAACTTTCCTAACAAAATTTTATTATTAAATCCGCACGAGATTTTAACATCCTGTAGAAACCATGCTAGAACAGCTGATAGCGTGTACTCATACGGCACACACACATACGTGAATGCGAGAAGGTCTCTGAACTTCTGCGTAAGGCCATAAGCCAGAGCGAGCAAGGAGAAATTATGAATGAGTGAAAGAATGTTTAAACTAAAAAGGCGATCTTTACTAGATTTTCATGAAGGCTGATTCACATTGATCCAGTGTTTTGATCTAGCACTGCTGTCTAGCGTTTTTCGAATAATCTTACCAGCACAGCAGCAACAAAGGACCCAGTGCGGGATTAGGTGAACATTATTGGATCAACTTAAAACGGTCTTTATGCATTGTAAAATAAGGAAATTGTTTAGGTACCTTTGCTTTTTAATGGGCTACCGATTGTTTAATTACACAGGCCTCTAGAAACAATGCTTTTAGCTGTTTGTGTCCCACTATTGCTGAAAACAGGTCTGAAGCTGAAATAAACATGAAAAATAACAATAGTTTCTAATCAAGCAAACAATAACAATAAACTGACATTGAAGTATGACAAAGACCCAAGCCGCTCTATGTCGAGATATAAGGAGGTTGAGGTGAAGAAGTCTCGTTAGAACATTCGTCACTCCTCTGAGTTCCAATCCATACTACATCTCGTCAATGAGTGGATGCGGTGGTCGCGTGATGCTGCCGCTCCGTCTAGGTTGAAACGACTGCGCTTACTCAACACGGTTAAAAGATGGTGAAAGATTGGTGTTGTTAATGTCATCGCTCTTACGAGTATGATCTCCTTTTGGAAACTACGCGCGGGGGCGTTTAGAAGCGCAGCGTTTTTCTTACGTCAATGGTTGACACATAGTCTATGCCGCCGCCTATCAACTGTTGCCTGTCACGTATCTTGTAAACAACATTTCAGCAAAATTTATTTAAAGTTTTATTTAAACAGATATCAAAACATCACAAAAAAGTAACCACAGACTAACGTAAACGCAATAACTGGTGCCCAATTTTCGGGTAATTTGTGGGTTTGGACGTGTCTAACACCACGCCAACAGCGACGCATTACAGGTGCCTTTAATGATTTGCAGCTTTAGTGATGTGCAATCTGCAAACAAATTATTTTCTTTCTTTGATGGAGTTCCTAAATAGTCGAGTTCAGACTTGCTTTTTGGCGCCAGTTTGCTTTTTAGCGCCATGGGAAACGAATGAATGACTACTGTAAACGTGTGAGTAAATAAATGATAAAGGGTGATATTTTAAATGTTTAGTTAAGAAACTGTTTTCTTGATTATCTCAAAAAAACATACAGAAATCTTTGAAATTTTCACCATAGTTGTGTTCAGTTTTGTAGCCCGTATATTATACTAGAAGGAACGCACTTAATTAAGTAGCACCCTATATATTAAACATACCAATTTTCAAGTTTGTAAGTGTTCCCGTTTTTAAATAGAACTAAAACAAAAATCGCCTCAATGACCATCCAACTTGACCCCTCTCTTATATGAATGTTCTTGAAACGGGAGCTCACCACAATTGGTTACCATTAGTTGTGAGAAAAGTTGTAATATTTAATGATTTCAGACTTTTTTCATTATTTGTACTATGAGACCTAGCTTCTTGCCAAATTTCATAATTTTAGGTCAACGGGAAGTACCCTGTAGGTTTTGCATTTTTGAATAAATGTATGGAGATGAGGACATAAAATTCCATATCTTTTGATTGCGTCGTTGTAAAAAATTTGAATTTTCAGATCTTGTGTGGTTCATGGATCCTAATATATGGTATTAATTTCAACCTGATACCTTTACCCGTTCGTGAGATAAAGGGTCTTGACAGACAGACAGACAGACAGACAGATAGACAGACAGACGGACAACAAACTGATCCTATAAGGGTTCCGTTTTTTTCTTTTGAGGTACGGAACCCTAACAACAACAATAGATTTTCCCCACAGATTTCATGTCGGGTAAATCCGAATTATAAATATCATACTCGTATAAATACGTTTAAGCTGTCTAATGACTAGTTATGATTAAATATTTTTGGGAGTCTAAATATGAACGAAATAGCAATATGTTCATTATACCACAATAGAATAAAAACGATTTTTGAGTGTCATTCGGAATTTTCCGCGATTCATTCGGAATTTAACTCGTACAATGAAATGAAAACCAAATTTTAAAACATTTTTATCTACTTACTGGGTAAATTTTTGCAAACTATTTTCAAAGTTGAGGTTTATTATGCATATTCAAAAACCCATTTATTTTGAGTTTGATACTAAAAACTCAACCACATTTTTATTAGTCACTTATAAATTGTCATGCTGTCAATTTATCTAAAAAAGTTCCGTAATTACCCGAATCTTAGATTATGAATAACGGCAGCTTACTGCCTATGTCTATGACCTGAATCTTAGATTATGAATAACGGCAGCTTAGGCAATGACCCGAATGCACCTTACCTACATACAAAACTGTTGGATTTCACTTCTGCACAATCTTTGTAACTTATTTCTACCCTTAAAAGACGATTCCTAAAAACAATGATTCACATCTCTCTTTATTTTTTAAGTTTTTAAAACTCTAGAACTTTCATACATTTTTTACATTTGTTGCACCGCCATGCCGAAACAGATAAGATTTTATTATTGTTATTTTTATCGTTAAACTAAATCTAGATTTTAGCAATCTTTAGCTGTACCCACGACTTTTACACAAACAACTGGACCGGATCAAACGGAATTTTCAACAACGTATTTGACTTTCCTCCGTACAAAATTATAAGCTTTGATTGATTTCAGCTCGGTTTCACCGCTTGAAACTTTCAACTCGCCTATTTTCTGTTTGATTGAACCGATTGCAATAAAAAAAGTTCAAATATTGCACGAAAGCAACCCAAAAAAGTATTTTGAAATTTGCAATGTAATAAAGCTTATATGTTGCACTTTTAGAAGCCTGAAGCGTCATGTAAAACCTCGTTTAAATCAGTTCAGTAGCTGAGTTCTTGGTTCTGCAGCTTGGAACTTTGCGTATCTTCTGTCAGTGTGATCCTACCTATCGCAATGAAACTAAGGTTATTTATTGCACAGAAGTAAGCCAAACGCGTTATTGAAAGCCACGTTTGAATCTGCTCAAAAGTTTTTGAATTATTCGCGCCTTCGCTTGAAACTTTGCGTAACTTCTATCTGAGTGAACCGTTTTCAACTAACCTAAGCTTATATGTTGCACGGAAGTACCTAATCCAAGCACGTCATGGAAATGCCAGTTGAAGTCGGTACAGTAGTTTGTTCGCTATTGGTGCCGCCTATTGAAACTTCGGTCATGTTCTGTCTGAGTGAAACGTTTTCAATAAAAGTAAGCTAATACATTGCAAAGATTTAAGCTAAACACGTTATTGAAAATCCCGTTTAAATCCGTTTAGTAGTTTGTGAGTTATTGGAGCCGCCGCTTGAAACTTAGTGTATTTTATGTCTGAGTGAACCGTTTGCAATGAAACTAAGCATACATGTTGCATGGCCAAATACGTTACTGAAAAATTCGTTTTAATCGGTTCAGTTGTTTGTGAGATATTGGCGCCTCCGCTTAAAATTTCGCGCACCTGTCTGAGTGAGCCGTTTTCAATGAAAGTAAGCTAATGTGTTGCTAAGAAGTAAGCTTGACAGTTTATTGAAAACCCCGTTTGAATCCGTTCAATAGTTTGTGAGTTAATTGCGCTGCCGCATGAAACTTAGCGTACTTTCTGTCTTAGTGAACCGTTTGCAATGAAACTAAACTTTTATGTTGCACAAAAGTAAGCCAAACTCGTAATTGAAAACTCAGTTTGAATCGGTTTGTGAGTTATTATCGTACAGGCAATTTGATATTTTACATTAGTGTAGCTTCTGATTGAGTGAATTTATTTGAATGAAACATAGCCTATATGTATCTCAGAGCTAAGTTTAATATATCTGGGAAAACTGCGTGAAAATCCGTTCAGTAGTTTCGGAGTTTATCGAAAACATAAAGACAGACAGATAAAAAGTTCAGAAAACATATTTTTGAGTTCTATTAGCCGTTTCTTATCGCCCACACTATTTTTTTTTATAAATTTATCTATAAATATAATAAAGGATTAGAAACCGCGTGTCTGTTCTTTTTATAAATTTATAAAAAAATAGTGGGTTCACTCAGACATTAAATACACTAAGTTTCAAGCGGCGGCACCAATAACTCACAAACTACTAAACGGATTTAAACGGGGTTTTCAATAACGTGTTAAGCTTAATTCTTTGCAATGTATTAGCTTACTTTCATTGAAAACGGTTCACTCAGACAGAACATGACCGAAGTTTCAATAGGCGGCACCAATAGCGAACAAACTACTGTACCGACTCCAACTGGCATTTCCATGACGTGCTTGGATTAGGTACTTCCGTGCAACATATAAGCTTAGGTTAGTTGAAAACGGTTCACTCAGATAGAAGTTACGCAACGTTTCAAGCGAAGGCGCGAATAATTCAAAAACTTTTGAGCAGATTCAAACGTAGCTTTCAATAACGCGTTTGGCTTACTCCTGTGCAATAAATAAGCTTAGTTTCATTGTGATAGGTAGGATCACTCTGACAGAAGATACGCAAAGTTTCAAGCTGCAGAACCAAGAACTCACCTACTGAACTGGTTTATAGTCAAACGAGGTTTTCAATGACTCGTCGGGCTTCTTTCTGTGCAACATATAAGCAATATTTCATTGCAAACGGTTTACTCAGACAGAAGGTTCGCGAAGTCTTAAGCGGCCGCACCAGTACCTCACAAACTACTTGAACGACTAAAACGGGGTTTGCAATAAAGTATTTGGGTTGCTTTCGTGCCATATTTGAACTTTTTTTTATTGCCATCGGTTCCCTCAAACAGATGCAATTACCGCGAAGGCTGCTTTTAATGACCCTTGCCAACGGAATGAGCAATGGCACTTTTCTGAAGCCAGATCGCACAGTAAAAAGAGTAATATTTATTTCCGCGAGCAAGTCATGCAAGAAAACTGGTTCATTACGGGAATTAATCAGTATTTAAAACGTTTTAGTGAAATTTACAAATCAAGTTTTAGAAAGTATAAGAAGAAAGTTAATAATAAGAAATTTAGAAAATTAAAGTGGGTGACAAAAGGTATTAAAACTGCAAGTATTATGAAGCGGGTTCTGGGAAACAAAAATAGCACTCATCCTAGTATTACTGTTTATCGGAATAAATATATAAACATATACCGTAGGATAATTAGGCAAGCTAGGAAAATAACGGTTCAGTCTGATATAGAGAATGCAAGTTACTCTACTAAAGGTATCTGGCAAGTTGTAAATAAATACAGAAATAAATCAAAACTACCAAATGCAAGAGAAAATATTTTACTAAAAGTGAATAATATTATCACTCAAGACCCTGCTCAAACAGTTTAGTTGTCATAGTAATGAAATTAGGGACAAGTTTAGCAGACCAATTATTGTGGGAATGTTCAGACAGGGTTAGCAGTAATATGACATTCCGGAGGACAAACTCTAGGGAAATCATCAAAATCGTTAAGCATATGCAACTAAAAAAGTCTTGTGGTTACGATGAAATCTGCATTAAAGTAATTAAAGACAATATTGATATACTTGCGGAACCTCTCGCATACTTTATCAATAATTGTATAGAACAAGGCACTTTCCCTGACCAACTCAAAATTGCACGCATAGTCCCAGTATATAAGAAAAAAGATGCAACCGATCCAAGTAATTATAGACCGATTTCCCTGCTGCCGGTATTATCCAAAATTTACGAAAAAGTCATAAAACAAAGGCTCATTACACATTTAGCTAAAAAAAAATCATAAATACTAGGCAGTTTGGTTATCAGAGAGTTGTAGGTACATGTGACGCGATAGATGCTCTGGTTACGGATATTATTCATGGAATTGACAGGAAAAAAAAGGTTGCAGCTTTGTTTCTCGATTTGAGCTCTGCCTTTGATACTGTTGACCACAGTATCTTGTTAAATAAGTTAGAGCATTACGGTGTGCGGAACAAATTTCTTGACATACTTACATCTTATTTAAGCAATAGGAAGCAATACGTGGAAATAATTTCTTTACAGCAAGATATAGAGAAAAAAGTGTCGTCGAGATTCACTTCACTATCGCGTGGGGTTCCACAGGGGTCAATACTGGGACCAGTTCTCTTTATCATCTTCACCAACGACCTTATACAAAGCTTGATAAACAAAGTATCCGATGCGAAGTTGGTGGTTTTCGCTGACGACACGAATGCTGTCATTTGTGCTGATTCTATAACTGAGCTTAATTTTAAGGTCAATGAGTCACTGATAGCCTTCTGCACATGGTTTGATTCAAATAACCTTCGACTGAACCCTGATAAAACTAATATTGTTCTTTTTAAAACGACAGTCAGAAACTCAGATACTAGACATCGCGTTCAAAAATCATAAATTGAACACGATAGATAATGTTAAGTTTTTATGTGTTTTTATAGACTCGTTGTTAAACTGGAAGAATGAAGTGAATCATGTCGAAGGTAAAATTAGTTCCGCTTGTTACGCCTTACGAACTCTCAGAGATGAGCTTACTGAAAAGCAACTACTAATCGTATACTATGCCTTAGTAGAGTCTCATCTAAGGTATAGCATTTTACTGTGGGGAAATAGTTACAAATACAATATTCATAAAGCATTTGTAATACAAAAAAGAGCCATTCGAACCATTGTCAGAATACCCCAATGGGAATCTTGCAGACCTCATTTCATTAGGTTAGGCATACTAACGGCTCCTTCTCTCTATATATTTGTGATGCTCATAAACTTTAAAAGAAAGCTCTTAGGTGAAGAGACTGAAGAAGATAGGGTCTCTAGGATTGGTACTCGCAGACGAGATGTGGCACGTACAGCGCCGCCCCCACGTCTTGACGTAGTGCGCCACGGTGCACGCTACAATGAGGTGCGTCTATTTAACGCGCTGCCGGTAGAGTTGAAGGGTGATCTTTCGTTACTCAGCTTCAAATCAAAACTAAGGGCGCTCTTGCTGAAGGAGTGTTTTTACGAATTAGACGAATTTCTTAGGTATAAGCATAATTGACGTTAATTATTATTATTTTTTTTTTCGTAATGATGACATTTTGGTTTTATTTGTTTGACAATTTTAGATTATTTCAATGTTATTATTTATTTTGTTTGAACTTGGAAATAGTCGTCGATTGAATTTAGTTATTATTACAATTGTATTATTTTCGAACACAAATGTTATTTTGTAACCGAATAAACTAAACTGAAAACTGAAACTGATAATAGGCGAGTTCAAAATTTCAAGCTTTGAAACCGAGCTTTATTTTTTTTTGAAAATGGGCTTACTCTTGACCTCGATCTAGTCTTGAAGACAGAGATGAGGTCGACGATGGAACGAGCTTACCCAGAAGAAGCCTATTCACTCGCGACTTGAAATCAAACAAAGCTTATAATTTTGTACGGAAGAAAGTCAAATACGTTGTTGAAAATTCCGTTTGATCCGGTCCAGTTGTTTGTGTAAAAGTCGTGGGTACAGTTAAAGATTGGTAAAATCTAGATTTAGTTTTATTGTAAAAATAATAATAAAAAAATTCTGTTTCGGCATGGCATGACGGTGCAACACATGTAAAAAATTTTATGAAAGTTCTAAAGTATTGATAACTTAGGAAGTAGGTATATAAACTATAAACGAAAGTACCATATAGAATAAATGTATTTCTTTCTTTCTTTCTATAAGTAACTAGCTGTTACCCGCGACTTCGTCCGCGTAGATTTTATAAAAAAACAGAACTCGAACTTAATTGAAACATATTTTACGGAGCGCTTATCCTTCTTGATCCCTACGTAAAAGATGCATTTGTACTTATCCAAGTTGAATTATCTTTTGATTTTATTTAACTGGTAGGTAGTGCGGAATTTTCATTGTCAACCGTTACAGGCGAACTTAAAAAAGAAGGCAATAAAGGGAGTGAAGTGAATGGGTAGCGAGGAGGTATTCATAAAAGTAAAAAAGGTCCCTATTCCTCCCTATCTATCCTTTTGTATCCCCCCCCCTACATTCCCACTCCCCCTCCCTCACCCTCTCCCACTCTCTCTTCCTCTCCCTCGCCCCTCCCTCTTCCCCCCCTCACCCTTCCTTCCCCCTCCATTTCCCCCCTTCCCCTCTCCCCATCACCCTCCCTTTCCCCCCTCGCCCTCCTCCCATTCCCCTCCCTTTCCCCCTTCCCCTCACTCATCCTCCCCTTCCCCCTCTCCCTCCCTCTACCCCCTCCCACGCCCTCTACCCCTCCCTCCTCCTTTCTCTCCCCTCATTTTCCCCTCCCTTACACTCTCTCCCTATCCCTCCCCCTCTCCCTCTCCCTATCCCTGACCCTACCCCTATCCCTGCTTCTACCCCTAACGCCATCTTAACCACAACTGACACTCATATTGATTTTTAGACATTTCAAACCTATCGAATCCCAACCCCATCCCAGGGGTGGTGGTATTTCACGTCCACCACGTTGGATTTCAAAATCATTGTAGTTTTCGTAATCAGCGACCCGATAAACCATACGAACGACACCCATATTGATTTTTAGACATATCAACCCTATCGCACCTCAACCTTATCCCCAGGGGATAATGGTAGTTTACGTCTACCACGTTGGATTTCAAAATTGTAGTAGTTTTCGTAATCAGCGATACTTAGTTGAATAAAAAAAGTCCCATCAAAATCGGTTAAGTAGTTTCGGTGTGCTGTAGCAGATACAACCCCGCTAGAGTATTATTGTATGTGTAGATTCCCACGGGAATGAGATATTTTCCCGGGGTAAAAAGTAGCCTATGTCCGTCTCCAAGTTACCATCTATCACCATACCAAATTTCATCAAAATCCGTTCAGCCGTTTAGGCGTGAAAGAGCAACAAACAAACAGACAGACAGACAGACAGACAGAGTTACTTTCGCATTTATAATATTAGTATGGATATAAACGAAATACTTCAAAAAAGAAAGAGAGAAGTAAATCATTGTTTTTTAGGAATTGTCTTTTAAGGGGAGAGATAAGTTACAAAGATTGTACGGAAGTGAAGTCCAACAGTTTTGTATGTATGTACATGTAGAGTTAAAAGCATGTGAAGCTAGACACGTTGGACTTTGTACCGCTCTTTTTTCAGTAGCCTCAGAAGCTAAAGTGACTGAGCCTCAGATTAAGTAAGGCTTTGTTTTGTATAAGAAATAACGAAACCCGTATCATAGTTACTCCGCGTGGAATTCGACTATGATTTTACACTAACGAGGATAATGGGCGACCTAACAGTCCACACGTAAACAAGAGGTGTTTAATTTAAAAAAAATATGTATTATCGGTACTCTGTATACCTAATAACATAAAGGCAAGAACTGCACTGTTTGTCTGTCTGTCTGTTACGCTTTTATGACTAATCCGATAAACCGATTGTGATAAAAACTTGGTATGAAGATAGTTTGAACCATGGGAAAAGTTATTAGCTACTTTTTCTGAACCCCATGCGGACAGAGTCGCGGGCAACAGCTAGTCAAAAGTAAAGACACGCGGTTTCTACTCCTTTATTATATGTATAGATAAGCGAAAATCTAAAAAAAGTCCGAAATTTTTGAGGTTTTTGGCCCCCCACCAAGTTTCCACAGGCTCCTCGAGGTCAACAACTTAGGTTCTATACCCCACACTGTTCTTAAACAACATCGCCTGCCGAATGGATTATAGCGGCGCTTTGCACTTTTTTAGACTGGTAAAAAATGTTAAACTCGTGTCAGATGTTGCGTCAGATGTCGCGGCAGATCTCGCGTCAGATCCGTTGCCTGATCGAAAAAGCGTCAACCGCCAACCGCATTGTTATAAGCTCCGAGCGAAGCAAGGAGGTTTTTGTTCTGAGGTAAGAATACAGTGAATAAATACGGGTTTTTATTCACTGACATCAAAGAAGTACTCGAGCAATGGCGCGATTGACCCCTACAAAAAGCTTAATATTAAAAACTGCAAGATTACAACAACATGGTGTGTTATACAACCATGTATAACACACCATGTTGATGAATGTACCGTCAGTGACATAGCAAATATTGAAGTTACGGAAGAACAAGTATTTAAATTACTTAAATCTTTAGATCTCAGTAAAGGTGCGGGACCTGACTTCTTACCTGCTATATTTTTAGTTAATTGTGCTAAAGTTCTTGCTTTTCCGATAACTATGCTATTCAAAAGGACATTCTCTGAGGGCGTAGTGCCATCGATTTGGAAGGCCGCATTTGTCACGCCTATACATAAAAAGGAGGATAAAAGCAAAGTCCAAAACTACAGGCCTATCTCTAAGTTATGTTTGGTTGCAAAAGTGCTTGAACGTATCGTTTTTAATCAACTGTATGCTAGTCTGAAGTCCGTTTTTGACCTGCATCAACATGGTTTTCTGCGTAATCGATCAACAATTAGTAATCTGACCATCTTCAATGAATATCTCACCAAAAATATGAGTAATGGAAACCGTGTTGATGTGATCTGCATGGACTACAGTAAGGCCTTCGATAGAATTGACCACAAAATTCAACTTTTGAAACTACAAGCCCAGGGTATCCGTGGAAATCTTTTTCGATGGTTCTCCTCCTATGTTTTAAATAGATCCCAAGCAGTCACTCTCAATGGTTTTACATCTCCCTGGGTCCAGATTCCCTCTGGAGTACCCCAAGGATCCCTGCTGGGTCCTCTCCTGTTTGTTTTATTTATACATGACATTGGTAACCGTTTTCTGCATTTCAACTACCTTCTCTTCGCAGATGATATGAAAATTTATAGGAATGCTAACAATGAAAATGATTTTAGACTCCTGCAAGAGGATTTAAATAGATTAGATTCCTATTGTAAATTAAATCAGCTAGAATTAAAAGTTTCAAAATGTTTTTATATGACTTTTACCAGAAAACAGCAGATATCTTCTCACAGTAACTTTCTATGTAATCAGGCATTGCCGAAAAATGACTCAAGTAGGGATCTTGGAGTACTCCATAATCAAAATCAAATATACGATAAATAATGTAAAGCTCTAGGCTTCATAATAAGGGTCTGCAAGCCATTCAAAAAAATTAAAACCATTAAAATACTTTATTGTGCTTACGTGAGGAGTAATTTAGAATATTGTTTTCAATTATGGAACCCTAATTATAATAAATATATTATCAAGATAGAGAAAATTCAAAAGAAGTTTACTAGATATTTGACATATAAATTTAGATAACCCTATCACCCTCATAATGAACGCTGTGTACGGCTACATTTACTACCATTAAAACTCCGAAGAGACATTGCTGATATTTGCTACCTTGAAAATATAGCCCAAGGTAAAATTGAAAGCCCCTATCTTTTAAGTAAGATAAATTTGAGTCCCTTCCAGAAATCTACGCTTGAACAAACTGCTTGATGTTCCCTCCTCCAAAATAAATTACAAATCAAATCAAATCAAATATCTTTATTTGCGTGAAACATGGTAAGAGGGTCTTATTACATAGTTTCCAGCATGCTCTACCTAAAGACTAAGGCGTGCAAATATGGTACATTTAGGAATAAATTACAATAACTAGATTAATATACTAATTTAAAAACAAGACTAGATTAGGATTATGGAATAATAATTACATGCATGTCATAATATTAGAATAATGTCAATAAAAATGAATTTCAGGATAATAATAAAATAATTTACAGCACAATAATCGACTCATTCAAATATTCATTGATGTCATAATAACATTTGTCCCTAAAGAAATTCCGTACCTTTTTTTTAAAAAGTAAAGTAGTCAGTTGCTTGAAAATGTCTGGCAGATGGTTGTAAATTTTTACGGCCATACAATAAACATTTCGTGTAAAGACCGTTAGCTTTTGCTTTTGCACGCAAAGAGTATATTTGTATTGCGATCTTACATTATTCCCATCTTTAAATTTCTGGAATAAATATAAATGTTTGTGCACAAATACGCACACCTCAAACATATAAAGGCTTGGAAGAGGGAGAATATTTTTTTTCTTAAAAACAGGTTTACAGCTGTCTAAAGACCCCATTCCATACACTGCTCGCAGACATTTTTTTTGCACTCTAAAAGCCCGAATAGCCTCAACCGAATTTCCCCATAAAATTATTCCATACCTTAGTCTAGATGAGACCAAGCCATGGTAGGCTGTAAGTGAAGCAGCCTCCGAAGCTATAAGCCTTAGCCTGTTTAAGACATACACATATCTGTCGAGCTTTGTACATAGACAATTAATGTGTGCTTTCCAGTTGCAATGTTTATCAATTGTTAAACCCAAAAATGTCGCTTCATTCACTATGTCAATATATGAATTATTACATTTTATGTCCTGATTATAAGATTTACTATTGTATGTTTGGAACTCAATAATTTTTGTCTTTTAAATATTAATATTTAGATTATTTTTACCTAACCAATCCATGATATTGGTCAGAGTTTTGTTTGCCTCAGTCTCAAGGATGGACTTGCTTCTACCTTTAACAACAAGAGTTGTGTCGTCTGCAAAAAGAATGCAATTATGGTTTGTTGCACTAGGGAGATCAGTTATGTAGAGCAGAAAAAGCAACGGGCCCAGGACACTACCTTGGGGTACTCCGCAAGCATTTAGTCGAAAAGAAGACCTGTGTGTCAGCTTCATATGCCTATTACCAATTTTATTAATATTCGTGATCTCTACACACTGTTGTCTGCCCTGAAGGTAGTTTTCAATCCAATTATTTGCTGTACCTCGTATTCCGCAGTAATTTAATTTTTGTAATAATATCTTATGCGAGACGAAATCAAATGCCTTGCTAAGGTCAAGGAATATTGATATAACACGTGAACCTTCATTCATGCTTTCAGTCACTAACTTCATCAGTGAAAAACATGCTAAGGTTGTTGAGCTGTTTTTTCTGAACCCGAATTGTTGTGTGCTAAGGATATTATGAGAAACCAGGAAAGAATATAATCTAGAATGCATCACTCTTTCGAACACTTTTGCCAGCACAGGTATTAACGTTATCGGCCTGTAATTATTCATGTCCATCGTACTCCCTCGCTTATAAATGGGCTTGACTATGGAGTATTTTAGACGAGATGGAAAAATTCCTTCAGAAATAGATAGATTTATTATATGGCAAAGTGGGTTAGACAAATAATCAGCGCAATCCTTCAATATTCGTGTGTTAAGGCCATCATATCCAGTAGAGTTTGAGTTACGTAGTGATTTAATTAGTTTTTTTACTTCAGTAGGATCAACAGGATTTAAAAATATTGTATTACTGAGTCTATTAGCTTCAACGGAAGTTTTTGTAGAGTACTGGTTATGATTGTTGGGCGCACCTGTGATTTCTATAAAAAATTGTTAAACAATTCGGATATCTCCTTAGGACAATTAATGTTAGTGCTGCTATTAGGTAAAGTGATAGATTTTATATATGTGTTTTTATTTACATCATTTACATTTGAATTTATTATCTGCCAAGAAGCTCTAGCTTTATTTTCAGCATTGTTTATAAATTTTGTAGCACAAATTTTTTGAGCAGTCGATACACATTTTTTTAATAATTTCGCATAACTATAATACAATGATTTGTGTTTTGATTTGCCACTATTCGCCATTCTGTAATTAAAATAAAGATTTCTTTTAATTATACAGCACCTACGAATGCCTTTCGTGAGTCCTCTGTTTTTAATAGGTTTGTTGACTTTTTTTATGACAATAATCGGAAAACAGAGATCATAAAACAAAGTTAAGTGATCATGCAGTATATCAAATGCAATTTCGGTGCTACTCTGTGCATAAATATCACTAAAAGACAAGGCTGCTATACATTCTTGAAATTTTCTTAAATTTTGTTTACTAAAGTCCCTCCTCTGTTCGAACCAGAATGAAACCTTTTCGACAGAAAGTTTATGTTGTACATCAAACGAGAGAGTTTGTGAGGTCTCATGATCCGACAGACCCATATGATGGACTTTAGGATTTACATCCTGGATATTACTAGCTATTAAATCTATACAGGAATTTAGTCTAGTAGGCTGCAAAATGTGATTTCTGAGATTATTATTTGTCAAAATTGAAGTGAGGGAATCAACATATTCTTTTAACTTAGTATCTAGTAAATTAATATTCCAATCACCGCATAATATAATATGTTTTTTCCGAAATCTTCTGTTTAGATTTTCTAATAGTTTCTCCAGGTAATGTAAAAATGTATTAATACAGTCTCTATGCGTTGCAGTTTTAGATTTGGTTCTGTAAATACAGATAACCAAGAGATTAATATTCATTACTTCCGTTATACAGTATTCGAAAATGAAAGGAAGTGGTTGTATTGGTGAATTAATAACCTTAAAGTCATAGTCTTTAGAGACTAGAATGCAAGAGCCCCCCCTCCGTTGATCTTCTCTGCAAAATGACGATGCAAGTTTATAATTGTTTATTATTAAATTTGGTTCAGATCCACGTTTTAAGAAAGTTTCTGTTAGGCAAAGAATATCAATTTTAGTTTTAAGTTTTGCTTCCCATTCCTCTAAAGTGATTTCTAAGAATTCTCTTTTATTTAATATACCTTGTATGTTTTGGTGCAATAAAGTAACAGTCTTATTACATGCATTAGGGACGAAAAAAATTAGTTTGAGAGATATTTCCTTCTGGAGTCTTATTTTGGGTTATTACTGAAAAAAAAATCGGTAATTTTTTTTTGCTTTTTGGTTATATCAGGCTCATTTTGGGAATTTATTATTTGTAGTGTTGGCGTTTTATGGAGCAGTTGAGCGATTTTTTTGGGTCTAAAAATTGATTTTCATAATTCGTTTACAGAAGTTATATTTGAGTGACCATGGCTCGATTTGACAGTTTTTACAAAGCAGGTTTTGTTCCTATAATTGAGCGATATAATGCCACAGACTATAGCCCAGCAAGTACTGATTTTATCCAATAATCTATTATACATACTCAATTGAAATGCCATTACATTACTGTACTTGCAGCTTACAGATTTTATCAAATTGTTTAATTTTATTTCATTTAAATATTTATTTTTATGAATACTTCCAATTAACACATTAGTATTAGTTAAACGATTCAAATAATGATGCAAACAATTTTGTAGCTCCATTGGATTTGCATCATTATTCCCTGCCATAATAATAACATAATCAGACTTAGTGAAGCCTTTGCATAGCGAGCTACTGTTTTTCAATACATGTTCCATATTAGCATTTGGTTTAATTATTGATGTGATACAATAGTCATTTTCACAGAACTTACACAGCAAGTCTCTTAAGCGCGTTCCTGTTTCATCAGTTAGTAAAAGTATTTTATTCTTCTTATTTGGTTCGATTTTCTTCATCTGTGGTGGAATATCTGGAGATTTTGGTACTGATTCAAATTGCCTCGAAATTGAAGATTTTTCAGTAGTCGAAGACGAGTTATTTGTACTAATACCGGATTTTTTAATAGTTTTACTACTAATACTGACTTGTTTTATACCTTGTAACCTCTTCTCGACTTGTCTGACACCCAAATCCGCATGACACTTGTTTTTTTCCAAATCTGTTTGTGTAAAATCTAGCGTTCTTCTGTTCAAACTCTTTCTTTTTTTTGTAGACAAAGAATACCGAGAAGAAGGAGTTTTATCCGTATTTTTGCAGATACTCGTTAAGTATTTAATTTTTAATTCACAATCAGATAGGGTTTTTTTTAATGAAAAGTTTTCCATAAGAACGTTTTCTATCTCGTTTTCAACTGACAATAATTTGTGTTGTAATAATTCGTTTTGTTGTTCCAATTCATTCACATAACTTTGAGAGCAAGTATCAATCTCAGGACAGCTTCTATTGTGGGTTACCTCATCCTCATCAATACAAGTGTCCCCGTCTTCTAACAAGGAGTTGAAAGAATTATCTGTCGATACATTTACCACATATTTTTTCCGTTGCGTGACATTATCTACCGGTGAATCGGATCGTTTCTGGAAGTTATTCCAGCAAGTATTGCACTTCCATCTGTCTTTATTTTCAATCATCATAAGATAAAATCTTTTCTCTGAAACGTTAGTGCATTCTAAGTGATATATATCTTTGCAGCTGCTACAAGTAAGAAACTGCCTTGTCAATACAGGGTTTTCACATTCTTTGCATTGTAAAGTCATATTGAGCTATATCAAACACGCCCTCTGATGGTAGATCCTATATCCTCCAAAGGAAATTATCTAAGATCGAAATCCACGACCTAAATAAGTGTAACTCTTCTGTTAAGTAAGTTCTGCTACTCAACAACAGATTACTCTGTAGGCACTAGTTTCTATTAAATGTCACAATGGATGTAGGTATTTCGTTTAAAAAATGTTTTCGTCAACTGCAGGATTATACTCACGGTGCAGACTTAATTTTTCTAAAAAGGAAACGTTAAATCCACTAAACCACCCTGCCTCGTAGATGTATTGTTAAAATATGCTGTCTTAATCAACTGTATCTAGGTATGTAGCGTATAACGTTGATGATTAATTTTCTCTTTATGCAGTCATAATACATCTACCCACATAATAATAAATAAATAATAAATTAATAAAATAATAAATAATAAATAGTTAGTTCAACGGATAAAGTATTATCTTGTTTTTAAAATTTCTTCTCAATAACTGTATTATAACATCATTTCAATATATAGTTTTACTCACAGTCATTGTACTTGTATTCTTGTAAAGTATTATCACGTTTCGAGATTGCTCTCCAGATCACTATCACATTATTTTATATCACAATTATTTCTTACAGCACATAATATATTTTTGAGATAACATTAACACACAATATTTGCATTAGGTACAACACAGTTTTAGTATTTGGCAGTCACTATAACGTTTTTAAGTATTAAAAAATTAAAATAATAACGGAGCTAGTGTTTACTGTGACTGGTGGCGCCACTGTTTTCATAACAAATGTCAAACAGGAACAATAGTTTTCTAGTTAGATCATCAATACTGTTTAATGATCTAAGTGGCAGCAGTGGCATCTATTTGTTTTGCAGCAGTAATAATAGTATTAAAAAAACTCTTTCTAACGAATATTTTAATAAGTTCAATATAGAATCACGCTAATGTAGTTTTCGTTATTGCAGGCAGTCATCCAGACTTTGTTAGTTATTTATTATTTTTTCTTAGTAACTTAGATATAGTACTGTGTTTTGTCATAGACATAAGTTTTTAATTTGTATTATTTTATACATGTGGAAGCTTATAATTGGCTCTTGTAAACTGATTTAGCTGTTACTCGTAGCTTCCCGAAGAAAATAAAATAAATAAAATTTCACTTCTGCCGGCACTCCCGGAGTGCAACCCGTCCTTTTTTAGGGTTCCGTACCTCAAAATAAAAAAACGGAACCCTTATAGGATCACTTTGTTGTCCGTCTGTCTGTCTCTCTGTCAAGACAGTTTTTCTCACGAACAAGAAGAGGTATGAGATTAAAATTAATAACGAATATTGAAATTCATGAAACACACAAGATCTGAAAATTTCAATTTTTTACAACGACGCAATCAAAAGATATGTCTTTTTACGAGTATGTACTCATCTCCATACATTTATGCATATAAGCTAAACCTACAGGGTACTTCCCTTTGACCTAAAATTATGAAATTTAACAAGAAGCTAGGTCTCACTGTACAAATAAAGGGAAAAGTCTAAAATCATTAAATATTTCAATTTTTCTCACAACTAATAGTAACCAATTAAGGTGAGCTCCCGTTTCAAGCACTTTTCTATAAAAGAGGGGTCAAGTTGGATGGTCGCGGAGTTTTTAAAATCAAAGAGCAAAAGCTTTTAGTATATAATATGGTAGATAGGTACGGAACCCTTAGGGCGCGAGTCCAACTCGCACTTGGCCGGTTATTTTATTGAAGTAAGAAAACTATTGAAGAAAACGCTCCCAAATTAATATGAAAACGCGCGCTCTGTGTTTTTCCAATCTTTGCCATTTTCACATCACAGATCTGAGAATTCTACTCTGTACATAAACTTACTAATCTGGGGAGAATTCAAAGGTTAAAAACTTCTTGGACTGTAAGAAAATTTTCCTTATTCTTCGCCGTATGTGTCATATATATGACAGGGAAAGCCTCTAAAATTTCAAAGGTCTGTCAAGGCGAATACAAAAATACTTTGAGAGCTTTTTTTATCTGGTATTTTAGAAATATTCATTATACACACAGTTTTTACTCAAGGTTGAATAAATAAATAGTGCGTTACTTACTACCTAAATACCCACTACTTCTTATCAATCCTTTTCATTGAAGAATTCCAAGGAGTAAGTAAAATACCAGAAATTCTGCCTATAGACTCAAACCTGGCAACGAATTCCGTAGACTTGTAGGTATAGCATCGAAACCACTCTGGTTAGGAAGGCTAGTAGGACATCGCTTTCAGTAGTCAGGTTTTCGGCGCCTGCTGCTACTTACTTTTCCATCTACTAATACGCCTGCAAATATAGTATTCGAATTCAATGAATAACCAGCCATAATAATAGTCGTACAAAAACTAAAACCCGACTAAAGGCAAATCTTGCTCTAAAAAGTATCCCACCAAAAACATAAATGTAAAAATGTAGGCCAAGTTCTTGTACATAAAAAAAGGGTCGAAATCTAAACTACAGCCAAGTTAATAATAATCAGAACCGATATTAATCATTCCAACTTGGCGGGTTTTCATCACACCAATACTTCTGAAAAGAGCAAATCTTGCGGAGGTAAGTTTTAGAGTTGGACTTTTTTCCTTCATTAAAATTTCAAAACCCGCCAAGTTCGAATGATTAATATCGGTTCTGATTATTATTAACTTGGCTGTAGTTAAGATTTCAACTCTTTTTTTATGTACAAAAACTTGGCCTACATTTTTACATTTATGTTTTTGGTGGGATTTCATTTCTTTTTGCTCAGTTTGCTTTATAGTACCTATCGCAACGTTGTTCATATAATATTATTATTATAAAAAATGAAGGGTGTCTGGTCCACCAGATGTAATAATAGCTTTATGTAACAGGTAATAATTTAAACATTTATTTTAAACGGCGATACGATACGGTGCACGACATCTTAGGATGAATGTGGCATGGGTTTTTCACCCACTAAAAGTTGGATTATCTCCATATTATTCGAGGTTCAATTCGAATCGGTAATGATAAATGATATCGAAAATGTACGAGAAATTTGATACCCAACCTGCCTTACCGGGGTAGCCTAGCCAAATAACACGTGAACGTAAACGACACACAAAACATAAGCCAGAAGGCATATAAATAGTAATTAAAATGGGAGTTTTATCCAGTATCAAAGCGCTAAACTGTTGCCGCCTTCACCGCGTGGAGGTACTCCCAGCTTATGTTGATTACCAAACCAATATTATAAGATAGATGTTTTATAAAATCTGAATGTTCGTTCATAGTTTCTTTAAAACATAGTTAGGTACTTGTTTTCATGCATGACTAATTCTGACCTTCTAGAAGTACTACTTTTTTTAAAATATTTAGTAAATAATTTTTAGTCTGACTCGCACTTGACCAATTTCCAATTTTTAATGTTTTCATTACTTTTTTTAATGTTAACAACTATCCCCATGCCAAATCTCAGATTTTTAAGTCTTAGAGAAGTATTACCAACATTCTTATACATAATTTTGACTAAAACCTGACTCGCACTTGACCAATTTCCAATATTCGAATTTTTCCATTACTCTTACCCTGACGACTAGCTAAATGCCAAATTTTAGCTTTGTAGGTCTTCTAGAAGTGGTCAAACATTTTGATGAGCTGTTAGTGAATACGTGAGTCAGTGAGTACGGTCAACCGCTTGTCGGTAGAAATTTTTTCAACTCCATTACCACGCCATAAGGTCCAAAAGTTTGTTACAATTTTCTCGAGTCTTTAATTTTTTTTTCTGTAATAGCTACAATATTGAAACTTTTTATTCAAAATATATTAAATGGTGTTATTATGTCCGTAAAGTTTTATCCAGATCTATTACCTGAGAAGATACAAGGGGGTCAAAAGTGGCTCGAAGCGGTTCGGGTAAATAGTGCACGGTGTGCGCGCGGCCTGTGCTTAGAACTTGGCCGGCGCACTGTCGTGCGCTTTGATGAAACAGAAAAACATTGTCATCTGAAATTGTTATGTACGAACTATTAGACTTTAAGGGCACTGCATGTTATCTTACGTCATCGAGTACAAAAATTAAAATTACAAAACAAATGACAGGTCTGCCTTGCATCATCTTGGCAGTTTCGTCAGTCCGACCATATTTGTGGTCCGATCACATCCGACTACATTTGTGGTCATACCATATTATGGTATTTAATAAATATTCAAAGTAGTGTTCAGATAAAAGCCGTGGTCACTTCATTATACCATTCAGCCCTAAAGCTTATGATCGCTTGTTTAGGGTAGGTGGTAGGTATAATACTTTTTTTTTTCCGTGCATGACTTAATCTCAAATCTCAGGGCCCCACATTTAATTTAATTTGACGTCTTATATTCTATAACCGCTGCGATGGTGAGCTGAGGGTGGGGCAATTTGGTGTTGGATATCGGAATTCCAGAGGCCACATGTTAGCCGACTTTTTGGAGAAAGAAGGACTCTTTATGATGAATTCCTTCTTCAAAAAGTCGGAAAACCGAAAATGGACCTGGATCAGTCCCGATGGTGCTACAAAAAATGAGATTGACTTTATCATGTCGACGAAGAAGCAAATATTCAATGATGTCTCTGTGATCAATGCGGTTAAAACCGGAAGCGATCACCGGTTGGTAAGAGGCACATTGAATATCAACGTAAAGCTGGAAAGAACTCGACTGATGAAGTCTACGCTCCGACCAGTACCCACCAATATCCAAAACCCCAACGGCTTTCAGCTCGAACTGCAAAACCGCTTTGAATGCCTTGGTGAATGCGTAGATGTGGACGACTACAATAACGGGTTCGTGGAAACTGTCCATACAATTGGGTCAAAGTACTTTAGAGCCCACCGTACTAAAAGAACCAAAAAGATCTCTGACCATACCCTCAAGCTAATGGAAGAAAGACGCGAAATGGTTCTGCAGTCTCCGGAAGATGCTTCTCAATATCGGCGGCTCAATAAACAGATCTCTAAGTCTCTGACTCGCGACCTTCGGCTATTTAATACTAACCATATTAAAGAAGCGATTGAGCTGAACAAAGGCTCCAAAGTGTTCGCAAGAGATCTGTCTATTGGACAGAGCCAGTTGACGAGGCTGAAGACCGAGGATGGCAGAACCGTATCGTCCAAGCCTGAGCTACTGAGGGAAGTCGAGAAGTTCTATGGGCAGTTATACACGTCAACCGGCCCACCCGTTAGCAGTCTGGCCAACGATCCAAGAGCTAGACTTACCCGACACCATACCGAAGATATCCCGGACGTCAGCTTGTACGAGATTAGAATGGCTCTCAGACAGCTTAAAAACAACAAGGCACCCGGGCACGATGGAATTACGGCTGAGCTTCTGAAAGCAGGCGGAAGGCCAGTGCTTAAAGCTCTTCAGAAGCTGTTTAATTCTGTCATACCCGAAGGGAAAACGCCACAGGCATGGCACAGAAGTGTGGTGGTACTCTTCTTCATAAAGGGTGATAAGGCCCTGCTGAAGAATTACAGACCCATCTCACTTCTGAGCCATGTCTATAAGCTGTTCTCGAGAGTCATTACGAACCGTCTCGCGCGCAGGCTCGACGACTTCCAGCCTCCCGAACAAGCCGGTTTTCGTAAAGGCTTCAGTACCATAGACCACATACATACGCTACGGCAAGTTATACAGAAGACCGAAGAGTATAACCAGCCACTTTGCCTAGCGTTTGTGGACTATGAGAAGGCCTTCGATTCGATCGAGACGTGGGCCGTGCTACGATCTCTCCAGAGGTGCCAAGTCGACTATCGGTACATTGAAGTGTTGAAGGACCTGTACAAAAACGCCACTATGTCAGTTCGTCTTCAGGACCAGGACTCGAAACCTATCCAATTGCAGCGAGGAGTGAGACAGGGAGACGTCATATCTCCTAAACTGTTCACCGCTGCATTGGAAGACGTCTTCAAACTCCTGGACTGGAAAGGACTTGGCATCAACATCAATGGCGAGTACATGACCCACCTTCGATTTGCCGACGATATTGTCGTAGTGGCTGAGACCCTGGAAGATCTCGGCACGATGCTCAATAACCTCAGTAGAGTTTCACAACAAGTGGGTCTTAAAATGAACATGGATAAGACGAAAATTATGTCTAACGCCCTTGTTGTACCCACTCCACTCAAAGTTGGAGACTCTACGCTCGAAGTTGTTGATGAGTACGTATACCTGGGACAAACAGTCCAGCTGGGTAAATCCAACTTAGAGAAAGAGGTTACTCGTCGAATCCGACTCGGATGGGCAGCGGTCGGGAAGCTCCGCAATATCTTCACGTCCAAAATACCGCAGTGTCTCAAGACGAAAGTCTTTGACCAGTGTGTGTTGCCAGTGATGACATATGGCACCAAGACGTGGCCGCTCACGATGGGCCTTATCAGAAAGCTCAAAGTCACCCAAAGGGCTATGGAAAGGGCTATGCTCGGAGTCTCTCTGCGCGATCGAATCAGAAATGAGGAGATCCGCAGAAGAACTAAAGTAACCGACATAGCCCTGAGAATCGCTAAACTGAAGTGGCAGTGGGCAGGGCACATCGCAAGAAGAACCGATGGCCGATGGGGCGTGAGGGTTCTAGAGTGGCGACCACGTCCCGGAAGACGAAGCGTTGGCAGGCCCCCCACAAGGTGGACCGACGATCTGGTCAAGGTCGCGGGAAGCCGCTGGATGCGAGCAGCGCAGGACCGGTCGTCATGGAGTTCTTTAGGGGAGGCCTATGTCCAGCAGTGGACGTCTTTCGGCTGATATGATGATGATGATGATGATTCTATTACCAGCAGACAATCAAGACACTTCTAACGATACCTCATCTGTTAATCTTGAATATCTAAATATATATAAGAAGAAGGTGACTGACTGAATGACTGACTGACTGACTGACTGACTGACTGACATATCAACGCACAGCCCAAACCACTGGGTCTAGAGATTCCAAATTTGGCATGTAGGTTCCTTATGAGGCCTAGGGGTGCACTAAGAAAGGGTTTTACAAAATTCCACCCCTAAGGGGGTAAAATAGGGGATGAAAGTTTGTATGAAAGTCCGTCAGTTTTGAAGTTAGGATCTTAAAAATTTGTATTTAGGCTGACGACTAAAAATTAATAATGACGTGTCTCAGGGTTTTTGAAAATTCGACACCCTTAAGGGTGAAAAGGGGGATGAAGGTGAAAATTATTTATTCTTAAAGTAAAATCCACATAATTTATTATTTGGGCATTAATGATGTAATTCTATGCAACGTTCATCACTGTTATTGAAATTCCACCCTAAATTCAACCCCTAAAAAAGGGAAATGGGGTGATAAAGTCTAAAAACCAATATGGGTATCGTTTGTATGGTTTATCGGGTCACTGATTACGAAAACTACAACAATTTTGAAATCCAACGTGGTGGACGTGAAATACCATCATCTCCCTGGGAATGTAGTTGGGGTGCGATAGGTTTGAAATGTCTTAAAATCAATATGGGTGTCGTTTATATGGTTTATCGGGTCGCTGATTACGAAAACTACAACAATTTTGAAATGCAACGTGGTGGACGTGAAATACCATCATCCCCTTGGGGATGGAGTTGGGGTGCGATAGGTTTGAAATGTCTAAAAATCAATATGGGTGTCGTTTGTATGGTTTATCGGGTCGCTGATTACGAAAACTACAACAATTTTGAAATCCAACGTGGTGGACGTGAAATACCATCATCCCCCTGGGGATGGAGTTGGGGTGCGATAGGTTTGAAATGTCTAAAAATTAATATGGGTGTCGTTTGTATGGTTTATCGGGTCGCTGATTACGAAAGCTACAGCAACTTTGAAATCCAACGTGGTGGACGTAAAATACCATCGTCCCCTGGGGATGGGGTTGGGGTGCGAAAGGTTTGAAAGGTCTAAAAATAAATATGGGTGTCATTTCTATGTTAGGGATAGCGGTTAAATTGGCGTAAGGGGTAGGGATAGAGATAGGTAGAGGTAGAGAGGTAGAGTGGTAGAGAGGTAGAGAGGTAGAGAGGTAGAGAGGTAGAGAGGTAGAGAGGTAGAGAGGTAGAGAGTTAGGTAGGGAGGTAGAGAGGTAGAGAGGTAGAGAGGTAGAGAGGTAGAGAGGTAGAGAGGTAGAGAGGTAGAGAGGTAGAGAGGTAGAGACGTAGAGAGGTAGAGAGTTAGAGAGGTAGAGAGGTAGAGAGGTAGAGAGGTACAGAGGTACAGAGGTAGAGAGGTACAGAGGTAGAGAGGTACAGAGGTAGAGAGGTAGAGAGGTAGAGAGGTAGAGAGGTAGAGAGGTAGAGAGGTAGAGAGGTAGAGAGGTAGAGAGGTAGAGAGGTAGAGAGGTAGAGATGTGGAGAGGTAGAGAGGTAGAGATGTAGAGAGGTAGAGAGGTAGAGAGGTAGAGAGCTAGAGAGGTAGAGACGTAGAGAGGTAGAGAGGTAGAGAGGTAGAGAGGTAGAGAGGTAGAGAGGTAGAGAGGTAGAGAGGTAGAGATGCAGAGAGGTAGAGAGGTAGAGAGGGAGGGAGGTAGAGAGGTAGAGAGGTAGAGCGGTACAGGTACAGGTAGAGGTAGAGGGAGAAGGAGGGGAAGGGGGAGAGGGAGAGAGTGAGGGAGGGGGAGGGGGTGATAAAAAGGGAGAGGGAGGGGGAGAGGGAGGGGCAGGGGGAGAAGGAGGGGCAGGGGGAGAGGGAGGGGCAGGGGGAGAGGGAGTAGGGGGAGGGGGAGAGACAGAGGGAGGGGAAGAGGGAGAGAGAGGGAGAGGGTTTCTTTCTTCTGCGAATTGTCTCTGTTTTGAAATATTACATAAAGGTGTCTCTCATCTCTCTCTTTACATTTGTTAGGATACTGCTGCTAAGTTCCTCTGTTCTGAGTAATTTATGAGTAACGTCTGTATATTATATAAAATTTAGCTGGATCTTGAATTATACTCATTGATTTGCGCAGGGTTAGTCCTGTTTTTCCTCAGTTTAAAATAACCCCGAAATGACGGGAAAATATCTCATTGCTTCGGAAAACCGGTAACAACATAAATACGAAATCCACGCGAGCGAAGCCGCGGGCAACAGCTAGTATCTATATATATAAAAGAAGAAGGTGACTGACTGACTGACTGACTGACTGACTGACTGACTGACTGACTGACATATCAACGCACAGCCCAAACCGCTGGATCTAGAAATTTCAAATTTGGCATGTAGGTTCTTTATGAGGCGGAAGGTTGCACTAAGAAAGGGTTGTACAAAATTCCAACCCTAAGGGGGTAAAATATGGGATGAAAGTTTGTATGAAAGTCCGTCAGTTTTGAAGTTAGGATCTTCAAAATTTGTATTTAGGCTGACGACTAAAAATATATATTTACGTGTCTCAGGGATTTTGAAAATTCGACACCGTTAAGGGTAAAAAGGGGGATGAAGTTGAAAATTCTTTATTTTTAAAGAAAAATCCACATAATTTATTATTTAGGCATTAATGAGGTAATTCTATGCGAAGTTCATCACTGTTATTGAAATTCCACCCCAAATTCAACCCCTAAAAAAGGGAAATAGGGTGAAAAGTCTAAAAACCAATATGGGTATCGTTTGTATGGTTTATCGGGTCACTGATTACGAAAACTACAACAATTTTGAAATCCAACGTGGTGGACGTTAAAAACCATCATTCCCTTGGGATGGGGTTGGGGTGCGATAGGTTTGAAATGTCTAAAAAGAAATATGGGTGTCGTTTGTATGGTTTATCGGGTCGCTGATTACGAAAGCTACAAAAACTTTGAAATTCATCGTGGTGGACGTGAAAAACCATCATCCCCTGGGGAAGGGGTTGGGGTGCGATAGGTTTGAAATGTCTTAAAATAAATAAAGGTGTCGTTTCTGTTAGGGATATCGGTTAAATTGACGTTAGGGGTAGGGATAGGGGCAGGGATAGGGAGAGGTAGAGGTAGAGGTAGAGGTAGAGGTAGAGGTAGAGGTAGAGGTAGAGGTGGAGGTGGAGGTAGAGGTAGAGGTAGAGGTAGAGGTAGAGGTAGAGGTAGAGGTAGAGGTAGAGGTAGAGGTAGAGGTAGAGGTAGAGGTAGAGGTAGAGGTAGAGGTAGAGGTAGAGGTAGAGGTAGAGGTAGAGGTAGAGGTAGAGGTAGAGGTAGACGTAAACGTAGAGGTAGAGGTAGAGGTAGAGGTAGAGGTAGAGGTAGAGGTAGAGGTAGAGGTAGAGGTAGAGGTAGAGGTAGAGGTAGAGGTAGAGGTAGAGGTAGAGGTAGAGGTAGAGGTAGAGGTAGAGGTAGAGGTAGAGGTAGAGGTAGAGGTAGAGGTAGAGGTAGAGGTAGAGGTAGAGGTAGAGGTAGAGGTAGAGGTAGAGGTAGAGGTAGATGTAGAGGTAGAGGTAGAGGTAGAGGTAGAGGTAGAGGTAGAGGTAGAGGTAGAGGTAGAGGTAGAGGTAGAGGTAGAGGTAGAGGTAGAGGTAGAGGTAGAGGTAGAGGTAGAGTAGGGGTAGGGGTAGAGGTAGAGGTAGAGGTAGAGGTAGAGGTAGAGGTAGAGGTAGAGGTAGAGGTAGAGGTAGAGGTAGAGGTAGAGGTAGAGGTAAACGTAGACGTAGACGTAGACGTAGACGTAGACGTGGACGTAGACGTAGACGTAGACGTAGACGTAGACGTAGACGTAGAGGTAGACGTAGAGGTAGAGGTAGAGGTAGAGGTAGAGGTAGAGGTAGAGGTAGAGGTAGAGGTAGAGGTAGAGGTAGAGGTAGAGGTAGAGGTAGAGGTAGAGGTAGAGGTAGAGGTAGAGGTAGAGGTAGAGGTAGAGGTAGAGGTAGAGGTAGAGGTAGAGGTAGAAGTAGAGAGGTAGAGAGGTAGAGAGGTAGAGAGGTAGAGAGGTAGAGAGGTAGGATGGGAAGGGCATGAGGGAGGGAGAGAGGGAGGGGGAAAGGGGTGAGGGAGAGGGAGGGGGACAGGGAGGGGGGTAGGGAGGGTCAGGGGGAGAGGGAGGAGAGGAAGGGGGAGAGTCAGAGGGACGGGAAGGGGGAGAGAAAGGGGGGAGAGGGAGAGAGAGGGAGAGGGTTTCAGTTTTTCTCAATTACTTCTGCGAATTGGCTCTGTTTTGAAATATAACAAAAAGGTGTCTATCATCTCTCTCTTCACATTTGTAAGGATACTGCTGCTAAGTTCCTCTGTTCTGAGTAATTTATAAGTAACGTCTGTATATTATATAAAATTCAGCTGGATCTTGAATTATACTCATTGATTTGCGCAGGGTTAGTCCTGGTTTTCCTTAGTTTAAAATAACCCCGAAATGACCGGAAAATATCTCATTGCTTCGGAAAACCGATAACAACATAAATGCGAAATCCACGCGGTTAAATTGGCGTCAGGGGTAGGGATAGGGACAGGGATAGGGTAGAGGTAGAGGTAGAGAGGTAGAGAGGTAGAGAGGTAGAGAGGTAGAGAGGTAGAGAGGTAGAGAGGTAGAGAGGTAGAGAGGTAGAGAGGTAGAGAGGTAGAGAGGTGGAGAGGTAGAGAGGTAGAGAGGTAGAGAGGTAGAGAGGTAGAGAGGTAGAGAGGTAGAGAGGTAGAGAGGTAGAGAGGTAGAGAGGTAGAGAGGTAGAGAGGTAGAGAGGTAGAGAGGTAGAGAGGTAGAGAGGTAGAGAGGTAGAGAGGTAGAGAGGTAGAGAGGTAGAGAGGTATAGAGGTAGAGAGATAGAGAGGAAGAGAGGTAGAGAGGTAGAAAGGTAGAGAGAAAGAGAGGTAGGGAGGTAGAGAGTGGAGAGGTAGAGAGGTAGAGAGGTAGAGAGGTAGAGAGGTAGAGCGGTAGAGAGGTAGAGATGTACAGGTACATGTAGAGGGAGAGGAAGGAGGAGAAGGAGGGGAAGGGGGAGATGGAGGGAAAGGAGGAGAGGAGGGGAGAGAGGGAAGGGGGCAGGGGAGAATGAGAGGAAGGGGAAGGGGGGGGTGATGGAGAGAGCGAGAGGGAGGGGCAGCGGGAGAGGGAGGTGGGCGGGGGGAGAGACAGAGTGAGGGGGAGGGGGAGAGTAAGGGGAGGGAGAGAGAGGGATAGGGTTTTAGTTTTTCTCAATTACTTCTGCGAATTGGCTCTGTTTTAAAATATTACATAAAGGTGTCTCTTATCTCTCTCTTTACATTTGTTAGGTTAAGTGAAAACTTTAAGGCATAATACTGCTGCTAAGTTCCTCTGTTCTGTCTGAGTAATTTATGAGTAACGTCTGTATATTATATAAAATTCAGCTGGATCTTGAATTGTACTCATTGATTTGCGCAGGGTTAGTCCTGTTTTTCGTTAGTTTAAAATTACCCCGAAATGACGGGAAAATATCTCATTGCATCGGAAAACCGGTTACAATATAAATACGAAATCCACGCGAGCGAAGATGCGGGCAACAGCTAGTATATTTATAAATGTTTGCAACATTATGCATAATACTTAAAAAAAAATTGATTTTTCTTCACTGAAAATAGAAAGTTAGCGATTTTGAAATATTAAATTGTTGTGTTATACAATACAATTCAATACAATACTCTTTATTGCACACAGAAATACAAAATTATACTGGTATCATTATTGTGCAAATGCTAGGGATGTATGTTTCATTAGGCAAATTATCGATAAAATGGGTTATTGTACTCTGGATTACAACTTTTCCACGAAACATTGGTTTGTTTTAGATTCGTACAGCTTGCAATAACTAACTCTAGCGATAGCGCTTAATGCGCAGAACACAAAAAGTGAGTCGTGGGGGTGCGCGGGGTATGGTTGGGGAAGGACTGCGAAGCGTTCATTGGCCCTCCGCGTGTCACCATTCGCAGAAAATAATCGTCACGCTAATGTTAGGTTATCCAAGCTGTTTTATTTTTTTTATCTCATTAAAATCACTGATTTAATAATAGTAAACTAACGTTTACAGATCCGACATTCTCAGGGGTGGGGTGAAAAAGGACGTACCTGATGATAGGGAATCCAGGCGCTGGTTTTTATTAGAGGTCACACTGCATCAATCAATCTGTACACAAAACATTGTAAATTCAAAGTCACTTTGTATTATACACAGGTGTTTTTGTCGTTTTAGATATTATTTTCATGAGAGCAGAATTTCACGCGCGGCCATTGCTTTTTGGGGGGGGGAAGAGAGGGAAGGAAATGGTGCGTTCGTAATTAGTTTTATTGTGTTGTGTTTTGCCTGGAAAAGCATCATAATAACTTTTGTTTGAGAAGCCAAGTATTTACTTACACCTTGTTTACGGGTTTTAGTTATATACTCATTCTTTATTAGGGTTTCGTACCCAAAGGGTGAAAATCGGGACCTATTGATATGCCTTCGATGTCTGTCTGACTGTCAGTGGGCTGTATCTCATGAACTGTATGTAATAGGTAGAAATTTGAAATATTCACAAATTTTGTATATCTGTTGCCGCTACAACAACAAATACTAAAAATATAAAAAAAGTGAAGGGGGGCTCCCAAACAGCTAAAGCGTAAAAAATTGTTTGACCCACCCCATAGAGTGGGGTATCGTTGATTGGAACTTGTTGGGTAGATAAATAATATTTTTTTTGTTTTTAAAAATACTTTAAACCAAAGGAAAAAGATGCCACTAAAGTCAGCTGTTTTTTTTACAAAATTTTGTTTCCACTGTATCTCATGAACAGTAATAGCTAGACAGTTAAAATTTTCACAGATTATGTATTTCTGTTGCCAATATAACAAAAAATACTAAAAATAAAAAAATATATGGATTAAGTGTAGCTCCCATACTAAAGACCTTTTTTAGGCGATTTTTGTTTTAAGCTCTATCTTAAAAACGGGTACACTTGAAAACGTTAAAATTGCAATGTTTATAGTACAAAAGCTATAAAATAACAAAAATAATAAAATCTAGTCAAGCTCGTGTCGGACTCAAAAAATCTAGCACAGTAACTTAATGAAATTTCAAATACAATCGTGATTATGTGGTGTTACGGATCCCTCGGTGCGCGAGTCCGACTCGCACTTGGCCGGTTTTTTATTAGAAGATCCCTGCGTGTAAATATCCTTCAAAAATAAAATAGATCATGAAGCATTGTTTTCTTTTATTATTTACATATTTACATTTTTCTTATTTATATCTCACTAATATTATAAAGATAATTTATTTTAGTTTGAATTTTTATATGTTTGGATCTTTGTTACTCTTTCACTACCCAACCGCTAAACAGAATTTGATGAAATTTGGCAGGAATATGGACTTAGACCTAGAAAAGCATAATATCTACTCTTTTTTCGAATCCCACGCAAATGAAGTCGTGGGCAACTGCTAGTCAGCAATAAGAACTAACAAATTAAATTAATATACCAGTAAAGACGTGTGTGGTAAAGTTGGTGTCCCTCCGGGAAATGATTTCGGTTTCTTACAGGTATAGCGTATAGCAAGAGGCTTCAAATGTCTTCTTTGTGCCGAAAAGGTGATATCACTCTCCAAAAAGGGTTTGGAGCAAGTATAATTTGTTTTGGTAGGTAACCAATCTTTCCGCCCTGTGGCATCGATCCATCTTTGCTTTTCTTTTGGATCACCAGGGTACCTGCCAAAAATCTCTTTTTAAAGTTGGGATTTAGTATGATTGCAAACAATTTTTAATTTTTTAAGCAGTAAAATAAAATCATTGGTTATCTTCAAAGCTAAAAAATATATACAAAGTAAGTATTCAACATTACAGGAATAATGCAAGTATACAGAAATTTATCGATATCGATGTATTTTTGGAAGCACTTTTGTTCTGGTTTCGACCGGCTAAAAAATATTTTTGTTTTCACAAATATAGTGGATAAAAAGGTATTCTAAATGCTTATCGGTGGTAGGATAGGCCTCTATTTTGCAAATTTTTATCTTTCCTGTGAGCTCGACGTGATAATATTGCACAACACGGCATTTTCTTAAAAAATACGTCGCAGCTCTTTACGCCATTGAGTCGGGCAAATGACTGAAGGGGTCATTTTGAAGTTTTGACGTTTATTTGTCCTATGGACCTATCCGTGGCATGCGAGGCCCACCTACTTCGCCTTTCTAATTCTGTTTCATGTATTCTATGATCTCGACTGTGCCAGTAGCACTACCTCACCCTTCTTTAGTTTTCCTATCCCGGCTGGTAGCGTCATTAATTCAGCTGTGTGACGCGCTATTTTGTACTGTGTCGGTGCAGTCTCCCTGACGCAATATTCTTGTAAAAAACGATTCGAAATGAAAGATTTAGATATTTTACGTGTTAGCACGAGTCCGCCATATTTATTACTACACAGAAAAGAGGTTTTCAACATTCTCCACACGTAACAAAATAACTTAAGGTACCTTCTTACATTCACGAACAGGCAATGGCAAAGTAACATATTAAATAACGCGAAAATATACTTAGTAACCTACCTAGTACCTAATCAAAATTTAAGTCGGTTTGGTATCTTAACTTCTCTTCCAAAACGTGTTCTAACTGTTGTGTCTTTTTCTGTAGTTACAGATAGCACACTTAAACTGATCATAGAAAATTACACAGAACATGACCTACCGCTATACATAGCTTTCATTGATTATTCGAAAGCTTTCGATTCTATATCGCATAACTCTATTTGGCAAGCACTTACAGATCAAGGAATTGAATATGACTACATTGAACTAATAAAAACAATTTATTCTAAAAGTATGACTAGAGTACGACTGGAAACTAAAGGACCAACATTTCAAGTAGAGCGAGGTGTAAAACAAGGAGACCCTCTTTCACCAAAGTTATTTATTGCCGTATTGGAAACCATCTTCAGAAAACTTGATTGGAAAGACATGGGCATCAACAATAATGGCGCGTATCTATCACACCTGAGATTCGCAGACGACATCGTCCTCATCTCGGAAAAACCTGAAAAGTTGAAATACATGCTAGAGACTCTTAGTCATCAAAGTAAAACTGCTGGACTACAAATAAATAGAGAAAAAACAAAAGTCATGACAAACAGAGATAAAAAACCAATTTCAATAGCGTCAGAACCGATAGAATATGTTGAAGAATACTTATACCTCGGCCACCTCATATCATTCAAATCATGCACAGAAAAAGACATAGATAGTAGATTAAAGAATACATGGAAAAAATACTGGTCAATGAAGGAAATATTCAAGGGACCTTTACCAATAAAACTAAAAACAAAAGCAATGAACATATGTCTGACACCTTGCTTAACCTATGCATGCCAAACCTGGCCACTAAAAGTCTCTCACCTGAACAAAATAAGATCATGTCAAAGGGGAATGGAACGAAGCTTTTTGAACATTAAATTGAAAGACCAGATCAAAAGCGCATCTATTAGAAAAAAGACAAAGGCAAAAGATGTAGCCAAACAAATCCTGACCCTTAAATGGAGGTGGGCTGGCCATATTCAAAGAGTAACGGATAGCAGATGGTCACAAACCGTAACAAATTGGTACCCAATGTATAAAAAGAGGAGACGAGGGTGACCACTGAAAAGATGGAAAGACGACATAATAGCAATAGCCGGAAAAAATTGGCATAGAGTGGCTCAAGATAGAGAAAACTGGCACAATTTGGAGGAGGCTTTCACCGTTAAAGGCGGCCCTTACACCTAACAAAAACTAACATAATTTTTAAGAAAAAAAACTAATAAAACTAACATATACAAATAAGAACTCATTATTTTAAGAAATACTGTAGACAGATTCTTTTGTAAGGGAAAAATAAAAGCTATATTATCATATATTAAATTAATAACTAAATAATAAATTAAATAAATAATAAATTAATAATAATAATATATTAATAATAATAATAAATTAATAATTAATTAAATTAAATTTTATTTTATTTTATTTTATTCAGAATCAACACTAGTTATGCAGTTATCTACATAAAACGACTTACTCATTTCTTTAGCGCAGTTTGAATATTTTCCAGCAACGGTTTCTAATTAACAAAAAACTTCTTTAGTTAGTAACATTACTAACACCAATTCTTTAAACTAGTTCATACGACAAAAGAGGGTTTTTCTAAACAAAATTTTACTGAAGTAAATGAAAAAAAACCTTCTGGCTAAAAACTTCCTATAGCAAAGACAAAGGAAAAATCTAATATTTTGAAAATTTTACATCAAAATATTCAAGGTTTTACTGGAAAAATTTTAGAATTAGAATTATTCTTAGAAAGAACAAAATTTGACATTATTTGTCTGACAGAACACTGGCAAAAAGACTATCAAATGTTGATAAATTATGAAAATTATTGTATAGCCCGTGCTTTCAATCGAAAGTCTGCTTTACACGGTGGATCACTGATTTTAGTTCGTAACAGTTTTAAGATAAAGAACCGTAAAGATATTGTTCGACTTTCGGTTGAAAGATGTATTGAAATATCTTGTGTTGAGCTGGACGAGCATGTTGTAGTGTGCGTATATAGACCTCCCGCTTTTCAAAAATTTTCAATGTTCGAGTTAGTAATGGAAGATGTTTTAAAAATAGTGACAAAAGAAAATAAGTTTGTGATAGTGTGTGGTGACTTTAACATCAATATCTTAGAAAATAATACCCATAGTAACAAACTTATAAGTCTTTTCAAATGTTTTAATTTAGAGCATGTATTTTTTGAATCTACAAGAGTGACGTCATCCTCGGCTACCTGTATTGATAACGTCTTTTGTAATTGCGATTATTTTGAGAAAAGTATCATAAACTCGATTCAGTCTGACCACTCTGGTCAAAGTGTTACTTTTAATTATTCTCGAGTAACCCAGAAGATAGATATAGAAACCAGGAGCCTAACGAGCGGTAGGTTAGAAAAGTACAAAAACACGTTACTAGAAAAACTGCCCTGTCACAATTATAATACTAACAACCCTAATAACTCATATGAAGATTTATTCACATTGATTAATACTGAATTCAGTAAAATTTTCACTATTAGAAAAAAGCAAATTATTGTAAAATTCAAATTCAGTGACTGGGCTACCGCTGGTATTCGCAAAAGTAGAGAGAGATTTTTTGAATTATATGAGCTAAGAAATTATTCAAATGACGACAATTTCATTGAATATGTCAAAAAATATTCAAAATTGTTTAAATTTGTTTGTTCAAAAGCAAAGTCATTTTTTCTTCGGAAAAAAATACAGTCTGCTGATAACAAAATTAAGGCTGTATGGAATGTTATAAACAGTGAAACTGGAAAAGTGAAACCGCGTGACAATCAAATCACACTTCATACAAATCGCGGAACTATTAGTTCAAACGTAGAAGTGGCTCAAGAATTCGAAACCTTTTTTACTAATATTCCTTTGAAAACAACAGAGTCACTCAATTCTTCATCTTCACTTGCTAGCGATTTACTTCAAAAGAATGTGGACGCCTGCGAAACTGAATTTGGGTTCAATCATGTCACCCCTAACGAAATTATTAAAGCCTTTAAAAGTATTAAAATGAAAACTACTGAGGATCTATGGGGAATGTCAGTAAAAGTCTGTAGTGCGATCATTGATACTATATCTCCATATTTAGCTGTTATATTCAATGATTGTGTCGATCATGGTACATTTTCTGACTTAATGAAAAAAAGTAAAGTAGTTCCATTATTCAAAGCTGGTGACAAAAAGGATCCCAGTAATTTTAGACCAATATCAGTCTTACCTGTACTTAGTAAAATTTTTGAGAAGGTCATACTCAATCAAATGCTTTCACACTTCAATAGAAATAACTTACTACATGACAATCAATTTGGTTTCACGAAAGGGCGCAGTACAACGGATGCCGGGACTGCACTTTTAAAATACATCTTTTGCGCGTGGGAAAAATCTAAAGATGCTATTGGTATCTTCTGTGATCTATCCAAGGCATTTGATTGCGTAGATCATAGCACATTGTTGCTAAAACTTGAACATTACGGTGTTAAGAATAATTCACTTAAACTACTTAGGTCATATTTGGAAAACAGGATTCAAAAGGTACAAGTAAACAGGACGAAATCACTGGGATCTGTTGTCAAAATTGGCGTACCTCAAGGGTCCATATTAGGGCCATTTTTATTCCTTATTTATATTAATGACCTTCCTTCTGTGGTGAAGAATCTGTCAAAGATTGTGTTATTTGCTGATGATACTTCATTAATATTCAATGTAAGTAGGAAATCACAAAATTATAACGAAGTCAACGATGCACTTGGACAGATTCATGCATGGTTTACTGTTAACAATCTAGTCCTAAACGCCAAAAAAACTAAATGTATTAAATTTGCACTACCAAATGTAAGGTCTACTTCACATAACATAGTATTGAATAATGAGCCATTAGATTTTGTAAATAGTACAGTTTTCTTAGGGTTAACACTTGACTATAAACTTCAATAGGGCCCTCATATAACGGCTCTTTCTGGTCGATTGAGCTCGGCTGCATATGCTGTTAGAAAAATCAGACAACTTACTGATGTAGCTACTGCAAGGCTGGTTTACTTTAGCTACTTCCATAGCATTATGTCTTATGGCATACTGCTTTGGGGCCGAGCAGCTGATATACATTCAATATTCGTTTTACAAAAGAGGGCTATAAGAGCAATTTATTGCCTGAAGACTCGTAATTCCCTGAGAGAACTGTTCAAGGAAATCAACATTATGACAGTGCCATGCCAGTATATCTATGAAAATATAATGTATGCTAGAAAGAACATTCATCAGTTACCAAAATTTTGTGACAGGCATAATTTTAATACTAGAAATAAGCATAAAATTGATCAACCATATACTAGATTAACTAAAGTCAATACATCTTTCGTTGGTCTGTGTATACGATACTACAACAAAATACCTGACAATATAGTGCAATTACCTGAGAGAAAGTTTAAAGAATGTGTAAAGCAAACGTTATGTAAAAAAGCTTACTATAGATTGGATGACTATATGAATGACAAAGAGGTATGGTGCTCTGATATTCCAGCGAAACACAAGAAACACATTGTAAAAATCCGACTCTTAAAGTAGGCCGTGCTGCAGTGGTTTCTTGCCGTTTCTTTTACGCTGCCATAGCACGATCCGAAACGGCGTAGACTCGCTCTATTTGCATTGTATTCTGCATGACATTCAATAAGTATTCTGTAAAGAATCTACATTGAATAAAATTATCTGAATCTGAATCTAAATGATGGAGTATAGTCACTGAAAGTAGGAATGGACTCGACGTTAAACCGAAAACCACCCGACAATGACGGTAAGTTATAATTTCTGTAGCTGACTCATCTTTCCACCACAGGAACTTCAAATAGTCTCGATCGTTAGGAGATATTGATATTTGTAAGAATGCCTAAGCAATGTCAGCAGTTACGCCAATAGCACCTTTTCTGAACTGAACTAGCAACTTAGGAATATTCTCAATTGAATTCATCCCTTTATCGAGACATAAGTTTAAGGATTTGCCATTTTCATCTTTAGCTGAGGCGTTGAAAACTGGTCTCGTTTTAGTTGTAAGCCTGGCCTCGTTTATGACCGCGTGATGACTAAGATAAAGACCAGACTCATGATTGTCCATCGATGCTGAGACAGTTTGGATAATGCCTAACTGCTGCCATTCATTAAAGACTGTGTTATAGTCAGCTAACTTACCACATTTCTCAAGACGCTTTCTCGTGGTTATTAGTCGTCCTTTGGCTAACTCGTAGTTGCTAAGTATATCTTCATGCCCTACCTTCCATGGCAACTGCACCTCATACCTTCCTTTATGGTTTAATTTGATACCGTTCTCAAAATCTGACTAAATCTGAGCTTCTTTTTCTGCAACATTTTTCGAGTCCGAAGGATCTTTTATACCTAATGTCTCAAATGACCAAAAGGTGTTGAACAAAATAAGGTATTAATATTACATACTACATTCTTAGCACTCATCTGTTTTCCTACTACTGTCCAACCTAGTTTCGTTTTACACGCAGTTAGTTCATTATTTAGACATATAAACTCATTGGTCATCAACTGACCGAAAAAATCCGCGCCTATTAACAAATCTATTTTGGAATTGTCAATGCCCTTGTCTGTCAGTGACACATTGTGACTTTTTAACAAATTTGTCAATTTACTGTCACTCAAATCAACACAAGGAATGTCACCACAAATACAACTTTTTGATAAAGCAAATAAATCGAAATTAAATAATTTATCTTAACTTTGCACGCTGAACTGATAAACGTTGTATTCTTCGCTCTTCGTTTGTATGCCGCCAAACAAGGAATTACTTAAAAGTTCTTTACTTACAAGTTTCAGTCCTAAGCTTTGCGCAATGGATTCTTTTATATAAGATCGCTGTGCTCCGCTATCAAATAGTGCTCTTACAGTTATCTTCTTTCCGCAGTTCACAATAGACACCAACAGAGTTAGGAGAAGCGTCACACCTCGTATCTGTGTAGAATTATTATTGACTGTTTTGCTATCATTCGATGTACCAGCCGTTTCTTCCATCTTGCCAGGACACAATATAACAGAGTGACGTTTTGAACAAATACAGCACTTTGTATAGGTTTTACAAATTTTGCAAAGTGCCCTACTTTCAAACATATAATACAAGCTCTGTTCTTCTTCAAAAACTCTTTTTGTTGATCGACGGACATTTTCTGTAGCTTATAGCACTTGACACAAACGTGCGAAGTTTTGTCGCAAAATACACATTGTTTTATATCTAGTTTTTTAATGTTAGCGACTAAGCATTCAGCAGAGGGAACTTCAGGGCTCGGAATCACATTTTTGGTTTCTGATAACGTTGAGCGCGCCATATTCACTCTCTGTTCGCTATCAACTTCTCGTTTTAAAAATTCCAGTAAATTATTTAGTTCCTTATCTGAACTAAACTTTGTGCAGTGAGCTGGTGAGGTCTGGTTCTCTCCCATATCTTTAAAATATCACTTGGTATAGCCGACTCTAACATTGGAAAAATAAATGCCGAGTACTTATCTTTAGTTACTCCAAGCGACTCCAATGATCGTATTTGTGCACTGATTTGATCATACAGCGATATCAGTGACAGACGGCTACCCTCCTTAGCTTGGAGAAGCACCAAACCCAATAGTTCTCTCACATACACTTCTATTATTAAATCGTTTCGAGCAAAACCTGACTTGTAACTGCTCCAAAGCATGACGATAGTTCAAACCAGACGGAGGAAAACTTTCGACGATTATTCTAGCATTAGTACCTGGTTCCATTGACTGCAGTAAATATTGGTACTTATCATCATCGTCCAATTCTCTGTCCTTATCTATTTTTCGGTACTGCCCCCAGAACGACAGCCAATTCTTTAAATTGCCATCAAATTTATTCAGTTCCAGTTTCGGTAGATTATATTTTCTGGTTTTCTTGCGTTCGGCTGTGCAAGAGCTAGTAGAGCCGGAGTTTTTATCGCTGCAATTTGAATTGTACACCGACTCGTACCTTGAAAATTTGCTTCTCTCCGAACTATTATCGAGTGGATCCACAATACTGTCAATCTTTTTTCTTGTCAAAATCCACTTCATTTGGTAGTTATCCTGTTGATCGGACTCCTCGTAGATGGCTTCTTCGTCCGCCCCGCTTTCTAATAGCTGACTGTATATTATTTAGTCCAGGTTGAACATTTCTTGAACCTTTGGTTCCATTACCTCGATGGAAGCCAAAATTTGATCGGAGTCGGTATCTGAATTTTCCATCAACTTATCTAAAAATATTTATTTTATTTGTAAAATATCTACGAAGGCTCGCACGCTTTTTTAGAGATTCTTCAAAGACTATTACGGTCGCCATAATGTAAAACATCGAAATGAAAGATTTAGATATTTTACGTGTAACTAACAATTAATATTTATTGCTACACAGAAAAAAGCATACAAAATGAGGTTTTCAACAATTCTAATTATATAAATTTTCTTACTTATAGTCTCCTGCCGTTGTCTTCATCCTGCCTGCCCCTGCAGCTCAGAGCTTTCCGTGAGTTCTTTGGGCGCCAGTGTCACGTCTCTCCCTCGGGAGAGGCGCGATACACTCTGGGAGTAAGTGGAAGGCAGTGAATATCAAATTAAAACACGGACGAGCACAATTTATGCAATATTTATTTGCATTGCGCACACACACACATGGTTACCTTAAAACTACGAAATCTATTTACAATTATAAGCTCGCAACGAGGGGGCGATCGGGCACTGAAGGGTCGCGACCGGGGTGGTTCCGCAGCGGAGTAAAGATGCGTGGTTGGCGGGGAAAGGCGGCTGAGACCTGGCGCATTCGCCCTAGGCTAATGCGCCACGGAAACCTCGCGCCGGTGACGCTCGTGGTCGTCAGGTCCGACACGTGAGGGATGAGCGGGACGCTCGGATAGGGCTCTGGCTAACAAAGCTCCGATCAGCCTACAATTTCCTCGCCGAGATGCGGGCTTTCGGACGGAGTGAAGATGGGTTCGAGGTGGACCGGGACTTGCGGTAACAGCTTGTCAGGAGATCGTGGCGGAACGGCGGTGGAGCAGTGACTGAGCGCTGCGTCATGAAGTCTTCTCTCGCCCCGGGATTGCTCCTTCGGCGGGGAATCCTCGTGGAGCTACTGTGACTCCCTGAGGAGGTATCAGGCGCGGCCTGTGGCTACAGGCCGGTCATTGGAGAGCCGCCCTCCGCGGTACCAGCCCTCCGGGTGAGACTCCGTGAGGAGAGGCCCGGTGAGCGACCAGCGAGCGGGCGGCTATTGGCGAACTTGTAGATGGTAGTGGCGCGGTAAGGAAGATAGTGGGGATGTAGTGCGGCAGGTCAAGGATTGGTTGGTAGGTGTGTGTTGACTGGAGTTGGAGAGCCGCCCTCCGCGGTGCCAGCCCCCCGGGTGACTGAGCGCTGCGCGGCCGGCTCGGCGCTTAAATAGCGTTTGGGCTGCGTGTGCCGCTGGGCGGGGAGCCCGCCCACTCGCTTCGTCACAATTTTTTTTTACTAGCCTATACTGTTGGGCAAAGGCCTCCCCCATACATTTCCATTCCTCCCTATTTATTGCGACTATGGGCCACTGGTCTCTAAAAGCATCCAAATCATCTCTCCACCGCTTCTTGGGCCTTCCTCTGCCTTGGCGTCCATCATGTGGTACCCATTCCGTGGCGCGTTTGGCCCACCTATACGGGTGCATCCGACACACGTGACCCGCCCAATCCCACTTTAATGTAGCAGCCTTTTTGCCGACGTCAGCGATACGGGTTTTGGACCGCAGTGTTGTGTTCCGGATACGGTCGGTCCTCTTTACACCTAGTATGCTGCGCTCCATCGCCCTTTGGCAGACCGCAAGTCTGGACTTCTGTGCCTCAGTCAGTGACCATGTCTTGGCTCCGTAGGTTAGGACGGGCAAGATGCACATGTCGACGAGTCTCCGTTTCAAGGATAATGGGAGAGTCCCTTTAAGTAAATCCTTCATGGACCAGTAGCTCTTCCACGCGTTTTCTATTCGGCGACTGATTTCTTTGTCTTTCCTGTTGTGGGAAGAAACTAACTGACCCAAATAGATATATTCGTCGACATATTGTATCTCTTGCCCGTCTACCACGACCCTACGTTTAGTGCCATTGGTCATAACTTTTGTCTTTGACTGGTTCATATGAAGTCCAACCTTGCGGCTCGCCACATGCGGTTTGCCGACTACGTGAACGACAGTCTCAACTCCGGGAAACAGCTGATTGCGCTTTTTATTGATTATAAAAAAGCGTTCGACACGCTCGACCATGACATCTTGTTACAGGCAATGGAAGAGTGCGGTGTACGGGGGCCAATAAACAGTTGGTTCCGAAATTACCTAAGCAACAGAAAAATTCGCACTGTAATTAATGGCGAAACGGGAGAGGAGGCTGTCGTTGATCTTGGTTTGCCGACCGGTTCAGTTTTTGGCCCGATAGGGTATTTGATGCATGTCAACAGTGTGTCAAATGTGATTAGCAAATGTCGAGTGTATATGTATGCAGATGACATGTGTTTATTATATGCATCAAAAGAAATATGTCAGGTCCAGACATATATTCAGGAAGATTTTGATAATGTCACAAAATGGGCCCACGACAATGGCATCATAATAAACTTGTCCAAAACTAAATGCATGCATATACACTCGCCATATAATCAGCGCGCTAAACAAGGAGACAAAAATTACCTTAATATAATTGGTCATAGTTATGAATGTCTACACAATAACAAAACGGGTTGCAATTGTACGAAACTTCAAATATTAGAAAATTATAAATATCTAGGATTGACTATTGATAGGCATTTTAATTGGAAAGCGCATACATTTGATGTTTGTAACAGACTAAGGTCAGTACTGGGAAAATTTTATCACCTTAATCGGATACTTAGCAAGCGCACGATGCGCTTAGTGTATTATGCATTGGCAGATTCCCTGTTAAGCTACGGTTTTATTGCGTATGGGCGTACTTTTCATACCTATATTAACGAAATTAAAAAAATACAGACTAGGCTAGTTAAACATTTAGTCACAAAAAATGTAAAAAAATTATGCAATCACGACTACGAGAAACTGTTCAAAATTTGTAAAATCTTGCCAGTAGATAAAAAACTTCAATATCTCATAGGTATAGAACATTATTATAATGAAGAATTCAAAACAAAAGTTGCAAACAAATACAACACTCGAAGTGTAAGACAGGGTAGACTGACAAAACCAAAAACAATAAATTATTATGGAGAGAGGTCAACAAAGTTTCTAGTCCCAAAGATATTTAACGGAATAGATTTATTAAGACAAGAACCTAAATTTAAAACTATAAGTATGTTAAAATCTAGACTGAGAGCATCGCTGCTCGGTGTCAGCGATACTAAACAGGATCTTGCTTAATGTAATTGAGAACGATGGTACGGTCGGGAGCAGGTCGAACTTTACACAGTTTCTTCTGCAACTGAAATAAATATAAATAATACAACTGTCAAAATGTAAGGCTTGACCTGCATTTGACTGTACAAATTATATATACATACATAACGGAAACAACTGTATTTACTCAATGAATTCTACACTTATTATATATGTATATTCACTTTTTATTTGTATAAATATTAGTTAGTTATTATTTTCTTTTTAAGGTAGGTATAAAAACGTGTTAGAGCGTGGTCTCGCCATCAAACGTAATAGTTTGGCGAGTAGACTAAGTATTGTCAAAATGTACTTACCTTTGTAACAAATAAATTAAAAAAAAAAAAAAACATCGAGTTCGATCAGCATGTTTTGCAGCTCATTGGCTGATGGAGCTTTTTCAATACCGGTGTTGACTATACTGGTTTCGTCGAAGTGAAGGCTAGCAAGGGTCGAGGCATCAAAACGACAAAGGGATACATCGCTGTGTTCGTCTTTATGGCAACGAAAACAGTACATCTAGAGCTCGTATCCGACCTATCATCATCAGCATTCCTAGCAGTATTACGTCGGATGGCTGCCCGTCGAGGAGTACCACGTCAAGTGTACTGTGACAAAGGTACCAACTTTGTCGGAGCAAGTCGAACCCTCAAGCAAGAATATATCAATCTACAAGCAATAATAGATGACAACTTCTTCTCTCAAGTAGCTGACATGGGGATAAAGTTTAAATTCAATTGTCCTTCTTTTCCGAGCGGCGGAGGAATTTGGGAAACAGCTGTAGAGAGTCTCAAACATCATCTACGTCGAGTCCTTGGAGAACAGAAACTGACCTTCGAGGAATTTTCGACTCTCTTATCACAACTGGAAGCGTGCCTTAACTCGAGACCGTTTGCGCTATATCAGAGGATCCAGAAGATACCGAATACCTGACTTCCGCACACTTCTTAGCAAGCGGCCTCACTCTCACCATCATAGAAACATAACGAGATGAGAGGACAAGGTGGCAGCTCACACAAAAAATATTTAATGACATATGGAAGAGATGGCAAGCCGAATACCTATGTCAACTAACAGCACGCAGCAGGTGGCAACTACCACAGTCCAATCAGAGAAAAGGAGATGTTGTTATCATCCACGATGCCAACTTACCTGCAGGGAAGTAGTTACTCGGTAGGGTAGTCGATGTACATCCTGGAAAAGATGGGCACGTAAGAGTGGTGAGCGTCAAAACCAAGAACGGTATTATACAAAGACCCGTTATAAATGAACAACATTGCCCGTGAACAATGAAGCACCACCTACAAACAAAGCGAAACAACCTAGTCAGCAAAAAGGATCAGATATCAAATCACCAAAACAAACATCGACTACAAAATCACCAATTTCCAATCTAGCAACAATAGCTATCACTGTACTTACCCTAATGTTCGTGTCACCAGCTCACTGTGCTTATAACATAACAGCTGAAAAATAATCAAAGCATCTATTTTGACAAGATCTCAGACATGCACCTTATCAGAGACGAGTGGAAGCGTATCGTCTATTATGACATGACTCCATACTGGAACGGCAACAATATACTATCAAAGTACGTAGAGAGCCTAGGAAAAGTATGTTATAAAGACAAACCATCACTATGTGACATAATCCTGCTACAGCTACGACATGGTTACGAGGAACTTGAACACTACAATCACATGTTGCTCGGTCAGCAAGCTACGATACAACCAACACGTGTTCGACGCGGTCTTATCAATGGAATCGGAATCATAGCCCGATCGCAATTTGGCGTACTCGACGACCAATTTGCCGAACAATACACGAAAGATATCAAATTACTAAGATCGAACCAAAAGCATCTAGCATTACTATGGAGAAACCAGACCTCTATAATCGAGGCAGAGCATAATCTCTTACAAAAAATGGAAGAAACCATAGATAAACAACATAAAATTATCAATCAACATATAATCACTTTAGAAACCATGGCAAACTCCATGAAGCAAGACATACAAAAAATTGCAAACAGCAACGACTTTGCCTTATCAGCGATCATTGCAAACAGTATTTTGCTGAATCTAAAAAACATACAAGGAAGCCTACTGGACACCATAATGGACCTTTATCATGGATCATTCAACATTCACCTTATCACTCCAGAACAATTTCAGGGTGAATTGAACATAATATCAGGCCAACTATCAAAAGATCTATTATTACCTATCAACAATCTTCTGAGTGAGTTGCCGAAAATTTATCATCTATTGAAGGTCAAGGCAAAAATGATGAAAGAATATTTCATCTTCGAAATCTGAATACCACTAGTGGCCAAGAAATTACTATGAGATATATCAACTTATTCCTGTTCCGCACAAAAATCAAGAAAACATGGCTATTATAGTACATAGCCATCAATTTACAAAAAGACTCGTACTTTACTATGACCCTATATGATCTGCATACATGTAATCAGTACGAAGATAGCTCTTACCTGTGCCCACTTCGGCGACCTGTGTACCACATGGCTTCCGATAAGAGCCTTTGCACAACGGATCATGTATCAAAACAATGTGCAACTGACACCGTGCCTTGTAAAACCACGTGGTCTGAACTACATCAAGTAAACCCACAGTTATATTCATGTTTGCACTATTAGAATCATATGTGGGAATCAAGTAACGGCAGAGCACAAGAGTGGAAGTGGAATCATTTCACTCAGTGAAGGATGTATCATCAGAAGCGAAGCTTTCACAATATATTCTCATAGACAAAAAAACAACATCCTCAAGTTCGAATCAGATGTCCTGACAGTTGAGGTACCATCTATCAATCACATAATAGAAATACCTCTTCCAATCATCAATGAGACAAGCTTATCACTGCTAGAGAACACGAATCACACCAGTTTCCACTATCAACTTAAGCAGATGGGAGAAAAAATACAGGAAATGAAAAATAAAGCAGATGTCGTTCTAGCAGAAAACACTTCCGCACATGACGTCACACAAAATGTGCTCATTTATATCATATTAGCAGCGATCATTTGCACGAGTGCGGCATATACATGGCGTGCGGTGCGCACGCGCCGCTCTCGACCGGCCGCCGTCGCCGCGCCCCCCGCACCCCTCGCCGACCTCGCGCCACCGCCTGCCCCCCCCCCCGCCCGCCTAGCGCGGAACACGTCGCGGACCACCGCGCGGCCCTCGGTGCAATCAAGCAGGTTTACTCGTACCCCTCAACAGCAAGAAGCGCCCCGCGTCCTCACGATCACTACAGCGGAACCCGGCATGCCCTATGACGACACTACTGATGACGAGACAACAAACCCTCGTTATGCGCATATTAAAAAATAATTTCAAATCATAAATAATTGATTGTTATTGTAATTAAATTTAGAATAATTTAAATTAATATTGCCATGTTATCTAAATCAATCAACATGTAATGTAATCAGCACATTATCATGCATCAGCTTTATCATACTCATCTGTCCTTCCATCCCTTTCCTCTCCCGGAGCATGTACGGTGCATGCATCACGTACATTGCAGTTTTCATAAACTTATATTTTTACTCGAACTAACCCAATTTAGGTCAACACCACGTCAGTCCGCAACTAACACTCATCGCGTGCACTCATATGATTCTATCAACCAAATTAGCAATAAATACATCGATATCATAATCAATCTATCATTTGAAAGTCCGTACGGAGACACCGTACAAGTGTAATTCTTTATCATTGATCGTATGTTCACATGAAGTACTGAGAGTTTATTTCGTGTTGTAGGTATGTCCAACGTAAAATCCGCCTAGTTGTTTACTGTAGTTTCGATTAAATCTTTATCAGTCTTATCCATAAAGCAGTAGGTACTTTAGTTAAGTTGGTATATATTAGGTCTTTACCTATGAAATTGCCGTTTTGTATGGCGAATTTTAGGTAAACTCAATTTTCAGTACTAACATTTTTGCATTTTTCTTGGGAATCATAAATCCAATTTTTTTTATTTTTTTTAGCATTATTGGGAAGACATTAAGCTAACAGAAACCTAAATTTAATTTTCGAAAAATATTATCTGTAATAAAATATAACAAATCTAATCATGAAATCGGACGACATTTAAGACGAACAATTTTCGAACCTTTAATTTTATATATCAAACTAAAAATAAAAACTTTATTTTATGCGTAAATTGATAACCTTGAAGTCAACTTTCAAATATAAGACACATGAAAAAAATAGCATTAGAATTACAGGTATTATGATCTCATTAATCTGTAAGAAAATTTCGGCAATTTCATAGGTAAAGACCTATTATTATAGTAGTACTTATTAGCACTCAGGTAGTTAGTAGATGTGTATGGGCTTAGTAGGTAGGTAAGATCGGGAACTGACCTACCTACTGCAGTAAAATAAAGTAAATTAAATTGAAAATGTACTGCAATTACCTAAAAAAGAGTAAGAGTTAACTTACCTTAAACTAAACAATCTAACAAAGTGATATAACACACAATATTTTAATAAAATCAAATAGAACACAGTTTAGTATGATTTCACCAATATAAAACCAATGAAATAAAGTTAAAATTTGATTGAACGAATCGTGATTAAATATAAGAAAATTATATAGTTTATAGTTTTCAAAAAATCATTGATAGGCATTAAAATATGACGAATAAATTTGGAATTAAATCCGCGATGCGTGCGTCAGGTTAAACGCTCCGTCTATAGCTAGTAGTTACTTTCGCTTGGAAAAAATCTAGTGATAACTTTAAGTGGCCACCTAACTTATTACTACAGCGTCTAGTTAAATATGGTCATAGTCGTACCTTCCGCAAAGTATTGCGGATCAAAGTTCTAAACCTATAAAATTACAGCCAAAGATTCGGATCCAAAAAAATCATGGCGCGTCTAGAGGCGCTTTTAGAATTTAAAAAGAAAAACTAAAAATATAAAAGGTTTAAATATCTGATAATTTGTTGCAGTAGGTTTTGCGCAGATCGTGGCGTCTTCCTGCGTTGTTAAGAAACCCGTAGTTGAAGTGAGACAGCGGTAGAGAGCACGGCGCAAGCTGCAGATGACAAGAAGTCTCTCTGGAGACAGGGCTAGGTAGTGTTGCAGGTGCAAGCCGGAACCTACTGCCCGTAATCGGGCAGCTTTAGCTGCACGAATAAAAATGCGTCATAAGAGAGTGGCAACCTCTCAGTAACAAATATAACGTAAAGACAAAAATACTTACAAAATTGAGGAGTTCATATCGAGTAAAAATCCAAATCTTCTATGAACATGTAACAGCACAAGTAAAAGAAATTACAACTTCAGCAGCAAAATAGCTGTATTAAAACAGGGTTTATATATAGTACAGTTGAAATAAATGCACGATTTTATAAATATTTTGCTAAGAATTTGACACAATCTCTTCTGTATCCAAACAAATAATAAGCACTGAGAAAGGAAAAATCAAAATTTTGAATCCACTGTCAATGAACACAAACAGCCAGTCAATACATCGAGAAGGAAGCAAAAAGTATCGAACACTCAAAAACTAATATAAGCGGATAACGCTACACTACCTTAATTACGTACTCCTTATAAAGTAAATAGACATACCTAAGTTTTCTTGCACATTTTGACGATGCGCTCGATATCATTGATTGACCTCACCACGTGAACCTTTTTGTCGTCATCAGTTTTCCGAACTAGAATCATATCATTTTTGCACCACACGTACTTACTTGCATACAGATGACTTTTTTATGTCATTTTTTGCTTTCTAAAGCAAAAATGCTGTGGTCGGGCTCAGTGATTCCCTTACGTAGATATTATCATCGACTTGTTCCATACCAATCTCCCTGGCAGTTAGCTTCGCGTTCCTTGCCGCGTCGAGCCAGCGGTCGCGCGCGCCATCCCGCAGCGTCACGACGATGGGCGCCGGCGGCCCGGCGGATGACGCGCCGCGCGACATGCCTGCCTTCTGTTCTCGGATCGGTTTCTTCTTACGGTACGTACGTATGATGTTATCAGGATTTTGTTAAAGGAAGGCTCCTACTTTTGACACGATTTTCTTTAGGTCCTCTTCTTCCGTCTCCTTCACGCCACAAATCTCGATATCATTAGACATTTGCGATTGTTCAATTCGATTGATTTTTTGTTCGAGGGTGTCGATAATGAGGGTAGCATTCTTGGAATTATTTCGCAGGTCCTTGAGTCGGTTTTCTAGGTCTCTCATCTTGTCTTCATATTCTTGATTTTTTTTCTCGTAGTCTATTTTTTCCGAAACGAAGGTTAACGAGCGTTGCAGTTCTTGTCTAACTACTTCTCTAACTTCTCGGCGAATCTCGGTCAAAATATCTGTTGCTACCTTCTGCTTTGCATTGTGCCCGAAGCCGGTGCCTGTGGGGGTTCCCTCGGTTTCCAATTCTTCGTCTTCCTGGTCGCCAATGATTACGGACACTCTTTTCGGCTTAGCTATCCCTCTGCAGCCTCGACATTTCCAGTCAATGGAGTCGGTTGCCGAGAATGTGGCAAGTTGTTCGTTGCTTAAATACGCGCAATCACCATGAATCCATCGGCAAAACTTGCTACATTGCACTCCCGGGGCACGTTTGGTGACATTTTTCGAACAAGTCATGCACTTCACCATCTTGTTTTACGTTACGATGAGTAAGCGCACGAATAAAATGATCTGTCGGTTGCACGGCGCGGCGTGCATCATATGATATTCCTAATATCTTGGTGACAGCTTTGTCTTGATCTAAATCCTTGCGTGAGAAGCCTAATTTATCCTGAGGTAAATTTTGAAGTAAATCTGAATTATTTGAAACCCACTTGTGAAGGCTGAAACTGGCATGCTGCATAATTGAAACAAGCTCATCTTTTAGCTGAAATAAGCCTTCAATCGAATTGCTTCCAGCTTGAATGTCGTCGACATATGAATTGAATAAAATTGCCGTGCTTGCTGAAGGGTATTTATTTTGGTACCGCTTTGCTAACTCAATAAGACACCTAGTTGCCAAAAATGCAGAACTAGTCAATCCGTATGTTAAAGTTTGCAATGGCAAAATGCTCATTATGCCGTTTTCACGCCACAAGATATTTTGTAAACATCTGTGATCAGGATGTATTTGTATCATCCTGTACATGTGACGAAAGTCACATTGTGCTGTGTATTTGTATGTACGAAATAAAAGCAATATATCAAAAAGAGAACGCTGTACAACAGGTCCATTGCATAATAAATCATTTAAGCTCGTACCTTCTTTAGTCTTCGCGCTGCCATCTATTACAACACGAAGCTTTTTGGTTGATTTATCTAGTTTGAGTACCCCATGATGTGGGAGAAACAGTTTTGGATTATCTCTTGAATCACAGTTTTTTGTATCAATTATTTTTGCGTGTCCTAGCTCAATGTATGTATGCATAAAATCTTTGTATACATTGTAATAATCTGCGTCCCTTTGAAATCTTTTCTCTAAGCTGTATAATCTTTGCAAAGCGATTGCATATGAGTTAGAAGGGTCAACGTCCTGCAGTTCAACTTTAAGCGGATATTTGACCTCAAATGTATTATTCTGTAACGATACAGATTCAATAAATACCTGTTCACTATACTCGTTTGCAGAAAGTGACTCGTGATAAACATCCGGCAACTTTTCTGCCTCCCAAAATTGCCGGACACAATGATCAAGATCAGGACTTACAACTGTATGCATAGTGACGGTTGTGTTGGAATAGTAACAGTTTGTGGAAGAGACGATGTATCCCAGCTGAGTGTTCAATAAAATTGGATCTGCTGGGCCACCCTCTATCTTCCCATCTAGTATAATTTTGAAGAAAACATCACTTGCAAGAAGCAGTGACATCTCTTCTGGAAAGTGAAAGTCATTATCAGCCAATGCAACATTCTTAGGAATAATAAAATTGCTTAAATCAATCTGCTTAGAAGCTTAGAAGTGATTTTATTTATTATTGAGCAAGTCATGTTAAGTTTAAAATCATTTACTAGTGATTCAATGCATAAATTCATGCCCTTGTTAGTAGAGTTGCTAGAAATATCACCCAGAGTAGCTACATTTTTATGCAAACCAAAAAGCAGGAAAAAATAATAAAAAACTATGGGATTCAATAAAGAAAATCACTTACACAAATAAACAAAAAAAACTACCACTGGAATTACTTGCATCAACTGATCCAAAGAAAGCTTTAAATGACGCTAATCAATATTTCTCTACTGTTGGTAGTAAACTGGCAGAGTCGTTATTATCGAAACACCGCAATCATCAATCACAATCTGATACTAGGAACCTTTCTGACGTAGACTCTTCTAGTAGTGCACAGTCTTTTGGTTTACTCGCAACAGATGAGGCTGAAATCGAAACTCTAATTATAAACCTTGAAAATGATTGTGCAGTTGGGATTGATGAAATTTCGAGTTCTTTTCTAAAAGAACACAAAGCGTCTATAATACCCCCACTCACATACATCTGTAACCTATCATTTTATAATGGTGTTTTCCCCCAAGCTTTTAAGTCTCAAATCGTACTTGTATACAAAAGTGGAGACAGAGACCGTATCAACAACTATCGGCCAATTTCAATTCTTCCGAGTCTGTCTAAAATTTTAGAACGTTTGATGAATAACAGATTAGTTAAATACTTGGAAAGTAGAAAGCTTATTAGTGATTCCCAATTCGGTTTCCGTAGAGGAAAATCGACGGTAGATGCGGTGCATAAACTAATTGACTACGTTATTACCAACATGGACAGCGGTAAAAAAGTAATTGCAATTTTCTTGGATTTAGCTAAAGCGTTTGATACGGTCTCTGTCCCACTTTTGATATATAAGTTGGAGAGACTGGGTGTCAGGGGTCTTCAACTCAAACTATTTGCGGATTACCTCACAAACAGAACGCAAGTCGTTAAAATAGGTAACATGCTCAGTGATGAGCTTCCTGTCACATTTGGGGTCCCACAGGGTAGTATCCTTGGCCCTACGTTGTTCCTAATATATATCAACGATTTATGTAACCTAAAATTACAAAGTGGAAGTATAATAACGTTTGCTGATGATACTGCCCTGTTGTTTAGTGCCGACACCTGGCAGGAGGCTTTTCGCTGTGCGCAGGATGGTTTGAACAAAACTACTTCATGCCTTCACGATAACGTACTTACCTTAAATAGTGATAAAACCAAATACATTACCTTCACATTTAGAGAGCCTAATCAACCACCAAAGGACCAATTCTCTCTAAAAGTGCATTATTGCGAAAATCGCATAAATACTACATGTAATTGCTCTTTACTTGAAAGAACTGATAAGTTAAAATATCTAGGCGTATTTATTGATAATAATTTAACTTTTAAATATCATATTGATTCAGTAGCCTTTAGGTGCCGAAAACTTATCTTTATCTTTAAAACACTGAGACACGTGGCGGATGTACAAGTTATGAAATCAGTTTACTACGCCCTATGTCAATCAAATCTCTCATACTGCATAACTTGTTGGGGCGGAGCAGCAAAGACACACCTAATTAAATTAGAGAGAGCACAAAGGACCATCCTGAAAGTTAGTAATTTCCTGCCTATACGCTATCCCACCACAGATTTATATAAACTATCTAATGTTATGACTGTACGACAACTTTTTATTCATCAAATAGTTTTAAAGAAGCACAATGAGTTAACTTTTGATGCTAATAATCTATTAGGTAAACTAGGTAAACGCAATTCCTCTGCCGTCTGTCCCACGATGTGTCTTAAAACTAAATCCTCAAATAGATTTTACTGCTTCCTTGGAAGTTACCTGTATAATAAAATAAATAAGGTTCTGTCAATGTATTCACTTCCGCAGTTTACCTGTAAACATAAAGTATTAGAATGGCTTTTAAGTAAGGATTATGATCAAACTGAAAGTTTGTTGGCAGTCTTATCTTAATATCTTAATTATTTTGTACAAACTTACGAACACACATAAACACTCACGTACACGCACTATCACCCACACATATATTCACGCACACACACTATCACCCACACATACATTCACGCACACAAACGTACACCCGTACACACATAACATATACTCATCCACACACTTTACTAACATATTTCTGAAAGTTCTCATTACCAGGTTTTGTAAACTAAAATACTGTATGTTATAAGCTATGTTAACTACTTACAGTAGGGGGAGAGCCTGGTGATCTGTCACACAAGGTAACTTAGTATAGACACCAGCTCTCACCACAAAGAATTAGTACCTGCTTAGCTAATAATATTGTCATAAAAACTGTACTTTGTGATGAGAGAAATAAAGATTTTTATTATATTATATATTATATTAATCCCAGTTGCTTAGCTAAGGCCGTGGTGCAAAATGAAGTCTGGCTACCGCAGTCCAAAAGTGCTCTTACAATAAACTGTTTATTGTTGGCTATAGATATTTTAACTTTAGCAGTAGGCAGCAATATATTTTCAGCTAGCGGCTGGGAGATGTGCAAGTTTACCTGCTGTGTCTGTTGACTCTCATTTGCTTCCTGTTTTGGTTTTTCCTTTACATGAATCAGCGAGTGTCAGAATGAAACAATCTCACATTTAACGGGTCCACCTTACGTAGTATGATGCAAGACAACAATGCATTCCACTCATTGACCGGTTGGTCAAGATTTCCGAGTGCTGTAGTATGTTGTCGCACCTTAGCCACCAAGTCTCTTAGCTGCTGGGCTGTTCCGCGCTGGATACTTGGCAAATCTAACAAGCTGGTTACATGCGCATTAACCATCAATGCAGGATTGTCATACCTTTTCTGTAAAAGCTCTAAAGCAGATTCATATGGCTTACCGACGATGGGTAAGTTGTCAATTATCTGTAATGGCTCCCCTCTCAAGTACTTATTTAGAAAGCATAGCTTCTGGATGTCAGTTATTTTTGTGTCATAGTGAACAACTGCTCGGAACATTTCTATAAATGTTTTGTAAAAAGATGCATCCTTACCATCAAAAATAGGTATATCTAAAGACGGTAGCTTAGCTCCGGCGTGTGCGTTCTCCAATGGCGGATCTTCCCGTGTAAACTGCTTCATGAGGCACTTGATTGCTACGAGCAAGTTTAGGTAGCGCTCTTCATCGTCATCATCGACGGGTTCGCCCAAAATTTCTAACTTCAATACGGTTTCCTTGTACTTAGCATAAGTTTCAATAAGATTGCTTCTGCGCACTTCTAAATCTTCGACGGTTAACTGTGTCGGCGTAGTTTCAGCGAGATATTTTTCCAGCCGAGTAAAAGACGCACGACATTGGCCTCTTTCTTTGTTAAATTTTTTAATGTCTTCTGCCATTTTTCTACCGAAATTTCTGGGTCAATACTGCTATACTGTGATATCAAATCGAATTCAATATTTTTTCTTCACTTCTATATGCCTTTTGATGCATAAAATAAGCGAAATCGTTCTAACAATTGTACACGTACGCAGATTCGATTTTTGACAGACAAGTGAAGGCTCGTTTACACGACAATTTTCTATGATCGCTGCATCGTTTGCATCAAGTGAGTTGAAACGTTGAGACAGATCACGACTGTTTCGCCGCCCGCGCCGGTTTGCCGACACCATAGACAAGGCAACTCTTAGAAAAATGACGCCGCCGTGACGAAGCGAAATTGAGGAATGCAAACACTGATTTATCCAGTAAATAATTATACGCGCACTTAGATAACACTTGAACTATTAAACTTAGTTTTCGGCGCCAATGTAAAGATCACTACATGTAAATCAAATCACGTTTTATAATTTAAATCGAATTTATTACAAGGAAGACACCATTTCGTACAAGCCTTGAAAAGGAAGAGGTAGTGTTGCCACAGTTAAAAACTTATGTTCTAAACAAATGGCACGAAAAGGTACCGGTCCAGAAGTGCCGCATACTTGCCTCGCTTGGTCGCCGCCGCAAACTCAGCTGCTGCACCGGCTGTCTGCGTAGTGTGGCTAAGGTGACTAGGGGCAAAAGTGCTGACGCACGTGGCGTCCCACAAGAGGCACTTCCCCTTTTGCAAATCCAACCCAATTACAAATTAATAAAAAATAAAATAAAATCAGACAAAGAAAAATCATGCAATAAAATCAGTCATTTAAGAATTCCTTTACGCTGTAAAAATATTGATCTATTAGCGAAAAGTTTATAACCTAATGAGTGTATGACAACATTTTACATTAAAATGCTGTGTTGTTTAATGGTTGAGACCTGTAATTGGCTTTGAGGTGCTTATGTAATTATTAATATAAACGTTGGGAGATCAACAAATGCCGCGAAAATGTATAGCGATGCTGCGGAGCGGCAGAATCGCAAACGAAACAAAAGATAGACGCTAGGTAAGATAGACGCTAGATCGCCGGTACAGTCAGCGCTTGAGTTTTCTGCCTTGAACATGTGCTTGTCAATTTTGACAGGATTAAACTAGAACTAAATTATCTGTCTTTTTCTAATGAGAAAACCGAGACAAACAGAATTAGTTTTTTTTTATCATTAAAAATGTGCTTACTCTTGACCTCGATCTAGTCTTGAAGACAGAGATGAGGTCAACAATGGAACGAGCTTGCCCAGAAGAAGCCTGTTCACTCGCGACTTGAAGAGATTCGGGTTATATGAACTCGGGAACACAGACGCAATCAGAGAATTCCACTCTTTAGTCGTGCGCATTATAAAAGTTGTTTCAAAGCGCTTTGTGCGAATGTGCGGAATATCATCCAAGTATGGGTGATATCCTGCAGTGCGTCTGGACTCCCGATGGTAGAAGGGAGATGGTGGAATTATACTCGTGGAGCTCTAGAGCACACTCTCCGAAGTACAATCTGTAGAAGACCGACAGACATGCAACTTTGCGTCGGTGGGCCAGACTGTCGGTTTTCACCAGCATCTCATCACCAACGAGCTTCTTGGCTCTGCGATCTATCGAGTCAAGTGCGGCAAGTTGGTATTTAGCTGAGCCATCCCAAAGGTAACAGCAATTCTCCATGCACGATCGGACTTGGGCTTTATATAAAACTAGAAGCTGTCCAGGAGTGAAGTAACGCCTAACCTTATTGAGGATGCCCAGCTTTTGTGCCGCAGTTTGGGCTTTTGACTCAATATTAGCGCTTAAGTTAAGGTTTCCACACAAATTCATGCCAAGTAGCTCGAGGCTGTAGGTAACTGGTACAGTTGTATCTTGAAAAGTAGGAGCCAGATTAAACGGACTCCTTTCAGCGGTGAACAGACACGCCTGCGTTTTGGTGGCGTTGAAACTCACCAGATTTTTGTCACCCCAGTCGGAGACACGACTTAAGATTGAGTTTATTCGATCTACCATGGCCTCTCTCGAAGAACGTATCTCGTCACTGTTGGCTTTGGTGCTTGACGTATATCTCTCGACGACAGTACTGTCATCTGCATAACCAACAATACTAGGACCAAGTAGGTCGTTGATGTGCAGCAGGAAAAGAGTCGCAGAGAGAACAGACCCCTGAAAAACCCCGGCATCAATAGCCATGAGGTCAGAGGAGCGGCCATCAAGGACTACTCGGATCGACCGTTCAGTCAGGAAGTCAGAAATCCAAGAGCAAAAGTCAGCGTGAATGCCGTATGCAGGAAGTTTGCTCAGCAGACTTGCATGCCACACCTTGTCGAAGGCCTTCGAGATGTCCAGTGACACGGCAAGGGCTTCGCCGTATTTCACGATTGCCTCCCCCCAGCAACGCGTGACATACACTAGAAGATCCCCAGTTGTTCGTCCCCGGCGAAAGCCATACTGACTGTCACTGAGTAGGTCGTTAGCTTCTAGGTATGTAAGCAGTTTTCCATTAAGTACCCTTTCCATAACTTTGCCGAGTATGGTAGTGATGGCGATTGGCCGTTAGTTGCTGGGGTCGGCACGACAACCCTGCACTGGCACTGGCTGTACGTTGGCAATCTTCCAAGATTTTGGCACCGTTTTTGTTTTTAGAGAGAGGCGGTACAAACGTGTTAGCACAGGAAACAACTCAGGCGCACAGTTTCTCATGATTTTTGCTGGTATTCCATCAGGACCGCTTGCTTTGTTCACGTCTAGGCATCAGAGTACTCTACGAACCTCTTTTGCGTGTATTGTGACCTCCGACATTAAAGAGTCACAGCGAAGAATCGTTGGCGGTTGATAGGAGCCGGCATCTAAATGAGTATTGCTTGCAAATAGAGACGTAAATAAATTTGCTTTCTCTGTCTAGCGACCCGTCAGGTTTTAGCAGGGGAGGTAATGTAGGACAGCAGAAGTTTGCTTCGACCGATTTGGATAGGGACCAAAATTGTTTGCTACCAGTTCGGTCACAATACGACTGACATGGTCGTAACGTGCCTTTTGGATCACCCTCTTGCAGAACTTTGCAGCATAATTGAATGCCTTTTTCTTCGCGCGAACCCGTCGAGCTCGAACTTTGCGATCACGGGCTTGAACCCAGGCTTGGTATGCGGACTGCATTCGAGATTTAGCGCGAGCGCAGTCCGCATTGAACCAAGGTCGGGCTTTGTGACTGAGCGGTACGAGTATGTCGGAGAATGGAATAAAGTTTTCCATCCCCTGAGGTATCACATCCGCAACCGCTTCAGCTGAACAAGAGGGATCGTCCGAAGAAAAACACACTGGCTGCCATGGGTAGGATGCAAAGAAGTGCCGCATCTCATCCCAATCTGCTGACTCGTATCGCCAAACTCGCCTCGTGCCTCTTGGGCTATCATCCGGAGGAGAGCTGATCGACACGGACTTCACCAGACAGTGGTCGGATGTTCGCAGCGGAGCTGATACCGACACCCAGTGCCTGTCCGGATCTGAAGTCAGCAGTAAGTCCAAGCAATTGGGCGTGTGTCCGTCTACATCAGGCACCCGCGTAGCTACATTCACCAGCTGGGTGAGATCTAGCGACAATGCATATCTGCGCGCCTCTCTCCCAGCATGGTCAGTTTTCTGGTATGGGAACAACCACTCCCCCAGAAAACGAAGCTGCGCTGTTGGGTACCGTTGTACGGCACAGTCCGCCTTCTCTAACAGGTGCTCAAAGAGCCTGGTCGTCTCCTGGTCACCACTGTGCGACCGATAGACATCGACGTAGAGAGATTTTTCTATGCCGGTGTCCACCATAATCCACAGTGTTGATGACCCTGAATCTTCAGAGCAACGGAGACGCCGATAGGAAATCCCCGTACACACAGACCCCGGCTTGTTTTTTAAACTTGTGTTCCAACGAGTAAACCGGGTAGTTGAATTACGCCACGCCTGACGGCGTTGCTATTTGCGTCTCCGTTAAAAAGAATAGGTGCGGCTTCTCGGTCTCAAGGTGGAAGTGGACCGGATCAAGATTGGAGTGCAACCCCCGGATGTTAATGAGGTGCACTCTTAATGGGAGGAAGTGCCGCCGTTTAAATACCTTTTTCTTTTTACACGTTTTCATGGGGAGTTTGTTGTTGTGGGGAAACGGAAACTGGTCGAGACGCGGCTTGGTTATCAAATGAAACTCTTCGGCTCATCTGACCAGTGGGGAACTCACCTGGAGACTGCGGGGGACTTGCGGTGTATTAGTTGTTGTCTTTTTGAAAGGGAAACTGTGTATAAAAAAAGATAAAAAGTTCGATAAAAAGGTATTTACGCCATTTTCTTTCCAATCATGTGATTTTATGTTGCGTCTAAATTCATTGTTTCTTTCCTTTCTTTTCTTTTCTTTCCGAGAGATCGTTATGGTCCACATTTGTTTGAATTATAATTTCATTCGGTAAATTCGTAAGAATATTATCAAGGCATGAATTTGTTTCATTCCTTACAAAAGTAGGCTCTATGAAGAGAGGACTAAAGTTGTAAGAGGCTAGTAGAGAAAGGAATTCCTTTTTGTAATCGTCGTAAATGAGTCAGCAATTTTTCAAGTGTATTTTAAAACGATTCAAAATTTTTACGCACAGGATTGCGATATATGCAACAGACACTCGTTTCCGTATTTTTGTCTTTAATGCCACAGATTTCAAATTCTTCCCTTTTATACAGTCGTTTGCAAATATCGAGATCCTCACTGTCATCGGGTACTCTACCTAAAATAAGAGTCCCACCTCTTTTCATGTTAACTCTTGTATTGCTTGATACAATTTTGTAAACTAAACAAGGATACATTCAAACTAGTTAAAAAATGTTCAGTTATACACACATATTTTGGTTTTACATTTTTTAAATATATTTCTAGCTCAAATTTACTACTTGTAATACCACATATATTTTGACAAAAAACTGTGAGCCCTTTACCATTTGAACACAAACAAGATTTATTCTTGTTAGGCTCGAAAAAACATGCTTGCTTTAGGATCATTATCAGTATTGTCTATACTTTTATCAAAAACATTTTCATTTTGGTGTGAAATTTGAGGTAATTTAAATTGTGAAATTAAGTCATTCAAGTCATTGAAAACACTTTTAAATCCAACGCTATTGATTTCACCATTTCGTGCGTTGAAAATTTTATCTGAGTATTCTAAATTTGGGGTACCCATTTCGTGGCGCGTTTGGCCTACCTATCCGGGTGCATCCGACACACGTGACCCGCCCAATACCACTTTAATGTGGCAGCCTTTTTGCCGACGTCAGCGATACGGGTTTTGGACCGCAGTGTTGTGTTCCGGATACGGTCGGTCCTCTTTACACCTAGTATGCTGCGCTCCATCGCCCTTTGGCAGACCGCAAGTCTGAACTTCTGTGCCTCAGTCAGTGACCATGTCTGGGCTCCGTAGGTTAGGACGGGCAAGATGCACATGTCGACGAGTCTCCGTTTCAAGGATAATGGGAGAGTCCCTTTAAGTAAATCCTTCATGGACCAGTAGCTCCTCCACGCGTTTTCTATTCGGCGACTGATTTCTTTATCTTGCCTGTGGTGGAAGGAAACTAACTGACCCAAATAGATATATTCGTCGACATATTGTATCTCTTGCCCGTCTACCACGACCCTACGTTTAGTGCCATTGGTCATAACGTTTGTCTTTGACTGGTTCATATGAAGTCCAACCTTGCGGCTCGCCACATCGAGTTCGATCAGCATGTCTTGCAGCTCATTGGCTGATGGAGCGAAAAGCACAATGTCATCGGCGAAACGGAGGTTTGTTAACCTGTTTCCGCCGACATCAATGCCCTTTCCACCCCATGATATTGCCAGGGTTCTGAAAATCTCTTCAAGAGAGCTTGTAAAAAGTTTGGGAGAGAGTGGGTCACCCTGCTTGACACCTCTTAGGATTGGGAAATTGGGGCCAGATGACTGAAGTTTAATGTTGGCAGTGCTATTAGCGTAAATAGTTTTTATCATGGAATGGGTACTCCATGATGGACGCCGAGGCAGAGGAAGGCCCAAGAAGCGGTGGAGAGTTGATCTGGATGATTTTAGAGACCAGTGGCCCAAAGTCGCAATAAATAGGGAGGAATGGAAATGTATGGGGGAGGCCTTTGCCCAGCAGTGGGACAGTATAGGCTAGTAAAAAAAAAAAATCTAAATTTTTATTCGAATCAAGGATATAAACATATTCCTATTTTAAATTATCTGAGTCTAGATATTTATTGAAAGTCTCAATCCTACGGTTGGACAAATTTGCATGCTTTGAACACTTGAAAGTAGGTGCACAAACAATTATGTTCGTGTGTTGAACTTTTTCTAGTTTTTGCCTCATGTGTTCTACAAGTTCAAGATAATTTTGAGAACTTTTGAAGTCTGAGTCTCCAATGAATATGACACAGAAATCGTTCATAGTGTAGTTTAACAGCTTCTTGTCTATGTCAGTGAGTAATTGTTCAATGCATCCGTGAGGTGTGCAATAGTGACATACTTGAAAGTCTCTGAATATTGTTAGAGCAAGATCTAGTACAAGTACGTAACACCTTTCACTGCTGACAAAACACATCTTGTAAACGGGTATTGTCTCCCCAGGTTTTTCTGTTTGCGTTGTATCTTGTAGTTTGTCAATTGTGATTTCGTGTTCCATATTAGCGTTTTCTTCTGTACATCCTTTGTCTATCATAATTTCACTCTTTAGTTCATGTAGTTCATCCAGAGTTTCACATAATTGTTCCTGCAGTTCTGTAATTTTTTCGATGATAGTCGCTAGTTGTATATTCAAACTTTCAGTCTTCGCGTAAATATCTTGCTTGGCGTCTGATGATTTTGAAAGAAAGAACTCTTGTTTATCAAGGTTACGTTTTATTAAATCAAATTTTTTTAATTGTGTTTCTTTTTTGGAATTTATTTTTTTTGTACTTGTGCCAAAATTACTCTTTGCCTTTGATGATGTAGAAGTACAAATTCTAGTTAGTGCAGCAATTTTCGTATCCTATTTTTTTATTACATCTTTCAATTCTGAGATTTCGCATATATACTCATCAAGTAGTTTATCGGCAGTATTGTATTTAGTATTTAACTCCTCTAGTTTGAAAGCACTTTCTATCAACTGCTCTTGCATATAATTTTTTTCGTATATTTCTGGACAGCTTCTGTTATGTTGAATATCTGTCTAGGTTGTGTCTAAGTCGTCGTCATTGTCCGTCAGTATCTCAAAAAATTTTTTTGTAATAACATTGATATGTACATTCTTCCTTTTCGTAACACGGTCTATGTTAGAGGAAGTTTGAGAAATGTCATTAATGTCATCATCTTTGGTGTTCCCTTTGCTCGTCGCTTTATAACGATTGAGTTCTTGCAACATTTCACGTTTATCAGGAGAGCTGCTAGCTGTTGGTTTTCCTGACACATCGAAAGTGTTTATTTCCACTTCGCTAGGATAAGTTACACTATTATCTTCCCCCCTTATTGATCTTTCACTCAGACAAGGTTCTTTTAGAGTAAGTAGGGGTATAGGAACTGCCGATGCATTCTTGTTCGTGTCACTAGAAGACGACGTCAAATTATTTTTGGTAGACGACATTGTCGGCGTCAAATTATTTTTGGTAGACGACATTGTCGGCGTCGTAGATTTCCCCACTTACCGCGATTTAGTCAAACAGGATTTACATTTCCAGTTGTTTTTTTTCTCCTTGGTCATCAAACAAAACAACTGATAAGAAGTTGTTGTACAATCCTGGTGATAAGGTTGGCAACAGCAAGAACATTTTAAAAGTTGCTTGACAGTAATGCTCCTTTGACATTTTGCGCAGTTCAGAGTCATTATGGGACTTTGGCACGCACAAAATAACAGAGAAAAAAAAAATGCAAAAAAAAAGCTAGCTGGCTGCTAGCTGGCACGACGGAGCATTCCAGGATTTTTCGCTAGTTGGCGGGACAGCCTTTACCACGTTGGCTTTCGTGGTACTTGGGCCCCCATCTACCTGCGGTCGGCCAACGGCAGAGACTGTGCCTTTGATCCCGCTACCCTCCAGTATGAGTTACCCGGAACAGACTTGCCTAGAGACCACGACCGTTCCTAAGCCACGCAACTGTCCACCTCCGATCCTCCAGTGGCACTGGCACTCCCGCACACCGACGGAACACAGACAGGTTGTTTGGCGTCGGGCTCCGGCGGGAGGGTGGTCGTGAGCCATGCGGCCGAAGCCTACCATCGCTGAGAGAGACCTTCAGCTGTCACCACAGAACGTGATGTCCCGTGGCGCCGTTGCCCGGGGTGGACCGCTAGGAGGTAGATCTCTACCACCCCAAAAACACCTATAAATAATAATAATAAATTTTTATTTGGAACGCCAACAGTGTTATACAAGTTATGTAATTGACTAATGAATACTTATCACACCAATTACAGGCATTCACTTCAAGCTAAGACATGCGATCAAAAACCAATAGGTCTGTCTATATGCCATCCCTAAAACACAAATTACAAAATATCGCTTATATAGGTACTTTATACGGGTTAGGCAAAGCTTCAACATTTTATAAACATAATGTCTAGAATATTCATATGGCTTGACATCAATCAACATCATACTCTTACTACATTTAATTCCGCAAACAATCAGGCTGATGTCAGCCTAAGGTTAAAACCGACTCGATTAAGGCAATTTAATTTTCATTCTTATTTGTTCTCTGGACTGGAACCCCTTCCACGCCTTTTTTTTCGCTGGGGAAAATGCGTTACACATCCCCTCCCGTTAGGGGACGGGAGGGGTAAGTGGGACTCCCTGGCACTAGTTGCCGGTATACCCACTAAACAACCCAGTGTCACTCCCACATGGCCCGAAAGGCAGGGAACTGGGAAATCGACAAAGCAACTACCAACCTACCTACAATAAATTCAGCGACACAATGAAATACATGATTTATCTAATAAATTTTGAATGGCGGACATCTTGAAAAATGGCCGAATCACAAAACCTATTAGCGCGTCAGGCAGACGACAACGGGGCCCGAGCGGATGACAAACGCGCCGGACGATCTGCGTCATGTTGCGCTTACTATAGAAACACGTACTGATCCCGTGGCGGAATATGCAAGCGGTAAAGAACCGCACCGGAAGTGGATGCAAGACTACAACGGTACGACCGCGCGCGGAGCAGACCCTCATAAGTATCAAAACTAGTCAGCCCTACTTCTTCTTCTTTAAACTTAAGAGCTGTGCTCTTGTCGGTGGAGTAATCGCCAATGTTTCCTTGTTTCCGCCAGTTCCTTCACCTCCTGATACGACTCGACCTGTACTTTTTCTTTTATTTGTTTCATAAAGGTTCTCCTCGGTCGGCCCCTTCCTCTCTTTCCCTCAATTTTCCCTTCTATGATGTTCTTAATAAACGAATCGTATCGTATCAGGTGGCGAATCATATTTCCTCTCCGGTTCTCTATAGTTTGTACGATAGATCTCTTTTCTTTAACCCTTACCAGTACCCTTTCAAGTACCCTTTCATTTGACACCATTTCTGTCCAGCTTACGAGTATACCTTCCATCTTTCGCCAACACCACATCTCAAACGCCTCCAGCCTCTCTCTGTCCCTTTGTATCATTGTCGACGTTTCTCCCCCATAGAGTGCGATAGTCCAGATATATGATTTAATAAACCTTTTTAAAAATTTTTGTCATATCTTTTTAGATTTAAGTATATGTTTCTTCCGGTTGAAGGCTTGTTTGGCTATTGCAATTCTGGCTATTATGTCTTGTGTGCATCGAGAGTCATTATTTATTATACTTCCAAGATAAAAACTATTCACTTGCTCTATTATATTATTACCCAGTTTAACAGGTCTATTGTTCGGTGGCTTTTTGGATGCTGTCATTATTTTAGTTTTGTTGGCATTTATCTTTAATTGGTATTTTTCAAATATATAATCCATGGTGCTAATCAGATTTTGTAGCTGTATATCAGTTTCTGCTAATGCAGCAATATCATCTGCAAAACGTATAAATTTAATATTTTCTTCATTAATTTTGACCCCCCCTTTAGCATTCTCTTTAATTTCCTTAATTGCACACTCTATGAAAATGTTGAATATCAACGGTGAAAGAGGACAACCCTGTCGAACTCCTTGTCGAATCCTTGCTGTTCCTTTTTCTTCGCCAACCTCAATTATTGTTACCTGCTCCTTATACAATTCCTTTATAATCCTTCTATCCCTGTATTCCACTCCAATATCCTTAAGTGCTGTCATCATCAACCTCCAGTCCTCCCTGTCAAATGCCTTCTCTAAATCGATGAATGCTATATGCGTGTTTAGCCCTAGATCCATCCTCCTGTCAATTATCATCAGCAGTGCCAGTATACCTTCTCTAGTACCCTTTTGCTGTCTGATTCCATATTGGTCATCTCCCACCACTTCCTCTACTTTAGGTCTTAATCTGTTCTGTATTATTTTCAAGATAATTTTTGAAGCCTGTGATATGAGACTCAAAGTTCTGTGCTCCTCGCATTTGAGGGTTTTCTGTTTTTTAGGTAGTGTTACAGTTTTAGTTACTATGAAGTCTTTTGGCATTTTCCCTTCTATATAGATAAGTTGTGTAATTTCAAAAAGTTCGTCAAGTATTGGCATTGGGTATATTTTATGAGTTCGATGTAAATACCATCTGCTCCCGCTGCTTTTCCGTTTTGTATACTATTTATAGTTACCAGTCAATAATTCGTGGCACTTTAAAATCGAAAATTGTGTTTTGTATAACTGCTTCTTCACGAATTTAACGATAGACATTAAACAATAAAAATCCTGCTCCTAATCGTACCAGTTTTTCCAATATTCTTACGAAATATTTTAGTGTTTTCAAGGAAACAAAGTAAAATCTCAGTATTGTTGACACAACCCTTACTTTGGCTAGACATTTGACAGCTCAACATTGCCATATGAAAATCTTCGTTTTGTTTTTAATTCTTTATTCATGAGATTTTGGTCTACCTATACTAACACGAAAAATATATTTATTTAAATTATTTATGTATTTATATATGTTTATTTATATTTATGTATCCATGAATATTTATATAATTTATGATATGTACATTCATAGTTATAGAATTTATGTATCTTTAGTTGCTTATATGGTAATTTATTTACTTATTCTATTTTTAAATAACTACATCTTTCTGTTAATTTCCATTACACGCAGTGCTCTTATTGTATTATTTCCTATCTTCAAAGGTTGCCTTTAAAAGATCGCTTGTAGCGATAAGGCCGCCTTTGCCCACATTAGCATAAGGTTTTCTGTTCTGTATGATTTATTTTATTATAATGTGTGCAATAAAGAATCAATCTATCTGTCTATCTATCTATCTACCTCTGGCTCTACCTCTGGCTCTACCTCTGGCTCTACCTCTGGCTCTACCTCTGGATCTACCTCTGGCTCTACCTCTGGCTCTACCTCTGGCTCTACCTCTGGCTCTACTTCTGGCTCTACCTCTGGCTCTAACTCTGCCTCTACCTCTGGCTCTACCTCTGGCTCTACCTCTGGCCCTACCTCTGGCTCTATCTTTTGCTCTTTTTTTGCTCTACCTCTAGCTCTAGCTCTACCTCTAACTCTACCTCTACCTCTACATCTACCTCTACCTCAACCTCTACCTCTACCTCTACCTCTACCTCTACCTCTACCTCTACCTCTACCTCTACCTCTACCTCTACCTCTACCTCTACCTCTACCTCTACCTCTACCTCTACCTCTACCTCTACCTCTACCTCTACCTCTACCTCTACCTCTACCTCTACCTCTACCTCTACCTCTACCTCTACCTCTACCTCTACCTCTACCTCTACCTCTACCTCTACCTCTACCTCTACCTCTACCTCTACCTCTACCTCTACCTCTACCTCTACCTCTACCTCTACCTCTACCTCTACCTCTACCTCTACCTCTACCTCTACCTCTACCTCTACCTCTACCTCTACCTCTACCTCTACCTCTACCTCTACCTCTACCTCTACCTCTACCTCTACCTCTACCTCTACCTCTACCTCTACCTCTACCTCTACCTCTACCTCTACCTCTACCTCTACCTCTACCTCTACCTCTACCTCTACCTCTACCTCTACCTCTACCTCTACCTCTACCTCTACCTCTCCCCCTCCCTCACCCACTCCCCCTCCCTCCCCCTCCCTACCTCCATCCCATTTCCTCTCCTACTCCCTATCCCTGCCCCTAACCCTACACCTACTCCTATCCCTATTCTTAACGCCGTCTTAACCGCTATCCCAATCCTTATATAAACATACAAACGACACCCATATTGATTTAAAGACATTTTAACCATTTCGCACCCCAACCCCATCCCCAGGAGATGATGGTATTTCACGTCCACTACCTTATATTTTAAAATTATTGTAGTTTTCGTAATCAGTGATCCGATAAACCATACAAACGTCACCCATATTGATTTTTAGTTATATCAACCCTATCGCACCCCAACCCCATCCCCGGGGAATGATGGTATTTCACGTCCGCCACATTGGACTTCAAAACTGTTTTATTTTTCATAATCAGCGACGCGATAAACCATACAAATGATACCCATATTGGTTTTAGACTTTTTCACCCCATTTCCCTCTTAAAGGGGTTGAATTTGGGGTGGAATTTCAATAACAGATATGTATGTTCCACAGAATTACAACCCTAATGCCTAAATAATAAGTTTAGTGGATATTTCTTTGAAATGAAGGAGTTTCAACTACATCCCCCTTTTCACCACTTAGGGTGTAAAATTTTCAAAAACCCTAAGAAACGTAAAACTTAATATTTAGTCGTCAGTCTAAATAAAAACGGACTTTCATACAAACTTTCATCCCTTATTTCACCCCCTTAGGGGATGAATTTTGAAAAATTTTTAAACGTTTTTTTTTTGTTTTTTACCAAAAGCTTAAATACAAATTTTTATAGTTCTACCATTAAAACTGAAAGACTTATAGACCAACATACGGAAAAAAAACATCCCCTTTTTCAACCCCCTTGAAAGGTGATTTTTAAGAAATGCTTAAACACCTGTTTCTTTGTTTTTTATCAGAAGCTTAAATTCAAATTTGTGTGAATCTAGCTCAAGAAACAAAGGACTTTCATACAAACTTTCATCCCTTATTTCACCACCTTGGGATATTACGTTTTGGTCACTTCTTTGGTGTCGCGATTTCAAAATCGGTAGGTTATTATACTGACCTCCCGCCTTGAAACCCTCAAGGAAGAGGAGGGTCAGGATCCCTGTCTACATAAATTGTATTCCCCAAGACTTTTGACAGTATTATTGACGTGTGTATGGCGGATTGTTTCTGTAGTACATGTATGTTCAAGTGTGCGTTTAAATGTGTGCAATATTTGTGTATGGATTTAGCTACTACTCCAGATTTCCCTATTACTATTGGTATTACTTGGGTGGTTGTTTTCCAAAGCCGTGTTACTTCTTTTTGCAAAAGGTGGTATTTACTCAGTTTTTCAATTTCTTTAGCTCCTATATTATAGTCTCACGGTACGGTTATATCTATCAAGTATGTTTAATTTTAAATTTTATCTATGTATATTATGTCTGGTCTTTTGTGTGCTACTGTTACATCAGTGTGAAACGGTATCTCCCACATTATCTTAGCGGTCTCATTTTCTTTTACTTGTGGTTGGGTGAGTTGTTCTTTCCACCACAAGCTGGTTGTTTCGAGCTTGTGCTTTTTTAGTAGTGCCCAGTAAACGTACTGCATTAAGTTGTTATGCCTTTTGGTATAGTAAGTGCCTGCAAACTTCTCACAGCCTGCTACAACATCTTGTGCGGATTCATCCTTATTCATATTCATATTCATATTTATTCAGTTTTAAATATACATCGTCATAAATTAATTAATACATGAAGTAAATTCAATAAAATAAAGTATACATAAAAAAAAAAAAGTATACAATAATTATATTTGCTACAATTTGTGATTTAAAAACTCCTCTACAGAGTAAAAGGCTTTCTGGGCTAGCCAAATTTTAAGCCTTCGAATGAAGCTGTTAAGACCAGAACAATCCTGGATTTCAACAGGGATTTTGTTATAAATTTGTGAACCCATAACGTGTAAGGACCTATTGGACTTATGTAAGCGTTGAAATGTAGTCGAAAACTGCCTCTCTCTCCACTCACATTGACGTTTCCCAACCCACGTATTTTTTTGGAATTCATTAGTGTTTTGTCTAACATATTTAGCAACTTCCAATATATACAGACAGGGAACTGTTAAAATGCCCAAGTCGATAAAGTATTGTCTAGCTGGTTCGTCGTGAGGTAGTCTCATGATCCGACGGATAACCTTCTTTTGCATAATAAAAGGGCGGTCGCGGTCGACCGATAAACCCCACAGATCAATCCCATATGTAAGGTGGGAGTGGAAGTAACCATAATAGGCAGTAAGCAGGTTATGTCTCGTTAAGGTTGCTGTTAGTCGAGCAATAGCATAATATGCAGAGTTGAGTTTAGCACACAAACCGTCAACATGGTCACGCCATTGCAAGCCACTGTCAAAAATGAAACCAACAAACCGCGCCTGTCTTACGATTGGTATACTATTTCCTGCGACCACTACATGGCTTAGGGAGCTAGCCGTATTAGTTTGCCTCATCGAAAACTCTAGTAAATTGGATTTTTCCAAATTTAACTGCATCCCATTAGCAACGAACCAGTCTGCCAGTCTGCCAATGACCCCCTGAACGTTAGTAAGAAGATCTAAATCATTGTCTGCGTGGACTACAGCACATATATCATCAGCATACATTATGAATTCAGTACAGGGCGACACAAACGGTAGGTCGTTCATTAAAAGAAGAAAAATTGTATTTCCAATATTTGACCCTTGGGGAACCGATCTGTCGCCCACCAAACCCGCCTCAGACTTCCCACTACCCACCACAGTTATCTGACTGCGATTGGAGAGGAAAGAATTTAGCAGGTCCAGGGGGACGCCACGGATACCATAATGGTCAAGCTTGGAAAAAACGAGCTGATGATCAACGAGGTCGAACGCCCGTGAAAGATCAAAAAAGACAGCAGCAACTTTTTTCTTTTGCTCTAAGCAGCTAAGCACAGTGCGTGATAGGAGCCGTGCAGCCCCAATAGTTGATCGACCAGACTGGTAAGCGAATTGACGTTCAGATAGTATATCATTTTTGTTTAAAAAACTCATAAGCCTGTCACAGATGCCGGACTCAAAAATTTTCGAAATAGAAGGGACAAGAGATATAGGGCGGTAACTTTTATGTTCCTTTCTAGAGCCCTTGCCCTTATAAACTGGGGTAACTTTTATTATTTTTAATGATTTTGGATATTTTCCATTGATAGCCGAATCATTGAATTTATCGCATAACGCATTCAAAGTGCTTAGAGGTAATTTATGCAAAATATTAGTAGGAAGTCCGTAGATATCCTTAGTTGATTTAGGTTTGATTCTTTTTATTATTTTTGCTAGTTCTTCCACTGAAAATGGAAAAAAGAAAAACGCGTTTGGTACTTTTGGTACACTGGAGCGAAGGAGTTGTAGTGCTACAGATATTTTAGGTCTGAGTGGCGTGTCACGCACGACAGATAGGTAATAATCGTTAAGTGAGTTAGCAAGATGTACATCAGATCCCTCCGCGCCCCCGCGCCCCCGCCCCCGCGCCGCACACAGCGTGCCGCAACACGGCGAGGGAGTCACCTTCACGCCCCTTGTTAGTCTCACTTTTAATAATGGTCCACAAAGCACGCCCTCCGTCCGTACTCGATTCTAATATTTTGTTCAGAAACTGCTTTCGAGTTGACGTTAGTAAGCCAGCATGTTTACATTTCATGCTTAGGAAGAAATTATTTAATTCGACATTATGCGGATTAAACCGAACAAACATCGATAAAAGTTGTATAAATTGAGCACTTTCTTTGGTAGCTAGGTTACACCATGATTTATTCATATAGGAGACGGGAATCTTTTTTAGTGGACAGCATAATTCGAAAGTATGGACGAATGCATTTAATAAATCATCTAAACTAAACGAATTTGTAACTGCAGAACACGACCAGTCCCATTCACTAATCTCGTCAATAAATAGTTTAATATTCCTACTAGAAGTTATCCTCTTAACAATGTGTCTAGTTAAGTCAGAGTTCACCGGCATTTTTATGTCAATACCTACACCGTAGTGATCACTTATACCTGCGTCAACCGGGTGCGAGCTAATGCAGTGAGAGAGAAGGTCAGTATAACAATGGTCGATACACGTCTTCGATTCCCCACTAACTCGCGTCGGAAAATTTACTATTGAGGTCATATTAAACCGGCCCAAAAGGCTGAGGAGTTCACATTTCTGTTTAGTGTGCTTAAGCAAATTAATATTAATGTCACCTAAAATTAAAATATAAGCATTTTCATTCATTATACTATTAAATAAAGATTCTAATTGATTAAAAAATATTTCCAAGTCACCTTCCGTACAAGATCGATATATGCAACAAACAATTATGTTTAGTTCAATTATTTGAATCGCAGCAATTTCAATATGCATTTCAATTGAAAAATTACATAAGTCAGGGCGTTCCAAAAAAGTAACACTATTATGAGCATAAATGCAGACGCCCCCATGTTTTCGCGTTAAGCGGCAATAATTCGATGTTAAATTAAAATTTCGACTTGCTCTTATTGACGGAACACTGGATGGAATCTGATGAACTAAAAGTGACTAGTATCATCACTTTTAGTTCATCAGATTCCATCCAGTGTTCCGTCAATAAGAGCAAGTCGAATCCACAGCCAGATTGAAGGAGATTTTCTAGTACAGGTACCTTACGTCGTAGGCATTGTACATTCTGTAGAAAAACTCGCAGCTGTTTACATCCAATCGGGGCGCATGTAGTGGAGACACTGTCAGCAGTCGTAGCCGGCTTACTGGGAGCGCTCGAAATCCCCGCGCGTGCGGCCGGGACGAACGAGAAACCAGTTTGCGTAGCGGACGCCTTGCGGCCACACTGCAGGCGAGTTAAGATGCTCATAAATTCCTTCTGGAATACCAATTATAAAAGATGCGTGCCTATCAGAATTAATGTTGCGTTTTTCAACGTAGTAGTGTTCCGATATCTTGACGGTGTTTAAAAAATCCAGGACATTTTTAATGGTCGTTTCAGGTTTAAACGACCAGGCCTGAATATACTTTAACTGTTCGACGGCTTGAATCTGGTCAATTTTAGCTGATCCAATGTTGACCTTTGCACGTCTCTTCTTTTTATAAGTTACGCCTTTCCACTCATTATCAGTCGGTCGGCCATTCATAGTAGTTTCATCGTCAGTCTTCCGCTCGTTATCACCCGCTGTTATTGTAGCCACACCCGGGTGCGGATCGTCATTTACCGACTTAGTTTGAATTGGAGTCGACGTCACTTTTTCATTTGATTTAATGTTCTTAACTTTAGGCTGTTTCTTGTTAAGAATAGTAAGTGCAGATTTTGCGTTAGTCCTAGCTTGCCTGGCAGGTCGTTCCTGTGGTGGTGTAGGTTGTGCAGTTGTTGCTCGAACACATTCTTGTTTCTCAGTGGCAGTGGCGGTAGTTGCCGATTGAGTAAAATTGCTCTTCAGTTGCTCAATCGTAATAGTCTGCTTCGTAATTAGAGCATGTTGATCACCAATTTTAGCTTCTAAAGCACTCACTTTATTAACTTGTGAAGTAACGCTCGCCATGAGTTCCCGTATTTGCTTTTCAAGTAAAGCGGCCGTCATTTTAAGTAAGTATTATACACACAGCACACGTTAAGATGTTCACCGCAGGGGAGCGGGAGACAGACTGAGAGAGACGGGAGACAGACCTTAGTGGCACATAGCCGACAATTACCATCCACAGTTCTTTTGAGCACATCTCTTTAATGCTGTCTCGTAACTACAGCTTGGTCTTCAAAAGCTAAAATGGATGCTTCTAATGTGGGGGATATCGGTTGTTTTTTCAACCAGTGGAAGGAAAACTTTTCTTAAACTTATCTTTTTCTAATACTGCTCTGTATAACTGTCCATGTAAAGGTTTTGCTTTCAATTTGTTTATTCTATGTTTCAAAACTGCTAATTTAATTTCTCTATCTGTGTAAGTTTCCCCACTCTGGACCCTAGTTCTCTGCCATTTTCTTTCGCTTCTTTATTTATTGAATATTTATCACTGTCTTTGTCGTTTTAATTTATAGCTTTTAAAATGTAGTCGTTTCCGGTATCAAGGTATCTTTTGTATTTAACTATTTGAGTTTTGTATAATATTTCTATATTTGACAGTCCCTGTCCTCCCTTCTCGATTGGCGAATATAGTATTTCTACGTCTGCTTTTTGATGGTGTGCTTTATTCATACTAAGTATTTTTCTATTTCTTACATCAATCTGTTTTTAATCCGTAATTTTATAATTTACGACTCCAAATGAATATAGTAAAACGGGAACAGCGTATGTATTTATTGCTGTTATTAAATTTCGGGAACGAAGGTGTGAATTAGTAATGCTCTTGACTCTTCTGATATATTCTTTTTGTAATTGCTGCCTAACAACACTGTGTTAAATTTTTCCTGACTCGTTTATGCCTAGGTATTATTAGTTTTCGTCGGTTTTTAGGTGTTCAAATTCTTCCCCGCTTAGTTATACATGCCCATGACCTTGCTGCTTGTCTCTTCTTCCTGCTTTAAAGTATAAAACGTTACATTTGTCCAAAACAAAGCTCATTCCTATAACATTTGTAAAAAATTCAGTGCTATCTATTAGTATTCGTAAGTTATTTTTATTGTTCGCATAAACTTTTAAGCCGTCCATATATAACAAGTGATTAACTTTTGTATTATCTTTTAGTTTGTATCCTTTTTCTATGTATTTATTAAGAATTTGGGAGAGTGGGTTAATGGCCAGGCAGAAGAGAAGTGGCGACATTGAATCACCTTGGAATATTCCTCGCCTGATGTAAATTGTCTCTGTAGTAATAGATTCACTTTTACCACGGGCTGTCATGATAACATTCCAGTTAGGCATGACTATCTCAAGAAAACTCTTGATAGCTTAAGGGTATTTATAAAGGTCAAGCATTCGTAGCAACCATTCATGCGATATACCTTCAAAGGCTTTCCGGTAATCAACCCATTCCATACTTAGGTTCTTTTGAGACTGATGAGAGTCTTCTAGTATGGCTTTGTTAATCATGAGATGATCGTTGCAGCCCCTGGCCCGTCGCCTGCATTTTCTCTGTTCAGGTGCAAGATAAAACTTTGGATAAAATTAATCATTGGTTAAACGCACATAATTTACAATTAAATTACGAAAAAACTAAAATAATAGAATTTCGGCCCTTTCAAAAACAATCACTCCACATACAATATAACTACAATAGTACAAAAATACTGACACAAAATACTTTTACTCTGCTAGGAATTCAAATCGACACTAACTTAAATTGGAAACAACATATTTTCAACTTGTCAAAAAAATTATCCTCTTTAGCTTATGCTCTTATGCAACTTAAAAAAACAACAAATTTTAAAACTACATTAACCACATACTACGCGAATGTCCAGTCGAGACTGTCGTATGGAATAATTTTGTGGGGAAATTGTTCTCAAATACACGATATTTTTGTGATACAAAAAAAAATTATAAGAATACTTGCAAATATTAAACAAATCAATACATGTTAACCATTTTTTATTGAATACAAAATATTAACCGTTACTTCACTATATATATTAGAATGCTGTAAATTTGTCAGAAAACACATAAATCTCTATTCTCCAATCAAAACAATTAAAAAAAATAACAGAAACTTGAATAAATTAAACCTACCACAAACAACTCTCAACTTATACAGATCCGGTCCTTTTTCCATGACAATTCGTATATACAACCACATTCCAAACAGTATAAAAAATCATGACAAATACCCAACTTTCATAAACCATCTTAAAAAAATCTTAATCAATAAAGCATACTATACACTAGGTGAATTTTTTAATGATATATTTGACTAAAATATTAAATTGACTAGAATATTAGGTTAAGGAATATAAGATTTGACTAACAGATTATTTTGACTTGAGTATTAGAATAAGGATAGTAATAAGGTTTTATCTTTAGACATCAATAGATTCAAAATGTTAAATTAATTTAAATTATGTACTTCTCTCTCTATCGTAATATTTGCGGTGCCCCTACGGGGTGTCATATGTATAGCTCTAAGTCTGAATTATTATAACACCTTAATTGTACCATATGACTGACAAATAAATGAATTGAATTGAATTGAATCATTATTTTTACAGTGAGCGTAAAGTTCATTAGCAATTATTGATGTGAGTTGTTTATACATTGTGGGAAGACATGCAATTGGGCGCCAATTTTTGGGATCCTTAGTGTTGTCGTTTTTAGGTATAAGAATGACTTGTCCTGTTGTTAACCAGTTTTCTGTTGTTTCGCTTTTGTTGATGATTCCAGTAACTAAATCTGCTAAATATTTGTGTGTGCTTGTTAAATACTTCAAATAATAGTTCTGAACTTTATCGATTCCAGGAGTTTTCCAGTTATAAGTTTTCTTCACTGCAGTTGTTAATTTGTCTATAGTTTTTTTTTATTTATTATTATTAATATTTATTAACAATGAGTTACATTAAGTTTGACACGAAAACCCTTATGGGGTTTAAGACGTGCCACATCTGGCGTTGCTTGTTAGTTCAATTACATCGCTTACTTATAGCTTTACATGAAATATTGGTATTCATTACATCAATTTAACACAAAATACAATCAAATACACATAAAACTACGTTATTGCAAGAGTTAAAGAAGAGAGAGAAGCCGTAAATAATGTAGCAGGCGAGAATGAGACACAACTATTTCACGTAGTCGCACTCATAGTCACCAGTACACAATGATGATAACTGGTTAACGTATTAAAATACAGGCTGATCCGAGTTACGTATTTTCTTATAGTAAATTTTTATTTTATTATTGAAGGTTAAAAAATTTGTCTTAGATCCGTTGGTAGGCCATTTAGCAGTTTAGGCACAAGAACATTGGCAGTTCTGTTTCCGTAGTAGTTTTTTACTATCGCAACAGAGTACTTTTGGGAAATAAGTGAGCGTGTGGAAACTGTATGAGATATTTTTTCCAGTTTTAGATCTCGAATGGGGTTTTCATTGTATTCTTTTAATATCGTTAATGCAAATTGTTGAGTTACTGGTAAAGTATTATAGTGGTACAAGAGATCGTTTGGGTTAAGAATGTATTTTGTTTTTACATTAGTAGGTGATATGGTTTTTAAAATGCGAAGCTGGATCTTGTATATGTCATTAAGATAGGAGGGAAATATCTTTCCATAAGTACTAAGGCCATATGTCACTAAATAATCTACCATTGTGTTATACATCAAATTAAGTGTAGAAGTCGGAAGTCGATGTTTTAGAATTTGGAATTTAGAATGAAGTGCCCTTAATTTGTAACAGATTTGGTCAATGTGGCTTCTGAAATTGAAATTCTGGTCTACTGTAAGACCTAAATATTTAGATTCAGTAACTAGAGCGATTGTAGGACAGCCACAGCTGTTAGGATGATTGTGCAGGCATACATGAGTATGTGCAATTATCATTGGCACTTCCATTGGCTTTTTGTACGGAGAATGAATGTATAGTAAGTTAGTTTTATCACTGTTAAGTACTCGTATTAGACCCATGTCGTGTGACAACTTACTTATGCTGTCAAAGTCTTCTTGTAAATTCCTTTGAGCTACTTTTAAATTGGCATGAGCTGACACAATGGCTGTATCATCAGCAAATTGGTACATTTTACAGTTTTTAACTATCGTACCCATATCATTGACATATGTTATATACTCAATTGGACCAAGTATTGAGCCTTGGGCTGATTGAGATTTCCACTACACGTATTACCAGTTTTTACATATGATTGCTTACTTTTATGATAGTCCTGTATAAGTCTCAAAAAAGGTCCCCTAATACCACATTGATCCAATTTACTAATTAGTGTTTGATGCAGAAGTGTATCGAACGCTTTGCTATAATCGATAAAGCTTACCAACACATGTTTTTTATTGTTAAGATGTGCGTTGATTTCATCACAAAAACTTTCTAGCAACTGAGTGGTACTTTTTTTAGGCTGAAATCCGAATAGTTGCTAGGATATTATATTGTTTATGTAAAAATAATTTTTAATTTGGTCCCCGATAAATTTTTCGATAATTTTATTCAGGCAAGGCAAAATAGTGCTGGGCCGATCATTGGAGTACGTCGAGTGTGCACCTTTTTTATAAATTGGTTGTATCATCCCTAGCTTAAATTTATCGGGATAGATACCCGTCGCGATACACGAGTTAATTAATCTTTAATAGCTGGAGCAATGGAGAAAAATGGAGAGAAATGGAGAAAAATCATTTTCACATCTTTGGCTCGGATTGTATCGGCACCTGGAGCTTTATCGATATTAAGGTTCCGTATAAGTTTTTCAACATCAGTCACTTTGGCGGGCCTTAGTCTTATACTTCTCTCTACACTACTTATATAATCAATATTGTCAATTTGGGGTATAACACAGTTTGTTCTGATCCTATCTACGCAGCTACTAAACTCATGTGCAAAGTTTCTAGTTGCTTCATTTATGTTTATATCTGACATATATTTTAATATATATTCTTCTATACTATGCATCACTTTACCAGTAGCTTCATTAATTATTTTCAGAGCCTGCGTGTATCTCCTTTACAGCTATTTATTTTATCCCTTAAATATTTTTGTTTAGCTTTATATATTGCCTTGTTAGTTTTGTAACGTAATTTATTGTAATTACGTCAAAGAATTGCATTTGATTGGTCGTTTTTCCATCTTGTAAAAGCTAGATCCATTTTTTGAGCGAGTCGTTTGATAGATGTCTTATAGATAGTTTGAGGCAGTTGCTCCTTTTTTAAATGTATTTAGTTGCCAAATCATATCTATTACAAAAGGAATTAACTATAAAACTTAATATATCCCGTGGATCAGACATGTTTTGAACGCAAGACCAGTCTATGCTATGAAGTTTGGAGTAAAGTAGTTTACTGTCATAAATATAAATTTTTTTCGGAACATCCTGTATCTTGTTGTCACTAACAAGCGCAAGCGCTACCATGCAGTGGTCCGCCAATACAGTGTTTATAACTGCAGAGTGCGGATCGTATTCACAGCTTTTCACGAAGATGTGATCGATTAAAGATTTCGTTATTTTGTTTTTAGTTTCGGCTACTCGAGTGTATTTTAAAATAGCCTGGTACAATCCGCTCTCTAGCAACATATTCACGTACTCATTACAAGCAGATGAGTTACGCTTTAAGTCGATGTTGATATCTCCGATCAAAAATAAGTTGTTAGCCGATGTACTTAGTGGTGATAAAAGTGATTTTAATTCCTTTACGAATAACCATTTATTCGAGTCCGGTGGTCTATACACACAGCATAAGTGAATTGTGTTTTTGTTGAATGAGTATGTTTTCGTTTTTCTTTGTTTAAATGTTAGGTTATTTTTTTATATATACCATTATACTCGTACCACCACCTTTTCGGCCTTGTCTAAAATCATGATGCTGAGTGTATCCAGTGATGCTATATAGGGTAGTTATTTTATCGGAAATATTAACCTCGCTAAGTACTATGATGTCAATTTGATGATGTCAATGATTTACAGCCTTGAATTAACTGTTCCAGAAGGGTGAAATTTTTAATAAGTGACCTTATATTTATATGAATACATGTTAGGTTTTGAGATTTCTTAGAGAGAAGCTTAGAAAAATGTACAATATCAGAAACATTATCGTATTCGGTAATAATACTAAAAGCAAAGGTGTTAGTATCCATTATGAAGTTTATAAGATTAAGTGGGTGATGAAAGCAATAACGTACGAGTTTGATACTTTTTATTTAGTACCTACATAGTTTCTATAAGCTTATCAATGTCCGCAATATTCCTGATTTCACGGACTTTGGACTTTTCGCTTTTGCGGACAAGAACTCTGCCATCTTTACACCAAACGAACTGGTAGGTACCTTTTAGTTTTTGTCTCGACTGCCAAAGGAGATTTTTAACGGGACTTGTTAGGGATCCGCGTATGAAGATTCTATCACCATAGTGCAGGGTCCACGTTGGTGTTAGTAAGCTTAGCATCTCGTCCTGCTGCTATCCATGTGTTTTTCTTATCATCGTTTTTCAGAGTGAGGAGAATAATAGATTTGTCATGACCGCCACCTTTCTCACCCGGTTTTCCGTGGTCCGCTGATGATGTTTTTTTAATCCTCTTGATCGTAGATACATCGCACATAGAAGTATGGATGTTCTCCGATATGGTTGTTATTATTTTGGTAACGTCTTCGTTGGGTTTCACGGGAATGCCAGCTATTTCGACCACACTACTGAGCTTATCTTGTTCTAGTTGGTTAATACGTTGTTCTAAAGCCTGGCACTTAAGCTCAAGATTACTGCATTTGTTAAGAGCGTTTCCTAGTTTATTCTTAAGTGATTTCATGGTCACTTCGTTCGCAGATAATATTTCTTCGTATTCATCAATTTCATCGCTAGCAAACTGTGCAGAGTCCTGAATTGGTTTAAGCTCTTTTTTAAAAGTTTCTCCGTTTCAGTTCTAAGTAACCTTAGTATTTCAGCTTTGTTGATTACCTCCTCGGCAGTTGGTGTACTGGGATCATCATAAGCGTCAGGAATAATTACTGATAGACGTTTCGGATTCTTATTGAAAACTCGGCAATTCCATTCTACACATTCAGTGACGAAGAGTGCCGCCAACTTCTCACTGGTGATGCCGGCACATTCTGCGTGTCGCTACTTGTGACACTTATTACCGGGTTGCTTCTTGGTGACTGTTTTATTGCAGTCAAAGCACTTAACCATTGGCATTTTGATAAATATCGATTAATATTTTTGTATAACAGATTGAGGGTAGTAATAAGTTAGCAACTATAAAAACGAAACATGACTATCTACGAAGAGCGTCAGATGCGAACTTCTTTAAAACTACTTTCTTGGATATTTGTCATTAATTTTTCTTGTTCTTCGATCCAAATCGCTTTGTTATTATATGTTATTGGTCCTGATAGAATAGACGCTCAAAAGCCATGTTTTTCCTCCTTAGTTGGGATTTATGTTACGGCACAAGGTTTTTCGGTTAAATTTTTGTAAAATTTGTGTTGGTTTTCTTTGAATAACTTATTTTGTGTTTTTCGGCCTGATTTTAGGTTGGCAAAAAAATACAAAAATTACTTACGATAACGAGTAATGAATTGAAACTTATGCCATTTGAAGGTTCTAGAGCTTAATAATATTGCTATAGTATGCCGACACTTGAAACTCCCGTTTCATATTATTATACAGAATGAAAAGTTAAGATAGGGTATACAGGGCAGCTACTATAAGCATTAAACTTAGTAAAGAGACTAACCCTAACTTTTAGAGATATTTTTACCTACATTCACAGATTTTGTAAAAAATATACAGTCAACAAGAAAAACGGCAATTTCCACATTTTTTTTTTCAATTTGATCTTCTTATTCATAAATAACATAATTTTCTATGGGGTCAACCGGGGTTAATGTATTAGAACTGTCAGAAAGCACAGAATTATTTTTCCAAACATGTAATAGAAACAACAGAAATTTTCATGTACCTTTTTTTCGAAACATTCTATCCTTTTGATGCTAAGAAACAGAAGTCTGTAAAAGATCCACTAGGGTAAAGGTATTAGAACTCTCAGAAATCGCAAAATATTTTTTTTCCTGACTTTTAGGGCCATTAGCAATTTCTAAGTGGGCAAAACACATTTGGGTAAATGCCCAGTCGTCCTACTGCAGTGTCCCACTGGTAGGTGGACGGGAAATTCACAATTCCCCCTAGTCCTACTGCACTAGCGTTCGAAACAAACTAGTTTTCATGTATCGATATTTTTTTCCTAACAAGTACATGTAAAATATATTTTCGATATAAAGTCTCTTAAAAAAACGGGTAATCAGGCACCCGCAAATAACAGATCTCGTTGAGATCTTCATTTCTGGTCTTTATTTCGGTTGACTGCTGTCAAACAAAGAATAGCTATGGCTAAAAAAGCCTTTAATAACAAGAAACACCTCCTGAAGGCCAAAATATCTAAGAAGGTAAAAAAGCGCTTAATCAAGGTGTACATATGGAGCATTGTATTGTACGGAAGTTAGACATGGACACTGACACAAAGAGATAGAGAAAGGCTGAAAGCATTTGAGATGTGGTGCTGGAGGAGAATGGAAAGAATTAGCTGGACGGAAAAGAAAAGAAACGAGGAGGTGCTAGAAATAGTCAAAGAAAAAAGAAGTTTACTAAAAACAATAGATAACCGAAGAGGGGAAATGATAGGTCACCTGATACGGCACGACAATTTCCTGAGAAACATAATGGAAGAAAAGATTGAAGGAAAGAGGGGACAAGGAAGACCTAGACGAAGCTACTTTGACCAGATAAAAGAAAAGGTCAATGTCGTGTCGTTTCAGGAGGTAAAGCAGCTCGCGATACAACGTGAGGACTGGAAGTTACTCCATCGACAAGAGCCAAGCTCTTAAATTAAAGAAGAAGCTGTCAAACTAAAAATAGCTATATTTTAAGACGACATGGATTTTTTTGTGTATTTTGAAGACAAATATCTTTTTATTTACTCAGTATCTTGCCGTGATTTTCAGTTATGTTTCATGACCATTCAAGTGATACCGCTAAGACCAAAACACGATAAGTAAAAATTGGCTCGACAAAATAAAAATCAAAAGTTACCTCTTCAATTTTCATGATTTCCTCTTTTTGTGGAATCTGAGGTGTTTTAAGTAGTGAAATTAAGATCACAGAAAGGCATTCGTATTTGCTATCATATGATTAACCTTAAATTTTATTTTATTACTTAGTTTTTACTTAAAGTGGATATATTATATCAGGCGCTTACGTCATTTAGTTTTGGTAACACGCACATTATATCTGTCGCAATCTTATGCGTTGCGTATTGCGCACATTATCCCTTTCTTTCAAGCAAAAAGACTGCGCCCACTGTCAAGTAACTATCTTTTCACATAATATCCTCTAAAATCTATTAACCCTAAACTTCTCGATTGTTAGGACAAAGATAAAGATAAAGTTTCTTTCAAGACTACACAAAACACAATAAAATACATTTCAGGACTTATGAAAATAACTGAGGTTAAATTTCGTTGAGATCTTCATTTCGGTTGAAAGCTGTCAAATCTAAAACCACTATAACTCAAAAACTGCTCACCCTTAACTATTTTATGATCGAACGAATTATAGATCTCGTCGAGGTATTTATTTCGGTTAACAGCTGTCAAATTTAAAATCGCTATAACATAAAACTACTCGTATGTTAGGACAAATGATATATCTAGTCGAGATCTTTATTTCGTTTGACAGCTGTCATACTTTAAGTCACTTTTCTTTGGAAACTACTGACCCTAGACTACTTGTATGTTCGGACAAATGATACATCTCGTCGAAATCTTTATTTCGGTTGACAGCTGTCAAACTTAAAATCGCTATAACTTGGAAACTACTGACCCTAGACTACTTGTATGGTGGGACAAATGATAGATCTAGTCAAAATCTTTATTTCGGTTGACAGCTGTCAAACTTAAAATCACTATAACTTGGAAATTACTGACCCTAGACTACTTGTATGTTCGGACAAATGATAGATCTCGTTGAGATCTTCATTTCGGTTGACAGCTGTCAAATTTAAAACCACCACAGCCCAAAAATTACTGATCCTAGACTTCTTTCATGTTTGGACGAATGATAGGTCTCGTCGAGATCTTCATTTTGTTTGACAGCTGTCAAACTTAAAATAACTATAACTTAAAAACTGCTGACCCTAGACAACTCGTATGCTAGGACAATTAATAAAAGATCTCGTCCAAACGAGGAGTCTAGGGTCAGTAGCTTCCAAGTAAAAGTGATTTTAAGTTCGACAGATCAAAATAAAGATCTCGACGAGATCTATCACTTGTCCGGACATACAAGTAGTGTAGGGTCAGTAATTTTGAGTTGTGGTGGTTTAAGATTTTACAGCTGTCAAGCGAAAGGAAGATCTCAAAGAGATCTATCCTTTGTCTTAACAAACGAGTAGTCTAAGGTTAGTAGTTTTTTTAGTTATAGCGATTTTTAGTTTGACAGCTGTCAACCGAAATAAAGACATCGACGAGATCTATCTTTCATCCGAACGTAAAGTTGTCTAGGGTGAGTAGTTTTTGAGTTATGGTGGTTTTAGATTTGACAGCTGTCAACCGAAGTAAAGACCTTGACGAGATCTATCGTTTGTTCGAACGTGCAAAAGTCTAGGGTAAGTAGTTTTTGAGTTATGGTTATTTTAGCTGTCAACCGAAATGAAGATCTCAACGAGATCTATTAGTTGCCCAAATGCCCGTTCATTTTAAAGAGACTGTATGGAAAATAATTTTTTTTGTACTTAATAGAAAAAATATCGATAAATGAAAACTAGTTTGTTTCGAATACTAGTGCAGTAGGTCGAGGGGGAATTGCGAATTCCCCGTCCACCTACCAGAGCGACACTCCAGTAGGACGACGCGGCAAGCCCCACAATTACCTGTACGAATGTAGATGTAGTGGATGAATGTGTGTGCCTGAGTGTGTGTTTTTGTGTGCATGTGATGTGTGTGTGTAGTGTAGGATGTATGTGTGTATGTTATTATTATTTATTTAACTGTTTATTGTACACATAAAAATACAAATAAAACAAACATTTAGAGAACAGACACAACAGGTGCTGCTTATTTCAGCTTGGAAATTTCTTCCAGCAGACCTTGGCAAGAGAAAAGACACTGGAAGGGGCAGATAAACGTGCACAATTTATAAAATAACTACTTATACACGTATACCTAAACTACTACGATATATAATAAATATAATAATAATACTAAACTATAATAAATAATAATCATACAAAAATCATACAGACAAATATACACATATATGTATTTCTTATATATATATATATATACCTATATAATATAAACAAAAATACATACACACATAAATAAATATATGGATCACTTAGACAGAGAAAGGTAATAATCTTTTACTCGTTTTTTGAAGACAGCGATAGACGGACTGTCACGAACAGTGTGTGGGAGGGAATTCCACAGCCTGGCCGCATGAATAGGAGTAGAAATCGGAATGGTGGGAGGGGAGAGATAGGTTAGTTCTGACATTGGGACGACAGTGTTTATCAATAGGACGTGAGAAAGCAAAACGCTCACGGAGATAGGAAGGGGAACTAGGATTGTATAGGACGTTGTAGAGAAGGGAAAGGATGTGAGTATTCCTGCGAAAACGGATTGGGAGCCACTTCAGTTGAGAACGGAATTGAGACACATGGTCGTACTTGCGCAATCCGAATATAAATCGAATGCACAAGTTTTGGAGACGCTCAAGTTTGTGTAAAAGCTCCTCGGTGGCGTCAAAATAACAGGAGTCGGCGTAGTCAAAGATAGGGAAAAGAATGGACTGAGCTAGAGAGATCTTGGTTTTCAAAGATAAGAAACTTTGGAGGCGTTTGAGCGAATGAAATGAGTAGTGAATCTTCCTGCTGACCTCATTTACATGAGCCACCCAAGAGAGGTTAGAATCTATAATAACTCCGAGATTCTTTGCGGTTTTAGTGAAATCAATTGAAGTACCATTGAACAAAACTGGAGGAACATCAAATTGATCGAGTTGCCTACTCATGTACGGACTCCCAATAATCAAGGCTTGAGACTCCTTAGGGTTGACAAGCAATCCAAAATTTTCGGCCCAGCTAGAAATACGCTCAAGATCCAGATTGAGGCAATCGATAGCATCATTGATGTGTAGGATATCGGAACTGCGGTAAATTTGTAGGTCGTCTGCATATAGATGGAAGTTTGAGGAGATAACTGGTGTAACAGTGTTAATGAAGATAGAGAACAGAAGAGGAGAGAGAATGCCACCTTGCGGTACACCCGCAACCAGATCACACCAATCCGAGAAATCCTCATCAGAGCGGACCCGCTGCGAGCGACCACGAAGATAAGAATCAAACCAGGCTATAGCTGAGGAAGAAATGTTAAGAGAGCGAAGTATGGCAAGAAGAACATCAAAATCTACAGAGTTAAAAGCACTACTAAAGTCCAGCAGCTTGAGAACCGTGACAGTCTTGTTCTCCATCGCGCAGCAAATGTCGTCTGTGACCTTCAGCAGTGCAGTAACTGTACTGTGACCTGGCCTAAAACCAGACTGAAATTGAGACAGAAGAGAATTTGATGTCATGTGACTAGCCAACTGTTTATGGGCAATGTATGTTGATATAGTGCTCTTTAAGAAGTGGCAGTATCAACACGGTTGCCTCACCAAATCCTGGCACTTTTGGCTTTGTAATCGATGAGGTAGGGTTGACGACCACGCGCTCTCCGTCTATGTAGACTTAAGTTTTAATTTTATGCATTTTTTTACTATTTGTTCCCTTTTTACTTTCGAGCGGAGCGAGTAGTGTATTAAATTCGTGAAAAAAAAAAGGTTTTTCTAATTTTCTCAAAAGTGTGTTCTATATCACTTATACATTATAAAAAACAAGTCTCCCACAAATGTCCGTCCGTCGGTCGGTCGGTCGGTCGATCGGTCGGTCGGTCCGTCGGTCGGTCTGTCCATCACGCTTTGGCCTAGCGGCTAAACGAATAGTCCAATTGACACCATATTTTGAATTTAAGAGTTTTATGCAAATACATCGATGGGAATGGAGTGGTTTCTTGCTGGCTCTCATTTTGAGGGTAGCTGTCATACAACGAAGATGAAAAATTGTAATTTTCGTAAATACGTCTCATAAAATCTTTATGAAACTTTGCATGACCAAGCATCTCTTTTGAAGGTATTTTGCGGCAGTATCAATTGGTCTGTAGAAATTCATATAAGGGGTGTTCTCTTACTACTAAAATTTAATAATGTGATTTACTCAAAATCGGTTTCGTTGAGCTTATTTTGATGTTCCACAATTTGGATTCTAAATTCAGTTGCAATCAATCTGCCGATGCGATTGGACGTAAACAGCAACGTTTGCGTTGTCGTTGGGCATTGTGCTATCAGCACTTTACGTAAATCATGGCGCAAAATATAAAGCGCTGTAAGACCATCTTGGTGAACAAGCTGTTGGCTTTCGTTCAAAACAAGCTGGGGTCGATAGACTACAACAGTCTGGAGCAGATCTGCTCCACCAGCTACACGGAGACTGACATCTACGCCACCAAGCAGTATCTCCTCGACACCGCCAACCCCAAGCACGTCAAGCTCATGACGCGCCAGCGGGAGGGAGGGGCCAAAAGGAGCCTACAGGACATCGTACGGGTGTTCAGGGAGGAAGATCCTGACGACATCCCGACTTTCGTGGCACGTGACCTGAACAAGCTGCCTCCGGTGACGTTCAATTACGTCGACGTTACCTCATTGCTGAAGGACATCGTGCTGCTGAAGGCGGAAATTTCCAAAATTAATGGAAAATTAGAAGCCTCTGAACGAGTAAGTGACGAGTTGCGAAGCAAGTTGACCTCATTACGTGGTCGTAGTGCTGCGTCAGCGTCCCCGCCGGCTGCGTGTAACGTAAACATGCGACGCGGCGGCGGCGGCACGGTGCAATCCAACACCTCACTGCTCAGCACTCCACCGAACGATGCAACTAACACCGTCGGGCCGCGGGTCGACGACCCCGCAGCCAGCTGGGCGAGCGCCACCAGCGCTACCCCTCCAAAGCCACCCCGCAACGAGCCGCCGTCCGCGCCATGCCCTCCCCCTGCTGATCCTCGGACGCAGAAGGATACCGCTGCGCGGAAGCCTCGCTCTCGCCGCAATCGGAAACAGAAGCCTCTTCAAGAGAAGGCCTCTCAAGTGACGACCGTTACTACCGCGCCAAAGGTGGTTGCAGATAAGGATGGCTTCATACTGGTAGAGAAGAAGCACCGGAAAAGCCTTAACCAGCGTGGCGCCGCTACCGCAGCCTCTACATCTTTAAAGGCTTCGCTGCCGTCCGCTCAGCTCTACGTGTCCCGTCTAGACGCTAGTTCTACGACAAAGGACATCGAGGAGCATGTGCGGAGAATGTGGCCACTCTACAGCCAGGAGCCAGCCGACCGAGTGCTTGTGAGACAGCTGGATTCGAGACGGCCTACAAATTTTAGGTCTTTCGTCATCCGCGTCTCTAAGTTCCAAGAGAGCGTGTTCCTGAATGCTGCATTTTGGCCGTTGGGAGTCGTATTTCGACGGGGTGCGCATCATTTCGTATAAATATTTTTCGTATATCAACGTTTCAATAACATTCATTTCATTTGACATAACGTACCTTTACTATAATGAACGTTTTATATACTTACATTTGGCATAACTATAATTTCACCTAAATATCTTTCATATAAAATTTAAATAATATAAAATTCATTTGACACATTTTTTTTATTATTTTACTTACTATTTATTTAATTTATAATAATAAAACAAAGAAAATATAATAATCAAATTAGTTTATAATAATTTTGCATAGTTATATGCTTATTTAATTAAAATTGTTGTAAAAACGAAACGATAAGGCTCAATTAAATTGATCATAGGCGAGCGAAGCGAGCTAAAGAGTTCGGGGCACCCCGACACAGTTGGTTAAGTTAGAAGGGTATGGCGGAATTGAGCGGAGGCGAGCGGAGCAAGCTCCGCTCCATTCCGCCATACCCTTCAGGTTAGGTTGACATGAATGTATGCGTATGCCTGCTTGCCTGCATGCTTGCTTTTATGCATGCTTGCTGTATGCATGCTTGCTGTATGCATGCTTGCTGTATGCATGCTTGCTGTACGCATGCTTGAATGCTTGCTTACTTGTATGTTAATGGCAAGGGCTTAGTAGAATCGATAATAGGCGAGCGAAGCGAGCAAAAGAGTTCGGGGCACCCCGACACAGTTGGTTAGGTTCGAAGGGTATGGCGGAATTGAGCGGAGGCGAGCGGAGCGAGCTCCGCTTCATTTTGTTATATCAATTAAATGTTATATTAAAAGTTGTTATATCATACCATTTCGACGATATCGACCACCCGTATTCGTCAAGTCGACTAATTAGTTTTTAAGTTTATTTTAAATATGTATTATAAGGTTATGGTATTTATTGTTATGGGCCTATGATGCCTGAAATAAATCTTTATTATTATTATTATTATTATTAAATTGGTTTTCTACCTGAATGCATATTTCACTTAATAATTTTTACATAAATTTAGTAGGTATAGGTAAGTTTGTATTTTCATATTATTTGTATGGAATTACAAACTTAAGTTTGCAGTTGGTACTTATTTACTCATTACTTTTCGCAGCCTTTAGAATATAGTAGTAAGAGCATTCGGCTCTTGATCCGGAGGTTCTGAGTTCGACTCCCGGCGGGGACACTGTTGATTGATGACTCTCTTATATCGCGAGAAAGTAAGTGCAGTGCTGCTGTACCATTTATTTAATTCCGTTAACCTACTTATTTCCTTTCGTAGATTCTCTATCCTGTTTTTAATCTTTGTTTCCAAGGTGGGTCATTCTTTTGTTCAATTTTGTAAACCAGGGTGTAGGGAGATTGTCCGTTAGCTGTTACTTTTGTTTTTGCAGCAGAGTATATTATGTCATTCGTGTTGCGTAATGTGTTGTCTATGGATAGAAGATAAGGCAAAAAGTTATTGATTTTAATCATGTTTTCGGTAAATTTTCTATTAAAACTTGGTTTCGGTAGATATTTCCTTTCACTTATTGGTATACTTTTAGTTTCTGCTAAATTTTGAAGAAAGTGTAGTATTAGTTGGTCTTGATCATCATTTACGGTGATATCATTCTTAGATGCTCCTATATTATGCACTGCTTGATTTATCAATTCAGTATTTTGGAATAATTCGTTCTGGTCTAAGTTTTCATTTGGCGTTATATCTGATGAAGTTGTATCAGTTGTCTGTATGTCTGTCTTTTATTTGCCATTTCTCTTATCTTCTATGTTTTGTGGCTCTACCGTCGTTAAGTTAGTCAAAGGTGTGTCGGGTACTCGTGTGGATTCTTCTGCTCTTCTTCTTATCTGTTCCAAAACTTCATCAGATACAAGTTTACGAGTCAAAATGGTGCGCGCTTGATATGACAAAATGTTGCCGTCAAATTTATTAATTTTAAGGTTATTTGGGTTTCTGTCTTTGAAAAGGTTATAAAGTCTTTTAATGCATGTAGCTTTGGTACTGACAGAATATCAGTGTTGCTAAGAGTTAGTACTTGTACTACTCTTTGCAACAAAATGCTGAGTCAGTCCCTTTTCCCTGGGCAGTGTACCTTTCTTTATTTTGTAATTTAAAATTGTTATTTTTCACTGTTTTTTGGGAATAAATGTTATTCTATTCTATTCTATTCTATTCTATTCTATTCTATTCTATTCTATTCTATTCTATTCTATTCTATTCTATTCTATTCTATTCTATTCTATTCTATTCTATTCTATTCTATTCTATTCTATTCTATTCTATTCTATTCTATTCTATTCTATTCTATTCTATTCTATTCTATTCTATTCTATTCTATTCTATTCTATTCTATTCTATTCTATTCTATTCTATTCTATTCTATTCTATTCTATTCTATTCTATTCTATTCTATTCTATTCTATTCTATTCTATTCTATTCTATTCTATTCTATTCTATTCTATTCTATTCTATTCTATTCTATTCTATTCTATTCTATTCTATTCTATTCTATTCTATTCTATTCTATTCTATTCTATTCTATTCTATTCTATTCTATTCTATTCTATTCTATTCTATTCTATTCTATTCTATTCTATTCTATTCTATTCTATTCTATTCTATTCTATTCTATTCTATTCTATTCTATTCTATTCTATTCTATTCTATTCTATTCTATTCTATTCTATTCTATTCTATTCTATTCTATTCTATTCTATTCTATTCTATTCTATTCTATTCTATTCTATTCTATTCTATTCTATTCTATTCTATTCTATTCTATTCTATTCTATTCTATTCTATTCTATTCTATTCTATTCTATTCTATTCTATTCTATTCTATTCTATTCTATTCTATTCTATTCTATTCTATTCTATTCTATTCTATTCTATTCTATTCTATTCTATTCTATTCTATTCTATTCTATTCTATTCTATTCTATTCTATTCTATTCTATTCTATTCTATTCTATTCTATTCTATTCTATTCTATTCTATTCTATTCTATTCTATTCTATTCTATTCTATTCTATTCTATTCTATTCTATTCTATTCTATTCTATTCTATTCTATTCTATTCTATTCTATTCTATTCTATTCTATTCTATTCTATTCTATTCTATTCTATTCTATTCTATTCTATTCTATTCTATTCTATTCTATTCTATTCTATTCTATTCTATTCTATTCTATTCTATTCTATTCTATTCTATTCTATTCTATTCTATTCTATTCTATTCTATTCTATTCTATTCTATTCTATTCTATTCTATTCTATTCTATTCTATTCTATTCTATTCTATTCTATTCTATTCTATTCTATTCTATTCTATTCTATTCTATTCTATTCTATTCTATTCTATTCTATTCTATTCTATTCTATTCTATTCTATTCTATTCTATTCTATTCTATTCTATTCTATTCTATTCTATTCTATTCTATTCTATTCTATTCTATTCTATTCTATTCTATTCTATTCTATTCTATTCTATTCTATTCTATTCTATTCTATTCTATTCTATTCTATTCTATTCTATTCTATTCTATTCTATTCTATTCTATTCTATTCTATTCTATTCTATTCTATTCTATTCTATTCTATTCTATTCTATTCTATTCTATTCTATTCTATTCTATTCTATTCTATTCTATTCTATTCTATTCTATTCTATTCTATTCTATTCTATTCTATTCTATTCTATTCTATTCTATTCTATTCTATTCTATTCTATTCTATTCTATTCTATTCTATTCTATTCTATTCTATTCTATTCTATTCTATTCTATTCTATTCTGTTCTATTCTATTCTATTCTATTCTATTCTGTTCTATTCTGTTCTATTCTGTTCTGTTCTGTTCTGTTCTATTCTATTCTATTCTGTTCTATTCTATTCTATTCTGTTCTATTCTATTCTATTCTATTCTATTCTATTCTATTCTATTCTATTCTATTCTATTCTATTCTATTCTATTCTATTCTATTCTATTCTATTCTATTCTATTCTATTCTATTCTATTCTATTCTATTCTATTCTATTCTATTCTATTCTATTCTATTCTATTCTATTCTATTCTATTCTATTCTATTCTATTCTATTCTATTCTATTCTATTCTATTCTATTCTATTCTATTCTATTCTATTCTATTCTATTCTATTCTATTCTATTCTATTCTATTCTATTCTATTCTATTCTATTCTATTCTATTCTATTCTATTCTATTCTATTCTATTCTATTCTATTCTATTCTATTCTATTCTATTCTATTCTATTCTATTCTATTCTATTCTATTCTATTCTATTCTATTCTATTCTATTCTATTCTATTCTATTCTATTCTATTCTATTCTATTCTATTCTATTCTATTCTATTCTATTCTAAAATAAAGCATCTAATAATTCTCTTCGCTTATTTAATAAATCCATCCTGGAGTACTGCAGCCTTGAATGGTAAGATTTTTCCTTTTTAGTTCTTCCAATCGAGAATGATAGATGCCATTAGAAACGCTTTTGTATGCGTTCTAATCACAAGGTGTGTACAGCATAATGCGGTCTCCATACAACACTGCAATATTCCATCCCTACAAACAATATGTTAATAATATGCCTCTACAGGACTCCGGATAGTGACCTAGCTATCTTTCTTAATAAACTAGACTCTTTACTGCATGAAATTTATCTCAAGTATAAACTTAATAAGAAAATTGTGCTTGCAGGCGATTTCAATATAAACACATTATTAAATAATAAAATTTCAGACCACTTCAAAGATTTAGCTTTAAATTACAATCTTACTTTACACATTACAGAACCCACTCGCAAGGAGTCCTGTATTGACCATATACTCAGTAACATCAAAAGCGCTTTGTCTGAAATTTTGCCCCTTCACTTATCAGACCATGAAACGGCACAGTTTCTGAAGTTTCTTGTAAAATCAAAAAGAAATAAGCCTAAATCATACTTTATATTTAAAAGAGACTATTCAGAGGAAAATATAGGAAAATTTATTGATTGCTTAAACAATTTATCATTTAATGAAGTTTTCGCTGAAAATGACGTAAATATAGCTTTTCAAAATTTCCATGACCAAATTACATTATTTTACAAACTATGTTTCCCGAAAATTAAAATTAAAATAAATAATGACAAGAAACAACGATGGGTCACTAAAGGTATAGTAAAGAGCTGTAAGACAAAGAGGGTACTTCGTTATAAGTACTATAAACGCAAATCAATAAAAACCAAAACTAAATATATTAACTACTCAAAAAAATTAAGACAGACAATCTACAAATCAAAAAAACATTCTAACATTAGATTTATTAACAACAGCAAAAATAAAAATAAAGCATCTTGGACAATTATAAATAATGAATTAGGTTTTAACAAAAGCCATAAGAATGACATAAACTATATTGATTATGAAGGAAAACACCTAACTGATCCTACCGAAATAGCTTCTGCGTTCAATGACTATTGCATTGAAAGCACAAACAAAAAGATGAAAGTAAATAATGACTCGTATATAGCATCCACCCAAAGTAACTTAAATTCTATGTATTTAGCGCCAATGTCAATAACTGAGGTAAGAAAGGAAGTCATGTCCCTTAATAACACCAATTCCGAAGGGTACGATGAAATCGGTACAAAAGTTATCAAAGCTTCTATCGACAGTATAGTTATCATACTCACTTATTTAATTAACCTTTCCTTCTTAACAGGAAAGTTCCCTGACACTCTTAAAATCTCAATTGTAAAGCCCTTATATAAAAAAGGTGATAAAAATCTACTAATTAACTACCGCCCCATTACCCTGATTCCAATATTTTCAAAAATCTTTGAGAAATGTATGTTGAAACGGCTTACACAGTACTGCGACAAATTTAAAATCATAAGTAAAGATCAGTTTGGCTTTCAAAAAAACAAGTCAACTACTTCTGCTGCTTTTTCACTTATCAAGGCTATTTTGGGTGGTATCAATAAAACAGAATTGACTACAGTTTTATTTTTTGACCTAAGTAAGGCCTTCGACTTTGTAGCGCACGATCTTCTCATAAAAAAACTGTATACTTATGGAATACGAGGATTACCACTTGACTGGATCCATTCTTACCTCAGCGATAGAAAACAAACAGTTTCTATATCAAAACTAAATGAAAAAGGTGAAAATATCTCATATACTTCCAAATATAAATTTAATAGATGCGGAGTCCCACAAGGTAGTGTGTTGGGGCCCCTTCTTTTTGTTCTCTATATAAATGATATACCTCTGATTACCTCTCACAAATGTACGCTCTTTGCTGACGACATTTCCATAGTCATAACGACAAAAGGTAAAATAAATGACATTGCATTAACAAATCATAAGGATGACATAAACAATACTATTGAAAACGTACTTAGATGGCTTGATAGGAATAATCTGCAAATTAATTTATTAAAGACTAATTATATGAATTTTAACAATAATAGAATAAGACATTTACAATTTATTCATAATGGCAAAGTCATAGACGAGGTTGAAAATACTAAATTCCTAGGTTTAAAAATTGACAACCAGCTTAACTGGAAACCTCATATTGCATACGTTAGTGAAAGACTCAACAAATTTGCTTATGCTTTAAAATGCCTTAGAAAACCCATGGAACCTATTGGATGTCTTAGAAATTCGTAAAAAAATAATCTTAAGAAGTTGCAGCCACCAATGTTTTTGGTTTTAATCGAATCTTAACATCAACACAAATCGGCAAAATCAATTTCATTAAATAAAAACGTCACATTGACCATGATATTTTGATTACAAAATATTGTAATTTTTAGTGGTATACGAAAATGGAGACATCCGCCATTCTGAATCAAAACCTCCTTGATCGTGCCCTTACCAGTTGACACGAACCACAGAAAAATAAGGGTACTTAGAAGGAGGATTAAAGAAATAATTCGTCACAAGGTAGCGAAGGCGTCGTTCTATGGATTTGACGGGTTATTTTGAATATTTCCTAGTGATCACTGATAGTTTGACATAAAATATTGGGACATGTTGGCAGATGTCATCCCATAGTAAAATAAATTAGCAAGGTATCTATTCCGAGCGAAGCAAGGAGGTCCGAAATCTTTGACACGAACGTTCACATAAAAATGAGGTTTAAATAAAAGAGGTCGAGTATCGAGTCAAATCCATAAAATTAGGCAACGTTAACCGTGGTCAGGACCCAGTTCAGTGACCGCTAGTGACACATAACTAAAGCGTTTCTGTGTTTCGGAAGGCACGTAACGCCGCGCCGTTGATTAAGCTACGGTTGGTTAGCAACTGTATCTAATATTAGTCGCTAAGCCAAGTCAAAGGCCATTTGCAGTTTAAAAACTCTGACAGTCAGGTTGGCCAGGCAAATCCTAATAAGTACTTACTAGTCGCTCTGTGTAAAAACCAGTGCCCTTATGAAATATATTAGGATAAATAACAGACTATATAGAACGGAATAATAGGACAAAAGCCGTGTGGTGCCGGCAAAGAATAGTACCAACCCATCTCTACCCGTGGGTGTTATAAGAGGCGACTAAGGGCTTATGAACCGCAGGATGGGCACCAGCATATTTCTGTATAGCGTAACATCGTACAAACTGCGGTCACCAATAACAATGTTAACAAGCGTGGTGATTATGGTAAATCCTCTCGACTAAGTACTTTAGGTAAGTACCACGCGTTTTTTCTGGAGTTCAGGAGCTCCCTGACCTGCAGTGGACGTTTAATGGATGTTACGATGATGATAATGCATTAATGATAGGGCAATAATGATGAAAGTAACAGAAAAAGGCCAAAATAGTCGATTGCCTAGTTAGGTTCTTAATCATGTTAAAAGTGAGTGCTCGTTCTAGTTTTTCCGATCATGAAATATGAGCAATGTTGATTCTAGTCGATGAATATTATATACCGCATAATATAACTCTTTAATTAATGTTTATAATCGTGAAGATCACGGTCTTTGGTGAACAAGTTTTATATTTTGCCTCCAATTTTGATATTTTTTTACGATGATCGGCTAAGCAAAAATAAGTCATTCAGCCTAATTATAATTTTATTACCTGTAGGTACCTATAGAGTTTTACCTCTATTTTGATGTAGGTACACTGGGATCGTTGCCAATTTATTTAGGCTCAAGTAGTTTTGAAACTGTCCCACATTCATCATTTTTTCTATTATTTTTGTGTTTTCTCTACTCTAAACAACTAATAACGTAGCATATAACTTATGGCAAATATGCTAGTAGTATGGCCCTAAAAAAAGTGTGCCAGCTCTTGGTTTATTTTCAGCGTTGCTGATGCGGAACTTTTAATACAATTTAGGAACTTTCGAGTCCTAAATGGGGCTTTGATTGGTGGATGCTATGTTTTCATTTTTTTTACTTAACTCCGGCTGTGACCGTTAATTCGCAGAACTAAAAAAAATATTCGTACAGGCAAGCGCGGCAGGTGGGGGGAGGCGAGATAATTGTTCAGAGCCAAAATAGGGTGTTTGTTTTCCGGTAGCTTTTGAAAGTTCAACTAGATGACCCTGCTAGTTATAGCTGGGAAAATGGAAAATGGCAACTGTGATACTGGATGGTCACGGACGGTCACCATCACGTAATCAGTATGACTAGAATTCGTAAATACCAAAAAGATATTATTATTCTACGGTAAATATCTTTTTCACGTTTTATTCGAATTTTCAAGCATAAGTATTACTTATTGTATTTTAGTACCTACCTATTGTTATTTTCGGTAGAATGTACGTACGGTGACAATAAGTCGGTGGGTGAAAAAGGATTCACACTAAAATTCATTGAATCATGAACTCGGAAGAGGTTGTACTCTCGCTCATTAACTATTTACAGTTCAAGTTCAAAATCCTAGTTAGCGTCCGCCATAAAAAAAAAAGTTAAGTCACCACGTTTCTTTCCAGATTTTTTTAGTTCATTTGATATTAAAGCAACTCAAATAAGAAAAAAATATTTTTACTAAGTTTCTATGATCGTGTGAAAAAACAGTTGATTGATGCTGTCAAATATGTGATTATTTTCTTGTAAAAAGGTTTTATATCAATTAAAAGTAATTACGAACAATGACAATAAAAGGACTTAGGTGACAAACATCAAGGAAAACTCCTTATTATCCTGCACACGCAATAACACGATGTATATCGGAACTTTTGATTATACTACTGGTAACACTGTATCCACATCCGTCAACATGACAATAATTTATTTGTTTTGTATAAAAAATTATCGAAGACGAGGCTGAATGGTCACTGATCGTTGCCTGCCTTTTAAGGCGAAATAAACAAAAAAAAATTATTTGTTTTGTTTGTACATAACCTAATTTTTCTACGTTTTGTAATGAGATGTGATGCCAAGTATTTTTTCTCCAAAGAAGTTTGAATAGCATACGCCTTTGATTTATAAAAAAAATAAGAAGTAATATCAAAAATGCAACAGACACACCTCGATAAAGTGTAATAATTAAAAGCTGGAATCTCAGTGTTTTACATGAATGACTGAGATGAATGATGGGTTACATTACGCTTGTTGACGACATGAAGTATTGTATGTGACCGTGGTTGACCGAGGTACCTATTCATCTATTTTTGGCTAAAGATGCCATTGATGCTGTTTTTTTGTCATGACAGATAGCAATGATCTTTAATTACCTACAATGAAGTAGATAAAACGGAGTGATTTATTTCCTCTATGGAAGTAGACCCAACCTAATACCAAGCAATAGATGATAGGAGTGAAATAAGTAGAAATTGATGGACACAATTATATTAGGAGTAACTAGTTCAAAAGTTGAAGGCTGACAGATCAAAAGAAAATATATAGAAACACAAAAAGTTAAGAAAGCAAAGAGTCTGTGACAGGAGGTACCTCTTTTACAAGGTTCCTATCTCTGCCTATACAGAACTTGGAGGAAGATACAGAAAGCTACCGAAACAAAACACTCAATTTTAATTTGGTTTAATTTGTATGTAATGCTGTTGGGTTTCTGGAGACCTGTAATACAAGTCAGACCTAGCTCAGGCTCTAGTCTCCCACCATCTCATATTGTTTCTTAAAAAAACTGTTTTGTAAAAGTGGAGAAAATAAAAACTTATATTTATTTATTTACTTGCCAGTGTATCAATCAATAATCATACATTTTCTAATAAAGGAGTTTTTTCAGCAGCATAACAGTTTCCTTTAAGTAATATTCTTTATTGCCTAAATGTTAATAAAAACATTATAAAAGACATGCAATTTGGACTCTATGACAGGTTTCTTACATGAACCTCTAAGGTTATGAGAAAGTCAGTAAGTAGGTATAACAGCCAGCAGCGGGAGCAAAATTATGCAGATATTGTGATTTGAAAAACTATTGGATATTTCATGAACTGATTACACATGGAAACGGATCCATATATGTGATCTCACCCATCTGCACTTGTAATAATAATAAAAGAACTAGTTTATTTTATTTATCTCATGTTATGCTCAGTCAGTGATGCAATGGAATGAACAGGTTGTCCTAAAACTCTGTATTCTAGTACATGTCGCACAAAATAACTTTGGCCCTGTCATTAATGCGCAGTAGTAAAAAATGGGCCATTTTTTCCTTCTGCGCATCAATGACAGGGCCAAAGTTATTTTGTGCGTCATATAGGCACATATGAATCCTGCCATGTACCTACAGGACAGGAATCACCCTCCAAAATTCCAGTTTTTGCTGAAACAATGTGGAGGGGAAGTACCATAGTCACCACGCTTGTTAGCATTACGGCTGGCTCCATGGACTGCGGTTGTTGGTGACCGCAGAGTGTAAGATGATACAATACACAGAAGGATGCTGCTGCCCATCCTCTGGTTCATTAACCCTTAGTCGCCTCTTACGACACCCACGGGTAGAGATGGGTTGGTACTATTCTTTGCTGGCACCACCCAATAGGTACTTCTTAATTAGTTAGCACCTACTATTCAATTTACTTACTAAGGTCGAAAATAAGCTTTTTGTTTGACTGTACCAAACAAGCCAGGTTGCAACCAGCCCTGTATTTTTTTATATTTAGTTTTAGGATGCACTATTTTATAGACTGGTTGTTACCTATTCGATTTGGTATGCAATAAAGTAGGGATTCATCATAACATCCCATGAAACGTTCACTACAGGACAGGGAGCTCCCTCCAGAATTCTAGCTTTTGCTGGAAAAAATGTGGAGGGGAAGTTCCATAGTCACCTCCCTTATCAGCGTTACGGCTGGCACCATGGACCGCGGTTGCAGGTGACCGCAGTAATTCAGATAGTATGATACACAGGAGGATGCTGCTGCCCATCCTCCAGTTTACAAGTAAAGTAGGGATTACTATTATCTAATCTGTGGTGCTCTTCATCTATTATTAGAGAGTTACTCTCATGTCCTATGAATAAATATCCATGGTAAATATATTTGAGTGGCAGAGAAAAAATATTAAGGAAGTATTAATAAGTAAGGTATATATTTAGTAGTGTTTGCTGTTGTATAGGATTTTCAATAAAGGAAGTTATACAGTAAGTTGATAAGGTCGGCCAAGAAAGTGGTCACAAGCTCTTCAAGAATCAATAAAATGTAGCCAAGATTTAATTATAACAGTCAAAACAGGGAATAATTTTTTTGTTTTATGACATGCAAATGAACTTCAATCATAAGATCATAGACCACATTGAAGACCAACCGAATCAAGGCTGTAGGTAAATAAAGTAATACCTAATTTTTTTTATAAAAACTGCTTTAATACAGGACATAATTAATTCTAAACATTTATTTAGGCTTTTACTACCTACTTATATTCAAAGACAACCTTACTTTGTGTGGACACTGGATAGTTTTATGAGAATGGTTCTTAGCGTAGATCTGTATGGTTGCAATCTAGATGATTATTCTGCCCTGATCTTCTTCTTCCTTCATGTATCATCGTCGTTGTCATATGCTGATCACAAGGACAGCATTATCAAGTAGAGGCACGTACGCAGGGCAAAACAAAGTATGCCATCTTGAATCCACAGAACCCACATTTCCTCGTTGCCAGTTAGATAACAATGCCATTTTAGTTCAATGTTAGTCTAATAGTTCCCTTAGCCTTTGGCGAATCTGCTTCTGTAAGATGTGTGAAGTGGTGGACTGTAGAAACTTGAACCTCAACATAACCTCAAAAATTAGGTAATGGAAATAGCTTCTGGTCCTTGCAGCTTTTAGTTTTTTATTTTCTTAGCAATAATGCGTGGGGTTTAGTATTCTTACATTACTTTTTATTACTGTAAACTTGCTGTAAACAGTCTCAAAGTATACGAGCGAGACGAGAAGAAACTACAAAGTGTCATTCAAACGCACAGATTATACAGTCATTTTGTTTGAACGCATGGCGGATGATATGGCCGATGGCTCCCTATGATTTGAACTGATTATTTTTACTATTTTTAGTAAAATAATCCAACAATCTGACGCTAAATATCAAAACAATTAATTTTGTTCGATTTAGGTTGATGAACTTAATTGAATGAAACCATTTTAGTCAGCGGCTGCATATTGCGTCAACACTAATTTCGCTCGTAAACTTAACATCCACGCTTGTATGGGCCGAAGCACCAACCCTTTTAACTAACATATCCACAGTTTTGTCTGCTTACCACGCCTATGTAGGATCGATAATACGTTATGGTCTTATCTTGTGGGGGAATGGTGTCGACGTGAGGAGGGCTCTCATAGCTCAGAAGAAGTGTGTTAGAGCAATTACTGGTGAATCATCACGAACTTCATGTAAACCGTTTTTTAAGAAGCATGGTTTGTTGCCACTACCTGCACTTTACATTTTTGAACTTTGTGTTTTCGTGAGACAAAATCCGGATGTTTATACAAGAGCTGGAGAAATTAGCATGAGAGGTTGTAGGGATCCAGAGAGATTGATTCATGTAGAAACACCACTTACTGAAAAATATAATACTAGTTGTTTATGTATGAGTATAAGAATATTTAATAAAATTCCTAACGAATTTAAGAGCCTTGACAAAAAGCAATTCAAGACAAAATTATATAAATGGCTAAGTGACAAAAACTATTATAGTGTTAAGGAATTTCTTTCTGACCAAAATTGAATTATTTATTATTTTTATTGTAATTTTGATGTAATTTGAATGTAATGATTTTAATGTTATTAATTATTAATGAAATTTATTGACATAATTTTGTAACATCATCTAAAAATATTTGCATGCCTTTTGTAGGCAAAACATGACTGTTCTGTAATATCTATTGCAACATCCTACTACCATGTTTTAAGCGAATAAATGTTTCTATTCTATTCTATTCATAATGCCTCTTACTAATGTGTTATACAGCAAAATCTTCGTTTTTACATTATGAAACTCTTTAGTGTTTCTTATGACGAACCCTAATATTTTTGATGCCTTCTTTATTACAGACTCCATATGTAGCCCGGTAGTAGAACCAGATATTTGCTACTTAACTTATGATAATCTTAAAAAGCGCCACGCGTGTAATATATCTTCAGGGACGTGTTTGAAGACATATCTGTAAAATTTTAGAATTTTGTTTAACTTGCGCTAGGTATACATTAGGTATTTCCATTTACTCTCGATAAAAACTTTAATGTAGTATTTACGTTCGATATTCTGGTTCCAACTGTCATCTAACATTGGTAGATACATATCATTAAGTTTTTAGAAACTTTAGGAACATGCGAAGGGGTCAAACAAAAAATTGTTCTTAATTTGGCCAGTATAGTTTTAGAGGACCTGAAATTCATAAAATGAGATTAAAAGCATTATATAAAAATACATATAAAAGATAAGAAAGCCAGGAGTTAAGCTACCTAAGTCATTCACGTTTATGACCGCAGTGAGCTTAATATAGAATTTAAGTCTCTAAAATAACGTCTCCTTCATTAATACAATGCATTAAGTATTGTATCAATTTATTAGAAATGGCCGCGATAGGCTATAAGATGTATATATTTATATATATATTAAATTAATGCCATGAAATACACATAATTATCTACGCAGATGCTGGCGCGGCGGCGGCGGCTGCCTGTTTAGTAGCACGCGAGCTGTGCCGGCCGCGTTCCCCTCACGCGCTCTCGTACCTTTATAAGAAATTATTAGAAATTGTTACCGGCCACGAAAATTACTCGATGGGCTTTCGGCTGATATGATGATGATGATAAACGATTTACGGAGTTTTGGCCTTTGCTCCCGTGTGGTGCTGGCAAAGTTTAGTACCAACCCATACATACCCGTGGGTATGGTAAGAGGCGACTATGGGTTATAAACTGGAGGATGGGCTGCAGTATTCTCCTTTGTATCTTAAATCTTACTTACTGCGGTCACCTATAACCGTGGTCCATGGTGCCAGCCGTCCCTGTCCTGTAGTGGACGTTTCATAAGATGTAATAATGATGATGATGGCCTTTGCTCTCAAATACTAAAAAAAATGTAATGGCTGTGATCATCATCATTATATTAGCCGAAAGACGTCCACTGCTGGACATAGGCCTCCCCTAAGTTGAAGTTCACGATTTATAGCTCGTAGTGCAGGCGCCGCTGCACCGCGAGTTCCAAATTACTCATGCAAAACCTATTTTGTTGTTACACTAAGAATCTGCCCAGCTTAACACTGTTAGCCTATATCTCAACAACAGCATTGATACGCCTTGGCGTTTGAGTTTGGTTACGTGTTTTTTGGGTATTTCCACTTACAATATAACACATATATTATTTTAAACTTGTCAGTATTACTTTCGTCTTTCAAAGTTTTCGTCTTACACAATTTTAACCGCAAACTCAGAAAGACTAGATTTACGGTCCGCACACCGATACATTTTGATACCTCAGCGTTTTAGGCTGCATAGTAGCTTCACCTTCAGTACACGATCACCACTCATTCCGCGTGCACTCATTGTATCATCTTTTTCTGTCCAATATACGTAAATTATCAATCATCGTTCGTGGTTTACTTTAACAACTCTCCAGCATAGCATCAAAGGTGTATGAGGATCACTCAAACCCATACATCTTTTTGGTCCTTCGAGCATTCTTGACCCACCGCCGGCACGGGTAAATGCGGGACCACGCGGCGACGCAACGTGATATCGTGTCATATATCACGTGGTACCGGTGATTTTCCGTGCATGGTGCAGTGCAGTTCAACAAACATTGACTATTTATATAACATTTCGTGAAAAGGAACTTTTACACAATATAAGTAACATCACGCAGCAGCAAACAACGTATCATCAACTTAGTGTTATACGTGCATCCTGTGCCCGGTAGCGAATCGGTCGTGTCATCTGGCCACCCACCAGCGGGTATCACCAGCGCGACTGAGAGGGATTATCGCACATACCGTGTAGAGGTCACAATAGCACTGAGTGGAAAAAGCATCCAGCATTCAAAATACAGCATTCGGCATACAGCATTCATCACCTAGCATTCACGAGCAGAAGTGGAACTCATCAGCACTCAACAGCAGACTTACAGAGCAATCATCAGCATTGACGAGCAGAAGTAGCATTCACTAGCATTCAGCGCACTCTACAGCATACAGCAGCAGTTACAGCATTCACTAGCATTATCAATCATTCGAGCATACATGATTTCATGAGGTAAATTCATTTTCTCATGGAAAATTTACTCCAATCTCAAGCAAGAATCTTGGAAATATTTGAGCACACTCTCAATAATTGGAATAAAGAAGCATTAGAACGTCGCACGCCTGAGGCGATAAATAAACGAGTGCAAGTTCTAGACACATATTGGTTAGAATTTGAAGCAAACCATAAAGAACTCTGTAAGTACGAAAACAAGTCGCACGCATATTTCACTCAAAATAAATATAGCTCGGCGCATCAATACTATACTAGAGTTCGCCACTATGTAGCAAGCTACACAAGGGAGTCTCATCATACGACGCCCATCTTAAAACCAGCAACCTTCACGTTCGAAGCACAGCAGCAAGGGGATACTTCTCAGCCTCAGCAACAAACGAGCGCTACACAGGGTACTAACACAGGCTCCGGTGCGCCCAAAACCATGGAGTCTGGCAATCCCAGCAAGACAGAGGAAATGTTGCGAAAGCAACAGAGTAATTTTAAAGCATTCGCCCGAACAGTATACAACATCGAACTAGAGAAGATCAGTGACAAGTGGGAATTCGAAGACATTTTAAAATCATTGCAGTCTCGTTGGGACGCCATAGATTCCTTACATTGGGAATTAGACAGCATCCTAGATGGAAAAAGTAAAGAGTATGAAGCAACCTTCGATTTACATGAAAGCAAGTACATTATCATAAAAAAATTGATCAACACTAAAATGTGGTCGGTGTCACATAAAGAAAAAGCAACGCCGCAAATGGAAATACCAACTTTTAGCGGCAGTTATCAACATTGGACGTCGTTCAAAGATCTCTTTACTGAAGCAATACATACCAACGCATCGCTTTCAAATGCACAAAAGATGCAATTCCTGAAAGGAAAAGTTAAGCGAGAAGCTGAAAAGCTTATACAGCATTTAACAATCAGTTCCGAAAACTACCAAACATGTTGGGACATTCTTAATCACCGTTTTAACAACAAAAAATTAATATTTTCATGTCATCTCAACACGCTTCTCAACTTGCCCAACATGCAGCATCAATCATCAGCATCTCTGAAAAAACTTCATGATACTACGAACGAATGTCTCTACGCTATCAAAAACCTCGGCGTCGATACGTCGTCATGGGACCCTATATTAGTGCATCTTATCACGCAGAAATTGGACGCCGAGACACACAATGACTACCTCGAGTCGCTCAAGTCTCCGCGCGAGCTGCCTGACCTAGCAGAATTCTTAGAATTTATCGAGTTAAAATTCACGTCTTAGAGTCAGCGCGACGAAAGCAAGACGCGTCAAGATCATCTCAGCAACAATCAGAGACAACAAACAACAAGAAATATCATCATTCATACAAAGCATACAGCACTAATCAAAACGCAAGATCGACTTATAAATCGTACTCTAACACCAATAAAGGGTATTTTTCGAAGCATTCAACGGAGAACAAAAAATGCCCGCATTGCCAGCAAGAACATAAGCTATTTACATGCAAAACCTTCCTTGAATTACAACCCGACGCTAAAAGGAAGACAGTTATGAAATATAATTTATGCCAAAACTGTTTGTTTGAGCATAAAAATAAGGAATGCATTTCTGAGAAAAGATGCCGTGTTTGCAACGAAAAACATAACACGTTGCTACATGACGCCTATACAAACTCGACAAATAACGAGACAAATAAAAGCAGCCACCACGCGTCTCAAGAAGATGGCATAGCAGAAATACTTCTAGCAACAGCATTAGTCAAAGTACAGTCAGCAGATCAATCCTTTGTAACTTTACGAGCACTTATCGACCAAGGGTCACAAGTCTCACTAATTACTGAAAAGGCGGCGCAGATTCTAAGGCTGCCGCGCTTACAATGTAAAGGTGTCGTATTTGGCATCGGCGCAAAGGAAAATAATTGCAAAGGCGCAATTAACATCACGTGCATGGCGCGACACAGCGAATACATTTTCAACGCTAATGTGTTTGTAATGCGCAACGTTATCAACAATTTGCCAAACCAATCATTCAAGCAACCACCATGGCCATTTTTGGAGAATATACAACTGGCGGACCCAGAGTTCTACAATAGTCGCCCGGTAGACCTATTACTCGGAGCAGACGTTTATTCAAACATCATACAAGAAGGTATCATCAGACACGACAAAACCCAACCGATCGCTCAACAAACAAGATTAGGCTGGATTCTTAGTGGCAATGTACGCACATTCCAATGCAACGTTGTTCTTAATAATTTAGAAGAACTTCATCATTTTTGGTCAATCGAAGACATTGCCGAAAATTCAAGCATGTCACAGGAAGATCTTGAATGCCTACAAAATTACAAAAATACAATTACACGCACAGAAGAGGGCAGATACGTCGTTAACTTACCGTTGAAGGAAGACTTTCAAGAAAAGTTGGGCACTTCAAAGCCGATGGCGGTTGCACAATTTCGACAGCTAGAACGAAAATTTAGCAGACAAAAATCGCTAGCAGAAGCATAAAAAAAATTCATCGACGAATATCAGTCACTTAATCACATGGCTGAGTGTACAAGTAACTCGACACCAAGCTGTTATATATCGAAAAGATGTTTCGACAAATTCTTGTAAATGAACAACAGCAAGTATTACAAAAAATTGTATGGAGAAACTCGCCCGATCAACTGCTAAGTGAATTCCAGCTGACAACAGTAACTTATGGTACCAAGGCAGCACCATTTTTAGCGATGATGACCTTGAAACAGTTGGCAATTGATGAAGGTCACAAATATACAGCAAGCAGGGCAGCACAAGCATTACAAGAAGAATTTTATATGGATGACCTTGTCAGCGGAAGTTTCGAATTAGCATCAGCAAAGCAGCTGCAAATGGACTTAATACAGCTTTTACAATCAGGAGGCTTCTATCTTCGCAAATGGTCATCAAACAAAGCAGAACTTCTTGAGTCTGTTAGCAAAGCACAAAGCAGCCAAGAAACATTTGACTTCAAACAGTTACAATCAACAAAGACACTTGGACTAAAATGGCATCCTGAAACAGATCAACTAACATTTCAATTGAAAATTGACACTACTACGGCGACAGAAAAGAGCACAAAAAGAACATTATTATCAGACATCTCAAAGATATTTGATCCCCTAGGATGGCTGTCACCTACAACCATTAAACTAAAGCTCTTATTCAAGCGACTCACTACCTGTTAATATCAAAATCGAGTGGGAGAAAACCAGGAACGACCTGCAAAATATTAATGAAAAAAAATACAAAGATGGTATCAAAGCGGCCAGTGCGATAACATAGAATTGCACGGCTTCTGCGACGCTTCCACTAAAGCCTACGCATGTGTCGTGTACAGCAAAGTCAATAGCAAAATAACACTCGTCACTGCAAAAACTCGAGTAATTCCTGAAACCAAAAACCTTACTTTACCTAAGCTGGAACTCAGCGGAGCACACCTTCTATCAAAATTGATCAGTAAAGTCGAGAAAGCACTATCATGCCACCAAATCAAAATATTCGGATGGACAGACTCTACAGCTGTCCTCGGATGGATCCAGGAAGACGCAAACCGTTGGAAACCATTCGTGGCGAACAGAGTCCGTCAAATAAAAGACATCATTGCACCTGAAAATTGGCACTACGTAAAATCAGCGGAAAACCCAGCTGACTGTGCCAGCCGAGGGATATCAGCAGAGCTACTGAAAGAGCATAACTTATGGTGGAATGGTCCCGAATTTCTTCACACTTTCAATCACCAAGCTGAAAAGGAAAGACCCACCTACGTCACAAATCAAGAGGTGCTAAAATCAAAACAAAGCAACGTAACGACACGTCATAGCAGTGATGACGTCATTCAACTCATACTTAGCAAGCACAGTAACCTGATGCGCGCAGTGTGCGTACTAGCGTGGGTGTCGCGTATAGCATTACGGCACCGTGAGCAAACATCTTATCTGACTGCAAAAGAATTAGAGAGTGCGAGACATAAGATTATTCGATGCATACAAAAAATGGAGTTCTCTCAAGAAATTGATGCACTTCAGAAAAACCAACATATCAACAACAAAAGCAAAATTTTAAGCCTGAGCCCTTTTCTAGACAAGGATGGATTTCTAAGGGTCGGAGGCAGAATCAAGCACGCACACATCAGTAACAACATGAAGCATCCTATTATCCTACCACACAGTCACCATCTGACGCCATCTCACTTTCTCAACAGTGGACCTGTCCTGACTATCCTAGATACAGAACAAGATGAACGCACAGGATGGTATAAAGCACAAAAGATTACACAAGACATCTGGAAACGATGGCAAGCTGAGTATCTGAGTCAACTTTCAGCTAGAAGCAAATGGAAACAACCACAAGAAAACATCCAGATTGACGACGTCGTAGTGGTCCACGAGCCTAACTTACCAAAGGGCAAATGGGTCCTAGGCAGAGTAACACAACTACACCCAGGAACTGACGGCTATGTCCGGGTGGTAACCATTAAAACGAAAAGCGGTTACATGAAACGGCCTGTCGTAAAATTGACTTTATTAACAAAAGCAGACTCCACATTATACAAGCACCAGAGATCTGAAAAACACGGTCAGTCAACAAGCAACTATCAACAGAGCACGAACAGAACTTTCAAAACAAACTTTGCTTCAATAATTTTGTCATTCATGCTCGTAATGACAATGATTACCACCGCCCATTCTCACTATAGTGTGACAACCCTAACAAAGGCTCTCTACTTTGACAAAATATCAAGCATGCAATTTATATAATTATAATATAATATAATATAATATAATATAATATAATATAATATAATATAATATAATATAATATAATATAATATAATATAATATAATATAATATAATATAATATAATATAATATAATATAATATAATATAATATAATATAATATAATATAATATAATATAATATAATATAATATAATATAATATAATATAATATAATATAATATAATATAATATAATATAATATAATATAATATAATATAATATAATATAATATAATATAATATAATATAATATAAAATAAAATATATATATATATATATAATATACTTTTTATTTTCATACACAAAGATCCATTGCTTATTCTAAATCATACAATCTAGGTATTTACTAAATATGCATGTACATAAAAAAAAAAAAAATAGTAAGATACTTTAGGTTACAATATATAACCAACGTTTGTACATTGATGTACTGAATATACGTTCGTATAGGCCTTTAATTACGATATTTTATGAGCGTTGGAGAGACAGCATGAACGTGGCCATCCTGTGTCTCACAACAGCATTAAAAGTATTGACACGTGCCTCGAAAAGCATTCCCGAGGCACTGCAATAACTTTTAAAACCCATCAGGTGTCTAAAACAGTTATTGTATTGTACTCTTATGCTATTGTGAGACACATTGGTGTAATCCGACCACAGCTGGCAAGTGTAAAGCGAATGACAATAAGTCTTAAACAGTAACGTTTTTACACTGTCGTCACATTTACGAAACCTTCTAGCCAGCATTTTGCCCACCACGGATAGCCCCCTTCTCTGTCTCTCAATATCTGCATCATCTTTTAGCGACGAAGTTACTATGTGACCAAGATACTTGAAAGACTCTACGACTTTGATGGGCTCATTTCTCAAAGTGACCTCAGGCACAACGTCTGGACCCCTGCCGGACCTGAATACGACAATTTCGGTCTTTTGAACATTAAATGCTAGACCATGGCTACATGCATAATCCTCGCATATTCTTACCAGTTTATCAAGACCTTTGATTGAGGGACTGAGCAGCACCATGTCGTCAGCGTAACTTAGATTATTAAAATATCTATCGCCAATTTTAAGACCAACATTGGTGTCACTCAGTCTCACAATCAAGTCATTGACATACACGTTAAACAGGTCCGGCGAGGTCAATCCGCCCTGCCTCACTCCACTAGAAAGCCTGAAGCTGTCTGACAGTTCACCTGCCCAACGGACGTTATTGGTCTGATTCTTATACCAATAAGCCATCAGATCAATAACCCCACCTGGCACCTCGGTTTTACGAAGTTTGCTCCACAAAATATTATGGTCGAGGGTATCAAAGGCACGGCTAAGGTCCAAGAAACATCTATACACAGATGTTTTTCTGTCACGATAATGGCTGACAATCTGTTTTAATGAAAATATAGCCATGTCTGTTGATAACCCCGACCTGAACCCAAACTGGGCATCATCAAGCCTCAAATGTGGATTAAGTCTATTTAGTACGAGTCTTTCGAGTACCTTAGCCACTACTGTAGCTAGAGAAATTGGCCTATAGTTGTCGACGCTTGATAGGTCTCCAGTTTTATTTTTGACCACAGGAATAACGATAGTACGCATCATGTCATGCGGCAGATAACCGTAGTACGAACACATATTGTATAGGTAAGTTAATACTATACATATGTGTTTTCCTGCACATTGCAAATGTTCGACACTGAGGCCGTCGTGGCCCGGAGACTTTCCCTTTTTCATTTTCAATAACACTTTACTAACATCCTCTGTAGTAAATGAAACAGGCTTCGATGGCTCCGATTCACAACGGCCCCCTTCCACGTCACACTTCTCTTTTTCCTCTGATGGAGGACAGAACTTTTCTTTAAATAAATTAGCAATGTCACCCGGTTTACTTTTCTTCCCTACACTAACGGGCAACGACATTTTATGTGAAAGTCTTTTTGTAGATTTCCAAAAATCTACAAAATTTTTCTTTGCCTTATGTTCTGCAAGTATATTTAACTTAATTTGCTCTTGATGATTTTGTACATATTTTAAACTGTTTTTAAACTCCTTACGAGTTATCCTCATTTCCTCATAACAAAAACCAGTGGTTGGTCTACCAACCAGGATCCACTGTTGAAACTTAAGCCGAGCTAATACGTGTTTATCATGAACATGATAATTCCAACCTACTATCTTTCTATTGTGAGGATTCTTATGGGGGTAACTTCTTTCGGCTGCACTCTGCATAATACCTACTAATCTTTCATACAGACAGTTTATGTGTTTCCTGTGGTCAACAATAAGACGGTAAGTGTCTGAAGTATTTATCTTAAACTCTTCAATCAGTTTTTGTAATTCCTTATCACAATCATTGGTGTATAATTTAATTTGATTTTGGTCCCTTACTCCCCATAAAGTTTTAGATGGTACTCTAGTATCACAGTCAATTTTCTTATAAATTATCTTATTTATGTCACATTCTACAACTAATGGAAAGTGATCTGACCATTTAACATCACATATTACATAAACATTATTTACTACGCTAGATGCTGCCTCCGAAACAAGACAGTGGTCAAGCCACCTACACGTGCCATGAGCTTCGCTGTTGAAAGTGAAGATATTCGGATTTGACTTTAACATAGTGTAATCTATACAGTCTAGTTGTTGATCAGAACAATAGTTAAGCAGCTCACGGCCAAATAAAGTGTCCGGATGGGCATTAAAATCACCCAGTACAAATACATTTTCAGTATCTACAGTTTCAATGATCGCGCTTACATTGCCTAGACACTGAATAAATTCAGGCAAGTTGTCTGTACAGTCCGTGGGCATATAAACTGTGATGATGAGGGCATCAAACTGACCGCCCAACCGCACCGCAACAACTCTGTTGTTATCACAGGGTATCACCTCAACATCCCGAAATATTGACTTGTCCCACAGTATAGCTACCCCTCCATGAGGACGACCTTTAATCATACCAGCAGTTGTATCTACTGCAGATACCCCATATGAGCCAAAATCAACATCTATAGCATTCAAAAAACCAAGGTCGTGTGGAAACAACCAAGTCTCCTGCAGGGCGATAATTTGAAATTTCTTACACATAGATTTTACATAATCTATGGACCTCTTTACGGACTTACAATTAAAAGAAGCCAGAGAAATTTTATGACTGCCCATTTTCAGACCTGCTTGTTCAGTTTTACGTCCTAATGTGTACTTCCTATACTCTACCCCAATCGGCCAGAAGTCAGCGTTCAGGAAAATATTCTCTTGCTCTCTCAAAATGGTCAACTTGAACGAGGAGAAAGGAGTGGGTTTGTACGGTACAAGTAACTCGACCAACTCGACGCTTTGCCCTGCGTTGATTATGAAGTTCTGCAGATCTTTTGTACTTGTGCTTTTGTCAAATCTTGACACTTAAATATATGAGAATCTCGGTGCAACTTTGATTAAATCTGAAGTAATTGCAGCTTTACCACAATTATTCTTAGGTTTGCTCCTCCTCTTTTTACGGGTCACGAGAGTAAACCCTTCTTCGTCCTCTTTCGTACCAACTCGCTCCGCCTCTCTGCTGAGAGGTGTTAGAATTGGACGATATTGTTGATGCGGTCCGGCTCCACTAGTCTTTTTATTTTTACCGCTATTTTTACTCGGGTTCGTATGAGTCAGGCGAGGAGCAGCGGACGTCTTGGTGATAACAGGTTCCGGGCGACGACGGGGCGCAGTTGACGACGGGGGCGGGAGGACGGCCGGCCTCGTCACTTGCGCGTAGTCTCTAACCGGTTCCGGCGTGCCGCGCTGCACTTGCTATAACTGTGTATCAATTTGTGTCACTAGTTCCTTGACGGTAGAAGAGCTTATTATTGTATCAGAGCTAATGTTTACTTGCTGTTCAAATTCCGATCGCAGGTTCTTAATATCACTTTGAAGCGTCTCCGTTGTAGATAGTGGCGTGTATGTTTGTGCGATGGTGGCGATTTGCTTCTTTAACAGAAGTATGTCTTTTAACAAGGTTGTTACGTCAATATAATCAAAACACACAGGAGGTAATCTGTTGAGATTTAGTGCAACAAACTTTGGAAGTTTCTTGGGTTGTGTTTCCTTGAAGATTTTAATAATATCCTGTAAGTTTCTTTTTGTCCTTCCGTCACCTTTTCTTAATTGTCGTCGTTCTAGCTGTAGGTAATCAGAAAGTACTGATTTAGCGGTTTCGATTTCTTCCTCTGTGAAATTGGTTTCACAGATTTGCATTAAGCTCCCATCGTCCATCACATCAGTTTTTGCATTCATAAAACACAAAACCTCGTTTATTATTATTGAGCGGCAATTGTCACAATTATTTGATATTTTGCGTTACTTCGACTATGACACGCAAGATCGCCATAGAGGCAACAGAAGGACTGTGATTTATACGCGATGAATGGAAACTTATCGTCTACTACGATCTAAACCCGTACTGGGATGGTACATCAACATTTGAAAAATACATGAAGCAATTAGACACAATGTGCGACAGAGCAAACAAGAAAACATTGTGTGACATCATACTCCTTCAACTACGTCACAATTATGACGAGCTACAATACTACAACCGTATGCTTCTACATCAGCACTTTGACATTACTTCTCGGAAACATCGCGGTCTTATCAACGGTGTTGGTTATATCGCCAATAGCCTTTTTGGAATATTAGATGAAAACTTTGCGAAACAATATCAGCAAGACATATCATTGATAAAAATTACCCAAAAACACTTAGCTCTTTTATGGAAAAATCAAACATCGATCGTAGAAGCAGAGTAGGTACAACCTTCTCAAACGGACAGAAGAAGCAATAAACAAACAGCACAAAATTATCAACCAGCATCTGAACAATTTGGAAAAAGTCACAAACATTTTGAACAAGGAATTGCAAGACACAGAAATAATGAACGAGATAGCACTATCAACTTTCGTTGCAAACAACATGCTTACAAAGCTCAAATCTATTCAAGATACGCTATTAGATACCATAACTGATCTCCACCACGGAATGTTCAACATACATCTGTTATCTCCTAAACAACTACGAGATGAGTTGAATATAATCTCTGGTCAGCTACCACGCGACTTATCATTGCCTATCAATAACATTCAAACTGATATGGCAAAAATATACCATATTTTGAAGGTTACAGTAAGAATCACTGATCAGTACACGATATTCAAAATAAGAATTCCATTAATAAACAGAGAAAGTTTCGATTTATATAAGGTCATACCGATTCCACATCGAATCGGAAATACCTCTATAAGTATCATACCCGTATCAGATCAAGTTGCAATCAACCTACGCAAGGATACCTATTTACAATTGACAGAAAACGACGTACAGCAATGCATACAATACGATGAAAACAATCGTCTCTGCCACTCACAAAAACCTATCTATAAACTAAAATCAGACGAGAATTTATGCATCAAAAATCAAGTAACGAACGAGTGTCAAACAAAAACCGAAGCTTGCCACGATAATTGGATGGAATTAAGCAAAACAAACATGTACTTATTTTATTGTTGCGGGCAGTGTGCACTGAGACTCATATGCGAGAATCACATTACAGCACTACAAGTACAAAAAGTGGGAATCATTGTACTCGAACAAGATTGCGTCATCAAAGGGGAAGATTTTACAGTATTTTCTCGCAACAACCAATGGAGTGAGACGAAATCTACGTCAAACTTGTACGTACCCCAAATTGCTCCAATAAACCATATCTTCAACGTGTCCATACCATCAACAGAAATAAACATTACTGAGCACCAATCATCTCTTGAAAAACTCGGCGAGCAAATAGAGCAGATGAAAAGAGAAACACCTATAATTGAAGGAACATCCTACCATGACGTACATCAATATACAGTCATTAACATCATGATGTTAGGCTGTATAATAGCATTCGCAGTTTATGTCGGGCGCTGCCTGCGTCGTCGTCGACGTCTAAGAGGGAGAGCTGACATACAGTCGAGAACAGAACAGCAGAGAGCTCAGACCAGCAACACTCAAGGGCCCCGTGCTCCTCCGAGGCAACCCGAGCAAACCTCAAGGCCAGAAGCCATAGAGATGAAACAAATACGGAAAGAAAATAAAGCAACCTCACCTATACTTACGAAATCATTTGTATAATTAACGTAAATCTTGAAACTCTGCGTTAAAATTTATAAGTTTAGCATAAGATTGCTTATTTCATTGTCAGCTTCATCATCTTCTCATCTCATTCTTCTCTCGCCCGGGAGCATGTACGGTCCGCACACCGATACATTTTGATACCTCAGCGTTTTAGGCTGCATAGTAGCTTCACCTTCAGTACACGATCACCACTCATTCCGCGTACACTCATTGTATCATCTTTTTCTGTCCAATATACGTAAATTATCAATCATCGTTCGTGGTTTACTTTAACAACTCTCCAGCATAGCATCAAAGGTGTATGAGGATCACTCAAACCCATACACTAGAGAAAAAAAACTGGTACTATTTGCGTTTAGTGTACCATTGGAAACTTTTTTAAACTTATCGGTTTTGTATACATTCATTAACCACAAGGTATACGCCTATAAAAATAGCTAACTAGAATATATTTTTTTTAATAATTAATAAAATTATAATATTAACTTTAGATTTTGCCAAAAAGAGCCATAATGTTTTGGTACAACGAATGTCTATTTTTTGCACTACCAAGCCACTTGACACATTTTGTTAAAGCAAATTTTATACTTTTGTATTTTAGCCAAAATGATCCATCCCAGTCTAAAACACTTGGTACGTTTTGTACGAAAGTAACATTATATTCTTAGATTTGCCAAAACGAACTTAGATATTCTGGTACGTTTTTAACAAATACACTATCCGTAACTCTGCACTACTAAGACAACTTGATATACTTCGGTACATAAAAAATTACACTCCTAAAATTTCGCCAAAATGAGCCAGCGTGCCTACTCAAAAACTTTTATATGAATCTAGCTCTATCTTTAGGTAAAATTAGGTTCATTCAACTAGCCTAGATTTCTAGATAGATAAAATTAGATTTTATATTTATTAAAGTCTACGTAGTGTAGCGTTATCGCTTACATTCTATTTCTGTTTCAGAACTTTTTACTACTTTCACTTACTGGCTGTTTGTATTCATTGACAGTAGATTCAAATTTGAGGTTTTCCGTATTCTGTGATAATTATTGTTTGGCAGCCGACATGAAATAGTTCAAAACTTTCTAAAATATTATTTAAATCATGAAATTCGTCTAGATAAACTATATATTAATCTAGTTTGAGATAGAGCTTTTTAACAAGTTTTGTGTAGGAGATTTCTACTGATAGAGAAGCTCAGTATTTCTACAGGATTTGCTCTCTTCAATTTTGTAAGTATTTTTGTTCATACAATTTATTCCACTTTCCTTCATTAGGTTTCCACTTTCTCATTTCTCAATTTTATTTACGCAGTCAAAGCTGCCCAATTACGGGCAGCAGGAACCTGCTCCAAAAACCCAACCTGAGATTCCTGAGGGTATCTATTGACAGCTGCACCTTTGCGCAAGAAACTAATTGAGGCTGCGCCACCACAGACTTCAGCAGCTGCTCTTCAGCTTCAAAAAAAAGCTTTTGGTGTACTGCACTCGACAACTTAATTGGATATTTCAGATAATGTTTTAACCCACTATAAGTCCTACCCGTTTTGATCCTTTTTCCAAATTCTAAAAGCGCCTCCGGTCACGCCATGATATATTTAGGCTAAAATCATTGGCAGTAATTTAATACCTTTTGATGTACAATCCGCGATTCTTAGCGGAAGGTATAACTCTTGCCATAATTATCTAGACTCTGAAGTAATAATTTAGGTGGCCACTTAAAGTTATCACTAGTTTTACCAAGCGAAAATATTAACTAGCTATAGACGAAGCGTTTTACCTGACGCACGTATCGCGGATTTAACGCCAAAATTCTCATGGTGTTATTACGTTTATCAATGTTTTTTTTTACTTTTGACAATCTTATTTTCTCAATTTAAATTCTAATCGTTTAATCAAATTTTATTTTTTTTCTTTATTTGCTATCTATATATGTGAAAAACTACATCTAAAAATCGTTCAAATCTGTTTAAATTATTTTAATTAAAATATTTGTGCTTGTATAACCTGCTTTTTTCATGGTAAGTTAGCTCTTACTCTATATAGGTAATTGCAGTACTTGAAATATTATTTTTTTATTTTTACTGCAATAGGTTATTAGGAGTATAAAGGGGGAAGTGTTTCCAAGGTGGTACTCGTGATTATGTTGTAATGTTGTTTTTGGGGGCGGGGGGGGGTTGTTACAGCTGGGCTTCGCTGGATATGAAAAAGTCGGAACCTGCTGAACAATACTAGTTCCTAAAACAACTTTACTACGGAACCCTACATTGCGCGTGGCCTGACAGGCACTTTGCCGGTTTTTTATTATATCCTACATTTCATAATCCACACGGCCGCACGTCAGTAGAAACATCAAATTCATCCCGGACGAGCCCCCAAAATTGTGGGATGGTGATTTGCGAAGAAAAACTCCAGATCGATAAAATTTTTGTTTTATTCCTCTCCAACACGTTAGTACAACCGAATGCAATCCACCATCTTTTTTAAATATGTTCCATCTCCCTCTCACTCCTTCACTCTCTCGCTCACTCATCCTACGTTCCATTCCTACATAAACAACACTGAAACTGTTTATCCGCAATCCATAACTGAGATCATCCAACAAAAATGCCAAGGAAGAAAACAATGGCAGCAAACTCGATACCCACAAGACAAAAAAGTTTTCAATTGGCTTGCTTCTAAGGTGAAATCTATCCTGGCAGAGTTTGATAACAACGGGATGGAAACCTATTTAACTAATCTGGATGCTACGGCCATATCTGACTACTCACTGTGGAGAGCTACAAAAAACCTAAAAAGACCAGTCACCTTCCGCTCGCCACTCAGAAAACCCGACGGTACCTGGGCTAAAAGTGATGCTCATAAAGCTCAACTGTTTGCAGATCACTTGAGTAATGTCTTCACCCCCAACGCCAATACTGGCTCAGATAAAGTAGCTGAAGTTGATGAACAATTATCCAGAACATACCAATTAGAGCCACCTATAGAAAAGTTCACAACAAAAGAAGTAGAATACATAATAAAGAAACTGAATAACAAAAAGGCGCCTGGTTACGATCTCATAACTGCCAAAGTCTTGAAAGAACTACCAAAAAATGGAATATTATTCCTAACTCTTCCGCCACAATGGAAAGTTGCTCAAATTTTACTGGTTCCAAAACCTGGTAAGAGCCCTGATGAGGTAAACTCATACAGACCTATCAGCTTGCTACCATTAGCATCTAAAGTGATGGAATCTATTTTCCTTAAAAGGTTGATGCCTGCTGTATCAGAAGCCAAGCTCATTCCAGACCACCACTTTGGGTTTAGAGCAGCCGAAAAGATTAATGTTGGCTTTGAACAAAAAAAGTATTACTCAGCTGCTTTTCTAGACATCTCTCAAGCATTCGATCGAGTCTGGCACGATGGACTTCTATGTAAAATCCAGAAGTCCCTCCCAGTTAACTGCTTTCTATTTATAAAGTCATACCTCACAGAGCGTCATTTCTACGTGAAACAAGGAGAAGCCATTTCTGAACGGTTCAAGATCCAAGCAGGCGTCCCCCAAGGAAGCGTAATAGGGCCATTACTTTATCTCATTTACACATCAGATCTACCAGTAACTCCAGATCCTAATGTCCTGGTTGGAACTTTTGCTGACGACACCGCTATTCTAGCGACCCACGAAGATCCGAAAGTTGCCTCCTCACTCCTTCAAAAAAGTCTAGATGACATAAGTGTTTGGCTCAGAGACTGGCTCAGGCTCTGAGAAACAAATCAGTCCAAGTCACATTTACTCTAAGAAGAGAGATCTGTCCTAAAGTGAAACTCAACAATGTAACAATCCCCCAGGCTGATGAAGTGCGCTACTTGGGAATTTATCTAGATAGGAGACTAACTTGGACAAAGCATATCTACACTAAATGAATTGTACTGAACCTTCAACTAAGAAAGATGTACTGGCTAATAGGGCGAAAATCAAAGCTTTCTTTGGAAAACAAACTACTGCTATACAAATGTATCTTAAAGCCAATATGGACTTATGGCCTCCAGTTGTGGGAAACGGCTGCAAACTCAAACCTCGAAATTCTGCAACGCTTCCAATCTAAAATGCTACGCATCATAACAAATGCACCTTGGTATGTTACAAACTGCCAACTAAATCGTGATCTACAATTATCTACCGTCAAAGAAGACATAGGAAAAAAATTGGAGTCGTACTCTATTCGTATCAAAAGCCATCCAAATGAACTGGCGTCCAACCTTATGAAGGCTGAAGCCCACTCAACTTTCCAAAGTCTCAAAAGAAGAGCGCCACAAGATCTGTTACCAGGAAGCTGATAAAACACCTTAAATTACACTAAATGGACATGTCACTACATGTGCACGACATTACTTAACTTCAAAACTCCAGCTAAATGTCCACGGTGACAGCTCGCAGGATTAAAAGGGGAAAAAAATCTTCATCATGAGGATTTCAGTAGGTCTTCAAAGTCCACGGGTCTCGAAAATAAAGGATTTTCAACTTCATCCCCCTTTTCACCCCTTAGGGTGTGGAATTTTCAAAAACCCTAAGACACGTAAAATTTCATCTTTAGTCGTCAGCCTAAATACAAATTTTGAAGATCTTAACTTCAAAACTGACGAACATTCATAGAAACTTTCATCCCCTATTTTACCCCCTTAGGGGTAGAATTTTGTAAAACTAGAGATGGGCGTTATGCAACGTAAATAGTTTCAATAACTATGTATCGGTGCAATAACCAAAATACGGTATTCGGTTCTGCAATAACTATTTATTGGGAGAAACTATTTATCGAAAAAAAAATTGCGTATTACGCCTACCCAAGGAGGTTTTAACCCACTCTACGCTAAAGCGAAGCGTAGTAAAACCTCCTTGCGCCTACCTAACCTAAGTTTAGAAACAACGAAATTGGAAAAAACTAAACTGTAGATTATAAAAAAAAGTTTATGCAAACGAAGAAAAAAGTAAACAATTAACAATATTCACAAGTCCTATAAGAAATAATTTTTTTATTAACAATACCAATAATATCGAATAAAATAACTAAAATAACGAAACACCCTGTTCACCGCGATAACGCAATAATACCAATAACGCACAGTAACGAAGTCGCTTCTTGAATCGCCATACCATAAAATACATAGTTATTGAAATAAATAGTTTCAAAACCCGTTATCGGGTACTAATAACTAGTTACGTTTCGGTATTAGAAAATCGCGTACCGACCCACCCCTATGAGAAACCCTTTCTTAGTGCTCTCCTAGGCCTCATAAGGAAACTACATGCCAAATTTGGAATCTCTAGTTCCAGCGGTTTGGGCTGTACGTTGATATGTCAGTCAGTCACCTTCTTCTTTTATGTATATAGATTAGTTAAATAGCCTCTTAGTACTTTTATCGCCTTTTTTTTGCAATAGCAGACCCAATCCCAGATAAGGCGTTTGCTGAATTCATGGTTTACCAAGCTGTTAAAGTTTTCAAGCCGCCAAATGAACACTGACTTGGCTTAACGACTACACATACTAACAGTGACCAATACAAATTACTTAACATGCCTTACGTAGTTTGGGAAATGTTCTAGTTGTAAAACCAAAAGCGGTGTTGGTAGCTTTGCGGTTGATTTTGGGGATCGCGTAGGATCCGCAGACAGTACTTGACGAGCGCTTTGTATTTTTCACATCACATCGGAAAATGACCAATGATAATAAATTACTAAGAACTATCTTGTCTTAATTTGGTAGAAAAAAAAATTTTGGTGGTAATCTTTGAACCCCATTATATCAGCCTCGATATTATTTAGCTATATGGTGCCCATACTAAGAATTGTTTCCTGTTACCTAATCTTTCAAAATTAAGAAGTTTCATAAGTGGCCGCTAAAGTGGGAAAACGACGCCAACTTTAATCAATGCCCTTTATAGAAAAATCTGATGACGCTATGCGCTGACCGCCAACCCTAACCGGGGCTCCGGAGCATGTGCAGCCAGCGCGTCTTGCGTTTGGGTACCCACCTACTACGCCACTTTCTGTTCTCTACCACAGTGTCACCAAAAGCAATAACGCTGATAAAATAAGCTTCTAAACTTAATTTAGTAATCAAGTACATTATTTTGAGTAAGTACCTTCCAATTTATGAACTCTAATTTAACAACGGCCCAACTATAACAATAATATAAAAAAAATATAAAAGCAATAAACATTCTTTTCTAAACTTTTATATGTAAGTTAATTAAGAGATTTAAATGCTATTTTAGAAATACCAGAGACTTAAAAACTGCACTGGCCAGATTACGAACATTTTTTCACTTAGATATGGGCCGATTAAATTACATTTCTGAAAACATAATAGCATAAAGATATTAACATTACATATGAGATGTCTTAATATTTTTCTACTCTTATTCTATATATAAAGTTTTTTTTTAAAGAAATGTAAATACCTACATTAAACATAAAGCCGGATTCATGGGTTTCAGAATTTTTAGAAAATTACTTAAAAGTATGTCGTTAACAACATATAAAAAAACAAGATACTCTAATAATTTTATAACTTGATTTTCTTCAGCGACTGGTCTAATGTGGCTTAAACGCCAATTGTGTATCATAAATCACCCCTGAATCCCTGATTGTCTGAACTTCTTTTATTTTAGTATTGTTAATGTTGTAAGTTATCTTTGTACAAGGACGACAACCGATGGTATATTATATTATATTATATTATATTATATTATATTATATTATATTATATTATATTATATTATATTATATTATATTATATTATATTATATTATATTATATTATATTATATTATATTATATTATATTATATTATATTATATTATATTATATTATATTATATTATATTATATTATATTATATTATATTATATTACGTTTTAATCACTTTTTTGGTGTCTCGATTTCAAAATCGGTAGTTTATCATCCTGACCTCCCGCCTTAAGACCCTCAAGTAAGAGGAGGGTCAGGATCCCTGTCTACATAAATTGTATTCCCCAAGACTTTTGACATTATTATTGACGTATGTATGACGGCTTGTTTCTGTAGAATATGTATGTTCAAGTGTGCCTTAAACTGTGTGCAATATTTGTGTATGGATTTAGCTACTACTCCAGATGTCCCTATTACTATTGGTTTTACTAGGGTGGTTGTTTTCCAAAGCCGTGTTATCTTTTTGCAAAAGGTGGTATTTGCTGAGTTTTTCAATTTAGTCAGACGGTACGGTTATATCTATCAAGTATGTTTTATTTTCAGTTTTATTTATGTATATTATGTCTGGCCTATTGTGTGCTACTGTTACATCAGTCTGAACCGGTATCTCTCACATTATCTTGGCGGTCTAATTTTCTTTCACTTGTGGTTGGGTGAGTTGTTCTTTCCACCACAAGCTGGTTGTTTCAAGCTTGTGCTTTTTTAGTAGTGCCCAGTAAACGTACTGCACTAAGTTGTTATGCCTTTTGTTATAGTAAGTGCCTGCCAACTTCTCGCAGCCTGCTACAACATGTTGTGCGGTTTCATCCTTCATGGCACATAGCCGACACTTACCATACACAGGTCTTTTGAGCACATCTCTTTTATGCTGTCTCGTAACTACAGCTTGGTCTTGAATTGCTAAAATGGACGCTTCCAATGTGGGGATACCGGTTGCTCTTTCAACCAGCGGAAGAAAAACTCTGTGTCTATATTATCTTTTTCTAATACTGCTCTGTATAACTGTCCATGTTACGGTTTTGCTTTTAATTTATTTATTCTATGTTTCAAAACTGCTAATTTAATTTCTCTATCTGTGTAAGTTTCCCCACTCTGAAGTCCTAGTTCTCTGCTATTTTCTTTCGTTTCTTTATCTATTGAATATTTATCTCTGTCTTTGTCGTGTTTATTTGTAGCTTTTAGAATGTAATCATTTCCGGTATAAAGGTAACTTTTGTATTTAATTATTTGAGTTTTTTATTACATTTCTATATTTTTTAGTCCCCTTCCTCCCTTCTCAGTTGGTAAAAATAGTCTTTCTACATCTGGTTTTTGATGGTAAGCTTTGTTCATGCGTAATATTTTTCAAGTTCTAACATCTATCTGTTTTAAATCCGTAATTTTATAATTTATGACTCTAAATGTATATAGTAAAACGGGAACTGCCTATGTATTTATTACTGTTATTTAATTCCGGGAATTAAGGTATGAATTAGTAATGCTTTTGACTCTTCTGAAATATTCTTTTTGTAATTGCTGCCTAACAACTCTGCGTTAAATTTTTCCTGACTCATTTATTCCTAGGTATTTATAGTTTTCTTTGCTCCGCTTATTAGTACATGCCCATGACCCAGCTGCCCGTCTATCTTTCCTGATTTCAAGTGTAAAACGTTACATTTGTCCAATCCAAAGCTCATTCCTATATCCTTTCTGAAAATTTCAGTTCTATTTATTAGAATTCGTAAGTAATTTTTATTGTTTGCATAAACTTTTAAATCGTCCATATATAACAAGTGATTAACTATTGTATTATTTTTTAGTTTGTATCCTTTTTCTATGTATTTATAAAGAATTTGGGACAATGGGTTAATGGCTAAGCAAAAGAGAAGTGGCGACAGTGAATCACCTTGGAATATTTCTCGCCTGATGTAAATTGGCTCTGTAGTAATAGATTCTCTGGTACCACGGGCTGTTTTGATAACATTCCAGTTAGGCATGACTATCTTAAGAAAACTCTTAATAGCTTTAGGTAATAAAGGTCAAGCATTCCTAGAAACCATTCATGCGACATACTATCAAAGGCTTTCCGATAGTCAACCCATCCCATACTTAGATTTTTTTGAAACTGATGTGCGTCTTCTAGTATGGCTTTGTTAATTATGAGATGATCTTTGCAGCCCCTGGCCCGTCGCCTGCATACCCTCTGTTTCGGTGCAAGTATATCACTATTTTCACAGTGAGCGTAAAGTTCATTAGCAATTATTGATGTGAGTAGTTTATACATTGTTGGAAGACATGCAATAAGGCGCCAATTTTTTAGATCCTTAGTGTTGTCGTTCTTAGGTATAAGAATGCCTTGTCCTGTTGTAAACCAGTCTTCTGTTGCTTCGCTTTTGTTGATGATTCCAGTGAATAAATCTGCCAAATATTTGTGTGTGCTTGTTAAATACTTCAAATAATAGTTCTGAACTTTATCTATTCCAGGAGTTTCCAGTTATGGGTTTTCTTCACTGCAGTTGTTAATTTGTCTATAGTTACTTCTTCAAAACTTCTTTCTTGGATATTTGCCATTAATTCTTCTTGTTCTTCGATCCAAGTCGCTTCGTTATTATATGTTATTGGTTCTGATAGAATAGACGCCCAAAAGCCATGTATTTCCTCCTAAGTTGGTATTTCTGTTACGGCGCAAGGTTTTTCGGTTAATTTTTTGTAAAATTTGTGTTGATTTTCTTTAAGTAGGTTATTTTGAGTTTTTCTTTTGTTCATGTCATCATACCGTTTAAGTCTTCCTGCTAAAGCTTTGATTCTTTTTTTAATGATTTCCATTGCGTTGTCTAGGTCTTGATCGTTAAAAATATTAAATAATAATAAAATAATAATAAAATTTATTTTTATTGATATAAAAACAAACATTACATGAAATTGAATCTCTGGCTTCAGAGCTAGGTAAAAACCTGTATTTCTTAAGTCAGTGGACTCTCCCAATCAATTATACTAAGTATGTTCAATAAAAATAACACGAAAAACAAACTAAATGAAAGAAAACACTAAAAATATGTGTGTGTCGGTGTGCGTAGGTATGTCGGTGTGTAGGTGAGTAATGGTATGTATGTGTGTGTGGATGAGTGAGGAAGTGTTCATTTCTGTGATTGGCATAGCTACTGAGTATTTTATTTTAGGAGTTCTTTAGTTAGTTGGTAATTAGGAGTAAGCAACCAGGTTTTAATTTTAACCTTCATTTCGCGTAGTATAATATTATATTTGTTGTAGAGTTAAGTTTTATTTTATGCATTTTTTACTATTTGTTCCCTTTTTACTTTCGAGCGGAGCGAGTACTTTGTATTCGTGGAAATTTTTTTTTTACAATTTTCTCAAAAATGTGTTCTATATCACTTATACATCATAAAAAACAAGTCTCCTAAAAATGTCCGTCCCTCGGTCGAGCGGTCGGTCGGTCGGTCCGTTGGTCGGTCTGTCCGTCACGCTTTGGCCTAGCGGCTAAACGAATAGTCCAATTGACACCATATTTTGAATTTAAGAGTTTTATGCAAATACATCGAAGGGTTTTGAGTGGTTTCTTGCTGGCTCTCATTTTGAGGGTAGCTGTTATACAACGAAAAGAAAAATTGTAATTTTCGTAAACACGTCACATAAAATCTTGATGAAACTTTGCATGACCAAGCATCTCTATTAAAGGTATTTTGCGGTAGTATCAATTGGTCTGTAGAAATTCATATAAGGGGTGTTCCCTTACTACTAAAATTTAATAATGTGATTTACTCAAAATCAGTTTCGTTGAGCTTATTTTGATGTTCCACAATTTGGATTCTAAATTGGATTTCTACCTGAATGCATATTTCACTTAATAATTTTTACATAAATTTAGTAGGTATAGGTAAGTTAGTATTTTCATATTATTTGTATGGAATTATAACTTAAGTTTGCAGTTGGTACTTATTTACTCATTACTTTTCGCAGCCTTTATAATATAGTAGTAAAAGCATTCGGCTCTTGATCCGGGGGTTCTGGGTTCGACTCCCGGCGGGGACACTGTTGATTGATGAATCTCTTATATCGCGAGAAATTAAGTGCAGTGCTGCTGTACCATTTATTTAATTCCGTTAACCTACCTATTTCCTTTCGTAGATTCTCTATCCTGTTTTTAATCTTTGTTTCCAAGGTGGGTCATTCTTTTGTTCAATTTTGTTAACCAGGGTGTAGGGAGTTTGTCCGTTAGCTGTTACTAATGTTTTTGCAGCAGAGTATATTATGTCATTCGTGTTGCGTAATGTGTTGTCTATGGATAGAAGATAAGGCAAAAAGTTATTGATTTTAATCATGTTTTCGGAAAATTTTCTATTAAAACTTGGTTTCGGTAGATATTTTCTTTCACTTATTGGTATACTTTTAGTTTCTGCTAAATTTTGAAGAAAGTGTAGTATTAGTTGGTCTTGATCATCATTTACGGTGATATCATTCTTAGATGCTCCTATATTATGCACTGCTTGATTTATCAATTCAATATTTTGGGATAATTCGTTCTGATCTTAGTTTTCATTTGGCGTTATATCTGATGAAGTTGTATCAGTTGTCTGTATGTCTGTCTTTTATATGTCATTTCTCTTTTCTTCAATGTTTTGTGGCTCTACAGTCGTTAAGTTAGTCAAAGGTGTATCGGGTACTCGTGTGGATTCTTCCGCTCCTCTTATTATCTGTGCCAAACTTCATCAGATACAAGTTTACGTGTCAAAATGGTGCGCGCTTGATTTGACAAAGTGTTGCCGTCAAATTTATTAATTTAAGGGTTATTTGGGTTTCTGTCTTTGAAAAGGTTATAAAGTCTTTTAATGCATCCCGGTCCAGCTGCTTTTGCTCTATAATAACATAACATGAGTTCATTTTGTTCGTCTATTGACCATTTCCTTCTGGAATCTGTTTGACTGTTTACAGGATGGTTAGTTTTTCGAGTGTCTAATACAGGTGAGATATTTCTAGATAGCGTTAGTTCTTCCTGATATTCTGTTGCTGTCTCAGTCATAAAGTCAGTCCAATTCAATTCAGATGTAAGGGCAGATTGTTCTGCTCTTTGTTTGATTTGTTCCAATAATTGCTCGGGTAAAGTTTTGCGTGATATTATAGAACGTACTTGATTACTCAATTTATTTTACAGTTAGCTAGTCGCTCTCAAAGAGTTAACACGTCGGTATAGTTACAGCGTAGTGAACGAGAAGTTGACCAACCGGTTTGCCGCATCCAGGAGTAGTGAACATTTTTTACACGCGCTATCTAAAATTGCTTCGACATGTTTTCTTGTGCAAAGTGTGCATTATCTTTCAATGACGGTGTTCAGTGTTCAGCTTGTAACAACCATTATGACTTTAGCTGTGCAATGATTTCGGAAAACCGTTACCGTAGATTTGGATCGGATCGTAAAGCGTCGTGGAGATGCCCTGACTGTAAATCCGACCATAGCCCGAGGCCGGAAACCATTGAAGAGGACACTATTAAGATTGACAAGATCGACTTGGTTCTGGCCGATCTGCGTCAGGTCAAGGAGCAACTTGCAAGCCTTCCGACTATAATTGCCGACATCAAGGGAATCAAGGACGAGCTAGCCTATGTAAAGGCATCGCTAAATACGACTACTGAACAACTCGAAGATCACTCGGCAAGACTTGCTCAAGCGGAAACCAAGCTCCAAGGTCTAGACATATTACAGATAAAGTGTGATTCATTGTCCCTTGAACTGGCACAAGTTAAGTTAGTACTGGCCGAAAAAGATCAGTGGTCCCGCATGAATAATGCAGAAATCAAGGGGGTACCTCTGAAAAATAACGAGAACCTGTTTTCTATAGTCGATGCATTAGGAAAAGCAGTGAACTGTAGCGTCACAAAATCTAACATAAACTCAATTTCAAGAGTGCCTACTCACAACCCAAAGGAGAAATTGATTATAGTGAGCTTTACTAATCGATTTGTTAAAGAGGAGTTTGTGGCAGCTGCAAGGGCCAAGAAAGTGATAATGTCTGATGAAATTGGTTTCGTCAATACGCCGCATCAAATCTACATAAATGACCATCTCAGCCCGGAAAACAAGAAACTATTAACGAAAACTAAAGCGGCTGCCAAGGAAAAGAACTATGAATTTGTTTGGGTCAAGTATTGTAAGATTCATGTGCGTAGAAATAACACATCAAACGTATTTATAGTTAAAAATGAGGGTGATTTAAACAAAATTGTGTAATGTGCCGATTTGCTGTTTTTGCGTATTTAAATTACCACGACAATTTTACCTGTGCTAAGTTTTTGTTGATTTTGATCACCGAGAAAAGGTTCCAAACCCCTGTCACTCCCATTCTGTGTAATGCTTGTTATCGTCGCACAAAAATTGCTATTTCATTCACTCTACTGCTATTGCAAATTGATGCTTACTTGTTTACACTCACGGACACTGTTATTATTGATCTACCCTTTTTATTCTTATTGCTGGCTGTTTTACTCATGCCTGTACCAATATACTGTAGGTTTTTTGTTTTTGAGTTACGTTATGATGGATAGTACCAAAAATCTTAATATTTACTATCAAAATGTGCGAGGGCTTCGCTCGAAAACGCTTTTATTTTACCGTAACTTGAGTGCGGCGTCTTATGACGTCATCATTTTGACCGAAACATGGCTCGTCGATGGAGTAAAAGATTCTGAGTTGTTTGACAGTCATTATGTTGTTTTTCGTCGCGATCGTGACTATGCAAAAACTGGGCAGAATCGTGGGGGTGGAGTACTTATTGCAATCCACAAGGACCTCGCAGTAACGCCACGTTTTGATTTATGTTCCAGTGCGGAGGATTTGTGGGTGTCTATTAATTTTACAGATAAATGCAATACAAAACCTACCATCTTATACATTTGCGTTCTATATCTTTGTAAGCAAAATTAAGGCTACACATTCTCCCAGCAATTGTATAACTTTTTAAATAACTTAGAAAATGTCTTGACAAATAAACAATCCGATAAATTTTTAATTGTAGGTGACTTCAATTTGAGTTCAATTAAATGGTTACAAAGCTATGATTTTTTCGTGCCACAAGCTTCATTGAATTCACAAGATGAATTATTGCTCATTGACCAACTTAGTTTCTTAGACCTAAAGCAATATAATGGTGTCATGAATTTTTACGGGCGCACGTTGGATTTAGTACTTTCGAATGATTCAGTATCGGTAAGAAGCTGCATGGATGCGTTAGTACCTATTGATCTGCATCATGGAGCTTTAAATATAATTGTTGAATTTTTAAACGTTGATAAGCTTACCCCAGCACCCTTCACTAAGTTTCTTTTTAATAAGGCTGACTATACATCTATAAATCTAGAAATATTAAGCATTGATTGGTCTGGCGAGTTCGCCGCTAGGAACCTCGAAGAGTGTGTGCAGTATTTTTACTCAGTGTTTATATCTTTAAGGGACAGGTTTGTACCATCAAAGTTGTGCAAACCTAATTCGTATCCCGTCTGGTATTCATCAGCGTTAAAAAAAGTTATCAAAGAGCAATATAAGTACTATCGTAAATATTTAATATATGAAAATGGCTATGATGAGTTATCATATAAATTGTTGCGGGCGCGAGCGAAAGAGTTGGAAAATTGTTGTTATTCTGATCATATTAAAAAGGTTGAAAAGTCTATAGTTGATAATCCGAAATGTTTTTGGGGTTTTGTCAGCACGAGATCTAGGTCTAATGCAATCCCTAGTTGTCTTACATATAAAAAAGAAGTTGTCAATACGGGTGAAGCTATTTGTAATGTTTTTTCGGAGTTTTTTAAGTCTACTTTCTTAGATCCCGATAATACCTATTGCTCTCCAGTTCCAGCTATGCGAGAATCGGTGTCTGACATAAGTCACATTTAAATTGACGAAGATACGATTAGGGGTATCTTGCGTAAGTTAGATCCCTCCAAGTCTGCAGGTCCAGACCACCTCCCAGCACGTTTCTTGATTGGTTGTGCTGACAGTATAGCCATTCCGATTGCTCTATTGTTTAAAAGGTCTTTAGCGAAATGTTCGATGCCAGGGATCTGGAAGTCTGCTTATATAACACCCGTTCACAAAAAAGGTCCCAAAACGGAGGTAACAAACTATAGACCCATATCAAAATTATGTATAATTTCTAAAGTCTTTGAGCAGGTTATTCAGAAGCAATTATCGTTGGCCTTAAAACAATCTTTGAGTCTTAGTCAACATGGTTTTTTGCCGGGCCGGTCCACTACAACTAATTTAATTCTATTCAATGACTTTATAACATTATCAATGGACAAAGGACAACAAGTAGACGCAATCTATACTGACTACAGTAAAGCGTTCGATCGAATCGATCACTCAATACTCTTGTTGAAGCTTGAACTCATAGGTGTGAGAGGTGACTTACTAAGGTGGTTTTCATCATATATCGAAAATCGTACGCAGGCTGTCGTCATCAAGAATTACATATCTAGTTGGGTTAAGGTGCCAAGTGGAGTCCCACAAGGGTCTTTGATTGGACCCTTATTATTCACCATCTTTATCAACGATATCAGCACTTGCTTCAAACATACACAGTTATTATGTTTTGCTGACGACATGAAGATTTTTAGCACTATATCTTCTCAAGCGGATGCTGAGGCACTGCAGTCAGACTTAAACAGGCTAGATTCTTACTGTCTGCTAAATAAGTTAGACTTAAACCCAGCTAAGTGTTCTTTGATAACGTTTACTCGGAAAACAAACAGCGTTCGGTATGATTATCGGCTCAAAGGTCAAATATTGCAACGTGAATCGTCTGTGCGGGATTTAGGAGTCTTTCATGATAATAAATTGATCTTCGACTGTCATATTAATAGTATAGTTAACAAAGCTTCCAAAGCACTCGGGTTTGTTCTCCGTAGTACTAGGGATTTTAAGGAAGCTAAAGCTCTCAAAGTCTTATACTGCGCTTTTGTTCGTAGCTCCCTTGAGTTTGGGTCTCAAATCTGGAATCCCAGGTACAAGACTTATATTTCTCGTATTGAGAATGTCCAAAGAAAGTTTATCAAACATTTGTGTTATCGGCTCAAATTACCGTATAAATCTGAAAGGTACCATGACTTATGTAGAAAATTCCATATTTTTGCCTCTTGAAACTCGGCGAAACATCGCCGATATCTTGCTTATATTAAAGCTAACCTGTAATACCATTGATTGTCCGCAATTGCTGGAAAGACTCGGGTTTGTCGCGCCCAACCGGTGCCGTCACTCGCCAGCGTTAGCCCTCCCGCAAGCCTCTACCAACTACAGGCAAAACAGTTTTTTGTATCGAGCAAGCAGCAACTTTAATAAAAAAGCAGATGATCTAGGTCTAGATCTTTTTGGCACTAGTATTACCACAGCTAGGCGCCTAATGAGCAGTGAGTTCTTCTTTTAGCGAGATGTATCGGTTTGGAACCTTTTTTCCTTCAATACCTATTAGTATTATTTTGTATATTGCTCCTAATAATTTCTTTCTCGTAGTCTACCTGGTTTGAAAACTACTGTGTGTTACCTTTAATTTAGAGTTTCTGGCTTTTTAATATTGTTTATAGTAACTCTACTTGTGAAAACCTGTTATTAGTTACCTGTATATGTGTAAGTTTTTTAGTAAGTATTAGAAACTGATGGTTTTCCTACAAATAAATAAATAAATAAAAAATTTGCATCTAGTATTTTGTTATTATTGGGATTGCGTTGTAAAAAAGTGTCGTATAGTCTTTTGATATATCCGGGTTCTTCTGCTTTAGCTTTATAATAGCAAAATACTAATTCTCGTTGTTCTTCAAATGACCACTTTCTTCTTCCATCAGATACTTGTAACCTTGTCGTGGTCAGGTTTTGTTCCAAGGTACCGGCAGAGCTTCTGGAGACGGTCCCACTCTGCAAAGTATTCTCGGTATTACTGTTATGGTCAACTGTAATATTTCCAGGTTCCCCGACTCTAGTCCGTCTGTTTAGCGTAGAGCCACCTACGGTTCGCATCCTGAGACGTCCAGCGCGAGCTCTAGACGTGCCCAGGCGATTGCCCCCGGGAACCGGCCCAATATTTAAATTTCTAGTGTTTCTCTCCATATTTGAAGGTTGCCAAATCTTATTAGCTTGTAAGTTATCATTGTACAAGGATCCCCCTCCCACGTGGAACCGATGGTCGTCCCGGACGTTAAGGTGTTTGGACTTTAGGGAGGTATATTATATTATGTTTTATACACTTCTTTGGTGTCTCGATTCCAAAATCGGAAGTTTATTATCCTGACCTCTCGCCTTGAGACCCTCAAGGAAGATGATGATCAGGATCCCTGTCTACATAAATTGTATTCCCCAAGACTTTTGACAGTATAATTGACGTGTGTATGGCGGCTTGTTTCTGTAGTATATGTATGTTCAAGTGTGCGTTTAATTGTGTGCAATATTTGTGTATGGATTTAGCTACTACTCCAGATGTCCCTATTACTATTGGTATTACTTAGGTGGTTGTTTTCCAAAGCCGTGTTACTTCTTTTTGCAAAAGGTGGTATTTACTCAGTTTACTTTAGCTCGTATGTAATTATAGTCTGACGGTACAGTTAATATCAATCAAGTATGTTTTATTTTCAGTTTTATCTATGTATATTATGTATGGCCTATTGTGTGCTACTGTTACATCAGTCTGAACCGGTATCTCCCACATTATCTTAGCGATCTCATTTTCTTTCACTTGTGGTTGGGTGAGTTGTTCTTTCCACCACAAACTGGTTGTTTCGAGCTTGTGCTTTTTTAGTAGTACCCAGTAAACGTACTGCACTAAGTTGTTATGCCTTTTGATATAGTAAGTGCCTGCCAACTTCTCACAGCCTGCTACAACATGTTGTGCGGTTTCATCCTTCGTGGCACATAGCCGACACTTAACATCCACAGGTCTTTTGAGCACATCTCTTTCATGTTGTCTCGTTACTTCAGCTTGGTCTTGAAATGCGAAAATGGACGCTTCCAATGTGGGGGATACCGGTTGCTTTTTCAACCAGCGGATGGAAAACTCTGTGTCTATATTATCTTTTTCTAATACTGCTCTGTATAACTGTCCACGTAAAGGTTTTGCTTTTAATTTGTTTATTTTATGTTTCAAAACTGCTAATTTAATTTCTCTATCTGTATAAGTTTCCCCACTCTGGAGCCCTAGTTCTCTGCCATTTTATATTATATAATATTATATTGTATTGTATTGTATTGTATTGTATTGTATTGTATTGTATTGTATTGTATTGTATTGTATTGTATTGTATTGTATTGTATTGTATTGTATTGTATTGTATTGTATTGTATTGTATTGTATTGTATTGTATTGTATTGTATTGTATTGTATTGTATTGTATTGTATTGTATTGTATTGTATTGTATTGTATTGTATTGTATTGTATTGTATTGTATTGTATTGTATTGTATTGTATTGTATTGTATTGTATTGTATTGTATTGTATTGTATTGTATTGTATTGTATTGTATTGTATTGTATTGTATTGTATTGTATTGTATTGTATTGTATTGTATTGTATTGTATTGTATTGTATTGTATTGTATTGTATTGTATTGTATTGTATTGTATTGTATTGTATTGTATTGTATTGTATTGTATTGTATTGTATTGTATTGTATTGTATTGTATTGTATTGTATTGTATTGTATTGTATTGTATTGTATTGTATTGTATTGTATTGTATTGTATTGTATTGTATTGTATTGTATTGTATTGTATTGTATTGTATTGTATTGTATTGTATTGTATTGTATTGTATTGTATTGTATTGTATTGTATTGTATTGTATTGTATTGTATTGTATTGTATTGTATTGTATTGTATTGTATTGTATTGTATTGTATTGTATTGTATTGTATTGTATTGTATTGTATTGTATTGTATTGTATTGTATTGTATTGTATTGTATTGTATTGTATTGTATTGTATTGTATTGTATTGTATTGTATTGTATTGTATTGTATTGTATTGTATTGTATTGTATTGTATTGTATTGTATTGTATTGTATTGTATTGTATTGTATTGTATTGTATTGTATTGTATTGTATTGTATTGTATTGTATTGTATTGTATTGTATTGTATTGTATTGTATTGTATTGTATTGTATTGTATTGTATTGTATTGTATTGTATTGTATTGTATTGTATTGTATTGTATTGTATTGTATTGTATTATATTGTATTGTATTGTATTGTATTATATTATATTATATTATATTGTATTATATTATATTATATTATATTATATTATATTATATTATATTATATTATATTATATTATATTATATTATATTATATTATATTATATTATATTATATTATATTATATTATATTATATTATATTATATTATATTATATTATATTATATTATATTATATTATATTATATTATATTATATTATATTATATTATATTATATTATATTATATTATATTATATTATATTATATTATATTATATTATATTAAAGTTTTGATTTATTAAGTTTGGATTAACTAAGCTTAAGAATTATGTCAACCCCAAACGTTGGCGGTTTTCATCCTAATATTCTATCCACATGTTCAATTACAGCAATCTCACAGTGCACCGTGTTTTACTATCAAAAAATAGGTATTCGATTATAATAACTTAAAATCTCTTAGTTTAAAGCAGACAAACATTGCTACACTTAGCTTGATAAAAGCGTCGCTTCTATTGCCGTAGAATTGCTATGGCCCGTCTGCCAACCACTGCAGGCCCCTCCTAATAAACCAACTCCACCTCGGACGAGTGCGCGCGGTAAGCTTTAGCTTTGGTACTTGAGGTAGTGAAATCTCGAACAAGAATGAGCTGTTGAAAATGGCGGCCCCGTCTCCACGTTGCATTGTGTTGGCTAAACCGACACAGAGCACGCCCCTTTACGCGCCATCCGTAATAAGTAGTACTAACCTAACGATCCAAATAAAGCCATCACTGCCAACTTCAACGTCATACTTCGACAATCAACAATGGTGTAGAAATTCAGTTCTAATTTGACAATTGGCGTAGCCTGGACCACTGCATTGATGTTGGGCGAACGTTGGTCTTTCAGAATACCGCGACAAGACTGACAGACCTACAGACGGACATAGCTGACGAATCTTCAGGGGTTCCTCGTTGGCTTCCGTACCTTGAATATGGATATTATGAAATTTTAACTGCTCAGAAAAAAAAACATAGTAGTTTCCGTGGCCGTTAAGTAATTTTTTAGGCGTAAGCTCCACGAAAATTATGACATGGAAATTATAACTATCATATTTTTCCAAAATATCTGTGTCAAAATGAAATAAAACCACACATTAAGCAAAATAAGAAGTTTTATATTGGATTAAGCAATCATATAATGTAGTAAAATTTGTAAAAAATAGACGTTAAACGTACAAATATAAGATATGGAAATTGTCCAAAATCTAGAACCAAAAAATTTAAAAATAGAAGAACTCACCTGAAAGCATGAGCACAGGAACGAGCAACACGACCACCCTTTTTAATAGTCACAGCATAAATGGCGATCTGTAGCAACTAATAAGAACAGCTCTCGCGCACGCTGAGAATTGGCGTGCGCGAACAAATTTCGGCTCTCGGTGTGACATTGCTATATTCGTGTATTTTAAGGCGTAAATTCCAAAATACACGAATAGATAGAAGCAAAAACACACTCTAAGTGAAATTTGTGGTGAAAAAGGTGATCGTATAAAGAGAAAATACATAACAATTTGCGGCGCACATGTGACACCAAAAATACGTTCAAATTCTCCCGTTTTTAAGCTTCTAACAGTGTTAGAGTGATTAATCTAGCTTTTAGTATATAAAAGTACTTGGGCGACCGAGCTTCACTCCATTATGGCTGCTTCAACATTAAAATATCATCAGGTGAGCAAGCAATGCTACCTACCAACAGATGGCGCAGTAGTTTCTTGTTTAAAACGCGGTATTTTAAAAATGATTAACAACGCAGGGAAACCGAATTTCCCCAGACATAAGACCTAGCTAGATCGATTTTTCATTCCCAAAACCCCCGTATGGTAAATTTCATCGAAATCATTAGAGCCGTTTTAGAGAAACTGATTACAAATATATATATATATATATACAAATATTGCTCGTTTAATAGTATAGGATGTGCAATATTCTTAAGCACTTGCACTACAAATTTATTATTGGAATAAGAGGGTAAAATTAAGTAAGCTGTAATTGGGTAAAATATAGGATGTCTGCTTGGCTGTTAATAATTTTAGTTGAGCTGGAAATGATATAAATACCGTGCCGTAATCTTAATAAATCATTCCACTCCTACACTTGGAGCAGTAAACTAGTCTTTTCATTCCCACACCTTCTCCTCAACAATTAGTCACCTGCACGGGTGTCCTAAACTGGTGACCCCGAGAAAGTAACAAGCAACTTCTACAATGCCTGGCGGAGAAGAGCAAAACGAAGATGATAAGGAGAAGGGCAATATTTTATCAGCTCTCTCAGTACAATCACGCATTATACCTTTCTGGCGCGAGTTTCCAAGCGTCTGGTTTATACAATTTGAAGCGGTAATAGACCCGCTACGTAAATCAGATCAACATAAGTATCAATACTTACTTCATCAGTTACAGTCACAAGATCTAAGGCACGTAACAGATATTATAAAGAAACAACCAGACACTAACAAATACGACGCGCTTAAACAGCGACTGATAGCGGTATATGAAGAGTCAGGCGTTCAACGTTTCCAAAAGCTTATAAGTGTTTTACAACTAGGAGACCAAAAACCCACGCAATTATTCAGGAAAATGAACGAATTAGGTGGCGAATTAATAACCGAAGAGGGAATCAAAATTAAGTGGATGAAACAACTACCCGCACACATTCGCTCCGTACTGTCAGTAAATGCGGAAGCAACGAGACGCCTAGACTACGAGATGCCTACTGGCGCAAATATCGCAGCCGTAACATGCGCTGGTCAACAAAAAACCAAAGATCCTAGATCGGACGCAATCCTCTCACAAATTGAAAAATTAACGCATGAGATTGCAGCTTTAAATAACAGACACACGTTTCGCCGTAATAGGTACCGTTCACACTCGATCGGAAGGCAGAACCGTTCTCGTTCATCCAGCAGGAATCAGCGTGGACCAGCAGATTACCAAGGAAAATGCTGGTACCAAGGAAAATGCTGGTACCATTTTAAATTTGGAAAAAATGCACGCCGTTGTGTCAAACCATGTAGCCATGATACAGATAGTAAGGGAAATCAGGAGAAACATCAATAATGGCGGATATTGATGTTACGTCCAAAAGCTTTGTGTATACGATCGTGACAGCAGAGAACGATTTTTAATAGACACGGGTGCAGAAATTTCAGTACTAGCGGTTAGAGGCAAGAAAATGCTAGAAATGGGAATCATCCAACCATCAAAAAGTCCATGGGCCAGCCCGATTCATGTAGCAAATAGAAAAAAATTTAACTCAGCTACTCTGCCTGACAGGTACCCACTACCGCGCATACAGGACTTCACTTACCAGTTACATAACAAAAATGTATTTACAAAACAGGACCTAAAAAGCGCGTACTACTGGATACCCATGGACAACCCTGAAAAAACTGCGGTCATCACTCCTTTCGGTCTGTTTGAATTTCGAGTTATGCCTTTCGGCCTACGGAACGCCAGCCAGACATTCCAACGTTTCATGCCTGAAGTACTAAGAGGAATCGATGGATGCTTTCCATACGTAGACGACATACTCCTATATTCAGAAGACGAAGACACCCACAAAGAATTACTACATAAAGTACTAGACCGACTTAACAAATTTGGAATAGCATTCAGCCTGGAAAAATGAGAATTCGGGAAAAAGCAAATATATTTCCTATGTTATCAAGTGTCAGCTGAGGGTATATCACCACCATCAGACCGCGTAAAGTCAATATCAGAATTCAAAAAACCGAGGAACGTACAAGAGTTGCGGCGTTTCCTAGGCATGATCAACTACTATAGAAACTGCTTACCGCACCAAGCACAACAACAGTATGAATTAAACAAATACCTACATAATGCAAAGAAAAACGATCAAACTCCTATTGAATGGACCAAAGAAGCAACAGAAGCGTTTGAAAATTGCCGACAAAGCATTTTGAATGCATTCACTCTCTCACACCCAGTCCATGATGCACCACTCAGCAGAGGGGCTCAAACAACTAAAATCACAACCAAATATAACATTTATGAAAAAAAAATATTGAAGGAAATAGAAAACCTATCACATGCGAAATTACTACAGGGAGCGCAAGACCGTATCTACCTACATCTTATCGTCACGTAGCTTTCAAAGCACAGCACGAACTAAGCCATTCAGGAATACGATCCACAAGGAAACAAATAATTACAAAATATTTTTGGCCTGGAATGAATGAGGATATCAGCAAATGGACTAAAGCATGTATACCTTGCCAAAGGTCAAAAGTCAATAGACACACAATTACGCCTATTGATGAGTTCCCGCCATCATCACGCTTTGAACACGTTCACATCGATATAATTGGTCCGCTACCGCCTTCAAACTACAACAAATTTTGTGTAACGATGATTGACCGACTTACAAAGTGGCCAGAGATTATACCAGTACAGGAAATAACAGCTGAAACTGTAGCAAAAGCATTTTATGATAATTGGACATCACGATTCGGCTGTCCTCTACGACTAACAACCGATCAGGGACGACAATTCGAATCAAATCTTTTTCAATGTTTAATGAAAAAACTAGGAATTAAACGTATACGAACTACGCCATATCATCCACAATCTAATGGACAGATCGAGCGATTCCACCGCACACTAAAAGCCGCTTTTATGGCGAGATGCACAACAACAAACAAATGGTCAGACGAATTACCTACAGTTTTACTAGTATTGGCGTTGAATAAAGAAAACCATGTTTGTAATTTCAATAAATATATTTCGATCAGTATTGCTTTGAACAGAATTACAACGGTTCATGTGAAATTTAAGGCATGCAAACTTCTACGAAAAGATTAAAATATTGCTAGAAAAGTAACAAAAATAAGAAATAGTACAACCTTTTATAGGCCGAGTCCTGAAGCTGTAATTTTTAATTGGCTGGACATAAATCGAAACCTTCAATTTACTATAAAGTTGCTATGTATTATAATAGGTGGTGGAACACTTATGTAAAAAATAATTTTTAATGAATTGGCTGACTTTTAGATTCTCCAGAAAATATATTTTTTTGTTTGTTTATGCATGTGAAGTCAAGCCAAAAATTGTAACTAATATCTGATGGGGTAAACTTTTGATGTGGGTTCCAAGGTACCTACTTCAATTAAAACTAAGCAAAAAATATTTGCGCATATTTTTTTATTAGCAAATTTGTATGCAAGTTACATAAAAGTCCAGGCAAAAATGGCAACCAAATTATTTTAAATTTGATAGACTTTCCAGGACAGTTTTTGAGCAAATTACCTAAAATTAAGCATATTAATCAAAAGTTAAATATTTTCGTATTTAATGTTGAAGCAAAAATACCAACTGAAAAACTTTTGTTTAATTACAGGTTTCATCGTGTGTTCTTTCCTTTATTTATAAAATTAAGCATAATTATAAAAAGATAAAAAAGTTGATTTTTAATTCAATAGATCGCGTCAAGCGAGCGAGAACCGGCGTAATATTATATGTTCTTTGGAACCGGTATGGCGTGCCGTGCGCCTCGAGACTTTTTTCTTCTACGTAATGTCAAGAGTACGTCAAGCCTGACATAATATTAGACTTTTTAGTGTTCTCATTTCAACAGTCCAAGTAGCTAGAGTGGGCTGCAAGTGTCTGGCTGCCTGCTTGTACAAACAACAACACTTCAAACAGTCTATTGAAAGGAGAAAATATCATTGTGGGATACAGTGTTACAAAAAACCGGGCAAGTGCGAGTCGGACTAGCGTGCTAAGCTATTACTCTTGATCCCCCGATCTTGACTCCTCTTTAATAAGAATTTACTTGAAGTGGAAGCTAGCTAGCGTTAATTGGTTGTGAGAAAGGTTGTAAACTTTAATTATTTCAGACTTTATGGTTCCGTACCCATAGGGTGAAAAACGGGATAATACTAATATGCCTCCGATGTCTGTCTGACTGTCTGTCAGTGGGCTGTATCTCATGCTGCATAAGCTATAAAATATAAAAACTGATCAAGTACGAGTCGGACTCAAAAAAGGACGAGTTGCACTCCGAGAGTGCCGGCAGAAGTGAAAACTTGAATTTTTGAATATGATGTTTTTGTAAGGGTCAATCGCGTCATTGCTCGTGTACTTCTTCATCGAGACCTAAAATTTGTCTCAGTACATGAGTAGTCTAGGGTCAGTAGTTTTCAAGTTATAGCGATTTTTACTTTGACAGCTGTCATCCGAAATGTAGATCTCATCAAGACCTATCATTTGACTCAACACACGAGTACACTAGAGTCAGTAGTTTCCAAGTTATGGGGTTTTTTTAGTTCGACAGCTGTCATCCGTAATGTAGATCTCATCGAGACCTTTCATTTGTCTCAGCACATGAGTAGTCTAGGGTCAGTAGTTTTAAAGTAATAGCGATTTTTACTTTGACAGCTGTCATCCAAAATGTAGATCTCATCGAGACCTATCATTTGACTCAGCACACAAGTACTCTAGATTCAGTAGTTTTCAAGTTATAGCGATTTTTACTTTGACAGCTGTCATCCGAAATGAAGATCTCATCGAGACCTATCATTTGTCTCAGCACACGAGTAGTCTAGGGTCAGTATATTTCGAGTTATAGCGATTTTTAGTTTGACAGCTGTCATTTGAAATGAAGATCTCATCGAGACCTGTCATTTGTCTCAGCACACGAGTAGTCTAGGGTCAGTAGTTTTCGAGGTATAGCGATTTTTAGTTTGACAATTGTCATCCGAAATGAAGATCTCATCGAGACCTATCATTTGACTCAGCACACAAGTACTCTAGATTCAGTAGTTTCCAAGTTATGGGGTTTTTCAGTTTGACAGCTGTCATCCGAAATGTAGATCTCATCGAGACCTATCATTTGTCTTAGCACATGAGTAGTCTAGGGTCAGTAGTTTTCAAGTTATAGCGATTTTTACTTTGACAGCTGTCATCCGAAATGAAGATCTCATCGAGACCTATCATTTGTCTCAGCACACGAGTAGTCTAGGGTCAGTAGTTTTCGAGTTATAGCGATTTTTAGTTTGACTGCTGTCATCCGAAATTTAGATCTCATACATTTAGGATTCGCTATTAAATAACGATCAAAACCAGTACGTCAAGTCTGTCGTGCACATATCACGTTGTGCACAACAAAAAAAGCCGAGACTATGACCACAGAATATATAATAGTAAACAAGTTTACAAGAGTCACACTCCTTTGATCTTGGAAAAAGCTGCCTATTTCACAGACAGGCCTGCTATGACAAAGACAAAAAAGATGTTTTGGTCTTTATCACACTTTAGAAGTTTTGTATATATTGAGCCTGCTCTAACTTGGTATGATTATTTGCAAATCAATTTCTATACTTCATCCGAGATCTGACGCGACAAAGGTAAAAAAGATGTTTTTATCTTTATCACACTTTAGAACTTTTGTATATATTGAGCCTGCTCTAACTTGGTTTGCTTATTTTCAAATCCATTTCGATACTTCATCCGAGATCTGACGCGACTTCTGATGCGAGTTAATAATTTTTTTCCCATCTGAAAAAGTGCCAAGCGCCGCTGAAGAAGTTTTCACTTCAAATATCGACCACAGTACTCGTAATTTACTGACATTTCAACTAATACAATTTATATCATGCGGTGGTACGGAACCCTCGGTGCGCGAGTCCGACTCGCACTTGGCCGGTTTTTCCCTTTCATTAGATCAAATCCACAATTATTTTGAGTCTCATGTCAAACCTGTAGAATATTCATACAAACTTCCACCCCATTTTTCAACCCCTCAGGGGCGAATTTCAGAAAATCCTTTCTTAATGTGTAGTCTTGACGTACTAAAAAACTGCTTACAAAATTTCACATCTGTAGCTTTATCGGTTACGGCTCGGCGTTGATGAATCAGTCAGTCAGTCGGTCAGGGCATGCTGTTTTATATATTTAGATCAGAAGATCAAAAGTATTTTCAGCTTACTACAACCGATGTAAATTTTCATCTTTCATGTTTAACTTTAAATTCCGAAGCGCGTACCGAATAAAACAGCGAAGCAATGCGACGTTGCCGTACCGTGCAATCACGAGCCGTGTACTATGTTAATGTCAATTATGAACTTTATTTCAACTTCTTTAGGGTCGATATAAAGCGCTACATAATGTAATTTTTATATAAAAAGATACGCTATTGCCTGAAGTGTTTAATTTTTAAAGTAATCAACGTAAGTACAGTTTTAGAGTATAATTAAACACTTTTCATTCAGTTACCTATTTTGGCCAAAGAGAAATCCCTCAATAATTATACCACTGTAAAGCTTTAACATATTGTGTTCACTTTTATGACTGTTTGATCAAGTACAACAAAATTTTGAAGTACAAAAAGTCACGAGATAGTTATGTATTTTGCCCGAGCAGACAAAAAGAAATAAAACTTTTAGTGGGATTTTTTTAATTTAAGGATTAACCTAAGAACTTAGGTGCTTAATTAGTTTGTAAAATACTAAAAGTTTATCATTGAACGAGCCCAGAAAACATTTCGTTTAGTTGGCATTTTTGCCACAGTAACTATTTATATAATAGGGTTTTTTTAATCTGCCGCCTAGTCCCATTTGGTGATATGCTTAATTCTAAGTAATTATGTAATTACTTCCAAGACTTCATAAACCACAAAAAGAAAATCTTGGTTCCGATTTTTGTCTAGGCCAAAATCTAATTATCTTGGAGTATTAGATTTTCCAACCAAAACGTAACAATATACGCACTGTTAGTCACTTAACGTCTTGCCTCTGGCACTCGTAACACAGAACTGCCTGTCCAGCAGCTCTGCCGCCATTAAAGTGGTTTTTGTGGAAGGGCTGCATGACAGGCAATAGTATTGCCAGTTTAGAATTGTAAAAGTATACTAAAATTTAAGATTAAATTAGTTTAGATCGCTAACAATCGCTAACAGCTCGGCCATCCTTATAGTAGCGAGTCCCATCGCTTGCTTTTATATTGAGAAATTAAAGACAATAGACCTATTTTACAATTCTGATTCTCTGTTTTTGTACAGTATTACACACACACATACGCATTATCCATGTACCAAAACTACACTACACAGAATACCCATATATGTATATAATTTATGTATGCCTACAGTATAACATCATTTTAATATTTTCATTTTAGACTTCTAATCTATATTTTATTTATGTATGTACATTATTTACTTATGATTTATTAAGTCGGTATATACAAACTGTCATTAAAACACAACTTTCTCCATTAAATTATTATATCACGAACAAGTAAATAGCTGTCAATACAAGTTTAGGTTAACCTAAGTTACATCGTAAATCTATGAGCTATTTTATACATACATATATGTATTAAAGAAGATGTACATAAATGGATTTATAAGTGACTTAAATGTTACAATACATACGTACTTGGATTAAATCAGATACATACATGCAAAGGTTTATGTATCGCTGTTGACAACATTACAATTATTTTCTTCATCGGAGCCTGACTCTGAATTGGATTCAACTTCTTTATCAAATACCAGCCAGGGTTTTATTTTATCTATAGCAACACAATTTTCATAAATGTGTCGACCAGGCTTGCGGGTTAAGGGCGTATCCTCTATAATAAACCTATCGTTTGGGAGAGTTTTAGTAATACGGTATGGGCCTTGATATTTAATAGCCAACTTCTTCGATTTACCGTCGCTTGGTACTTCACGTCTTACGGTGACTAAATCCCCCGTTTTAAAATTGTTTTTGTGATTTCGTTTTGAGTCAAAACGAGTTTTATCTTTGATCTGCTGGTTGTCGATGCGATTTCCAGCTTCTGCGCGCATTGAGTCGATGTTTTCTGGTTTGATCCCTTCGGCGCTGATCTCAAATCCCAAAAAGTCTATAGTGTCCTGAAAGAAGTTGCACTTGCTGAGTTTCAGCGTGAGGCCACCTTTCCGCAAAAGCATCAATACTTCTTCTAGTCTCGACATGCCTTCTTCAAAGTTTCGTGCAGGTATGAGTATGTCATCCATGTAAACTAGAGCATACTTTATCTTGGCTTCAGAGAGGATCTTGTTGATAGTCCTCTGAAAAACGGAAGGGGCGTTGACAAGGCCGAACGGCATTCGAGTGTACTCAAATTGGCCGTCCGGTGTAACGAAGGCAGTCTTCTCTTGAGATGACTTTTCAATAGGTATTTGGTAATACCCTGAGGCTAAGTCCAGCGATATGAACAATTTATTCCCGGAAAGTTGATCAAGCTGGTCTTCAACACGGGGCAGAGGATAATGATCCTTTTTGGTCCTTCTGTTTAGAGCTCGATAGTCCACGCAAAGCCGTTTCTCTCCTGTCTTTTTGTTTACTAAGACAATCCGACTTGCGTATGGCGAAGAGGATTCTTTTACAATGCCGGCGTCCAACATTTCTTGTACCATTGCACGAACTTGGTTCCTTTCAGTCATGGACATCCGATAAGGCCTATAGACAACGGGTTCAGAGTTTTCGAGCTCTATGATCATCTCACCTGCCGTCGTAAATCCCAGATCTCTAAGACCCGACGAGAAACAGTCACCGTATTTAGAAAGTAATCCTTGCAACTGCATCTTTTGGTCTGTTGTTAACTGATCACCACACTTAATAAATTCGTCAAATTTCTCTCCTTCAAATTCGACAGAACAGACTTCAAAATTTTCTGCGATTTGTAAAGCTCGGGTTATTAATAAATCTTTGGATAAAACAATGTCATTGTTGCTCATATTTTGAATCAACAACTTCCCTTCACCGTTTACAAATGTGTATAAGCCAGGATACAAGTAATATTCCTTCCCCTGGACACCTCGGATAGATCCGTCAACATACACGTCACCGAAATAATTGGTTTGTGACGTCACTGGTACCGTCAGCAGTTGAGTCGGTTTGATTGAGACTTCTGTTCTGCATTTTAGAAATAACTTTGAATCAAAGTCCTTCTCAAAGATTATTTGATCTGTCGTCTTAGTAATGGTTATACCAGGTCTTTCTGTAAAGGAATGACCTAACAGTACAGGATGTTTTATTACGTTATCATTGACAACAAATATTACAATATTTTCTTTAATTCCTTGAACCGTGACATCAACACGACACCGACCCAAGGGAATCACGGCATTCCCTCCAATACCACGCAGAGTAGGCAAGCCATCCTTTTTGATGTCTAAATTCATTTGTTTGGCTTCGGTTTCTCTTAATAAACTGCATTGACTCCCTAAATCAAGGTGACATAATAGTGTCAATCCATTAATGTCGATCTCAAACTTATACTTTTCATTTGCATCATGACAATCATCAACAATAAGGACCTGTTTCTCATGCTTGAAGTCTTTCTTGTCATTTGTGTTATCGGGGTTATTTGAAAGTTTATTCCGACAATAAACGTCTAAATGACCATTCCTACCGCAAACTGAGCATTTGTTCCGCGATTTGTCGCACATAAAACTTCGGTGACCTTCTTCATTACAATTGTAACACTTGATGTTAGTCTTTTTTGTCTGATCAGCTTTCAGTTTAGTATTGTTTGCATTTGTACTCTGACTCGGATGTTTCTTATCTTTGTCCTGCTGTTTCTCAGCGATTTTTACAGTTTTAAGATATTTTAACACCTCACCAGGTTCACGGAAACCTGCGGCCTGTGCGCCAACCCTAACGGCACGGTCATCTATACCCTGCAATAAGCAATCCACTGCCTTACGTCCCTTGATAACACATCGATTAAGTAAATTTATTTTGGAGTAATAATATTGCTCAAGAGGTTCACCATAACGCACACGCTTGGCCAACATTTCGATAAGAAGCTCTGCATAATCATCTCTACAAGGGAACGATTCTATAAGCTTTCTCTTCCATTGGGTCCAGCTGTAGAGCATTGTATCTAGTCCCTGATACCATGATTTTGCAATCCCCGTTAATTTTGGCAACGAAAAATGTATTATCTCGCGTTCATCCCACCCGTAGATTGTTGCGCATTCTTCAACTTTAGTAATCCAAGTCAGAATTGTTTGTTCTTTACTCATAGGATCAAATTCTGGAACCACATTGGCTAAAGAAAGCTTAGAGGTCGATGACCCTTTTACGTTTCCTATGACATCCAAGAATTTATGAAGTAAACTTTCTGTCGCTCCGGAAATGTTACCAATATCGTTAAACTTATAATCCCTTTCATTTGAAACCCGATGTCGTCGAGGTGAAAGAGAAATGGAACGAGGTCGTCGTCGGTTATCCTTATCACGTCCATACCTCATGTGATAAGAGTCATCGTCGCTATATGAAGCAGAACGCCTTCGTTTCTCAGGAGTGGGACGACGTTTCCTAAGCGTAGGACGCAGTCTCCTTGGGCTAGGTGACCGGCTGTCAGAAAGACTCCCGGGAGAACGAACACGTCTCCTCTTAGCGAATAACCGATTTTCGACTTCGTCGCAGCTGTTGCTACGACGACGTCGCTTCATTCGCCTTCTATCTATCATTTTCTCGGGCGATGGAGAAAGGCGAATTGATCTCCTATGGCTGCGACTTCGAGCTCCATACCTTTCACGCCTAGACACTCTTATACGAGAACGTGATCGCCTCCACTTATCGTTACGATTTTCGCGGTCACGATAGTACCCGTCTGCGTCGCCCTTAGAGTGTTGTTGTGCCAATTCACTGCCCTCATAGCGTGATTGGTTCAACTCTCCACTCGGACTATTAAAGATTGAAAAGCGCTTACGGACTTGCCTTACAGGTTGGCTCCCTTCCGCTCTCTCGCTTGGACGGTTAGGAGTCTGCCCGGCATCAGGCTCACCCTCCGACCGCGCAGCACTCTGCCTGCCAACTTCCAGCTCGTCCACCTCAAAGCGGCGACCCTCCATATAGCCCTCTTTAGAGGACATCAATAAACGTTTGCGTTTCTGTAATTTAATACAACAAAAGATTGTATCATGTGATGGTTACTAAAAAAAATAATAAAAATAAACAATAAAAAATAGGGAGGCTTATCAAGCCCGATTATAGATGTGATAATGGGTTTCAAGTTTGGACTGGATTGTAGTGAATTGACATTTATTTATAGTAATTATATTATCCCCCAGAGTAAATGATGTGTCTCCCTGGGGAGAACCGTAGATTAATAGAATAGTAGGCAATTTTTCTGAACACAATCTAAATGCCGCCCCTATAACTATGCGTGCAGCCCTGAGAGAGTAACCTAAGCTCTGTATACGGTCGTATAAACTACGAAACATAACCTAAAAGCCGTCATCTAAAACTATGCCTGCAGTCTTGAGAGTAGCCCAAGCTATCTGCATGGCATCGTTTAAATGACGAAAATATTTATGCACGTGCCAAAGTACAGATCTCTTTATAATTTTCTCTAAATAACTCTGTATTCCTGGAGAGTAGCCCCAGCGGAACACTCAGCTATTTTCGTTCGGATACAACTTTCAAAGAGTTGCCTTGACAAAATTGTATCCTGCGTAAGAGACTGTAACATAGCACAGAGATACATACACAAAAAAAACTACTAGCTATGTGGGTAGCACCAGGTATTACCACAAAATACTCACAATAGGAACCAAGTTTTATACCCACTTTGTTAACCAACTTGTGCCGCCGCGGAGATAGTTTCCTTTCCTAGTTGAATTTCCTCTCCCCATAATTGACTTAATTTTGTAATTTCTCTTTCTAATCGTTTTTAAGATTGTTAATTAGCTTCCCCCTCTTCTTATTCCAATATAGTTGCAATTAATAACCCTTTGCTTTGTTTTATTCCTCTCCTAATTAGTAGGTAAAACCCCCGGGCGACAACGATCAATTCTTTTGTTTTTACTTATATCTTGATTGCAAAAAAGAAATACAATCATGGTTTTATGCAACAAAAAAAATGCCACGTGCTAGCACGCACGCGGAAAAAAAAACAGATAAGATACCCGATTTTGTGGGCTGTAGTTAAGTATGCCACTTCTGAAAGTTATTGGCGTTGAATAAAGAAAACCATGTTTGTAATTTCAATAAATATATTTCGATCAGTATTGCTTTGAACAGAATTACAACGGTTCATGTGAAATTTAAGGCATGCAAACTTCTACGAAAAGATTAAAATATTGCTAGAAAAGTAACAAAAATAAGAAATAGTACAACCTTTTAGATTTTCCAACCAAAACGTAACAATATACGCACTGTTAGTCACTTAACGTCTTGCCTCTGGCACTCGTAACACAGAACTGCCTGTCCAGCAGCTCTGCCGCCATTAAAGTGGTTTTTGTGGAAGGGCTGCATGACAGGCAATAGTATTGCCAGTTTAGAATTGTAAAAGTATACTAAAATTTAAGATTAAATTAGTTTAGATCGCTAACAATCGCTAACACTAGGATTACGTACAGCGCTGCGTACGGACAACAACACAAGCCCATGTCTACTAACCTACCTACGGCACTCAAATACGAATTCCATCAGACTTTTTCGTACCTACAAAATCAGAAATGGAATGCGCCGAATACGTTAAGACCCTAACGAACATAATGGCCGACTTAACGGCAAAACAGAGACTTACCACACAGAGCCAAAAAACTTTTATACACAAAGACTTGGCATCGTGCACGCACGTGTTCATAAGAAATGACGCAGTGCGACCACCACTGTCTAAACCTTACGATGGTCCCTACGAAGTACTACAACGAAAACACAAAAAAAAAATTAAATACAACTACCAAAGCGCACAACGATAATATCTATGGGCCGACTAAAACCAGCGTATATACTAAATGAGAGTATAGCTTCAACCTTAGAGTATATAATTACCAGTAGTATAGAGCGCGCATATTGCACGAATTGCTTAGTACGCATCGTAGGCAAATGAGCTATAGATACTATATTGATAAGTATATGACAGACAGGGATGTATCAATGACGTACTGATCGGCAAGGAGCTATCGATAAGTTATGTAAATAAATATCTTTGTTAGGTACTTTTTATGTTCCATATGTCAATTTCTATACTGTTAAACGAGAAATGTAAAATATTAATTTATATATTTGTTTGAAATCACATTCTCGATACATAGAACAAACAAACTAATAAAATATAGATAAATGAATGAAATAAATGAATCATCCATATTAATGTTATTCTTGTTTTATTTTAATTCAAAAGTAATGTGTGATAAAAATGTCAGAAAATCGTGTGGACTTGTTACTAAGATTTAAAAAATAAAAAATCGAGATTCGTGTTTATTTTTTAAATAATAAAAAGTTGTTCAGTATTTTGTGTAAGTTTATCCCTTAAAATATTTGACATATGTAGGACCTTTTTTGTAGGATTTCCCAAAATGTTGTCTCATTCACTAATTTAAAATGATTTATTTTATTTTACACCATACTATACCTACCAAAATTCTTCACAATCAATTAAGCAGTTCATACATGATATCGCAACATTCTATACTTTACATTTACGCTACAATACTTTCAAACACACATCAAAATTATTTGTAATTATAAGATTTTGTGTATAAAGTTACATTCCTATTATACATATCGAATACAGCATTGGTCGCGTCACATCACTACAGTATCGGGCGGGGAGAGCGGTGCGTAAGCGAGCTTGTGCGTGCCCGCCTCCCACGTCTTCTTCACCCCCGCGAAGCGCGATTTGTTTTCTTAAAAAAGTATAAAAATCAACTTCCCGATGAAATGTGATACTGGATTTTAAATATTTGTGTTTCCTAGTATCTTTTTTGCAAGACGAAACTGCACATTTGACCATTTGGGTACGTAAATTATGAAAAAGATCTCTGGAGGAACACACACTGCTAGCGCTCAACCACGACTACAAGCGATCGCGACGGGAACGTCGTTTTGTTCTCACCCGTTGCCTACTGTTCCCACTTTGTTGCGCGCGCTCTATCTACTGGTAATTATTACTCTAAGGCTTCAACAAACAACAACAATACCGACATAAGTTCGCCAGAGACATACTACCGAACCAAGTCTGGAATAATATCAAAACCAACAGTTACCTACGCAAGCTGATCCAACCTTTTCGTAACTTCAATGTTACAAAGCAATCCTTAACAAACTCTATCTTCCTACCTAGCTTTATTATTACTTCAAATTTTATAAAACTACCTTCAATAATCCTAACCAAATATCATTCCTGCAATCCTATAAATACCAATCCGATGCATGATCAATCATCAGTCCAGTCACGACAGCACATTGAGAGCAACTGCACCTACCTACCTCACTAAATCTTACTGCGCACTGATTCTGCACTCCCGACTTTTCAACCAACTATAAAATGATCGGGCACGACACAACTACGGACGCCGAAGGCACCTCCCTGATCGAAGAGGAAACTCAACGCTTCGCAGAAGCCATGCAGGAGTTTGGAAGAACAATGAACCAAATGCGACAATCAACGATCGAACAAATACACACTATGCAGCAACTCGAAGCAACTAGATCAGTAAGCATCCTGTGACGTTCACAATAAATGTGGGTACTCGGGGAGAATATCACTTCATAGCCAGCCGGCGAGCGGGGATGTTCTGTCTGTGTCCTACGTACCATTATTAGCTAGTTTTACTAGATGCATCCCGATAAATAACAGTACGTCCTACCGGACGCCACAGTGGCGACGACGATGAAATGAAAGCGTGGTGAGTGGAAACCAATTTTTGACAATATTAACAAATTATCCGCAAAAAAAAAATATTACTAGAAAAACCTTTGCCATCTCAAGCAATGGAAAAAAAGGAGGATTAGACACATATCCACACTGGAAAATGTCTCCGTGCACGTATTTGCTAAATTATGCATTGATTAATAAAATTGAACCGTTTGTTTACAAGTGTTCGACCGCCACCCCAAACAATGTTACAAGTAGGTTTCGAAAAATATACAGAGATTTTCGCTTAAGCTCTCATGTGTGTGGCATTATTTCTCACACTCAAGAAAAATAAATAACGGAAATGCGTTTCAAATATATCTTTCGTCAATTGTTTCCGCTGATGGCTGCCTGACCGTATTTTAATGATGCATTATTTCTGTTACCGAGGTAATTTAGGTAATTTACAGTTAGTAGCTGCTAATACCTACACAAGAACTAAATTGTTACACGTGTGTGAATTCCTTTAAATAACCTAATACTTATACAAAAACAAAGCAAACAAAATATTTTTATCAGCCTCTGTAGGTAATCTATAGTGCAGTAAACAACGGGTCAAGCTTGATACTGGTAGTGCGAATCCAGCCGTACACCTAATGAAATAACAACGGTACAAAGTTCAATGTGTTAGGCTTGATGTGCTCTTGACTGTACCAACTTAGAAATTGCGGTTCTCGAGCCATAATTTTTGGGACCGAATTCTCGTGGAGACACGTCAAACAAAAGTGGTTAAGACGTTGCATAATAAAGCTACTTGATTGACCGTTAAAATAATATGAATGCGTGCTTCGGGATGCAGGCTTAAACGGTTGTTCTAGTTATTATAGGCAGATCAGTAACTCTGACACCAGGGTTTGTGAGGTTTTATGCTTGCGTAAGTGATTATTATGACACCGACGTAATGGTAAATAAAACTCGTTACTATGTGTCGTACCGTACCTACCTCAACTAGAGTACGACGACGTTTTGACGTGTGTTTTGACGTTAACAAAATATAGGCAACCAACTAAAGATTACCAACAGAATCACCTGCACTATGAAGCAATACTCGTACCAGCTAATCGTGTTGTAAACAATTTATTATTAATAAGTAGATATTCGGTAGACAGGACCAAAATACCAAGACAAAAATAAAAAATAAAGCAGGTATATAAATAACAACTCTTGATGTGGAACAAATTTCACTGTGCTAACTGCTTATAAATATCTATTGATCCAACTATAATTACCTACCTACCAAATATTTTTGTTTAATACATCATTAACAAACACCTTAAAACTACTTATTAACTTTTATTATTAATTATAAATCTTGGTAAGTAGGTACGGAATGGATGCAGTGTTATTAAATGAAATCCTAAAAAAAGATACATGTAAAAAAGATGGGCTCAATAATTATTACACCTCTATATTACCTACAAAGTATAATATACAAGTAGGTACAGCTAGGCAACTGAGCTTGCTCCGAATAACCTTTCTCGAAGCAGACCAAGACATGGCACCAGGGGTTTCCTGAATCTTGAAAAAATCAGGCAAAACGAAAAGTTTCGTACACATGAGATTAGATCGATTTTCGGCCCGAAAACCACTAATAGTAAATTTCATTGAAACGCGAGTCATTTTTATTACATGTATATTTTTATTTATACAAAGCAAATGTTGCTCGTTGATAAGTAAGTAGTATAGTATGTTGGGCACATTGAGTATTGTCACTAGAGTAGAGGAGACATTTCGAGAAAAACTTGTATGCCGGTTAACATTGAAAACATGCAAAGATGACTGACCAGCAGTGGCAGCACAAAATCCCTAGATGAAAGTAGGTGTAAGTAAGAAAGTCAAACAAACTTCATATGTAAAAGAATTTGCCGCATAAGACGAAAAAAAGTGCTTGTGGTGCTGCAGTACTTTCCTTCGTCAAGTGTATAAAAAAAAATTAGTTTTTCAATCAAATCAAATATAGTTTATTCATTGTTGGATATTACAATCTCTTAATGAATTATTAAATTAGAGCAATATTACAAAGGTGATATCCATTACTGGGCATATTTCAAACTACTTGTACATGCCGTAAAATTTACTGTCCCATGGACAATTATTTACTTTTTTATGTCTCTATATCCCTGAGATATTTTTTAGTTATTTTAAAATATTAAATTAATGTTTTTTCTGCTGATTTACATATATTAAACTAACAGTATTACATTTTAAATAAATAATGAATAATTTCAAAAATTGGCAATTTTATTGTTCAGTACTGTCCCATTTCCATTCACCAACTTTTGACCTGATATTCAACATTACTTTTCATAGAATATATTGTGGTTTCGACTTTTTTGTGTGTTAATATCTTTTTATCTTACGAATAAATACTAAATAGCTCTCTAAACCTTATTTAAGGAACATATTTTCAATATTAAATACTGTCCCATAATTTGGTTGTAACGGACATGTCCTAGCACCGTTACCGTGTTACAGGCGATATTTTTATGAATTTTTATACCAAATACGAATTGTATTTATCAAATAGTAACACTGTAATGAATCTTTCAAACTTCACTCTATGTTGTCGGCCATTTTAACAAGATTTACGGGTGGAGTGAGCTATGCGGTATATAATCTATTTGGTTTCACGTCTGATTGTCCGGTCAGTAATTTGAATGTACAAAAAACAATTAATAATAAACTTACCTTCACTTTATACTGTCATACGTTTTAGCTATTTTGGAATTAATATATAACCACAATAAGCCTTTTTAAACAATATTTTTAGGCGAGGAAACCATTTTCGGTAGCATGATGTGGTTCCGTTACGTCCTGTTCGTTACTTTAAAACCAGTAACGTATGACCCGGACCTAATCAGTAACGAATAGGACAGCATAAAGTTGCGTCTAAAACTGATGTCTGGTCCAAATATAACCTTTTATATTCAATGGGAAAAAAACTAAAGTTTTTATGGCTTTCTGATCAATAATACATGCAGCCAAGTTTCTCTGTATATCTTCATCTTTACTGTGTCCTGTTCGTTATGAGTAGGTCAGGTTACGTGACTGTCCCATAAAAAATTCCCCAATCTTCTTGATTATTGCCTATATTTATAGGAAATCCATTTATTTATCAATATTAAAAATAACTTTAATATAGTGAGATCAAATAGCTAAGAAAACTAGTGATTAATTAGCCTAAGAATATGATTATACCACAAAGTAAAAGATTAAGATTTTTTATTAGGTAACGGTAAGGACTAATTAAATGCAAAAATAATAAATAAATATTTTTCTAAAAACAGTACGTGATTATTAAAAGATAAAGAACTTATTTGTTTTCCCAATAAATGTATTAAAACATGAAATTTAAAGTTTGTTTTAGAATTATAACCATTTTTCTCTTGGTAACGAACATGACAGAATTCAGAGAACTTTTTAGGTTTTTCTTTGATTAGATCATAATTATTTAAAATTGATCGGTTCTTTAAATGAAAATACAAAATTTATCTATTAGGCTACTTATAATTGCTAAAAATATACTAATGTAATCAACTTTGATAAAATCATGAATTTTTCAATAGCGTACAAGTAAATTGAAAAATGCCCTACTACGAATTATTAAAGATTTGCTAGTAATTAAATAAAGAGATTTACAGCTATATTTTGTGTTTTGTAAAATACGCATAGCATCATTATTGGCCAATATAACGGACTGATGTGAGATGTCAATAATAGGCAATTTTCTATGATATTTTCAACTACGGTTTTTAACTGTCGTTAGTTGAGATTTGCAACAAGTACTTGAGTTCAAATGCTTATGGTACTGTTTCTCAGTCAGCACCAGAGTGGAGGTTACTTAAAAAAAAAATGTTGAAACTTAGGCGCTAAACAATTTTACTATTACTAGATATTTCTTAAAACAGAAAAAAATATTAGAATAAAAACCAATAAAAGAGACAAATCAATGTGATTTAAATAGACATACCGAGGTATAACGTATGCGAACATATTTTCACTATACTTTAGTATCAGTGTTTCCATTTTCCTGACGATAATCAGCAGCGCCATCCAGTTGAACTTTCACAAGGTGCGGGAAAACACCCTATTGAAAATAACAAGTAATAAGTACTGAACTTACGTACCAAGAGTAAAAACAAAATATCAACTTGTGTGTGTGTTTGCTTTTTATCATAAAAGAGTCTTGATATTCTATAAAGTCACAAAATAAACTAACGAAAACAAAACAAAGGAAAAGTTAGTTTTAACGATAATCCTCGAATGGATTGAAATCCTCAGTTATATTGGTGATGCAACGAAATCAAGCTAGTATTTTTCCATTGTGTATGTAAGACCTTAAAAGTTGCAAACACATATAGACAGACACCTTCTTTTATTGATCCAAACTTACAGTAAAAAAAAAAGAAAAAAAGAAGACGGAAATGTACCTATATTTTATTTCGATTAAAATATACATAGGTGTCACAAGAGTTTGTTCGTCCATGTATTAGCTGTGAAAATAAATAAGGTCTTAATAATACCACAAATAAATATAAATACCTAACAAAAGCGTCTCAAAATTTTAAATCCATAATAATATGTAGGTACAGATAAGGAATTAAAAGCTAAAAAAAAAGAGATTAAGTATTTAAAAGGAAACTGTTATATGCTGAATATTGGGTATTTCAAGATGTAAATACGTCATTATTATTTAGCCAATCAAAAATAAAATCATTTTTATACTTGTTGCATCACTAATATGAGAAAAGCTACGCATGTGAACCATGTGAGTGGGGGAGTCTAGATGCGATAGCACAGTGGTCAGTGCATTGGATCGTGCTGCTTCTGGTGTCTGGTGTATGTAAATACAAAAAATACTAGTTGGTTCGGTCCAAAGGTGCGGGTTCAATTCCTGCTCGTGTCTTGAAAGACTTTTTGTATCCATAAAGGTTTATATGCGTGGTCGGAAGGCATGTGTTGATTTGGCCACAAGTCGAAAGACACCACAATAGCCCATGGGTCAAAAAACACCACAATAATCTATGGGTCGAAAGACGCCACAAAAATATATGGGTCTAAAAACGCCACAATAATCCATGGATCAAAAAAATAAATAAATAACACAATAATCTATGGGTCGAAACTGTCGAAAGACGCCACAATAACCTATGGGTCGAAACTGTCGAAAGACGCCACAAAAATCTATGGGTCGAAAGACGCCACAATAATCCATGGATCGAAATACGCCACAAGGGGCGAAAGACGCCACAATAATCGATGGGTCGAAAGACGCCACAATTACCCATGGGTCGAAAAATGCACAAATGTGTACGCATGGATCAAACGACGCCATAAATATTCCATGGGTCGAAAGATGCCATAAATCTTCCAGAGTTGAAAAACATTATAAATACCGTAAATTTTCTATGGTTCGTTTGATGCCATTAATGCCATGGCAAAGCAACACAAGTCGACTCGTAAAACTTAAAGAAAAAAAATGGGCTCCAATATCACACACACAGATAGGGTGATATTGGAGCCCATTTTTTTTCTTTAAGTTTTACGAGTCGACTTGTGTTGCTTTGCCATGGCATTAATGGCATCAAACGAACCATAGAAAATTTACGGTATTTATAATGTTTTTCAACTCTGGAAGATTTATGGCATCTTTCGACCCATGGAATATTTATGGCGTCGTTTGATCCATGCGTACACATTTGTGCATTTTTCGACCCATGGGTAATTGTGGCGTCTTTCGACCCATCGATTATTGTGGCGTCTTTCGCCCCTTGTGGCGTATTTCGATCCATGGATTATTGTGGCGTCTTTCGACCCATAGATTTTTGTGGCGTCTTTCGACAGTTTCGACCCATAGGTTATTGTGGCGTCTTTCGACAGTTTCGACCCATAGATTATTGTGTTATTTATTTATTTTTTTGATCCATGGATTATTGTGGCGTTTTTAGACCCATATATTTTTGTGGCGTCTTTCGACCCATAGATTATTGTGGTGTTTTTTGACCCATGGGCTATTGTGGTGTCTTTCGACTTGTGGCCAAATCAACACATGCCTTCCGACCACGCATATAAACCTTTATGGATACAAAAAGTCTTTCAAGACACGAGCAGGAATTGAACCCGCACCTTTGGACCGAACCAACTAGTATTTTTTGTATTTACATACACCAGACACCAGAAGCAGCACGATCCAATGCACTGACCACTGTGCTATCGCATCTAGACTCCCCCACTCACATGGTTCACATGCGAAAAAAAACTGCCAAAAGCATCCTGATTATCTTGATAACTAACTGTGGAATTGCTATTTTAAGACAAAAAAAAAGTATTATTTGTAAAGAGGTGGTTCACAAACCGATATTATAAAATGTTTTGGATAAATTTTAAAAACATAATTCAAATTCTAATTAATTTGGAACAAATATCTTAACAATTCATCAGAAAACAGAAATCTCACTCCCTGACTTTTATAATAAACGCGTTCTTTTAACAAATAAGTGTAAATACTACCTAAGTATCGCGCGCAAGCGCGAAATTGCACCTTAATGAGAATATAGATACTGCAATATTGTCCACAGGTGGAGTTTCTGCTTAAAGATGACTTTAGACTGCCAGCGACCACAACAACAATACTGGAACTCTCAGTGTTGCAAGAAGCATCCACAAATGAAAGGAAAAATGAAGAAAAGTGGACAGTACCTAGAAGAAACTTAATTACCTAATGAACGAAGTTGTAAATTTTAATAATGATACTATCATATCTAAATCGGTTCAATGTAAGACTTATAGTGCTTTGATATTCTAGCACGACACAGGGAACCCATTGTATAAAGCCGACTCTTAAAGTAGGCCGCGCTGCAGTGGTTTCTTGCCGTCTCTTTTACACTGCCATAGCACGATCCGAGACGGTAGTCGAGTCGCTCTATTTGAATTGTATTCTGCATGTTATGATGACCATTAAGTATTATGTAAATAATGATATATAAAAGTATTTCAAATCATATAAAAAGGAAGAGATGTGACGTTCACAATAAATGTGGGTACTCGGGGAGAATATCACTTCATAGCCAGCCGGCGAGCGGGGATGTTCTGTCTGTGTCCTACGTACCATTATTAGCTAGTTTTACTAGATGCATCCCGATAAATAACAGTACGTCCTACCGGACGCCACACATCCAACAAATAATCCGTAACCTACAACGCGAAAATGAGCAGCTCAAGCGCAGGATTATACAGCTGGAAGCAAGATTGCTACGAACTTCCACTTATGACTTAGAGCAACGCGACAAACCGCGCAAGCCCGTTTAGGAGACGCCTTTTACGTAGCTTCCCCTCTGCCAAAGTACAAGCACAAAAGAGCATATGCGTTCAACAAAACTAGTTGCACTCGGATTTTTAACTAGACCAAGTCTAGTCGTCGTCGTGAACGGTCACAGTACAAACATGCTTTGTTAATGTGTTTTCTGCTGTAAAAAAAGATCTGTGACATGAAGCTTACAAAAAGAACGTGTTTCATTTCACATCGAACAAATGGTTACTGTATAATTGCTATTTAATTATATAAAAAACACGAAATTCGTATTTTTAGTCAAAATCAATCGTCGGATTTGTTTGACAACACCGAAGATCTTGATTGAAAGAAGATACTGAAATAAATTTGTACAAAATTCGTATGGTATCACAGGTTATAGTCAGAGAAAATTATTTGATACTTGTTAATTTATTTCATTTTTTGGCATATCAATTGTAATTTTCTGCTGGATATAGGTTGCACGCCAACTCGATTTATTTGCGGGCAACATTCTCATTTTTCCTAAAAAGCTTTAGACACAGAATAGGTTACTAGCTTTAGATATTGTGCTCTTTGTTTCTTGCTGCACGCACTTGACAATTTGTGCTGCTCCTTTTCATGGTAGCCTATAGTTATTAATGTTAGTCTCTGAACTAGCTGCCGTCCCGTCCCCTAGGGGTGCCTACGGAATTTTTACTAAGCCTTGTCAGTCTGTCCGACCTTTATCTTTGGAACCGTAGTAACTATATGGTTACAATTTTTACAGAATAACTATGTGCGATTGTAGCGGATTAGCTAACAAATAATAAAATCAATGAAAAGTAAAATAATTAGGAGGTCTCCATTACTCTCCATGCAAGAGACATATATTTAGTCACCCTGCTTGAAAGCGTTGCGGCTAGCGAACGCTGTTGTTAGTGACCGCAGTGTGTAAAACAATACGATGCACAGAGCTGGGATGCTGCTGCCAATCCTCTGATTCATAAGCCCTTATTCGTTTCATACGACATCCACAGACGATACGTGTTTGTGTACGATACACATGGCCTGTTTTTTTTAGTGCTTTAGATGCGTGTACATACAGTCAAGAGCAGATCTATCAATTTTGAATTAAAACAATATTATTTTGTCCCAAGAACTGATCAAAATCGTCATGCTAGACTACCGATTTCACTCGATAAGTTCACAAAAATACTCTTAATCCTAACTGAAAATGTTAACTCTCTCTTACTGTTTCTGTTTAAATTCACAAATCATTGTAAATCTCAGCTTTCGTGCGTTGTTTTTCAATGTTTTGTATATGTTTCCGATGAGAAATTACTTCAAATACTACAAAATTTTGACACTTTGACACATCAACAATACAAGTCAAGACAGCCGATGGGGTTGTCAACTATTTGTTGGAATGAAACCTCATTCCCTACCTTTCTAAAGGTTGAAAGATAAATCTGACTTTTTGGTGAATAATTTACTGATGTTCAACGGACAAAGTACGTGTCGATAAATTTGAGAAACGGAGTAGAACACAACACATAAAGCGAGGTGCTCCCAAAAATTATGTCTCTATCTTTTATTTACCTGTATGGAGTACAATAAATAACCACACTTTTGCACATTATGAAAAATATGAATAAAATCCAAAATAGTACGGGAGCCGAGAATTGTTTTTTCTTGGTTTTCAGTAGATGGGGGACAATGAGAGGATAAAGAAAAAACTTGTGAGAACTTTTAGACCAGAGCCCAGAGTTCAGGAAGCCTTTTCCAGATTTACAGGCTAAATCCAGATTTGCTTGGCTGGCAAATGTTTTTTTATTATCACTATAATCTATTATTTTATTATATAGGGGCACTTTTGTTCGTCCTGAATATCAACCATTATAATTAATCAGACAAGCCTAAAAAATGTGGAATAGACAATTTCTTTGTGATATCTTTTGTGATATTCATGAATGGCGAACAAAAGTTATTGCCGGTGATAGAGTAGCTTACCATGATGCTGAAAAATATTTGCTAGATAAGAAAGTTAGGGGCTTTAGCTAAAAAAGCAGCTTGAAAATCTGAAAGAGGCCTCTTAAACACCGGACTTCTGTCTAGAACATCTCATATGGTTTTTTGTGATCGTCTAACCATTTCCTATCTACTAAGACATCTTGTTTTCGCCTTATTTGTCACGAGAAAAAAAAACCTTTCAAATCCCAATACGTCTACTGTACTCCAAACAGATGTTAATTTTATTTCGGTGAATGAATCATACTGCAAAATTATTGATTTTAAAAATTAAATTGGAAGAATGTGATAACATTTAACAATCAAAATGAAATTATTCAGCGACTGTAAACTTCAAGGCAACAACATATTGTCGTGGAAGAAACGTTAATTCGCTAAAATTTACTTCAGTCAAGTACGAGTTTTTTTGTTCGATCCTCGCGGGCAAAGTCTCGGGTAATAGCTAGAAATGTTATTCGAAGTCGTGGGTAACTTGTAAAGAATAATTTCTTTACTTTCATTGTTTCTTTTAAATAATTCTAAAAATCTTTCGATATGTCGATATATGTATGCAGAACAGCACTTTAGTAATTGGTTTGCCAGCATTTTCATTTTCCGATTCCGGAACTTTTGAAGCCTTTACGGAACTTCAAGCTAATTTACACAAGACAAAATTGAGGCACCAAAAGTTAAGAATAAATCGACATATTATTAACATATTATTATTTGTTTGTATCTTAAGGTAAAATCAAACCACACGTACAGGGCCATTAAGGCGACGCTGTATGACAAAGAGCATGTAACAACATTGGCATACCTACTGTCTGCCTCTTTGTAAAAGTCACAAATTCTTCGCAACTCATGAAACTAATGTCAATTTAAAGTAAAAAAGATTATAATCACTAATTTTTTATTGTCAAACAGTCAAAAGATGCGCAAATCCTCAACATTGATGTGTGACTAGGGGGAATTAGGTTTTCGTAACCACAGGGCGTACATGGTGGTCCACTGGATTTTTTTTGACTATCTGACTATCTCTTAACCTTAATTTGGTAAAAAGGAATATTTCCCACCCAGCATTTGACATTTTGCGGGCCTCGGTGAAAAATATAACATGTCCCCAAATTTTTTATATGGTATGGGCAATAGGAATAGAGCTCCCACATCGCCTGAGTTTACGTAAGAAATATGAAACTGAACTACACTACAGCATAGCCGCTCTGTGGCCGGCCTTATATACCCATGTTACTCGTTCCCGAATATTCTGGACTCACTTTTAAATTTAGGTTTTTGTTGGATCTTTTTAGATTTTAGCTCTCTTTCTTCAGCTTCTTTTCTTTCTATTCTTTCTAGAATGTTCTAAACAATTGGACCACGGGGCTATTAACTTTGTTGACGAAATTTTCGTATGACATTCGCCAACCTGCCATCATGTTCGTGGCAATATGCATGCATGTACTCATGACTTCTACTTTTACTATGAAGTAATAAAAATATTTATTCATATTTAGACCTATGTCCCTTGAAAAAAATGTTCAGTAACACGAGTACATGCGTCTCTTTTGCTATCATGACGTAATTAAAAGTTATTTTGTATATATGTCAAATGTTCAGGTAGGGATCCGTATATTTGTCGTATGTTCCACCGCTTGTGAGGCAGCACCGCCGCCCTCTCATATGTTATAAGACCTGCCTATGAATACCCCCCTGCAGAAGCTATCTTTGCAGTAACTGACCTGGATCCGTAATTTATTCGAAGACATTCAGAAAGACAAATCAAGGATCGAATACTCTAGCCACCAACAAAAACAGAATATAAATTTAACCAATTAGAATTGTTCCGATCACGTTACAGGAACTTTTAAGTTTTTTTTAGCAAACATAGCGCAACCAACCAAAATAAGCTTCTGGCAGCACTGATTCACCTCCCCCCGGCCCCCGCAAAAAATGCCAGAACTATTTGAATGAAAATATGATGCTTTGCGTACTCTTTTCCGGGCTTTGCGCGCGAAAATCGTGTTACTCTATGCCTTATGATCGCGATTATTTCTCGGCACCAATAACCTACCGGCCTACCGTTTGCTTCTACCACGAGCGATTCGGGAGCGAGGCTCGCAAATGTCAACCGCCTTGCAACTGGAACGAAGCCCACTACATCACTCACTAAATCTAAACCAAAACTTTGGTTAAAATTAAGGATGTCTGATTGGCTGTTAATAATTTTAGTTGAGCTAGAAATCATATAAATACCGTGCCGTAATCTTAATAAATCATTCCACTTCTACACTTGGAGCAGTAAACTAGTCTTTTTATTCCCACACCTTCTCCTTAACAATAAGGCACCTGCACTGCACGGGTGTCCTAAACACTGATAGTGTAGGTTACTTTTTACATAAGACTTTGTAGGTAAAAAGTAAATATTTAATGAGATATCTGCCTGTGACGCAAAAAAAACAATCAAGAATAACCCATTTATAGTTTTCTTTCTAATGGATAAGCTCGTTTCATCGAAGACATTCTATCACAGTCCTGATATTAGGAAATTGTATCAGATTTTATTTGAAAAACAAACAGCAAAATTAAACTCAACGTCTATTCCTAAAAAACTGACCAAAGTAGTTATTTTTAGAATTGTATACGTAGGCAATATAATTTTTGTTGTCTTTTCAGTAACTAAATTCACTATGAAAAGGTCTGGAGTGCCTCCGAAAGCTAAGCGATACAAAAGTCTTGAGCAAAGTGATTTAAGAATCGACAAGTCGAGTGCAATACTACGTGAAGGTCAAGACTCATTTGAGGAAAGTTGTGAGCCCATACAGCCCAATGAAGAAAATACAGTAACTGGGCCTAACGATGAAATGATATCACAACCAAATAAAGCGCTGTTTAAGGCTTCTACCGAAGTAGAAGATATTGAAAATTGTGGCAGCAGTCATATCTCTAAGGAAATATCGCCTACGAAAGTTGTATCTATTAGTCAAATGAAAAGGCATTCTATAAAAGGTGCGGAATGGAGGGTTTTGAGAGCTTCTAAACAAGGTTTAGAAAATATTAAGGCAAGTACTAGTTTCAAAAACAAAGTGTCTGGCCGACATAAATTATTTCGTATTGCTACCAAAAAACCTTCTGGTGCTAGTCATAGGAAGTCTCAAAAGGCCGCATCTAAGCTAGTAAAAGAAAAAAATAAGTTCACAGCCAAAAAACATAAGAAAATGCGAATGTATGGAAAACCTCTTAAATATAAACCAAGGTTTATAAAAGACCTACAAACGAAAGAAAATTATATTGATGTCAAATATATAAAAGAAAGAAAAATATTTTTATTCATGGAGGCAAATGATTCTGAGATTCCTAAAAACTTTGCTACAATTACTACAGATGACTCTGGTTCTCAAGATGCAACAAAAAAAGAATCTGCCGCTGATACTGCTGTTAAACCAGGATTAGTGAAGGATAAACTATCATTTATTGAAACTATCACGACAAAGAAAGCTTACGAGGACACTGAGATATTTTTTGTACCTGAGGCTTTCGAAACCTCATCTACAACTTACAACATTTTAGACGAGGTTTACTCGAGTTTCAAGGAAAGAGAAAAATCCACTCAAACTAAAGACAATGTTGATGAAATTATTATTGAACGGAATAATACTTTAGGAATTGCAAATAAACTTTCTCACTTTGATTCTTTCAATATACAAACATGTATCATGGATTCAGGTGAAAAAAAATGTATAAAGCATTTTGGTTTAGAAGCATCTTATACTTTTGAAGAATTGGAACTACAGACATATGAAGTTTCCCACGATGAAATTCGTGTTTCTTCAGGTGCCGCTGAATATAAATTTGAAAAAACTAACATACCTGTAGTAGGTGATATAACAAAAAGTGAAATAGAGTATCAGCACGCAAGAACTAGTACTGCCTCTAAAACAGTTAAGGATGTATTTCAAGATTTACAAAAAGATTTCGATCAAGCTAGTGATAACGAAATAGAAGAACAAAGCTCAAGTGAGCAGGAAAGTAATGAGGCAGCTTTAAAACAGAAGCTACTGCTATCATCTGTCATAATTAATGGGGTTGGTATAAACATTTTATACAACATGTAATGAGACACTTTTTGAGGAATGTGTCTTGAAAATCTCATAGATGCCGCTGTTTAATTCTGCGAGGTTCTAAATTCTACACTCAAAATTCACTCGCAAATACATGAAGAACGCCGAAAGATTTTACTTTATACGTACTTTATTTAAGACCGTCTGTTGTCATAATAAAACAAAATAAAATAAATAAATAATAAGAAATTTTTACTATAATGTTGGACAAAAGAGAATGTACAATATGAAATATAATTCCGTCACCACCTGAAATATCTTATTAAAGTCAAGTAAACCAAATCCTAATATATAGATCCTAGTCTTTGTTTTTATCTTTTATTTACGCAAACTAATATAGTTTATTTATTTTTGTCTCTAAAATTAGTTTACTTCGTATTATACTTACATTCTCTTAGGTCCAACATTGTCATAAAAACTTCTTTCTGCGTTCTTCGTGTGAAACCTCACAGATTTATACAGCGCCATCTATGAGTTTTTTGAGCTATATACCTCGGAAAGTGTCTCATTCTAAATAGACAAAACCTCTCGGGTGCACTCGTTTCACTAGAATCCCCTAGATCAGTCCCCCAGGGGACTTAACAGCACTCAATGTTCCTCTACGACCCCTTAACGGATTATTGGCTAGTAAGGCTGGGAATAATTACCACAACGTACCACCTGGCTGATCGTTACAGCAGTTTTGTCCAATATCTGGTGCCCAAAACTAACCACGGTAAAGTTTTTTAATGTTTTATAAATTGCACTCGAGTACAATATCTACATACAAGCATTGGTATCACAGAACTATATCTATATCTGTGATTAGTTTACTAGGTATGGAAAAAAAGCCAGTTGTACCTATAGATAGTTCAGTTTACTTAAAAGTAAACTAACCAGTGCCTATAGGTTAGTTACTTTCGTCTCAGTGCTACTTTTACTACTCAACATTCAAACATTTCTACTCTAAACAAATAATGCTTACAGACTTTTTTTTTTATTATTGAGGTTATTTACGTGGGACACTCAGAAATATTTGCGACACTAAAAAAAATTGTTCTACAGGTACATATATTTTTATTAAATCTTTTCAAAGTACTCTCCACCAGCCTCTATACAAAGATTCATGCGTCTGAACCAGTTTTCAAAACACTTTTTCCAGTCCGCCGTAGACACCTCGTTTACAGCTTGCTCGAACGCAGCCAGCGCATCTTCCGGCGACGAAAATTGTATCCCCTTGAGCTGATTTTTTATTTTTGGAAATAAAAAGAAGTCACACGGTGCTAGATCAGGGCTGTAAGGAGGGTGACCCAGGAGTTTGACTGGTGTGCTGTCCAGGAAGTCCCTCGTTTTAAGCGCGGTGTGTGCAGGCGCATTGTCGTGGTGGAGCAGTAGTCCGCGGAGCCCTGTGTTTGGTCGCTTGTTGCTCACAACAGAAAAAACTTCTGGTAAACATTTGGTAGTATACCATTCGGCGTTGATGCTTCTTTGATCTCGTAAGGGAATTGAGGCCAAGTGGCCAGTCAAATTAAAAAAGCTGGCGATCAAAATCTTCCCCCCGCTTCAAGATCGCTTCACTTTGGTAGGCGTTGGTTCATTTTGAAACACCCAAACTGTCGACTGGCGCTTGGTTTCTGGATCGTATTGATAAATCCAGGACTCATCACCTGTTACGATGTCGTAAACACGCCGAGACGAGCCTGCTTCAAATTTGTTCAGCATATCACGGCACCATTCCACCCGGGCCTGCTTCTGAGCGTCGGTGAGGTAGTGCGGCACCCAGCGCTATACTATCCTCCTCACGCGAAGATGCCCGTGTAGAATCTCGTGAACGCTTCCCGATCCAATCTTTAATATGTGCTGAATCTCCTGATATGTAATTCGCCTATTATCTTGGATTAAATTTTTCACTGCTAGCACGTTTTCTTCCGTAATAGCCGTCAAAGGGCGACCGCTTCTTTCTTCATCCCCCAAGGTTGGTCGACCGCGCCTAAATTCGTTATACCAACGATACACGGTTGCCTTGGAGGGGCCTTCATCCATAAATGCCATTTGAAGTCTATCGAACGATTCATCCGGTTTCAGGCGACACTTGAAATCGTAAAAAATCATAGCTCTAAAATGTTCCCGGCGCAGATCCATTTTTCAGTAAGACACGATACTTTGAATTGGCTCGCAAAAAATGTGGAGGGAAATTTTGAAAATGGAACACACATATTTTTACTTACAAGTAATCATATTTTCGAAAAAGATTCTGACCGGCCAGTCTCCCATATATAAAAACTATTTTTCGCAATACTTTCTGAGTGGCCTGGTACCTAATATAACTGAACATTTTTTGGTCTCAAAAATTTGAGAATTAAAATATAAAAATATTTAATCTCCATTAAAAAAAAATAATCTTTAAATCTTTTTGAAATCTTAAATCTTTATTCGCTTAAAACATGGTATTTACATGATGTTATATAGTATTTCGTAGCACATTAATTTTACGCCAACTTATAATATTAGCATGGAAAATAAATAATATTATATTTACAGATAACAATAACCTAAAGAATCTTTTATTTTTTTTTTCCAAAAGTTGTAGAACAAAAGTTGTTCAGTTACGTAGGTAGAACTAACATCCGAGAGGTCTTGCGTATTTGGAATTACACGGCGTATACTGTAGGTACTTGTATATCTCGTGGCGTTTCATTCATATAATTCATGTTTTACCATTTCCACTCAAAAAAGGATATCTGATTTAATAAATAGGTTATAGGTTAAAAAAACGCTCTGTTTTCACTCAGAGAAACAAGACGTAAAAAGAATTTGAAATGTTTTGTATCTTAGGGCAATATCCATCGATCTATGAAAATTCATATGCGCGCGTGTTCCGGTATTCCCTTTACTTGTAAACATTTTATGATTTACTAAAGAGGCTACCCGCCGTCCACTAGCGCTCCCATCAGTAAAATAAAAAATATTACTCGATACAAAACGTATCACAAATCTGAAAAGATAGATTGAAAATAAGGTACCCTAGTTACAGATACAAAAAGTGCTAAAAACGACCCATTTTAAGCAGTTTTTGTATCTGTAACTACATAAAACTTTAGTTAACAGAGTTAATAAGTTCTAATTGAACTAGTGTACTTTTCTTTCAATATGTCTTTCCGGATTTGTGGAAAGTTTTGTATATAGCGAGTAAAATTTGTTTAACTGATAGGGGCGCTAGTGGATGGCAGGTAGTCCCTTATTCTATTGACCAGCCAAGATATCGGTATACTTTGGCGGTACCTATTTTTCTTTTAACCAAAGTACAATGATTGAGGTCTCAAAGTGGTAGCTTACTAAAACAGCAGCCAGTCCAAGAGCTCAGGTGTTACCCAATATCAGTTTATCTGTGCCAATATTGGTATAATTCAAGGTTAAAAATTTTACTTTTCACAGGAGTTAGACAGTTTAATATGGATGTAAAAAAATATGAATTCTGTCATCCTAAAATGGTAGCTTGAGAATTTTCCAGCCAATCAAAGATGGGAAATGCTAGATTTTTAAAAGTCGACTGCATCACAAGAACTATAACTGCGATTTCATTAATTTTCATCAAAACTTAAAGTCTGTGTATGTGCTTAAAACGTGTTACATGCACATGCACAGTATCAGTAAAGTCAATAGTTGTTAAGTTGTTAAAGAAATATTTTTTTTTTATGTCAAGTTTAACCAAAACGTTTTACTTATTATAAAAGATTTAAATGTAGAGCAATAAATTGTCTATAATTTGATTTGATTTGTCCTATGGCAAACACAATGGATCGAAGCTGTTGTTTACTAAACCAAATGCATTTTATTCAGATAGTTTAAACATAATATAAAGCGATATACGTAAATAAAAAGCGTTGAAGAAACAGCTGTTTCATCTATATTTCCATGGAAATTCAAGATTTTAGAATGAGAGATTTTAGAATGAGTTATGGGCTTGTTAAAAACATTAATTCCTTGTTAAAAACATTCATTCCATGAACCAGAACGAAAACGAAAATGAAACTGTGTTATCGAGTCATATTGTGTTTGTTTGTGCAATAGATAAATAAGTATACTTTTAGCATTGTATACCATATTTATTTTTGGTTATTTTTTCACCAGCTATAGCGAATAAATTTAAAGGGTACTGTAACGACAATTACCGTCACAGTTTTAGGTACTTATAAAAAACTTACAAAATGAGTGTATGAACTTACTTTAAAGTTAAGAAATACTAGTTAAAACAAATATGTCATTTAATATTTCACCGCTATTGAATTAACCCTTAATCGGGCACGAGGCTCTGTGAGCATATCTTACAAAGTGAAAATGAATTCCTGTCCAGAATGATACACAGAATTTATAAATCTGAACAAATCAATTTGAGTCTTTTGAAGAAGAAATGCAGCGATCTAATACAACTTAAAGTTTTTTTCACGGTTCAATAATTAAATATTTGCAGATCTATTTTTAATTAGACCACATCTTGGAAGAATTTTCGCAGGTAGGACCGTTTGACACAATCAGTGTTTTTGTAATTTTTCAACATAGAAAAATGTGAGTTAGACCATTAGAAAGGTTTGTAAACGCATATTCTTTATATGAAATAAACGCAAAAGGGTCTTACTCAGTTGAACCTTTTTTCACAAGAGGCACAGGTTTATTCTTATCCCACTTCTGACACCAAAACTGTTAAAGACAAGACGAAGAAAAGTTTGTAGAAAACTAGTGGCCAGTACTTGCCACCAACAATAGAGATGCAGGAAAGGGCAGTCAGTGTCTGGCTTTACAATAGGGATTACGTGCACAAATTATTATTCTGTACTTTAGTGTTAAACATTAGGGTTTGAAGGCAGTCGGCGGCACCTGACCTTACGTACGATAGGATATAGAATTAGAGCTTCAAAAATTTGTACTTAGCGGCCGCGGTTCAGTAGGCTAGGTATTTATTTAAGTACCTGATGCGCATTAGTGTTGTAAAGATATTTGGGCTATGGAATTTACATGTGACTTGGGGTCCTATGTAGATGTGAGAGAAATAAAAGAGTTCGATTGCAGTTCACGAATATCCGGCTCTATTCGTAGGAAAATACTTAATATAACTTTACAAATGTTTTTACATTTGGGAAATATTGTAGTACACAGGACCTGACCGAGACGCGAGATGGGGAACGACTGGCGAGCGCGCCCCGTGGCTGCTCTTACGAACGCATGTTGCTTTGTCAGCATTCCTGTGTCACCACATTATTCCTCCCCTTTTTTGAAAAAAAAAAAAAAAATTTTGAAAGTACAAATATCATTTACAAACAAAACTGAAGTTTCATTAATCATTACAAAAATTCAAAGCTTACAATACAACAATACTGCGAAGTTACATTGGTCATCATTAGTTGAGTTTACTGGAAAACAAGGGAGTTAAAATTGGCAGGACGAGATTGCACTTTTTAAAAAGTTTATTTGCAAAAACTTATTGCTAATTACAAAATGAACTTAGTTCCTATGCCTATGGCGTCAGGATGGACAATGAGCTTCTGACCCAGTCAATTCTATTTATATCATTCTGAAAACATACATTACTTTGTTTATTTATGATAGGGGTCGATAGGGGTCGGGTGAATTACCCTTATTATGGTTATTTATTGCTAATACAAATAATCAATATTATCGTTTTTATTAGTTTCTTAAAAATGCGGGTGCTTATCTACTATAGAATACATCCTTAATGGCTGGTTCCCCACAGATGCACCTATCTAATATAAATTAGGGGATTTTATTATGGAAATCATCCCTATTCACTCCTCTTCCCCGGAACTGAAAATATTCCTTCAGGACGAAGGGATATTGAAGGCTGAGACGTCGCTGTTTCTTTTCTGTTCACTAACTCGACGTCTGCTGCTGCAGGGGCGTATTCGCGTCTTCTTTTCAGGTAGCCATGTATCTTCTTGTGACATTTCTTCCATATTGCGAATATTATAATTGCTACCAATAATATCCAAAGTGAGTAAACATGTGTTGCAAAATCATTATCAGGTCCTGTTGGGACTTCAATGTCTCTTAGTCGTTGTATTTGCTGTCCTTCATCTTTGCTAAAATATATAGGTTTCTGTTGTTCCATTGTTTGCATCTTTAATTCAGGAATTCTGAGTATCTCTTCAGGAGTATCGATTGCTTCAATTGTGTGTTCTCTGAACGTTATGCGACAATTATCGTTTCTTATAAGAATAAGCCTTTAATCGTTGTTTGTCTGGTTCCATCTTTGCATTCAATCTCGATCTTTTCAGTCTTTGGAGTATAAATTAAATATAGGTTGTTGCTAATCTGCGTCCATAAGTTATTGGGGCAGTGAATAGTAGTTAAGTTGCAATTTTGTTCTTCGAACTTGATGATGCCTTCTTCACATGGTGATAACTTGATAGCTTGTTTAGTGCAGATGTACTCGTCGTTCTTGGAGCAGCTTATCGCTTCGTATAACTTATCATGTCGCAATAATTGTCTATGTTGGGATACAGGGTAGGTACATAAGGAATCATCAGAGGGTTGGATAATAGGCGTTATATCCAAATATTCATATTTCTGCTCTTCGACTAACGGCAATGTGATAATAAAATAATATTCGTTATTTAGTTTGCGTAATTGTACATTCAGATATGTAGTCAACATTTAGGGGTTGTTTGTTATTAATTGACCTTTAGGGACGAATCTTAATGAATCCAATAAAACGTTGTGTTTTATAATTGAATAATGGTACATACCATGTTGAGCAAAGGTTATAGCAGTAGATAATCTTTCTAATAAGTTATTAAGCGTTTCAACGTGGTACGCAAGATTTGCAAAAAGAAAATAGTTATTAGTCTTACTAATAATTGCTTTTAGGCCTTCATACAATTGTTTTTGTATGGCTGTTAGATTTTTTAATTGGTTCTGAAAGTCGTCTAGAATTGCTGAAGTTGTAGAAATTTGTTCTTTAATTATGTGACGATTCTGTTCGATTTCTCGCGTAAGGCGTTCTATATCTTCATTATCTGAGTTACCGGGGATTTATTTTATAATCGATCCTAATCCATTTATTAATCCTCTCTTAAGGCGGTTATTAACGTTAATGTGACTGATTATTTCATCATTTTGTTGCAATAGGTATTCAATGTTATTGATCATTCCTTGAGCGTTTTCCATATTAATAGATTTTTCTTGTAAAAGTCTGAAGTTTGTTTTAGCTAAATCCTGCTGTTCTATGACAGTATTTATATTCAAGGTGTGAATTATCTTCCATTCTCCTGATCTTACCTTCGCATTTCCTAGATTAGTCACTGCGAAATGTTGATTTGATTTTAGTTGTTCGAAGTGGACTGTTGCGGTTGCGATTCCGAATCCGCGTCTGCAATTTTTATTTCATTGAAGTGAATTTTCAGTCTTTTGTTTTTATTTCAGTATATAATAGTATTATGTGGGCCTAACTCTACAACTTTATATAGACCCAAAAACTTATTTTTATTTTTTCCTCTTAAATTGTTTTTAATATAAATCATTTGTCCTACTTTAGGCATACGTACTACTCTACTAGTCTTATCATTACGTGTCTGTATCCTATCTTTTAACTTATCAATATTTTCGCGAACTTTGCTGTACACTTTCGTCATTAATTCACGTTGTTTCGTGACGTAATCTGAAACAATAGCGCTTTCCGACGGTTCAAACTGAAAGGGTATCTTAGTACCAAAATGCACTTCGTACGGGGTGAATTTAGTCGTACTGTGTATTGAATTATTGTATGCTAATATCGCTAAATTAATAATTGAGGATATTGGAGTGTTTGGGTTTCTTTCTATTTGCACTCTTAATATCTTGATTAATGTTGAATGAACCTTTCGATATCCGCTTTAGATTTCGAATGTTTCGGGGTGGTAATATGACACTCTATTTTATATTCTTTTAATAATTCCTGAGTGACGGCTGAGGTTACTCCTTTTTCGCCATCTGAAGTTATTAATTCAGGCGCGCCAAGCGTGCTGAAAATACTAATTAACATGTTACATATATCTACTGAATTTAAGGACTCTAATTCCTTACACATAGCGTATTTCGAGAATTTATCAATAATGGTTAAATATTTACGATTCTTAAAGAAGAAAATGTCGAACATCCATTCTTTCATGGGACCTACAGGAGTGTGCGTTCTTTCCAAGGGGGCTACCGTAGGGTGCCGTTCATATTTTGCGCGTTTGCATATTTCGCAATTTTCCACGTATTTACGTATCATTTTCTTCATTTGCTCCCAATAGTATTTACGCTTAATTTCTTCTATCATTAATGTAGTACCCTTATGTCTATTATTTTCATTATGTACTTGCTTAATTATTTCCATTTGTTGCTCTAATGAGGTGGGTTCCTCAAGTAATTTAGTGTACCTTATTAGTGTTAAGCTAGACTTATCGATTTTTGTGCGGTATGTTTCTGAGACAGCATGGAAAACATCCTCATCAGGGCAGATAATTGCGTATTTATTTTTGGAAAAATTCGCATTTATTTGATGCGACTTTGAGGTTTGCGCGATTTAAGGTTTCGAATATCGTCCTTAAATGTTGAAAATGTTCTTCTTTCGTTTTTGAGTACACGATGATATCGTCAAGATACACTAAGCATATTTTGCCTAGATGTTCGCGCAGAATATTATTCATTAAGGGCTGGGAGGTACTTGGAGCGTTTTTCAGCCCAAAAGGCATACGAACAAACTCGTAATGCCCATCCGGTGTAGTGAAAGCTCTACATTCGATGCTTTTCTCATCCATGCGGACTTGGTGGTATCCACTGGTCAAGTCGAGGGTTGAGAAATACTTATTCCCGTTTAATTGAGCAAAAATATCTTCTATCACGGGAAGAGGGAACTTGTCGCTTCTTGTTAGCTCGTTCAATTTCCGAAAATCTATAACGACTCTTTACATGGGTTTACCGTCTTTATCTAATTTCTTAGGAACGACATGGGCTGGAGGTGCCCATGGGGAGTCGCTGTGCTTAATTATTCCTTTATCTAGCATTTCTTTCACCTGACGTTTAACTTCCTCTCGCTGGGTTTGCGGTAAACGATACGGTCTTTGATAAACCGGTTCATTCTTTATAAGTTTAATTTCGTGCGTAATATTGGGCGCGTACGTATTCGATACGTCGTCTGAAAATAAATCTTTAAACTCATCTAAAAGTGCTTCTAGATTGTCAATTTTTTTCGTATAATTTAAAGTGATTACTTTATTTGGGGTTTGTAGCGTATTTTCATGGATTTTTATTTCAGTTCTCATTAATTTTAATAAATCCATGCCTATAAGAACGTCGTATTTCTTGCTGAAATCGAATATGTAAAATTTCATTTTTTCTTTGCCGGGGCCGAATACTTTTTTGCCAAAACGGCGTAATCACTAGACCTTTATGGGTCGTTGATTGGTGTGCTGTTTTAACTGTTAATGACTCGGGCAAATATTCCTGGTCGTGGAATAATTTTTTAAATGTGTAAGCGGTAATAAAAGATTTACTTGATCCTGTATCTATTAGTATTTTAAGACCATAATTTGGTTCTACTATATATGGCAAATCAGAGAATGTTATATTATTTAACTGAATTACGTTTCGTTTACTTCCGTCATCCCCTCCTGAAAATTTTGGTTATCGCTGAAATTTTCAGGTCTTTTAATCTGTTCTTGATTGAATATTTCCTGAGCAACCATACCTCTGCCTAAATTAATTACAGGGCCTCGATTTGGAGCCTGCGCGGACCTATTTGCAGTTCGCATAGTTACATCTTGAGGGAGTTCGCGATTATTATTTGTATTATTATTTTGAGCGTTATGATATTAATGCTGATTATTGTTATAATGGAAATTTTGTCTATTCGCGTTTGCTTGTCATTGTTGGCGCATCAATGATTGCGGTCGCGGCGGATAAGTATGTCGCTGTCCGTTGTTTTGATTATAACCGTGATAATTAAAATTATTACGCGGCGCAAAATTTCTGTTTAAAAATGCATTATTATTATTGTGATAATTTTGATGCGGAGGTTTATGATTATTAGGAAATTTATTTGTGTGGTGGTTCGTATGGCCACCTCTACTTTCATGTAGTAGGTTATGTGCACATAGTTGCTGTACGTGACTGCAGGTTGCTGCATAATCTAAACCTATTACTTGGCTTTGTACATGAGGAGGTAACTGCTTCAGAAGTGCAGTTTTTGCATCTTGTTTATAAATTTCTATCGCAAAATGTGCATGATCTGGCCCATGGAGGTCAACTAACATAGACTCCGTAGCAAACAGTTTTTTATCAAGTCTGAATATAAGATCTGCGTACAAACCGTTCAAAGGCAAGTTTAATATTTCATGTTTATATAAATCAATTGTTTTTCCTTCGCCACAACGATTAATAAGAGTATTTTTAATAGTTTCCCAATTATAAGCATGTACCACCATGCACACAACGTCTGCTGCTTTGTCTCTAAGTCTAGACAAAACATGTTCTATGATTCTAGGATCATTACCATGAGTGGCGATAAACTGTCTGGCAGCATTTAAAAATGGATAGAGCCTATCCGGATCGCCATGATAAGTAGGTATGGCATGAAGGCTTAGGCCAATGTCTACATATCGGTCAGCCATTTTTGCAAAATTTTATAAAATTACACAAAATAGTCAAAAATTCAAAAATTTTCACTCAACAATCACAAAATATAAGCAAAAATACGAATAAAAGGATAATTCCGACTATTTGGATATAGTGGAATGGATAGGGTTTGTTTAGGGAGTCTAGATTCCTATATGGGAATAGACAATTAAATGCAAACACTTACAGTATGAGCGTTGCGCTGTATATCTCGTTGCTCGCCGTCTTCTAACGAATTTTGGTTCGAGGACGTCACCTTCTGATCTTGAAAGACCAACGAAAACACCTTCTACGATGTAGAGTCGTTTCGCGACGCGGTAGTTTTCGCGATGATGCCCCACAATGGGCGCCAGTTAAAATTGGCAGGACGAGATTGCACTTTTTAAAAAGTTTATTTGCAAAAACTTATTGCTAATTACAAAATAAACTTAGTTCCTATGCCTATGGCGTCAGGATGGACAATGAGCTCCTGACCCAGTCAAGCCTATTTATATCATTCTGAAAACATACATTACTTTGTTTATTTATGATAGGGGTCGATAGGGGTCGGGTGAATTACCCTTATTATGGTTATTTATTGCTAATACAAATAATCAATATTATCGTTTTTATTAGTTTCTTAAAAATGCGGGTGCTTATCTACTATAGAATACATCCTTAATGGCTGGTTCCCCACAGATGCACTTATATAAATTAGGGGATTTTATTATGGAAATCATCCCTATTAACTAGGGTGTTAGGTTAGATTCACTATCGCTCGACTGAGTCGCTCAATGCGCTACTGTGATACATAAGTCCTATTAGAATTAGTTATACAGAGTCTTTACATACAGGGCCTTAATATGTCTAAAAAAATTAACGTTGTATACATTTTAAATAATTTTCTATACTTTTCCAAAAATCACAAATACATTAGTGTGTTAATAAGATTGAAGTAGGGTTAACTAAGAAACTTCACATAGTTGTCAAAATCCTATAACTAATTAATAACTAATACCGTTTACATCGTTATGTAACTAACTATGCACGAACACTATAAGTTTATGCATACTGATGGTGTCCTTGCGTGCTCGCTTGTTGAGTGGCTTGAGCTGCCGTGCTCAACTGGAACATTTCCGTAAATTATTTCCTCACAAGTCTTCCCGCACTTTATACACAAAATACAGGCACATGTGATAACCAGCATAACCACTATAACAATAACCATAACTCCGTATATCTCCACTTTTTGTTTCAAAATATTATGATTCTGAATATTTACTCCATTATGAGTAATGATGGTATCTTTTTTATCGTCTTTGCTTTGTGGGTTATCCATCTTTCTTAAAATCTTGTTTCAAAGTTTTATTTAAATTCAATAATTGAATGCCTTAATTTGTCTCTATGAATGAGTCTAATAAAAACGCACTATAATTTTTCTCTGTAGCTGTTTCACATGTGTTTGTATTATGTTCACATTCATTTATTAGATACGCTGGCTTAAGTCTATCTATTGAAAATTCGGTTTCTCTGTTCGGTAATTGTACTCTAAATACTAATAAGGTAATCTCAACGCCTGACCTAATACCAGTTCAGCGAGACTTAGGCCGGTGTCACACTTGCAAGCTGCGCGTAAACCGAATAAAACTGTCGGAAGTACTTCGACCCATGACTGATGCCATCTCTCTATCATTCTGTTACTCTGTGTGTGATACAGGGTAGTTCTCAGTTTTTCTATTCCCAAAATTTTCAATAATTTTGTGAATAGTTCACTTTCGAACTGTCGTCTCTGATTGCTTGTCAACCTTATATATATTCTTTATTGCACACAAATAACATACAGTTTTTAAATGAAAATTGTTTACAAAGGCGAGCTTATCTCTTTAAGAGATCTCTTCCAGCCAACCTATTAGGTGTGGAAGAGTGTCATTAAAGCGGGCACAGGAATGTGCATTAATATTCGTGATAAGAAATTTTAAAATACATTTTTAAATAAATATTAATTTTAAAATACAGTTAAATATAAAATAGGGATAAACCTACTTAAACTACACACGAATATACTTATATTCCTAATCATAGTATGAATATTAAGGCATATATAAAATTTATAAACTTACGTATAAAATACATAAAAATTATACATAGACATACTATATAATGATACATAATAATACATAAAATAAATACATTACTCAAAATGATTGCGATAAGTAGTGCTCTCTTAATCGCATCTTAAACGATGTTATTGATGGACTGCTTTGTATAGCCTTTGGAAGTTTGGTCCATAGTCGCACAGCTTGGGAAGAAAAGGAGTTAAAAAAGAATTTGGTGTTCGCTCTAGGACACTCCAACATCGCAGTGATGCAGTCGCGCCTAGAGCGCGGATCAGGAGGTAAAAGTTGGAAGCGGGAGCGAAGATAGTCAGGAGTGGCAGGGTCATTCGGGATCTTATACAGGACAGAAAGGATGTGCACATTACGACGAAGTCGGATAAGAAGCCACTTTAATTGAGCGCGAAATTCGGAGACATGATCATATTTGCGAAGACCAAAGATGAAACGAATAGCCAGATTTTGTAGGCGCTCAAGTTTGTTCCGCAATTCTTCCATCACATCAAGGTAGCACACACCAGCGTAGTCGAGAATGGGAAGGAGTAGAGCTTGTGCAAGCAAGATTTTAGTTTGAAAGGGAAGGAAGTACTGGAGTCGCTTAAGGGAGTGAAAAGAATAATGCATGCGCCTACTCACCTCACTAACCTGCGCGGACCATGAGAGGTCACGGTCTATAATAATCCCTAGGTTCTTTGCCTTGTCCGTGTAGGGAATACAGATTCCGATATAAAATATTTTTGGCAACGCATCCCCTAATCTACCCCTTAGTCTGCTGCTACCAACTATCATTGCCTGCGACTTGTTTGGGTTCACTAGAAGCCCGAAATTATCAGCCCGCAGCCGAATAGCAGCAAGATCTGAATTAACTGCACTCACAGCTTCATTGACTTCAGATGGAGAGAAGTGCCTATAGATTTGTAAATCATCTGCATACAGGTGAAAGGGAGAAGAGATAACACGAGAAATATTGTTAATAAAAATAGAAAATAATAAAGGAGAAAGTACACCGCCTTGAGGTACGCCAGAAGTAAGGTTCAACCATTACGAGGATTGGTCGTCGGTCCTAACACATTGTTGGCGACTTTGAAGATAGGAACGAAACCACTCGACCACAGGAGAAGCAACGTTAAGAGAGCGAAGGGAACCAAGTAAAATATCATAATCAACAGAGTTAAATGCGTTGCTGAAGTCCAGGAGAGTGACAATCGTGAACTTAGTATTATCCATAGCATAACGGATGTCTTCTGTGACATTCAACAAAGCACTAACCGTGCTATGGGAAGGGCGGAATCCGGATTGGAATGAACAAAGGAGATTATTGGATATGAGATAGGAGTAAAGTTGCTTGTGAACGACACTTTCGAGAACTTTCGAAAGTACCGGTAGGATAGAGATGGGACGATATTGAGAAAGGGAAGTTGGAGTGGAAACTTTAGGCAGTGGGATAACATAAGCCTTTTTCCAAGTGGAAGGAAAGATATTAACCTCCAGAGAAGAGTTTATGATGTGTGTGATAGGAGGTGTGACAACTTCCAGGATAGGTTTAAGCATATCGAGAATCAAGTCATTGCTACCCACTGCCTTTGTGGATATAGAAAGGATACTCTTCTTGACGTTATCCTCAGTGATCGGTTGGAACGAGAATGGAGTGCAGTCAGGTAGAGCAAGGATCTAAAGATATATGAGAGAAGATAACTTAGTGTTGTCATTTAGAATTACGGGTGGAGTTGAAAAATGTTTATTTAAATCATTAACATCCATGGTACTTTTACAAGTATCCATGGCCTTATCTACCCCAAGTGACTTTAAGAACCTCCAGGTCAGAGCCTGAGATAAGTTTTCAAGAGTAGAATGGATATAGCGGCGTTTTGCATCCTTACACATCCTGTTGCAGATGTTACGAAGCTTTTTGTACGCTGACAGGTTATCATTTTTAGGATCTTTTTTATATCGACTTTTAGCCCTATCCCTTTTTGCCATAACCCTCTTAATTATTGGCGTCAGCCAGGGAGCAGGAGCATGCTTCACACGCACAGGTCGCACCGGAGCATGAGAATCAAAAAGCTGGGTAAGTATAATTTCAAAAGCAGCTACCTTGGCATCTACACTATCGGCCTTCAAAACTGGGGACCACTCAATATTCTCAGCGTCCTCCCTCAAGCGATCCAAATCCATGTTGCGAAAATTACGCTGAAGAATAACTTTACTTTTAATTTTAGGAGGACGTACTTTATAAGAAAGAAAAATGAGGTCATGATAAGAGAAGGGAGCTGTCATTTGTCCATGTGATATGACAGAATCAGGTTTCGAAGTCATAATTAAGTCTATCATGGAAGGTCTGCAATTTGGGAAATGATGTGTTGGTGACAGTGGGAGGATGTTTAAATTAAGAGAAGATAAGAGTGACGTTAGTTTACGTGACCTATGGTCGTCCTTCAGAATGCAAGTATTGAGGTCACCCATTATAATAAAGTGTTCATAGAGAGTGCTATGATGCTCAAGTGTTGATTCAAAAGAACTAAAGTAGTCAACTTTATCATTAGGGCTATACACCACACCAAGCATTACTTTCTGGACATCCAAATCGACAAATACAATTTTCATAAACTGCTTTTGCTATTGTATCTGCTGTTATATCGATAGTAGGTATCGCTTCGACCCAACGTGTAAACCGATCTATAATCGTTACGCAATATCTGTAACCGTTGGAATGGGTAGGCAGAGGGCCTACTATGTCTATCTGTATATGTTCGAAACGTTCGCTATGAGCAAAATTCTGTATTTCTACGTTGTGTGCCGGTTAACTTTACTTTTTTGACAAGCGATGCAGTTACGAGTGGGCCAAAAAAATATTTGTGTTACCACCTCCTAGTTGTCCTTATTCCGGGATGACTAAGATTATGAACTGACTGAAACGCTATTTTTCTAAACTTCTCTGGGATGTATGGCCTGACATTGTTCGTTGAAATGTCGCAATATACGTGTATGTTTGTGTTCTGTAAGCACTTTTTTTTAACTGTACCTTTTCGTTAATAATAATAATAATAAAAATCCATTTATTCACTTACACAGTAAAAAACAAATTAATTACTAGTTACAAAATAATACTATTACTAGTCTTAGTCTAAAGTATAATTTTATTTTTGTGGTGTACTGTGGGAGCGAAAAGGTTGCCTGGCTCAGCATGGACCGCAGCGGCACTGCGATGCTGTTATTCTGCCAGGTCCTTGTGCTCCTGCACCCACTTCACTCTCACATTACCCATAGTACGTTTGTACGTTGACTTCGCTGCGTAGTTTCAAAATTTCTGCGTCAGCTTCCTGCGCTACGGCTAATTCCTCGTAATCCAACACTGTTGGTAGTGTAATGGACTCTTTTCGCAATAAGGCGTCAACCACTGCGTTCTCACTCCCACCAACGTATTGTATATCGCTTGTAAATTCGCTGATATACAATAGTTGCCTTGTCCTTCTAGGTGTTTCTCTGTCTGTATATACCTTTGATAAAGCATGTATAAGCGGCTTATGATCGGTAAAAATGGTTAGCTGTCGTCCTTCTACCTGATTTCTGAAGTGAACTATAGCCATATACTCGTATATAGCTTACAGTTCTTTGTCGTATGTACTGTACTTTTGTTGTGCTGCTGTAAATTTTTTCGAGTAGTATCCTAATGGTAACCAACTGTCATTTACCTCCTGTTGTAATACTCTTCCGTTACAAGTGTAAGACGCGTCTGATATTATAGCTAGTGGTACTTCAGCGCGTGGATGAGCCAATGTAAGGGCGCTGGTTAGGCTTGCCTTACATTGTTCAAACGCCGTATCCGCTTCACTATCCCATACGATTTTCGTTTTGTCTCTTCTTTTTGAGTTATGTAAATATTTGTATAGGTGTGCGTGGTACTCTGCTGCGTGGGGTAGGTGTGATCTATAAAAGTTTACCATACCCAGGAAACGTCTGAGCTCCTCTACCGTCCTCGGTTTGGGGTAGTGTGCAACTGCCTTTATTTTCTCGGGTATGGGCCAGATTCCGTCAGTTGTTACTAAATATCCTAAAAATTCGATATCTTGTCTGCCAAATTTAATTTAATTTATTTATAAAGCAAACTTAACAGCATGTAATTCATTATTACAATTCTTGCCTTAAATATTTATACAGCCTATAACAAAGTTTGTCACATTAAAATTTAAATTAATGGGCATACTACGTTAAGGTATTTGAATACTAAATAATACTTATTAAAAATTAGATTATAACGTTATTAAAACAATTTTATGCAATATGATACATCAGGAAACAAAAATTTAATTAAAAAAAAGAAAAATGTAGATTATTTAGTTATGTTTAAAAAAAAATGGCAAATAGAAAGTAGGAAGGGCGGGAATGTAAAAGATAAATAAAAGATAAAATAAATAATATGTATATATGCGTGTTAGGATGAGATCATGTGATAAGGCTATGTGTATATTGTTGGTGGGTGTGTGTGTGAGTCTGCTGTTTTAGTTATTGATCTGTTTTATTAAAATGGGGCAAGCTATTCAATACAGTAGTTATAAATTGATTTTGACTGAGGAAAAAAAGATCTGCGTCTCTGAACCCAATCTCACAAGTGTGTACTATTCTTTGTAAAATAGAATTTTGAGCAAAATTGGTACGGTTCGAACCAACGTAGAACGAGCGCGCGTGTCTCGTGCGAATAGTACAGGCACTTATACCAATACTTGCAGTCAGCTCAGCAGAGTCAAGCAGATTGTTGACTACGTCGTGACGCATACTCCATGATACTATGGATGTAGGCGAAATACAGAACTTTTATAGATTCAGTTTTACGGAAACATTTGGTGCTTCTATGAATGAAACCTAGCATTTTTTGTGCTTTCTGAGTAATGTATTCGAAATGAGAGCTTGCTGTCGAGCATTATGCCGAGATCACGTAAAAGTTCAACCCTAGGAATTGAATTACTGTCTAATTTAGAATCATGGAGGAAGACGTTGCGCTTTCTTGTAAAAGTGATAATTTGACATTTTTTTACATTTGATTCGAGGAGATTGCGTGAGCAATATACTGATAACCTGTCTAGGTCCATTTGAAGCCTCCTGCAGTCTTCAATACCGTAGTATTGAAGACTGTAGATATAGATATTCGTAAATGGGCATAAATATTTTTGTATCGTCAGCATACATAAGAACTTTTGAATGCTCGAAGCAGACCATAATATCATGTAGGTAAATATTAAAAAGTAGGGGTCCCAAATGAGATCCCTGGGGAACACCAGAGGGAACCAATTCAAAATTGGATTTAAAATCGCCAATCCTTACTGCCTGCAATCGATTGCGGAGATATGATGTTAACCATCTTAATAGATCACCGTGTACACCGATACTACCTAACTTTGAAATTAAAATATCATGATTAATGCGATCAAAACATTTAGAGTAGTCGGTGTACACGGCGTCTACCTGACAGCCATTATCCATTTGGTGGGAAACATAAGCCGTGAAGGTGGCAAGGTTGGTGACAGTCGATCTCTTACGCATAAAACCATGCTGACAATTTGGTATATAGGCAGCCGCGACAGAATACAGTTGATCGTGCAAGATCAACTCTAATAACTTTCCGAATACTGACAATATTGAGACTGGTCTATTATTTTGTACTTCCTGTTTGGCACCGCTTTTGTGGATAGGAGTTACATACGCTTCTTTCCATTTATCGGGAAAAACGCCTTCTCTAAGTGAACGCTCAAAAATTATAGACAGAGGGATCGCAAGCTCGACCGCACACAGCTTCGCGAAAATAGAGGGGACCTCGTCACTACCCGCGCCTTTATTACCACTGAGTTTACGAAAATACTTTTCGATTAAAGACTTTTCAAAGCGAATCGAATGAATGGTGTGAATTAAATTTTGTGGTTCCGCGTCGGAGCTGCTTAGATTGACAGATATTGAATTAGTGTATACCGAAATAAAATATTCCAAAAACATTTTACAGATGTCAGGGCCACCACATGCTACTTTATCACCAAGGGTGACTTGTGCGGGAACCCCACGATCTTTCCGAAGTGAATTTGAATACCTCCAAAACTGTCGCGGGTTGGTTTTTAACGCACCTTCGCAATTAGCGATATATCGATTCCAACATTCCCGCTGTACTAATTTTTGACGCTGTCTGAATCATCATTGAATTCTTTCCATAACCTATGGTACTTAGTTTTTCATTTATAATTTTTAATAAGGATTTCGAAAACCAAATAGGATATCCATGTCCATTACTTAAGTAATTAGGAACCTCTTCATTGATTATATGATGCAATTTCTTGTCAAATGATGATACCGCATCATTGACTGTACCAACTCTCAGTAATTTAGCCCAGTCAATAGATGCTAATCTGCTTACTTAAAAATAAGCATTTACTTACATTTATTGTCATGCCGATGTCTTGAAAACGTTGAAAAAGTAATTTAAGGTGCTCTTGGTGTGCCTCTGGGTTTTTTGATGCTACTATGATATCGTCTATGTAACAAAATAATGATGACGTACCGGTGCTGCTGCTGTGATTTTCAATGCCTTTTAATACAGTATTATCCATGAAGCGTTGAAATGTTTGGGCGGCGTTACGTAACCGAAACGTCATGCGTGGATATTCAAATAAGCCGAACGGGGTTATTATTACTGTCTTTTGTACGTCCTCTGGTGCTACCGGTATAAAATGATATGCTCTGTTTCTGTCTAAACGTGAGAAAATTTCTTTACCCTGTAAACCATAGGTGAAATCGTGAAGTCGCGGTACTGGATACCTATCTGGATTCGTTATTGCATTTACCCGTCGATCGTCTCCACAGGGTCGGATTTGGTTATTTTTTTTGGTACTACGTGAAGTGGGCTGGCCCATTGTGACTTTGATGGCCTACAAATACCTAATTCCTGCATTAAGCAAAATTCTTCTCTTACCTTGTTATATGTATCCGGTGGCAGGGGTCTGGCTTTGGCGTACACTGGTGGGCCTGTGGTCTCTATGTGATGGTACACAGCATGGGATGGTGTAGAATCTCTAAAAGAATAAGGTTTAGTAATTTCGGCATATTGTTCTAATAATTCACGATACGGGTTATCATTTTGGATACTTTTGATAGTCGGCTCTGCACAAGAAACAATGGACCCTATTGTACTCAAATCTGTTACACAATCAATTATTTTTTTGTTATGTAAATCTACCATTAATTTATGTGTTTTTAGAAAGTTTGCGCCTAAAATTGCCTGTTTGATATCGCTTATGATAAAAGTCCATTTATAACTGCGTCTAAGACCGAGATTTAACTCTAAAACTATAACACCATAGGTTTTTATTTCTGAATTATTTGCTGCAAAAAGTTTGTAGTTACACTCTTGAACTTTATATTGTTTCACTTTACTCACAGGGATCACAGAAACGTTGGCACCAGTATCAATAAGGAAGATAAGGTGATTTTTACTGTCATAAATGCTGAGGCGGTGATTCTCGTCGATGGAGATACAGCCTTCCACCGCGTCTGACTGTACCTCATTTAGTTTCCCTTTCCAGATTTACTCCAGTTACATGGCTCTTCACATCTCCTGGCTTCGTCCCTGTACTTGTAATGGAATCGACACAACCAGTCTGGGCTCTGCGGTGTACGTGCTGTCATTCGCTGCGGTCCGCGTGATTGTGATCTTGACCTTGACCTGGATCTGATGTGCCGACAGCTGCTACCTCCCCGCTCTTTAGGTTGTTCATGATGCTGTCTGCTAGAATGGCCAACTTGTCGAGTGAGTCGTCTTTATTGCTAGCGAGAATGGCTCTGACATACCCCGGTAGTCTGGCTATCCACAAACTTTTCAGCGCATCCTCTCCGATTCATGAGCTTTTTTCCAACTCTCTCATCCTAAATAACAGTTGTGTCGGGCTTTGTTGTCTAAAATCCATTTCTCTGATTAGTTTGTGAAATTGTGATTCAGCGCTCTCTTGGAAAATATTCATTAATCTTTTTTTGATTGCTTCATATTTGTTCTGGGCTGGCGGGCTGTCCAAAATGTTGGCAACGTAACTGAGGTGTTCCATCCCTAATTTTGTTACTACTAATTCGTACTTAACTCTGTCACTTTGATGCTGCGGTCCTATTATCGCTTCAAATTGTGCGAACCACATCCTTCGAATATCCTGCCAAAAAACTGGTAACCGACACAACGCGATACTGATTGCTTCCAGCACGTTGGGTGGCGGAGGTGGTGGTGGCGGTGGTGGTGGGTTCATGCTGCACTTCTTACCGACGACACTAATATATTTAATTTAACACTTGTGGATGTATGCACTAGGCTTTAGGTGCTACTCGACCGAAAAAAAGTTAAGGCGTCCGACGCCGAAACGCTGGTCAGGTCCGTGTTTGAGCCGTCCCCTAATTACTCAGTAAAAATACGGTGTTGCAAAACATTAAATGTTAATAGCTACTTTTTTGTGTATATTGTATTTAAATATGATGTTAAGACGCAATATTTACGAATCCACCTAAATTTTTAAGCGAAATATTTTTTTCGAATAACAGCTAAGGGAAAAATAGTAATAGACAATTATATACTTTATATCATAGATAAACGTATACTTTACATAAAGGCTTCAAAAATCACCATGAATATATTAAAAAATATCAATTTGTTTCAAAATATAAAATCTACACTTATTTTTACATATAAGATCCAATAAAGTCGAGGTAAAATAATATAAATAAACTGAGCATAACTCAACCTTTTTAAATGTAAGTGATTCTTATATATATTCACAAAAATGCCATACTAAATAAAAAAAAAGTTTTTTGTAATCGCTGGTTTACAATGATTTTGTAAACATTTATGTTGGATTTGCCAAAAATGTGATTACTTAGCACTATTTAAATTATTAGAAAGCAAAACGGATCTATTACTATTTTTGGTTGCGAAGATAAGCTTTATTTAAATTTCGTGTTATAAAAATTAAACAATACAAAAAAGCTAATATTTTTAAGTGGATTCATGTATAATATGAAATTATAAATATATAGCAAGCCGTAAATAAAAAAAAAATAATCTATTGAATTTTATTTCCGAAATTCCATATTTTTTTAATGTTTGGACGCCAAAATAAATAAATAAATGGAGTAAATTTTGGTGGATTCCATTAAAAAGCTTTACACAGAAATATAATCTATCGATCTGAAAAAGAAACACGGCTATTATCAATTATTTCCGTTTCGCCACACAATCTCTCGTAATTTTACTGGAGTAAATAAAAAGTTTATGTCCAAAGTTCACAATTACACTGTTCTAGATCACGTCGGCGTTACCACTGTAAAGATTTTTGGGCTATGGAATTTACATGTGACTTGGGGTCCTAACCTAGATGTGAGAGAAATAAAAGAGTTCGTTTGCAGTTCACAAGTGTCCGGCTCTATTCGTAGGAAAATACTTTATTTAACTTTACAAATGTTTTTACATTTGGGAAATAATGTAGTACACAGGACCTGACCGAGACGCGAGATGGGGAACGACTGGCGAGCGCGCCACGTGTGCTGCTTGTAACGGGCCGATGGTCCGACACGGAATTACACGAAGAATATAATAGAGTATATTCTATTTTAGGAGTCTTAAAATGAGTAATAATATAATAGGAATCTTAATATAAATTATCATAGATTTTGTTCGACTCGCAATGAAAATAAAGGTCTGATTATGCATTATTACTTAAAATAATTGCTTGAAAAATACTCGTCTAGCGCCGCGAATCGGCGCATATTAAAACCTCCTTGGTTCGAACTACTTGTCAAACAGGAAATAGAAAAGTGTGAAGGAAGTGGGTAGGATTGGTGAGGCTGGCCATGGCCTACTCGATTTCCGATTCTCTGATTGGCTGGTTTGGGCGGTCTTATCTCTAAATTCGAAAGGTGTGGAACATGGAAGCTACATCGCCCTTTTTTGCTGCGACCGCACCATGAGTACAAGATGGACTCCAAAAAAATTGTGAGAAAATTCTTCAAAAAAATGTGGATCTACGCATAGTTTCGACTCTGCAATTGACAAAAGCTAAGTATCTAGGGCATTTCGTCACCCAATTAGTAAATTAAGTACAATTCGACATTATGATTAAATGACGCTTTCCTAAGTTACCCGCCGATGGCGATCTTTGTCAAGAAAATTATTATTTTACAAAAAATTTTTGTGTTATAGCGACCTTTGGAGCTCTAATCGTCAAAACGCGTGTTGAGTAAGAATAAAAAGCCAATATTTATAGAGTAGTTTTACCCGAAGGGGGACTAGATGTCTTAGTACTTAGTTCATCTTCCTTTTTAAACTTACAGGAGGTCTATGGACCATGTGAAATAGGAACCAAAAGCTACAAACCTTTTGCTGCACGTCAGCAGAACGCCGGGGGAGCTGAGCGTCCAATTCCAAGCCAGCAGCAGTCCAGACGACCCAGTCATAGTTTCAGTATGCCAGTCGCAGACGGGTAAGAAGATTTAATATTTACTCCTCAAATCGGCCAATCTACTTTGAACGATTTATGCCAGTCAATTATTTAGGCATATCTATCCTTCTCTGGGATTCTATACAATCAATTTTACTAACTTTAAAAGGTATAGCTACAACTGAAAGCTACTACCCACTTCAATATAAAATTCAATTCTAAGTCTGTTATAAAGAAGGTCTTTTTGGCTCAAATGCTTGTAGAGTAGAAGTCATTTACAGGGAGTACATCAACACTCATATCAGACATCAGAGTAATTTTCGTACCCGAAGTCTCTTAAAATTAACCTAGCACCTATGATCCCATAAATACTTCGTTGTAAATGTAATGTACAGGGTCAACAGTCAATAAAGATTTCCATCGGTTGAGAATCCATTGGTTCATTGCAACACTCCATTCTTATAACCTCTGTCATACCCATTCAATCATTAACATTTATTGTTAGTCTATTTCCTATTACTAACATTCCCTCTCAACAAGATCAATCGACCCATTTATTCAGTTCAGTTTATTCAGTTCGTTTACAAAATAATTTGTGTTCGAAACATAGGTTCTGTATCTAACTTAAGACAATAATTGTAACAAGGACACTTAACTAAAACATTACAAAGTAATTTAGGTTATGTCAGTGCAAATAAATAACAATCAATAACTTTATAAGCATAATGAAACAATAATATCATAATGTAAAACTGGACGAAAAACTAATGTCAAATCAATACTAAATATATCCACTAAATGTCAGGAAGAATTATGTCAAATCAATTTCTAATTAAAGCAATGTCAATTCTTATAATTTAAAAAATCATTTACAGAGTAGAAGCACTCTCTCAGCAAGAAAGCCTTCAGCTTTGTTTTTAAACTATTCAACGTGACGTCTTCTTTGAGCTCTAACGGCAGTGCGTTAAATAGACGCACCTCATTGTAGCGCGCGCCATGGCGTACTACGTTAAGACGTTGCGGTAGCTCGATACGCTTAAAATCCCTCCTGCGCGTTCCAACCCTAGCTGCCTTATCATGTTCTGTTTCCTGTCCTAGAGTCTTTCTTTTGAAGTTTACCAACAATACAAATATATAAAGGCACGGAACTGTGAGGACGCCTAACCTAACGAAATGAGATTTGCAAGATTCCCATTGAGGTATTCTTACAATAGTACGTACAGCTCTTTTTTGTATAGTAAAAGCTTTTTGCATGTTGTACTGATAACTGTTTCCCCATTACAGAATACTGTACCTCAGATGAGACTCTACCAAGGCATAGTACACAGTAAACAGCTGTTTTTCTGTGAGCTCATCTCTAAGAGTTCGTAAAGCATAACAAGCTGAGCTTATTTTTCCTTCAACTCGATTTAATTCATCCTTCCAGTTAAGTAAGGAATCCACAAAAACTCCTAAAAATTTAACACTATCTACTGTGTCAATTTTATTACCTTTTAACGCAACATCTAAAGTGTCTTCGTTTCGTGAGGTAGTTTTAAAAAGAACGACATTCGTTTTTTGTGCATTTAATTGCAGATTATTAACCTCAAACCATGAGTGAAAAGCTAAAAGTGCCTCATTGACATGACTATTGAGTTCTGATATACTGTTTGCCCGAATTACAGCGTTAGTATCATCCGCAAAAACTACTATTTCCGCACTAGGAATTTTATTTTTCAGATATTGAATCATGTCATTCGTGAAGATAATAAAGAGAATTGGTCCCAATATAGAGCCCTGCGGGACACCTCGGGAGAGTGTTGTAAATTTTGAAGACACTTTTTTTTCAATGTTGTTGAGTACAGATGTAATTTCAACGTACTGTTTTCTGTTACTCAAATATGAAGAGAGAATTTTCAGGGACCTATCCCAAACCCCATAATACTCCAACTTTTGTAATAAGATGCTGTGGTTGACACTATCAAACGCGGAGCTCTATTTCTTCCTTTTGGTTCATAAAACCTTACGTTTCATACTCTCTTCCCTCTTTTACGCTGTTACTACGAACCACTGGTCTCCCCAATGAAACGTTCGATAAACAATAGGTTATGCTACTAGGTGGAGCCTGCTCAGGCAAACGTACCGGCGCTGCGCAAAATTAGATTAATAATTTTAATTCCCCAACTCTTAATTGATTCTATTGGCCTAATCACTTACAATGTCTAGTTTACTAACTCCTAAGCGCAACTGATGCAATAATTCACAAGAGAAATATAACACCAATTGTAAATTTACCCCATCAACCCTCGATTTACACCATACAAATTTATTTGAAATGGAAGAAGTATTTTGCCAGGAAGGTTGGGAATGCGGCTATAAGTCCGTCCACAAATCAAAATGATTCCTAAGAAAACATCTTTCTTTCCAAGGACTTACGAGTCAGTCCCCCAAAGATCCTTTCAAATAAAACTCCTCGACAGCTTGTCGCATCGGATTACTCACGTGTAAACAAGTCGTCTAGCACAATACTTTAAAGGTGAATCATCGAACTCTCTCTCAAACCCTTCCTATCGAGCTCTATTTTCGCGATAAAAATTGTTTTACGACACTTCAAAAGTGATGGATCTTCTCATTTTTTACATTGGGCAACTGAATCTCCAACACAATCTAGGTGTCTACATTGTTAAATTATATAACTGACCGGAAATTTAACCGTGAATTACGAAACTATTACTATTCAATTGAAATTCACTGTTTACCCAAGCCATCATTACCTGCCCACAGCCGAGCTTACCCGTACCTAAACAGCAAAATTCAAATAAATTTCAATTGTTTCTACAAAAACAAAGAATTTATCACAAAAATATTTTAATTACATAATAAGAATTTTACCTGCGAATAATCGTATCACTTAGCCCCAAAGGAGTACGAGTATCTCTCTTAAGGAGGTATCTCTCTTTGTCATAATTTAACTACCCAATTTAAGTACATTTTCAGCTAAAACCTCAACCTCGAATTTAACTTAAAATACCCTAAAGTAAAGAAAATTAATATACACGGCAGATGTTTCCCGAATCTCGAAAGGTATACAAAATCCCTCGCCCAATTTAAGAAAAAGTACGCCTAAGATTACCTAAGAATGTCCGGTGCCATTAGAATTTCAGCTACTTATGCCTAAAGGCACTGAATCAGTTTTGCGTAAGGCTTTCATGTGCTAATTGGGCGTAAGGCACGTATGCGTACAGCACGAGTTTTATATTATTACTAGCTGTTACCCGCGACTTCGTCCGCGTAGATTTTATAAAAAAACAGAACTCGAACTTAATTGAAACATATTTTACGGAGCGCTTATCCTTCTTGATCCCTACGTAAAAGATGCATTTGTACTTATCCAAGTTGAATTATCTTTTGATTTTATTTAACTGGTAGGTAGTGCGGAATTTTCATTGTCAACCGTTACAGGCGAACTTAAAAAAGAAGGCAATAAAGGGAGTGAAGTGAATGGGTAGCGAGGAGGTATTCATAAAAGTAAAAAAGGTCCCTATTCCTCCCTATCTATCCTTTTGTATCCCCCCCCCTACATTCCCACTCCCCCTCCCTCACCCTCTCCCACTCTCTCTTCCTCTCCCTCGCCCCTCCCTCTTCCCCCCCTCACCCTTCCTTCCCCCTCCATTTCCCCCCTTCCCCTCTCCCCATCACCCTCCCTTTCCCCCCTCGCCCTCCTCCCATTCCCCTCCCTTTCCCCCTTCCCCTCACTCATCCTCCCCTTCCCCCTCTCCCTCCCTCTACCCCCTCCCACGCCCTCTACCCCTCCCTCCTCCTTTCTCTCCCCTCATTTTCCCCTCCCTTACACTCTCTCCCTATCCCTCCCCCTCTCCCTCTCCCTATCCCTGACCCTACCCCTATCCCTGCTTCTACCCCTAACGCCATCTTAACCACAACTGACACTCATATTGATTTTTAGACATTTCAAACCTATCGAATCCCAACCCCATCCCAGGGGTGGTGGTATTTCACGTCCACCACGTTGGATTTCAAAATCATTGTAGTTTTCGTAATCAGCGACCCGATAAACCATACGAACGACACCCATATTGATTTTTAGACATATCAACCCTATCGCACCTCAACCTTATCCCCAGGGGATAATGGTAGTTTACGTCTACCACGTTGGATTTCAAAATTGTAGTAGTTTTCGTAATCAGCGATACTTAGTTGAATAAAAAAAGTCCCATCAAAATCGGTTAAGTAGTTTCGGTGTGCTGTAGCAGATACAACCCCGCTAGAGTATTATTGTATGTGTAGATTCCCACGGGAATGAGATATTTTCCCGGGGTAAAAAGTAGCCTATGTCCGTCTCCAAGTTACCATCTATCACCATACCAAATTTCATCAAAATCCGTTCAGCCGTTTAGGCGTGAAAGAGCAACAAACAAACAGACAGACAGACAGACAGACAGAGTTACTTTCGCATTTATAATATTAGTATGGATATACATAAGGCGTTAAGCGTAGAGTGTTTAAGGCGTAAGGCATGTATGCGTACAGCGAGAAATTTCATATTATTAAATGCATAATGCGTAAGAAATGACGTTCAGGGGCGTAATAACCAAAACGCCATAATAAGATATTTGTGTATGTAAGACTATCATAGATGCGTAAGCTGCAATACGTAAGACACATTGGCATGTATGCATAATTATAAATTTTATTAGTATAAGAAGCTAAAGTTCTAATGTCACCGGACATTCTTAGGTAATCTTAGGCGTACTTTTTTTTAAATTGTGCGTGGGATTTTGTATACATTTCGAGATTCGGGAAACATCTGCCGTGTACATTAATTTTCTTTACTTTAGGGTATTTTAAGTTAAATTCGAGGTTGATGTTTTAGCTGAAAATGTACTTTAATTGGGTAGTTAAATTATGACAAAGAGAGATTTCTCCTTAAGAGAGATACTCGTACTCCTTCGGGGCTAAGTGATACGATTATTCGCAGGTAAAATTCTTATTATGTAATTTAAATATTTTTGTGATAAATTCTTTGTTTTTGTAGAAACAATTGAAATTTATTTGAATTTTGCTGTTTAGGTACGTGTAAGCTCGGCTGTGGGCAGGTAATGATGGCTCGGGTAAACAGTGAATTTCAATTGAATAGTAAAAAGTTTCGTAATTCACGGTTAAATTTCCGGTCAGTATATTAGTAATTTAACAATGTAGACACCTAGATTGTGTTGGAGATTCAGTTGCCCAATGTAAAAAAACCCACGACGGCTGTCATTCAAAAAATATTAAATAAAACTTTGGAAATTCCGCCGACTAAAAATAAATATTTTCACCTATCTATTCATATATTTTATATAAGCCAAGAAAATCCGTCGGGGGCTGTCATTGCCATCTTTTCATAATTTATACTTAACTGCAGCAAACAAAAGCTATTTTACAACTAGCTTGTATGCACTATTAATTTACGTAAGATAAGGAATGGCAGCCCCGACGGATTTTCTTAGCTTATATAAAATATATGAATAGATAGGTGAAAATATTTATTTTTAGTCGGTGGAATTTCCAAAGTTTTATTTAATATTTTTTGAATGACAGCCGTCGTGGGTTTTTCTCAAAATTTTCAATTTTGCTTTTTATTTTTAACTTTTTAGAGAATTTCCACTTTACTAGAGCGATTAAGAAGGACGTTGCGCGAGTAAAGAATAATTATTACTACACAGCACCCCCTGGTGAGTTGACTCCACAACTATAGTCTAAAAACTGTCAGTGATAAATGTGATACTGATAGATAAATCTTATACTGAAAACCGTATCTAAATCGGTCAAACCGTTTTGGAGATAAATGGGAACATTTGCGTAAATATAAATTTATTATTACAGCGCCCCCTGGTGAGTTGGCGCCACAAATCTGGTCTAAGAACCATCACTGATAAATCATAAATCTTTTACTGAAAACCGTACCTAAATCGGTCAAACCGTTTTGGAAATAAATGGCAACATTTGCTTAGATAAAATTTATTATTACAGCGCCCCCTGGTGAGTTTGCGCCATAACTCTGGTCTAAGAACCATCACTGATAAATCATAAATCTTTTACTGAAAACCGTACCTAAATCGGTCGCACCGTTTTGGAGATAAATGGCAACATTTGCTTAGATAAAAAATTATCATTACAGCGCCCCCTGGTGACTTGGCGCCACAACTCTAATCTACAAACCATCTTTGATAAATTATAAATCCATTACTGAAAACCGTATCTAAATCGGTTAAGCCGTTTTTTAGATAAAAGGCAATAAAAGGCAACATAACTTTGCACACACAAACAAACACACAACATCTCACCCTAAACGCATATACCTTCTCCGTTCCGTCGTGGGTAAAAAATGAGAAGATCCATCACTTTTGAAGTGTCGTAAAACAATTTTGATCGTGAAAATAGAGCTCGATAGGAAGGGTTTGAGAGAGAGTTCGATGATTCACCTTTTAAGTATTGTGCTAGACGACTTGTTTACACGTGAATAATCCGATGCGACAAGCTGTCGAGGAGTTTTATTTGAAAGGATCTTTGGGGGACTGACTCGTAAGTCCTTGGAAAGAAAGATGTTTTCTTAGGAATCATTTTGATTTGTGGACGGACTTATAGCCGCATTCCCAACCTTCCTGGCAAAATACTTCTTCCATTTCAAATAAATTTGTATGGTGTAAATCGAGGGTTGATGGGGTAAATTTACAATTGGTGTTATATTTCTCTTGTGAATTATTGCATCAGTTGCGCTTAGGAGTTAGTAAACTAGACATTGTAAGTGATTAGGCCAGTAGAATCAACTAAGAGTTGGGCAATTAAAATTATTAATCTAATTTTGCGCAGCGCCGATACGTTTGCCTGAGCAGGCTCCACCTAGCAGCATAACCTATTGTTTATCGAACGTTTCATTGGGGAGACCAATGGTTCGTAGTAACAGCGTAAAACAGGGAAGAGAGTTTGAAACGTAAGGTTTTATGAACCATAAGGAAGAAATAAAAGGGTCGATTGATCTTGTTGAGAGGGAATGTTAGTAATAGGAAATAGACTAAAAATAAATGTTGATGATTGAATGGGTATGACAGAGGTTATAAGAATGGAGTGTTGCAATGAACCAATAGATTCTCAACCGATGGAAATCTTTATTGACTGTTGACCCTGTACATTACATTTACAACGAAGTATTTATGGGATCATAGGTGCTAGGTGGAGTTCATCAGTTTCCTGCTCTCGGAGGGACCTTTTTGAAGGCAACCAAAAGGCTATTGATGTGGCTACTTTTTGGGCTAAGCGTTTATAGTCAGTTTTGCCATTGAATCGAAAAGAAGAAGAAGAAGAAGGTGCTAGGTTAATTTTAAGAGACTTCGGGTACGAAAATTACTCTGATGTCTGATATTTGATGTACTCCCTGTAAATGACTTCTACTCTACAAGAAGCTGACAGCTTATGCAAAAACTACACTGCTCATGCTCCAAAACAGAAATGGAAGCGATATTGAGTCAAGTATTGGACTTCGACTGTTGGTTATATAACAGTTTATTAGGGGACAGGACTGACTTTGTTCATTACGCGGGGTTTATGTGTATATCCCGGGGTAACGCTGAAAGACAAAACAACCTGCCTTTGATTGGATGTGTCCATGAGCTGTCCTTCTGACGGGCTGAGTTTGAGACCTCAGTGTTCCTGTGTGGATATTGTTTGTTCGAAATTCTCGACATTTCTGGGGTATAACCAATATGTTCGTGGTTTAACTCTTGAACTCTTATTGAAGACATTTTTATTTTGGTTTAAAACTTACACTTCAACAGGATCTACGTGTGTTCACTTTATGGGTTAAAGGTTAATAAATGTTAGATTATCTTCGTGAAATTCAAATGGTGGAAAATTTGCTCCGGGGACGCGTATCGCGTATGCTCTGCGCAAATTTTGGGGGTTGGATGTAACGGGCCGATGGTCCGACACGGAATTACACGAAGAATATAATAGAGTATATTCTATTTTAGGAGTCTTTAAATGAGTAATAATATAATAGGAATCTTAATATAAATTATCATAGATTTTGTTCGACTCGTAATGAAAATAAAGGTCTGATTATGCATTGTTACTTAAAATAATTGCTTGAAAAATACTAGTCTAGCGCCGCGAATCGGCACATATTAAAATCTCCTTGGTTCGAACTACTTGTCAAACAGGAAATAGAAAAGTGTGAAGGAAGTGGGTAGGATTGGTGAGGCTGGCCATGGCCTACTCGATTTCCGATTCTCTGATTGGCTGGTTTGGGCGGTCTTATCTCTAAATTCGAAAGGTGTTGAACATGGAAGCTACATCGCCCATTTTTGCTTCGACCGCACCATGAGTACAAGATGGACTCCAAAAAAATTGTGAGAAAATTCTTCAAAAAAATGTGGATCTACGCATAGTTTCGACTCTTCAATTGACAAAAGCTAAGTATCTAGGGCATTTTGTCACCCAATTAGTAAATTAAGTACAATTCGACATTATGATTAAATGACTCTTTCCTAAGTTACCCGCCGATGGCGATCTTTGTCAAGAAAATTATTATTTTACTAAAAATTTTTGTGTTATAGCGACCTTTGGAGCTCTAATCGTCAAAACGCGTGTTGAGTAAGAATAAAAAGCCAATATTTGTAGAGTAGTTTTACCCGAAGGGGGACTAGATGTCTTAGTACTTAGTTCATCTTCCTTTTTAAACTTAAAGGAGGTCTATGGACCATGTGAAATAGGAACCAAAAGCTACAAACCATTTGCTGCACGTCAGCAGAACGCCAGGGGAGCTGAGCGTCCAATTCCAAGCCAGCAGCAGTCCAGACGACCCAGTCATAGTTTCAGTATGCCAGTCGCAGACGCGTAAGAAGATTTAATATTTACTCCTCAAATCGGCCAATCTACTTTGAACGATTTATGCCAGTCAATTATTTAAGCATATCTACCTTTCTCTGGGATTCTATACAATCAATTTTACTAACTTTAAAAGGTATAGCTACAACTGAAAGCTACTACCCACTTCAATATAAAATTCAATTCTAAGTCTGTTATAAAGAAGGTCTTTTTGGCTCAAATGCTGCAAATGAAAAACGCATTTGATTCATCTAATAAACTCATTCTTTTCTATGCTACAAGCTAAGATACAAAACTGATGATATATAAATTCGACTTTGGGAAAGACAAAACCCAGTATATTGCAATACATCCATAACGGGGTTGCAAATACAACAGGAGTCAGTTTGTAAGTCATCTCGCACATAGAAAGTAATAAAACACCTTTATCTATATGGAAAGATTGAGCTGAAAGGACTGGATATATTTCAGGCTTTTACATTGTTAAAAATAAACTAAATTTCCTTGAAGAAAGTCAAATATCAATCTTGGAGAAGTTTAGATGTACTATTTTGATGTTCTCATGTACCATTTACAGCCTTCGGATCTGCCTGCTTCCTTACACACAAATTATTTACAGTACCTATAGGCTCATACTAATCAATGCATTTATTCTAGGAAATTAATTGTATAGGATTCAACTTATTCATGGTCCGCACTCAAACGGAGTAGGGTTACTCGTTGATCACCTCGTCGGGTCCAAAAAGCAGTTTAAACATCTCATCGGCCATTTTATAACTAGGACAATCCCAATACATGAGCTTCAAGAACTACAGGACAAGCATTAGGTAACATTAGGACTTTCCTTAGATTTCCTTTTAGGTTCAGCTAGGATAGTTAGAAATTTAGACATTTCCACATTTAGATATACTTACATCAATAAACAGTTAAACTTATACACACCTTCATGCATAAATACAACTTAATAGTTTAGGCTAGGTTAGGGCAATTACAATCTGATGCTTGGGTCCGTGCCCAGGAAAGGAAACTAGTAAGTAAGTTTAAGTAAACCATTAGGATACCTGGCTCCTGCACCTAGCTGTTACAATCTTGGCCGTGCCCATGATCTAGAAATAGGTTGGGGTTTCTATTTTAATAGCCTCTAGCAGGCCTAGAGCGTTACAATCTGGTGCCGTGAGTCATGATGTAAAGTCAGGCTAGCCGGCAGGCCGTTACATGCTCCTACGAACGCATGTTGTTTTGTCTGAAGATAATCGAACTGGAAAATAAATTAATAGTAACGGATAAACTTTTGGATAAGTACTTGATAGAAAATGGTTTACTCAAACAACAGTTGACTAAATGTGAACTAAAAATTGAAAAACTAGTAGAAATTTGTAAAAATCCTATGAAGAAAAGTAAGAAGGTAAATCAAAGTATGCTCGAGACTAAAACCAATCAAATAAACAAACATGAGGTTATACGTGAAGAAAAAACTGTAGTAGAAGAAATAGGCAGTCAGATTCAAGAACACTTTGAAACAGAAGACACCGGGTTATTAAATGACACCACCCAAAGTGAGACGCTGACCATGACAGACACTGTAATATCTTCTGAAAATACCGTGGTTGAAAAGAATCGAGTGATTCTTCTAGCCGATGAAAGTGGGCGTCATTTGCGGGATATCTTAGAAAAACTACTGGACTCAGATTACATGGTAACTAGTGTACTGAAACCTCAAGCGAATTTGGAGCAAATTCTTGATGGTAGTCTTTCATTGTGTGATGATTTTACAAAAAAGGACTACGTGGTTATTTTAGCAGGGTCGCACGATAGAAATGTTATTAAATTACAAATGTGATTTTTATTAACATTCAACAAAATGATTATCTAAGCGAATCCAAACTAAACGAACTGGTAAAGGTTATAAGTTTAAGCTTAGAAAATCTTCACTGTTCTCAAATGATGGTCTTTAAAAATAATAGAATTGACCGCATTAATACGTGTAGAGCATTAGTTATGGATATTATTCTTTTAAGTTATCAGAACAAATCAAAATGTAAATACCTGAGTCGAAACGAAAATATTGACAAAACACAAATAACACCAACGGTATGTGATCATCACACACAAACAGAACCAATTTTTTTTCGAATCTAAGACTATGTATAATAGTAAAACCTATCAAAATTCTGATTTTTTGTGTTTATTCCACCAAAATATTTGTGGCTTTACTTCGAAACAAGATATAATTAATGTGACTTTTTCCGAATTAAATGATTATGGCAGAAAACCAGACATAATTTGCTTATCTGAGACCTTTATTCGAACAGGGAGTGAGAGTTGTATAAATATTACTGGTTATAACGTTGCAAGTACTTACTGTAGGAAAGATGGAAAAAAAAGAGGTGGTGTGTGCATTCTTGTAAGAAAAGGTCTAACTTTTCAGGTATTACCTGACCTTAAAATATATGCTAGAGACAAAATATTTGAATGCTGTGGAATACGTCTGTCAAACTATAACATAGTTGTATTGTGTGTCTACAGAACCCCTGATTCAAACGTGAACACTTTTTTGCTAACATTGGAAGCACTTCTTCATAAATATACCAGGAACCCCAAGAATAGACTGATAATAGCTGGTGATATCAATATCAACACGCTGAAACTGTCGAAAGGTTCTGAATATTTATTTGACCTTATAAAAAACTTTAATCTTAATCAGCATGTAAGAAAACCCACAAGACAACATACTTGTATTGATCACATTATAAGTAATATAGAAGGTGCTAAATCTGAGCTCCTTAACTTGTGCTTGTCGGATCACAACACAGCTCAAGTGCTGCATATACCAGTCAACAAGCATATTGAACAACCAATTGACTACTTTATTAAGGTTAGGGACCTCAGTTATGATAACATGGAGAAATTTAGAAGCTACGTTAGTCAGCTGTCTTTCTCTAATGTGTATGAGGAAACTGATGTAAATCAAGCTATGCAATATTTCCATGATATCATAATTTTGATCTACAATTTATGCTTTCCTTACAAAAGAGTTAAGATATCCAACAAATATAAAAAACCAAAGTGGATTTCAAAAGGTCTTGTTAGATGCTGTAAAAATAAGAGAATACTGCGATATAACTATTATACTGAAAAGTCAGCGCATAAAAAAAAGTTGTGTAAAACTAGTTATAGATCTTATTCTAAACTACTCAGAGCATGCTTGAAAACTGCTCAAAAAATTCAGAATCATAAACTAATTACTAATGCTAAAAACAAATGTAAAATGTGTTGGAATATAATAAAACAAGAAAATGGTAAACTTAATAGTAATCAATATATAGAACAAATAACAGTACAGGGCAAAACAATAAGCGATCCAATTTCAATTTCAAATGAATTGAACAACTTTTTAATTGACTTAACAAATACAAAAAAGAACTTATGTAAAAACACGAATAAAACTTGCCTAATTAACAGTATTTTCATTGAACCTTTTACTCACTTTGAAATACTGACTTTAATAAAAACACTTAATGGGACAACAGCCACAGGTTACGATGATCTTTCAACAAAAGCTATTAAATTCTGCGCTCAGGAACTTATATTACCTTTAACACACCTAATAAATTTATCACTAGAGAAGGGTGTGTTTCCTGATTTACTTAAAATTTCTCTTGTGAAACCCATTTATAAAAAAGGCGACAGAAATAATATGGAAAACTACCGCCCCATAACATTAGTCCCGGTAATCTCTAAGATCTTTGAGAAAGCAATGAAAAAGCGGCTTATGAAATTTATAGACAAGTTTAACATATTAAAACCTGAACAATTTGGATTCCAGGCTAATAAATCTACAACTATGGCAGTGATCCATCTTGTGAACGAATTGGTGGAAAATGTTAACGCAGGCATTAAGACGACTACTGTGTTTTTTGATATGACACGTGCCTTTGATTTTGTGTCTCATGATTTATTACTTGAAAAACTGGAAAACTTTGGAATTAGAGGATTAGCTCTTAAATGGATAGAATCATTCTTGCATAACCGTAAGCAAGCTGTAGAAGTACAACACATAGATGATAATTCTGGTGTAGGTACAGCTAGATCAGAGTTTAAAGTTAATGCATGTGGTGTACCTCAGGGGAGTGTTCTTGGCCCAATATTGTTTCTGCTATATATCAATGATCTCCCCGAGGTAACTCATCACAAGTGCATACTCTTTGCGGATGACATATCAGTAGTCATACCATTTAAAGAAAACTTACTTGACTTTCAAAGAGATATAAACAATACAATATATTTAATTATTAATTGGCTAAATCAAAATAATTTAATGGTGAATTTGAATAAAACTAATTACATACAATTTGGTACAAACCGACAAACTAAACCAATTCTAAATATTAAATATAAGGACACTATAATTCAGGAAGTGGATAAAACAAAATTCTTAGGGGTCATAATTGACGAAAACTGCGATTGGAAACATCACATAGAGTATTTGCGTGATAAGCTACATCGATACGTTCATGTTCTGGTCAGGCTACGCAACGTGTCCAGTATTTCTACTAATCTTACAGCCTTCCATGGTTATGTATCGTCTCTACTCAGATATGCTCTTTTGGTCTGGGGAAACTCAGTAGATAGTCAAAAATTATTCATAGCTCAAAAAAAATGTGTTCGAGCATTATATGGCAAGTCGTCTCGAGAGTCTTGCAAGCCTCTTTTTAAATTGTCTGGTGTTCTGCCTCTTCCTTGCATGTACATTTTTGAAGTCGGTAAGTTTGTAAAACAAAACATTAATCTTTTTATTAAAACCAGAGATGTTCATTCTATAAATGTAAGAAACCCTGACAAATTAGTGTACAGAAGTGCTCCAAAACTTACCTTCTATCAAAGACAGTGCAACGTAATGTGTGTGAAAATCTATAATGCCATACCAAATGACATCAAATTGCTCCCTTTTGAAAGTTTTAAAAATAAGTTATTTGTGTGGCTAAGAGACAAAAGTTTTTACTCAGTAAATGAATTTTTGAATTTTAAATAATTTTGACATTGTGGATTCATATTTTATATTTTTGTTTGAATTGTCAATTAATTTAAAATTTATTAGTATTATATTTTGCATGCTAATGTACTGGCGAAACATGAGGACATCTGTATTATATTCTACCATCGTATCAACCATGTTTGAAGCAAATAAATCTTATTCTTATTCTTATTCTGCATTCCTGTGTCACCACAGTGTGAAATGTTAGAGGTGGAGTTTAGTTGATCAAAGAAGCTAGCGTCAGGTATTGTATATTGGGAATACTAACAAACATTTTTTTAACAAGTGTAAAATTCTTTAATGTAAAAAATTATGATCAATTTGGTACAGTGAACGAGCTACAAGAACGAGAGGGCTTCGTGTTTATGTCTATCTCGCCGGAAATTTATGGTTTCGTTGTTGGTAAGTTTATTTCAGATTTCCAACTATTCATTTAGAAGTGTTCGCTAGGACTCAACATTCATCTGAGATGGTGCTGGGGTGATCAACGACAGGTTTTCTGAGTTAAATCTAGGTGCAGCTGAATCCTGTGTTTTATGGAGCCAGCGAGAGAATTAGGTTGGGTTCGTTTTGTGTTAGGTTATAAAGGCACTTAGGTGGTGATGGATGTATAAAACTATAATGTGATGTAGGTATTCTAAAGTTATATCGATAAATATACAATAAAACTAGCTGTTGCCCGCGACTAGTCGTCTGTATTCTGATATTCATTTGTCTGAAATCGACACGAAGTTTCGCTGAAGTTTTTTATTGTGAGTTAGGTTATGTTTATTTGGTTTAAAAATATATGATTCTGAAGCTGGTCTGAGTGGACTCAAGTGCAAAGCTGAAAGCCTGCTTAATGTATTTTCATCTATTATTTTATTAAGTACCGATTGTTGTTTTTAGAAAAAGGTTTACTACCACTGCTTCTTTTGTTTACACACTTTTGTTTACAAGATTTCGAACTGCGGCGTATCTTTTTCCCTTTTCTGAGACATTTTCTTTTCTTAGACGGTCTTTTCTTTTTGGCGTAAACAACAGACGTGTCCGTCAATTAGAATCAGATGAGAAAACCGATTCCGCAGAACTGATCGCCACGAAGTGTCGCGGCGACGATTAAAGCGACGAAGCCGCGACTTGCTATGTCTTTCATTTCGTCGTCACCGTTTCGCGGGGCACAGATAAGACTCTGCACTCGAACTGGTATCGTTCGACATAGTAGACGATTTACGACGAGATCGACTACGGTACGTCTCTCTACGCTTGATATGCCTTCTAGAAACGTTTCTATTCGAAACGGAACGATAACTTCTATTGTATGATCCGATCGATCAGGGCTCCTAGAGGGTCTCCGGGCTTTTTCCTCGCCATAAAAGGGCGGGGTATATCTTGAAGAGTCAGCCATGATAACGGTTTATATTTTTAGCTGGTGGTTAATTGGTGGAGACTCGGGGCTTTGTCCTTCGGTCTTACCACTTCTGATATTACCAAATCCCTGTTGGAACTTCAGTAAAACCGCCACATTAGTTTATATCGTGTATTAACATTATAAATTCCCAAAAGTACAATATTTGATCTCCGAACCAAGTAATGCTGATGACAGTTCATTCTCCTCTGACATTTTATTTGGCGCGCCTGCCTTTGGTTTGATAAATATTACTTTTTTTTTTATTGCTTACAATTTTTTCAAACTGCCAACATTTAGTTACATTAGTGCCACGTGACGCAGAATTGTGTTTTTAAAGGGCGGATCTTAATTGATTCAAACACACAATAAAAAAACCTGTGTTGTTGCGAGTAGATTGGGCTTAGCATAGGTCATTTATTTATTAGCATGACTAGATTTTTTTGTGTTTTTGACTTTTTGTGACGATATATTATAGAGTACAGCGTTATAAACTAAATGTATTAATGTATGACTAGTGTGTATTTTTTGTTTTATGAGTTTTATGTGATGGCATAAAGAGTTTTTTAAATAAATATACTTAATGTAAACAAATACCTACTTTTGGCCAGCAGTGGTACTCAATAAGCTAGAAATAATAATAATTATAAAAATGAAATACCTTTAAAGTAGGTGGGTATGGTATCATTTATCATTTTGAAATTTGTCTGTTATAATGATTCGATGCTACTCAAAAACTTAGATAAATTACGTCATACATTTCATATTGTGTAATTTGATCCTTAACTTGAAACAATAAATGGATAATTGACACTAGACACGAAAAAAAGATAATGTTTTTCTTTATCACCTAAATGTCTGCTTTGAGCGGTATCGAACTCGCGACTCAACACGGCGCACGTAGAAAGCAGGGTTGATACCGGCCGCGCCATATGCCGTTGGCGAGCGTATTCAACGATTCACTCAAATTGCGGAGGTGGGAGACTCCGCCTACCGCGGGGGGCCGCTCGCGCGGTCGGGCGCGTAAGCAACTACGCGCCAAATTTGAATAGCTTCGGATTTTTTTATCATTTTAGCTTAAAAAGCTCGGAAGTAATTTTTTTATTATTATATCGTAATCTTTATTTTTTAGTTAAAGTATAAACTATCTCCTGTTCCACCCACAAAGATTTATGACAAAATTTCAATATAATGACAGTTTTTCGAAACTCAATCGGCTTCAAACCATAAAATTAAATTAAATAACATACATACATAACATCACGCCTTGTTCCCGTTGGGGTAGGCAGAGACCACAGTTCTCCACCTGCAACGATCTTGACATACTTCCCTTGCTTCCTGAACCTTCATCAATCCTTTCATACATGCTCGTCGGTTTAGGGTACTTTTAACCCGGCCTTTATTCAGAACGTCTTGAATTTGGTCCTGCTACGTTCGCCGAGGCCTTCCCCTTCCAACGTTTTCATTCACTCTCGCCTTGTGGATCTCTTTCGTCAATCTTCCTTCATTCATCCTCTCCACATGACCAAACCATCTTAGCATCCCTTTCTCAATTTTAGTCACTACGTCTTCTTTTACGCCACAACGTTCTCTTATCACACTATTTCTAATCCTGTCACTCAATTTCACACCAATCATACTCCTCAACGCTCTCATTTCTACTGCATTAATTCTACTTTAATGCTTCTTCTGCCATACCCAGCTTTCACTGCCGTACATCAGTGTTGGTACCAAAACGCCTCTATGAACAGCCAGACGAGCCTTGTGAAACACCTTCTGACTCTTCATAAAAGCATGCAGAGCACCATTCACCATGTTTCCAGCATTCACTCTTCTTTCGATATCACTTTCGCACTTTCCATCTCTCGTAAACTTAGAACCCAGATACACAAACTCCTTCACTTGTTCGACTTGTTCACCACCTATTAATATAGTACACTCTGTCATACACTCTTCTCTTTCAAGTACCATTACTTTCGTCTTGCTTACATTTACTTTCATCATTCATCATTGTTACCATCTCCTGTAACTCGTCAGCAGATGACGCAAGTATAACTTGGTCATCAGCGTAGAGAAGACATTTGATGAGTAACTCATTCATTCTCAGTCCACACATACTCTCTTTCAGATCAGTCAAACAATTATCCATGAACAGGTTAAACAGCCAAGGTGACGCTACACATCCCTGCCTAACACCTTTTTCGATGCTAAACCATTCAGTGTACGCCCCGTTTATTCTGACGCAAGCACTGGAATCCTCATAGAGAGATTTCAGTGCTTGAATCAGATGACCGTTCACCCCATACATAGACAATGCCGACCACAATTCATTCCTCACCACTCGGTCATAGGCCTTTTCCAAATCCACGAACGCGCAGTAGACTTTTTGGTTTTTGGCCAAAAACTTTTCAGCTATGCACCGCAAGGAAAAGACCTGATCTGTACATCCCATTCCCTTTCTAAATCCCGCTTGTACATCCCATATTTTTTCGTCAGTATCTTTCAGTCAGTTCGTCAGTTCTATGGGCAGTTATACACGTCAACCGGCCCACCCGTTAGCAGTCTGGCCAACGATCCAAGAGCTAGACTTACCCGACACCATACCGAAGATATCCCGGACGTCAGCTTGTACGAGATTAGAATGGCTCTCAGACAGCTTAGAAACAACAAGGCACCCGGGCACGATGGAATTACGGCTGAGCTTCTGAAAGCAGGCGGAAGGCCAGTGCTTAAAGCTCTTCAGAAGCTGTTTAATTCTGTCATACTCGAAGGGAAAACGCCACAGGCATGGCACAGAAGTGTGGTGGTACTCTTCTTCAAAAAGGGTGATAAGACCCTGCTGAAGAATTACAGACCCATCTCACTTCTGAGCCATGTCTATAAGCTGTTCTCGAGAGTCATTACGAACCGTCTCGCGCGTAGGCTCGACGACTTCCAGCCTCCCGAACAAGCCGGTTTTCGTAAAGGCTTCAGTACCATAGACCACATACATACGCTACGGCAAGTTATACAGAAGACCGAAGAGTATAACCAGCCACTTTGCCTAGCGTTTGTGGACTATGAGAAGGCCTTCGATTCGATCGAGACGTGGGCCGTGCTACGATCTCTCCAGAGGTGCCAAGTCGACTATCGGTACATTGAAGTGTTGAAGGACCTGTACAAAAACGCCACTATGTCAGTTCGTCTTCAGGACCAGGACTCGAAACCTATCCAATTGCAGCGAAGAGTGAGACAGGGAGACGTCATATCTCCTTAACTGTTCACCGCTGCATTGGAAGACGTCTTCAGACTCCTGGACTGGAAAGGACTTGGCATCAACATCAATGGCGAGTACATGACCCACCTTCGATTTGCCGACGATATTGTCGTAATGGCTGAGACCCTGGAAGATCTCGGCACGATGCTCAATAACCTCAGTAGAGTTTCACAACAAGTGGGTCTTAAAATGAACATGGATAAGACGAAAATTATGTCTAACGCCCTTGTTGTACCCACTCCACTCAAAGTTGGAGACTCTACGCTCGAAGTTGTTGATGAGTACGTATACCTGGGACAAACAGTCCAGCTGGGTAAATCCAACTTAGAGAAAGAGGTAACTCGTCGAATCCGACTCGGATGGGCAGCGTTCGGGAAGCTCCGCAATATCTTCACGTCCAAAATACCGCAGTGTCTCAAGACGAAAGTCTTCGACCAGTGTGTGTTGCCAGTGATGACATATGGCACCGAGACGTGGCCGCTCACGATGGGCCTTATCAGAAAGCTCAAAGTCACCCAAAGGGCTATGGAAAGGGCTATGCTCGGAGTCTCTCTGCGCGATCGAATCAGAAATGAGGAGATCCGCAGAAGAACTAAAGTAACTGACATAGCCCTGAGAATCGCTAAACTGAAGTGGCAGTGGGCAGGGCACATCGCAAGAAGAACCGATCGCCGGTGGGGCGTGAGGGTTCTAGAGTGGCGACCACGTACCGGAAGACGAAGCGTTGGCAGACCCCCCACAAGGTGGACCGACGATCTGGTCAAGGTCGCGGGAAGCCGCTGGATGCGAGCAGCGCAGGACCGGTCGTCATGGAGTTCTTTAGGGGAGGCCTATGTCCAGCAGTGGACGTCTTTCGGCTGATATGATGATGATGATGATCTTTCATCACTCTTTCAATCAAAACCTTTGCATACAGTTTGCCGACGACACTGAGAAGACTTATCCCGCGGTAATTTTTGCAGTCCTGTTGTGACCCTTTTCCTTTGTACAGCGGCACAATCACAGCCTTGCACCAGTCACCTGGTACTCGGCCGTTCGTCCAACACAGGTTGAAAAGGCGGTACAGCTGACTAGCCACAATGCCTCGCCCAGCCTTCAACTTTTCGACCGACAATATCATACCCACCTGCTTTACCTGATTTCATACTTTTCATTGCTTTCATGATCTCATCCATACTTATCTCACTTGCATTACTATCATATTCATTCTCATGCATTTCCACAGAAGACCTCGGTACGCTACGGTATCGAAATCAATTTAGCCAGGATAATAGTTATTAGGCAAAATACCACCACTGGATAGAGTTACATGCGCCGAAAGTCCTCTCCACCGACCGTCAATATTTCCCTAGAATGGTCCGTGAAGCTATTGAAATAAAGAAATACAAAACTTTCAATAGGGAAGATGGTTTTAAGTTATCGGTGACATGGAACCCAGTGATAGATCGCATAAAACCGCGCGTAGCATCTTCGGACCGGTCCGCGGACGTTGTGAGTGTTGTGTGTCGTGACTTTCCTGTGCGAGACAATAACAATTTTAGTTTACCCTCATAATAATATCTACGTAGTTCACCTCTCTTCAGTCTACCCGTGACCACGGCTGTTGCAACGCAGCCGAAACGTCGGGAATAATAAGGTAATTTATTTTGCCTAATAACTATTATCGCGCTAAGACCCGAAACAAAATAAACATGATTGAAAAGTGCGAAAGTCTAAAACAAACCAATTTAGCCAGTATAGACAAATAGTGAACATATGTAGTTTGAAGAAATGCACATTGTTATAATAATACACACTTTCGTTTTCGTAATATTTTTCTTTCAAAAAAGGTAAAATGTGATGATTCCAAAAAAGGGTGATGGGCAAAAACGAACGGATCATTATCAGAAATCCCTAATTTATTGATATCGAAAAAAAAGCTGAGCTATCGACAAAATTATGACTGATAAGGATTTCTGCATGTATTACGAGCTTGCTAAAGTAGGTGTAACACAAGAAAGAAAAGGGCCCTAAAGGCGCTCCCCGAATTTCTTGAGTGTACACTAGCGCCACTTCAGTAAAAAATCATTACTCGCTGAAAATCTGGTCGACACGATTGATGTACTGGACCTGTAGTTTATTCAGAACTTACTAATTTAACTGCCTGTAGTTTTAGATAGAAAAAATGGTAAAAACGGATCGTGTCGACCAGATTTTCGATTAATGATTTATTCAGCGAGTAATGATTTTATTTTACTCGAGGAATTTGGGGAGGCCACTCAAAGTTAACTTGTGAAAATTTCAACGGATTTTTGATGCTAAAGCTCTGTTTTTCTTCACTCATAGCACCAAAATCATCATCGCTATCATCAGTAGTAAAACGATGCGAATCTTCAGCTGAAATTTCAAGTTTCATAGATTGTATTGCGTTAAATAAGGTTAAAGTACATACGATATTTCCTAATTATAATATTATAACATAATTACAGTTAATTGCTTACAATACAGGAGCACCAATAATTTTTTTATCATTTATTTTAATTTTTTTGTCATTCTGATCACAGGTAATTGAAAATCACATTCATACTATATTTAATATATAGCTATTTTATATATTATTATTATATATTTATTAAATATATATAGCTATAAAATATTTTCTTTGATTGATTCCAAAACAACTTTATGATTTTTTTTTTGCTGAAACCGATATCAAATGAATCTGGAACGACGGATTTGGATATAGATGGTTTGCAAGGTAAAAAATTGGCTCTTGTAACTGTTTTAGCCATAGAATTGCAGCTGCTGGCGGTGGTGCGCGTTTCTTACATCACCTAACAGCGTCACTTCGTTAGTTTTCAAATTCTCAGGGATAACATGGAACCCCAAGTATGCACCGTGTTCAGTGTTCACATTAAGTATTAGGAGTTTAGGACTGCTGCTTTTTCTCTTTGATCCTTTTTTAATTTCCACTCCTTTCTGGCTTTTCTCTTCTCTCTCTCTGTCATATCCGCTATAGTTTTTATTTTCTCTTGTTAATTACGCCTTTTGTACTTCTCTTTTTCCTTTTCAAGAATATGTTTATATTTTTCGGGGTAATTTTGTTTTGGTGTTCGTATCTCTTCTTTTTGTTAGGTTTTTTCTGTCTCTAGTTTCTTCAATCTTTTTTTTTGCATTAAAATTATTCTGTAAGTTATCAACAAACGTTACTATTTTATCTAGGAGTTAAATGGGTATGGCCACGAAAAATTGTGAAAATAACATTCATGACATTGTAACACACGTTAAGTACAAGAATAAGTGTTACGTGAATGACCATCAAAAAGCTAAACAAACAAACAATAAATCATGACTATAACGTAACACATTTCGTTACACTTCGTAACATTCATGACATCAAAACCCGTGCGACATCAACTAGAATTCAAATATCTTTTATTTGCAAACAACTATGAATTGTGACATAAGGTTACCATTTTCAACAATAATAAACTTATTTAAACATATTAGTAACGTTAAACTATAATAAGCAGTTCTAATCTTGCAATAAAACCCAAATAACCCAAATCTGTAATCGACTTCTTCTTCTTAGTCGTACTCTTCAGTTACTGAAGGTCGTGTCCGACTTGGAACGCCATCGTGGATGTTTCAACCAGTCTCTTCCATTTCTGTCTGTCTCCAGCCAATCGAAGGGCGTTGGTGATGGGAAGGTCCAGCAAGGTTTTAATTTGGTCAGACCAACGGTGTGATGCTCTTCCCCACGCTCTTTTGCCCTCTACTTTGCCCAGAAGAATCAGCATTTCGAGGTTAGCAGGCTCTCTTCTGGTTATATGCCTGCAATATTTTCAGAATCCTTTGGTTGCACGTTGTGGACAGACGTATTTTGACCCCCAGTTGCTCTAGGATAGATTCATTGGTTCCCTTAGCCGTCCACGGGATCCTCAACATTCGCCGCCAACACCAGATCTTAAAACTTTTTATCTTTTTTTAGGGTTCCGATACCAAAATGGTAAAAAAGGAACCCTTATAGTGCCGCTCTGTCTGTCTGTCCGTCTTTCTGTCTGTCTGTCAGTCACAACACTATATCTCAGCAACCACTCATGCTATCGACCTGAAATTTGGAATAGTTTTAGAATATAGTTGCCCAACTTAATTGCACATGATTTTTTTTTAAAGTATGATTATTAATGTGAAGGGGGCCAAAATAAGGGGGCCAAATTTCAAATTGTCGCTACTAAGTCGTATGGGGTATCATATGAAAGGACTTTACTTGTTAATTTTAAAATATATTTTTGTATTTTTTTAAGTTTCTTAGTTTTCAAGTTATGATGAAAAATATCGAAAAAAATACCATTGCCCCCCCCCCCCCTTATCTCCGAAGTTTGTGTAAGGAAAAATCTGATTACAGTTGACAGAAGTTAATGTAAACTTTACAGCAAAAATAAAACGATCTTTCTAAGTTGCACAGTTTTTCAGAAATCTGCAAAACACCTTTACAAACAAATTTAGTTTTGCGGTCCTGAAAATGGATTTTATTGCTTCCAAAAATAAAATAGGTACATCGGATCCCTCGGCGCGCGAGTCCGACTCGCACTTGTCCGGTTTTTTTCTCAGATTCTCGAATTTTACAACATTCTGAACCGTAAAGGAAGATAGGGTACTTATAGACGGAGAGCGCGTGGTCGTCAACCCTACCTCATCGATTACCAAGATGCGACTTATCTAGGGTGGTGCACCTTAAAAAGTTGTATCCGAATCAATAGGGTTGCCTGGGCGCAACCTGGCAGGTTTCGTACAGTGGGCAAAAAACTTGTCATTTTTTGGGCAAAAATTACCTCATCGAATACCAAATAGGTACATAGTACATTCGATAGTACTCATCAAGGAGTGCCTAAATCAACAGGGTTGCCTCACTCAATCCTGGCACATTCGGAAGTCGGCCTGATTTTAAGGTGGTCAAAAATGACAAAAATTACCTCATCGATTACCAAGTAGGTACTTATTACAACTGATAGAGCTCTTCAAGAAGGGGCAAAATCAACAGGGTTGCCTCGCCAAATCCTGGCACATTCGTGAGTCGGCCTAATTTTAGGTTGGCAAAAAAATACGAAACTTACTTACGATAATGAGTAATGAATTGAAACTTATGCCATTTGAAGGTTCTAGACAGCTTAATAATATTTGCTATAGTACGCCAACACTTAAACTCATTTTTCATATTATTATACACGACGAAAAGTTAAGATGGGGTACACAGGGCAGCTACTATAAGCATTATAGTTATAAGAAAACTTATTACAGAGACTAACCCTAACTTTTAGAGATATTTTGATCTACATTCACAGATTTTAGAAAAAATGTACAGGCAATAAGAAAAATGTCAATTTGCACATAAACTTTTATCATTCCATTTGATCTTCTTATCGATAAAGAACATTATGTTCTATGGGGTTAACCGAGCCGACCATACATGTTATAGGAGAAACAGAAATTTTCATGTACCTTTTTTACGAAATATTGTACCTTTTTTACGAAATATTCTATTCTCTTGTTACTATGAAAAAGAAGTCTGTAAAGGTCAACCAGGGTCAAGTTATTAGAATTCTCAGTAAATGCAAAATAAATTTTCATTTAGTAATAAAATAAAATCAGGCCAAAAGTGCCAGGCTTTGTTGAGGCAACCGTGTTGATACTGCCACTTCTTAAAGAGCACTATATCAACATACACACATACATCCTACACTACACACACACATCACAAGCACACAAAAACACACTCAGGCACACACATACATCCACTACATTCGTACAGGTAATTGTGGGGCTTGCCGCGTCCTCCTACTGGAGTGTCGCTCTGGTAGGTGGACGGGGAATTCGTTATTATCCCTCGACCTACTGCACTAGTATTTGAAACAAACTAGTTTTCATGTATGGATATCTTTTCTATTAAGTACAAAAAAAATATTTTCCAAGCAGTCTCTTTAAAATGAACGAGCATTTGGGCAACTAATAGATCTCGTTGAGATCTTCATTTCGGTTGACAGCTGTCAAATCTAAAACCTCCATAACTCAAAATCTACTCACCCTAGACTTTTGCACGTTCGGACAAACGATAGATCTCGTCAAGGTCTTTACTTCGGTTGACAGCTGTCAAATCTAAAACCACCATAACTCAAAAACTACTCACCCTAGACTACTTTACGTTCGGATGAATGATAGATCTCGTCGATGTCTTTATTTCGGTTGACAGCTGTCAAACTAAAAATCGCTATAACTAAAAAAACTACTAACCCTAGACTACTCGTTTGTTAAGACAAAGGATAGATCTCTTTGACATCTTCATTTCGCTTGACAGCTGTAAAATCTTAAACCACCAAAATTACTCAAAATTACTGACCCTACACTACTTGTATGTTCGGAAAAGTGATAGATCTCGTCGAGATCTTTATTTTGGTCTGTCAAATTTAAAATCGCTTTTACTTGGAAGCTACTGACCCTAGACTCCTCGTTTGGATAAATAATAAATAAACTAATTAAGATCTCGACGAGATCTTTAATTAATTGTCCCTGCATACGAGTTGTCTAGGGTATGCAGTTTTTAAGTTATAGTTATTTTAAGTTTGGCAACTGTCAAACAAAATGAAGATCTCGACGAGACCTATCATTTGTCCAAACATAAAAGTAGTCTAGGATCAGTAATTTTTGGGCTGTGATGGTTTTAAATTTGACAGCTATCAACCGAAATGAAGATCTCAACGAGATCTATCATTTATCCGACCATACAAGTAGTCTAGGGTCAATAATTTCCAAGTTATAGTGATTTTAAGTTTGACAACTGTCAACCGAAATAAAGATTTTGACTAGATCTATCATTTGTCCCAACATGCAAGTAGTCTAGGGTCAGTAGTTTCCAAGTTATAGCGATTTTAAGTTTGACAGCTGTCAACCGAAATAAAGATTTCGACGAGATCTATCATCTATGGCTACAAAATGTGTTGGTAAGCGTTTGCCGTGCTAAAAAAATTTAGGTATAGGTCTTCGATCGTGAATTTAGCTTATGTTCAAACAACAAACGGGGTGTATGGGATGGTTAATCGAAAACTGAAAGGGCATTTTCAGTCAACGAAACAGAAAATTTTCTCAAAGAAACGTTACTGGGAATTAAAAAAATTTTGGCCTTTCCATACAAATTGCTCACTCTGGTCGAAAAGTTTGTATAGATGTCATTTTTTTTTTCATTTACCAATTTTTTTTCTTTTGGGAAAGTGGTTCGGTTTCGTTGACTGAGCATGGCCTTTCAGTTTTCGGTACAGTGTCTCTAAGGTACACCTTGTATGAAATGATATCGGTTTACTCTAACTTGATTCGGATTGAGAGTCGAGAAACACCGTTTGAATCAGTTCAGTTGTTTGTGTTCACTGTAAAAGTAAAAAACCACTCGAATGAAGTCTTGGGCACACGTTATAAATAAGTATAATTTATAATAAAATTATAAATAGCAGCTTCCACAAAAGCAATAAAACCTTGACATAACTTTGCAGACATTTTACCATACCATAGAGTAGCGTAGACTCGCTCTATTTGGGGCGGTACACACAAAACTACAATTATTAAACTAGAACGGGCACAAAGAGCAGTCCTTAAGGTAATGATGTCGAAACCGTTCAGATATCCAACGATTCAATTATACAATGACGCCAAAGTCCTTTCTGTAAGACAACTATATGTGCTGCACGCAATATTACGCAAACACCCTACCGTCATCTGTCCCGACAAGTCTCTCCTTTCAAAGAGTAGAAGACGCCCGCGCCCATGCCCATATTTACCATTTAATACTACTTTCGCAAGTAAAAATTTTATACACAACAGTTCTCACCTGTACAATCAAGTAGATAAAGCCATAGAAATTTCGGGTTACAACAAGTATGAATGCAAGAAAGCACTCATCAAATGGTTACTTGCTAAAACCTACGATGACACTGAAGCTCTGTTGATAAGAGGCAATTAGATTTACCCAAACAAATCTTTAATAAAATTTATATTTAGTTAGTACATTACATACACACACATTACATCCTCATATAACTTACCACATTATATCCTCATATATTACACCAAATCTATCACATTCCTGCCCTCAGTCACACACTCACACAAACACACACACGCACCACACACACTCAATTATATATATATTATATTATACATACATACATAAACATACATATTAATGTAACCTAATTACTTACCTTGAACCAGAATCTAATCGCTCTGCGTTCACTTGTACTGATATTTTTTATTGTTGACACTCGGAGGAACGCTAACTCCCATAAAACAGATTATTCTAGCTTGGGAGTTAGACGTTACATCTAGTAAGCTCTATCAGCCTTGTAGTCTATATTCTTCTTTAGTGATAAGTTCATACTGTAATTAGGCTTTGCTCAATAAAGATTTTATTTATTATTTTATTTATTTATTTGAATTGTATTCTGCATGACATTCAATAAGTATTTTGTAAAGAATTACATTGAATAAATAATCTGAATCTGAATCATACCAAAGATTTTGGAAACTACGCGCAGAGTGTTTAGTAGCGGAGCGTTTTTCTTACGTCAATGGATCATACATTATGCATACTAGCTGGAATCTGATCTGACATTTTCAAATTGATCTGTGGAGCTTTTGTTTCACGTGTCAAGTAGAAAAAATATGAATATTAGCGACTTTCTGATATATCTCTTTTTGCGGATATAAAATAGAAAGTTACTAAAATGAAAGTCTGTTTAATCTGCAAAGTAAGTAGTAACTTTGTCAAGCCATTAAATCATAATTTATACGAGAAACTTCAGGCCGCGGTCAAGTTTCGACAAACAAATGGTTGGAAATATGGAGATTGCCAAACCTCAATTGAAAACCAGGAAAGTTTTGGAGTGCACATGAGTTGCTATAAAAAAATTACATGTTTTAAGAAAAAACTGCCTCATGATGATTTTCAAACTCCTGCATCAAAGCGGATATGCTTTGAAACGCTACCTCAAGTAAGTAACTTATAACTATATGAATAAAATTCAAGGACACGTAGCAAAAGCCCCATTAAATCAATAGTTGAATAAATTATGTTCACATTGAAAGTGTTAGAAATTTCAAGAAGCTTTGATAACCATGCTTCCTGTAGCTGGATTTCTTTTCTTTTTTTTTACGTCACAGGTGGGCAAACGAGTAGGTGGGCCACCTGGTGGTAAGTGGTCACCACCGCCCATGACACCCACTGTCTTATTAGTGAAATAATTTGACACTAAAAAGACAGCAAAGCGCGTTACCAACCCTGAGAACTAAGATGGTATGTCTCGTGTGCCGGTAATTTTACTTGCTCCCTTGCCCTTCAAACCTAAACACAGCAGAGCAAACACTGCTGCTTTACGGCAGAAAAAGGCAAGGGGTTGGTACTTCCCCAGACGGACTTTGCACAAAAGCCCTACCACCTACAAAAGCCCTACCACCTCATTTCTTGGAAGTTTTATTCGCTGGAATAGGTACAGTTTCGTTGATTGATCATGCCATTTCATTATACAGAAAGCTGTCTCTTACACCAATACGGTGGATAGAAAAAGACCGTGCGTAAGTCCCACTTGCGCTTAGCCAGTGTTTTAGGTTTTGCTAGCCTTCCTAGTGGCGAAAACATTATTTATAGCAACATAGAGTAGGGTCATCGCACGTTACTATCACCCATATACTTTTACAGCAGGATGCACCCGAAGTTTTAATTGAGCTTAGCGTATCACCAAGCCTAATCGGGGAGCAGCTGGCTACGTTTGAACAAATCGAAGACAAAGGAACCGTACGTATTTTCTCATTTTATACAGAGATGACTTCTTCCTATCAGGTAGCATAGGTACTCATTTGCATACTTACTATAATAAAGAAATATTACAGCTGGATTTATCTGAGGAAACGTCAGGGCTCAGAGAGACACCAAGCCATTCGCAAAGTTTTCTCGAGGAGAGAGACCAGCTGACCACGTTTCAACAACATAAAGGAACTGTGTGTATTTTCTTTTCATTTAATCAGATTTTGTAGAGATCCTTAAGATAGAGGTGACTTTTTCCCATAAGTTAGCATAAGTACTCGTTTGCATACTAACTGAAATAAAAAAATTGCAGAATGATATATCTGAAGAAACGTCAGGGCTCAGAGAGACACCAAGCCATTCGCAAAGTTTTCTTGAGGAGAAAGAGCAGCCAATCATGTTTCAACAACGCAAAGACAAAGGAAATGTATGTATTTTATTCTCATTTTATCAGATTTTGAGAAGATACAAAAAGGCAGAGATTACTTCTTTCCATAAGGTGGCATAGGTACTCGTTTGCATACTTACTAATAATAAAAAAAATTGCAGCAGGATATATCTGAAGAAACGTCAGGGACCAGAGAGACACCAAGCCATTCGCAAAGTCTTCTCGAGGAAAAAGATCAGCCTACCACGTTTCAACAACAAGAAAAAGGATACAATGAACATTCCGTATGTGTTATATGTTTACATCACTCTACGAGAGTAGGTTCTAAAAGGCAAAACCCAAATCAGCTCACTGATACTATTAGATCGTCATTAGTTGTATATGCCAAAGCTCTGGAGGACAATAACATGTTAGAACGTCTCTTACATACTGATTTTAAATCTTACCACAGAAACTGTAGATCCTTACTGCACCAACAATACCAGATCATTTTAGATACTTCGAATGATGAAAGTTTGTGGCACAATAAGAGATCGATACATAAGCATGCTTTCGAGTGTTTGTCTAGTTTCATTCAAGAAGAAATAATTATGGGTCAAAATATAATATACCTTTCAGACTTGCTTGTTCATTACAAATCAATAATTAGTGATTGAGATAAAAAAGAGTTCGAAGAATGTGATTTTTCAGGTTTTTCTGCACAACATTTGCAAATTAGAATTACAAAACACTTTGGAGACTTAATTGTCTTCAGGAAATCAAGCACGGGACTAAAAAGAGTAATTTTATATAAAAACGGAATTGACAGACAAAAACTGGCTAGTGAAGTTTTGATTAATAAAACAGAAAAATTGTTAAAACTTAGAGGCAGCTTATACTGTAAGAAAGTCAGTAATAACAAACAAACAAAATAAACTTCCCCAAAAGTTGACTCCTGAAGCAATTATACAGGGTGAATGTGAAATTCCAGATGAACTGCAACAGCTTGTCAGTGCATTAGTAAAAGGACCAGACCATAGACGAAAGTTATCTGATGATGATAATATTCGAATAGACTCAGTTTGTCAGGATCTAATATTTATTATCAATAAAGGCGTAGTAAAACCAAAAAAGCATTTGCAATTAGGCCTGACAGTAAAATCTTGGACTAATAGCAGAAAAACAATGGATTTATTAAACAAACTTGGCCATTCTATCAGTTATTCTGTGGCCGAAGGACTAGAAACTGAACTCACGTACACTGCATTCGAAACGAATCAAATTATACCTTCTGGCATTATTCCAAAGAAAGGTACACATGTAGCCTTCGACAATTATGATAAATTTGTAGAAACAACAACCGGTAAAGACACACTCCATGATACGGTTAGTATTATTTATCAAAAAAAGAAACCAATGCACAGCATCAACCGGGCAAGGAATCAATAGTGATATAGATCCATCTAAAGTAGAGAGACGCAGATGTTTCTTTGGGATTCCTCGTGAAATTGAACCATATAATAAGAAACCAAAGCTTTCAACGACTTTGATACCTCTGGAAGAAGTACCGAACATTCCGGACATAATTGACGATTCAGCTACAAGAGACGCTGTATGGGTGATGTCTTTAATAAGATTACCCGAAATAACACCAATGTGGGCAGGATATAACATTAAAATATGTATAGACAAGAGCGCGGTGCAGACAGTTGACTACTTGCCGCAGATAAATTTTTCTCCAACTACTTATGCTGTGGTTCAAGAAACTATGAAATATGCCGAAAAAGTACGTCTAGAGTGCAAGGAAAGTAACATAATTACAACTTATGACCTAGCTATTGCAAAAATGGCTAACCAAATTCAGTACGCAGAAAGTCCAAAATATGACAATCTATTCATTAACTTTGGTGGATTCCATATTCAGCTTGCTTTTTTCAAAGCTTTGGGTAAAATACTGGATGGATGTGGTATAGAAAACATTATGACTGAATGCGAAGTAATAGCGGCAGGCTCAGTGAACGCATTTTTGTCCGGAAAACACTTCAATCGCTGTAAAAGGATTCACGTACTGCTTTCCGCAGCAATACAGATGCTTCATTTTTCGCGTTTCCTTGAAGATACGCAATTGAGAGTAGAGCAAATAGATGAGCATTTGAAGACTATTCTCAAGTCAAACAGCGATCCAAAGAAGCCAATTGAACTTCCCAGTTTGCTTAAAACGTATGTAATTCGGTACAGAGAGTATTCAAATTTGACATTATCTGGACAACATGGCAAAACTGCAGAATTCTACTTAAAGTATGTCCAGCTAGTCAATACTTATCTTCAATTTGTTCGAAGCATAAAAATCAACGAATTTGATCTGTATTCGATCGCAATCTTCGAAATGGCAAACTTATTTTTTGCCCTCAACCAACCCAACTACGCACGGTGGATGCTGAAATATCACTATGATTTACATCAAATGAAAAAAAACAACCCAGCACTTCTAGCCGAGTTTGAGAATGGCGCGTTTGGCATTAAACGTACTGATATTCCATTGTCAAGATCCCCAGTAGACTTGGTGCTTGAGCAGACCGTTAACGCGAATGCTGGTAATCGTCTTACTGGCCTTACACACTTAACCAATTCTATTGGTGCTCGAAACCGGTGGGCGCTTAATCACAGCCTACGAACAAAGATAGTGACGGCCTTTATAGAGGACTTATATGTAAGTGACTCGAAAAAAATCCACGCAGAGCTGCAACAAGTCAACTTGAAAAAAAACAAGCAGACTTTACAGACATTAATAACTGAAATACAAAAAAATATCAACCCTTTTGACAAAAATCTTAACGAAAATGAGCTTTTTAATATATCCACCGGCAAAGCTGCAAGCTTGGATGTATCAAATTTTCTTCTCAACGTCAATGAGAATGGAAAAATACAAAAGCTAAAATTTATCGAAGAATGCAACGGTGACCCTACTAAGTTTGAAAAACCGATTAAAAGAAACAAAATTTATAATTTCTCTTCGCTTTCTTACACAAAAACAGTCAAAGACAGCGATAACATGAAAATAGCGCACATTAAAATGCAGCGTGACATTTTTGGGAGACTACTTGCTATCAGCTTAGAAAAGAAAGTTGACATTGCAGTGTGCCTTTCCTATCCGCTATCTCCCGCTCCTCCAGCTATGTCTGATTCTTATGGATATATGCTGAGCACACCTAAGTCAAAGCTGTCAAATCATTTGATATCTTTGTTAGAAAATCCTTCAACGTCAAATGAAACGCCATCACTTAAGCCACAAGAGGATATATTATTAGTGGATGGGTTTCACTTTCTCAGAAATGTAGGTCAAGTACCTGAAAATTTTGGGAAATTAGCAGAATTGGTTATGAGAAAACTGTGCGTTACACAAGCAAAAGAAATTCACTTAGTTTTAGACCGATACATATCACCATCAATAAAAGATATGGAGCGGAGTAAAAGAGATTCAATAGAAGTCGAATATCGAATTGTGGGACCCACCCAAAAAACAGACAAAGATTACAAAAAAAACTTGCAAAATACAAAATTCAAAGAAGCGCTCGTGAATTTTTTTTGTGAATATTGGGTTGACGATATTTTTAACTTAATGTTAAAAGACAAAAAAATATTTGTAACTAACCAGAATAAATGTTTCTCATTCGTCGCAGGAGACAATAATACAATAATTAAAACTGAGGAACTGGAATACGAATGTCAACACGAGGAAAGTGACACGAGAATAATTTTCCACTTACAGAAATCTACCCAAAACAAGTGTTTGATTAGAGCCTCTGACACAGACATTATGATAATTGTTCTTGGTAACTTTCACAAATTCTTGAACAAAGAAATATGGATGTCAGCTGGTCCCAATAAACCTGCAGTAAACATAAATAATATTTACCATAAAATAGGAGTAAGTGTAAGCAAAGCCTTGCCAGCTTTGCATGCTTACACAGGATCTGATTATACAGCAAGCTTAAAGGGCAAAGGAAAAATCAGAACTTTTAAAATTCTTCAAGAAGATCAAAACTTACAAAAAGTTTTTGCTTCATTAAATAATCCAACAGACATAGACGATTATCATAAAATGAAAACAATTCAAACATTTACTAATAAACTATATGGCCTCGAAGGATGCCATGACATTAACGAAGGACGATTCAAATTATTCTGCAAAAAATATGGTAAATGTGACCAAAGAAAATTTTACAAAAGAATTATGAACTTTGAATCACACACCATTCCACCATGCTGGCGCTCCCTAAAACAAAAAATAATGAGAACAATTTTTGTAACAGCAATGTGGCAGAACGCAACGGAGCCTACGTGTGCTATATTATTACCCGAAAATTTCGGGTGGCAATTAAATGATAACAATAAATACACGATTGAGTGGTTCGAAGGAGAAGCGACACCACTGAGTGTCGATGACATATTGTCACAAGACATTGAAGGCGATGGAGAAGAAGATTTGAGCGTTAGTTCATCAGACGAATCAGAATTCAACTCTTAGGGTAAAAATATAAAGAGGTGGATTACCAGGTGAAACCAACTCGGTACCAGATTAGTTGATCGTTCTATATGTTTAAAAAAATATCACAAATACGTCAGCAATACTCGTATATGACCGAAACAAGTAAGGCGCATGACACCTAAGAAAATTGATTCCTATCGGGGTAGGCAGAGACCTCAGTCTTCCACCTGCTAAGGTCTTGAAATACTTCCCTTGTTTCCTGTACTTTTATCAATCTTTCATACAGAATATGCTTTTTTAATTAATGAATTTTGCAGTGGAGAATACGTTGACAAGTTGGTACGGGCAATCTGTCCATGTGCGAGTGCGTAGGATAAAATCGCAAATGACACTTTTATCATCTTTGTCCATGATGACACCTATGACACCCTAACTGAATTTGCTCGTACTTGTTCTTTATGTTTGCTTTGCACCCTTGCACATTATATTCAGTCTCGTTTCGTACCCAACAGCACGCCAGTAAAAACACTTAGGGCTTTATGACGTAGTCATTATGACGGCACAAAAACTCCATCAAGACTGTCCATGGCGCCCGTGTGTCGCGCGCGTACCCCGCACACGCCGGCCAACCGACAGCCGATCGCCGCCTTATCTGATCTGACAGAGGCACAGTGCTCGCAACCAGCACAGTCGGCGCAGTCGGTAAGCACTTCTCTCTCAAAGTCCAAGGTTCAAAAAACCAAAATAATTATGTACAGTGATGAAATTGGTAAAAGTATAGGTTTACAACTTAACCAAAATATGAGCCAGGCAGTAATGAATAATTGTATGCCTGGCTCCACTTTCACAGAAATAGTAGATAAAATACTATCAAGTAATTTTGAGAGTAATACAACTCTCATTATTTTTGTTGGTAGAAGGGGAAACGTGACACAGAAAGATGTTACCAGATATTTTTATAAATTAAATTCCTTACCTAACATAGACAGAGTAATTCTACTTGGTTTTCCCTTCAGCCATAATCTTGACTTACAAGAAAATAAGTTAAGAGAAAGTTTAAATATGACATTATTTATTTTGACATGTCGATATTTCACTAAATTCATCTTAATTGACATAAATAGATTTATTGATAATTATTTACATCTGACTTTAGATAAGTATTACTTATCGAAATTTTATACTAGACGAATAGCGTATGTGCTATAAAATTTTATTAATAATGTAGCCAATGCATTGGCTAACCACACGTCCGTTTCTATTGATCGGACCAGTAGCATTAGGGTGGTGCGACCATTGGAATCTGTTCCAAGTTCTTTAAACAATTGAATAAGACAAAAGAGTGTAACTCTGGCAGTATTATACCGCAAAGTAAACCTACAGCAATAGAATGCCTACCTCTTAAGAATAAAAATAATTTGAGTAGTAAGTAAAACTAATTGTAAATTCAACCTGGTACACCAGAATATACAAGGAATGTTGGGCAAAGAACTACAAATGGAGCTATTCATGAACTGTAGTAAAATTGATATTTTGTGCGTGACAGAACACTGGCTCAAGAAGCATCAGTTCATGTTTAACTTCAAGAACCACCAGGTTGTTAGTTCGTTCAGCAGAGACAATGCGATACGCGGTGGCTCCTTAATACTTGCCAATAAGTTGCTAAAGTGTAAGGAACGTACAGATGTTGTGTGCCTGTCTGTTGAGCGAACTATTGAACTGGCCTGTGTAGAATTTGAGCACCTTATTGTTATAAGCGTATACAGACCTCCAGCTTCATCATTTGATATGTTCGAAAAAACAATGGATGAAGCTTTAATTAAAGTTAGTAACAGCAACAAAGGCATTATAGTATGTGGAGACTTTAATGTTAACATTTTAGAAGAATCCAGTGTGTGCAATAGATTGAAATCTTTGTTCCTATGCTACAATCTTGTGAATCTTTTTTTGGTGCCCACCAGAATATCAGCGTCCTCATCTACTTGTATTGATAACATTTTTACGAATTTAGAACCAGTAGATAAATCAATTATCAATAAGTTGGGCTCTGATCATTCTGGCCAGTTGGCAGTTTTCAAAGTCACGACTAAAAAAGCATTGAAAAAGGATATCACGTGCGTACCTATCAATGAAGGTAGACTTATCCGCTACAAAAGTAGTGTTGAAGAAAAACTGCCAAACTTACCATATTGTGATAATCCAAATAAATTGTATGAGTCTCTATTTACTTTAACTAAAAGTGAGTACGATGCAATTTTCAAGGAAAAGAAAATAACTGTAAATGAGAATCTAATGTTTAGTGATTGGGCCACAGTGGGAATACACAGAAGCAGGCTAAGGTTATATGAACTTTACGAGGAAAGAACATATAACAATAGTGATGCATTTGCGCAATTTGTAAAGAATTATTCAAAAACTTTCAAACGGGTTTGTGCTGCAGCCAAATCAAATTTCATTAAAAATTAAATCAAAAATAGTTCCAACATTACGAAAACGACTTGGGAAACTATAAATAGTGAAACTGGAAGATCTAAAGCTCCTCGGAATGACTTCCAGCTTAAGATTGATGATCAGATCATAAGTACAGATATAGAAGTTGCTGAAGCTTTTGAAAACTTCTTTACGGATATTCCAGTTTCAACTACCAAAACCTTGAACTCATCTCCCACTCTTGCCAAATCTTATCTCGAACGACACGTAGATGTTTGCAATGTAGATTTTAAATTCAGTTACGTCAATGCTTTCGTTATAATTAAAGCCTTTAAATCACTTAAAATGAAAAAGACCGCCGATATAGATGGCCTGTCAGTTAAAATTATTAGTGCCGTTATAGAAAGCATTGCACCATACTTATCTAGTATTTTTAATAAATGTGTAGATGATGGTGTTTTTCCTGATTTGATGAAACATAGTAAAATTATTCCGTTGTTTAAAGCTGGTAGTAAATCAGACCCCACTAATTTTAGACCTGTTTCTGTTCTACCAACTCTTAGTAAGATATTTGAAAAGATAATTTTAAATCAGGTTCAGAGCCACTTTTATCGCAACAACTTGATGAACCTAAAACAGTTCGGTTTTACCAGGGGTCGCTCAACAGTCGATGCAGGTGTTGAGCTTATTCAAAGTTTATTTGACGCCTGGGAGGAGTCAAGTGATGCCATTGGCGTTTTCTGTGACTTGTCCAAGGCTTTCGATTGTGTACATCATGATATTCTTATCAGGAAATTACACCATTATGGAATTAGAGACCAGGCTCTAAGCCTTCTGGAGTCGTATCTAAGTGAAAGGATCCAGAAGGTTGATGTAAATGGGAAAAGGTCACTAGGATCAAAAATTTGTATGGGCGTTCCACAAGGCTCAATCCTGGGACCATTCCTATTTATTGTCTACATTAACGATTTGCCAAACCTTGTAAAGGACAAGAATGAGATAGTACTATTTGCAGATGATACGTCTTTGATTTTTAAAGTCAAAAGACAACAATCAAATTTTGACGACGTAAATAGTACAATCTCTAATGTAGTTGAGTGGTTCACCGTAAATAATCTTTTACTTAACGAAAAGAAAACTAAGTGTGTTAAATTTGTTTTGCCTAATGTAAAGCCAACTGCTACAAGCCTATTAGTGAAAAACGATAAATTGAGTCTTGTGGAATCAGCTGTGTTCCTAGGTATTACCTTAGACAACAAATTACAATGGGGACCGCATATTAATAAATTGTCGAACAGACTTAGTTCTGCAGCATACGCAGTGAAAAGAATAAGAGCTCTGACGGATGTAGACACCGCGAGGTTAGTCTACTTCAGTTATTTCCATAGTCTCATGTCATATGGCCTTTTGTTATGGGGTCATGCTGCGGATGCAAACAGCATTTTTTTACTACAAAAGCGAGCTGTTCGTGCAATTTATAAAATGAAGCCTAGAGAATCTCTTCGAAATAAATTTAAAGAAATCAACATTTTGACTTTTGTGTCGCAATACATTTATGAGAATTTAATATATGCTAAACGAAATATACATATTTTTGATAAAAATTGTGACAGGCACAGTGTCAACATAAGAAACAAGAATCAACTTGCTTCTCATGTCAGCCGTATTCACAAAATTAGTAAAACATATAAAGGTCAATGTATACGCTTCTATAATAAGGTACCCACTGATATTGAAAGTTTACCGTTAGATAAATTCAAAACTGTAATCAAGCAGAAATGATGTAAGAAGGGTTATTATAAAATATCAGATTATCTAGAAGAGAAAAATCCATGGGATTAGACTACGGTTCTAACAGGCTAATTCAAAATTAAAACTGACCTATGTATGTTGTATATCAACCTTGTACATTCAAACATATTTAAAAGAGCGCGTGGGTTTTTATTGTCGCTTCTTTTTTTCCCACAATGGCGCCACATTGTTTGTGAAGCGATGTAGTTTAGCTGACGTCATTAAGAGATTTTAATATCCAACAATGAAAAAAAAAAAAAAAAGTATACAGGGTGTAAAGAAAAGTACCGATTTCCTTTTAACCACATGTCGTGAGAAGTAGAATAAAGTACATAGAACATATTAATTATAAAAAAAAACATAAAAATTAAATACTTCCTATGAAAAAAAAAATCAAGTTGCCAACCCTAATCTAAGAATCACAACGCGCTCCTCCCACCCGTCGCGGCGCACCAATTGTAAACAAGACAAATAGGTACCTTCATGCGCGCTGCGACTGGCGAGGGTTGACACAATTAAATTTTAATATAATTTTTTTATTCCTGTTCTGAACACATGTTAACCACATGGTTAAAAGGACATCGGTACTTTTCTTTACACCCTGTATACAGGGTGTTAGGGACAGCCTTCCAAATATTGAAGAAGCATGACCAGTCAACGACACTGAACAACTTTCAAGAAACGAAAAAAACAAAATTCGCGTCTCCATACAAAATTGTAAACTTGATCGGACAGTTTGTACGGAGAAGCCGTTTTTTTTTTTTCGTTTCCTGAAAGTTTTGTTTACTGAAAGTTGTTAGTTCAGTGTCGTTGACTGAAAATGCCGTTGTAAATGGAGAATTTAAATAAATTTTAGATTGTGTCAGAAGGCAGAAAAATTATATTTTTAAGGCGGGGATACAATTTTGAATCCAGAGAGAAGTATGTATTCTAGAGTAGAATCCTGTAAGTAGCGAGGGATTTAATAGGTTGTCCGAAGTAAACACGATTTTTCAGCCGCGTGATATACTCTACTTTTCATCTCCCTCTGTGAGAAAAAAACCCTAAAAACAAGAGGTTCATTAAGACACACTCATTATTAATTATAAATGTGAAATAGCATTACAATGTTACTATATAAAGAAACAATGAGAAAAAGAATAATTAGTATAAGTATTATCTATGGTATTATTAAAATTTTGTAACAACTGAAAATGTTATTGACATATGTATTTTTTGGTTATTTTAATAAGGAGAGGAACCTATTCGTTTATTTGCAGTCATGTTAACAGTTCTAGTGTATTTCTTTTTTTAAATATTGTATAATACAACCAGCCTGTAACGTTTTTCTTACAATATTTATGTATGGGATGGTACTATTCTTTGCCGATACCACACGGGACAAAAAACAAACAATAAACATATTATTACCATTTATTAAACATGAGTTTTCTTTCATTGATTATTAATAAAATGACTAGAGCCTTCAGATGGCATAATATCATTTTATAACACATAAACGTATTTAAGTTTTATATTTAGAACCAACCTAAAATCAGACTGACTCACAAAAGTGTCAGGATTTGGTAAGGCAACCCAGTTGATTTTGCCACTTCTAAAGAGCACTAACGAATATACTATGTACCTATTTGACAATCGATAAGGTGATTTTTACTAAAGAGAAGTTTTTTCCTACTAGGTAAACGCAAATTTCCCTAAAAGTCAGTTGAAATTTTATATTGTGTTTTCCGAGAAATCTTATACCTTTAATATGCTTGACCTTACAAAGCCTTCTATTTTTTATCAGCAAAAGGATCGAATGATATGAAAAAAGGTATGTAAAATGACAGTTTCTTCTACTAAATGTATGGGAAAAAAAATTTGCTTTTTGTGACAGTTCTAATACTTTGACGTCGTTTGATCCCACAGAGAATTGTTCTTTACCAGTAAGAGGATCGAATTAAATGAAAAATAAAAGTTTTGTGAACATTGCAGTTTTTTTTGACTGTACATTATTTGAAATCAGTAAATGTGCGATAAAATATCTCCAAAAGTTCGGGTTAGTCTCCCTACTATGTTTTCTTGTAATTAAATTTTGTATTTTTTCGCCAACCCAAAATCAGACCGACTCACGTAAGTGCTAGGATTTGGCGGGTAGCCCTATTAATTTTGTATATATTCCTTATTTCACACATACAAATTAAAGATCAAATGGAATGAAAAATATTTTTGTGGAAATTGCCGTTTTTCTTGTTGACTGTACATTTTTTACAAAATCTGTAAAAGTAGGTCGAAATACCTCTAAAAGGTAGGGTTAGTCTCTGTACTAAGTTTTCTTGTAGCTATAATGCTTATAGTAGCTGCCGTGTGTACCCCATCTTAACTTTATATCCTATATAAAAATATGAACATGAATTTAAGTGCCAGCATACTATAGCAAATATTATCAAGATGTCTAGAAGCTCCAAATGGCATAAGTTTCAATTCATTCCTCATTATCGTAAGTAAGTTTTGTATTTTTTTGCCAACCTAAAAATTAGGCCGACACGAATGTGCCAGGATTTGGGGAGGCAACCCTGTTGATTTTGCCCCTTCTTGAAGAGCTCTATCAGTTGTGATAAGTACCTACTTGGTAATCGATGAGGTAATTTTTGTAATTTTTGACCACCTTAAAATCAGGCCGACTCGCGAATGTGCCAGGATTAAGTGAGGCAACCCTGTTGATTTAGGCACTCCTTGATGAGTACTATCGAATGTACCATGTACCCATTTGGTATTCGATGAGGTAATTTTTGGCCAAAAAATGACAAGTTTTTTGGCCACTGTACAAAACCTGCCAGGTTGCGCCCAGGCAACCCTGTTGATTCAGATATAACTTTTTAACGTGCATCACCCTAGAGTAGTCGCATCTTGGTAATCGATGAGGTAGGGTTGACGACCACGCGCTCTCCGTCTATTAGGTACGCACAAGTCTCATTTTGGTAGAGCTGGATAAGTTTTTGTCTTGCCATATCTTTTTAAGTTTGCTCATAGCGTCTGTGCCCATCTGAGTTCTTCTCCTAATTTCTTTTTCGCTTCCTCCTTTACTATTCAGCATAGATCCGTAATCGACATAAATCACAATTTTCATTTGGCAAATATGGCCGACTTTTGTTTCTGAATGTTGGCGTCTTGCTTAATAGTGTTTCCAATTATGCTTATATCAAAAATATACAAATTGCTCAAAAGGAAATGGTTTAAACCAATGTTACATTCATGACGTTACATACTCATAGAAAAAGTGGACACTTTTTTAAACAAGATTATAACGCTAATTGAAACGGTATTTTCATAAGCACGTTCAGAAACATGTTGAAAAAGTATTGTTAAGCTTAAGTAATATAAAAAAAATACCATAATATTTATCTGTTTTGGAAGTGATAGCAGTTTTTGATACAAAGGCTGTAGGTGAACCAAAAGATTTTGTATAGGAGTGAAAGCAGTAATAGTAGAAAATATTTATTTAAAAATGCATCTCTAACAGATAGATTAGATTGCTATACTATTATCTAGAGGACAGAAGCTGGTCATTCACAACAATGCACAACAAATCTAATTTGTCAAACAATTTTCAAAATATGACAAAAATAAAATCGGGATAAACGGAAAATAATATTTGTACAATTTTTCGCGACCATACCCAAATAATTTTAGTATAATAATTATAAAAAACCGGCCAAGTGCGAGTCGGACTCGCGCACTGAGGGTTCCGTACCACCACATAAACATAATTGTATTAGTTGAAATTTCTGTAAGTTAATGTGCTAGATTTTTTGAGTCCGACACGCGCTTGACCAAATTTTATTATTTGTTGTTATTTAATAGCTTATGCACTATAAACACACCAATTTTCAAGTTTGTAAGTGTTCCCGTTTTCAAATAGAACTAAAACAAAAATCGCCTCAGCGACCATCCAACTTGACCCCTCTCTTATATGAATGTTCTTGAAACGGGAGCTCACTACAATTGGTTACCATTAGTCGTGAGAAAAGTTGTAATATTTAATGATTTCAGACTTTTCCCATTATTTGTACTGTGAGACCCAGCTTCTTGCCAAATTTCATAATTTTAGGTCAACGGGAAGTACCCTGTAGGTTTTTCATTTTTGAATAAATGTATGGAGATGAGGACATAAAATGCCATATCTTTTGATTGCGTCGTTGTCAAAAATTGAAATTTTTAGATCTTATGTGGTTCATGGAACCTAATATATGGTATTAATTTCAACCTGATACCTTTACCCGTTCGTGAGATAAAGGGTCTTGACAGACAGACAGACAGACAGACAGACGGACAACAAAGTGATCCTATAAGGGTTCCGTTTTTTTCTTTTGAGGTACGGAACCCTAAAAAATGTGTGCGTTTTGTTAGGGGCAATATTATTGTCTTAAAAAGTGTTACAGCCCAAATAACGATGTTCTTATGTGTTTGTGTAAATAAATTATATTTTTTAGAATCTTGAATACTACTTATTCAGATGAAGGTATAAGTATCACGATTTGCATAGCAAGTTTTAAATTATACCGCTTCGAAGTGCTAAAATGCATTTTGTTACACTCGTTTTCATCGGCGAGTCTTTATTTGTGGCAAAAATATAATTATTATGGAAACTAAACTCAGTGAACCTGTATGGAAGAAGACTTTTTAACGGTATAGCCTAATTAAGTCCTAGGAATATAACGAAGTTTCGAAATTTTTAAGGTGTTACATGATTTTAGGCTTTTCTAAGAATGACCCGTATGGAAGCAAGTTACTGAGACCAATAAAAATGGTATGAGTGTAAATCGATAGCTTTTGACGAGGTGAGCGACATTTACATAAATACTATATTACAAACACCTTAAACTCGACCTAAAATAATTGAAATATTTAAAGAATTAAATTTCGTAGCTATCGCAACAACAGTGGGGGGGGAGTCGGAGTGCAACACAACACAAGTCCTACCTCGATGACGTCCGGCTGGACACTGGCGGAGCGGCTTACACGCCTTTTTTGCATGATTTTAGAGCGTTTTTTAATCTATATATATAAAAAAAGAAGGTGACTGACTGACATATCAACGTACAGCCCAAACCGCTGGGTCTAGAGATTCCAAATTTGGCTGGATTTGGATGGAGGGGGAGGGGAAGAGTGCGAGAGGGAGTTAGAAGAGGGGGAAGGGTGAGGAAGGTAAGGGGGGGGGTTGAAGGATGAGGGGAGAGGGACGAGGAGGGAAGAAAGAAGGAGGGGAAAGGGAGGTTGGGGGGAAAGGGAGGTAGGGGGGAGAGGGAGGGTGAGGGGTAAGAGGGAGGGGCGAGGGAGAGGAAGAGAGAGGGGGCGTGGAGGGGGGGATAGAAAAGGATAGATAGGGAGGAATAGGGAACTTTTTGACTTTTATGAATACCTCCTCGCTTTCTTTTTAAGTTCGCCTATTGACAATGAAAATTCCGCACTACCTAAGAGATGAATAAAATCAAAAGATAATTAAATTTGTAGTAAAATAGCATTCAACTTGGATAAGTGCAAATGCATCTTTTACGAAGGGATCAAGAAGGAAAAGCGTTCCGCAAAATTTGTTTCAGTTAAGTTCGAGGTCTGTTTTTTTATAAAATCCACGCGGACGAAGTCGCGGGTAACAGCATATAAAATTTGAATTTTTTAAGCACCGAGACACTAGAAAATTTAGATCTCTAATAAACTGTTTAATTTTTATATTCTTGTATCATATAAAATCTACTCAGAAAATCGGTCTAAAAATCATAAAACAAACTATTTTAATAATTTTTAGGGGTCCGTACCTCAAAATAAAAAACGTAACCCTTATAGGATCACTTTGTTGTCCGTCTGTCTGTCTGTCTGTCAGACCATTTTTCTCACGAACGAGAAGAGGTATCAAATTGAAATTGATAACGAATATTAAGGTCCATAAACCACACAAGATTTCAATTTTTTACAACGACGCAATCAAAAGATATGGCTTTTTATGTCTTCATCTCCATACATTTATGCCAAAATGCAAAACCTACAGGGTACTTCCCGTTGACCTAAAATTATGAAATTTGGCAAGAAGCTAGGTCTCATAGTACAAATAAAAGGAAAAGTCTAAAATCATTTAATATTTCAATTTTTCTCACAACTAATAGTAACCAATTAAGGTGAGCTCCCGTTTCAAGAAGTTTTCTATAAAAGAGGGGTCAAGTTGGATGGTCGCTGAGTTTTTAAAATCAAAGAACAAAAGCTTTTATATATATATAGCAGCGATAGAAATAAAGGAACACACATTGCAAAATCTTCTGTCTGTACAATTTGTCGTGTGCCGCAAACGGTATTTTAGGCCACAATTTTTTCCAACGCAATGACGCTGTGATCAGCTAAAAAAATGATACATTGACGTTACAAAATAATGGTAAACACATAATGATACCAATAGAAGGAAATTCATATGCATTTGAACAAACTATTCCGCCTCGTTGCAAAATAATTAAATATATTCTCAGTAGTTTGTGTGAGGACTGTGTCGTTTTAGAATGAAAAGTTATGGACGGAGTTTTTATTGCAGGTTTGATTACGAAACCGAATGACGGTAAAATAACCGTAAGAATATGAAATACCACAGATCGAGAAGTAGAATTAGATTTATCAGAGTTAGGAGTTTTGAGCCTTATTAATTTTGATGTCTGTGAATATGACAAATAAAAAATAAATGCTGATAGATTTAAAACATTACTTAATCTCCTTAACTTGAGTTCTTACTTAAACACAGAAGAACAGTTAGGTATATAGAAAATTTGTGCAAAATACGCCGATGTGTTCCACTTACCAGGTGATACATTAGGCACGACGAACCTAAAGAAAAATACAATCAGGATAAAGGAAGGCGTTAATCCTGCTTATTCCAAACCTTACAGAATACCTAACGCGTTACGTAAGGAAGTAAACAAACAAATTCAGGATATGCTTAAGAACGACATAATAGAAGAGAGTACTTCAGAGTGGAGTAGTCCGGTTTTGTTGGTCCCTATTATGTATTAGAGGGTGGGTATTTGGTTGTTTTGATTATTATGTAAACTGGTAGGTAGAAATGAAATAAAACAGTTTGTTTCCTGATCTCAACATGGTTGTATCTTTTATTGGCGACTTCGGAAAATAATCGTAAAACTTGTGAAAATGTCTGCAAATTTGGCTAATATTGTGTTTCCCGGACAGTTCAACCCAAAAACTGATAAGTGGTGTAATTATAAAGAACAATTGTTGTGTGCGCTCGACGCCGTGGGCATCGACCAAGATAATGTCGACAAAGGACGGTCGCTGTTTCTTTCGCAGTGCGGAAAAGAGACTTATTCGTTAATTGCATCACTTTTAGTGCCAAAACGACCAACGGAAGTGTCGTTGTATGGAATTCTTAGAGTTTTGGACCAGTTTTATGAACCAGAGGTTAACGAAATATTGCAGACGGGAAAGTTTCATAGTCGTAAACAGTTACAAGGGGAAAGCGTGCAGGACTTTGTAGCGGCGGTGAATTTACTCGGTGCTAAGTGTAATTTCACGGACTTGAAACGCCAGTTGAGAGACCGGCTAGTGCTAGGGGTACGAGACGATCGCTTGCGGCGCGATTTGTTGAAAAATATGGACTTGACCTACGAGGTCGCGTTACAAACGTGTTTGGACTATCAAGCGACGTTTCCTGATTTGTACCCTGAGAGTGCTGCTAGCGAGTCGAAACAAACTCCGTCTAATGTCGCTGAACCAATGGACATTGATAGTATACAGTCAAGTAGATGTCGACGCTGTGCACGTGTTCATAGACCGGGCGACCGCTGCCCGTTCTTCAAGGCGAAGTGTTTCTACTGTAAGAAGGTGGGGCACGTCGCCGCGGCTTGCAGCAAGAAGCCAAACAGGGTGCACCAGGTGGAGGAGACTGAAGAAGAGTGTGAGGGGGCCACTTCGACACCGGAGTACATGATGGGCGTTTACACCTGCTCGGACAGTTATATGTCGCCTTTAACTGCCGATGTGATCATAGATGGCGCTAAACTAACGATGGAAGTGGACTCGGGGGCATCACGCTCAATCATATCAGAGGAGACGTACAGAAAGTTGTGGTCTACGCCGCCACCTTTGAGATCGACGAACTTGAAATTAGTGACATGGACTCGTGATCCCTTGAAAGTGCTAGGACTGGCAAACGTACGCGTCGTACTGGGGGACAAGAAGGCACAGTGTGAACTGGTTGTGGCGTCGGGAAAGGGACCCAACTTGCTTGGAAGAAATTGGTTCCAGACGTTAGGCCTTCAAGTGTCTGGGTTATGCTGGTCCGAGGATACGATCGAACAGTGGAAGAAAGAATTCACTGAAGTATTTAAAGAGGAACTAGGCGTGTACAAAGGCCCTGAGGTGTCGCTACACTTGCGCCCGGACGCCAAGCCGCGCTTTTTTGAAAGCACGCGCGGTACCGTACCCACTGAAACAAAAAGTAACCGAGGAGTTGAATCGATTGGTTTCGGCAGGCGTGCTTACACCGGTGAGATACTCAGAGTGGGCTACACCTCTAACACCCGTGCTGAAAGAAGATAAGTCCGTGCGATTATGCGGGGATTACCGTGCTACCGTTAATGCAGCTATCGATGCTGACGTATACCCGCTGCCGACGTGTATGGAGGCTTTTGTCAAACTCAGCGGGGGAAGAATATTTAGCAAGCTAGACTTGAAGCATGCCTATACGCAACTGAAAGTGGATGATGAGACCGCGATGCTGTTGACACTTAACACGAGTATTGGGTTGATGAGAGTGAATCGGCTGCCCTTTGGAGTTAGTGCAGCTCCGGCGATTTTCCAACGACTGATGTCGACTGCACTGGCGGGCTTGAATGGAGTCTGGAGCCTTTTAGACGATATTGCGATAACCGGAAGTACCATCGAAGAACACAATCAAAGGTTGCGAAGTGTCCTACGCAAACTGGAGGAAATGGGTCTGCGTCTTAATAAAAAGAAGTGCGTGTTTGCAGCAAACAGCATCACATTTTTGGGGCACATGATTGACGCAGAGGGGCTTCATCCGGCACCTGCAAATGTTAAAGAAATTCAAGAAAAACCGGCACCAACGAACAAAGAGACACTGCGCGCCTTTTTGGGCCTGTATAACTTCTATGAGAAATTTTTACCTGACAAGAGTACCTTATTGGAGCCGTTATACCGCTTGCTAGAATCGAAACGAGCTTGGACCTGGAGTAAAAAAGAGCAGGCAGCATTTGAGGAGGCCAAACGGCTTTTGTCATCTGATCTCACCCTGGTTGGGTACGATCTAAAGAGAGAACTGCTGCTCATTTGTGACTCCTCTGAATATGGAGTTGGAGCAATTTTGGCACACGTTATGGAAGACGGTTCTGAAAGACCTGTGATGATGGCGTCACGAACATTACAAGCGCACGAACGGCGCTATGGACAAATCGACAAAGAGGCCCTGGCCATCATGTTTGGATTATCAAAATTTCATGAATTTTTAGCTGGTCGTAAGTTCTGTATCGTGACGGATCACAAACCATTGGTTGGATTGTTCAATCCAACGAAACAAATACCAGCCCAGATTTCACCACGGATGTTACGCTGGTCGTTGAAGCTTGGTTGTTACGACTACACGATAAAATACAAACCTGGCAAAGAAATTGGAAACGCGGACGCACTCAGCAGATGGACAGCGCCGAGCACGGCGACCGTGAGGGAGGAGCCACTACCGGAGGTGTTACTGCTAGAAGAGCAGCCGCCCGGCTGGGAGATTGACGCTCACAAAGTGGCCGAACAGACTAAAAAAGATCCCATCTTGCAAAAAGTTATGTTCCACGTACTACACGGTTGGCCACGCAAGAACACAAATCCGGACCTACAGCCTTTTTGGATTCGGAGAGACGCTCTTTCACATAATAAAGAATGTTTATTGTGGTGCAACAGAGTCGTGATACCCAAGTCCCTTCAGGACAGGGTGTTGAAATTGCTACATGCCCCGCATGCGGGTATTGTCCAAACAAAGGCTTACGCGAGAGGTTACGTGTGGTGGGCCAACCTGGATAAACAGATTGAACAAATAGTTGCACAATGCGAACAATGCCAACTTGTTAGAAACAACCCACCAAAAGATCCTCAAACTTGGATTATGTCAGAGAAACCATGGAGTCGGGTACATATAGATTTTGCCGGCCCCTTTCAAGGAAAGACATATTTAGTTCTAGTAGATAGCTATAGCAAATGGTTCGAAGCCGAAATGGTCCCTACTATGAACAGTGGCACGATAATAACCGTCTTAAGGAAAATTTTTACTTCGCAAGGATTACCTGACATTTTAGTGTCGGACAACGGCCGAACATTCACTTCGGAACAATTTAATATATTCCTAAAAAATAATGGAATCAAACACCTGTATTCCCCGCCTTACCACCCTGAATCAAATGGCCAAATAGAACGGTCTATTCAGACCTTTAAAAATAAAATGAAGAAATTCACGAGTTTGAAAATGCCATGGCAAGAGAAGCTATGTAAGGTACTATATTGTTTGAGGACCGTACCTAACAGTTCTACAAACAAAACACCGGCTGAGATGTTAAACGGACGCAGGTACAGGACCGCAGTGTCCAGTCTACACCCAGACTCGACGCCGAGTCGCGCAGACCAGCAGCGCGAGGCGGCGGCGCAACGTCCGCCCGCCAGGAGCTTCGCCGTCAACCAGCCAGTGCTCATACACATGTATGGACCCGGAGAGAAATGGCGCAGAGCTACAATAGAGACGGTGGAGGGACCGGCCACTTATAGGGTGAGGACGGAGGATGGTGAGCTGCATCGACGTCATGCTGACCAGATATTGAGCAGAGCTGCTGGAGAAAGAACTGAATCAGCCGCAGTAGACAACCAACCCAGAGATGATTCAGACTCTGACCTAACACCTGAACCACCGATTGTAATACCACCTCCTAACTTGTGGTCAGAAATTATTGGCATTCCAGATGATTAATTATTTTGATGATTTTAATTGTTCTTCTAATTGTAGCCTACCTTAAATGAGAGTTTGTTCATTTTTGTTAAATTGTTTGAGTGATGTATCGTGATTTTTAGATTTGTGTTCCTAGCCTATTAATAAGGGGGAAAGGTATATTATGTATTAGAGGGTGGGTATTTGGTTGTTTTGATTATTATGTAAACTGGTAGGTAGAAATGAAATAAAACAGTTTGTTTCCTGATCTCAACATGGTTGTATCTTTTAGTCCCCAAAAAGAGTGATAAGAACGGTGTGAAAAAAAAACCGGCCAAGTGCGAGTCGGACTTGCGCCCTTAGGTTTTCGTACCTATCTACCATATGATATACTAAAAGCTTATGCTCTTTGATTTAGAAAACTCTGCGACCATCCAACTTGACCCCTCTTTTATAGAAAAGTTCTTGAAACGGGAACTCACCTTAATTGGTTACTATTAGTTGTGAGAAAAATTTTAATATTTAATGATTTTAGACTTTTCCCTTTATTTGTACTGTAAGAGCTAGCTTCTTGCCAAATTTTATAATTTTAAGTCAACGGGAAGTACCCTCTCCGTCTTACTACAAAAAAGTTAGACATCTGTTGAACACTTGATTAAAAAAATCGTAACGTTGATTTATAGTAGATAACTACAAGGTAGGTAATCATGTTTAGTTGTACAGGCAACTTTTGTACCATTTTTACTTGGCTTCTCCATTCTTGTCCATTTACTACAGGTAAACAAAACTACAAAATATAATTTGTTAGTGGATGACTACAAGGTAGGTTAGCACACTTAGTCGTGCTAATCGTACAGGTGAGAGCAAGCCCGATATTTGTAGTTGCTTGTAACACGAATTTAGCTCCTTCAACTGTTGAAAAGAATTCTACGACGTCCAACGTGTAATTTATTATTATTATTTATTTCAAACGTACCAGGACCAAATTCAGGACGTTTTGAATAAAGGCCACGTTAAAAGTACCCTAAACCGTCGGGTATGTATGAAAGGATTGATGAAAGTACAGGAAGCAAGGGAAGTATGTCAAGATCGTAGCAGGTGGAGGACTGTGGTCTCTGCCTACCCCAACGGGAAAGAGGCGTGATGTTATGTATGTATTTATTTCAAAATTACATGACTTATAATCTCACAAAAGTTCCGCAAAACTGCTCAGCAGTTTGTCTGCGGAATCGGAGTCTCTACATGGTTTAATAGTATTTTTATATTAGATGCCTAGGAGAACTACCATTATGAATTGTTTATATTATGTTATTCTAAGGAGTTTAATAAATGATTTCTTAATTTTATTTTGAAAAGATGTTTTTAGGGTTCCGTATCTCAAAAGAAAAAACGGAACCCTTATAGGATCATTTTGTTGTCCGTCTGTCTGTCTGTCAAGACCCTTTATCTCACGAAGGGGTAAAGGTATCAGGTTGAAATTTATACCATATGTAATGGTCCATTAACCACACAAGATCTGTAAATTTAACTTTTTTACAACGACGCAATCAAAAGATATGGCTTTTTATGTCCTCATCTCCATACATTTATGAAAAAAAGGAAAACCTACAGGGTACTTCCCGTTGACCTAAAATTATGAAATTTGGCAAGAAGCTAGGTCTAATGTCTTCCCATCCACTTGGAAAAAGGCTTATGTTATCCCACTGCCTAAAGTTTCTACCCCAACAACCCTGTCTCAATATCGTCCTATCTCTAACCTACCGGTACTTTCGAAAGTTCTAGAAAGTGTCGTCCACAAGAAACTTTACTCCTATCTCATATCCAATAATCTCCTCTGTCCCTTCCAGTCCGGATTCCGCCCTTCCCATAGCACGGTTAGTGCGTTGCTGAATGTCACAGAAGATATTCGTTATGCTATGGACAATAATAAGTTTACTATTGTAACTCTTCTGGACTTCAGCAACGCATTTAACTCTGTTGATTTTGACATACTCCTTGGCTCTTTCCGCTCTCTTAACGTTGCTTCTCCAGTGATCGAGTGGTTCCGTTCTTATCTTCTTGGACGCCAGCAGAGTGTTATGACCGATGACTTGTCTTCGAACTGTTTGGACCTTACCACTGGCGTACCACAAGGCGGTGTACTTTCTCCTTTGTTACTTTCTATTTTAATAAGCAATATTTCGCGTGTTATTTCTTCTCCCTACCACCTGTATGCAGATGACTTGCAAATTTATAGACATTTCTCTCTAAACTCCGATCTTGCTGCTGTTCAGCAGTGGGCTGAGGATTTCGGGCTTAAAGTAAACCCAACCAAGTCCCAGGCTATGATAGTTGGTAGCAGTAGACTAAGGGGTAGGTTGGGGGATTTAGTGTTTCCAGAAGTGTTATACGACGAAGTCTGTATTCCCTACACTGACAAAGCAAAAAACCTAGGGATTATCATAGACTGTGACCTATCATGGTCAGCGCAGGTTAGTGAGGTGTGTAGGCGCATGCACTACTCTTTTCATTCCCTTAAGCGACTCCAGTACTTCCTTCCCTTTCAAACTAAAATCTTGCTTGCACAAGCTCTACTCCTTCCCATACTCGACTACGCTGATGTGACTGAAGAATTGCTAAACAAACTTGAGCGCCTACAAAACCTGGCTATTCGTTTCGTCTTTGGTCTTTGCAAATATGATCATGTATCAGAATTTCGCGCTCAATTAAAGTGGCTACCTATCCGACTTCGTCGTAATGTGCACATCCTTTCTGTCCTGTATAAGATCCTGAATGACCCTGCCACTCCTGACTATCTTTAAACACACACACTAACAGTTTCAGGTCGGGCAGTTTTGGCGCGTAAATGCAGCGCATTGGGTTCGACCAATAAGGAAGCGCGTGTCTTGGCATGGAGGGCCAATGACGTTACGAATGTAACGGTCGCGCGCGCGCGGCGTTGGCGAAGAGTTGAACTGCCAGCGTGGCATTCGTTGTGCGACCTCTCACGAGGGGTATAGAGAGTGAGGTGTGTTTTTTGATTCGGTATACGAATACCGTAACGTAGAGTCAGTGGTATACTAAAGGTGAATTGTGGAAACGCCTCATTACCAGATAAGCACACCAGTATGTTCTTTTGTTAATTATAGATATAATTTAACGTTTGCCATTTGAGATTAAATTGACTAGTATATTTTGCACCATTTGATATAAATTGCAATGTCGAACCTAGTGGCAAACTTAATGTGTTATTGTGGCCACAATAAAAGTAAGCGATAATTGTAGTGATTTAATTGTACCTATATTTCATGTCACTGCCTATTGTCTATACCTATCTAAGGCATTTAATTGTTAGTTAGGGAAACGCCAAAGTGGTTTTACTTTCTTGTTTCTTTCCACTTCCTGCAATTTGGGCCTAATTTTGCGAACACGAGCCAACGAATATCGATATCAAATTAACTTCAATTACTTATAATTTTCCCGCCTTACTTTATCTATTCCTTAATACAATGATATATTGTATCCGATTCGTTATTTTGAGTAAATATAAAGATGTAGGAGCTTTATGTGGTAAATAAAATATTTATCGTTTGTTACCACAAAATTCATTGTTTCTTCAACATATTAACTACTCCCTAACTATAATTCGAGATCCTTCAGGTCCAAAAGTAAGCATCTATTTTTGCCTAACTTGATAAGCCAAGCGAGCTATTCTAAAACTTTGCCATTCACAAGTAAATTTGACATTTTATTAATATCTCACAGCACAGTGCTTGGCTAGACAAAACGGTGAAGTATTATTTTATCAATCGGTCCAATAAAAGACGATCAACAAAATTTAAGACTAACAAATCGAGATAATACATTTCGATTTATACATGGGTTCGACTCCCATCACTGGCTCATAAGGCCATGACCCTCACATCGGGTAGAGATGGGTTGGTACTATTCTATGCCGGCACTACACGGGTGACACAGAAGGATGCTGCTGCCCATTCTCTGGTATTTAACCCTTAGTTGCCTTTTACGACTCCTTCGGGTAGAGACTATTAACTCTAAGTTACCTTTTACGACACTTAAGGTTTGGTACTATTTTTTGCCGGCACCACACGGGCTATGTACAGTCTGCTAGCGATAAAACTTACCCCTCTAGCGTGCTCCCCTACCGCGCTCTTTCGAGAAATTGAGGAACTGTTTAAACAGCCTACACAACCAGGCCACTGTCCGAAATAGTGACATGTATTTTTGAATAATAGAACTACGTAATAAGATTTAATAAGACCCTCATAACCTAAAATGCGTATGCTTACGAGTATTTCATGCACCTTCTCTATAGCCTGCCTGCCGTAGTGGTTTTATCCGTTGCATGACAAATATTGAGCTCACGGGTCGAATCTGAGCTATGTATATTTTTTGTCTCTTATACATTTTTTTTAATTATAATATTAATTCATAGTTTAAGTAATATGGTATGGTGTTAAAACAAACAAAATATAATTATTTTTAGACAGTTTATTAAAAATTTCATTTAAAACTAGACACTAAAGAATCATCGTTTTTTTATCTCAAAAGAACCAACATGTAAATATAACAATCTTTATCTTTCGAGATTTTTGAAATGATTCTTAAAAAAATATACAAAAATAAAAATTCACAACAAAAGAAAACAATCCAAAATATAAAAATATTAAGGTTCCTCCTGGGTTGGTTGACATGTTTACTCCACTAGATTTTCATCCATCTTTATCCGAAATGAATTTTATTTCTTTAGTAAAGTTTATTTGTTCTCCCAATCAAAATTTTAAAGTCTTGCTTCACGATGAGCTGTTGATGAGCAGATGTTTTTGATTTAGATATTTTATAGGTTATATTACATCCTCGGGGAAATCTTTGACAATATCATGATGATGATGTTCCTTTGCTGTTGCTTCATTAACATCGCCAGTTTTCCGTATTGTCGAACCCACAAACGCACCGTTTTTTCTAATAAAAAGAGAAAACAAATACAGTTCTACAGTCTACCTTGGGGGGAATACTTTGCAAAATCTGATGTTAACCTTGCTCTGAAATGGATGACTGATCAACTGCGAAATGTATTGTGCAATAACTCGTTGATAAGGATTTTTCCAAGAAAACTAACACCTCTAAAGCCTGAACTATATAATTTGTCAAAATTCCCCTTTTAATACGATGTTAACCAACAGATTTTTCTGTTTTCAAGGGGGCCGTTTGTATAATCTGTTTAATAAATTATTAAATATACATGGCATGACCAGGCTAGAGTGTAAATTTAGAATTTTAAAATGGTTATTGTCACAAATTATGAAAACACTGAGAAACTACTTTTGACTTTAAAATAAAACAATTTTGAGGTAAAATGTCGTATATAATTTTTCACAAACACTCACATTTACGTACACACCTACATGATCACATACATACACACACAAACACACTCTTGCATACATACACATACACACACACACACAAACACACATGCGCGCACGCGCGCTTTCCCACACGAACTTAAGGTTAAGCTTTAGTTCCTTTTTTGTTTGGTTAGCTTTGTATCTGTATTTCTTTATTTTTTTTTTTTTGTCAAAAACTAACTATTATCTCTTACAAAACTACTATTTAAATGTTAGTTAATTTTGGCTGCCTTATTTATGTATCGTCATCCGTGGGAGAAGGACCAGGAGTCCTATGACACAGGGTTTCCTAGTTTAGGCTCCTGTCTTCTACACACTAATAGTTCCAAGTGTAAGGCTTAGTTTATATGTATTGTTAAAGTTTGTAGAAGAAAAAATAAATACATTTTATCATTATCATCACTCCTGGTGTAGTTAAAATTTTAAGGAAAAGAGACAAAATGCACATGCGTCAAAAATCTTTACCGGACAATGATCAATTACGTAAAAAATACAGCAGCTATAGGAACTGGTGCACCAAAATTGTAAAAACTTTAAAAAATGACTATTATAAAAACAAATTTGTTAAATACACTAATAATCCCAAGGAAACCTGGAATACAGTCAAAGAAGTATGCAATATACAGTCAGGGAAGTCTTATAAATCAAACAATGAATTACTACTAATAAAAGATACACCACAAAATTCCTTGAACGAAGTTAATTTGTTTTTGGTATGCGTGGGAAGTAACTTAGCAAATAAAATCCTTTATGAATTAAATACAACCGATATTCAACTAGCAAAAAACGTTAATTCAAGAAACACCCCCTCATCATCTCTTACTTTATTACCTACTGATGAAAATGAAATACTTAAAATAATATTGGAATTAAAAATGAGTAATTCAGTCGGGGATGATGGTATTTCGACAGCCTTTATTAAGAAAGTTAAAAATGTTCTTGCTGCACCGCTTTCATACCTATGAAATCTCAGCTTTGAAACAGGTATATTTCCCACTGCCTTTAAAAAGGCACTCATTACGCCTATCTTTAAATCCGGAGATAAAAGTGAACCCACAAATTACCGTCCTATATCAATTTTACCTACTTTGTCCAAAGTATTGGAAAAATCGGTCAATAAAAGGCTAGTAAATTACCTCGAGAGTAACAAAATAATTTCAGAGAACCAATTTGGTTTTCAAGCTAATCGGTCTACAGAAGATGCGGTATTGAAACTTAAAAAAAATATTATAATTATTACATCACTAATAACATCCTATCCTGACAAAGGGGAGAAATGTATCGGAATTTTCCTCGATTTACAAAAAGCTTTTGATACAGTTTCAGTACCCATCCTTCTGAGACGGATTGAAAATATAGGTATAAGGGGGAATCAATTAAATTGGATCAGTGATTATTTATCAAATCGACAACAACGTGTGCGGCTTGGTCTGAACGTCAGTGATGAGAAACCTATCTTGTACGGTGTCTCTCAAGGGGGTACGCTTGGACCTACCCTATTCCTGCTCTACATAAATGAGTTGTGCAAGCTAGAACTTGAAGGTGCAGAACTTATCATGTTTGCTGACGACAATGTGATGCTCTTTCATGGCGAGACATGGGAGAAAACTCGGTATCTGGCTGAGGCGGGAATAGCAAATGTAACTTGTTGGCAAGAAAATAACTTGCTATCGCTAAACGCCGCAAAAACAAAATACATGTGTTTCAGTGAGCAGCGAGCGCTTGATCCGACCGGTTATCGCTTACCTACCGTGCGTATCTAACTGTGACTCATTTTACGTTCGTCCAGTGATCGAGTTCTCATCATACGATTGTTAACCTAATTACAACTGTAGTAAAGTCGTTTAATACCAAAGGCGTTTTAACATGAATTGTGAAAATTGTGCAATGTGTCAACTGCCGGTTATGGACGCTGTATTCTGCAATTTGTGCCAAGGAAGTCTACACTATACTTGTGCTGGGGTTGCTGAGAAGACCTACCGTAGAATAACGACAGAGAAAAAGGCAGCCTGGCGTTGTGTTACCTGTCGTGGTAACCCGATAGCCGACTCGGGCGCAGCGGCTGATGGAATTCAATCAAGTCATCAAATACCTACTAGCACCCCTTCACGTTCTGGCGGTGGTGATTCTGATGTCCCGAACGAGATGCAGCAAGGTTTTGCAATAATTTTAAAGGAGATTAAAGATTTTCGAGCGGAATTTAACGTTGTGAAATCTGATTTGGAGCAATGCAAGGACGGTATTAAAAATATAGAAACAAAAATGAATAACATGGAAACTAGATTTTCCGATTTGGAGGACCGAGTGATCGCTTTGGAGAAAAAGGGCAATCTTGTCTCTAAATTGCAGGCCGATCTCGATGCAGCGACATCAATTATATCTACCCTCCAACAACATTGTGATGCGAGGGAACAATATTCTCGTATGAATAATATTGAACTGTCAGGTCTGCCTTTTAGAAAGGGAAAAAATCTAATAAACATCCTCCATAATATATACAACGTTGTGGGCCAAAAATTTTAAAAGCACTACGTCGACTGTGTGCAGCGGGTGCGGCGTTTCCCTACTGGCGACGATAGGAACTACGGCGAGAGCGGAGGAGCAGACGGCGAGTCGCCGAACGTCCGAGCACCGGCTGTTATTATTAAGTTTACCCGGCGTATTTACAAGGATCAACTTCTATCGGCGGTGCGTGCGCGTAAGGGCATCACAACCTCTTCTATCGGCATCAATGGCCCAGCGCTGAACCTGTACCTGGGCGATCATCTCACTCCGGCTAGCAAAATGTTACTTAAACGAGCGCGAGAACTGAAGAAGGATAACAAACTTGGCTACCTGTGGATACGAGACTGTAAAATCTTGGCTAGAAGAACCGAATCGTCGAAAGTCATGGTGATAAATAAGAATTTTGATTTCAACAAGATCAAATGACTTAACTTTGTTTATTTTTTGGTTGTAGTATTAAACACTTTTGTACAAGATTACCTAAAAATTTATGAAAACTGTGCTGCCTGTATCCCTTATGAAACCGTTACTTTGTTCTTTTCTCCAGTTATTTCGGCAATTTTATATTATATCCATTGCAACGTGCCCTGTTACATACTGGCTTGCTTTCTTGTTTATTTTAGTTCTGCTTCACGCAAAACAGTGATAATTGTGACCTATACGTATGCTTGCATTATCAGACGCATCCACAATAATACATTTCATACATGCCTACTTAAGTACAACCTACTTCCACCCTATAACTTGTATTTTAATGCAACTTACTTAGGTACTTTTAAATTTAAAGGTACGGTCGGAAGCACGTCAGGCTTGACATATCGGACTTTGGACCGTTCTTATTTCATATGCTTTATGCGCTATATTCGCACTGCAAGTGTGGAGCTTGACCTGTTGTTGACTGTACTCTGCATGTACTTAATTCTCAACCACTTTAATGATGACTAACACCAACCTTAATGGTTATTATCAAAACGTGCGTGGACTCCGAACGAAGACGCATAGTTTCTACTCGCAGGTTGCACAATCTGATTACGATTTCATTTGTATTACTGAAAGTTGGTTGACCTCTAGTTTTTATGACAGGGAAGTTTTCGATGATAGGTACGTTGTTTATCGCTGCGACCGCTCAGCTGACGAGAGTGGCGCCGAGCGGGGCGGGGGAGTGGCAGTGGCCGTGCGTCGCAAGTACCAGGCCGCGCGTCGAGACTGGCACTGCCCTTCTTCCGCTTCCTCTGAGTGCATTTGGATATCTTTGCCTTTATCGCAGCATAATACTCATGGACATAATTTTTTAAATATTTGTTGTGTATACATTCCGCATGGGCCCTTATACAAAGATACCTTATTTCACTTTTTTGAAATTTGTAGTCAGATGATAACAGATAATCCGAGCGACGTTTTCCTTGTTACTGGCGATTTTAATATATCAGAAGCCCAGTGGTTAGTTTCCGATTGCTCCAAAATGTGTCTTAATAGCAGTAATTCTTTATCAGTACAGTCACTAAGCGAATTTTTATCCTTTTCAGACTTAGGACAGTATAATAGTTGTTTTAATTATAATCAAAGAATCCTTGATCAAATTTTTTGTAATAGACACTGTACCGCATTTGCTAGTGATTGCCCCTTGACATCTGAAGATTTGCACCATAAATCCCTTCAAATTGAGTTAAATATTAGTTACACACCCCCCCTTAAACCAGCCCCTACTTATGTATTTTGTTATTTTAATGCTAATTTCGAGGAAATTAATCGCGGATTGTCTGAGGTAGACTGGTTTGAACTTTTTTCAGGCCACGCATTAGAGAAATGTGTTTTGTTATTTTACGGCGTTTTCGACAGCTTAATTAATAAGTTTGTTCCAAAACGTCCTCAACGTATTGCTTCCTCTAAGCCTCCCTGGTATACTAAGCCACTTAGAAGACTTTTAAATGCGAAAAAGAAATTTCACAAGCGTTGGAAAATTTACGGAAACCCTTTAGACCGTGATACCTATGTTACATTAAAAAAGAGAATTTTAAAATTAGAACCTGAATGTTATTAAAGTTATATAAGCTATTCAGAATCAAAAATTACGACTCATCCTAAGTTCTTTTGGACTTACATAAAATATATCTTTGCTAAAAGTGGTCTTCCGCAGCTTATGCATTACAAGGGTATTACAGCGTCTAATGGGGCTCAGATATGTGATTTGTTCAACGAACACTTCCACTCAGTATTTGAAAAATCAAGTAATAGTAATGTAGATTTGGATAATCTTCCGTAAGTAAGTAACACCGTTTTAAACTTGGATACAATTTTTATAACCAAAAACCTGGTAAATAAGTACCTCAAAACTATAAATATTAATAAGGGCGCCGGGCCTGACTGTATACATCCTATAATGATTAGAAAATGTTCATCTGAGATAGCTATACCCTTGACCTTACTTTTCGAGAAATCAATCAGGGAAGGTGTCGTGCCTTCAATATGGAAACGTGCAATCGTTACTCCGATACCAAAGGGAGAGGTTAGCAACAAAATAGAGAAATATAGGCCAATCTCAAAATTGTGTCAATTTGGTAAAATTTTGGAAAAAATTGTAACCGATCAATTGTCTAACGCTGTGCGTTGTCATATCATTCCCAACCAACATGGTTTCCTCAAGGGACGTAGCGTCGACACTAACCTTATATCATACACAGAGATTATTTTGGACGCAATGAACGGCAACTGTCAGGTGGACGCAGTGTATACCGATTTTGCCAAGGCTTTCGATAAAATTTGTCACGAGCGCCTACTTCTGAAGCTTTGGCAACTCGGTATACAAGGCGATCTTTTCCGCTGGATAAAATCCTACGTAGAAAATCGTTCGCAAGCTGTAGCGTTAGGTGGTTATACTTCACAATACAGACCCATTACCTCAGGTGTCCCGCAAGGGTCACACTTAGGACCATTACTGTTCATTCTGTACATTAATGATATTACTGAATGTATGAGAAACTCAAACATGCTCTTATACGCTGACGACACTAAGATTTTTAGAGTTATACGAAATACCAATGATTGCCACATGCTACAGAATGATTTACTTAACTTTGAGAACTTTTGTCATTCAAAAAATCTATTCTTAAATACTGATCTTAAATGTTTTGTTATAAGTTTTAGTTTTGTAGTTTTAGTTCTAATATTAATTTTAATTATAAACTTTGTAATCAAGAACTAACTCTTGTCAGTCAGATTCGCGACTTGGGTGTTATCATGGACTCTAAACTTACCTTTGTACCACACATAGATAATATTTTAAATAAATCTTTTAAATAACTGGGTTTTATCTTGCGTGTAGGGAAGCCCTTTAAGAGGCTTTTAACGTATAAGGTGCTTTTTAATAGTTACGTTCGTAGTCGTTTGGAGTTTGCATGCGCCGTTTAGAATCCACTTTATAAGATACATAGTGACCGAATCGAGAGAGTGCAGAAAAATTTTGTTAATGCCGTTGAGTACCGCACAAGAAACAATTACTCAGATTATGTCACTGCTATGAAGGGACAAAACATTACTTCCTTAAGTGGCCGGCGAGAACGCATTGACGCATTAGTTCTTTATAAAATTCTAAATAATCAGATTGATGCTCCTGCGTTGTTACATGCGCTTTCCCTCAGAGTTCCTCGTCGTTGTGAGAGAACATGCAGAAAGAAACCTCTTTTTATCATCCGCCGTGGGCGAACATCGTATGTAAATAACAGTTTTATTAGAAGGGCTTGTAGGTCGTATAATGACAAGTTTGGGGATGTAGATATTATTGGTGAAAATTTGAGTAGTTTTAAACGACTAACCCTAAAGTGTAATACCGATGAGCAGCAATAGAAATGGGCACCTATTTTGTATATATTCTCATTCTTAAATAAAAATGTTAATTTTTTTGGATAAGAACCTTTTTAATGTATTTTTTTTTTAATTTCTCTTTAGTTTAAGGCAGCATTTTGTATTATAATTTGTTCCATTTGTAATAATTAAAAACACTCTTTTTATATAACTTAGCTATTTTGAGCATTTACTTTAGTAATGAAACTGTAAGTCTACAATCATAATTTTTCTTTTTTTGTATTATGTACAAATATGTGTGACTATTTGTTTCTTAATAAATAAATAAAAAATAAATAAATAAAACTGCAGTATCGTCTTCTGACCGCAATTTCGCTGTTAAAATCCATGTTCATCCATGTAACAAGCACCCTAGTGACGAAGGTACTTCGTGTTCCTGCAAACAGCTTAAAAGAGCAGCTACAGTTCAATATTTGGGAGTTCAAGTTGACCAACATTTGCGCTGGGATGCCCAAATCTCATTAGTTTCTGCTCGTATACGAAGACTCATTTACGTCTTTAAGAATCTTAGGCAGGTAGCTGACTTCCATCTACTGATCCATGTCTATAAGGCTTTGTGTGAGTCGATTGTCTTGTATTGTATATGCATATGGGGTAGTGCTGCCAAAACACACCTAAAAGAAGCAGAAACTTCGCAAAGGGCAGTTTTAAAAGTGCTCCTGAAACTACCGTACAGATTTCCCACCAATGAACTGTACAAAAAATCTTTTACACTCAGTGTTAGGAAAATGTTTATATACTTACCAGTTCTTACGTCGCTACCACAAAAAGACAGTCCCCCACTTACCAGTCACTAACAAAAGACATTATCGCTGCCCAGTTCCTATTACAAAAAGTACATTCGCTCAAAGGCATTATAATTTTATTGCGCCAAGGATTTACAACACATTTAGCAAAAAGATTATTAATATAAGAAATATGTCTTCATTTCTAGCTAATCACATAGCAAATTTTAATTTACTCACTCACCAACTCACACATACTCTGTACACACAAACTCACACACACAAGCACACACACACACAAGCACACACACACACACAAGCACACACACACACACATAAACACACACACACACGCGCGCATATTTACACATGCAAAGATACATCCGTACAAACACATACACTTCTGTTACTGATTTGTTTATATTTTTATCTTTTATTATATTAACATAACTTCTGTTTATGATTCTTTTCTTACGTACGTATTTGCGCAATAGAAGGTGAAAGCCCAGGAAATATCTTGTCTGCTCCAGTGACTGTAGGGTGAGAGCCTGGTGCTCTGTGACACAGGTTTATCCTAGTATGGACACCAGACTCTCACAAAGGAAACTTGTATTATCTTAATATTTTCCTTATTTTAAGTAATCATGTACCTTGATCATTTGTTTCGTTTGTGAGAGAGAAAAAAAAAAGAAAAAAAATAAATAAAATAAAATAATAAAGTTCTTTGAGAACACCACAACTTTTCACACTTGCTTTATTTATTTTGCACAAATTTCCTACTTACTGCGATATTAATCTTTCCAGAAATACTTTTAATACTATTATTCCCATAGTGTTATAATTTTGCACTTTAAAAATCAGTTTAATGACACATGATAAATAATTGAAGAAATCGTGTGACTAAGAGCATCTCTAAGCGTATTTTTATTTGTATCCTGATGCAAACTACCTTCATTGTTATATTGTTAGCAAACTACCTTCATTGTTATATGTTCGCGTCACTTGCTCTGCTATCATAGCTGATCAAAACATATGATGACAAACTTCATCAAACTCTCAACAAGCTTAATAGCGCATTGGTTAAAGGTGTTGCCTTAATCATAAAGAATCGGGTTCGATACCTAACAACCTCATAAAATTGTTTTTGTTATAAAAACATAATTATAGTTTATTGGAATCTAAGAAAACACAAAATAAGTAAAATGAATACGATCTGTCCGAGTAACGAGCCCAGATCAGCTTTGAGCGCATAGTTTTCAACTTACTCAATAGATGACGCTTTTCAGAACGTAAATCACCATTTTACTTACTGGGGGTCAGGTAATGCAAACTTTGACAGTTCTTGTATAGCTTTGAAAAATATATGAAACACGCAATAAGTGCCTATAAAATTTGAGGGTTCCCCTCGATTTCCTCAGGATCCCTTAATCAGATCCTGACTTAGTGACAATAAAACCATTTCAAGAGTATACACTATAGGATAAAAAAAGAATTTTGCAAATCGGTTCACAACTGACGGAGTTATCGGTGAACATACATAAAAAAAATACATACAGTGGAACATAGAACCTCCTTCTTTTTTGAAGACTGTTAAAAACTAGATAATGTACCATGATATTGGCGCTAACCATAGCGCGTAATAATCTATATGCACAGAGGTATCAAATTATGTGTTTCACTCGAGAGCAAAGTTATTATGCGCCTCGTGGCTCGAAAACCAAGCTACTCTCAGAATCTTTGAACCCCCTACTTTCTCCATTCTAAATAACAAGCCACTCGCGCCAAATTACAGCTTGCTGCCTTGCAGACGAAATAACTATTAACCGTGACAGATACTGCGTGTCAAAAAGAAAAGATTGTAATACTTTCCTTAGAAAATTATAAAAATAGTACAGTCAAGGACACATCAAGCTTGAATGCCAGTAGTATGCTTTTGGGCATTTAAGAACAGTACAGATGTAAAACCCAATTAACTTCACTCCGTTCAACTCGCCAACGCTGCCCCAGGTAACCTGGTGCAGCGTAGCTCGTCTCACTCCGTTCGTAAACTGTGTTTTAAATCTGTACTGTTCTAAAATGACCAAAAGCAATCCAGAACGGGGGCTTAGAACAGAAAGATCGAAAAGAAACACGTGATTTGAAAAACGTTAACAGTTATAAGTTGCCCCAGGTTAACCTGGTGCAGTGTAGCTCGTCTCACTCCGTTCATAAACTGGGTTTTATATCTTGAATGTCCAATAACAATGTATTACCAAAACGTGTGGGTTTAGATCAAAAAACATAAAACGGAATAAAAAGGAAACGACTGGTTCAAAACAAGAGTTGCACTTTCTTAACCTGGATAATGGTTTAAATACGACTGTGTTCCTGAAATATCTTCATTTAGTATCAGAAGCTCGCTACGTTTTCAAGAAAATGAAGTTTATTAAGCAACCAGAAAAGTTAATTGTGGACAAAACATGTCTAGATCATGAAAATAATACTTTTCGACATGGAAAGCTTTTACCTAACACTATTCGCTGCATCATTTGCGGACCATCAAATTGCGGTAAAAAGAATCCCATGATATGTCTTCTCTTACATGAAAACGGATTGCGATACCGAAATGTTTATGTGTATTCGAAAACTTTAGGTCCACCAAAGTATTTATTTCTGGAAAATGTTTTAAAACGAGTGCCTCACGTTTTATTTCATAAATTTCGTGAAAATGAAGAAGTTTTAAATCCACAAGAAGCCAAACCTAATTCTATAATAGTATTTGATGACGTTGCTTGTGAAAACCAAAATGATGTAAGGAATTACTTTGCAATGGGGCGGCATAAAAACATTGATTGTTTTTATTTGAATCAAACGTATAGCAAAATTCCAAAACAACTTGTCAGAGATAATGCTAATTTGATAGTGCTCTTTAAACAAGAAGATATGAATATAAGACATGTTTATGACGAACACGTTACTACTGACATGTCATGGAATGAATTTCGGTATATGTGTTCAAAGGTTTGGCGTGATCCTTACAGTTATCTTGTAATAAACAAAGATTGTGAGAAAAATAAAGGTTGCTACAGAATTTTTTTTTATACATTTATAGTTCTTAATTAAATAAAAAAAAATGTATATAAATATATTTTAGATACAGTTATTAACGCATTACATTAAAGTTATTTAAAGACAGCCCACATATTCAAGCTAAACATGGAAAAAAAATTAAAAAGAAAAATAGTTGATGCTGCTGAAGCAATCGAGAAAAAAGTTCGAAAAATAAGAGATATAGAAAGTGAAAATGAAAATGTTCTTCAATCGGTCTTTAAACCAATCACAGGTCCTTTAAACAAAATTGCGGAAAAAAAGAAAAAAAAAATTAAAAACCCCTTAATAACAATGGAACAAGCCTCTGACAAAACTTTTACAGGCGATACCTCTAGTACAAGTGGTGAAGAAGATGAAAAAGATTCTAATGACGTGGAAGAAGAAAATGATGAAGAATTTGAAGATAGTGACAAATCTCACTCGAGTGATGAGTCATTTCAATCAATCGTAGAAGCAAATAAGCCGGAAAATATATCAAGTTGGTCTCTATCTTCAGAGCATTTTGTTAATGTGCCATTTGGTGTAAGAAACGAACACGGGAAACTTAAAATGGGTTCGGAGGATGTTATTGTTGGGAATGATACTATTACTATAGGAAGACGTCAGTATAATTTAACGCTTGGAATAAGAGAATTACTTTTGAAGAAGAAACCCGACTTATCTTTAGTTACCAACCAAGACAAATTAGACTATAAAGTGATGTTACTACAAACAAATGCTCATAGACGGGGATTTGATCCCCAAAAACCTGTAAAGAGTAATAAGGGAGCTAAGTACTTATTCATTATAAAACCATTATTTAAGCAACAACTTCATAATTCTGTACGAACTGACAACCATTGTAAAGGGAAAGGATTATCTTTACTGAAGAAATGGAAAAAGGATACTGATTATGTATATTAGGATGATCCTAATGAATTGGTTGAGAGACTAAAATTGTTGATTGCATCACGTGATGCTGGTAACACTGGAGTTGAGAACGAAGTCATATCTATCATAGAGGAGTTAAAAGAGTGCGGTATCATTAATAAATAAAAGTAAATTCTCTTAACACATTTACTCATATCTGTTTTATTTGTTGAACTCGACGGAAGTTAAGAGGCTATGGGAAAAGATAGATATTCGACAGTGCGCGCAGTCTTTTTGCTTGAAAGAAAGGGATGAAGTGCGCAATCCACAACGCATTCGATTGCGACAGATATACTGTGCGTGTTACCAAAACTAAATGACGTAAGCGCCTGATATAAAATATCGACTTTTTGTAAAAACTAAGTAATAAAATAAAATTTTAGGTTGGCCAAACCCTAGCAACTACAAATACCATTCTGTATACTTAATTTCACTACTTAATATACCTCCGATTCTACAAAAAGAGGAATAAATGAAAATTGAAGAGGCAACTTTGGATTTTTATTTTGTCGAGTCGATTTTCAATAATCATGTTTTGGTCTTGGTGATGCCCTCACTTTAATGGTCAATAAATACATACCTGAAAATCACGGCAAGATATTGGGTAAATATAAAGATATTTCTCTTTAGAATACCAAAAAAAACTTACTGCCTTAATAATGAATATCGATAAATTTGGACATCATGTGCATAAAAGATTGCGATTATCAGATGTCATAATGTTTCCTGAAAAATCATTTGACATAACAAAAGAAGGTGACTTAGATTTTCAGCTGAAGCGATTAAAAGGAGTAAACTTTCCTACTTCACTTAATGATGCTGTAAATAAAGAATATGTAGATAAAATTACTAATGAATTAAGAAGTAATAAGGAAGTTGAAGAATTATTTAAATCAATTATAAATAAACATCTTATTGCATTTAGAGATCAGTTAATTCATGAATTTCACACAAGGAAGAAGATAGATCAAATAATTAAATCATTGAAAAATGGATAAAGAAGCAGTAGTCAACGAGATCCACAAAGCAGCAAGAAAAAAATTTATCAGGCGACATGTAAAACTTAAAACAATTGATGACTTATGGCAAGCGGATTTGATTGATTTCCAAAATTTGAAAAGTTTTAATAGAGGTTACAAATATATTTTGGTAATAATAGATTGCTTTTCGAAATTCGCTTGGGCTGTACCTATCAAAACAAAAACAAGGTCCGAAGTTACCAAAAAATTTCAACAAATAATGATTAAATCGAAACGCTATCCAAAAATTTACAAACCGATATGGGGACAGAGTTTTACAACAACAGCTTCAAAGACATAATTGATAAATATAATATAAATCACTATTCTACATATTCGGTTATGAAAGCCTCTATAGTTGAAAGGTTGATAAGAACATTAAAAAGTAGATTGTTCAAGTATTTTAATCTACATGGCAGTTACGAATGGATTGGAAACATTCTCAAGAAAATTGTAAATGACAATAATAACTCAAAACACCGTATTACAAAGTATAAACCTAAAGATGTCAATAAAGCCGTAGAAAAAAATGTTTTGTTAAACTTGAGAAAAGCGCAACATAATCGTTTTCCACGGAAAATTAAATTTCGTCCTGGAGATTACGTGATTTGAAAAACGTTAACAGTTATAAGTTGCCCCAGGTTAACCTGTTACAATTACAATTACACTTACCAGGCTATAATTACTGTGGACCAGGAACGAAATTACAAAAGCGATTACTTAGAGGAGATAAAGGGTTTAATGAATTAGACGTAGCTTGTAAGCAACACGATATAGCTTACTCCAAGTATTCAGATTTACAAAACCGACACAAAGCTGATTTAAAATTGTTAGCTATGGCCAAACAAAGAATAAAGTAGAAAAATGCAGGCCGAGGTGAAAAACTAGCTTCCTGGTTAGTGAGTAAAGTGATGAAAGCAAAAGTAAAATCAGGAGCTGGGTTGAAGACTTTCAAAGCAATTATTTTAAAAATTCGTGCTGACCTAAAGAAAGCAAAACCTTGTAACAAGTCTGCAATTAAGTTTGCATACAAAGCTGCAAAAAAACTGCTTTCGCGAAACGAAGTCAACTTACCTCGCGTCATACCATTGCCTAAAAGTGGTGGAGTTCTACCTTTAATACCTATTTTTGCTGGATTATCTGCTCTAGGAGATTGAGATGATTACAAATCAGCTCAGCAGAAGTTGCGTGAAACTGAACGTCACAACAAGGCAATGGAGGCAATATCTATAGGAAAAGGACTTTATATTCATCCTTATAAAAAGGGCGAAGGGTTGTTTATAAAAAAATCAAAAAACTAAAAAAAAGGCTACCTAATCGCGCTCTTACCAATTTTGACATTTTAGAAAATGCAAAGGACATACCATATTTTAGAGGTGTTTTTATGAGAGATGAATTACCCAAAAAGCCTAAACGGAAAGAATGTGGTATTATAAATTTAGACAACGCGAAAAATGAAGGAACTCATTGGGTGGCCTACGTCAAGTTTGACAATTCCTGTGAATATTTTGATAGTCATGGAGATTTAAAACCTCCCTTAGAATTAGTAAAATACTTAAACAGTGTTACTATTTTGTATAACTACACTAGATATCAAACGTATAATGCAGTCAATTGCGGTCATCTTTGTCTTAAGTACTTAAGAAATTTTTGGAAAAATAAAAAAGGCTATAAAATACTCATCACTGCTTATAGTCTTAACATTTGTAAAATGTCAGTCACTCTGTCTGTAACCGGGAATCAACCGATATTAACAAATATTTACTCTCCTCCTTTACAACTGGAGGGTAATTATGAGTGTGCTTTGTTACATTTTTGTACATTTAACTCTTTTCCTAATGTTTCCCTCCGTGCCAAGACACGCGCTTCCTTATTGGTCGAACCCAATGCGCTGCATTTACGCGCCAAAACTGCCCGACCTGAAACTGTTAGTGTGTGTGTTTAAAGATAGTCAGGAGTGGCAGGGTCATTCAGGATCTTATACAGGACAGAAAGGATGTGCACATTACGACGAAGTCGGATAGGTAGCCACTTTAATTGAGCGCGAAATTCTGATACATGATCATATTTGCAAAGACCAAAGACGAAACGAATAGCCAGGTTTTGTAGGCGCTCAAGTTTGTTTAGCAATTCTTCAGTCACATCAGCGTAGTCGAGTATGGGAAGGAGTAGAGCTTGTGCAAGCAAGATTTTAGTTTGAAAGGGAAGGAAGTACTGGAGTCGCTTAAGGGAATGAAAAGAGTAGTGCATGCGCCTACACACCTCACTAACCTGTGCTGACCATGATAGGTCACAGTCTATGATAATCCCTAGGTTTTTTGCTTTGTCAGTGTAGGGAATACAGACTTCGTCGTATAACACTTCTGGAAACACTAAATCCCCCAACCTACCCCTTAGTCTACTGCTACCAACTATCATAGCCTGGGACTTGGTTGGGTTTACTTTAAGCCCGAAATCCTCAGCCCACTGCTGAACAGCAGCAAGATCGGAGTTTAGAGAGAAATGTCTATAAATTTGCAAGTCATCTGCATACAGGTGGTAGGGAGAAGAAATAACACGCGAAATATTGCTTATTAAAATAGAAAGTAACAAAGGAGAAAGTACACCGCCTTGTGGTACGCCAGTGGTAAGGTCCAAACAGTTCGAAGACAAGTCATCGGTCATAACACTCTGCTGGCGTCCAAGAAGATAAGAACGGAACCACTCGATCACTGGAGAAGCAACGTTAAGAGAGCGGAGGGAGCCAAGAAGTATGTCAAAATCAACAGAGTTAAATGCGTTGCTGAAGTCCAGAAGAGTTACAATAGTAAACTTAGTATTGTCCATAGCATAACGAATATCTTCTGTGACATTCAGCAACGCACGAACCGTGCTATGGGAAGGGCGGAATCCGGACTGGAAGGGACAGAGGAGATTATTGGATATGAGAAAGGAGTAAAGTTGCTTGTGGACGACACTTTCTAGAACTTTCGAAAGTACCGTTAGGTTAGAGATAGGACGATATTGAGACAGGGTTGTTGGGGTAGAAACTTTAGGCAGTGGGATAACATAAGCCTTTTTCCAAGTGGATGGGAAGACATTAGCCTCCAGTGAAAAATTTATAATATGTGTAATACGAGTAAGAGGTGTAAAAACTCCCAATATAGGTTTAAGCATGTCTAGGCTCAGGTCATCGCTACCCACTGCCTTTGTGGATATGGAAAGGATGCTCTTCTTGACGTCATCCTCAGTAACCGGTTGAAACGAGAAAGGGGTACAGTCAGGTAGAACAAGGTTCGAAAGATAGGAAGAGAGGAGACTTTAGTATTTTCACTAAGAATTACGGGTGGAGTTGAGAAATGCATATTAAGACATCCATGGTACTTTTACAAGCTTCCATGGCCTTGCCCACCCCAAGCGACTTTGAGAATCTCCAGGTTAGAGCCTGAGAGAGGTTTTCAAGAGAAGAATGAATATAGCGGCGCTTTTTATCCCTACACATCCTGTTGCAGATGTTCCGAAGCTTTTTGTACGTTGTTAGGTTCTCATCTGTCGGGTCTTTTTAAAATCGGCTTTTAGCCCTATCCCTTCTAGCCATTACTCTTTTAATTGTTGCCGTTAGCCAAGGAGCAGGAGCATGCCTCACACGCACAGGTCGGACCGGTGCATGAGAATCAAAAAGCTTGGTTAGAATCATTCTAAAAGCAGCTACTTTGGCATCTACATTATCAGCCATCAGAACCGGGGACCAGTCGATATTTTCAGCATCATCCCTTTAGCGATCCAGATCTATATTGTGAAAATTACGCCGAAGAATAACTTTACTTTTAATTTTAGGAGGACGTACTTTATAAGCAAGAAAAATAAGATCATGATAAGAAAAGGGAGCACTCATTTGCCCATGAGTGTCCTTCAGGATACAAGTGTTGAGGTCACCCATAGTAATAAAGTGATCATACAATGAGCTATGATGCTCAAGAGTTTTTTCAAAAGAGTCAAAGTAATCAACTTTATCATAAGGACTATACACATCCCCAAGCATAATTTTCTTATGATGGAGAACGACCTCTAGGAAAAGATGTTCAAGAGAACCAGTATATTGAGAGGTAAAAGTACTGATCACGGTGGCCGGGATGTCACTTCGCAGGTAAATACCTACTCCGCCACCCCCCGCACCCACACGATCATTACGGAAAAGCCGATAATCCGGCAGAGAACAAGAGGTTGATGGAAGAGAGGGCTTAAGCCACGTCTCAGAAACTAAGATGGCATCGACCAAGCTGCTGCTAAAAGATGTGAGAAGATCAGAGTAGTGAGCGAGTATGCTCTGTGCATTAATGTGCACCAAGGAGAGGAATGGCGAACTATGGTTAAATACAGATACAAGTTTCTCATTTGATGGCTCGAAATTGATAAGAGAGGAACAGTTGCTTTTAGCGCTTTCAAAATCATCAGATGATGAGCGAGAAAAGTAATTATCATCCAACATAATAAAATAAATAATATAATATAAAAATAAAATAAATAATTATAGTACTTAATAATAATAGTCTTTCGCGACACCTGAACAATACTGACTGGAAATATTGAAAATTAACTTACCTACACACAATCAAACACTAGTAATTATTCTAGTAAATAAGTCTGTAACATACTTAACTAATCATTATTACATACAACTACCTACAACCTTGACAACAACATTTACAACTAAACGCTACCGGCTACACTAAAATAAGGTATACTAAACAGCTAGTATTTAGGCCAGAAAAAAAAAGTAAATAGACGGATGTTTCAATCTCAATAAATTTCTGAACGAAAACACTCACGTCATCATGAAAAAAAAACAAACAACCTCAAAACAAAGAATTATGTTGGTGGTTTAGCAGTTTTTAGAAAAAAAATACATTATAAAAGGTTGAGTTGAAACTACCCTAAAAATAAAGAAGATTTTAGAAATAACTAGCGCTAAGCTATACATCAATTTAAATGGATATAAATGGTAACAGTGAATTGCCAATGCAAGTCAGTAACAAGATTTATGAGATCTTTTTGCATTATGGGCATTATGATGTGAAGTAGGCTACAGCCTCATTATTTGACGAATTGAAATGGCCTACTTTTTACTTGACGGGAAATTCGTAGTCAGCTCCATAAGCTCGGACATCGTCGTCACCTTCCTCCTGAGTTTATCCGAGAGAAGAATCTGTATCGCGCCATCCCAGCTCCTACAATTCTTCATCCCAAAATGTTTCCTAGCCGCGACAAAGACCGCCTGCCGTGTTTTAGTCAGAAACTCCGAGATCGAGACTTTTGAGCCCTTAAGAGCTGTCTTCGCGTTCCACACCGCCGTCTTATCTTTCATCGTAACAAAGTGGACTAATATGGGGCGTGCCTTGTCCTTTTTGATCGCCAGGCGATGGCAGACCTCAAATGAATCAGCACTTACGGTTGGCAACTTCAACTGCCTGGTCATCAATGTTTAAACCTTCATGGGAAGATGTTCCGTGTCCTCCTCAGCAATGCCATGCAGCAAGAGAACCTTCCGACGTGAATGTGTTTCGACCTTGACCAGCCCGCTGACTACAAGGGCCAATTGCGACTTGAGCATCTCGAGCGCTTTCCAGACAAGCCCTTTAAAAATTGTGTAATCTGCAGACAAATTCTTGACAGTAGGGGTACCTGCTGCAGCCGCTTGTTGCTGGGTCTGCTCAAACTCCGACATCCGGGACTCAAACCAGGCAGATAGCTCCTCCATACTCTGGACGAGTTTTGCAGTGCTGTCCATAGTGTCTTGGTGAATGTGAATGGTGTAAGATTTGAAATGATAAAAAAATTTGGTTGGGATTTTATTTTTATTAGCGGCAGGCTTGTCCTATTACATCCCTCTCTGTGTAGATACTCGTAGTGAGAGAACCTGTTCTTCTAGCTCTCTACACAAATAATAATCTCATTATACTTGCTTCAATCTTACCTAATCACCAACAAACGCAACAACCCTACGTAACTCAATCTTCAGCTAATTTATTCTTCTAACTACTCTAACAACTCTAATCATATCACCTACTTCACCCTAAGACCTATCTATTTATTACAATCTCCTACCTTTCTTTTATACAAACCTACCTGCGTACACATAACCTTATTTATTTACTATAAATATACTCGCCTACATAATATAACCATATCTGCAAATAAATATACCTAGCAAACCTATTTAAACAAACAAACAAGGGACACGAGTGGGGGTAGTGGGGAGCGCAGCGCAGGTGTGCAACTACGTTACCCAATACAGCGACTCTTAATCCATGCGTGGCATTTTATTTACAAGAAATATATTATTTTTTTCTAATTACAATAATATTCCCCCACACGGCCATTCTGACGAGCAGCCAGCTCAACTGGCTCGTGAAGACAAAAACTTAAATCTTAACGCTAATTCTACATAAATTAAACTGCCTCGGTAAAAAGACAACAACAGTGGCACGGCATTAAAATAGCGCCTCGGTAAGAAGCCAACAACAGTGGCACGGCATTAAACTAGGGCCTCGGTAAAAAAAAACCTCATGGACGCAGCCTTTCAACGGCCTCGGAAAAAGTCACATGGGTGCGGCCAAAAGACACAGTCATTACCCAGTACAATCTCGACGTCTTAACCAGAACCCAAGGAGTGACAGGTCAAGAAATAAATAAAAAAAAGAAATTAGTCTTCCACTTCAAGTGATTCTGCTATTTCACGACCCATATCGGGCAAGACAAGCCTCAAATTATCATGTGAAACATACAAGTCATTACCTGTACTGTGTACTCTTATAGTATATCTTTCGTTATCATTTACCTCTGTTCTAACGCATGGGCCTCTGTATTTGCTATCGAGCTTGGTGATGGTACGAGGATTTTGTTTAAGAACGACAACATCCCCAGTTTTGAAAGGGGTGATCTTTGCTTTACGTTTATCAAATTGCTCTTTTTGTTTTAAAGCTCTTTCGTCTATTCTTTGTTTAGCCGCTATGCGACGAACATTCAGGTCCATGCATTAAATCTCATTAGCCAAAGCTGAAATGGCCGGAAGTGACTGATTGCAACCCATGAGTAATTGGAAGGGTGTCTAACCGGTACTTTTATTAAAAGTGCAATTAATTGCCAACTGTACTTCACCTACAGCATCCTTCCAACTTCCCTTGGCAGTATTTTAAACAACTGTGAAACAGTCCGTCAGAACCTTCACAAGCCTTTCGACCTGACCGTTTGCCCGGCTGACACCACTAGCAATGAAGTGTAATTCAATACCCCAACGCTCGCAACACTCTCGCAGTTCTTTGCCAGTTCAAGAAGCTGCTTGATCACAAATTATTCTCTTAGGTGTGCCAAATGTAAAAATTAAATCTTTCAAACAATTCACTGTAGCAGCTGCTGTGAGGTTTGCGACCGGTTTCATAAAACAGTACTTCGTAAAAGCATCTATGAATACCACAGCATATTGTTTTTTAAGCTTGTTACCACTAAGCTTTCCTGTGGTATCCATATGTATTGTGTGAAAAGGTTTTGGGGTTTTGTTAATAGGGTGCAACGTAATTTGACGTGATCCGGATTGGCTTTTATTAATTTTGCAAACCAAACAATTCTCAACATATTTTCGCACACTCGTAGTAAGATTCGGAAACCAAAATTTCTCACGAACTTTTTTCAAAGTTTTCTCCCAACCTAAATGTTTGAGAGAATCGTGATAGATTTGGATAATATGCCATCTGTAACTTTTAGGAACAAACAAAGACTTTTTAATCTTTTTGTCTTTTGTGTTATAGATTCGAAAGAGCAATCCATCTTGAATTTCGTAACTAGAAGCTGCAATATTGCAATTTTGAATTGAATCAACAATTTATTTGGTTTCTATATCATTTTTTTTTCAACCTCTAACCAATCATAATAATTTAAAACGGTATTAATGTTGAGAGTTGCAGGGTTTCTGCTTAAAAAATCAACGTGTGGGATACGTTCTCCCTTCCTATACTCGATCTCGAAATCAAACGACTGCAGGTAAGCCCACCACCGATGTACGCGGGGAAGTATTTCCTTTTTATTTCGAGATGCTTTTAATGAGTAGCAATCAGTTACGAGCTTGAAAGTCCTACCGAAAAGGTAGTGTCTGAAGTGCTTTATAGACTTTACAACCGCTAAGGTTTCGAGCTCGTAGGAATGATATTTTTTCTCTGTATCAGTGGTGCGCATACTGAAATACTCAACAACTTTATATTGGGTTCTTTAATCGAATAGACAGTTCTCCAGTATTGACTTGTGTCACTGAATTTCCAGTAGTGAGAAGTTCAGATTTTGTGTCCAACAATTTAAGCAGTCTATCTTTTGAAGTAGAGGTTACGTCAGTATCAATTTGAGCCAAATTTAGTTTTTCAACAAAATTTATGTTGTAGGTAGTTCTAGAAATTTTTGTTTCCGATTTAGAAAAGACGACCCGTAAGCCGGGGATGTCAAAAAGATTTTCATCTAGCAAAATATCGTACTGTATGTAGTGATCAGGCACCAGTACAAACTCAAGCTCCAGATTCAAACCGTCAATGCAGATCAAACAATTCTTTTTTCTTGAAGAACAGAAAGCGTTCTCTCCAACCCCACAAAGAAGAGTAGTTTCATAAGAAACTTTGCCACTTATAGAATCTCCAACGCTTTCGCGCACCAAAGAGCATTCAGCCCCACTATCGACCAAACGTATAAAATCACGATCATCAATCTTAGCTACTATAGAACGGATATTGCTTACCATCAAAGAATTTACAGATGTTTCCGTTTTAGGGTTCTTATTTAAACGTTTAAAACAGTTCTCGATCTGATGGCCGGTTTTATGACAAAACCCACAAGTAGTATGGGGTTGGGACATTGATGGTCCTGGTTGAGGTTCCCGTGTGAGTGTTTGAGCCTGCCTATTTTGAGGGTTAGCGGCAGTTTGTGGTGGCTTAGAATCATTATTGCTGTTAAGTGTAGTACGGCAATCCCGCTGCAAATGACCCGTCTTAAAACACTTTTGACAATGTCTTAATTTATAATCAGAGTGATAATATTTTGATTTCTTTGGAAGGTCGTGGTTTTTAGACTCGATCATTGGGCGTTTACGTTTATATGAATTCAAACTCTGTATCAATTGGGGTAAAGTTTTTGGTGTCAGTCGCAACAAATCCGATCTAATACGAAAGTCCGACATACCTGATATCACGGCTTCAACCAAATTCAGCTCGGTCACCTTGATGCCACTTGCGGGTCGCATACTCTGCTAGACTGCTGGCTTTGTCGCTGGTATATTCCATGAACGCCGTCAAATCATCGTAGTATCAAGATTCATCTGCAAAAGTTTCAACAAGGTTATTTTTCAACTCATCCCATGTAGTAAGGACAGCGTAATTGCTACGAGACCAGTCAGCTGCACGTCTTTTTAATTTTTTTCGAGCTAAATTCAGTGTTTCTCGTTCATTTAGTTTATATTCGGACTTTAGTTCTTCTACATGACGGCACTAAACCTGCACGGTGTCCGTCCGATCATCAGGATCGAAAGTAGGCAAGTAAATGTGGTCCAGGTTCCTGGATCGAGGCAAAGGATCAACACGTGTTGTTGTAAAAGCTGTTGAAGTATTTCATGCATCATTCAAGAGGAACAAAACCGCCCTGAGGGTTAGATCCAGTTGCTTCATTCTGGTTGTTGTTCGTTCTAGATGTGGTACCCGGGACACTTAGTGGTTGATTTGGGCATAGACCCAAAATGGGCGAAGCAATCCCCACTCCGGAATTCCCAGTTGCATCGGGTAATATTTGGTTCTCCTGATTCGACATTCCGTATTGTTTCTGAAACTGACAATAGTGATTAATACTTTTGTATTACGATGACGATCACAAATAATCAGAAACGCTTGACCACTATGCTAATAAACTTGTAACACTTCACTACTATTCCAACAAAACCGTAAAGGTCACACTATACTATTTGTATCATCAGACTTTGTGGGTGTTGGAACCCTACCGCACTTCTGATGTGGGATAAAAAGAGAAATAAAATATATTTGAAATAATTTGAATATAATTACCAAGCAATATTTTATAAAATAAAGACCAAAAGTCAATTTATTTCTAATTAATCATATCGCAAAAATAATAACGTAATAATTTTAGTAAGAATATAACAATATTATTTACCTGACAATACACAGAAACACGGTGACCTGCTGAAACAGTCGGAACACAACTGAACGCCGATCAAATCAGGTTGTCTTCTCGATGTCCGCAACAGCGGACGTCGGGGAGGCGCCGTCAAGGTGTCCCTCCTTGGCGCAGTGTCGGTCGCCGCCCGTTGAGACGAGCGGGGCGTTGGGGTGTGGCTCACGGTGGGCAGGGGCTGCCCCTCCGTGAGGCGCAGGTGGGGTCAGGTCCGCCGGCGAGTCAGCCCACCGAGTGAGACCCTGTTCAGGGAGGCCCAGTGAGCGACATCAGCCTGGCGGAATGGAGACTTTGTCCGGTATAACGGCGAGCTAGGCCCTCTGGGGCGGCTCAGCCGATGGATGTCGTGTTAGGTTTGGAGTCTGGGTGTGTTTGGCATTCGGCAAGGTCGTATCCACTAGAGTGGTGGATGCCCTCAAACCGACGGTCTTAATGGGTCCCATGACTCACGTTTCCTCATCGAGCTCTTCCACAGTAGCAAGCTCGCGAGGAAACGGTTTCCAGTCCGGTGGGCGCGCGTGGTATGGGGCCAGATCCCGGAGATGCTGGAAGTCTGACCGATCAGCGCACGCGAACATCCTGGTCGAGTCTGGAAATAAAATCATCTAGAATCTCGATACGCAGGTCCCTCCGAATGACTTTGTTGCGGACAAATCTCGGCGCGTCTGCAATGTTACGTAGCGCCTTAGACTGCTGAGCCCGCAGTCTTCGACGGTTGGTCTCAGGGACCAAAGCGTACCATGCAGGGGCGGCGTAGGTAAGCCGAGGTTTAACGTATGCCTTATATACGCCGAGCTTCATGGGCTGTGCCATGGAGAGTCGACGGTCTATGGTCACCCCCAGGTATTTTACCTGGAAGGACCACCCGATCTCTTCACCATGCAGCGTCAATTTCGGGGGATCGATCCGACCACGCCCCACAATAATCGCTTGGGTCTTCCCCACATTCACTGATAGTCTTCATTTTGCCAGCCAGGCTGGGAGGGCGTCTAAGGTTCTCTGCATCTTCTTCGCAGCGTGCTTCGAGTTCAGAGACGTGGAGAAGTATGCGGCGTAATCGGCGTAGAGCGCCAGCTTTGCCCCTCTCTCTACGGGGATGTCATCCGTGTACCTAGCGTAGCAAACCGGAGACAAACAGCTGCCTTGGGGAACCCCAGCATCAATCCTTCGGACTTGGGAGAGGACGCTTTCCACTGCCACTTGGAAGCGTCTATTCTCAAGAAAGGTGGCCACAGTCTCGTAGACGTGGACAGCTTATATACCAAGCTCGGGTGCCAAACGCGGTCAAAAACCTTCTCCATATCGAGGAATACTGCTACGGTGGTCTCCCTCTTGTTGAGGGCCGCCGTCAGGTCATGCAGTGCTCTCGACAGTTGGAGGGTCGTAGAGTGCTCGGCTCGAAAGCCGAACTGCTCTTCGCGCGGCATGATGTTGGGAATCATGTGACGCAGAAGAAGCTTCTCAAACACCTTGCTGATGGTAGGTAGTAAGGTGATTGGCCGATAACTCTCTGGCTTCAGGATGTTCTTCCCAGGCTTGGGGAGCATGATCACTCGACCGAGCTTCCAGGCATCCGGGAAGTGCCCCGTTCGCATGATGCCGTTGAAGAGGCGCGTCACTGCTGCGATTGAACGCGGAGGGAGGTGACGCAGCATCTCATTCGTTATGCCATCAGGACCGGGCGCCTTCCGGAGCTTCGTACGTCTTATCGCCTTTAGCACGTGGCCTGGGGAGAAGACGATGGGGTCCTCTTCAGGAGATATCGGTTGGGCGAAGTAGCCCGCTAGACTTCGGGAAACTTCTTCTTCAGCGTGGTCGGAGCCTGTATTCGGCCGGAATTGGCTCTCCAGACACTCAGCAAAAAATTTCTGCTCGATCCTCAGCTCTGAAACGAGGCGTGCCATCCTGAGCGAGGAGAGGTCTGACTGGTGTCGGCTTTCCGGAGAGCCGTCGACACAGTCGGTGGATGCCGGTCCAGTCGTCACCGGCTGAATCTATTGTGCACTGCCAAAACTCGGCAGATTGGGCATCAAGTGCAGCCGAGATTTCCTCAGCAAGTGCATTCAGCCGGGCCTTCATAGTGGGGCAGCGAGTAAATTGCCACAGCTTACGCAGTTGCCGCTTCTCAGCAAGCATTTTGGCAATGTGGTGTGGTGTGGGCGGAGCGGCCCCCGAAGTGGGGACATCAATCACTGCACATTGCATCCCTCGCTGTGCTGCGGTCGAAAACTCGTCTGCCAGCGCATCGACATCCATTGGGGTTGAGACTGGTCGCATGGGAGTATTCTCAACCATGTATTTGCCGAATTTGTCCCAGGAGTATTTTGGCTTCTTGGGAAGCAGCCTAGTCCTGGTCGGCTGGTCTTGTATGACCAGTAGGACTGGTTGGTGGTCAGAGCCCGTGTGGTAATCTAGTGTCTCGACGGTGGGGTCGGTTTGAAGCCCATTTACCACCGCGAGATCTATTACGTCCGGGAGATGGTTGGGGTTGTGTGGATAGTGGGTCTGTGTCTCCGGGCCCAGAACCGCATATCCACGTTGCTCAGCATCGTCAAAAAGTCTCCTTCCGTCTGGACAGGTCCTGACGGAGTTCCAACCAATGTGCTTGCAGTTCCAGTCTCCCGCAGCGATGATTGGGCCTGGATAGTCCAGAAGCACATGGACATCTGTCATAGCCAGGCGCACTGCTGGGGGCTTATAAACTGCAACCACACGGTTGGGGATTCCCTCGAGGCAGACCTCTACTCCCAGTGCGTAGATCGACTGGAGATTTGCCGGAGGTGGCAACGGCTAGTGAACCAGTCTTCTTCTTACCATGACGGCTAGGCCTCTAAAGGCGCGACCAGAGTCGCTGAGCTCATCCTGCCGGTATACGAAGAAGTTGGGAATCTTCAGTCGGTCCACTCCTCTCAAATGGGTCTCTGAGATCAAGGCAACGTCCACGTTTTGTTCTTTGAGTAATGCACGAAGAAGACCTATCTTTACTTTAGATAAGCCTTCGGCGTTCCAGTGAACGATCCTAAGAGCCATGAAAATTATGCCCTGAGGATCTTGGCCATTCCTGTTAGAAGCACTGGGACGGGGTTAGAACCTGCCTCCAGTGCCTCCAGGACGTCTTGGATCACTCCGATGGCCACTTTAACCAATGCCTTCTTGGCGGCGTTAGTTGGGTTTGCCTTCTCCTGAGGGGCAGGGGCAGCGGTGGGTTTCAATGCACGTGGAGCCGCCGGCTCTTTAGTCTTCGACTTGGGTAGGTTTGGTGGTGTGGGGTCCTGGGTTGCCCTGTGCCTCCTCCTTTTCCGCTTTTTCTTTTGGCAGCTTTTGGGGTCGTTAGCTGCAGCCATAAGTGAGGCCTTGGCGTTGGTCTCGCCCGTAGGCTCTACAACAGCCCTCTTTGCCTCCGCCTTGGAGGAGGTGCGGGCTGTGGTCCCGGCCTTTTTGTTACGCGTTTCGCGCACAAAAACCGGACAGGCAACATGGTTTGCTGGATGGGGCCAACCACAGTTGGCACAAGTCGCTGGTTCCTCTCTGGGTCTGGGGCAGTCCCGAGCTGGGTGTTCGTCTCCACAACGCACACATGCAATTTTGCGGTGGCACTTGTGTGAGGAGTGGCGGAACTGTTGGCACCGGTGACATTGTGCCGGTCCTTTTTTGCCCCGCCAGGCTTCTATTTTGACTCCAGGCATATTGAGGAGCTCTTTGACTTCGTAGATGCTCGGATTTGGTCTCGGGGTTGCGCTCGAGCTGGGCGAAAAAGATACACCCCGGTCGTCCGCTACGAGCCTGGATGGCACGCACGAACGACTGGGTGTAACCGAGCGAGCGGAGCTCCTCTTCTATAAGGGCTGGGTCCATGTCAACGGGCAGCCCTCGAATCGCTACCTTAAGGCAGCGGTCAGATGAGAGGGAGTAGGAGAACCACGATAGCGGGGTCTCCTTCTCCAGGGCCATGAGATAGGACTGAATGGTCCTGTACTCCTCTCCGGTGTGCGGTATGAAGCAAACCCCACGTCCGTACGGCCGGGCGATAGGGGGGTGTCCGAGCTTCTCCCGGAGGGCGTGAAAGTGCTGAGCCCAGTCCGGGAGTACTTCCACCACAAGCGGCGAGTATCGCTCGCGTTTGGGCTGAGCGGACTGCGGCGCGGGCTGATCGGGTTGCGGCGCGGGCTTGGCTTGGCTCGCTGGTGGAGTGGGCGTCCGCTGTGAAGAGCTCGCCGGTGGTGAGGGGGACAGTGTAGCAGCCGCGTAAGAGGGCTGTGTGTCCATTGCTTCCGGCGTCGGCGTGCTGGTTGTGTGACTGGAGGTGGTGGTGGCGCTTCGCTACTTACGGGCCCCCCTCGAGGGAAGGGAGGGGGAGAGCGCGCACTGCGGGCGGCCAAGGACGTCGGCGGTGCCAGCTCCATGGTTGTCGACGAAGTCCCCGGCGGCGATGGCGAGGAGGTCGCGAGGATTTTCGGTGGTGGTGGCGGTGACACCTGCATGGGCGAGCGTTGCGTAGGGCGTGAGCGTGCTGCTGCCGGTGTGGGCAGCGGCATCCGCGTGTGCCTTCTGATCCCTGCCGACGATACGGTCGCAGGGATCATTAGTGGCGGCGCGTGCGGTAGTGGGTTCGCAGCGAGCGGTTTGGGTGGCGTCGTGCGAGTGGGGGTAGTGTGAGCCCACTCGGTAACCACCAGATCACGCCAGTCACCCTCTGGTGATTTGGGTGGGGCGTGGGCAGCTGAAGTGATCGCAGAAGGCCCCGCTCCGTCAAGGGCGGAGGCCGCAGCGAAGAATTCTTCGCCCCCCACTGGCAAGGGGGGGGGGGGGGGTGCTTGGTGTCGGTGATGGCGCGGCGGAGGCGGTGTTGGACGGGCGCTGTTGATCGACTCGTTCCAGAACACTTAGGAGCATGTCCTGGGGCTTGGTCCTACGGAAGACTTTAGGGCGAAAATGCCCCGGGGGTCGCTTCTTAGCGAAGGGAATCAGTGGGGGTGCCATGACCCCTTATTGACGCACCACACACAGCTAGGAGCGGAATCCTAGCTGGGTGGGCACACCTGGGGGGCGTCCAGGGAATCACCAGACGCCCCCTGCCAGGGCGGCAAATGATCGAACCGACCGAGGTGAAACGGTCATCCCCGATCTCCACCGTGGAGAGCTGGTGAGTCTCCCGACAGGTCCCCCCCTGGGTTACCTCACCCGGCAGAGCAGTGCCGAAGTGTGGGCCCCGGAGGTTCACCGACCTGGAGACACCTACCCGCCGCGGTGTGGGGGAGTGCCCGGTGCGACAGGCGCGGTGTGCAACTAATGGCGGACACCATCAGTTGCACATCAAGACGAAGCGGCAACGGAGGGACGAGAGGGCCGAAGCCCGAAGGCACACAGATAAGCACAGAGTCACAAAGTACCACCTTAGCAACAGGGTGGTCACACAATAGCTCTAGTGTGTATATCCCGTAGTGCTATTACCAGGGATATACACACCCAATATAAGTTAAAGTTGACTCACCCTGTTAGCGGCTGCGTATTAGTTGATAGGTGCAGGTACTCACTCACTCACGTGTGACTCTGGGCCAATCCTGAACGCCGATTGCCTACGCCTTATAAAGCATTGCGTAAACAAGGGACACGAGTGGGGGTAGTGGGGAGCGCAGCGCAGGTGTGCAACTACGTTACCCAATTTATTTATTTATTTATTTTATTTAAAAGAATTACATACTAATCTTAATACTAATTTACAATTTATGTAAGGTGTAACAAAAACCTAATTAGGTTTGTCCGTACACCTACAGATTCGACGGCACTCTGCGACCGCACGCAACTTAGTTCAATATTATTTTCAAATGAATACATACTATGAGGATAAAGCCACGAACAAATCTAAAAAGATCAATTTGGCACACATTGCTGGGAGGCTTGGTTATATTAATTGCAATATCCTTACTTCAACGAGCAATGTATGCCGAAACAATCCCCGAACTGTGATCGAGGCTTTAGCCGACATTACAACTTGAAGCGCACTGAGTGAGACAGATTACAAAACCAGTTGTTAGGAGTAGGGAGCAGCGCGCACACTCAGGGTGTTTCCTTGAAGTGTTACTTTACTTGATTATCGTCTATAAAAAATTGTAATAGTTTATTTTTTATGTTCTTTTCGTTAATAATGATCTTCAATGAATTTGGCAGGTTGTTAATTAGTTTAGGTACAATATATTTTAGAGTCTGTTTTCCATAGAGGTTTTTAAAGCCTGGGACAATTAATTTGGCATTCGTTACGCTGCGGGTTACCTTTCCGTGATTAGCATTGTGTTTGAGTGTTTCATTAAAATAATTCTCAACTAAAATTATATAACTAATTTTGTCTTGGATAGGTATTATTTTACAGAAGGAAAACAGGGCATGATAATTATCTTTATATTTATTTTTTATTTTATAAGGGACTATAGCTTTTAAGATGCGTAATTGTAACTGGTATATCGAGTTAAGGTGTGTTTTAAATGTTCGACCGTAACTGCTAAGTCCGTAGGTTATGGTCGATTCTCCTAATGCTTTGTAGAGTGATAGCAATATTGTGTACGGGACTTTACTTTTGATTAGGGTAAATTTCGCTAATATAGCACGCAGTTTATCACATACGTTGTTTATATACAGAAGGAAGAGGTCCTTGAGTCGATCTGATTTTTTTAGTACCGTACTTATTTCCTGTATAAACAAGTGTTTACTTAGACTTGGTGGACGGTATGCAGCGCACAGAATTGCAGAATATTTTTGTGGAGTGATTATTGTGCCAATTAAACATTCAAAATGCAGTGTTTTTACTTTATCTCATCAATACATCACAATACATCGACTCTTAATCAATGCGTGGCATTTTATTTACAAGAAATATATTTATTTTTTCTAATTACAATAATATTCTCCCACATATTTATCTGTATATTATATAATAATATGTATGTGAGTTTCAGCCCGACTATGAGCAGTCATAACATTGGGCTGCTAGCCGTTTATTCTACCTTTTATTTGTTAAAGATTTCGGCAGCACATCTCGTCTTTGTTAGACAAAATGGTCTACATTGAGATAAGATAGGCGATATGCGATGTCAACGCAGTTTATTTTATCGCTTAATCGTTATGACAGCTACTTGTGACATGATATGTTTTCATTATTTAATTTTACAGGGCTTTGCTAAGCATTATTTTGAGACGCTTTATGTTCTCATGACTTGAACATGAACTATAGTTCTATCTATCTAAAATATGTCAAAATAATCTAGATCCCACTATTTTTTTTTTATTGCGGGCCTATGACAATCACAATCTTTGATCTTACCTATGTCTTCTCAAGGCAAAGTATATTTTATTTTATACGAAAATGTAATCAACCCTGTTTTTTTTTTCTCAACCTTACCTCTATCGTTTTCTTTTCACATTTTACTGCTGGCCAAACCTACCTAAATCGCATCGCACTAACTTCCTTTTACCTACTTTCACCGGAATTCATTGTATTAAATAATCTTATCGAACATTTGCCGAAGGACGGCCCCGTTAGGATCCGACAAAGCATAGTACCAACCCATATCTTTCCATGGGTGTCACAAAAGGTGATTAAGGGCTTATAAACAGAAGGACTGGCAGCAGCCTTTTTTTTCTCTCTCTTTGCATCGTACCATCTTACATACTGCGGTCTTCAATAACAGCGGTCACCTGCCGCAACGCTTACAAGTGTGTTGATCATGGTAAATCTCCTTCTAAGAACCACTTGTTTTTGCTGGAGTTCTGAAGGTAGCTCCTTGTACTGAAGTGGGCGTTTCATGGAATATTACGATCGATCATTTCATAACTAAACTCAATAATAGTAGTCCACTCCTGAGCTAAAGTATATACCTATCGATATTCCACTCGCTTCGACAAGCACGACATTATCTAATTTTCTAATAAAATTATATCAGTCCAGTAATTTTTTGAACCACGAAGTTCTTGTTTTTAAGGTTTCGATTTTTATTTCAATATCATACTCGTACAACCATTAAATCTACTCTTGTAGCTACCTGCCTTATCTTGCGGTTAACTACTGCCATTATCTGCCATTAGTACAGCCCGGATTACAAACATCTAGCCATTCTCTTGTGTGCCTTTTTAGAGTTCCGTATCAAATTATAAATGAAATACAGGATTACTTTATACTTATCCGCCAATAGCAAATCTTTTAGGTTTAAACTTGTACTAAGATATATCTACTTATACTTAAGAGAAAAATTATATTACCTATCACCCTCATGACCTAACTCGTTCCCTATTCGCTCCTAATGCCTATATATCAGTTAATATGAATTATTACCATACTGCCATAAAAGTTGTGGCTTTTAAATCAAGCTTCATTTATTTAAAATCTCATTTAGCAGTTAATTTAACCTTTACCGACTTATCATTATAAACATTTAATGATATGCAGCCTCCTCTGTAATGCGACTCGTTCTTAACCTTTGTAAAGGACTCAAGCTTCGGAGTCGAACCGTAAGCGAAGTCACAATAAATCGCTAGTTAATTTTATCGGCCGCTAGAATTTTAACAAAGAATCATAAAGTTCCCTTTTTTTTATCTTTCGGTAAAGTTTATTTCTAACGTCCGGCTGCATGCTTTGTAGCTATTGTTTAAAGACTTTCGGCTTTCTAAATAACTCAATGAGACGGAGAACACCATTATTATTGCAAGCTTTAAAAGCAAACAACAAAAAATTAAAGCTTATGATATTCAAAGGTCTATTCAGCACATCTGTTTTTAGTTTTAAACCGTGAAATTTTCTGGGTTATCTGCTACCTACTCGGACCCTTGCCGTCAAAAAACTTTCTTTTGTTTCGACCGTTCTTAGAAACAAAACTGCATTTCTTATCGCAGTTTTAAAATTATTCTTAAACTAACTGAGTATTACCTCGCTCACTATTCCAAGCATTTTTAGCCTATAGATGAATACTTCCCTTTTCGTGCTTCGGAAGGCACGTTACCAACGATCTCAGACTTTAGTCTTGGCTTGAAAACTCATAACATCTAAGTCGCTTCAGCTTAACCTAAACAAGCCGCTACCGACCTTTTTTAACCTAACTGATAACTAACCTACCTACCTTAACGCAGTAGTAATCCCTTAGTTTTTTTTTCTTACTTCTGCAATAGCCATACCATTTGAGTACCTCTGTAGATCAACTGCTAGGCTTTGGAATAATCAATTCTAGTAGCTTCTGCTTATAGTTTATGCGATTTTAATCATGAGAGAATCGAACCCTCTATGTTTAAACCAATAAAATTATGGATATGAACGCATTTAGATATGTTGACAGTGCTTACACACTTACTAGCGCTACAATACTGCAAGCTTTTTTTTTATGTTATCCTAGGTCTAGTAATATTGTTCCTCGTGGTCAAGTAGGCCTCATTGTCTCATGGTCTTTTCATAGAACTTGAAACAATACCTATTTAGAACCTCTGGTTATTTATACCTACTTACCCTTTCGTGTTTATCGAAATATTGAACCTAGCCTAACCTTAACGATATTACCTACCTAACAAATTTGTTACGTATCCCTACATTTTAATTGATAGGCTAACCTACACTCGTCATAAATATTTATATAACCGGCAGCCTGACCCGCTCAATCCAATACAATATATCATTGTATTAAGGAATAGATATAGTAAGGCGGGAAAATTATAAGTAATTGAATTTAATATGATATCGATATTCGTTGGCTCTTGTTCGCAAAATTAGGCCCAAATTGCAGGGAGTGGAACGAAACAAGAAAGTAAAACCACTTTGGCGTTTCCCTAACTAACAATTAAATGCTTTAGATAGGTATTGACAATAGGCAGTGACATGAAATATAGGTACAATTAAATCATTACAATTATCGCTTACTTTTATTGTGGCCACAATTACACCTTAAGTTTGCCGTCTCAGATTACGGTTGACACTAGGTTCGACATTGCAATTTATATCAAATGGTGCAAAATATACTAGTCAATCTAATCTCAAATGGCAAACGGTAAATTATATCTATAATTAACAAAATAACATGTTGGTATGCTGATCTGGTAATTAGGCGTTTCCACAATTCACCTTTAGTATACCACTGACTCTACGTTACGGTATTCGTATACCGAATCAAAAAACACACCTCACTCTCTATACCCCTCGTGAGAGGTCGCACAACGAATGCCACGCTGGCAGTTCAACTCTTCGCCAACGCCGCGCGCGCGCCACCGTTACATTCGTAACGTCATTGGTCCTCCGTGCTAAGACACGCGCTTCCTTATTGGTCGAACCCAATGCGCTGCATTTACGCGCCAAAACTGCCTGACCTGAAACTGTTAGTGTGTGTGTTTAAATGTTCCTATACAGGAGCAAACAGATGCGCTTTAAGTCTTAGACCTAAGGCTCTGCTTTGCTAAACAAGATAGTTTTTTATAATATTTGCAATCCAAAGTCAATCCGAACGTTTACCGCGCTTCTTGCGTCTTTGTTCTGTTGCTCAGAACCAGGGCAAGTCTCCGTATGCTTACAGAGAGAAATAATTTCTATTGAAATGATAAAAAAAATATGGTTGGGATTTTATTTTTATCAGCGGCAGGCTTGTCCTATTACACCGTGTGTGTCGTAAAAGGCGACTAAGGGTTAGTGAACAAGAAAATGGGCAGCAGCATTCTTCTGTGTCGCTTTTTACGTGTTTCATATATTTTTCAAATCTATACAAGTATGTAGCCCGTGTGGTGCTGGCAAATAATAGAACCAACCCTTGGGTGTCATAAAAGACAACTAAGGGTTAATATACTCTATCCGCGGTAGCCTATCTAGACTAAAATACAGGGAGCTAGATGAAACAGTGAAACAGCTTATTGCGAGACTGGCCATTCATTTTATTAAAGAAGGTAGACAAATATAAAACTACCTACAATACACACCATTCTCCCCCTAATAATTACAGACAAATATTAAGTTACATAAATTAAAACTTTTCACAGATCTTTCCCCCCAATATGTAAATACCAGATTCTCTAATAGTTTTTTTTGTTCTCTTATAATTATGTATCTTAACTATCTATTATTTTAATCTATGTTTAAATCAAACCCATACTTAACGGTTCACCGGTTTTCGAACTCTAACGGACCTTTGCATCGTTTCCGGGGACTTCGCATTCAGCCGCGTAGGCGCAGCGGGCGATGACGATGCAGTAGGCTGCGGAGTGGTCTCGGGTTTGAAATCACATGCTTCTTCCTGCTCGTTAGAGTCATGGCCGGTTGGTATTGTTTGTGGTATTTGGCGTGCAAAGCCTTCGGTCTCGTTTGAGTTCGAAACCTGAATTTCATCGAAACTCTCTGTACGAGCAATACCCCAAGATAATTAGATTTTGGCCTAGACAAAAATCGGAACCAAGATTTTCTTTTTGTGGTTTATGAAGTCTTGGAAGTAATTACATAATTACTTAAAATTAAGCATATCACCAAATGGGACAAGGCGGCAGATTAAAAAAACCCTATTATATAAATAGTTACTGTGGCAAAAATGCCAACTAAACGAAATGTTTTCTGGGCTCGTTCAATGATAAACTTTTAGTATTTTACAAACTAATTAAGCACCTAAGTTCTTAGGTAAAGCCTAAAATTAAAAAAATACCACTAAAAGTTTTATTTCTTTTTGTCTGCTCGGGCAAAATACATAACTATCTCGTGACTTTTTGTACTTCAAAATTTTGTTGTACTTGATCAAACAGTCATAAAAGTGAACACAATATGTTAAAGCTTTACAGTGGTATAATTATTGAGGGATTTCTCTTTGGCCAAAATAGTTAACTGAATGAAAAGTATTTGATTATACTCTAAAACTGTACTTACGTTGATTTCTTTGAAAATTAAACATTTCAGGCAATAGCGTATCTTTTTATATAAAAATTACATTATGAAGCGCTTTATATCGACCCTAAAGAAGTTGAAAGAAAGTTCATAATTGACATTAACATAGTACACGGCTCGTGATTGCACGGTACGGCAACGTCGCATTGCTTCGCTGTTTTTTTCGGTACGCGCTTCGGAATTTAAAGTTAAACATGAAAGATGAAAATTTACATCGGTTGTAGTAAGCTGAAAATACTTTTGATCTTCTGATCTAAATATATAAAACAGCATGCCCTGACCGACTGACTGACTGACTGGCTGATTCATCAACGCCGAGCCGTAACCGATAAAGCTACAGATGTGAAATTTTGTAAGTAGTTTTTTTGTACGTCAAGACTACACATTAAGAAAGGATTTTCCGAAATTCTTCCCCTGAGGGGTTTAAAAATGGGGTGGAAATTTGTATGAATATTCTACAGGTTTGACATGAGACTCAAAATAATTGTGGATTTGATCTAATGAAAGGGAAAAACCGGCCAAGTGCGAGTCGGACTCGCGCACCAAGGGTTCCGTACCACCACATGATATAAATTATATTAGTTGAAATGTCAGTAACTTACTGTGGTCGGTTTTTGAAGTGAAAACTTCTTCAGCGGCGCTTGGCACTTTTTCAGATGGGGAAAAAATTATTAACTCGCATCAGAAGTCACGTCAGATCTCGGATGAAGTATAGAAATGGATTTGAAAATAAGCATACCAAGTTAGAGTAGGCTCAATATATACAAAAGTTCTAAAGTGTGATAAAGATCAAAACATCTTTTTTGTCTTTGTCATAGCAGGCCTGTCTGTGAAATAGGCAGCTTTTTCCAAGATCAAAGGAGTGCGACTTCTGTAAACTTGTTCACTATTATATATTCTGTGGTCATAGTCTCGGCTTTTTTTCTTGTGCACAACGTGATATGTGCACGACAGACTTGACGTACTGGTTTTGATCGTTATTTAATAGCGAATCCTAAATGTATGAGATCTACATTTCGGATGACAGCTGTCAAACTAAAAATCAATATAACTCGAAAACTACTGACCCTAGACTACTCGTGTGCTGAGACAAATGATAGGTCTCGATGAGATCTACATTTCGGATGACAGCTGTCGAACTAAAAATCGCTATAACTCGAAAACTACTGACCCTAGACTACTCGTGTGCTGAGACAAATGATAGGTTTCGATGAGATCTACATTTCGGATGACAGCTGTCAAACTAAAAATCGCTATATTTCGAAAACTACGGGCCCTAGACTACTCGTGTACCGAGACAAATGATAGGTCTTGATGAGATCTACATTTTGGATGACAGTTGTCAAACCAAAAAACCTCATAACTTGGAAACTACTGACTCTAGAGTAATCGTGTGCTGAGTCAAATGATAGATCTCGATGAGATCTACATTTTGGATGACAGCTGTCAAAGTAAAAATCGCTATAACCTGAAAACTACTGACCCGAGACTACTCATGTGCTGAGACAAATTATACGTCTCGATGAAGAAGTACGCGAGCAATGGCGCGATTGACCCTTACAAAAAGCATAATATTCAAAAATTCAAGTTTTTACTTCTGCCGGCACTCTCGGAGTGCAACCCGTCCTTTTTTGAGTCCGACTCGCACTTGATCAGTTTTTATATTTTATAGCTTATTCAGCGTACAGCCCACTGACAGACATCGACAGAGATCTACCTCCTAGCGGTCCACCCCGGGCAACGGCGCTGCGGGACATCACGTTCTGTGGCGACGGCTGAAGGTCTCTCTCAGCGGTAGTAGGCTTCGGCCGCCTGGCTCGCGACCACCCTCCCGCCGGAGCCCGACGCCAAACAGCTTGTCTGTGTTCCGTCGGTGTGCGGGAGTGCCAGTGCCACTGGGGGATCGGAGGTGGTCAGTTGCGTGGCTTAGGATCGGTCTTGGTCTCTAAGCAAGTCTGTTCCGGGTCTCATACTGGAGGGTAGTGGGATCCGAGGCACGGTCTCTGCCGTTGGCCGACCGCAGGTAGATGGGGGCCCAAGTACCACGAAAGCCGACGTGGGAAAGGCTGCCCCGCCAACTAGCGAAAAATCCAGGAATTCTCCGTCGTGCCAGCTGGCGACTGGACGGGAGGACCCGACGGCCATTTCAGGGGGGCTCGGGCGTTCCCGAAGTCTCCAGGTGAGTTCCCCACTGGTCAGATGAGCCGAAGAGTTTTATTTGATAACCAAGCCGCGTCTCGACCAGTTTCCGTTTCCCCACAACAACAAACTCCCCAATGAAAAAGTCAAAAAAGAAAAAGGTATACAAACGGCGGCACTTCCTCCCACTAAAAGTGCACCTCATTAACATCCGGGGGTTGCACTCCAATCTCGATCCGGTCCACTTCCACCTTGAGACCGAGAAGCCGCACCTATTCTTTTTAACGGAGACGCAGATAGCAACGCCGTCAGACGTGGCGTACCTCAACTACCCGGGTTACTCGTTGGAACACAAGTTTAAAAAACGAGCCGGGGTCTGTGTGTACGTCCGCGATGACATTTGCTATCGGCGTCTCCGTTGCTTTGAAGATTCAGGGTCATCAACACTGTGGATTCTGGTGGACACCGGCATAGAGAAATCTCTCTACGTCGGTGTCTACCGGTCGCACAGCGGTGACCAGGAGACGACCAGGCTCTTTGAGCACCTGTTAGAGAAGGCGGATTGTGCCCAACAACGGTACCCAGCAGCGCAGCTTCATTTTCTGGGGGACTTTAATGCCCACCACAGCGAGTGGTTGTTCCCATACCAGAAAACTGACCATGCTGGGAGAGAGGCGCGCAGGTTTGCATTGTCGCTAGATCTCACCCAGCTGGTGAATGTAGCTACGCGGGTGCCCGATGTAGACGGCCACACGCCCAATTGCTTGGACTTACTTCTGACTACAGATCCAGACAGGCACTCGGTGTCGGTATCAACCCCGCTGGGAACATCCGACCACTGTCTGGTGAAGTCCGTGTCGATCAGCTCTCCTCCGGATGATAGCCCAAGAGGCACGAGGCGATACGAGTCAGCAGATTGGGATGAGATGCGGCACTTCTTTGTATCCTACCCATGGCAGCCAGTGTGTTTTTCTTCGAGCGATCCCTCTTGTTCAGCTGAAGCGGTTGCGGATGTGATACGGCAGGGGATGGAATACTATATTCCGTTCTCCGACATACCGCTCGGTCACAAAGCCCGACCTTGGTTCAATGCGGACTGCGCTCGCGCTGAAGCTCGAATGCAGTCCGCATACCAAGCCTGGGTTCAAGCCCGTGATCGCAAAGTTCGAGCTCGACGGGTTCGCGCGAAGAAAAAGGCATTCAATTATGCTGTAAAGTTCTGTAAGAGGGTGATCCGAAAGGCACGTTACGACCATGTCAGTCGTATAGGGACCAAACTTGAATCCTACCCCTCTGGTAGCAAACAATTTTGGTCCCTATCCAAATCGGTCGAAACAAACTTCTGTCGTCCTACATTACCTCCCCTGCTAAAACCTGACGGGTCGCTAGCTCACTCTGCAACAGAGAAAGCAAATTTATTTGCGTCTCTATTTGCAAGCAATTCTCGTTTAGATGCCGGCTCTTATCAACCACCAACGATTCCTCGCTGTGACTTCGATGTCGGAGGTCACAATACACGCAAAAGAGGTTCGTAGAGTACTCCGAAGCCTAGACGTGAACAAAGCAAGCGGTCCTGATGGAATACCAGCAAAAGTCTTGAGAAACTGTGCGCCTGAGTTGTCTCCTGTGCTAACACGTTTGTACCGCTTCTCTCTAAAAACAAGAACGGTGCCAAAATCTTGGAAGGTTGCCAACGTACAGCCAGTGCCCAAGAAGGGTAGTCGTGCCGACCCCAGCAACTATCGGCCAATCGCCATCACCTCCATACTCTGCAAAGTTATGGAAAGGGTACTCAATGGAAAACTGCTGACATACCTAGAAGCTAACGACCTACTCAGTGACAGTCAGTATGGCTTTCGCCGGGGACGATCAACTGGGGATCTTCTAGTGTATGTCACGCATTGCTGGGGGGAGGCCATCGAGAAATACGGCGAAGCCCTTGCCGTGTCACTAGACATCTCGAAGGCCTTCGACAGTGTATGGCACGCAAGTCTGCTGAGCAAACTTCCTGCATACGGCATTCCCGCTGACTTTTGCTCTTGGATTTCTGACTTCCTGAGCGAACGGTCGATCCGAGTAGTCCTTGATGGCTGCTCCTCTGACCTCGTGGCTATTGATGCCGGGGTTCCTCAGGGGTCGGTCCTCTCTGCGACTCTTTTCCTGCTGCACATCAACGACCTACTTGGTCCTAGTATTGTTGGGTACGCAGATGACAGTACTGTCGTCGAGAGATATATGTCAAGCGCAAAAGCCAGCAGTGACGAAATACGTTCTTTGAGAGAGGGCATGGTAGAGCGTATAAACTCAACCTTAAGTCTTGTCTCCGACTGGGGTGACAAAAATCTGGTAAGTTTTAACGCCACCAAAACGCAGGCGTGTCTGTTCACTGCCAAAAGGAGTCCGTTCAATCTGGCTCCTACTTTTCGAGGTACAACTGTACCAGTTACCGACAGCCTCGAGCTACTTGGCATGAAGTTGTGTGCAAATCTGAACTTCGGCGCTAACATGGAGTCAAAAGCCTAAACTGCGGCAAAAAAGCTGGGCATCCTCAATAAGGTTAAGCGTTACTTCACTCCTGGTCAGCTTCTAGTTTTATATAAAGCCCAAGTCCGATCGTGCATGGAGAATTGCTGTCACCTTTGGGATGGCTCAGCCAAATACCAGCTAGCCGCACTTGACTCGATAGATCGCAGAGCCAAGAAGCTCGTTGGTGATGAGATGCTGGTGAAAACCAAGTTTCACAGTCTGGCCCACCGTCGCAAAGTTGCATGTCTGTCGGTCTTAGATAGATAGATAGATGAATGCTTTATTGCGCCTTTTCGGTCTTCTACAGATTGTACTTCGGAGAGTGTGCTCTAGAGCTCCACGAGCTTATTTCACCATCTCCCTTCTACCATCGGGAGTCCAGACGCACCGCAGGATATCACCCATACTTGGTTGATATTCCGCACATTCGCACAAAGCGCTTTGAGACATCTTTTATAATGCGCACGGCTAAAGAGTGGAATTCTCTGCCTGCGTCTGTGTTCCCGAGTTCATATAACCCGAATCTATTCAAGTCGCGAGTGAATAGGCTTCTTCTGGGTAAGCTCGTTCCATCGTCGACCTCATCTCTGTCTTCAAGACTAGATCGAGGTCAAGAGTAAGCCCATTTTCAATAAAAATAAAAAAAAAGTCAGACAGACATCGGAGGCATATTAGTATGATCCCGTTTTTCACCCTATGGGTACGGAAACATAAATTCTGAAATAATATAAGTTTACAACCTTTCTCGCAACCAATTAACGCTAGCTTCCATTTCAAGTACATTCTTATTAAAGAGGGGTCAAGATTGGAGGGTCAAGAGCAAAAGCTTAGCACGCTAGTCCGACTCGCACTTCCCCAGTTTTTTGTAGCTTGAGTGGTCTGCAAGTGTCTGGCTGCCTGCTTGTACAAACAACAACACTTCAAACTTCAACACTTCTTCCATGGAAGAGAGAAAATATCATTGTGGGAAGATAGATATCATCTTCTCACAATGATATTTTCTCTCTTCCATGGACTGTTTGAAGTGTTGTTGTTTGTACAAGCAGGCAGCCAGACTCTTGCAGCCCACTCTAGCTACTTGGACTGTTGAAATAAGAACACTAAAAAGTCTAATATTATGTCAGGCTTGACATACTCTTGACATTACGTACACGAAAAAAGTCTCGGGGCGCACGGTACGCCATACTGGTTCCAAAGAATATATAATATTACGCCGGTTCTCGCTCGCTTGACGCGATCTATTGAATTAAAAATCAACTTTTTTAACTTTTGATAATTATGCTTAATTTTATAAATAAAGGAAAGAATACATGATGAAATCTGTAATTAAACAAAAGTTTTTCAGTTGGTATTTTTGCTTCAACATAAAATACGAAAATATTTAACTTAAGATTAATATGCTTAATTTTAGGTAATTTGCTCAAAAACTGTGTTGGAAAGTCAATCAAATTTAAAATAATTTGGTTGCCATTTTTGCCTAGACTTTTATGTAACTTGCATACAAATTTGCTAATAAAAAATATGCGCAAATATTTTTTGCTTAGTTTTAATTGAAGTAGGTACCTTGGAACCCACATCAAAAGTTTACCCCAACAGATATTAGTTACGATTTTTGGCTTGACTTCACATGCATAAACAAACAAGAAAAATGATTTTCTGGAGAATCTAAAAGCCAGCCAACTCATTAAAATTTATTTTTCACATAAGTGTTCCACCACCTATTACAATACATAGCAACTTTATAGTAAGTTGACGGTTTCGATTAATGTCCAGCCAATTAAAAATTACAGCTTCAGGACTCGGCCTCACACATTCATACTTATGTATTGTATCTGCTGACTACAACATTTTCACTTTACATGACAGTGGCAATTAAACCTTCCTTGCAAACGCACGCGTCACTCTTTTACTTTAACTTACCCTTAACAACATCGTGTAGGGCCATCCCCTACATTTTTGGTCCTTCGAGCCTCAGTGCCTGTGTTCTTGTGCGGTAGCGGATCGTTTCACCGGCCTCCCAGAAGCGGGTCTCACCGGTGGGATTGAGAAGTCACACATGCCGTATGAGAGTGCAAGCGCACTGCACAAACAACCAGTGCAATTTGGATTACTCAAGTTTTGTGTGATCTTTCAACAATTACACTACATCTAACATCTACGCTCAGGTGAGCTAACATCTAACATTACAACGCATAACTGGATTTTCTTCGTGATGGAGGCGCTCTTCGCACGTCAATACGAGATAACTGCTTCAATTGAGAGGATAATCTCATACTTCAAAAAGGATTCTCAAACACGAAAAACAGCTGAATATCTAAAAACGAGGGTGGAGACCTTACAAACCTTATGGAGTGAGTTTGTGTTCAACGATGATCTGCTGCGAGAAGAGGAAGATCAATCGCATACTTACTTCACTGCCGACAAGTTCAACGTTCTGAAACAATTATATGACAGCGGTCTTCAGCAAATACAATCGACAAAAGCCTCTACCAAGCCCAACGCCGACGGCGGCTCTGGCGGCAGCGGTTCCGGTAGTACGGGATCTCCTTCTAAATCTGATGAATTAAAAAGCCATCAAAAAACCAACTTCCGAGCCCTAAATCGGGTAATTAAAACATTGTCGCCAATGAACTAACAGAAAGCTGGGAGATTGAAGATAAGCTTCAATCGCTTCAATCACGCTGGAGAGCAATTGACGAGCTACACTGGCAGATAGACAACCTACTAAAAGGTACAGACGAAATTTATGATAAGGAATTTTCTCTTCACGAAAAGTTGTTTGAAAGTTACAAGACCGATTTACACCGCAAGTTGAACTCTGTTAAACATCGACAGGGAGCGACCCCACACGTCGAAATACCTACATTTACTGGTAACTATGCCAACTGGCCAGTCTTCTCGGATCTCTACTGTGAGGCCATTCATAACAACCCAACTCTAAGCAAAACTCAGAAGATGCAACACCTCAAGGTCAAGCTGAGAGGCGAAGCCGAGCGGATTGTCCAATACCTAACAATTTCTGCGGAAAACTATGATTCCTGCTGGGAAATACTTAACCGCAGATACAACAACGTCCAACTCCTATTTACTAAACTCATGCAAACTTTCATGAATCAACCTACGATGCAGAAACATTCAGCGCATGAAATAAAACGTCTGCATGACGTCAGCTTAGAAACGTTTCACGCTATACACAATCTTGGGGTGGACACTTCAACATGGGATCCGATCTTGGTGCACATTATTACTGAGAAAATGGAGTCTGAAACATATACAGCATACATGGACGCTCGACAAAACAAACGTGATTTGCCTTCATTCGAAGAATTGATAACTTTTCTCGAATGTTAATTCACTGCGCTTGAGCCTTTAAACAAAAAAGGCAAGCCGAACAAAACAACATCTACAACATCAACTTCGTCATCGGCGTCATCGCCAAGGGACACCGAGCACAAACATAATAACAACGCCAACTATGATACAAAGTTCAGCAAACAATATAGAACATACGCTATACGCGACTGTCCTCTGTGCAAGGCAAAGAACCACGTGCTAATTACATACAAAAAGTTTTTAAACATGACACCAGATACAAAAATGAACACGATAAAGTCACTGGCTGTATGCGAAAACTGCCTGTTTTATCATAAAAATAATTGCACTTCTACAAATATGTAACGTGTGTAACAGCGCTCATCACTCTATTCTACATGACATGCTATGTAAAACCGACACCGCGTCAAATAACCATGCAAATGCAACTCAGCAGTCAACCTCGACGCAAAATTCCACACCGGGTAAATCGTACCACGCGGTTCGTAATTATGATGAAATACTACTCGCTACTGTGGAACTGAAAATTCGATCAAAGGATGGAACATTTACAAAAATGAGATGTCTTATCGATCAGGGATCCCAAGTCAATTTAATAACCGAGTCAGCTGCTCAACGCTTGGGCCTTGAAAGGTGTCGTCAAAATTCATAAATTTTCGTCGTCGGTACAACTGCCACACACAGCAACGGGGTTGTACAGTTAATCTGCGAGTCTCTGTATAACAACTATACATTCGTCACTGAAGCTCTGGTGATGCCAAAAGTTATAGGAAACTTACCTAGCTTTACATTTGAGAAAAAATCTTGGTCTCATCTACATAACATAAACCTGGCCGACCCAGACTACAACATCTGCAGACCGGTAGACCTGTTACTCGATGCCAAGGTCTACGCGGAAATCATCATGGACGGCATACTACGCGGTCCAGCTAACGCACCGATAGCTCAGCAAACACAGCTCGGCTGGATTCTGATCGGCAGTGTGAAAACGTTTAACTGCCATGCCGTCCTAAACAATCTCGAAGAAATCTCGCAATACTGGGAGATGGAAGAGATATCAAAACCTACTAGTAACATGACATCTGGTGACGAGTATTGCGAAACCTTATATCAAAACATAACTACGCGACAAAGCGACGGGCGCTATGAAGTGAAGCTGCCTATGAAACCCAACTTTGAAGAGCATCTACAGCCTTACAAGCCGCAGGCACACAGCAAACAGCTTGAAAAAAGATTCGCCAAAGACAACAATATTGCTGAAAAATACAAGCAATTCATGATTGAATATTTACGACTTGGACATATGAAGCTATGCACCGATCCACGTGACATAAGCTCCTATCTCCCTTATCATAGTGTGATAAAGCTCGACTCACTAACGACTCAATTTCGTACTGTTTTCAACGCTAGTTACAAAAACAAAACAGGCCTAAGTCTGAACGAATTGATGGAATGTGGCCCCAACCTCCAAAAAGATCTACAAAGCATGATATTATTATGGCGTACATTTCAGTATGTATACACAGCCGACATCGAAAAATTCTATCGCCAAATACGTGTGAAAGAGGAAGATCAACATCTCCAAAAAATAGTATGGCACGAATCAACGAGCGATGAAATCCGAGACTATCAGCTGTGCACGGTCACGTACGGAACTAAGGCGGCGCCCTATCTCGCCATGCGAACAATGAAACAATTAGTCCTCGATGATGGGCACAAGTACCCACTAGCAGTGGATATTTTGAACAACCAACTGTACGTCGACGATCTGCTTGGCGGCAGTAACAACATCATAGAAGCCAAAACCGCACAACAACAATTTAATCAACATTTTACGCTGTGGCGGTTTTAACCTACAAAAATGGGCCACAAATGACGTCCGCTTACTAGAAAATTTATCTGAAAATTTGATCAGTCAAAATATGTTTGACTTCAAGCACGCTGAAACAAACAAAACTCTCTGACTCTCGTGGAATCCACACACCGACAACTTCACATACCAATGCGCGCTCTCCACTAGAGATGACAATAAGTGCACTACAAAACGAGCATTACTGTCTAACATATCGAAGTTATTCGATACACTCGGCTGGCTTTCGCCAATCACGATAAAAGGCAAGATCATATTCCAAAAAGTGTGGAAAGAAGACTTGCACTGGGACGATGAACTTCCTAACGAACTGCAGCTGGAATGGAATATATTAAAAGAAGATCTACCAAACATAACCAAAATTTCGATAAATCGATGGATTGGTAACAACGAAAAGCCCTTCGAACTGCACGGATTCTGTGACGCTTCTGAGAAGGCATATGGCTGCGTCATTTACTGTAAATCCATAAGTGACGATGGGCAGCCGAAGACAAAGCTTGTGGCGGCAAAAACTAAATTAGCGCCACTTCACAAGGTCGTGTCATTGCCGCGTTTGGAATTGGCCGGCTCATTACTTTTGTCTAATCTAATGAAAAAGATTATAGACTCCACAAACATTCAGAATAGAACATATACCATACATGGATGGACTGACTCTATAGTTGTTCTGGGATGGCTGCAAGGAGACATCGGACGCTGGAAGACCTTCGTCGCTAATCAAGTCGCATCCATCAGAGACACCATGCCTTCATCATGTTGGAAACACGTGAAGTCAGAAGACAACCCCGCAGATTGCACCAGCCGGGGTATGTTGCCATCGCAACTTATCACGCATAACCTGTGGTGGGATGGGCCAGAATGGCTAATAACCAATAATACACCACAACAACCTGCATCATACACCTCGATCCAGGAAGAAGAAAAAAAGTCTAAGGTGTGTCATACCAAACAGATAAACAACCAAAGCGTAATAATCGAGTCGTGTCTAGAGCGCTATAGCTCGATGGATCGGGCAACGCGTATACTGGCATGGGTATTGCGCTTCGTTTACAACTTACGGTACACTGATAACAAGCGCACTGCGAACTTGAGTGTAAATGAAATACGATGCGCACATGATTCAATCATCAAGTCTGTGCAACAGAAACATTTTAAGGAAGACTTAGAACAACTTTCTACGAAAAACAAACTAAAACGAAAAAGTCAACTACTTAATTTGAATCCATGGATCGACAATGACGGAATTTTGAGAGTTGGCGGTCGACTTAGACATTCTGACCTACGCAACCAGCACAAATATCCCATGATTGTACCCCACAATGACCGACTGAGTATACTGCTAATAAATTGGGCACACAGCACTAGACTACATGGGGGTGCTAGACTTACATTAAATTACCTTTGGACGAAGTATTGGATGCTCGGTGGCATGAGTGCAGTTAAACGTCAACTACGAAAATGTACAAAATGCCTAAGGTTCAGCCTTGGCACGCTATGGAAGCTTACTGAAAACATGCATAAGGACTTCTGGAGAAAATGGTCCACAGAGTACCTCCAGACTCTACAAACACGCAGTAAATGGAACTACCCTGAAAGAGACCTTAAAGTTAACGACTTGGTGATTATAAAGGAGGACAACATTCCGCCTGCTCGTTGGCTGCTGGGGAGGGTCATACTGACTCATCCTGGTGACGATGGCCGCGTCCGGGTAGTAACTCTGAAAACAAAAAACAACAATGGAGTTAAACGTCCTGTGAACAAGCTGGTGTAATTACCTGTCGAACCTCAGGAACAGCCTCAGTCTGGAACACCGGAAAAAATGTAACAGAAAACTGAAACGAAAACAAACCACAGAGAACAACGAAACAAAAATATAAAGAAAAAAGGATTCAAACCACTTACCTTATTCACACTGCTACTGACAATGTGTGTAACAATCACATTTAAACAAACTCCGCATGCTGTGGAAGTGACAACCCTACACGAAAATCAGCCCGTGTAATTTGATAAAGTCGCCGACATGCATATTATTCAGGACGAGTGGAAGATGGTTGTATACTACAACTTATCCACTTATTGGCATAGCTTTGCGAACGTGAAGTACAACATTGATCTACTAGACGATCTTAGGAAAGACGAACTTGCTTTCAAGGTCATCACATCTCAACTACGTCACGAAGTGTCGGAGTTACAACATTACAATGACATGTTGACAAACGAACACGGCAGAAGATACAAGCGAGGTCTGATCAATGGAATTGGATATGTAGCCAATCAACTATTTGGCATCCTTGACGAACAGTTTGCTATTAAATACGAAAAGGATATCCAAACAATAAAGCAGAACGAAAATCATCTAATCAATTTATACAAACAACAAACCTCAATAATTGAAGGAGAATACAACATATTGAAACGAAATGAGGAAAACATGATCAAACAATTCGCCAGTATAAGTCAACAAATGTCTCATCTCAACAACATGATACAAGATGAACACAACAAGTCCATGTACATAACCGCAGCAACCCTAACGGCAAGTTTGGTTATTGAAAACCTGCGTCGCCTGCAACAACAACTTTTGGATCTCGTTACTGATGTACGCAGCGGTCGCATGGACACGCACTTATTAAAACCTGAAGAGTTTGAGAGCCAACTCAACGTCATAGCGGCTCAAATTCCAAGCGACATAACTCTCCCATGTGTTGGAAGTCAACAAGAATGCGTACGTGAAATGTACAAGCTTTCAAGAGTACACGTCAGATTGACCAACTATCTTATATTTGAAATTAGCTTCCTCTGTTGAACATTGAACCTTTTGAACTTGATAAGGTCATACCTATCCCAAAAATAAGTCATCAGACCTTGACAGTAAGATACATCAAGCCTACAGCCAAATATGCAGCCTTGAACCTAAGAAAGGACATGATTATCCCCATGGAGGAATACGATGTAAACACCGACTGTATAACATTCCGAGAGAACAAGTTACTATGCAGGCTTAATTTTCCTATACATACAACTACAAAGGAGCTATCTACACTCTGTGAATCGCAAATTATAAACAATCATAACTTATCGGGCTGCGACACTACCGTGAAAGCTTGCACCGACGAGTGGATCAAGTTACATAGTCGCACAGCTTGGCTGTTTACATGTTATAGCGAGTGTACCGTACGTATATTTTGCAAGGACGCTATTGTGACGTCAGAAAACCTACGAGGCACAGGAATAATTCAAATATGGCCTGGCTGCATGCCAAAGAGAGACAACATAATCATACACTCGTCACAAACATACCGCACAGAAGTATCTATTAATGAGAACCTGACTTATCCCTACCTATCTGAATCGGGAGTTAACAACATTTTGAAGGTCATGAATTACACCTATATTCCTGAAGCCCATGAAAAACAGTTCAATGACCTGCATAGTCAAATACAAGCTGTAAAAGCATCTCAGAAAAATCTAAATACGCTCAGCAGCTTCCATGATGCACATCATTACACATCATATGCTCTCATTGGAACGGTGGGAGTCATAGCTATTACCATCTGGATATGGTTTAGAGTGAAACGGTGTAAGAAAACCCACGTTTCTCAGGACATAGAGCTACAGAAAGTTGAACGCACTACGGCTGAGACGGAACGCACGGAGCCACGTACCGCGCCGAGGAGAACCGTCGACCGGCAGACATCCACACGGGTCAACCGACAAACATCGCCGTAAACTTAGTGTTATTTTAAGCATTTTTCGTTATATTTTAAGATAATTTTCTTGTTCTTTTTAAAATTCGGCAGCATGTACGAGCAAGCTCACACATTCATACTTACTTATGTATTGTATCTGCTGAATACAACATTTTTACTTTACATGACAGTGGCAATTAAACCTTCCTTGCAAACGCACGCGTCACTCTTTTACTTTAACTTACCCTTAACAACATCGTGTAGGGCCAGCCCCTACACTCTCATTTGTTAATTTTTTTGTAATTGGTCAATGTGTTTTATGGATCTTATTTCCGTATTTTACATAATAAGTCAATGGACCAATACGGTCACCGATCACTCCTTTTTCCCAGGATGCAATATTGCCTCTAAATAATTTTAAAAAAACTTCATCACCTACATTGAACGACCGTTCCTTTCCACACTTTTTGTGTTCTTTTTGCTTAATTTGTTTTTGGAGGACAAAATCGCGTGTTGTTGGTCTTAGTAAATCGAACGTTGTACGTACATTTTTACCCAGTAATAGGCTAGCGGGAGTATGTCCCGTAATAGTGTGTGGTGTAGACCTGTACACCAATAAAAATTGTGCTAAAGCCAAATCTGTATCTACCCTGTCGTGGATTGCCTTCTTTAATACAGTTTTAATTATTTTAACGGCGTTTCCCGCGGCTCCGTTGCTACTAGGTTTGTATGGACTGGTCGTCATATGTTTTATACCGTGGTTGGATAAATATTCTTTAAAATCCTTACCATTAGTATGTCAAGATCGTAGCAGGTGGAGAACTGTGGTCTCTGCCTACCCCAACGGGAACAAGGCGTGATGTTATGTATGTATGTATGTATTAAATGGGGGTCCATTGTCAGACACCAACGTGTATGGGAGGCCAAACTGTGCAAATAAGTGACTTAACTTACCTATCGTTTGTCGCGCCGACGTACTCGGAACTCTGAACGCCTCAATCCACTTAGAGTGGGCATCCGTTACGACCAAATAATATATAGTATTACCAGCCATCGAAAAAAAATCTGCGTGTTAACGATAGCAAGGCTCCTGGGGCCAGAGCCAGGGATGCAGCGGTGCAGCGGGGGGCGCGGCTCGCTCGCGTCCGCAAGTCTCACACGCATTACAAATACCTTCTATTGCTATGTCTATACCGGGCCAGTAAACATAATTGCGTGCCAAATTTTTACACTTAACCACAGACCTAGCAAAAGCGCGCTAATATCTATGCACCTCACTATACCCTGATGAGTCGTGTGTATTTGCTTTAGAATTTCACCTCTTAAACTACTCGGGATAACAACGCGGTGCCCATACAGGATGCACCCTTGTTCAATGCTTAAAAATTGTTTAATTTTAAAATAAGGTTTTAAATCATCCGAGTCACAATACTGCCAGTTCGTTTTGATATTTTTTATCACTTTTTGTTGTGCGATATCTTCTTCCGTAGCCTTCGCAATTTGTTTAAAACTCAGTGGGGTAAATTTGTCTATAAAATTTATGTAAGAATCTACTCGAGTCTTTTCATTGTTTTCGGGGACGGTAATTCTAGACAAACAATCCGCTACGCAATTTTCTTGTGACCCGATACATTTCACTTTGTAATTGTATGCTCCCAAAATTACTGCCCACCGCTGGAGACGACTAGCTGCCATTAACGGAACCCCTTTTTTTTCGTTAAATATTGCTGCCAGCGGCTTACAATCTGTTACTAGGATAAATTCTCGCCCGTAAATATAATCGTGAAATTAAGTGACTCCGAAAATCACAGCTAACCCCTCCCGACAAATCTGTGCATAGTTTTTTTCAGCATCTGTCAGTGTGCGCGATACATGCAGCACCGGCCGCTCCACGCCTTCGACACCGCGCTGTGACATCACTGCAGAGACCCCATGCGGGGAGGCATCGCACGTCACTATACTGACCAGGGCCGGATTAAAATTTGATAGCATTAAGCTATTTTTTAAAGCATTTTTTACACTTATAAATGCATTGTTACAATCTTTCGTCCATTTAAAATTGATACTTTTCTTTAGCAACTCATACAAGGGGCTTAAAGTGTCACTTAAATTCTTTACAAATTTGCCATAATAGTTTACCAATCCCAAAAATGCTTTAAGTTCTCTTTTATTCCCGGGAATCGGTGTGTTCACCACTGCATCGATTTTTTTACGATCAGTATGTAACCCGTTTGCATCAATGTTGTATCCTAAATAGGAAATACTTTTTTGAAAAAAAAACTACATTTCCTTGTTTCAACCCTCAATCCTGCCTCAGACAAAAATCTAAACACATATTGGAGTCTGACCCACAAGTCATTATAATCCACTCCACTGACGGTTAGGTCATCCAGATAACAAGTTACAAATGACATTCTGAATAACTGATCCATTATTCTTTGAAATTTATTCGGCGCGCACTTAATGCCAAAAGGAAGCCTATTAAAGCAAAACATACCCTGTTGTGTGACGATATTAAGAGGGCGCGGCGAGCGACGTTGTCTATTCTTGCACTCTGTTAATTTAATTGTTTTATCTTATTTTTTTATTATTTCTGACCAAATATTCGTTTTAAATATCCTATCTTTGTGACAATTTGTGAAAATTTCAACATAATCAAGCGTTATGGCACCAACAACAAGAAATCAAGTAACTAAAGATCAGCTGACGACTGTTATTTTGAACTTGGAGAAGAAAATTGCCGGAATAATTACAAATATAGACAAAAACAACACTATTCTGGCTTCTTAAGGCATACTGATACAAAATCAAGGTGAGTTACTTTCTAATAATACAAAGAAAGTCTGTGAGTTGATATTGAAATTGTTAAAAATTTAACCGTTACGACGCCTACCTTGCCCTTCCAAAATATTGACAAAAATGAAGTAAGCCTAAACTCACCCAGTGTGAACGAGCAAAGAAACACTGATGTCATCCCATCAAGGCTACAAACCACAGGTAGCCCCCCTTGTAACTCAGGACCATTGGGATTGACCCTTTATGGCGAAACGGCTGACACAACACTAACGTCTAATGTGATTGGTAAATACCTACCGTCACCGTTAACAACAACACTGAACACTCAGAAGAAAGACACTGGTACCACTGGTGATAAAATTGGAAGCAGCGTCAGCAGCGCCCAGGCCATCGCAAATGGCCCCTCAACAATTTGTGCAAAGGTTCAGTCGCCTCGACGCTGGGAAACAATTCCTGCTGCTCCACGTCCAGTTCTGCCAGTTGCATCATCACCAAAGGATAATGACCCAGATCCTCAGCTGTCACAGCAACGTTCTGCTAACTTGACCACTCTTAAAGCAGCTCCACTGCGTATTGTAAGCCTCCATCTATTTAACTTCAGCGAGGGCACGCGGCCAGACGACATCACTAGCTACTTAAAATCCACCATCAAGGTATGCGGCGTAAAATGTGAACAATTGCCGACGAGAGGAAATTACACTTCGTTTAAACTCGATGTTCCAACCACAATGGTGCGGGCAGTCCGTGACTCAAAGATCTGGCCTGATGGAGTGTCGATTCGGAAATTTAATGTAATAAACGCAAAAAACTTAACGCCGGGCAAAGTAAACAAACACGGCTAGATCACGTGCCAAGCGCCGGTAGCAGAAATTTAAAAAATACTTTGACAATTATTCACCAAAATGTACGTTCAATAACAAGTAAAACTGGATTATTAACAAATAAATATCACCCGGATGTACTAGCATGTTCGGAAATATGGGTTAGAAGCAATGAAATACGACGCGTGGCGCTCAGCGGGTACGAACTTGCGAATGACTACTGTCGTCAGCGTATCGAGCACGGCGGGGTCGCAATCTACGTAAAGCACGGTACACAATTTAAAGAACGAAAGGACTTGCAAAACCACGCTGTCGAATTTCATTGCGATCTCACGGCAATTGAAATACTTCCCTTAAATTTAATAATAATTTGTTGCTATAGATCTGGAAAGGGCGATTTTAAAATATTCTCGAATGTTATCGAATTATTACTTAGCCAAATAATTGACGAAAACAAAAGGTATATTTGAGTCGGTGACATAAACGTCGATTTTTTGTGTAGTAATAATTTGCAACAGCAACTTGAGGAACTGCTATGTTGCTACAGTACAAGAAATATTATAGATTTCCCTACTCATTTCCCGACCCATTATATTAATATACATTTCCCAATAAAGAAAATTCGTATCAAAAAAGGTAATGATGTCCCTTGGTCAAGTGGCGAGTTACATACATTCATAAAAAAATTCGAAGATTTATACATACATACATACATACATAACATCACGCCTCTTTCCCGTTGGGGTAGGCAGAGACCACAGTCCTCCACCTGCTACGATCTTGACATACTTCCCTTGCTTCCTGTACTTTCATCAATCCTTTCATACATGCTCGTCGGTTTAGGGTACTTTTAACCTGGCCTTTATTCAGAACGTCCTGAGATTTATGCGAATTGAGAAAACAACACCCTCAAAATTCTAATGACTTATATTGTTTTATCGACCACTATGCCAACTTAATAAAGACCACTAGCCTACGTGATCGTATCTATGTTGAAAAACGGTTATGTAAGGCCAAAAACCCGGCGAAGGAAGTCTGGCGAATCGTGAATGACGAAGTTGCACCTAAAGGTCCTAGGCATGGGCAGTTAAATATAAAACATAATGGTTTAGATTTAGCCGGGTAGCCAAATGCCGGATTGTATTAACAACCATTTCTTAAATGTAGCATCAGCTTATGCAGCTCCTTGTGATACGGAACAGGCCACTGGACATCTATTTAATCATTTATCAGGATCCGAGATACCTGATCTTACAATGCCATTGGTAAACAAAAACATGCTAAATAGAATACTTAAACTTATGCTTAAATCTCCTAACACGTTGGACGTATATGACATGTCATTCAATATATTGTTGTCGATCTGGCCAGTTCTTGTAGATTTGTTAGTCATATTGATTCGTGAGATGTTTGAAAGAGGAATTTATCCCGATATCCTAAAAAGCACAAGGGTGTGTCCTATTTATAAAGGAAAGGGTGATAAAACTAGCGTTGATAGCCACAGACCGATCACTATTGTCCCTAACATATCTAAGATCGCAGAATCCCTCATATCTCAGCAGGTTATGCAACACCTAGAAACTAACAATCTGTTATGCACTACGCAATATGCGTACCGTAAAACAAAGTCAACGACAGCAGCTGCTCATAAAGTGATTGATTCTGTACTTACGTCAATAGATGAAAAGTATAAAACTGCTGGGATATTCTGCGATCTAAGTAAAGCATTTGATGTATTTGAAAACAACCTTCTATTAGACAAACTACGCCACTATGGCTAGTATAGTATGGGTCGTCGCGCGGACGGGCAACCGTGTACATTGTTGCGTTTTTCCCCCGCAAAATTAAATCATTTAAAATAGTTCACCTTTGATTTAGGAAGTGAGAGTTAGTTAAAAAGTTGACTGTATCAAAGTGAAGTGCAAAGTGATAAAGTTATGACATAGGACCAGGAAGATAATTGTGGATTTCTATCTCTAAATAAACCCCTGACCCTCGAGCCTAAAATTGCGTGATTTTGGCGGGAATTTAGTGCGCGCTTGTGCTCGCGACTCGCAACCGGTCACTGACCTTGCACCTGTACGCAGTTGTGGTTCCTGGAACTATCGGTACCTACTTATCTAATGCCTGGATTATCGACTAGGTATATTTACGAAGAGTAAGGAAGGACTAATCTCGTATCTGCATGAGTACCTCTGAACTTATTGAGCACTGATTTTCGGTTTGCTTTTACTTGAAAAGATTTCAAAATGGAAAAATGCAAATGCTGTAATAATAATCTGCCGGCTAAGGAAATGATAAAGTGCGCTGCATGTAAGGATATTTTAACCATACTTGTCTAAATTGGGATAAAGAGCTCTTTGCTAAAACACTAAAACAGCAAAAGTATAACTGGCTTTGCTCTAATTGCTCTACTAGTACTCGCCGCAAAACTGATTCCAGCAACTCGTCGGCGCAAGCTGCGCTTGTTGACAAATCTACGATGAATACTGTGGGTGATTCTAGCTCTCCATCTATAGCAAATAACAATAGTTTTTCGCAACGCATGCTGGAGCAAATTGGAGATATTCTAGATGCGAAACTTCAAGTCTTTCAGGTTACACTATTTGAAAACTTGCGCTCTACTCTTAAGGGTGAGCTCAACTTAGTGCTTAACACTGCCATAGACCAACTGAAGAGTGATTTCAATGAAACCGTTGATTTTCTATCTGCAGAGCAGACCGATCTAAAAGCTAAAATGTCTGAAATAGATAAAACATTAATAGAGCTGCAAAGCAAAAACAGCAAGCTTCAGGAAGAAGTACAACCTTAGAGCGTCGCCTTAATAAATCTGAGATTATTCCTCTCCAAAACGAAGTTTCAATCCTAAAAACTGAATTAAACATGCGTGCGCAGTCGTCGCTAAAGAACGAAATAGAAATTTCTGGCATTATAGAAAGCGATAATGAAAATCTGCATCACTCAGTATTAGTTACGGCTCGAAAAATAGGTATTAACTTGGAAGACTACGATATTGACTGCATCACAAGAGTCGGACCGAAACCGAAACGCATTAATCCTGGAATCGAATCCGAGAACAGCCCCGGGTCAGCTATGGAAAGGCAGTTCTCTAGGCCAGTTGTAGTTAGCTTTACTAGGAAGGCTCGTCGTGATGAGTTTCTGAGAGCGTCAAAGTCGAGAAAAGATTTGACAAATAAAGACATCGAGATCTGTGACTCAACGCAGAAAATTTACGTCAACGAGCGTCTCACCAAAGAAAACCGCCAGTTATTTCGAGCTGCCAGAAACCGTGCTAACGAAACCCACTACAAACACTGCTGGACCAGCAACGGAGTCATTTATGTTCGCAAATCAGATGGGAGATTCTTTCCTGCTATACCCATCTATTCTCTTACTGATCTGGAGGATAAACTCCCCCTTCAGCCTACACTTTTTAGCTCCTCAAACTTACAGCAACAATATTAGCTCCGGTGTTAATTTAATTTTTACTGTTGTGCTTTATTTGTATCAACGTTTTCAACCGTTAAGTTTTTCTATTCTTGTATTCAATTTGCAAATATCAGCATTTGTCCTGAGTCATCTATTACTAGTCACATTTAATCCAATGGAGAGTCTGAGCGTGAACAAAATCAAGGTAATTTTCACAATTCATAAATTTTCTCCTGGTTAAATGGCTCTAACAATGCTTGATTTGGAAACAGAGATTGACAATTCACTGCATGTTCAGTGTCATGCTCTGGACTCTCTTGAACAGTGCAAGAATGTACTTACCTCTAGTTACACATATAAAATCCTAACTTTTAATATAAGAAGCCTTCAGAAAAACTTTTCAGTTTTCTCGTAGGCATGCACAGATTGGACTTAAATATTGATATAATTATTTTGACTGAATGTCATCTAAAAGAAAACTTTTTAATTCGAGCTATTGCTGGCTACAATTACTATTATTCTAAAAATAATATAAATAATAACGGTGGTGTGGTTGTGTATATTAAAGAAAATGTAGATGCCAATGTAACGGAGCCTGAAATTCTCGATGCAAACAGTTTACTGATAACTTTTCAAAACTCTTTTTCTGTCCTAGGTATTTACCGCTCTCCTTCATTTAGCAACATTAATAACTTCTTGACTTCTCTAGAAAAAAGTATAAATGCCCTTAACAACAATCATAAATTGATTTTGGCTGGTGATTTAAATATCAACATTAACGCGGATGCCGTTAGTGAGCATAGTCAAGCTCTGGAATACTTATGCCTCACTGCAGAATTAGGACTTAAGCCGGTAATTAGCACTCCAACAAGAGGCAGCTCTTGTATCGATCATATTTTTGTTTCTTCAAGTATGCAGGCTGTAGGTGTGGCATGCAAAACTGACATTACCGATCACGACTTTGTTTTAGCTGGAATCACAACAAATCCTCTTAAACGAAAAATCAAACTTGCTAGACACAAAGTTGTAAAGGATGTTGATTCAATAATAGATGATTTGAAAAAGTTTGATTGGACCCCTCTGTATTCAATGCGAAATGTCACCGACGTAGTTTCTTATTTTATGAAGATCCTAAATAGAACCACTGAAAAACACTCTAAAACTGTAAAAGTGGGTCGCAAGTTTTCAAATAGGAAAGAATGGGTTACGCCGGGGTTGATTCGCTGCATGATTCATAGAGAAAAGTTACACCTAGAACTAAGGAAGGATCCTGAAAACGAATTCTTATCCTTAATTTACAAACGATATCGTAACTTCTACAACGAACTTCGCAAAAAACTTAAATCCGATTATGATAGCGCTCAGCTATCTAAAAACAGAAAATCCCCCAAAAAACTGTGGTATACAATCAATGATATATGCTGCCTAGGATCCAAAAAGGACAAGTCATCATCTCTACTCAACGCAAAAGAGACCGCTAAAAAATCTCTGACACACTGCAATTCATTTTTTGCTAACGTGGGGCGTAAACTAGCTGCTAACATAAAAACAAACATTAATAGAGATGAAGAAGATCTCATTAAATCAATCAATTTACAGGAGAACCCATTACATTCATTTTACATGTTTCCTACAGATACAAGCGAAGTAAACTCCATCATTTTATCACTAAATAATGAAAGTTCACCAGGAATTGACCAAATCAACAGCTGTTTTATAAAATCAATCCTACCGGTAATTATCGAGCCCCTTACTTTCATCTTTAATATCAGTTTATCGAATGGCTTGTTCCCGGAGTGTTGGAAGGAAGCGGTCGTAGTGCCCATACATAAAAGTGGCTCAAAAGACAATCCAACAAATGATAGACCCATTTCCCTGCTCAGTATATTTTCCAAAATACTTGAAAAAATTGTAAATCGTAGATTAACCAGCTATCTTAGTAAACATAACATAATTTCACGTAGTCAGTTTGGTTTCCAAAGTGGAAAGTCAACAGAAGATGCAGTTGGCCTCCTGACGGAAACGGTTTCAAATGCATTGGATGCAGGCAGGCCTTGTATGGGCATCTTTATAGACCTCGCCAAGGCATTTGATACTGTTTCCCCCGCAATATTGTTAGCGAAACTTGAATCAATCGGCATCCGAGGAAAAGTCCTGGAATGGTTTAGGAGCTATCTCACCCATCGTACTCAGCGCACCAGAGTGGGTGACCACTTGAGCGAATCTTGTAAAATTGACTACGGTGTGCCTCAGGGTAGCATTTTGGGACCCTCACTCTTCACAATCTTTATAAATGACATTATTGACATCTTCAAAATAATAAAAACGTCACAGTAGTGTGCTACGCAGATGATACTGCATTAATCATTCAAAACGACTCCTGGGAAGAGGTTTTTATAGCTGCTGAAATGGCAATGAGTTTAATCACGAATTGGCTAAACAACAATCTCCTTACCCTCAATTCAGAAAAAACTAAATACTTATGCTTTCATAAAACAAAATTTTCAGCTCCTTCAAGTTATATCAGCCCTCATATTAAAGTCCATAGCTGTTTATCCCACATTTCCGTCTCCCCTAGCAATTGTAATTGTCCTAAAATACAAAGAACAGAATCTATAAAGTACCTTGGAGTAATTCTTGATGATCGACTTTCATTTAAACCACATCTTTCGTCTATGTCAGGCCGCATACGAAAACTGGCTGGCGTAATGAAGCTACTCAGAGACTGTGCCGATAAAGATGTATTAAACTTAGTTTATATTGCTCTATGCCAGTCATTAATAACCTACTGCATTAGTATTTGGGGTTGCGCAGCTAAAACACACTTAATAACATTGGAAAGAGCTCAGAGGTCTGTTTTAAAGGTCATGTATAGAAAGCCGTTTCGATTTTCAACTTTAAATCTTTACCAAGAAGCTGGAGTCCTAACTGTTCGACAGCTGTACTTACTAAAAGCTTGCCTAAGTCAACACCGGGCTATCCAAAACTCACCGGACCTCGTAGCTCTGACCAATAAGCGAGTTTACGTCACAAATCCTCCTAAAGTTAAAACCAAATTCGCGCAGCGCTTCAAATATTTCGCCTTTCCGTACATTTATAAAACTGTTAACAAGCATTGTTCGGTGAAAAATTATACTTTTTATGAAGCAAAAGAAAAGTTATCAGTATGGCTCAAAACACTTAACTACAACGAGACCGAATCTATTTTGTACATAACCACCTAATTCCGTATTTAGAAAACTTACTTTTTTATGTTATCTTACGTCTAAGTTTAGATTGTATTCTATAAATAGATCTTTGCTCTGTGTATATACTCGTATATGAACTTCATTATAAATTGTAACAGCGACATGGATTGCCGCGATACAGGTTTTACCTAGTGCGGAATCTATCAGGAATCCTTTATAATTGTAATTTTCTTTCTGGCAATAAAAGATTTATTATTTATTATTATTATTATGGCATCCGCGGTGTATCACATGACCTGCTTACATCGTTCTTACAAAATAGGAAGTAAATCGTGGAAGTCAATGTCGGTGGTAAAAAGGTTAGGTCAAAACCGGGAAATATAACTGTAGGTATTCCTCAGGGGTCCTCATTAGGAAATACATTATTTTTATATTTTATAAATGACCTATCTTCCTTTATTACTGATGGTTTAATTGTACTGTTCGCAGATGACACCACGGTAGTTGTACGTGCGCGTACCTACGAACAATTGAACTCTAAAATAAACCACATATATTCACAGTTACAGGAGTAGTTCACCTCCAACGGCCTAATGTTAAACGCAACAAAGTCGAACTTAGATACGAACGGCGTGGCGAGGTGCAGGGACGAGTGCTGCGGAACACCGGTAGGCTGGACGCAGTCCCACGACGCACCACACTCGCAACAAAAAACCCGCGCGTTATTGGTCCCACATACTACGAGCATTTACCCGCTGAACTAAGGGATGAAAAAAATGACGAAGTGTTCGGTCACCGACTAAAAGAATATCTGTTAGACAAAGAGTTGTATTCTGTCAATGAATTTATAACTATTGTACAATAATTTATATGTTTTTGTAGACATATTTTAAATTTTTATTTTTACTTTTGACATAAAAACATTTTATTTTATATTTTCTGACATGAACTTTGTACGAGTATTATGAGTAACGTTTAGGTTATTATTACATATATAAAATTTTATGACGACCTTATGTCGGGTAGCCCTTTTTTACTTTTGTAAAAACTGTTTGTTATCTTTTCATAAGAAATAAAGAAATCTAATCTAATCTGATCGTACATAGTTTCCGAGAGGCCTCGTCTAGTTCCATCTGTAAATAAGCGTTGCTAAGGTCGATTTTCGCTAAAATCTTACCTCCCTGCATCGCTGCGAAAATGTCTTCAATCCTCGGTATAGGATATTTGTCATCTATTAAAACGGGATTTACAGTGGTTTTAAAATCGCCGCAGAGACGTACCTGGCCATTCGTCTTGATAATAGGTACGGCGGGCGGACTCAACTGGCGAGATGACGCCCTCGTTCTGTAGCCGCGTCAGCTACGCGTCCCCCGCTGGACGCAACGCGTGCGGCACCGACCGGGCCCGACGCCACACCGGACTCGCGCCCTCACAAACCTCTAGCTTAATTTTACACTTATTGAACGTACCAATGCCTTTTTCAAAAACGTTCGGGAACTGTTTCTTTAGTTTGTTTGTTTACAGCATTTATCGACGTTAAGTCGTTTGTACTGGGAAATTTTATATTAAAAGCACGCATCCAATCGCGCCCTAACAAAGAAGTGCTAAAATTATTATCAATTACTATTAAGGTTAAATTGTGAATAACCTGGCCATTGATTTCAACTGAACATATTAATTGGCCTTTTGGCTTTACTGACTGACCACTGTACATTTTCAGATTTCCTGAATAAGGTTGTAAGATACATTAAGAAAAATACCTGCTATAAGTCCCAAATGATATTACACTAACTGTCGACCCTGTGTCACCTTCCATTGATAACGGTACGTTGTTAATTTTCACACGAATGAATAGAATAGAATAGAATAATTATTTATTGTCCACTGTGTCAAATAGTTCTTAATTTATAATGATACAAATGCAACATTGTGCCCATTTCAGACGTACAACATTCGAAAAATTGAATTTAAATAATATATGTTAATGGTTCTAATAATAAAAATGTCACATGCAAAATTAAATAAAGTTGTCCATACAAAAACAGATAATCACATCAATTAAAAATAACCTACTTCAAGAAAGAGAAGGCAGAAACATTACAGTGTATAGTTAGCAGTACCAAAATATTCATTTAAGTTATAAAAGGCCTTATCTAGGAGCCATTTTTTAAATTCTTTCTTAAATCTTATTCCGCTCCACATCTTGATACTGTTTGGCAAACTGTTAAATATTTTTACACCTCTTGCAAGAGTGCTTTTTTGCATGATTGCACTTCTGATGCAGTTACTTGTTAAGCATAAATCATATTTATATTGTTCACTTACATTTCTTTTAACTTCAGATAAACATGCAATATAATCTCTATGCATGTTTACAAAAATACAAATTTCAAGTATATAGATACAAGTTAGTCAAAAATTTCTTATTTACAAATATATTTCGCAGAGTATCAATAATAATGTTCCAGCGTCTGTCCATCGATTCATTTTCATAACTCAAAGTATACACAGTCGCGCCGCCCGCGACGTCATCGTCCGAGTCCTCATACAACGTTGATATCGGAAGCGCCTCCGACTCCGGCTGATCGCTCAAACCGTGTACCGATTTATTAAGACGTAGGCGACAACTACGTCCTAATAAATCGGTACACGGTTTGGTAAACGTTTGTTATTATTAAAGTATTGTTAAACGAACACTTGTCTGCGTAATGCCTCCCGTCGCATCGAAAGCACCGCGGGCCGCCGCTGCCCCCGGGTTCCGGCGCTCGCGCGGCGCCGGCGCGGGTACCGCAGCCTCCGCTCTGTCCCCGGCCTCCGCGCTGTCCCCGGCCTCCGCGCTGTCCCCGGCGGCGCGCAGAGCCCTGGCCGCGCCCGCCGTCACGCCCCTCCAGCGCGCACACCATCTCGCCCTCGCCGGCCCCGCTGCCGCGTGAGCGCCCGGCCTCCGCTGCCGAGCCTGAGTCCCGCGTTGCCGCCTCCAGAGATTAGGCTAGTTCCGTCGCACGCGCGAATGTCAGTTCAATGTCCTTCTCAGTAAGAATGCGCTGACGCGTGCGGCTGCACCGCAAGCCAAATACGAACTGGTGGCGCAAGTTCTCTTTAAGCACGGTATCAGAAGCAAACTTACATGCTTTGCTTAACTGCTTCAACTGCACTAAATATTCACCGACCGTTTGACATTCGACCTGTCTGCACGCCCGAAATATCATTCTTTCGGCGATAACTGACCGTTGTGGTGACAAATGATCTTCTAAAAGCTTCTCCAACTTATCGATGGTAACTTTTTCCGGTTTGTCAGGGTAACACAAATCGATCAACAAATCTAATGCTTCTGTTCCAATCACTGCCACCAAATAGTTAGGTTGATCCGCCGGCTTTATATCATTAATGGTGAACCACGCCTTTAGCCGACTCATGTATGTCGACCACCGATCCACGTGCAGCTTAAATTCTCCAATTCCACTCAAATTTGGTAAATTACTATCAACCGGCATTTCTGGATTAATTGTTTTCACAAAACTGAAACTAATTTAGCCCGAATCTCGTCGCCAATAGCCTATCTAGACTAAAATACAGGGAGCTAGATGAAACAGTGAAACAGCGTATTGCGAGACTGGCCATTCATTTTATTAAAGAAGGTAGACTAATACAATACTACCCACAATACACACCACGCGGGAGTCGTGAAAGGCGACTAAGGTCCAACACACATAGCTCCGGCACGGCGCACCGTACCGTGCTCCGGTGCGGCGCCGGACTACGGCACGGCGCTGTGCCGTAAAATCTCACGGCGCGCGCCGTGGAAATGAAAGTGTGGCCAGTCATAAGCTAGTTTCTGCGATTTTAGCAGGATTCTGTCTCCGATTATTTTGACGATTTACGTATGAAAATGACTGAATGTTAGAATACAATTAATTGCAACTGCAAGTTTGCCTAGTATAAATATATTAAATTTAACTGAAATAATTTCAAATTTGTATTGAATCAAATTGAGTTTGAATTGGAATAGGATATAGTTTTACCGCTGCCATCCCAAATGTAGATCTCATCGAGACCTATCATTTGACTTAGCACACGAGTAGTCCAGGGTCAGTAGTTTTCGAGTTATAGCGATTTTTAGTTTGACAGCTGCCATCCAAAATTTAGATCTCATCGAAACCTATAATTTGCCTCAGCACACGAGTAGTCTAGGGTCAGTAGTTTCCAAGTTATGGGGTTTTTAGTTTGACAACTGTCATCCAAAATGTAGATCTTATCGAGACCTATCATTTGTCTCAGCACACGAGTAGTCTAGGGTCAGTAGTTTTCGAGATATAGCGATTTTTAGTTTGACAGCTGTCATCCGAAATGTAGATCTCATCGAGACCTATCATTTGTCTCAGCACACGAGTAGTCTAGGGTCAGTAGTTTTCGAGTTATAGCGATTTTTATTTTGACAGCTTGTGCACAACTAAAAAAGCCGAGACTATGACAAAGACGTCTGCTGTGAACGAGGTTCTATGGATAAGTATAGATCTAGCGCTGACTGCCGCCTCCGCCGCTGTCCCTGCGCAGACGACTACTATGAGTGTATGTCACTCTCGCTGCCCGCCTCGTTTACATATCGCTTCTGCAATTTCCCGCACAATAACAATCATTTTGACCAGCTTCAATCTTTCTTTGACAATACTTCTGATATATTTTTAGCCAATGAAAACGGTTATTTTTTCATTGTTGGCGACTTTAATATTTTATATGCTAGCTGGTTTCCGATAGCTGATTAAAATTATTTCAAATTGTCTTATAATAACAAAAAATTAGCCTTGCTTTTATCTGATTTTATGGCTCTGACCGATTTAAAGCAATATAATTATTGTGTGAACGTTAACGACCGGGTTCTCGACTTAGTTTTAAGAAACCTAACACAAACTATTGTAACGGAATGTTCGGACCCCCTGACACGCGTATATCCTCATCATAAGCCCCTTGATATCTATATTAGTAGTCAGTTTATACCTAATCTTAAAAAACAGCCTACCTTTAAATACTGCTTTGCGGCTGCAGACTTCGAAAGTATAAAAAAGGGTTTATTGGAATATGATTGCAGTATTTTTTCTGCTATGAATACTGAAGAGGCTACTAATCACTTTTATGCCGTTTTAGATCAATTAATTTGTTCTTTTGTTCCCAAGAGGAAAGTTTTTGTGAATTCTAATAAACCCCCCTGGTATAACCGATCGTTAACTAAACTGGAACGCAGAAAAAGAAAGATTCATGCTAAATGGAAAAAGTACAATAACCCTTCAGACTATCAATTGTTTAGTCATCTACGTGCTAACGAAAAGGCTTTGGAGTTTAAATGTTACATTAAGTATTTGCGTGATTCTGAAGATAAGATTAAGGTTTCACCTAAGTTCTTTTGGAGTTTCGTGCAGTCCGAATTACCATCTAATCAGATCCCTCAATTAATGGAGTTTGAAAATGTATGTTTGTATCATCTGAGCCTCTAGTAATCGCTAACATGTTTAATATATATTTCAACTCTACTTTTATTTCTTCAGATTCCAGCACTCATGTTGATGAGTCAGACTACCAATCCACCGTTGAGTCCCCTGTCGATATTTCTAGTATATTTCTTACCACGTCTATAGTTCAAAAGCATCTCGAGAGTGTGGATATCAATAAAGGAGCTGGAATTGATAATATTCATCCTTTGTTAATTGTAAAATGTTCATTAGAATTGACGAAACCCTTTTTTCATATTATTTAATAAATCTCTTAAAGAAGGTTGCTTTCCATCTATATGGAAAAAAGCCATTATTACTCCAATTTTTAAATCTGGCTCTAAACATAATGTACAAAACTATAGACCAACCTCTAAACTCTGTATATTTGGTAAAATTTTAGAAAAAATTGTCACGCGTCAATTGTCAATGGCTTTTTCACGTTTCATCTCCGAACACCAACACGGGTTTATTAGTGGTCGCTCTCTTAATTCTAATCTCTTAGTCTATACCGATTTTATTCTTGGGGCTATGGATGCTGGTTACCAGGTAGACGCTGTGCACACCGAATTTTCAAAGGCCTTTGACAAAATTAATCATAATTTGCTCTTGAACAAATTACTGAAGCTCGGTGTACATGGTGATTTATTTAGGTGGCTAAAGTCTTACATCCTGAACCGGTCCCAAGCCGTTGCATTGAAAGGAGTCATATCAAGCTTGTGCAGTATACCTTCTGGTGTGCCCCAGGGTTCCCACCTTGGTCCAGTGTTGTTCACGCTATTCCTGAATGACATTAGTAGTGCATTTTCCAACTCTAACCATCTGTTATATGCCGATGATACAAAAATATATAAAATTGTAACTAAAACGCAGGACTCTATTGATTTACAAACAGACTTAAATATCTTTTACTCGTATTGCAAAACTAATCAGATGGTTTTAAACATGGATAAGTGCTACTGTATTTCATTAACTAGAAAAAACAATAATATTGTCTTTGATTACGATATTGCTGGTGAACAAATCAAGCGTGTCAGCCAGATAAGAGATTATGGTGTCATTTTGGACTCGAAGCTACATTTTAATAATCATGAAGATCATATTCTCAAAAAATCTTTTAAGCAACTAGGATTCATATTACGAGTTTCAAGACCTTTTCGCCTAGCTACGACATTTAAGATTTTGTACTTCTCATATGTCCGAAGCTTATTGGAGTTCGGATCCATTGTTTGGAGTCCGATCTACAAGGTTCACATAGATAGGATTCAAAAAGTACAAAATAAGTTTTTAAAGAATTTGGACAATCGCACAGGTAATTGGTTTACTGATTATGTAGCTGCTTCAAAGCGACATAAAATCCCTCCACTGGAAACAAGAAGAACGTTTAATGATGCTGTTTTTCTTTATAAACTAATCCATGGCCTTGTTGACTCCTCCGGCCTTTTATCAATGATTAATCTTAGGGTGCCTTCTCGAGTTTCCTTGCGTTCTAAACATATGTTCGTTGGTAAGGTGTGTAAGATAAATTATGCAAGAAATAACTTCTTTCGGCGTGCGTTGGACGAATTTAATAGACGTTTCTCAGAAATAGATATATTTGGATATTTGGGCTATCGTTGAGTAGATTCAAATCTCAAATCTGCGAGTGCCTAGGCTTGTAACACGACTTGTCTCAGTTAGGTGCTATGTATAGCATTTCTATGTCTTTATTTTAGTTAATTGTTATTTTTGTTTCTCATATTTATTTTTATTGTTAGCTGTACTACCGTTACCTTATATTTGAGCTCTTCTTCGCATGTTTAAGTTTTTTTTAAGTGGAGCTCTAGGTCTTTGTAATTAAATATGTATTGTAATACTTGTGTATTACTGTTTGCTTCCCAAATAAAATAAAAAAAAAGACAAAAAAGATGTTTTGGTCTTTATCACACTAGAATTTTTGTATATGTTGAGCCTGCTCTAACTTGGTATGATTAGTTGCAAATTCATTTCTATACTTCATCTGAGATCTGACGCGACACAGACAAAAAAGATGTTTTGGTCTTTATCACACTTTAGAACTTTTGTATATATTGAGCCTACTCTAACTTGGTATGATTAGTTGAAAATCCATTTTTATACTTGATCTGAGTTCTGACGCGCCATCTGATGCGACATCTGATGCGAATCTATCATTTTTTCCCCATATAAAATTTTCCAAGCACCTCTTAAGAAGTTTCAATAATTCAATTCCAATAAAATTTTTATTCAGCTCTGATTTAGTTCCAATTTTGTTCCATTTCAATTCCAACACTGTTCCAATTTAGTTTTTAATCATTAACATTTAATTCCGATCCAATTTAATTCTACTTCAATTGCAATTAGATAATATCCTATTCCAATTCAATTTTAATATAATTGTCATTTAATTTCCATTCGATTCCGATTCAATACAAATTAGAAATTATTTCAGTTAAATTTAATATATTTATACTAGGTGAACTTGCAGCTGCAATTCATTTTATTCTAACATTCAGTCATTTTCATACGTAAATCGTCAAGATAATCCCAGACCGAATCCTGCTAAAATCGCAGAAACTAGCTTATGACTGGCCACACTGCTATTTCCACGGCACGGCGCCGCACCGGAGTACGGCACGGCGCCGTGCCGGAGCTATGTGTCTTGGCCCTAAAGTTTAATAAACGGGAGAATGGGCAGCAGCACCTTTCTGTGACGCCAGTGTGGTGCCGGAATAGAATAGTATCAACTCATCTCTACCCGTGGGTGTCGTGAAAGGTGACTAAGGGTTAACGAACCAAAGAATGGGCAGCAGCATCCTTCTGTGTCACCCGTATGGTGCCAAATAAAAAAAGAAATATTATTATTAATAGGTCTGTACCTATGAAATTGCCGATATTTTCTTACAGATTAATGAGATCATAATTATGGGATTTCAACATAATGGGAATTCAACATAGTGGGAATTCAACATTATGAGAATTCAACTTAATGGGAATCCAACGTTCGGAGAATTCAACATAATGGGATTTCAACTTAATGGTCCTGAAGGATAATTCCTATAATTCTAATGCAATTTTTTTTATTTGTCTTATATTTGAAAGTTGACTTCAAGATTATCAATTCGCGTATAAACTAAAGTTTTAATTTTTAGTTTGATATATAAAATCAAAGGTTCGAAAATTGTTCGTCTTAAATGTCGTCCGATTTCATCGTTAGATTTGTTATATTTTTTTAGACATAATATTTTTCAAAAATTAAATTTAAGCTTCTGTTAGCTTAGTAAAATAAAATAAATATAAAATAAAATTCATTTATTTCAAGCTTCATAAGCTCATAGTTACATCTAGTTACAAATTTGCACCATCATAAAATATTAAAATATCTACTTAATACAGAAATCTAAAACATGAAAAATTAGGATTCAGAAAATTATTAAATTTTGTGTCAAAAAAAGAAAAAAATTAAAATTAAAAGATAATTTCACTTTCAAAATAATAACAAAAAGTTAGATAATAAAAAAAAATATATTAAAATAGGTCAATAAAAAATTTAAATTACAGTTAACCAAAAAAAAATTCCAAATAATTCAAAAAAATAAAATGTTACACGCTCATGTGTGCACCTATCTGGTCCACAATTGGAACACTGGGGCATGAAGTGCCTGCCAATGCCTCATAAACGGTCCGTCCAACCTGCTGGCGACCTGGAGGAGGCTATTGCTGCTGGCCCGCACCCTGCCCGCTATCGCGGAGGCTCGCTTGCGCATGGTGGCATAGAAACAGTCCACGCTCACAGCGGCGAACATCCCCGACGCGCTGCAGAAGCGGGGCAACCGCAACAGCGCCCTCATCGCGTTGTTGTATTGAACGCGGAGAGCGTTGTAGGACTTCTGCGTGTATGATAGCCACAGGTTGCTCGTATAAAAAGATGTGCAAAAGGCTCGGAACAAAGCGATTTTAACTTCCCTCAAGCAACGAGCAAACCTGCGTGCTATCATGTTCGCTCTCACCGACAACGCCCTCCTTTCTCGTTGAATATCAGCGTCGTCCTTCAGGTCGGGCGTTACAATATGACCCAGGTACTTGAAGGATTGTACCCACTTCAAGGGCACGCCGTACAGCCTGACTGGTGGGATCCCTGTCGGACATTTGGACCCAGCCTTGAACAGCATAAGCTCGCTTTTTTTAACGTTATATTTAAGGCCATGATTATGAGCACACGTTTCGCAAATGCTTACTAGTTCCCTGAGTCCTCCTATCGACGCGCTCAGCAGCACCATGTCGTCTGCGTAGCTGATGTTGTTAAAGCAAACATCATCAACATGGCATTTAACATGGCGACTGCTAAGCGCGACGATAAGATCATTAATGTAGAGGTTGAAGAGCGTAGGTGAGCTTAACCCCCCCTGCCTCACCCCGCACCTCAACCTGTACGTGTCCGACAGGGCTCCCGACCACTTCACGCTATTGACCTGGTTCCCGTACCAGAACTGTAAGATGTTAATTATTTCTGGTGGAACTTGGGCCTCTTGTAGCTTTTTCCAGAGTACTGGGTAAGAAACCAGGTCAAAAGCCTTCGACAGGTCTAGAAAACAAGCATATACAGGCGTGTTGCGGCCCGTATAATATCGGACGGCATGCTTCATGCTCAAAATTGCACTTTCTGTGGACAGTTTAGGCCTAAACCCAAACTGGTTATCGTGCAGAGTTACAGTTGTATTTAAATGATTATTTAGCATGCCGTCAAACACTTTGGCAATGACAGTAGCTAACGAGATCGGCCTGTAATTGTTCTTGTCGGATATGTCACCAGTTTTGTTCTTGTCAATCGGCACTACGACCGTTCTCATTAGCCCGTCAGGTAGATAAAGAGTGCCTGATACACAAGTTAAAAAGCATTGAGAGGAGACGCGACAAGTGAGGACCCGCGTGCTGAAGATGCTCGATGCTGAGCCCATCGTGCCCAGGAGACTTGCCTCTGGTCATAGATTTAATAGCTTTAGCTATTTCTTTGGCAGTAAACTTAATTTTAGGTTCCGGGTCTACACTATGTAGATCAGCATCGAATACCTCCGTGGAAGGAACGGTGAGCGGTTCTACACAAAAGTGGGTCTTAAAAACATTGGCCACGTCCTTGTCACCCGACACTCCATCGACGCTCACAGGCAGTCCATTTCCAGAAACCACGAAAATCTTTTTTAGTGTGCTTGTCAGCAAGAATATCCATTTCGATCTGGTCTTGGTGGTTTTGACACCACCTTAACTTTGGTTTAAATGTTCTTCTACTGCTAGACATTTCCTCAAAAATCACTCCTGTTGTGGGTTTTCCGTACCATAGCCACATACTAAACTTAAGCCTAGCGTACCCGTTAATGTCCTCTCAATAATGCTTAAAAAATAAAAAAGATTGGATTTATAATTCCAAAGAAAAAATGCAAAAATGTTAATACTGAAAATTGGGTTTACCTAAAATTCTTCATACAAAACGGCAATTTCATAGGTAAAGACCTAATATTTAAATTCGTTACATTCCTTATAGACGGAGAGCGCGTGGTCGTCAACCCTACCTCATCGATTACCAAGATGCGACTAATCTAGGGTGACGCACGTTAAAAAGTTGTATCCGAATCAACAGGGTTGCCTGGGCGCAACCTGGCAGGTTTTGTACAGTGGGCAAAAAACTTGTCATTTTTTGGGCAAAAATTACCTCATCGAATACCAAATAGGTACATAGTACATTCGATAGTACTCATCAAGGAGTGCCTAAATCAACAGGGTTGCCTCACTCAATCCTGGCACATTCGGAAGTCGGCCTGATTGAAGGTGGTCAAAAATGACAAAAATTACCTCATCGATTACCAAGTAGGTACTTATTACAACTGATAGAGCTCTTCAAGAAGGGGCAAAATCAACAGGGTTGCCTCGCCAAATCCTGGCACATTCGTGAGTCGGCCTAATTTTAGGTTGGCAAAAATATACAAACCTTACTTACGATAATGAGTAATGAATTGAAACTTATGCCATTTGAAGGTTCTAGACATCTTAATAATATTTGCTATAGTATGCCAACACTTAAACTCATTTTTCATATTATTATACAGGACGAAAAGTTAAGATGGGGTCATGGGGTACACAGGGCAGCTACTATAAGCATTTTAGCTACAAGAAAACTTAGTACAGAGACTAACCCTAACTTTTAGAGATATTTTGATCTACATTCACAGATTTTTGAAAAGATGTACAGGCAACAAGAAAAATGGCAATTTCCACATAAACTTTTATCATTCCATTTCATCTTCTTATCGATAAAGAACATATTTTTTTATGGGGTTAACCGAGCCGACCATACATGTTTTAGGAGAAACAGAAATTTTCATGTACCTTTTTTACGAAATATTGTACTTTTTTTACGAAATATTCTATTCTCTTGTTACTATGAAAAAAAAGTCTTTAAAGGTCAACCAGGGTCAAGTTATTAAAATTCTCAGTAATTGCAAAATAAATTTTTTTTCAGTAATAAAATAAAATCAGGCCAAAAGTGCCAGGATTTGGTGAGGCAACCGTGTTGATACTGCCACTTCTTAAAGAGCACTATATCAACATACACACATACATCCTACACTACACACACACATCACATGCACACAAAAACACACAAACACACACTCAGGCATACACATACATCCACCACATCTACATTCGTACAGGCAATTGTGTGGCTTGCCGCGTCGTCCTACTGGAGTGTCGCTCTGGTAGGTGGACGGGGAATTCGCAATTCCCCCTCGACCTACTGCACTAGTATTCGAAACAAACTAGTTTTTTATTTATTTATTTCTTAACAAAGTACATTGTATAAATTCATCACATAAAAATCACATTAGTTTTCATGTATAAGTACAAAAAAAAAAAAATTCCATACAGTCTCTTTAAAATGAACGGGCATTTGGGCAACTAATAGATCTCGTTGAGATCTTCATTTCGGTTGACAGCTGTCAAATCTAAAACCACCATAACTCAAATACTACTTACCCTAGACTTTTGCACGTTTGAACAAACGATAGATCTCGTCAAGGTCTTTACTTCGGTTGACAGCTGTCAAATCTTAAACCACCATAACTCAAAAACTACTCACCCTAGACTACTTTACGTTCGGATGAAAGATAGATCTCGTCGATGTCTTTATTTCGGTTGACAGCTGTCAAACTATAAATCGCTATAACTAAAAAAACTACTAACCCTAGACTACTCGTTTGTTAAGACAAAGGATAGATCTCTTTGAGATCTCCATTTCGCTTGACAGCGGTAAAATCTAAAACCACCACAACTCAAAATTACTGACCCTACACTACTTGTATGTTCGGACAAGTGATAGATCTAGTTGAGACCTTTATTTTGGTCTGTCGAACTTAAAATCACTTTTACTTGGAAGCTACTGACCCTAGACTCCTCGTTTGGACGAGATCTTTTATTAATTGTCCTAGCATACGAGTTGTCTAGGGTCAGCAGTTTTTACAAATACAAATACAAAATTTCTTTATTAATCAAAAGGACTTAGGTTATCTTACATTAACAATAATCTTAAAAATAGGCATGCTGTACCTGAATATAAGATGGTGGAATCCTAATTCCTAAACTAGGTAAAAACCTGTAACTTAGGGATCAGTGATTGTCTGACGTGCAGTCGTGGGACGTCAACATACCAATATCCTATATGGGAAAATTTAAAAAGGAAGGAGAAATTATATAAAGTTAATACGTATATATATTTAAATTTACATTAATAATTAATAAATTAAATATAATTATAATATAATCATATTATCAAAAATAACCATTTATTTTATGGAAGCGTGACTCTACATGTGTGTGTGTGTGTGTGTGTGTGTGTGTTTTAAGTTATAGTTATTTTAAGTTTGACAGCTGTCAAACAAAATGAAGATTTCGACGAGACCTATCATTCGTACGCCGTCAGGCAGCATACGGAGTGGACGTGTTATTGTCGATTTAAATAATTAATTTAATAGTAGTAAAGTTATCTTGATCTTAACTAATATCGCCGTAAGGTGGCAAATAGTTTGTGGCTGTAAGTGACGCTAACGACGTTTCACTTGGCGTGCGTGAAGACCAGCTTGCTGAGCCCCACACCTCACCCCCTCGGGTAAAGAAACGACCTCTTAATTTTTTATCCCGCTTTCGCTGCGTATATCCTAACGCGGAGTTATCTGTGCACGGAGTATTACTTACTGCAAACAACAAATAGCACAGATATGTTGCCTGCTAGAAGTGGCATTCCCGCTGATCAGCAATTAACAAGTTCTGCATCGGACTCTGATATATCGAATCTCAATCTCAATCAGCGTTTCAAGCGTAAGCAAACTGCTGAGAATGCAGATGTCTCAAATGAACTCTCAGAGTTGAGCAAAAAGATGACATGTATGATGACACTGATAACATCAACCAGTGAGACTCAGACAGAAAACATCAAGCAATTTAGTAAGGATATTTCTTCTGTCAAAGACCAAGTGTCGGGGTTAAAAAATACCATAGAAAATATGACTCTAGAACAAAATAAAATCAAAACTGATCTAGCAAACTTCACCTCAGTTACGCAAACGCAAATAAAATCTTTAGAAACAGAGGTTCAAACGCTCAAGAACAAACAACCCAATGCCAACCTGTTGAACCAAGAAGAGCTGGTGTATGAAATAAATGAACGTATGGTACGATGTAAGAACATAGTTGTATGCGGTATTGAAGAATCATCTTTATCTAATGCAAAAGAAAGACATAACTCAGATAAAAAACAAATCTTGCAAGTGCTACAAACCATTTCTGAGGAAATAGCCACACCACAAAAAATGCACCGCATTGGAAAATACTCACCTGATAAAAATCGACCAATCAAAGTATACTTCCCGTCTGAAGAAACTGTCAAGATAATATTTCGCAATAAAAATAAACTCCAAAATAAAGATCTTCAAATTTTCTCGGACCAGACACCTAAACAAAAACTGTACTACAAAGACCTTAAAGCTGAACTAAACCGTCGCCTCGATAGCGGTGAAACTAATCTGACTATCAAATACGTCAAAGGCCTAACTAAAATTGTTCAGACAAAAAACTAATACAAGAAGTAAACTATACTAAAAACAAAAAAGTAAAAACTTAAGCATTCTACTAAATAAAGATGGATCAGTTACATGCATAAAATAAATATCAGTAATTTTTATATAAAAATATTGAAAAATAAACCATACGTAAAATATTTAACCATATAACTGAAAATAATTATAAGTAAACATACAATAAACAAATACCAAACAATTATAATACCTTTTCCTTCTTATCCAAAACGATCTGAAATGTAATGTCGCTTCAAGTCAAGTCTAGTTCTGTGCTCGCTTATCCATGTCCAGTATTGCCCTGCGTCCATCTACCTACATTTATTTTCTGCGCATCCAATTTGTTTACGAACTGTTTTACTACTTACCTGCATATTGTGTGTTTTCACGATGTTTTTATCATATCACAATACCTTTTTTTGTAAGATTTTGCTCCGTATGTGTTAGCATTTAAGCTTATAATATATACTATGTAATTTTCTCTGTAAGTGAATTTGTAATTCTTTTGAGAAAATAAAGTTCTTAAACCATAAACATAAAAGTAGTCTAGGTACAGTAATTTTTGGGCTGTGGTGGTTTTAAATTTGACAGCTGTCAACCGAAATGAAGATCTCAACGAGATCTATCATTTGTCCGAACATACAAGTAGTCTAGGGTCAGTAATTTCCAAGTTATAGTGATTTTAAGTTTGACAGCTGTCAACCGAAATAAAGATTTTGACTAGATCTATCATTTGTCCCACCATACAAGTAGTCTAGGGTCAGTAGTTTCCAAGTTATAGCGATTTTAAGTTTGACAGCTGTCAACCGAAATAAAGATTTCGACGAGATGTATCATTTGTCCGAACATACAAGTAGTCTAGGGTCAGTAGTTTCCAAATAATAGTGATTTAAAGTTTGACAGCTGTCAAACGAAATAAAGATCTCGACTAGATATATCATTTGTCCTAACATACGAGTAGTTTTATATTATAGCGATTTTAAATTTGACAGCTGTTAACCGAAATAAATACCTCGACGAGATCTATAATTCGTTCGATCATAAAATAGTTAAGGGTCAGCAGTTTTTGAGTTAAAGTGGTTTTAGATTTGACAGATTTCAACCGAAATGAAGATCTCAACGAAATTTAACCTCAGTTATTTTCATAAGTCCTGAAATGTATTTTATTGTGTTTTATGTAGTCTTGAAATAAACTTTATCTTTATCTTTGTCCTAACAATCGAGATGTTTAGGGTTAATAGATTTTAGAGGATATTATGTGAAAAGATAGTTACTTGACAGTAGGCGCAGTCTTTTTGCTTGAAAGAAAGGGATATTGTGCGCAATACGCAACGCATGAGATTGCGACACATATAATGTGCGTGTTACCAAAACTAAATGACGTAAGCGCCTGATATAATATATCCACTTTAAGTAAAAACTACGTAATAAAATAAAATTTAAGGTTAATCATATGATAGCAAATACGAATGCCTTTATGTGTTCTTAATTTCACTACTTAAAACACCTCAGATTCCACAAAAAGAGGTAACTTTTGATTTTTATTTTGTCGAGCCAATTTTTACTAATCGTGTTTTGGTCTTAGCGGTATTATCACTTGAATGGTCATGAAACACATAACTGAAAATCACGGCAAGATACTGAGTAAATAAAAAGATATTTGTCTTCAAAATACACAAAAAAAATCCATTTCGTCTTAAAATATAGCTATTTTTAGTTTGACAGCAGTCAACCGAAATAAAGACCAGAAATGAAGATCTCAACGAGATCTGTTATTTGCGGGTGCCCGATTACCCTTTTTTTTTAAGAGACTTTGTATCGAAAATATATTTTACATGTACTGTTAGGAAAAAAATATCGATACATGAAAACTAGTTTGTTTCGAACGCTAGTGCAGTAGGACGAGGGGGAATTGTGAATTCCCCGTCCACCTACCAGTGGGACACTGCGGTAGGACGACTAGGCATTTACTCAAATGTGTTTTGCCCACTTAGAAATTGCTAATGGCCCTAAAAGTCAGTAAAAAAAATATTTTGCGATTTCTGAGAGTTCTAATACCTTTACCCTAGTGGACCTTTTACAGACTTCTGTTTCTTAGTATCAAAAGTATAGAATGTTTCGAAAAAAAGGTACATGAAAATTTCTGTTGTTTCTATTACATGTTTGGGAAAATAATTCTGTGCTTTCTGACAGTTCTAATACATTAACCTCGGTTGACCCCATAGAAAATTATGTTCTTTATGAATAAGAAGATCAAATTGAAAAAAAAAATGTGGAAATTGCCGTTTTTCTTGTTGACTGTACATTTTTTCCAAAATCTGTGAATGTAGGTCAAAATATCTCTAAAAGTTAGGGTTAGTCTCTTTACTAAGTTTTCTTGTAGCTATAATGCTTATAGTAGCTGCCCTGTATACCCCATCTTAACTTTTCATTCTGTATAATAATATGAAACGTGAGTTTCAAGTGTTGGCATACTATAGCAATATTATTAAGCTCTAGAACCTTCAAATGGCATAAGTTTCAATTCATTACTCGTTATCGTAAGTAAGTTTTGTATTTTTTTGCCAACCTAAAATCAGGCCGACTCACGAATGTGCCAGGATTGGGCGAGGCAACCCTGTTGATTTTGCTCCTTCTTGAAGAGCTCTATCAGTTGTAATAAGTACCTACTTGGTAATCGATGAGGTAATTTTTGTCATTTTTGACCACCTTAAAATAAGGCCGACTCCCGAATGTGCCAGGATTGAGTGAGGCAACCCTGTTGATTTAGGCACTCCTTGATGAGTACTATCGAATGTACTATGTACCTATTTGGTATTCGATGAGGTAATTTTTGCCCAAAAAATTACAAGTTTTTTGCCCACTGTACAAAACCTGCCAGGTTGCGCCCAGGCAACCCTGTTGATTCGGATACAACTTTTTAACGTGCATCACCCTAGATTAGTCGCATCTTGGTAATCGATGAGGTAGGGTTGACGACCACGCGCTCTCCGTCTATTAAGAGTATAAAACAGTTTTGACATAGCCAATTGTACAATTTTTACATAAATATTATAAATGCTAAATTTTTAAATGTCTCAGGTATATGATTATAAATTCTAACTAACATTCTAGGACAATTTCTATCGTATAACGTTGTTTTTCCTTGTGACATAACAAGTTTAAGGTATCCACCTTGTATTAAAATTTATTACGTCTTTATTTTGGTTAAACAGATCTTGGTGATTTTTAACAATTATATAGAAATTAAAAGCGAAAATACACAAATACCTTTTAGTTATGGAGAAAAAGAATGTAATCGGACGATTATTTCTTGAGATACAGTTGACTCATAGAGTAACACGATTTTCGCGCGCAAAGCCCGGAAAAGAGTACGCAAAGCATCATATTTTCATTCAAAAAGTTCTGGCATTTTTTGCGGGGGCCGGGGGGAGGTGAATCAGTGCTGCCAGAAGCTTATTTTGGTTGGTTGCGCTATGTTTGCTAAAAAAAACAGAAAAGTTCCTGTAACGTGATCGGAACTATACCAATAGGTTAAATTCATATTCTGTTTTTGTTGGTGGCTAGAGTATTCAAGCCTTGATTTGTCTTTCTAAATGTCTTCGAATAAATTACGGATCCAGGTCAGTTACTGCAAAGATAGCTTCTGCAGGAGGGTATTCATAGGCAGCTCTTATAACATATGAGAGGGCGGTGCTGTCTCACAAGCGGTGGAACATACGACAAATATACGGATCCCTACCTGAACATTTGACATATATATACAGAATAACTTTTAATTACTTCTTGATAGCAAAAGAGATGCATGTACTCGTGTTACTGAACATTTTTTTCAAGGGACATAGGTCAAAATATGAATAAATATTTTGATTACTTAATAGTAAAAGTAGTAGTCATGAGTACATGCATGCATATTACGATACATATTCGAAGTACATGCATGCATGAACTTCGAAGTGTGTGCCATAGAGTGCGTCGGACTCGATCTGATCGTCGTTTGCGTATATAGACCTCCAAAAGGTAATCTAGACTTATGGTTTGACAAGTTTAGTGAATTGCTGAGTCTGCAAACAAGTAAAACTTATAAAATGTTAGTTACTGGAGACATGAATATTAATACTTTAATAAAATGTAATAATGTAAACAATTTAAATGTAATGCTAAAACAAAATGGATTTAAAAATGTAGTGAATTTTCCGACAAGAATAACAAAAACTTCTAAAACTTGTCTAGATCATGTTTACACAAATATTCACAAAATGTTTATTAATAATGTTTGTAGTGTGGACTTGCAGCATTCGGATCATATGTCTATACTTGTAAAAAATAACATAGTTTCTTCAAAAACTAAAAATAAAACCTTTGTTCAAAAAAGAATGATGTCACCTCCAAATGTAGACAACTTTATTTCAAATCTTAATTTATACGATTGGGACAAATTAATTAGAATACGCTCATGTCCATGTGAAAGTCTCGAGGCAGTTCTTACTGTAATAATTATTTTGATATTTGTTTTCCTATAAAAACATGTCCACAGCGCGATTGTGTAAATGTCTGGGTCAACGACTTAGTGCGTCAGTGTCGGTCGCGCATTAGAAATATTAAACTTAAGTTGTCATTAACACCCAGTGAACAGTTAAGTAACGAATTACTATTACTTGAATCTCAATACATCCATATTTTAGGAAGCGCACGTAGCGAGTACATAAACTGTGTTATATCAAATAGCTCTGATAATATGTGTAGAAGTGTTTGGCGTGTAATTTCAATGGAAACCTGTAAACATAAAAATAAAAACAGTGCATTAGACGTCCTCGTCCGCAAGCAGCCGGGAGACTGCGACGCTGCGCGCGCCGCTGCCGCCGCCGGTCAACTAAACAGATACTATATCCAGATTAATAACAATACTACACTAAAACCGTGTCCGAAGGATGCGATCGAATACCTCCGCTGCTATTTGCCTGCATCGCAACCACTATTTGTATTTAAGTCATTTACATTAGAGGAAGTTTTAAAAGCAATAAAAGCAATAAAACGGAAAGAAACTAAAGATATAAATGATATGACAACATATGTTCTAGATTACTTACCACCGCTTGTGGTCTCCTTGCTCTTATATTTATTTAATGAGTGTATAAGTGTCGGAAAGTATCCGCAGCTTCTCAAACTCATTAAAATCCAACCAGTATATAAAGGCAAAGGTGAGATGCATCTACCACAGTATTATAGACCAATCTCCTTAATTCCTATAATATCTAAGGTATTCGAGCGCTTACTGAGTGAAAAAATAATGAAGTTTATTAGTAGTAATAACTTACTAAACACGCATCAGTATGCTTACCAACCTGGAAGGTCGACGACGGACGCGGCGCGCGATGTGATCACGAGAGTGATGGGCCATCTGGAGGGCGGACGGAAGGTCCCAGGTGTATTCTGCGACCTCTCCCGCGCATTCGAGATGGTCGACCACTCCCTCCTGCTAGAAAAGCTGCGACTGTACGGTTTTCATGGAAAATTCTACGAGACCTTGCAGTCGTTTTTAAAAGACCGTAAGCAGGCCACATATGTACAGAGCTGTAAGTCTGGCCTCGATTCCGTCGGTGAATGTGCTGTACCCCAGGGCTCAGTCATGGGTAATAACCTTTTTTTGTTACTCGTTAACGATATCACAACAGCTAGTCACGAGGCGGAATATGTCATGTTCGCCGACGATACTTGCGTGATCGTTTCAGCCGAAACAATACCAGAACTAAAACTTAAACTGAATCGAGTGCTAGGCCACATCGCTAAATGGTTCCGTGTAAACGGCATGTCCCTAAACTTGGAAAAAACTAATATTGTTTATTTTTACTCACGGAAGTTGGATCTCATAAATCTCGATATCAAAATCAACGACACTGCCGTCCCACAAGTAGACAGCGTTAAGTACCTGGGCTATGTAATCGATGCGGGCTTGACGTGGTCTCCTCACGTAGAATATATATGTGATAGACTCTCAGCTGCCTGTTATGCACTATCTAGGCTCCGCCATAGCCTTTCAAATGAAAATCTTAAAAAAACATACTATGGATACTTCCACTCAATTTTAATTTATGGTGTTGATCTGTGGGGTACCTCAGCAAATCGAGATAAAGTATTCAAGCAACAAAAACGTGCCATACGAATACTCGCTGGTAAACCTTACGATCACCCAGCGCAAGAATTATTCAAAACACTTAAGATACTGACACTCCCTAGTACCTATACTTTGCAGATATGTCAACTTGTCAGACAAAATCTGAGTGCGTTCCCGCGTCGAGGCGCTGCCAGCACCTGCTGCGCGTACCATGCTGTCGTCTCACCAGGTCGCGCAAGCTGCTCGCCTCCGTCGGCCCTCAAATGTACAATGCGCTTCCCCCACACGTCATAGACGCACCGAGTCCAAACAGCTTCACAAAAAAGGTTAAAGATATTCTCATAAGATTAGCTTGCTACAATATTAATGAATTTTATGCTGGCGTACGCAAGGTGTTGCCCCAGACATGAAAAATAGACTACCTATGTAATTAGGTATATAGATTATATTTAATTTATACATAATTTTTATTCTGTTGATGACATGTAAATTATTTTAATTTATACAATAAATCTGAATCTGAATATTGCCACGAACATGACGTCAGGTTGGCGACTGTCATACGAGAGAACTGTTTGAAAATTTCGTCAACGAAAATAATAGCCCCGTGTTCCAATGGATAGGGTATTGGGCTACCAAGCCAGCTTTTCCCATCCATATGGATGTTTTATCATTTACCATTTGTCTAGAACATTCTAGAAATAATAGAAAGAAAAGAAGCTGAAGAAAGAGAGCTAAAATCTAGAAAGATCCAACAAAAACCTAAATTTAAAAGTGAGTCCAGAATATTCGAGAACGAGTAACATGGGTATATAAGGCCGGCCACCGAGCGGCTATGCTGTAGTGTAGTTCAGTTTCATATTTCCCACATAAACTAAGGCAATGTGGGAGCTTTATTCCTATTGCCCATACCATATAAAAAATTTGGGGACATGTTATATTTTTCACCGAGGCCCGCAAAATGTCAAATTCTGGGTGGGAAATATTCCTTTTTACCAAAGTAAAGGTTAAGAGATAGTCAAATAAAATCCAGTGGACCACCATGTACGCCCTGTGGTTACGAAAACCTACTTCCTCCTAGCCACACATCAATGTTGAGGATTTGCGCATCTTATGACAATTTGACAATCAAGAATTAGTGATTATAATTTTATTTACTATAAATTGACATTAGTTTCATGAGTTCCGAAGAATTTGTGACTTTTACAAATAGGCAGACAGTAGGTATGCCAATGTTGTTATATGCTCTTTGTCGTACAGCCTCGCCTTAATGGCCCTGTACGTGTGGTGTGATTTTACCTTAATATACAAATAAATAATAATAATATATTAATAATATGTCGATTTATTCTTATCTTTTGGTGCCTCAATTTTGTCTCGTATAAATTAGCTTGAAGTTCCGTAAAGGCTTCAAAAGTTTCGGAATCAGAACATGAAAATGCTGGCAAACCTATTACTAAAGTGCTGTTCTGCATACATATATCGACAAATCGAAAGATTTTTTAGAATTATTAAGAAGAAACAATAAAAGTAAAGAAATTAGTCTTTACAAGCTACCCGCGACTTTGTCTTGCTTAGGATTCGCAGCAAAAGTAAGTAGAAATATTTCTGCCACTCATCAAGTTTTGTTCAGCAGTAAGGCCGTAAAAGAGTAGGAAACATACAAAGTTTCACCTTTATGAATAACATTTCTAGCTATTAGCCGAGACTTTGCCCGCGAGGATCGAACAAAAAAACTCGTACTCGACTAAAGTAAATTTTAGCGAATTAACGTTTCACAACAAAACGTTGTTGCCTTGACGTTTACAGTCGCTGAATAATTTCATTAGGATTGTTGAATGTTATCACATTTTGCCAATTTAATTTTTTAAATCAATAATTTTGCAGTATGATTCATTCACCGAAATAAAATTAACATCTGTTTGGAGTACAGTAGACGTATTGAGCCAGGACTTAAAAGGTTTTTTTTTTCACGTAACAAATAGGGCGAAAACAGGGAATAGGGAATGGTTAGACGATCACAAAAAACCTTATGAGATGTTCTAGACAGAAGTCTGGTGTTTAAGAGTACTCTTTCAGATTTTCAAGCTGATGTTTTTTCTTATTTAGCAAATATTTTTCAGTATCATGGTAAGCTACTCTATCACCGGCAATAACTTTTGTTCGCCTTTCATGAATATCACAAAGATATCACAAAGAAATCGTCTATTCCACATTTTTCAGGTTTGTCTGATTAATTATAATGGAATAATTATATATAATAAAATAATAGATTATGGTGGTAATAAAAAACATTTGCCAGCCAAGCAAATCTGGATTTAGCCTGTAAATCTGGAAAAGGCTTCCTGAACTCTGGGCTCTCGTCTAAAAGTTCTCAAAAGTTTTTTCTTTATCCTCTCATTGTCCCCCATCTACTGAGATATCTCGTTTTCTCCCTGAAAATCACGTGAAAACCAAGAAAAAACATTTCTCGGTTCCCGTACCATTTCGGATTTTATTCATACTTTTCATAATGTGCAAAAGTGTGGTTATTTATTGTACTCCATACAGGTGAATAAAAGATAGATACATAAATTTTGGGACCACCTTGCTTTATGTGTTGTGTTCTACTCCGTTTCTCAAATTAATCGACACGTACTTTGTACGTTGAACATCACTAAATTATTCACCAAAAAGTCAGATTTATCTTTCAACCTTAGAGCGTGCGCGCACGGACGACAAAAGTCTTAAGACAGAAAGGTTTTGTCTTTGTAAAGTCTCGAGGGTGCGCGCACGGAAGACTTTTTGTCGTCAAGACTTTTTGAACAAAAAGTATGTAATAAGAAATGCAAATAAAATCTTTTTTGATTTAACGAAAGGCATGCATTTTACGGTGATCAAAATTTAGCAAAACTAGTATAGAGATATTATTGGAAGACCATCTTTTTTTCGGCTCCAGTTTTTAAAAACAGTCTTCATTTTAATGTACGACTTTTAAATCTTTAAGGAACTACTTACCTATATCTGTTTTAACACTTTGATTTCAGGCAAATTTGCAATAATTTATTTCAACATTATTACCATCATAACATCCCACGAAACGTCCACTGCAGGACAGGAAGGTCCCTACAGAATTCCAGCTGTTGCTGGAACAATTTGGAGAACGCTTGTTAGTGACCACCGCATCTACGATGATACGATTCATAATCGCTTAGTCGCCTCTTACGACAAAACGAAATAATTTAATTAATAACTTCTTATTCTAATTCATTACTTGTATTTTATAAATAGGTTGGTACTATTGTGGACAATCCTGCCTGACTACCACCAAGCAGATTTTTGCATGCACTTGAATAATGAAACCGCTCCTTAGTGACCTTGGATTACAGACTAAAAAGGCTCATCTTCACATTGACCCATGATACGAGCAAATACGCACGTGTTTGGCTATGTTTGCCAAAGGGCTAGGCTTGTGCCAGAAAGCACATTTGTCTCTATTTGGCCATCATTGCATATATTACATATATAAGTAAACCTGCTTGGTTACAACTATATAAAAATTTCACTGACTTAGGCCTCTTCTGGGCAAGCTCGTTCCATGATCGACCTCATCTCTGTCCTCAGGGCTAGATCGAGATCAAGTAAAAAAAAGCTTCTGAACCTAACCTCTATTCCAGACATAGGTACAATGAGGTACATCCTTGTATGATCGTTATATGTATGTGTATACCTACATTTAGTGTAGGCAATGAAGCAGTTGACCCCAACATAATTCTCTCACGCAGATTTTATTTGACAGGATGATAAAGTATCATGAATTAAATATGAATTCAAAATATCCAAAAAAAAATTTCCAAAAAAATTTTTTCGTACATTTTTTATCATTTTTGTATGGAAAAATGAAAAAAACCTATTTTTTTATAGAAGATTTGTCTCATAAAGTGCAATACCCCAGCAAAGTTTCATCTACTGAGGATTTAATGCGGGGTCTTTCTTCATACAACGATCCGCTTCGTTGCCTAGACTAATAAATTCATGCAAAGTAGGTAACCAAAACTAACAACTTCATAACAATTTTCACATATAAAATCCTAGAACTTAAGACTTCAGACAGAAATCTAAACGTTAAATCAATCTTCAGCAAGTCAATGTCGTATTTTAGGTAGTCAAAAATACTTATAAGCTCTTAATTTTTTGGAAATGAAAAATGTGTAAATCTTGTGAAAAAAAAATGTTGTAAATCTTGCAACTTGCACTTGGAATTACAACAAACAATAAATTGAGGTGTTTACTTCAAAAAATGCCGCATGGACCTAATTCATCATTATTTTAACTGGATAAAAACATGATATTTCGTTAAAAATACGCTCAGTAATATTTTTTGTGTTTAAATATAATAATGGTTCTACATTCTCATTAATGGTTCTTCATTAAGTAAATAATATATATAGAAAAAATGTACAGGATATTTTATTTTATTTTGAAATTAAATATTTTTGAGAGATTGTTTATTAAAAATCCTTATTTAGTGATCAAACAGATTTTAGATGAACAAATAAAACTATAAGCCGATTGTAGTAGTATGCACCTCTTTGGTTCAAACTTTTTTGAAAAACGAGTATTGCCAGCATACAAACGAATAACTCAACATTTTATAAACATAAAAACGAAAGAGGTTTACTACAATAATTATGCGGCACAAGTAAATTCAGCTATGCATCATCATTCTGCACGTCTGTCCGTGCACAATGCATGAAGCAAAACGACCGTGCATGCGCTTGTTGGACGTCAAATGAACTATAGCTTTGTAAAAGACTAGTACGACGCAATTTGGAACTAGCAAACCCCTCACCACCACTTGCGCGACGTGCTGCTGGATGGTGCGTAGCTCTGACGTTTGTCACAGCTCGTGCGCATCGTGTACAGTGCGTAATGATTATTATGGCAAGATGTAAAATCGGAACTAAACTACAAAGGAATTTTGAGATTTATCGAGCAAAATTTATAACAGCAGCACCAGCGACAACGTCATCCGACTGTCGAAATACCCGCCGTGTCGTGCGTCGTGCGTAGGCTTGCTGTCCGTCAAATCTTTCCAGTTCCACCATTGACAGAGAATCTGGTAGTAACCAAAACATTGTTCGTGAACGATTAAAAAATATGTTACTAAAAATTGTAATCCAAAATGTTTTTAGTAAAAATACAGGACGCATTTTGATAGATGCTTTGTATGATCGTGCGTACGTAGAACGACACCGTGCTTGACGATCGTGCACTGACTAACGTCAAGATGGCTTACTTGACTGACTTAAGGAACATTTTCACAAATAAATTATTGGTACATAATCTAAATATGCTAATAATTAAACAAACAAATACACCTACGCACTAATAATTTCATATACCTAACAAAAAGGTTTTTGCAGATTTCTAAAAAACTGAGCAAGTTAGAAAGATCGTTTTATTTATGCTGTAATGTTTGTATAAATTTCTATAGACTGTAATTAATTTAGATTTTTCCTACCACAAACTTCGGAGATAAGGGGGGTAAAATGGTATTTTTTTGACATAAAAAAAATAACTTGAAAATTAAGAGTTGTAAAAAAGTACAAAAATATATTTTAGAATGCGCAAGCAAAGTCCTTTCATATGATAGGTGCCTCACTCAACCTAGTAGCAACAATTTGAAATTTGGCTCCCCCTTTACATCAATAATCATATTTTTTTTAATTCTTTCATGTGCAATTTAGTTGAGCAACCATATTCTAAAACTATTCCAAATTTCAAGTAGATAGCGTGAGTGGTTGCCGAGATATACAGGTGTGACAGACAGACGGACAGACACACAGACAAAGTCGCACCATAAGGGTTCCTTTTTTTACCATTTTGGTATTGGAACCTTAAAAATTAAGTCTAAGGACCCTTGAAAGTGAAAGTTTCAAGCTTCTATAACAACACAATCAAAACGTACAGATATGTAACCAAATAATGCAGATGCATATTTATATTTCTCGCTCGGTTACAAATATGGGCCTGGCTCTCTAGGTGTATAGTATAATTTCTTAGTCTTTACAACTACATGCAATTTTGCATTTATTTATATTCCAATAACCTTGCAATTTCTTAAATCAAAATATTGCATAACTACTAAATAATTTCAATGATTTTCATTGTTGCTGTCATAGCCTTGGCAAACATCACATATTATATCAGATTCATTCGGATCAGTAGTTATTGAAGTACTAGCTGATGATGTTAAATACGAGAAAAATGATGCCTTTTGAGTACTTGGTAGTGTGTCAAACTAAGCATTCCGGTGGTGTGGTCTCTGTATTTTGAGGACTTGTAACTCTAGTAAGGGGAACGGCATTTTTCGGTCTCAGGGGAGGTAAATCTTGAATAGTGCTTGTAATATTCAAGTCAAGTGGGGAATCATATTTGACCCTTCTTAAATAGACTTTTGTATCTTTTTACGACTCTAAATTTTCAAATTATGATGAAAAATACCAAAAAATTACCTCCCCCCCCCCTCTTATCTCCGAAGTTTGCATAACGAAATATCTGAAATAATTACAATAATTAATTGGCCTTTGCCCAGCAGTGGGACAGAAATGGCTAATAAGATAAGATAATTACAATCAAAAGAAGTTTATATAAATATTACAGCAAAAATAAAAGTAAGTAGCACAGTTTTTCAGAAATCTATAAAAAACTTTTACAAACAAACTTAGTTTTGCGATCCTTAAAATAAACTTTATTGCTTCTAAAAATATTGTAGGTTTATCGGAACCTGACTAGCACAAGTCTGACTCGCACTTGACCGGTTTTTTCAGTAGCTACAGAAGCTAAAGCGTCTGAGCGTCAGATTGGGTTACAGGTTTTGTTTTTTACAAGAAATATAGAAACCCGTATCACGCTTCTTTTGCGTGGAATTCGGCTATAAATTTACACATACGTTGACAGTGGGCGAACTTACAGTCCACACGTATACAAGAGGTGTTTAATTTACAAAAAAATCCGTATTATCTGTAGTCTGTATAATTTGTTAAAGCAAAATTGCTCTGTCTGTTACGCTTTTACTACTATTCCGATAAACCGATTTTGATAAAAGTCATTAGCTACGTTTTTCAGAACCTCACAAGGACGGAGTCGCAGGCAACAGCTACTTATGAAATATGCAAAATAACCCTACCAAGTTAATAGCACGTCGAGTACACTACCTTGTGAGGAATTATTTCTTTAATCCGACTTCTATTACCCTTATTATTCTGTCTTCGATATATAAATTTCTTTTATATTTCCCCGAATTGCAGGAAAACTCCCAAATCTGGCATCATTGATTATTTTTGTCTATGGTGTCGCAGCATGTCTTCGCGACACCATAGACCAAACGACAAAAAAGTCTTAAAACAAAAAAATCTTCGGAAAATCTTCGGAAAGTCTTCGGGAAATCGCATGAGACTTATTTTTGACAACCTTGAGTCATTGACATAAAGCACATTTTTCAACAAAAAGTCGCAGGTTGTCAAGACTTTTGCAAGACTTTAGAAAGACACGACACGACAAGATTTTTTTGTCTTTAGACTTTTGTCGTCTGTGCGCGCACGCTCTTTGTGTGGCATAGAAAGGTAGGGAATGAGGTTTCATTCCAAAAAATAGTTGACAACCCCATTGGCTGTCTTGACTTGTATTGTTGATGTGTCAAAGTGACAAAATTTTGTAGTATTTGAAGTACAGCTTGACCAACTTTTCTGTAGAATGGCCAAAAGCGGAACTACTTACGTCATTTTGACAACCTCAGAGTAAAAATGTATAGAGTCCTATATGACGGACTAGTCGTGTTAAGCGTCTCCTAGTCGACTATGGCAAATCGGTCAAAAAACTAGGGTCTAGGTAACGTTTTACAAATCAAACAAATCTAATGTTTCATCCAAACCTTGTAATATGCGAAAATAAAAATATATCTTTTTAACTTGTGAATTGAAGCGTAAATGATCCGTAATAGCCAAAAATGCGTGATTTTTAACAGCGTTTTTTAGGGTCCCGATACCAAAATGGTAAAAAAAGGAACCCTTATCTTATGGTGCGACTTTATCTGTCTGTCTATCACACCTGTATATCTCAGCAACCACTCATGCTTTAGACTTGAAAAGACATGTATACTAGTGGTTTTTTATTCCGAGATAAAACTAACAGACTTGAAATTTATATAATATGAAGGAGAATAAAAAAAAGAAAGAAGAACAACAAAAAAAATTTTTTTTAGTGCCGCCATTTTTTTTTTAAATATTATTTAAAAAAATCGATAGTGGACTTTTTTTTAGCTACTGGCAACACCAAAGGAAAATATTACCCTGACATTGACAGCAGGATAGCTGTATATGACGCCCGTGTGCGTGGTCAAGACAGACTGCTGTCAAAGGGTAATGTTTATTAACTCTACAAAGTAATATTTTTTTGACAGCAGTGTGTTTCAGGGCTCCCACGACCGTATTTAGTATTACGGCTCCCGCACACGACCGAGAATCGGTGGGCGATTATCGGCCAGGACAAGGACGGAAGATTCAGGTGACAACACGTCAGAGCGGGATGCCTACAAAAAATCGGTCATGTGCGGGATCCCTAAGGAGGTGATCGATCAAAAATCAAAATAATATCGACACACGATGTCGATTTTTTTTTTTTAGTAAGATAAGATAACATGAACATATTTTTTTGTAAGTCTCGGTATTATCAAAAATGCTTTTCATGGTCATTATTTGTTAATATACAGGGTGTTAGGCTAGGGTAACTGTACAGGATGTTAGGGTAAGTATACAAGGTGTTAGGTTAGGATGACTACTATATGTACAGGGTGTTAGGGTAAGTATACAGGTTGTTAGGTTAGGATTACTATACAGGATGTTAGGATAAGTATACAGGGTGTAAGGTTAGGATGACTACTATATGTACAGGATGTTAGGGTAAGTATACAGGGTGTTAGGTTAGGATTAATATACAGGATGTTAGGGTAAGTATACAGGGTGTAAGGTTAGGATAAATACACAGGATTTTAGGGTAAGTATACAGGGTGTTAGATTAGGATCACCATATGTACAGGGTCTTAGGGTAAGTATACAGGGTGTTAAGATAGCATAACTATACAGGGTATTAGATTTGAATCACTATATGTACAGGGTCTTAGGGTAAGTATTCAGGGTGTTACTGAACAGGGTGTTTGGGTAAGTATACAGGGTGATAGAATAGGATAACTATACAGGCTGTTAGGTTAGGATCACTATATGTACAGCGTTTTAGGGTAAGTATACAGGGTGTTAGGATAGGATAACTACATAGGGTATTGTGTTAGGATCACTTTTATGTGGGGTGCAAGCAGAGAACCTCCCCGTGGTGCACCCTGGAAACTGTTTTGGACCCGGTTACGCATGCGTCCAGACAAGCCAATTCTTTGTGAGACTGCTCTATAGCTCTCGCTATGTCTGTTGCGGAACGTAATGCGAAAGGTCACTTTTGGAAGAAAGTAAAAGACCCGACTAAATGCCCTTCTCAGGGCCGATGTGAGGAGTCAGATGCGTCTGACTGCAGTGCTCGGACCGTGACGTCTCAGGCTTCTACTGCCAACCAAAGCGTCAAGAGGACTCATAGTCAGAGCAGCACGGCTTCCACCAGTGACGAGGCTGCTAATCCTTTTAAAATTCCTACCTCATTACGAGGAAGGGGAAGAGGTCTTCCACGTGGTTCGTCAGGGGCTCGCGTTGAGCTTTCCGACGAAGAATTAACGGCTAAGGTCAACGAGATTGCCTAAGCCAGACGCGAGTTTGCCACACTAATTGCAGCATCAGGTAAAAGAGAAGCGACGGCTGTGGACATGACTCCTCGAAGTCAAAGCTTTTCAGGGTGCAAACCTCGTACTTGACGTTGTGCGCAGGTTTAAAAGCCTGAAAAGCACAAGTGCAAAGGCGATCAAGGAGGCTATCGAGTGTATCCGGACTGCCGTAGAAGGTCTAGCGAAGCGGAGTGTGACTGATGAGACCCACTCCCTTCAAATGGAGAACGATCATCTGCGAGTGGAGTTTAATACCACTCGCAAACACATGGAATCGATTGCGAAGGAGAACCGGGAGTACAGAATGAGTCACCTTACTGGGGGACCTTCTCAAGAGGAGACAATGGCTGAAAACTTGATGCACTCCATCATCTGCCAGGGGGGCAAAATGCTTCATTCGCGGTTTGCCGGTCTGGAGGATCGACTGCTGCCTGCAAGGGTCTGTCGACCTCCATTGGCGGCTGACAAGAGGACTTTGGTGGCCTCTAAGATTACTGAAAATCAGCCGTCAGCTGGTGCAGGTTTAGTACCGGCTACTGTTGGCTCTGCTGCCTCATCAAAGAAGCCAACGAAAAAACCAAGGGGTGATGCTGCTTCAGCCACACCGGCTGATGAGGGTTGGCAGACAGCCGGTAGCAGATGAGCGAAGTGGAGGAAGAATGCAGCTCATTCTGCTCCTTCTGGTCCTCCACTTCCTCCGAAAAAGGTGAACAAAACAAAAAAGGGTAAGAGAAAGAAACTCCGCGTCCCTAAAACAGCAGCTGTAGTGCCCACACTGCAGCCCGAGGCGACGCAGTCAGGTTTGACCTACTCAAGCGTTAAATTAAGCAGTGCGTGGTAGCAGGTTAGCTTGGCTGAGCTCGGCATAACCGGAGGTTGCCACTTCAGACAGGCTGCTACTGGCGCCCGAATGATAGAATTACCTGGTGCTGATAGCGGAGAGAATGCAGACAAACTTGCAGAAAAGCTGCGGGAAGTCCTTCTTATTTCTGTCAAGATCATGAAGCCCACATAATGCGCTGAAGTGCGTTTTTCTCGATGATTGTACGACCGAAGCGGATGTCGAAGCGGCCGTCGTTGCAAAAGCTTAATGCCCTACAGAGTTGGTTAAGGTGGGGCAGATACGCCGCGGCTCTAGGGGCGCTGGATCTGTTTTGGTCAAGTGTCCAGTTGCGTCGGCCAAGCTGCTCATTGAGAAAGAGCGGCTCTTAATTGACTGGAGCTCTGTTCGAGTGCAATCCCTGGAACAATGCCTGATGCGTTGTTTCTGGTTATGAGGCAGGGGCACATAAGGCAAAATTGTACCTCTGCTTTCGACTGTGGCGAGTTGTGTTTCCGATGTGGTCAATCTGGTCATAAGGCGGTGTCTTGTACTGCCGCCCCTCATTGTCCGGTTTGCGGAAAGGCTAAGTTACCAGCCAACCATCAGGTTGGCGGCAAGGGCTGCAATCCTCCAGCTCCGGCTGGTGTAGGTTCTGACTGGACATGGTTGTTTTGACCGGTATCTGCACCACATAGCTGACAGAGAACTAACTCCACCATGCCATCATTGTGACTGCACCGAGGACACGGTGCAGCACACAGTGGTGGAATGCCCAAGATGGGCAGAGGAGCGTGCTGCTCTAGTGGCGGTAGTGGGTGGAGATCTCTCGCTGCTGATTATTGTTTTGGCTATGGTCGGCAGCAAGAGGTCTTGGGAGGCCATGGTCTCCTTCTGAGAGTCAGACATATCGCAGAAGCATATCGCTCTTTCTGACACGCTTCGCAGAAGGCGCAGGGGGCACAGGAGCCGGGAGTACGCCCGTCCTCCGCCCGCTCCGTAGGCTTGCGTGCGGCGGGCCGGGGAGCCTGTCGCTCGCTCTAAAAGGCCAGTGAGGGGGCGTCGTCTGATGTGTGCTCAGACGTCGCCTAGGTGAGGGAGCCTCTCCAGAGGCTATCGCAGGGTGGGTTGCGAAAGTAGTGCAAGGTACAGTGCTCGTGACCCACCCAAAATGCGAGAGTGGCACACGGTGGAGTTTTTAGTGATTTCAAGCCCCACATAACCGTACCGCTTCCCCGAACGGTGCGGCATGCGTAGGAATTTTCTCCATCACAAAAAAAAGGATTACTATTATATATAGTGATAACTACAAAGAGTGTTGGGTTAGGATGAATACACAGGGTGTAAGGTTAGGATCACTACACATATAATGATCCTAACCTAACACCCTGTATAGTTATCCTATCCTAACACCCTGTATACTTACCCTAAGACCCTGTACATATAGTGATCCTAATCTAACACCCTGTATACTTACCCTAAAATCCTGTACATATAGCGATACTGACTTAACATCCTGTGTAGATATCCTATCCTAACACCCTGTATACTTACCCTATGACCCTGTACATATGGTGACCCAATTTAGCACCCTGTATACTTACCCTTAAACATACATATGGTGATCCTAATCTAACACCCTGTATACTTACTTAACCTAAAACCCTGTTGTAAGTAGGGTTGTCATAGTCTAATCAGTGTTGCCATATTCCAATCAGTGATGCCGTATTTCAATAACTTTAAAAATAAATTTAAAAAAAATGGTGGCCTTTAAAAAAATTCTTTCTTCACCAAAATATTATCTACTATCCTATCCACCATATGAACTTGGTTTCAACCCTGTTAATCGTCCCTCGAAATAAAAATCCAACCTCCATAGTAAGATTGAACATCTCTTTTGGAATAGTTTTAGAATATGGTTGTCCAACTTAACTGCACAAAAAGTTATGATTATTAATGTCAAGGGGGCCCAAATAGGGGTGGGGGGGCAAAATTTCAAATTGTCATTACTAGGTCGAGTGAGGTATTATAAGAAAGGGCTCTTCTTGTACATTCTAGAATATATTTTTATATTTTTTTACAACTCTTAGTTTTCAAATTATGACAAAAAATGTCAAAAAAAATACCATTCCCCTCCCCTAAAAACCATCTCCGAAGTTTGTGGAAGGAAAAATTTTAATTAATTAGGTACAGGCGATAGAAGTTTATGTAAATATTACAGCAAAAATAAAACGATCTTTCTAAGTTGCAGTTTTTAGAAATGGACTTTATTGCTTCCAAAAATACTATAGGCACGTCGGAACCCATCGGAATCCGCGCGAGTCCGACTCGCATTTGACCGGTTTTTTTCTTGAATGGTCAGTATTCTTACCAGAAAAACTGTACGAGTAGTAACAAGATTATTACTTTTAAGCTATATATTTCTTAAAGAGAAAGACAAAACTTTTACGTTTTTGGGATATAAAAAAATTTCATACATTTTAGTATGGAGGTCCCTCGCTAAAAATGGATACGGTTATGGCTCCCTCCTTAGCATAAAGAGCTGCTACTTAAACCTCCTTGTGTCAGTCAGTGTTGCCTGTGCTGTTCTTGTTTTCCTGCATATTTCCAAGTATTTTATGAGAAAGTCGTACCAAAAGCGATCGAAAGTGGTGTGCGAGAAATGATTCTCATAAGTGACATCGTTCTTTGATGCAGAAAAGGAGCAAGAATCTCCAATAACACCATTTGTTCATGTATACAAACGCATTGCTGCCGCTACACGTCAGTGTTACCCAGATCTTCTTTTTTTAGTGTCGACGCAAATCCAATATTGATCCAGATTATTATTGCAGTAACAAGTAGAAGCACCAGTTAAAGACCTGCGTAAAGTTTCATTAACCTAGGTTTAAAACTCTAACCACTAGAGCATTTTGAAAATCTCAAATTTTGCCAATTGTTAAAACATGCTGCAATTCCGTAAATTCCGTAGAATTTACCTTGTACTTGATAGGAACGGTACCATCATCTTTTTTTAGACATTTCCAATAAGATTTAACTTTTCTTTTCTTATTTTGGAGAAATTTTGCAAATTATCAGGAAAAGAGGTGCTGCTGGGGATTTTTGAAGTGAAAACTTTTTTAGCGGCACCCAGCACTTTTTAAGATGGGAATAAAATTATAAATTCGCATCAGATGTCGCGTCTTTGTCACGTCAGATCTTATACCAAGTTAGAGCAGGCTCAATATATACAAAAGTTCTAAAGTGTGATAAAGACCAAAACATCTATTTTGTCTTTGTCGCGTCAGATCTTCAGATCTCGGATGAAGTATAGGAATGGATTTGCAAATAAGCATACTAAGTTAGAGCAGGTTCAATTTATACATACAAAAGTTCTAAAGTGTGATAAAGATCAAAACTTCTTTTTTGTCTTTGTCATAGTCTCGGCTCTTTTTTTAGCAGTCAAACTAAATACAGTTGTCAAACTAAAAATCGCTATAACTTGAAAACTACTGACCCTAGACTACTCATGTGCTGAGACAAATGATAGGTCTCAATGAGATCTACATTTCGGATGACAGCTGTCAAACTAACAATCGCTATAACTCGAAAACTACTGACCCTAGACTACTCATGTGCTGAGTCAAATGATAGGTCTCAATGAGATCTACATTTCGGATGACAGCTGTCAAACTAAAAATCGCTGTAATTCGAAAACTACTGACCCTAGACTACTCGTGTGCTGAGACAAATGAAAGGGCTCGATGTGATCTACATTTCGGATGACAGCTGTCAAACTTAAAATCGCTATAACTTGAAAACTACTGACCCTAGACTACTCATGTGCTGAGTCAAATGATAGGTCTCGATGAGATCTAAATTTCGGATGGCAGCACTTCAAAATGAACTGTTGTAATGTACCTATAAATTTATAATTGAAACAAATAACAGGCTTGGTTATTTTCTATTACTTCACTTAGTTATTGATTATTAACTGTTATAGTTATTTTATACTTTTTATTGTTAAAACAAACCTTGCAAAACTTTGAAGAAGGTGTGTAGTTTTTGTTAAAACTATTTTTATTCAACGTAAAGTTAGGCATTTGACCGCTTTTAGTATAATTCTACAACTATTCCAAATTTCAAGATAGCATGAGTGGTTGCTTTAATACAGGTGTGAGTGTGACAGACGGACAAACAGACAGACAAAGTCGCACCATAGAAAAGGGTTCCTTTATTAACCGTTTCGATATCGGAACACTAAAAAGGTAGAATTTGTTTATTTTTGTAATAGGTGGCAATCCTTTTCGATCGTAGCGCCATCGTAAAATTCTACAGATAAGTTGGTCAAGCTGTAATTTCTCATCGAAAACATATTCAAAACATTGAAAAACAACGCACGAAAGCTGAGATGTACAATGATTTGTGAATTTAAACAGACACAGTAAGAGAGAGTTAACATTTTCAGTTAGGATAAAGAGTATTTTTGTGAACTTATCGAGTGAAATCGGTAGTCTAGCATGACGATTTTGATCAGTTCTTGGGACAAAATAATATTTTTTTTATTCAAAATTGATAGATCTGCTCTTGACTGTATGTACACACTGTACCGTTGCAGATGTTAGTTGTTAAGCTCTTTATTTGGCTCGCCAACGCACACACCATGTTGCACATCCTACTCGCTGTACGGTCGGTTGCAGACTGCGTATGCACGCTTGAGACACAGGCTATACACTACATCCCTTCCTTATTTTAATTAGATTTTTTATATCGTTCATAAATAACCTAATTAAAATTATAAAATACATTTGAATCGAAAATTATCAAATCATAATACGCTTCTAGCGGTACCTTCTACAAAATAGTTTTTCATCGTTTCCTTAGTTACTCCTCCTCTCCCCTACTGTTGCAAATGTTATCTTCTTCCAAATTATTCTTTTTGTCTAACACTTCCCAGTTTCTTCTTATCTGCCCCGTCTCCTTGTTCTGGACTTACAACAACCATTGACCAATGAAGCCTGCCTACAGCAGTCAATCCAGAAACTCCAGGAGGACCTTATTTTTAAGCCTTGTGTTACTTTAAAGCCTTGAGAGGAAGGCAAGAGTGGGAAAAACCACTACCTGTCTTTCCTCTACCTTTTTATTAATATTTTTATTTCACACTTCTGGTTTCCATAGGTTTCCAGGTGATAAACAAAGAAAAATACAAAGACTATTCAAATTAAATTAAGGTTTTAAATATTACAACTAATCCAGAACAATAACAAGTTCTTCAGCTATTTATTATAGGTATATAATTTCTTTTCTTTTTTTTTTTCGTATGGTTTGCAGGGTCAACGAATTCTTGGTGTTCTAAATACCTACACCTATTAAAATTATGATCTATACCCAAACATACAAAACGCACTCTTCAAAGTACATATTTATATGTGTGGTGATGATACAAACAGGCTGTTTCAATCCAGGAACTCCTCGGAAAGTCAATCTATCAATTCGGCTCATTACTCTGCACGTACCTGCTGAACTCCAACCCACCACGCCTGGATCGAGCGTCCAACACATCTTCCAAGACTATTATGATAAGAATAAGTATTTTAAACTACTTATTATCGTTCTATATTATTTCTGTTAGCACGGTGGCAATTATGACATCAATCATTTATAATAAAGATAGGCGGGTGAATGATCTCTGTTTACCATGGTGTTTTTCCCATATAAAAAGGAAACTAAAGTTCTCCTGATCACAATAAAGTGCTTTGTCACAATATGACATAAATTAATAAGATAGCGATATCAAATGAAGTTATTTTTCAATCTAATTCAACTACTGGTACCTTTAATCTAAATGTAGAATCTCACCAGAATTAAACTTAAAATGTTTGTCGGAAACTATTTTTTATGTTACTGATCAATTTTCAAACCTTATTGTCAAATTTAAGGAATTATTATTATTGTTTATTTTTAAGACTTCTTTCAGTTGTATCAATTTTGTAAATGAATTATTTATACATTTGCCGCTGCACAAAAGAACAGCACCCCTTTTTTAATAACACGTTTTTTTTTCTAATCTATTAAAACCTTTGTTCACAAATTTCTAGTGGAATTGCTGCTTGTCCACTTTGTTGACTTTATTATCTTACCTGTACCGTGTATGTCGACTCAACTTTTTCATTAAATTTTTAATTCATTGGGACACATTATTCAGACAGAATTATTCATTTATTCAAGCAAATATACCTAATTACCTTTTCGTAAGTTCATAGGTAGCTTTATTTCTACAACGCTTTTAAAGAGTATTTTGTTGCTTTACGGGAAAGTTACATAAGAAAACCTAAATTAAAACTGCTTTTCAATAGTTATCTGCGAGGCTTATTTACCACAAAGATCCTACTAGGTGACCGGATTATTATTCCAATTTCTGTAGCCTTTCACAGGAACCAAGCTATTTCCAACCAAAGTATATTTGAGTATGCACTAATTTTAAATAGGTACCTATTAAGAATGATAGGTTAGTTTTTTTTTTTATCGTTGTAAATGGACAAACCACATAATTTATTTCAAACATTGAAAAATTATTTACTTAATTATCTTTAAAATCGATTGCTTCTTGAGCTTGATTTATTTATTGATTAACACGACAAGAAGAAGAAATAATCCTTGATCCCAATGTCTTGATTTAGGCACTTGAAATAGGTTGGTACTCGTAGGTATTACTTGTGGTTGTCTTGGCCCATAGAAGAGAATCAATATAACTTTACGATATATTAAGTACACATATTGTCTATGTACCGGTCCTTCCAATTTTAAGTGAAATCGTTCAATACAATATACTCGTACTAGCTACACGCCGATGTACCTATGAGTAGTTGTTGGTACTTCACTGTCATTCATACTGAGCAGCAGCGATCCCTTTATAACACAGCGGAACGAACGTCGCCACTGTGTGTACACAAGTTTTTTTTTTTTTGTGGCATCGTTGTTCAAGGTACGAATGTTAAACATAATGAAATAGGGACATGATCATTAAATAAACCCTTCCAGAATAATTTAATTTTTCGTGGGTATGTATTCATTAAAGTAGGAAATGTACAGTAATGGGTACTCTCGCTACAAGTGCCAGAAAATACCTGCTCCCTAACTACACCAGTGGTATTGAAAACTGTAAGATAGGTATCAAACTATTTAAAATTAACACTGTAGGTAGGTACTTTTTATCAAACCTTTTCCAAACACTCAGCATGTTTAAACTGAATTTAGGGACAAAATAAAATTGTCACCATATGTCCTTATAAAGATAACTTGACTGTCAAACAATGTGTGTGAATCTGAAATCCATTTGTTACTTCTTTTCAACTAAACAAGGAAGCATTTTGTTATTTATAATTCACACTAATCGGTTCCCGAATCGTATCATATCATTATCCATTATCCACCCGGACTTTCCTTCACTCTTTAATACCATGGCTCAAAACAACACATGTCATTCGCCCACGCATATAACCTTTCTGAAAATATATGAGAAATATTTTAAGACGCGAGCTAGATTTAAATCCGCACCTTTGGAACGGACCAAGCATGAATTGTATTTACATACAACAAACATCAGAAGCAGCACGAATCCAATGAACAGACCACTGTGCTATCGCGTCTAGACTCCCTTACTCTCTTTATATTTTTTTTTTATGCGTGGCTATTCTTTGATTTTCATAATACTATTTATGCAACAAATAAAATATGAACATACGATTTACTATCATTTTTATTTATACAATTTTTTTCCATACGCCTACATATTAAACAAAAGGAAATGAAAGCTGATTCAGTTTACAGAATTGTTAAATAATTATGTAGGTATTGTTCATGTTACCTGCATAAACATGTATATAATGGTAATTCTATGGTTTGGTTTACTGATGAGGAGTAAGCCGTTCCAACCATTGGAGCCGATCAATTAAATAATTCAGTTGGAATTCACAACTGCTCCAATTATGCCTCATTTTATAAATGACATAATGCAATCTAATGCCCAGTTAGTAACTGCTCATATTTTAAATTATTAAAAGACAATATGCAATTTAATGGCCAGTATGTAGCTGCTCGTATGTATCTCATCATTGATAAAACTATTAGCCATTATGCAATTAAATGACCAGTTTGTAACCGCTTATAACATATCACATTATTAACAAGACAATATTCAATTTAACGCTCAGTTTGTAACTGCTTGTTTGTCAGATTATTGAAAGGACAATATGAAATTTAATGCCCAGTATATAACTGCTTATATGTCAAATAATTAAAAGACAATTTGCAATATAATGCCCAGTATATAACTGTTTACCTGTCAAATTATTAAAAGACAATATGCAATTTAATGCCCAGTATGTAGCTGCTGGTATGTATCTCATTATTGGCACAATTATTAGCCAATATGCAATTGAATGCCAAGTTTGTAACCGTTTATAACATGTCACATCATTAACAAGACAATATTCAATTTAATGCTCAGTTTGTAACTACTTGTTTATCAGATTATTGAAAAGACAATATGAAATTAAAAGCCCAGTGTATAACTGCTTATATATCGAATTATTAAAAGACAATATGCAATTTAATGCCCAGTATATAACTGCTTACATATCCAATTATTAAAGATAGTATGCAATTTAATGTCCAGTATATAACTGCCAATATGTGTAATATGCAATTTAATGCCCAGTATATAACTGCCAATATGTGTAATATGCAATTTAATGCTCAGTATATAACTGCCAATACGTGTAACATGCAATTTAATGCTCAGTATATAGCTGCCAATATGTGTAATATGCAATTTAATGCCCAGTATATAACTGTCGATACGTGTAATATGCAATTTAATGCCCAGTATTTAACTTCCAATACTTGTAATATGCAATTTAATGCTCAGTATATAACTGCCAATATGTGTAATATGCAATTTATTGCCCAGTATATAACTGCCAATACGTGTAAATGCAATTTAATACCCAGTATATAACTGCCAATACGTGTAATATGCAATTTAATGCCCAGTATATAACTGCCAATACGTGTAACATGCAATTTAATGCCCAGTATATAACTGCAATTTATGTAATATGCAATTTAATGCCTAGTATAATAATTACTGCTCATAACATGGTACATATGTAGCACGAGTACCACTTAACGCAACTTAAATAGATTATATTTGACAAATTCAGAGTATATTTATATATCATATAATATTTCATCATAATCCAAAGTAACGACCACTACAGGACGCTGAGTTCCCTCCAAAATTCTAGCTTTTTCTGTAAAAAGTGAGGAAGGGATCCTCGCCTGTCAGCGCTACGGCTAACACCATGGAACCCGGATGTAGGTGACCGCAGTATGTAATATGGTATGGCACACAGGAGGATAACCCATCAATACAATTCAAAATTTATTGATAAATAAAAATTGGCATGTCAGTTACCTCCTCCCGTTTATGAGCCATAGTCGCCTATTACGACACCCACGAGCATGTATGGATTTGTACCATTCTTTGCCGGCACTACAAGGGATATAAAATAATTAGGATCATTAAAACTGACTCGTGGCTGGTTCGTTGGATCCAAGGTAAATAAATTATTCTATAAATAGTAGTAAAAACAGCACAAATAACCTGCGCTGAGTTAGCATCCAGCTAGTTCGTTTTTTGGGTACTATAATCCTTTTGAACCTACGCAATAAACTCAACGAGTACGTTCCAGATAGTAAGTATTCGGGACGAATATTTAAACGGAAAGCAGTCCAAGTAATATTAAATGGATAGTGGTATCAAAACCTATGGTAAATATGTATCAAAGTATTAGTATCTGCTGTACTGGTAACCCCGCAATATGCCGCACGTCATCGGTGGGTTAATTATGGCGCGGTCAGCCCTTTTAATAGTAAAGTAAATAAATTTGTGTAGGTAGTTCATTGTTATATTCATCAAAAGTTTTTCTCGCCGTGTCAAGTTGTCAACGACCGACCGAACCACTGTTCGGCGGAACCTACAGGCACCCTATAGGTTATTTTCAAGTTTCCAAAAACCTTAAATCCTTTTTATTTCGATTGGCTTGACGCAACTACCTACATATTGACTTCTATCCGTTCCGATTTCTTTGGTTGAATTACTCAAACCACAGCCAAGGAAAACTTTAAATATGATGCAAAATCTGGATGGGCTGATACGCATCCTTTGTCCGTTCAAACAGGTTCACACCTGTTCTATTTATAGCCGGCCGACAATAACTATGTTTGTTTACATCAAGCCAAAAATTTGTTTCACAACTATTTGGTGAAATTAAGTAATTCCTTTCCTTTTTTTTCTGTTTAAAATATTTTATAAGCAAGTACTCACTTTTAATCCTCGTCGTCAACTGTACCGTTGCAGATGTTAGTTGTTAAGCTCTTTATTTGGCTCGCCAACGCACACACCATGTTGCACATCCTACTCGCTGTACGGTCGGTTGCAGACTGCGTATGCACGCTTGAGACACAGGCTATACACTACACACACATCTAAAGCACTAATAAAAAACAGGCCATGTGCAAGTCCGGCTACTAAAACACCGGATACACGGTCGGCGACTAGCTCCCGACAGAGGTCACCTTGGGTTTCAACCATTTGGGTCCGTTTCAACTACACGGTCGCTGACTTGTTGACAACAAGCATTGATATAGATTCAAAAACACGATGTGTTGATACAAAATGACAGTTGACACTGACAGTTCTTGTATTTTGTAGTTCGGTGTAAAAAAAATCACTGCTTAGAAGACTTTTCATATCTTCTTTGTCACAAAATTATCAATTTAGTTGTCTTCTTTTGTTTTTAATTACCGGGAAAGACAATAAACGTCAGTTTATAATCTGTGCGGTCGCCAACTGCCAGCTACACGGTCGGAGACGTAACCAACGTCCTCTATTTAACTTTAGTTTGGGAAGCTGCTTTCACAACCAAGGGCGTTGGAAAGTCACTAAAAATTTGGTTGGCGAAAATTTGGTCGGAACCGACCAAGGTCACCTCTGTCGGGGCTTGGTTGGCGACCATGTATCCGGTACTTAAACTAAGAGATCCGTACCACTAATGTGACACGTATCGTCCGTGGGTGTCGTATGAAACGAATAAGGGCTTATGAATCAGAGGATTGGCAGCAGCATCCCAGCTTTATGCATCGTATCGTCTTACACACTGCGGTCAACGCTTTCAAGCATGGTGACTAAATATATGTCTCTTGCATGGAGACCTCCTAATTATTTTACTTTTCATTGATTTTATTATTTGTTAGCTAATCCGCTACAATTACACATATGTGCGAAATTACATAAAATTACTTACATCTATAAAATAAAATAACATTAAATCATATCAAAAAAATAAAATAACGTCAATCTTAAACAACCTACTTAAATTATCATTCTATAAATTATTACATAATCAAATTACGATAAATATATTAAATGCAACAAGTCATTATATATTAAATTCAATGCAAACTTAAAATTCCTCTACTGTGTACAGACAAAAGAGCAAATATAATTTACTGCACAAACGCGTTTATTCCATTATGGACTCATACAGGAAGTGAGCAAATGTCAAACCAGACAATATTAAAAACTGTATTATTTAACTATGCTAAGTTGTACAGAATTTGGATACACCTATTGTTTTGTATCGATTATATTGGGGCCTCAGCCAAAATTACAACGAATTGTTAAAAAAGGTAGCCGCTAAACATGCCAAAAAAGGAAACTAATATCATCAGTTTGAACATAAAGGTAAGGTAATATCCTGATCCTGAGAGAAATTCACATTTCCAGTTTAAAATCTAACATTAATTACTTGAGAAAACTAAGAGCTTATTATCACAAGAAAATCTTTTAAATCTTACTCTAAGGAATCTTAATTATAAAACAACTATTGTATTTGCAGAAAACTACAATAAGAACATTCTGTATTAAGTGGAGAGAAATTACCAACTTATGCTATTAACCTGACATTATGAACACACGACAACATGAACATTCTCTGTTAAATTGGCAGAGGGTGCCGAGCGAAGCAAAAAATTAAAACTAAAATCTTAACTATATAACAGACCTTCATGATGGAATTAGTTATTAAGGAGCCCTTCGCAGTCCTTACCTCGAACTTTAAGGGCTCGAACCTTACCGTCCTTTCCTGGCATCACATCAATAGTCCTGCCCATAGGCCAGTTTAAAGGAGTTACATTCTCATCCCTGAGAATAACTTAACTTCCCTTTTCTAAATTAGGTTATTCACCTTTCCATTTTGAATTTGAATTTGAACCAGTTTATACCCTTCCGATGACTTGGGCATTTTGTAAGCTCATCCACTAAACCACGTACCAAAAACGTTGGTATTCTAATTAAACTAACTAGTGTCGTGGGAATTCTAGCCGTAAGAAAGAATCCAAAAGAAACGACAAATTAGAATAGAATGAAACTACGTTTATTGCAAAAGGAATGAGTCTAGTAACAATTTCGAGGCAGGGGCGGACTCAGACGTCGACCCAAAATGACCGTTACATAAAATTGTTACAACGGAAGGTAAGTATAAAAACGCCCTATTGAAAATTGCACTAATAATTTTACTCAAGTAGCTTCTTACAGTCTTTACGCGAAACTAAAGAGCAGGGATGGATTCGTAAACCCTACGTATGATGATAGAACGAGATTACCACGAAAAAGTCCGTTAATTATTTAACACTGTGCTTCCTTTAAAATAAGACCCCTAGTTTGTCCTGTCTTGCGTAGACGGGGCGTGGCCGCGTTCATCGCGGAAGGTCACAGGTGAGCTGGTCGAGTAGCTGGACCCGCAGATGCTCAGGTAGGCACGTCGGTGACCCACCCTGAAGGTAGGAGAACCTCTTCTCTAAGGAGGCCGTTAAGCTTCCCGCTTCTCGCTAGCTGTAGGCGTACCGTCGCCTAAGCCTAGCCTTCTCGTTGTGCTCAAGCTTAGCTTCGTCGTAGCTTAGTTGTAGGCTAGATGTAGGCTAGTTGTAGCATAGATCCTGGAATGCACCAGTTTACAAAATGAGTGACGGTTCTCGTTACGTGGGTTTCGTGTCCGTGGTACAATCCGCCCGATGAATGTGAGAACATTCAAGGGAGTCTCACCTACCTTTGATTGCTTCAACGGTACACGAAACCAGAGCAGATTAACAAAACGAAATACTAAATAATTGATACAACAATGCAAAAACCGTTAAGACGCGATGACGTCATTTTGAAAAAATGAATAACCGTCGTGTGACGGTTATCAAATGAAACGGCATCTTGCCACTGCTTTTAGTGGAAGCCTTAAATAATTACAACGCTATAGCATAAAATACTACTTCCAACTATTACATACGACACGAAATATTAACAAAAGATCGAGGTTTACCTACGGTTGACGGAAACAAAGAATCACTACGAAATACACTGATAGCTTATTAAAATTATGTTCACACTTACCCAAAAAAAGTGGGACTTCCTTACTGGTTGCACTGCATTTATTAGTAACGTGATTTATTTAAGCCGAATACTGCGGGCGGGAAAAACAGCAGCCGCGAAAAGAGCGCAGCTATACGTCTAAGTAGATAGCCGTTCGGCGGCGGAATGAGGGCCGCTCCTCAGCGCCGTTAGTTATATCTCGTTTTCGGCTAGTGACGCGCCGTCGCAAATTTCTCGACTTGAATCGGCCTATTTGCTATCCTGAGCGCATTGACTGGGTCTTTAGACTTTCCTTACAGAAAGTGCACACTACATTACCTCCTCTCCCCCCTGAAGGGTTTGATTTCCTTAGAAATGAAATTCGTAACTTCTAGCTTGAAATTTCCACTAAACTCTTGTGTTCCGCCTTTACATACTTCCTCATTCATACAACCTTCATTGTGGCTATATCATAATAAATTAAGATAATGCCCTACATTCACGAAACTAAAGTCTTCTGATTCTTTTGTTCTGAAGACTTTGCGGAAAAATCTGTACTAAAAGATTGCTCCTGTACGTAATTGGTTGGAGTTGTTTGTCCCAGTAAGTGTGAGTACTATTTATTTTATTTACAATATTTACAAGTTATTTTTGTCAGCAACTTTAGGTAGGAGTTCGTATTGACGGTAACATAGGGCAGAGCCAAATATATTGGGCCCATGTTCTCCTTCTCGACATGTTCCAGTTGGGATAGAGCCAAGTACCATGGGCCCAACTGAACCTTCCTCAATAGTCTGACGTTCTGTCTGCGGTAGAGCCACTTTCCTAATGGGCGCAGACAAAACATTAAAAAAGACACGAAACTCTTCTTGCGTACCAATTGGGGCAGAGCCAAGCATATCTTGGACCCAATTGATACGACCACATCATCTAAGCGTCCTGTCTGTGGTAGAGCCATCCTTTCTGATGGGCACAGACAAAACAAAACAAATTCTCCACGTCTAACCAGGCGTCCTGTCTGTGGAAGAGCCATCCTTCAGATGGGCGTAGACAAAACAAAAAAACTCACAAGAACCACTCTTTCTACTTCGGTACCGTACCGTTTCATCAAAACTAAAAAAAAACACGTTTGATGACACAAAAAAACAAAAAAATCCTTACTTACCTATTTCCTTAATGTTCCTAACTTATATCCTACATGAGAACCTAACTAAGAAATTATTATTTACAAAATTATTAACATTTTTCCTACATATTTAAAATTGATTCCAGTATTTATCCTGTAGTTTTTGAATTGATTTAGCTGCTTGTTTGATGTCAGCAGTCGTTTCCAAATGCGAATATAGAATTGAATCTGAAGGCAAATCTTTATATGTTTTTACGATTTGTTTACGTAAAGCTTTTACCGTGGTTCCCGGGTCGTCTCCGCGTATCGCGACCTCATAAGTTAATTCCTCCTTTTGTAAGGACAAAAACTCAATCTCACTCATTTTAAGTAGTGTTACAAAATCATTAATAAGAAAAATTACTAAGTTATTATGGTTATCTAATAATTATCAACAAAGAAAAGAGTTGAAAGAAGTCGTTGCTTCTTTAAAGTCAGTGTCGATATACACTGTGTTTTGAGACGACTGATGTTAGGTCTCGTGTGCAGTTGTGAATACTGGCTCCCTTACCCTTGGCAACGGTTTGGGCAAGAGGGTGGTACTACCCCAGGCGGGCTTGCACAAGGCCCTACCACCTCGTTAAGGAAAAAAAAAATAAAAATGTTTTAATAAATTAAAATGAGTGAGTGTGGTTAGGTAAGAAAAAAATTCTGCTCTTTGGGTAAATGTGAATGTGCCCTAATATCTGCTCCGTTACAAACACTAACCTAACAGCGTTATTTTTTACAACCGAAAAAATTAAAATAAAAATATGCACACGTAACAAAGTAATAAATTTCGAAAAAAAAAACCAAAATTATAACATGAAACCTGGAACAAAACACAATATTTGATTTGATGCGTGATGGTCTAACTATAATTACAATAAAATAAATTACAAAAAAAAACGTTACGAAAAAAATCCCTGATTACGACCCTGTCACACATCAAATCAAACAAAATAAAAAAAAATAACACTTCACAAAAGAAAGAAATTGTACCGTGCATGCAATCAAAAGAAACCAGTGACAAATAAATGGTAATCTCGTTCATACACAAAAAAAACACGTTGAGGCGCCACTTTGTCGTGGGAATTCTAGCCGTAAGAGAGAATCCAAAAGAAACGACAAATAAGAATAGAATTAAACTACGTTTATTGCAAAAGGAATGAGTCTAGTAACAATTTCGAGGCAGGGGCGGACTCAGACGTCGACCCAAAATGACCGTTACATAAAATTGTTACAACAGAAGGTAAGTATAAAAACGGCCTATTGAAAATTGCACTAATAATTTTACTTAAGTAGCTTCTTACAGTCTTTACGCGAAACTAAAGAGCAGGGATGGATTCGTAAACCCTACGTTTGATGATAGAACGAGATTACCACGAAAAAGTCCGTTAATTATTTAACACTGTGCTTCCTTTAAAATAAGACTCCCCTGGTTTGTCCTGTCTTGCGTAGACGGGGCAAGGCCGCGTTCACCGCGGAAGGTCACGGGTGAGCTGGTCGAGTAGCTGGACCCGCAGATGCTCAGGTAGGCACGTCGGTGACCCGCCCTGAAGGTAGGAGAACCTCTTCTCTAAGGTGGCCGTTAAGCTTCCCGCTTCTCGCTAGCTGTAGGCGTACCGTCGCCTAAGCCTAGCCTTCTCTTGTGCTCAAGCTTAGCTTCGTCGTAGCTTAGTTGTAGGCTAGTTGTAGGCTAGTTGTAGCATAGTTCCTGGAATGCACCAGTTTAGAAAATGAGTGACGGTTCTCGTTACGTGGGTTTCGTGTCCGTGGTACAATCCGCCCGATGAATGTGAGAACATTCAAGGGAGTCTCACCTACCTTTGATTGCTACAACGGTACACGAAACCAGAGCAGATTTACAAAACGAAATTCTAAATAATTGATACAATAATGCAAAAACCGTTACGACGCGATGACGTCATTTTGAAAAAATGAATAACCGTCGTGTGACGGTTATCAAATGAAACGGCATCTTGCGATCGCATCTATAGTCAAGCTAAAAAATCCTATGTTGCGTGATGGCCTGTTAGCTGCAATGATCAAGTTCAACAAAGCCAACCCTAAGAACAAGCTGAATTCCAATCATTTGGGCTTTGACGGGGACCCACACCCAGTTTATGTCTGTGAGCACCTTTCGCCTCAGAACCGTGAACTTCACAAGCTTGCCAGGAAGAAAGTATCTGATCTAGGCTACAAATTTGTTTGGGTGCGTGGAGGCCGCATTTTTATGCGTAAAAGCGAACCTGAAAATGCAATTCTAATAAAGAACCTAGATTCCCTCAACAAACTGTGAACTAAGGTGGCATTTCCTTGTGTGTGACTCTTTTTTTCTTCGCTGGTATAACCTATTACTACCAAAATGTAAGAGGTTTTGAATACTAAAACGAACGAACTCTTTAAAAATGTACTCTTAAGTGATTTTGATCTTATTATTTTTACCGAGACATGGCTACAGGATAATGTTAGTGATACTGAACTTTTTGATGACCGCTACACAGTGTATCGCAAGGCATGTAATTTATCCAGCTTACATAACAACAGAATTGTCAAAACCGGCGGTGGAGTGCTGGTGGCGGTCAAGAAAAAGTTTAGTTCCTTTAGATTACTTAATCATGAATTAAACATGGAAGACTTATGGGTAATGCTCAATTTTAAGTCTGGTGGGTCTGAAATCTGTCTTTGTATATGTGCCTTGTATACCCCCTCACCCCTCAAATTGAGCGATCTGGAGAATATTTTAGATAATGCTAATATTTACTTACCTAGGTACAACCACATCTTAGTTCTTGGTGATTTCAATTTGAGGAGTGTGGAGTGGATTTACACAGATGAACAGCCCTCTCCATCAATATGTCGTGGTGAGAATTGCCCTGATGACCAGTTTCAGCTTATCTCAGACTTCATGGCATTTAATAATATCACCCAACATAATAATGTATTAAACTGTAACTCTAAATTACTTGACCTAGTCTTCTCGTCTTTCCCTAGTATTACTGTGTCTTTGAGTGATTGCCCCCTTAGTGTAGTTGACTCTTATCATCCCCCGCTTGAATCCATATCCATACTATAATATTATAAATGCGAAAGTAACTCTGTCTGTCTGTCTGTCTGTTTGTTTGTTTGTTTGTTGCTCTTTCACGCCTAAACGGCTGAACGGATTTTGATGAAATTTGGTATGGTGATAGATGGTAACTTGGAGACGGACATAGGCTACTTTTTACCCCGGGAAAATATCTCATTTCCGTGGGAATCTACACATACAATAATACTCTAGCGGGGTTATATCTGCTACAGCACACCGAAACTACTTAACCGATTTTGATGGGACTTTTTTTATTCAACTAAGTATCGCTGATTACGAAAACTACTACAATTTTGAAATCCAACGTGGTAGACGTAAACTACCATTATCCCCTGGGGATAAGGTTGAGGTGCGATAGGGTTGAAATGTCTAAAAATCAATATGGGTGTCGTTTGTAAGGTTTATCGAGCCGCTGATTACAAAAACTACAACAATTTTGAAATCCAACATGGTGGACGTGAAATGCTATCATCCCTTGGGGATGAGGTTGGGGTGCGATAGAGTTGATATGTCTAAAAATCAATATGGGTGTCGTTCGTATGGTTTATCGGGTCGCTGATTACGAAAACTACAATGATTTTGAAATCCAACGTGGTGGACGTGAAATACCACCACCCCTGGGATGGGGTTGGGATTCGATAGGTTTGAAATGTCTAAAAATCAATATGAGTGTCAGTTGTATGTTTATATAAGGAAGGGATAGCGGTTAAGATGGCTTTAGGGGTAGAAGCAGGGATAGGGGTAGGGTCAGGGATAGGGAGAGGGAGAGGGGGAGGGATAGGGAGAGTGTAAGGGAGGGGAAAATGAGGGGAGAGAAAGGGGGAGGGAGGGGTAGAGGGCGTGGGAGGGGGGGTAGAGGGAGGGAGAGGGGGAAGGGGAGGATGAGGGGAAGGGGGAAAGGGAGGGGAATGGGAGGAGGGCGAGGGGGGAAAGGGAGGGTGATGGGGAGAGGGGAAGGGGGGAAATGGAGGGGGAAGGAAGGGTGAGGGGGGAAGAGGGAGGGGCGAGGGAGAGGAAGAGAGAGTGGGAGAGGGTGAGGGAGGGGGAGTGGGAATGTTGGGGGGGGATACAAAAGGATAGATAGGGAGGAATAGGGACCTTTTTTTCTTTTATGAATACCTCCTCGCTACCCATTCACTTCACTCCCTTTATTGCCTTCTTTTTTAAGTTCGCCTGTAACGGTTGACAATGAAAATTCCGCACTACCTACCAGTTAAATAAAATCAAAAGATAATTAAGTTTGTAGTAAGATGCATTTATTCAACTTGGATAAGTACAAATGCATCTTTTACGTAGGGATCAAGAAGGATAAGCGCTCCGTAATATATGTTTCAATTAAGTTCGAGTTCTGTTTTTTTATAAAATCTACGCGGACGAAGTCGCGGGTAACAGCTAGTTTACTATAAACTTGAATTTGGAACAGACTTTGAAACCAGTCTCACAACCAAGACTTAATTATTTTAGAGCTGACTATCATAATATTATTAAATCTTTAGACAAAATAAACTAGGACAAACTTTTAGACTCTGCTGTTGATGTTAACGACATGTTAAGATTATTTTATGAAAAATTTAGAGAGGTTATAAAATTACATGTTCCATTTATTAAACCAAAAGGTTCCAAATATCCATATTGGTTCAGCCGTAGTTTAGGGTTCTGAATGAGAAGTTCAAGATTCGAATAAAGTACAAGAAATATGGTAACCCGATGGATAGTGTAATATTTGATCTGTTAAGGGATAGAAGCTCGCATATGATGCAGGACTGTTATAATGTATATTGTGAAAAGCTTGAATGTAGTATTATCTCGAACCCTAGATATTTTTGGTCACACATAAACGTAAAAACAAATCAGCAATGATCCTTGATCATGATTTAGCCACTGATAATCCTGGAGTCTGTCATTTATTTGCTAAGAATTTCGCATCAATTTATGCGACGCCCTCACTTAGTAGTCATATCTCCAATCCTGCTCTCATGGCATCCTATGAATTATCAAACTCTGCCCCTCTTAACATGATTTATATATCTGACATAAAAGTTAAAAATAAATTACAGAAGCTCGACATCAGTAAGGGCCCAGGTTCCGATAATATTCCTCCGCTGTTTTTTCAAAAGTGTGCGGGCTCCTTAAGCAAACCACTTGCTAACATTTTCAACACCTCTATTCGGTCAGGTATTTTTCCCGAATTATGGAAAGAAGCTAGAATAGTACCCGCTTTCAAACAAGGCAATAAAACAGACATCCTGAACTACCGTCCGATCTCAATTTTATCAGTACTTCCAAAACTTTTTGAGTCTATTGTTTACCCAGTTCTGTACAGCCATGTCAAAGGCCAGCTGACTGATAGACATCATGGATTCTTCACTGGTCGATCTACAAACTCTAACTTAGTAGCTTACGTTGAAGCCCTCATAAGATATGTTGACAACAATGAAAGGGTTGATGCTGTCTATACAGATTTCAGTAAGGCCTTTGACATGGTTGACCACTGTATTCTTATTGAAAAGCTGACTTCATTTGGGATAGGTGAGCCTTTGCTAGGGTGGTTCAAATCTTATTTAAATGGACGTAAATTGCACGTTGCTGCTAACGGAGCTCAATCGCTGCCATTTATAGCGACATCTGGTGTGCCCCAGGGGTCTCACCTGGGACCGCTTCTATTTCTAGTTTTTATTAACGACATAGTAAACTGTTTCACGTCATCATCAGTCTATCTTTTTGCGGATGACTTGAAGTTCTTTAGGTCAATTATTACGGATGAAGATGTAGAGTTGCTACAGAACGACCTTGATAAACTAGCTGATTGGTGTAAGAGAAACAAAATGGTCTTAAATACCAAAAAATGTTTTAGCATCTCATTCTGTCGTAGCAAAACTCCCCAAATCCCTTCTTACAAGCTTGGTGGCACTACAATCCAGAACGTGAGCTCCATAAGGGACTTGGGTGTCCTTTTAGATAATGAACTAAATTTCAGGGCACATATCAATTCCATTATAGCTAAAGCCTCTAGAATGCTTGGATTTCTCATTCGGAATAGTAAATTTGCTAGGCAACCTAAGACTAAAATAATGTTGTATAACACCCTCGTTAGAAGCAACTTAGAGTATTGCTCCCAGGTATGGAATCCTCATTATGACATCCACAGAGACAGAATCGAGAGGATTCAGAAGCGATTTCTTACTTATCTTGCGTATTTCTTTCATAAGCATCGTACTTTGACTTCTTATCGTAAACGTCTAGAATTTTATAAGGTCACATCTCTCTCTGACAGGCGAAAGATGTTCTTAAACAATCACTTAAACAATCACTTGAATTGTCCTGAGCTACTTAGTAATATCAACTTTGCAACCCCTAGGAAGATGCCTCGCTCCAGTTTCTTTAAATTGTTTACGAATAACGCTTATAAGAGCAATCTAGGCTTAAATGGTCCTATTTCCAGGATGATTAAATTCTACAACTTCTTACCTAGGACTGCAAATGTTGATATTTTTCATGACAATATTTTATATTTTAAAAAGAAAATACTAATGGTTTTGTAAGGTTCGTTCAGCTAGTGTTAACTATCCTTTTAAATAATATGTTTGGTATAACTTCAAATTTTTAACTTTAAATTGTATTGCAGTATCAATCAGTGGCTATTTGATTGAGAGTACAAAGTAACTTTTCTATGTGCTCTCAATCAAATACCTACTTTTACCTTAATTTGCTCTTCTCTTGTTCCTAAACTCGTTGGACATATTTGTGCATGCTGTGCTCTCCTGTAAGTGATGAGGCACCTGTTCTTGTAAATTGTAAGCAACCTATGTAATCAATGTGCACTCGTTGTTGGAAAGCCTAATAAATAAAATAAAAAAATAAAATAAGTAAGGTGGGCATGTCTTTCTGTAGGTTCGGGCCGGTATACATCAGATCGTTCAGGCTATGGTTGCTTTTTGTCTCGTGTGATGCATTAAAAACTACCCTAAACCTGCTCGTGGTAGACTCAGATCGCCAGATACCGTGTTGGGGTAGGTGGACTTGCCCCTTTATTTTGGTTAAATTTGTTACAGGCTTCATGTGCCCCATAGTAATGTAGTCGTTCATAAATTTCTTGTATTCTGTTTCAAGTTCCTCGTTTTTCCGCATTTTTTGTTCCAGCTGTTGAAATTGGGCTAGGGCTTGTGGTTTCGTAGGCCCTAAGTTCGCTTCATACTCTGGTTTCATGGGCATCTGTACCACATATTTCCCGTCAGACAGCCTCTTTGTGGTTTCATTGTAATATTTCTCACATAAATCGTTCTCGCTAGTTGATGTTGTGCTATTTGGGATTTCTTCGATTTCCCAGAAGCGTGTCATATTTTTCAGCTCGTTAAGCGTTACATGGCAGTTAAATGTTTTAACATTTCCACTCAAAATCCACCCAACTCTGGTTTGCTGTGCCACTGGATGCTGGTTATCTTCGCTTTTCATGACTCCGCTCAGTAATAGCTCTGAGTGAATATCGGCGCCCAAAAGTAGGTCAACTGGGCCCGACACGTTGAAGTGCGGATCGGCTAATTTTAAGTTCTCTAGGTAGTTCCAGTTGTCCCTAGAGAATGAAGTACTTGGCAAGTTATTTATCAATTTGTTCATCACCAATGTCTCAGTTTTAAATGTATAGTCAGAATGAATAGACTTGAATTCTAAGTTGATTGACCCTTTGCAGTTTCCTGATAGACTGCCGATTCCAGATACCACGGCGCTAAGTTTCCGGCGCGGTAATTTGAGCCGTTGTGCCGCATCTTCAGTGATAAGGCTTACTTGCGAGCCTTGATCAAGTAACGCTCTAAGATTGATAAACTCCCCCAAATCGATCAGCAGCACACGGAAACTAGGGCGCAACGCATCAGAAAACTGTTCGGTGCTAACCGTACAATTATCAATGATGTGTTTGGGACATGTTGGCAGATTTCATCCCCTACTAAAATAAATTAGCAAGGTATCTATTCCGAGCGAAGCAAGAAGGTCCGAAATTTTATATGGCAGCGTAAAAAACGGCAAGGAACCACTGCAATCCAGGCCTACTTTAAGAGCTAGCCATGTACAATGTATTTCTAAAGCCTTAATGTAGATAATAGTTAATTCTTTAATGACATCTCTTTGACCTCATTGCCTTTGTATTATGATGCAAATTACTGTATTACTCGTATCTATTTGTAATATTATTTATGCCCATCGTCGAATACGAAACAGATGACATTAAAACACGAAAATTTGACAAAAATACTGATAATGAATCCATGGAGGGTGAAACATGCATTCTAAATTATATATTCTTTATTTGTGCACAATAAAACAAAACAGTAGTGATAGAAGAGGTTCACAATGGCGAGCTTATCTCTATGAAGAGATCTCTTCCAGCCAACCAGAGTTTAGTGTGAAAAAGTATATGACGGGGACAAGAATAAGTACACATCAAATAAAAATAAGAAATAAGTTTAAGTACATATTTAAAATTTTAATAATACATAGTAATAACTACATACATATACCTACTATAGACTACATATATTTATAAACCTACAACATAATAATACATATATTATCAAGATAAGTTCGAGAAGAAGTGCTCTTTCATCCTTTTCTTGAAAGAAGTGACGGATGGGCTGTCTTGAATATATTTGGGAAGCTTGTTCCACATTAGAGTAGCACGCACGGAAAAGGAATTGAACAGGAATTTTGTGTTGGCACTAGGACATTCCAGCATCTTAGTGATACAGGGACGCCTAGGGTGGGGATCAGGTGGCAAGCGTTGGAAACGGGATCGAAGGTATTCAGGAGTAGCGGGATCATTAAGGATGTTATAAAGGACAGTAAGGATGTGCACATCACGACGAAGTCGGATAGGGAGCCATTTTAACTGGGCGTGAAACTGAGAGACGTGATCGTATTTTCGAAGTCCAAAAATAAAACGTATTGCAAGATTTTGAAGGCACTCCAGTTTATTCAGTAGCTCCTCTGTCGCATCCAAATAACAAACATCAGCATAGTCTAGGATAGGAAGGAGAAGGGATTGGGCAAGCATAATTTTCGTTGTAAACGGAAGGAAGAACTGGAATCGCTTGAGTGAGTGGTACAAATAATGCATGCGCCTGCTCACTTCATTGACTTGAGCAGTCCAGGACAGAGTGTCGTCTATGATAAGACCTAAATTTTTAGCTTTGCTAGTGTAAGGAATGCAAACATTATCATAATAGACAAAAGGAAGATCAGCAAAATTAAGTCTGCTCTTGAGCCTGCTACTTCCGACCACCATCGCTTGTGACTTACTGGGATTCACAAGTAAACCAAATGTTTTAGCCCAGGTTTCTATGGCTGCAAGATCACTATTTATTGCAGTGACAGCTTCCTTTGCCTCTGTAAGAGTAAAGTGTCTATAAACTTGCAAATCATCAGCATACAGGTGGTAGGACGAAGAGATAACTCGAGATATATAGCTAAATGCAGCTGATCAAGAAGCTAGAATAGGTAGAAATTATTTTCCGTTTATTTTATATTAGGAAAAAGCTCTGCCTATGATAAAATAGGAAAGTTTAAGCTTTAGAAAGTTTTAAAAAGTCTATTCCTTGTTAAGTATGTTTCGGGTCTTAGTGCGATCGAATTTTAGGCAAAATAAATTATCTTATTTTTTTGGCGTTGTTTTAACAAACCATTTGAACTTTTGCTCACCGAATACAAAACGCAAATGTAGTTTAGAAATATTTTTAAATAATTTAATTAGTTATCCCTCTACGACCACACAATCTTCCAGACACATCAGTTCACTTTTTAATAGGAAACAAGCACGATTTTTTATTTTATTTAAGAAATTTATTCTCTTTCATGCAATAAACAGACTTGGAAAACAATTTTTCGAATAACTATAATATAAAAAAAGATAATAAGCCATCGAAGTTTTGTTTCTGTCTCTTTCTAGTAAAACAAAATTTAATATGGAGTTTATATGGCCGTAGTGAATTGTGACGTCACTACTCATGTCGGACCTCTCTATCTAATTAGTAGTTTTAAATGCTTATATCGGCCGTATTTCTTAGGCGATTCAAATTTTAATTTCACTTTTTGTTATTTCTACTACGGTATTTTAATATTTGGTTAATAAATGCGACTAAAAATTTATGCATGTTCCCTATTCCTTGTGAGTACACAGGTCGGCAGGGAGCGGTAAATAATGTTTGCTGATTCGCTTAGATGTAGCTTAGATAGCTTCACTTTATTATTTTATTTACGCTCCATTTAGAAGAAATGCAATAGTAGCTACCCATCCTATATCCCACAAAGCTTCAGATTCAGATTCAGATTATTTATTCAATGTAGATTCTTTACAGCATACTTATTGAATGTCATGCAGACTACAATTCAAATAGAGCGAATCTACGCCGTTTCGGATCGTGCTATGGCAGCGTAAAAGAAACGGCAAGAAACCACTGCAGCACGGCCTACTTTAAGAGTCGGCTTTTAACAATGTGTTTCTTGTGTTTCGCTGGAATATCAGAGCACCATACCTCTTTGTCATTCATATAGTAATCTAATCTATAGTAAGCTATTTTACATAACGTTTGATTTACACATTCCTTAAACTTTCTCTCAGGTAATTGCAATATATTGTCAAGTATTTTGTTGTAGTATCATACACACAGACCTACGAAAGATGTATTGACTTTAGTTAATCTAGTATATGGTTGATCAATTTTGTGCTTATTTTTAGTATTAAAATTATGCCTGTCACAAATTTTAGGTAATTGATGAATGTTATTTCTAGCATACATAATATTTTCATAGATATACTGGCATGGCACTGTCATTATGTTGATTTCCTTGAACAGTTCTCTCAGGGAATCACGAGTCTTCAGGAAATAAATTGCTCTTATAGCCCTCTTTTGTAAAACGAATATTGAATGTATATCAGCTGCTCGGCCCCAAAGCAGTATGCCATAAGACATAATGCTATGGAAGTAGCTAAAGTAAACCAGCCTTGCGGTAGCTACATCAGTAAGTTGTCTGATATTTGTTTTAGTATTTTTAACAACATGCAGCCACAGTACGACTTCAGCATTAAAATTCATGACTGTTCTGGGACTGTCAACAAAACAACCTGCAACTGCCCATCTATAGCAAAAGTCTCTGCTGTTAAATACCTAAGTATTCACGTTGACCAGAGATTATCATGGTACACACAACTAGAACATATTATAAACAGAACTAGAAAGTTAACATGGATTTTTAAAACACTTAGACATGTCCTACCTGAGCATTCGGATAGAAAGGATTCCCCAAAACCTATTCTTAATCAAATTTATGTTTCTCTTGTACAATCAGTATTAACCTATTGTATTCCAATTTGGGGTGGAGCAGCGAAAACGCAATTTATTGACTTAGAACGAGCACAAAGAACATTAATCAAGGTTATGTACTTCAAGAAAAGACTATTCCCCACTGATAAGTTATATCAGATTAGTGGACTACTTTCTGTGAGGAAATTGTATATTTCAATGACAATTCCTAAAACCCATAAGAACTTACCTTTTGACACTTCCTTATCCAAAAAGCGGCGTAAAGATATCGTAGCCCAAATACCATCCATTACAACTACGTTTGCTAGCAGGCAATACAATTCCCGCTCAGCATTCTTATATAATAAAATAAACAAAGAAATATATTATTATGATAAAACATATTACGAATCAAAGAAAATTATCATGACCTGGCTTTTGACTAAATCGTATGAAGAAACTGAACTTTTATTGGAACGTGTCACATAGCTATACTTTCACTTACACACACAAAATTCACACACCCTCATCCTTATATTCATACACGCACATACACACGCACTCACACATACACGCAAACACACATATTCCACTATATTTACTCTTGCACATACAAACAACTATTCCCTCAATTTATTAATTTATAAGATACTTATTAGGTTAAGTAAGTGCTGCCATGCTCAGAGACGTCGCTTGAAGTTGTTCGTTTGTCTGGTCTCGTGCTGTCCTTTTCAGTTTCATTGAATAAGAATATGACAACGCGAGACTTGATTGACGGTTGGCTTTGAGTGGCGTCTCTGAGTGCGGTAATTACTTACTTACTTATTAGGCTATAAGGTTCTCTAACCTGCTTAATTAGGTTTATTAGCTCAATTAGGTTTTTCTCAACCGTTTTATTTGTTATTTTAAGTTGATAAATTTTACTTTAAGTTTAAATAATGTTAATACCTCATTTATGTACCTACTCTATGCGTGCAGTTCACCCAGCTGCATTTTCTTGTAATAAATTCTAATCTAAATATGATAAAGATACATAGCTGGGTGGGCTGTATGCCGTCTGCAACTGCGGCGTCGTTTAAGGAGGAGCGGAGCCTTCAAACACAGGCAACTTCTGCTTAAATGGAGGCTCCAATCTATGTTATAGTTAAGAAAACATGTTTACAGAAATAAAAACTATTTTATTTTATTTTTATTTATCACACTTTAGAACTTTTGTATATATTGATCCTGCTCTAACTTGGTATGATTAGTTGCAAATCCGTTTCTATACTTGATCTGAGTTCTGACGCGCCATCTATCATTTTTATTTATTTATTTTATTTATTGAAAAGACGAACACAACAGATAACAATCACATTATGGTTAGACAAACTATTTTACACTTAGATCCAGATTGTTGCCCAAAAATGTGTACGTACAGCATGAGTTAACAAAAGCTCATCTGAGCACAGCTATTACTAACAATTAAAAAAACAAATATAAATCATGTTTTATTTAGTAGGTAGGTAATCTACAGTAACAGAAAAACTGAGATTCAATAAAAACAACGATATATTAATTTGCTAGGACCCTAGACTAAATAAAACATAACTAACATGCAGTGTTGGTATGATAGATATAATCAACTTGTATAAAATTACTTTAGATAAGGTGAGATAAAGAAAAAAAAATTATAACTAAGAGACAAAAAACAAAGCTAACTAGTTTGGGATATTGTTGTTGAGGACATTCTTAACAGATTTTTTAAATAAATTAGGTCTACGATTAAAAATATCTAATTCTTTGTTATCTTTCGTCAAGTCATTGTAAAGGCGACACATTCTAGTTAAAGGATTGTAAAAAGATGTATTATTTTTATATACATTGAGCAAGAAGGTTTTGGGGTGCCGAGGATTAGGTTAAATGTTTAAGTCAATCTGAGATAGGAGGAATGGAGAAACCAGGTATGAATGTAGTATTTTGTGAAGGCAAATTAGATCAAATTGCATGCAACGTGTGCTGAGTAATGACAATCTTAATTTTGCTAGTCTGTTATAATAAGATGGCATCACACGTCTACTATATCCGAGCCTGAAAAATACTGTCCGTAGGGCCTTGCTTTGAATACCCTCGATTCGGTCACGGTGTAGTACATAGTATGGAGACCAGATCACACATCCATATTCAACTACGCTTCTGACAAGAACGTTAAAGAGGTATATAAATGATGAGGGCTTCTTAAAGCCTTTGGTAGTACGTATAATGAACCCGAGAAGTTGATATTCCCTTCTAATGATGTTGTCATAATGGTTTCTGAAAGTCAACTTATCATCGAAAAGTATACCGAGATCTTTGGCAATCTGCTTGCGCTGTAACACATTTATTTTTCCCCCATATACAATTTTCTAAGCGCTGCTAAAGAAGTTTCCAATTCAAAAAAATTACTTCGAGTTAGATGTATTAGGTAATGTGGTCGTAGAATGGTTTTAAATTACAGAGCTTAGTTACAAACTCTATATTCGAAAAGGCTTATTATTATCGAGGCTACTAAGAAATGAAACGGCAACCAACAGGTCGCATGTAATAAATTAATCTTTCTGCGATTAAACATTTTAGCAACAATGTCATTAGGCGAGCTTAACGTAACATTTAAGACAATCATGCCACAAAATGCAAATTGAAAAAATATCTGAACTCCTTCGGCAGAAAATTAAAAAAAAATGAAAAAAATTGTAATTCGAAAACAAAAATGAATCGCGGAACATATATGGGGATGATTTGGATACCCCATAGAATATATGAAACAGAGTTAGAAAGGCGAAGAATAAACAGGGGACAAATAAACGTCAATACTTCAAAATTACCCCTTCAGTCATTTACCCAACTCAATGGCGTAAAGAGCTGCGACGTATTTTTTAAGAAAATTCCATGTTGTGCGATATTATCATGTCGAGCTCACAACAAAGATCAAAATTTGCAAAATAGAGGCATATTGTACAACCCATAAACGTTAAGAATACCTTTTTATCCACTATATTTGTTAAAACAATAATATTTTTAAAACGGTCGAAATCAGAGCAAAAGTGCTTCCAAAAATACATCGATATCGATAAATTTCTGTATTCTTGCGTTATTCCTGTAATGTTGAATACTTACTTTGTATATACTTTTCAGCTTAGAAATCAACCGTAAACCGATGATTTTATTTAACTGTTTTAAAAATAAAAATTTGTTTGAACTAATACTAAATCCCAACTTTATACTTAATATATGAAATAGATTTTTGGCAGCTCTCAGGTTATCCAAATGAAAAGTAAAGATGGATCGATGTCACAGGGCGAAAAGATTTTTTGAGTCCGACACGCGCTTGAAATTATTTTATTATTTGTTGTTATAGCGGCAACAGAAATACACAATTTGTGAAAATTTCACATTTCTACCTATTATGGTTCATGAGATACAGCCCGCTGACAGACAGACAGACTTGGGAGGCATATCAATAAGGTCCCGATTTTCAGCCTTTGGGTACGGAACCCTAAAAACTAATGGTTGGTTGATATCGTTGAAATACGACTCCAAACGGCCAAAATGCAGCATTCAGGAACACGCTCTCTTGGAACTTGGAGACGCGGATGACGAACGACCTAAAATTTGTAGGCCGTCTCGACTCCAGCTATCTCACAAGCACTCAGTCGGCTGGCTCCTGGCTGTAGTGGCCACATTCTCCGCACATGCTCCTCGATGTCCCTTGTCGTAGTGCTAGCGTCCAGACGGGACACGTAGAACTGAGCGGAGTGCAGAGAAGCCTTTAAAGATGTAGAGGCTGCGGTAGCAACGCCACGCTGGTTACGGCTTTTAAGGTGCTTCTTCTCTACCAGGATGAAACCGTCCTTATCTGCGCGGCATTAACAGTCGTCTTTTGAAGAGGCTTCTGATTGCGATTGCGGCAAGAGCGAAAATTCCGCGTAGCGGTGTCCTTCTGTGACCGAGGATCAGCAGGTGGAGGGCGCGGCGCGGTGGGCGGCTCGTTGCTGGGTAGCTTCGGAGGGGTAGCGCTGGTGGCGCTCACCTAGCTGGCTGCGGGGTCGTCGACCCGCGGCCCGACGGTGTTAGTTGCATCGTTCGATGGATTGCTGAGCAGTGAGGTGTTGATTGCACCGCCCCGCCGCCGCCGTCGCATGTTTATGTTACACACTGCCGGCGGGGACGCTGCCACAGCACTATTACCACGTAAATAAGTCAACTCACTTCGCAACTCGTCACTTACTCGTTCAGAGACTTCTAAATTTCCATTAATTTTGTAAATTTCCGCCTTCAGCAGCACGATGTCCTTTAGCGAAGAAGTAACGTCTACGTAATCAAACGTCACCGGAGGCAACTTGTTCAGGTCACGTGCCATGTAAGTCGGGATGTCGTCAGGATCTTCCTCCCTGAACACCCGGACGATGTCCTGTAGGCTCCTTTTGGCCCCTCCTTCCCGATGGCGCGCCATGAGTATGACGTGCTCGGGGTTGACGGTGTCGAGGAGATACTGCTTGCGGCGTGGATGTCACTCTCCGTGTAGCCGGTGGAGCAGATCTACTCCAGATTATTGTAGTCTTTCGACCCAAGCTTATTTTGAACGAAAGACATCAGCTCGTTCGTTCGTTCACAAAGATGGTCTCACAGCGCTTTATATTTTGCGCCATGATTTACGTAAAGTGCTGATGGCACTGTGCCCGATGACAACGCAAACATTGCTATTTACGTCCGATCGCATCGGCAGTTCGATTGCAACTGATGCTGATGAAATTATGCTTTTTTTAGGTCTTAGCCCATATTCCTGCAAAATTTCATCAAGTTCTATTCAGCGGTTGGGTCGTGAAAGAGTAACAAACATCCAAACGTCTAAACATTCAAACTTTCAAAATTTTACCTTTATATTATTAATGAGATATAAATAAGAGAAATATTAATATCATGTAAATAATAAAACAATACATTGCTTCATGATCTCTTTTATTTATTGGAGTACATTTTTACGCAGGGATCTTCTAATAATAAAGAATGAGTGTAAATAAATCCCATACACAAAGTATATGTAAAATTATGATTTTCCAGGTAAAAGTCCTGCCAAATTTCGTCACATTCTGTTCAGCAGTTTGGCCGTGAAAGAGTAACAAACATTCAAACTTTTACCTTTATAATATTAGTGAGATATAAATACAGCTTGTGACGATTAGTTTCTGCGCATGAGTGACACGCGGAGAGCAGTTGAACACTTCGCAGTCCTTCCCCCACCATACCCCGCGTCTCGTTTTTTTGTGTTCTGCGCATTAACCGCAATCGCTAAAGTTAGATTTTGCAAGCTGTATGAATCTAAAATTCTTCCTTGCTTCGACCTATGTTTCGTAGAAAAGTTGTAATCCGGAGTACAATAATCCATTTTATCGATTATTAGCCCAATGAAACATAACTTCCCAAGCATTTGCACAATAATGATACCAGTATAAAACAACAATTTAATATTTCAAAATCGTAAACATTTTATTATTATTATTATTTATTGTTTATTGCACACAAGAAAATACAATAGACAATACATACAGAAAAACGACACAACAGGTACTCCTTATTTCAATAAAGAAATGTCTTCCAGCAGACCTAGGCGAGTGTGAAAAATATTTAAAGAAAAATCTTAATTATTTTTTTAAGTGTTATGAATAATGTTGCACACATTTATAAACATATTGTTAGAGAAATATTTAAAACGAAAGTTAAAACAAAGAAAGGGCCAATGGATACTTTTTGAACCGTTTTGTGCAAACTTTATTAGTATGGCCACATTTTATCTTTGTCTCTTTCTCACTCAAAAACGTCATATTTAGACGTTTTTGAAAATAATGTTATAACGTAATGTAATACGGTAAATTTTTGATTGCTTGGATTTGGCTCATTTGACTTTTTCGATTCAACAGCAGACTACAAATAGCTAGCGGTTTTTTTATGTAGTGAAAATATGATTCATCTTGTAAATGTGTGCAACCTGGCGACACCGGTACTCGTACAAGATTGACAGCATTGCCTTTCTTACTCTGTTTCATATATTCTATGGGATACCTCTTAGCATGATGTATCGAAATTGTAATTTTGCACGTCTATTAATGGGCCACCCTGTATATCATCAACACTACCAGTAAAAGACGTTAAAGAAAAAAAACTCAATAAATTGATTCATAGTTTAAGACTTTAAGAAAGTCTGTTTCGCTTATAATATATGATCAAACGAACTTCTTGAATGAAGTTCGATCAATATTATATGAGTAAGCTTCATTCGAAGATATAATTAACCACGTAGTCCTAACCCGCGGCAAATAATCGCACATATTTAAGAGGTTTTTTAAAGGTTTTGAACAAGTTTTGTTCATATCGTTTGAAAAAAGCGAGCCAACACAACACGCCACCTGGCAACCCGGGCGGTACTTTTACTCATTATTTAGAGATTGTAGAGCTTTCGAAACTTCCTATTCCGGGGATGGGAACGGTGGGACCTTATATCTTCGAATGAAGCTTACTCATATAATATTGATCGAACTTCATTCAAGAAGTTCGTTTGATCATATATTATATTTCGTAAGCTTCATTCGAAGATATAATTAACCACGTAGATGTTTAGAGCAGGAAGTTTCGTACTTTATTACACATTAAATACTTTTACACCTTTTGAAAAGTATAACAAAATACTTAATCAAATATTTAAGTGCATAAATATCAAAAATTTCAATTTCAAATTGGTTAAATTTATCATAAGGTTTACAAAAGCATGCATATGATTGCTGTGAGCCAGTGTAAGCTGATTAAATAGACAGTTAAAATTATAAAGCAACTACAAAACATTTTAGAAGGAAGACAATTCGTTTCGAATGTTTTTGTCCGGCTTACTGTAGTTTGAATTGTGCCGATGACGAGTGTTTCTTGTCACGAGAGTATAAGTTAGGTAACTTGTACCAAGGATCAGATTATATATCCAGATCAAATATATCCAGAGCTAATATGAACTGATTATGAACTTTTACAAAGTCAGAGCAAAATGTTATTTCTCCTGAGTATAACTCAGTTACATTAGTGTATGAAATCTAGAAGAGTAACTGGGAAAATCATCAGATAAAGGCTTTTGGCTGAGGTCTGTTTGTGTCCCTAATGTCTGCGATAGAAATATTTGCTCTGCACTGCCCTGGTAATTAATATCATATAATTTATCTAGATAAAGAGCATTTATTTGATATTTATTATGCGATAACTTTTCTATTCTCTGAGCCACAATGCTGTAAAATTGTGCTTGGTTTGGCACATTTCTTTATGATTATTGTTTATAACTATGGATAAGTACCAAATGCAAACTTAAGTTGCAGAGAACCCTTCTGGTAGAAAATTGAATGTATCTCGTCTCTACTTAAGTGTCTTTTCTGCCTTTTTAAAGAAGGAAGAATAGGTAATGGACAGTAACTGCTGTTTATGAGAGTATTAAACAACAGATAGAATGTAACAAGAACAGAGGCACATAAGACTTAAATTTTATTGTTTTTACATAAAATAGATTACACTTTCGACTTCGTAGAAATTTAAAACAATCTATGTCACACGAGACTTATAGTCTCGTCAAACCCAGCGCAGAATTTTGAAAGTTCTATTATGTACTATAAGATACAATAAAACCATAAGTTTTATTTTTATTTATAACAAATATCTCCTATTGGGGACGCTGGGACCGTAAAGGGTAAACTTACGTGTATGAAATAAATGTTTAATCATCTTTAATTGATTTGTCGCTATTAATGTTCCTTTTAAACCAGTACGACCTGGAAAGTGGCATCGCTGCCAGAGTATAACACTACAAGAAGAAGGACATTATGACCTTTCAGTTTACTTACCAAAACATAACAAAAGGTTACTTACAACTTCCGTTGAATTTAAAATCAAGTGAAGTTAGGTCTGCTCTGCCACGGTCAGGACAGAAATTCGGAATTTTCCTTCGTGTTGGACTTTATCCAACCTCCCAGATAGAACAATTACTGCCTTTATGAACCACACTAAATCCGTACTAACACTTTGAATAATATGAAAAGAAAGTAGTAGCTTTGAACTACCTGAATTATGTTCTGAAGATCCAGCACTCCAAAATTTGGAGACTAGCCACGTGCTTTTCACTCACCTTAAATCATTAAATGCTTTTTCCGATTGCTATTTTTCACTAAAATTCACTTCTTTCCACACTAAATTTACACGAATTTAAACTTGATTTAAGCATATAATAATTAAAATAAAACTAATATTAAATATTGAAAATTGAGAGCGCGTTATGTGCTTTCGTTGCCACGCACAGAAAAAGACTGAGTAAAAGTACCGCCCGGGTTGCCAGGTGGCGTGTTGTGTTGGCGCGCTTTTTTCAAACGATATGAACAAAACTGGTTCAAAACCTTTAAAAAACCTCTTAAGTATGTGCGATTAGTTGCCGCGGGCTAGAATTAGGACTACGTGGTTAATTATATCTTCGAATGAAGCTTACGAAATATAACGTCACTTTATCAAACAAAATAAAGCTATACGAAAAAAAAAGATGACATAAAGGCCAAAATAATGCAATTATTATTATTTTTTATACTTTTTATTTTTGGGTTTACCTCGTCATTTTTAGGGTTCCGTACCTCGAAAGGAAAAAATGAAACCCTTATAGGATCACTTTGTCGTCCGTCTGTCTGTCTGTCAAGACTCTATTTCTCAGGAACGCGTTGAGGTATTGTCTAATGTCCCTTAGAGCTTTGAAAAAATCAAACTTCTAAGATTCAGATTCAGATAATTTATTCACGAATAAAGGTTTTTACAATAGGGTCTTAAAATTTAGCATGCAATTAACTTTATTCTTCCAGTTTAGGCGTGTAAATATAGGTAGGTATTAATTAAATTTATTATTTGGCAAATAGGAAATTCGAAGTCAACGCAATTAAAAGATACAGCCGTTTATGCCGCAAACTTGCGAGATTTTCGACACTCGCAAAGAAATCAAAACCTACAGGTTACTTCCCGTATACTCAGAACCTTTAAATTTGGTACAAAGCAACGTCTTGTAACACAAATAATGGAAAAATTTCGAAAAACATAAATATTTAGTTACATCATACAATAAAAATATTTTCAATAATTTTAAACTTATTTCCCCTTTTCTCATGAACGCGTAAAGGTATTAAATTAAAATTCAAAAACAAGTCCAAAAATAAGTCATACACGTTTATCTTTATAAAGTAATAGTTTTGATCCCGCAGAACAATACCTACAATATTGCGCCAGTGAAAACGACATTAAAAAAAGTTGAAAAGGAAAAAACAACAAGCAGAGAAGACAAGGGCGAAAGACCAAGGGGCGGAGAAAACAAAAACATGAGAGAAAGTTTTGAGACTGGGAAAACAAGACCTGTTAAAGATTCTGTAAGTTTTCTCATTGAGTATTATCTTGTATAAATCTACTTAAATAATTATGTTTTTAAACAGATAAGTCAGGTTTCAATCCGATTCCTGGATCTACTTCAGGGAGGTCAATAATTAACCCCCGACGCAAAAAACAGAGGGGTGTTATAAGTTTAACGTGTGTATCTGTCTGTCTGTGTATCTGTCTATCTGTCTGCGCCATCGTAGCTTCCAAACGGATGGACCGATTTCAATGCGTTTTATTTTATTTTAAAGGTAATTTAATGGAGGTGGATCTTAGCTATATTTGATGAAAATCGGTTGAACTGTTTAAAAGTTATGAGCTCTTTTCGTGATAAAGTTGTCAAAAAATAATGATTTGATAATAAAAATAATAGGTTTTGAAGCCCCACTTTTTGTTGGCCGCAGAATTTAACTGACAATCCAAATATTTTCGAGTTTTCAACGTACTTAAAAAGTTTAAAAAGCTACAAATAAAATTTAAATTAAAAATTTTAAAAAACCCCCGACAAAAAAACGATTCTTTAAAAAGTAAAAAATAATAGTTCAAATTATTTACACACACTTGCGCACTTTATGATACTTGTTTTATTTCGTTGTATTTTTTTATTTTACTTACTTTTACTATTGTTGACCCTTAAATGCGTTGGGGGACCGCTAAGTAAAAATTCAAATTCGCGAAATTGAAACAGAATAATGTTAATAAATATCCAAAATTTAATTTAAATTAATTCATGATTAGGGCCTAATTTTTAGCATTGTTACTCAATTATACCAACAGAATATACCTACGCAAGTTGTATTGTTGCAAGTTTCTTTCTTTTTTGTTTTCATAGCGGTCCCCCAAGGCATTTAAGGGTCAACAATAGTAAAAGTAAGAAAAAAGTATTTATTGCATTTAAACAATACAACGAAATAAAAACAAGTATCATAAAGTGCGCAAGTGTGTGTAAATAATTTGAATTATTATTTTTTACTTTTTAAAGAATCGTTTTTTGTCGGGGGTTTTTTTAAATTTTTAATTAATTTTTTTTTTACGAATCGCCATCTGTCGAGTTCCGCCGATTGCCGATAATTATATTCAACAATCATGAGTCGTTTGGTGACAAAACGAATTAACAAAACCGAACTGAAAGATAAAAAGCAGGCCACGGCTTGAATGAGGATCCACGATCTGGTCAAGAACTTATCGTTGATACTTCAGGAGTTGCCTTTACTCAGTAGTAGATGCTTTATAATATGCCATAGTCGACAAAGATATCTTCGTTACATCTTAATAACAGCGTTTTGGAAGCTTAGGACAATTTAGGTAATAACTTTGTGAAGGAAAAACTAATAAAATAAAATAACATACTTGTCTTTCAGATGAACAATTGGTTAAACAAAATTGTAAAGAAAATAAATGCTCAAACTCAATGCGAATGCTCTGATTTGGACCAAGATCACATAGAAAAAAGCAAGTCGCTAGGAAAGGTATGCATTCAGAGCTGACTTCGGTGAAAATCTCAACTATACAGGCAATTTACAGGTTTAGTGCTTTGAGTGGAGCGGAACAGGTGGTCACTTGGTTTCTACTGTCACTTTGCCTTCTTTACCCATGTTCCATGAGACGTAAAAGCCGAAGGGTTTGAACCAGAAGATGGGCAGCAGTATCATTCAGTGTATCATACCATTATACATACTGCGGTCACCAACAATTGCTCATCTTCAATGTGGCCGACCACTGAAGCACACGCTACCCTCCTGCTTAACGGAAAGATCCCTAGATTGAACCTTCAACCCTTTGTAAGATGTGACATATTTCCAAAAGAATCCATTACACTCTTTTTACTTTCGAGCGGAGCGAGAAAGGTATTGAATTCGTGAAAAAATTTTTTTTTCAAATTTTCTCAAAAATTACCACTTATTACACAAATTATCACTTATACATCATAAAAAACAAGTCTCCCAAAAATGTCCGTCCGTCGGTCGGTTCGGTCGGTCGGTCGGTCGAACGGTCCGTCGGTCGGTCTGTCCGTCACGCTTTGGCCTAGCGGCTAAATGAATGTTCCGATTGACACCATATTTTGAATTTAGGAGTTTTATGCAAATCCATCGAAGGTTTCTAAGTGGTTTCTTGCTGGCTCTCATTTTGAGGGTAGCTGTCATACAACGAAAATGAAAAATTGAAGTTTTCTCGATAACTTTAGCATCTCCATGTAAGATATCTTGCGCCAGTATCAATTGATCTGTGTAATTTCATATAAGAGGTGTTCCTGTACCACCAAATCGTAAATATGTGATTTACCCAAAATTGGTTCCATTGAGTTTATTAAATTTTTCTATACCTAATTAATAATATTAATCCTGGATTGGTTGTCTACCTGACTGGATATTCTTTGTGATTTTTTCGAATACAATTTTGTACACAGGATGTACCAAAAACTGAAACTAAACTGAACAATTATTCATAAGAAACATGTGTTGGGAAATTAAAAAATCTCTATGCAAGTATCCATTGATCTGTGAAAATTCATATAAAGGTTGTTCCAGTACTACCAAAAGTTAAACATGTGATTTACTCGAAATCGTTTGAGGTTTGTTTGTTTTACTGTTTGACAATTTGAATTCTGAATTGATCTGTATATTTCATTCGAACATTTTTTTGGAAAAACGTATATAAAAGTTTGTATTTCCATACTATATGTATGGCATTACCAATTTAAGTATGCGGTTGATAGTTTTTCCTTGAGTATTGCGAGAAAGTAAGTGCAGTGCTGCTGTACCATTTATTAATTTGGTTTTGAATAAAATGGTTGTAGACCATGAGGCCGCGGCAAGTTATCCTACGTCATTGACTATAAGAAATTTGCAACTTTCTTGCGAGAGCAGTGAGCTAATAGATCCAAATTACGTTGCTTTGCCAAAGCGCAACCTGGCAGGTTCGGTTCAGTCGGCCTGGCAGGTGTGGTTACGTCATTGAATAAACGATGAACCCTATTTATTATTTTACTTGGGTATGTCGGTGGGTAATAGGGAGCGAAAAGTTAAAAAACGATACCTACTGGATAATTTATTACTATCATGGACAAATAATAAGATGGACTAGCTATCCCCACAGAATTCGTAACCTGAAAAAGTGCAAACCTAGATGGCGCTTCCGAATAATAGTAGTAGGCTGTAAGAAGTAATATGTTGATTCGCAGATTTGCAAGGTGTTCAAGCTGTGTAAAAGTCACTCTGTTAAGGGCATATTGCAAATCATTTTACACTTGCAGTCTGTGGATCAACTATACTCGGAAGGCATACATCGCCCTACCGTGTCCAATACAATAATGCGTTCAGGATGTTGTTGAGGCTGCCGTGTTATTGCAGTGCATCGGGAATGTTCGCCGCCCACAGAACGAATGGCTTTGACGCCATTATACGGGCAAGGGTAGCATCCCTGATGCAGCGGGTGCGCAGCAGCCGTAATAGCCTCCTGACTGCGGTGGAAGAGCGTGTGGATGGCCCGATCCTTTAACTTTGGAGCTCCATTCATGTCATTCCCCTTGAATATAGCAGCCAAATAACATAGTTTGACATTGTGATTTTTGATATTTTAATGTTGATTATTAATTTACTAACATAGTTTTTAAGTCTAATGTTACTAACAAATATGGATTGTACCTATCTGATATAAATAATTTGATTTTGAAATAAACAGGAAAGTAAATATGGTTTACAGTCTTTTGGTAAAAAATTGTCATAATTTCAACGTAGTTTCAATAAACCGAAATAACTAAGATGATTTATTTGTCAGCGTCATCTACCGTTATACTTTTTCGGGTTACGATTTCTATAAAGGGATCGTCAGTCCTTTTTATTATTTAGCCATGCTACTACGACGGTTACTGGTAACGGCGCGTCTGATGACGGCAAGGAATAGTACCAACCGGTCTCTACGTGGGTGTCGTAAGAGTGCGACTAAGGGACTATGCACCAAAAGATGAGCAGCAGCGTCCTTCTGTGTACTTAACCATCTTACATACTGCTACGCTAACAAGTACCAACCGCCAACGCCAACAAACGTGATGTGATGACTATGGTACTTCCCCACCAAATTTTTCCACGCAATTTTGCTGGAATTTGGAGGGAGCTCCTTGTACTGTGCAATGGACGTTTCATGGGATGTTATGATTATGATGGTTACTACGATAGTTTCAGCACCTAACCGGCATTATTTCTGAGAAATTTCGCGTGGACTACGTGCTTGTATTTCATAATTCTCGGGAAGTCCCGAATATTGAAAATGTCAAGATAAACTATTTGATAGGCCTGGTGAAGGTTGGGCTACTGCTGGAAGCTGAAGTTGGAGAGGTGAGAAAAGAGAGGTTATTTCATCATCAACGTACTTACAACCAACTAAGTACGAACATTGTACACTCGCGGTATGAAAAGGTTCGTCAGTTTTAACATTGATTCGTGTCGCGAGCACATAATCTCCTATTGAAACTGTGACACAGACTAGACTATTGCATAGAAAAACATAGAAGATTATCTATATACACTAGTGACCCGCCCCGGCTTCGCACGGGTACAATGCTGATACTAAGTGTACTACAGAATATCTTTATATACAACGTTAACAGCTTTTTTGTCATTCATCATTAGAAAATACAAACATGTTTTCTTTAGAGTTTACTCTTGAAAGAGTTTTATATAATTGGCCATGTGAAACCACACACAACGCTCAAATCTAAGACTGCCACGTTGAAAGTTTGACCCTCCGATTTATTGATTGTCATTGAAAAAGATATCTTTAAGTTTTTATTAGGTAATGATTTTTATTTTTCTCGCTAAAGAGCTCTGATAAACGCGTGCGATCGCTGCTCATCATAAAGTGCTATAGTAATCCACTAAATAAATAAAAAAAGTGGAGGGTTAGCTTACAAACGGTCCGACGACTCAAAATTTTTAATATGTTATCCAGGATGATTAGTACGTGTTTAAAATGCAAAATGCACAATTCCCCCCCTTCAGGCCCACCGCCATATTTTTCGCTTATATCTTCGGTTATATGCATTTTAGCTAAAAATGTGTTTTGTACTAAATTTACTATAATTTACATTTTAAATATTGTTTCTAGAACTGATAGTTATGGAGATATTCACTTTTGAAAAAATGAAAAAATCTCAGTTTCATGGGATGTTGTGATTATGATGGTTACTACGATAGTTCCAGCACCTAACCGGAATTATATGTGAGAAATTTCGCGTTGAATACAGCGTTCTTAATTAAGAAGTTTCATAAATTTCCGGGAAATGAGAATTTTAGATTTTTTTGAAAGAGCATATCTCCATAATAATCAGTTCTAAAAACAAAATTTTGAACGTTAATTATAGGAAATTTAATTCTCTACAACACTATGCAAAACACATTTTTAGCTAAAATGCATGTAACCAAAGATATACGCGAAAAATATAGTGGTGGGCCCGAAAGGGGGAATTGTGCATTTTGAATTTTAAACACGCACTAACCATCCTCGATAACATTACAAAAATTTGGAGTCGGACGTATTGTAGGGTAGCCCCTCCTCTATTCAGTGGACTATAGGGTGGCGCGGCCTACGACGCGCTATTTATAAGCACGCGCTGCCAGCCCCCCGACTGGTATCGACGCAACCACTATGTTCCTGAATTTTAAATTTGTAATATCTACGAAAATGTTCATTTAAACTAGATGATCCAGTGTACTTCGTATCACCTATCCTAATAGACGAAGAGCGCGTGGTCGACAACCCTACCTCATCGATTACCAAGATGCGACTAATCTAGGGTGATGCACGTTGAAAAGTTATATCCGAATCAACAGGATTCCCTGGGCGCAACCTGACAGGTTTTGTACAGTGGGCAAAAAACCTGTCATTTTTTGGGCAAAAATTACCTCATCGAATACCAAATAGGTACATAGTACATTCGGTAGTACTCATCAAGGAGTGCCTAAATCAACAGGATTGCCTCACTCAATCTTGGCACATTCGGGAGTCGGCCTGATTTTAGGTTGGCAAAAAAATACAAAACTTACTTACGATAATGACAAATGAAATGAAACTTATACCAAAATGACGTATCCATATAATTTTAAGAATGTTTACCATTCCTATACATTAAACCCTTCCTATACAAATCGAGCACAAAGACAGAAAAGAAAGAAAACCCAAAGAAAGGAACAACAATAAATGGATAAGGAATTGAGAATGTTCTCAAGTGTTCTTTTGAATCTTACAACAAAAAGACTTGAGTTGTTGCTAAGATTTGAATCCATACTTAAAAATTCAACAATTACGAAGTCATCCTCTACGAAGAATGCCCCGAGATAAAGTTGTTCGGACGGGAAGCGTCCCGATGGCCTGACATTGATTCCGTGGAAGAGGGGTTAATGTTTGATATGGGACGCCACGTATGTTAGCACGTATGCATCCTCCCACCTAGTGCGTACGACCCGGGCGGCGGGTGCAGCTGCCGAGTGGGCTGCAACGCAAAAACACGTGAAATACGCGCCCCTTAAAACACGTATATTATTGTACCCTTCTCAGTAAAGGTAAGTGGAGTACGGGGAGGGGAGGCCAAGCGCTTTACACGGGAGTTGGGGCAGCGCCTGAGGAATAAATGTGCAGATCGCTGCATTGAATCGTAATTGGTGCAACGCATATCCTTAGCTATTCAGAGAGGTAATGCCGCGAGCGTTATGTTTACGTTTGCAACGGGTACGATTTGGAGCGGGCTTTTCGACTAAAGCTTGTTAAAGCCGTTTGACAAATTTATTTGATTTTGATATTCTATTTGTAAAAAAAAAAAAATATCACTTAAGATGATGTAGTTGTAACTTCTTCAAAAAATTCTAATTTTTAATCAATTCTTTTTATCGTAAAATCACTTTTTAGTGTTCCGTACCACAAAATAAAAAAACGGAACCCTTATAGGATCACTTTGTTGTCCGTCTGTCTGTCTGTCTGTCTATCAAGACCCTTTTTTTCACGAACGAGAAGAGGTATCAGGTTGAAATTAATAATTAATATTTAAGTACATATATGAACCACACAAGATCTGAAAATTTAAATTTTTTACAACGACCCAATCAAAAGATATGGCTTTTTATGTCCTCATCTCCATACATTTATGCAAAAAAGCAAAACCTACAGGGTACTTCCCGTTCACCTACAATTATAAAATTTGGCAAGAAGCTAGGTCTCACAGTATAAATAAAGGGAAAAGTCTAAAATCATTAAATATTTCAATTTTTCTCACAACTAATAAAATAAATAAAAATAAAATAAAAAAGCTTTTATTTTTCCTTACACAATATGGTACATGATATGACTTAAGTTTTGGTTAGTATTTGTTAGTGTATTCTTAATCTATAATTAGTTATGTTAGTTTTCTGTGTAAGGACCGCTTCTTGCGGTAAAAGCCTCTTCCATTTTAGACCACTGTGTCCTTTGTCTTGCTGCTCTACTCCACAGCTTTCCTGCTACTTCTACGATGTCATCACTCCACCTTTTATATGGTCTTCCCAGTCTTCTTTTTTTTTGTCCATTGGATGCCAGTTGGTTACTAAGTGGGACCATCTTCCATCGGTTCTTCTCTGGATATGTCCTGCCCATTTCCACTTTAATTTTAGTATTTTCTTTACTGCATCTTTAGCTTTTGTTAAGCTTTTTATTTTACTGTTTCTTACTTTGTCTCTAAGTTTGAAGCCCATAAAACTTCTTTCTATGCCTCTTTGACAGACTTTTATTTTTTTCATATTTTTCTTAGTTAAAGGCCAAGTTTGGCAGGCATAAGTAAAACATGGTAATAAGCAGATTTCCAGAGCTTTTGTTTTTAAGTTTACTGGTAGTTTGCTTTTGAAAATTTCCCTTAAAGGCCAGTATTTATTCCAAGTACTTTTTATTCTCCGTTCTATTTCACAACTAATAGTAACCAATTAAGGTGAGCTCCCGTTTCAAGAACTTTTCTATAAAAGAGGGATCAAGTTGGATGGTCACGGAGTTTTTAAAATCAAAGAGCAAAAGCTTTTAGTATATTATATGGTTGATAGGTACGGAACCCTTAGGGCGCGAGTCCGTCTCGCACTTTGTCGGTTTTTTTATTAAAGCTTCAAAAGTTATTTCACTCTTAAGGAGGGAGGGGTTATGTTTGCCTACTGCAGCACTCCTCATTTCTAACACGTGCACCTATTGCATAGGTCACCTCTATTTCACCTTTACTTATTAATAGCTATTAATGATTCAGTATTACAAAGTATTTGCACGAGGCTATCGTTGCAGCCTTGCTAAAGGATTAAAAAGCCGTAAAACATTTACGACTTCTTGTGAAACATGCATTTCTTACAATGCTGTATTATAAATTTATAATATAACTAGCTGTTACCCGCGACTTCGTCCGCGTAGATCTTATAAAAAAAACAGAACTCGAACTTAACTGAAATACTTTTCGCAAAATGCTTCTCATTCTTGATTCCTACGTAAAAGATGCATTTGTACCATGGAGAACAATAGCCAACTTATCCAAGTTGAATGTGTCATGATTTTAGTTTCTTCTTTCATTAAAAATAATTATTTACCAATAATTAATTAAAATAAGGAATAGAAATCGTTACACGACTTCTTCAGTATATCAGCTATCATGATTTTACAAATGGATTTCCTATCTTATCAGTTTGTCTATAAAATCTTACCTAATTTTTATTTGTATATTTCTCAGTTAATTATTCATTATTTATCAAATCAATTAAGTAACTGAAATAAACCGAATGAGCGAAACGGAACCAACGCTTGAAGCACCCTCTGGTTGTAGAACATTGGTGTAATTCGAAGGGGGGAACGGGCAGGCGGCACTCCGTAACGAGCATTTGGACCGAGAAGTCGGGCTAAAAATCTCAAGTGTACTTCATCTAGATTTACTTGGAACTTGAAATAAAAGTGTGTGGGCTCTATTTTAGACCTGTTTCATTCGTCATAAAAGTTCAGAAGTGAAACAAGCAGCACGCTCACAAAGTGTTCAGCGAATAACCTACCGGCAAACGTAAGTAAATTTCATATTTCTTAATGGTGAAATGTACAGTACTCTGCCCAGCTGTGGACATTTCTGCTGGCCACATGATGATTGGAGTACATTCTATACTATTAAACGATCAATGGTTGTATAAACATTTGTAATCGGTTTCTCGAAAAAGGTTCTAAGGATTTTGATGATTTGACCATACGGGGGTTTTCGGGGGCAGGAAATCGATCTAGCTGGGGTTCAAGTCTGGGAAAATTCGTTTTCTTCGTGTTGTTAAGCATATTCTTTTTTTTATATATACCTCGTTTTACATAAAAACCTACAGCGCGATCAGATATTTTAATATTAGAGCGAAGCTCGATCGCCCAGGTACTGTTAACTTATATAGGCACTTATTACTTGATAATTCGTAGATTTTGGCGCTAATTAAACATTTAGTGCGAAATAGACAATGGATGCAGTGCCAGTTCTGTGAATTTAAATTGCTTATTGTTCTTTTTCCTTTCTTGATTATGTTAAATCGTGTAGCGTATTCGCAATTGAAACCACGTGTATCGATATTATTTTATCTTGAATTTTAAAGAAAGGAAGGTAAAAATCTCTTTTATCTCTTTATCTCGGCCCCGTAACTTTGCACAATAGCACACTGGAAAAGTAATACAACAGTAAGACACATAGTATGGTAACAACGGAACTGTGTAAGGTTTAGTTTACAATACCTATGTAAAATGCCAATCTACCAAAATGACTATAGTACCTACAGCATTTGTAAGTGTCCCTACTTCTTCTTCTTTGTCGTATCGCTCTTGGCAGAACGGTCGTGGTCACGTCAAGGCATCGGTGGTAGAGGCGGATACAGCTCTCCGCACGATCTCCCGCCTTCTCTCCCTGTTTGCAGACTGTCTGGTGCAGTCAGATACGCGGCTTCCTACTGCGGATTTTACTTGGTCAGTCCAGCGCATAGGTGACCTTCCGCGCGATCTGGTTCCCTCCACTTTTCCCTGCACGACCAGCCGCTCTATGGAGTCGTTATTCCGCCTAGAGATGTGTCCAAAATACTGCAGTATGCGCGATTGTACTACGGCTGAAAGACGCTGCGTGATGCCGAGCTCGTGGAGTATGGATTCGTTGGTGCGGAACTCCGTCCACGATATCCCTAGCATCTTCCTCCAGCACCACATTTCCAGAGCATCTATCTTCCCTCTTTCCAACTCGCGCACTGTCCACGTCTCTGCAGCGTAAAGAAAGATGGGAAATACGAGTGTTCGCACGAGCCTGATTTTGGTGGCTTTGGTTATGTTGCGATTCTTCCATACTTTCTTTAACTTCTCCATCGCAGTTCTGGTTATGGCCATACTTCTCTTTACTTCATCTACGCAGCCGCCGTTGTTTGAGATTAAAGCCCCAAGGTAAACGTAAGTCTGAACCACGTCGCAGTTCGCAATCTGTGTCACTTCGGGCGAGTTGTCGTTGACGCAATCCACGATCATCATCTTGCTTTTGGTTCGATTGATCTTTAACCCAAACGCAAGGCTCACGCGCTCCATTTTGAAAAGTTATTCCTCCATAAGGTCAGCGCTGGTTGCAAATAAAGTGGTGTCATCTGCGTACCGCAAGTTCACAATCTTGTATCCACCAATCACAACACCGTCGGTCCAGTCTTCAAGAGTGATTCGCATTACAAGCTCGGTGTAGATGTTAAACAGCAGAGGTGATATTATACATCCCTGTCGCACACCTGCGCTGGGATGGAAACTGTCTGAGAGGAGGTCATCTGTCCGCACTGAAGCTGTTCCCCCTTCATAGAGTTCTCGGAGCAGGTGCACGAGGTGTTGTGGTGTGCCCATGTGTAGTAGTGTTTTCCACAACGTTGGCCATTTCACCGAGTCGAACGCTTTGGAGAAATCAACAAAGCATATGTATGTCGGCTTATTGAACTCTCTAGCCTTCTCAATGATTTGACGAACGATGAGAATCTGTTCACGGGTTCCTTTTCCTTTCACAAATCCGGCCTGTTCTGGCGCAATTTCCCTGGACAAATATGCTTTTAGTCGCTCATTTATGATGTGTAGCATTATTTTGCTAGCGTGTGTTATCAGTGCAATAAGTCGAAAGTTGCTACACTTCTTCGTGGAACCCTTTTTATGAAGAGGAGTGAATACTGTATGAGCCCATTCAGAGGGCCATTTGCCTGTAAGCCATATCTTGTTGCAGATGATGTGGAAGATTTGAACACCACGCTCTCCCATTGCTCGTATAGTTTCAATTGGGATTTCATCTTTCCCTGTGGCTTTTCCATTCTTAAGATGTTGAATAGCGGCTCTTACTTCTGACTCAAGAATATCCGGCTCGAGCATGTCACTAGCTGGCTTAGTGGGTGCGAAATTTTGCGACTGAGGATCTTGAAATAAGAACTGACAATAATTCCTCCAAACCGTTGAAATTCTATCCAGTTCAGTGACTACTTGGCCATTTTGATCTTCAATGGCCCAGGTTTTGGACGGCAGCGTTTTCGTCATGAGGCGGATCTTGTGATACAAGTCTCGTGACTCATATCTATCAGCGTGTACCTCAATTTCTTTATATAATACTTCTTCAACTTGATATTAATGCATTAACTTCTTGGTAATAAAATGTCACTAAACTCAAAAAAATGTGTCAATATAACTTTTAGTCGTCGAAAAAACCCTCTCCCTACGAAATTTACCATATCAGGTGTCGAACTTGAGAAAGCTAACTTTGTCAGGGATTTGGGTGTTCTTATTGATAGAGAGTTAAACTTTAGATTACATATCGACACAATTACGAAAAAAGCATTGAGAATGCTTGGTTTTGTTATTATGAATACTAAGAAGTTCAAAAAACCAAAGTCCAAAATCATTCTTTTTAATGCCTTGGTTAGAAGTCATTTGGAGTACTGCTGTCAGGTATGGTCTCCCTTCTATGAGTGCCACAAAAATAGACTGGAAAGAGTACATAGACGTTTTTTGACTCATTTGTCATACTTTTTTAAACAACATCGTTATCTTAACTCCTACTACAGTAAGCGACTTAAGTACTACAAAATGGTTAGTTTAGATAAAAGAAGAAAGCTGCTCGACTTGGCGTTCTTTTACAAGGTACTAAATAATCAGATTGATTGCCCAGATATCTTAGCTAGGATTTTGTTTTCGACACCTAAAAGGTTGCCAAGACGACAGAATTTTAAATTATTTGTCTGTAGAAGTTACAAATCCAATCTTGGTCGGAATTCGCCAATCACCCGAATGGTTAAACTGTTCAATTATTTGCCCGAGCAGCTCTGCATCGATATATTCCAAGACTCACTTGCTACCTTCAAAAATAAAGTAAGATCTCACGTTACCGAAAACTGAACTAAACCAAAATATAACCAAAACTATGCTAATTAAAGTCCGATTTTGTATAGTGTACTACTATTTTCTATTTTGATCTCTTACCTATTATAATGTTCCTTTTTATTATTGATCATGATAATGTTTTTAGTCATTGAATATCACAAAATTCTTCTTAGTTATCTGTATTAATATTGTATCAGTATATATTTGCATCATTGTAAGTGTCTCATGTGTAAGTTGTGGTTACCTATAATTGGATGTACATATATATAAGATCCTTTTTTTTTAGTGTATAAAACTTTTGTTTGATATGTATTATCTGTTGGTGATCCTAATAAAGAAAATAAAAAATAAAATAAAAATCAAATGTCAGAATTGAAAAAAATGGCCGCCATCTTGAATTTTTTTGTTTCTTGACCGATTGCTTTCAAAATCGATATCTGCGGGTCCGATAGCTCTCCGATGCCGAATCTAATGTCAGAATTGAAAAAAATTGCCGCCATCTTGAATATTTTTGTTTCTTGACTGATTGCTTTCAAAATCGATATTTGAGGGTCCGAGAGGTCTCCAATTTCGAATCCAATGTCAAAATTGAAAAAAATAGCCGCCATCTTGAATTTTTTTGTTTTATGACCGATTGCTTTCAAAATCGATATCTGAGGGTCCGAGAGATCTCCGATACCGAATCAAATGTCAGAATTGAAAAAATGCCCGCCATCTTGAATTTTTTTGTCCCTTGACGGTAGAGCGAAGCTCGAAGCGTCTCCCAGCATGTCGTGCTCCCACATACATCCATTAGTTCAAGGTTCATACGAGGCCGTAGGCCGAGCTTCCACGTAGGGCGAAGCCCGAAGCGTCCTCCCTTAATAATACCTCACCCTACTCAACCCCCCCCCCCTAAGTAACTTTCATCATATAGCGAGGCTGAAGGCCGAGCTCCGCGCAGAGCGAAGCTCGAAGCGTCCTCCGGCTAACCCTGCACCCTCCTCCTACCGTAAGTAATTTACGAGGCCAGAGGATAAATCTAAAAAGGATCGCAGCAAAAATCGTATAAAGATCAGAAAGTTTTCTTCGGCCATCCGCATATCATAGTGAGGTTACCGCATAACCTCAAAGAGAGCAACGTGTTCGAGAAAAGTCGCATGAAAAATCGTCGAAAATGGCTGCAAACGCAATGTGCAATAACATCGAGAAGCTCAAAGGTCGAGATAATTATGCCAATTGGAAATTCGCCGTGCAAGCCTACTTAGAACATGAAGACTTGTGGACGTGTATACTTGGTACCAATACCGACGCAAAGAAACAAACAAAGGCAAAATCGAAATTGATATTATTATTGGACCCTATCAACTATGTACACATTCAGTCGGCGAAGACTAGTCAGGAAGTTTGGCAGAATTTTGAATCCAAATTTGACGACAGAGGACTGTTCAGAAAAGTTGCTCTACTACGAGATCTGATCACTACTTCGCTAGAGTCAACCCGCAGTGTAGAAGACTACGTGAACAAGCTTATGACAACTGCTCACAAACTGCGAAACATTTAATTTGAAGTTGATGATGAGTTGCTCGGAACACTTATGTTAGCCGGACTCCCAGAAGCATATAAGCCGGAACCAGATTCACAGCTGTCGGTCTTGCGGAGCGTGGTGTCGATGGTTGGCGCGGCCATATTGAATCGAGCCCGAACGGCTAGCGCACCATGTTTTCGATGAATCACTTTAGTTCCGCGTAATCTTAAGGATTTGAAAACGGATTATTAGTAATTTTGATATAATTAGAGCTAGACAAAGTACTTGTGGACTGATTTTGTTAAATTAGAGTTAAAGTGATTTTATAGAAATAAATAACAGTTGATTCTGAGCTGGCTATTACTTCATTGCCCTTATACCCACGTGAAACGCTATGGCCAATTCTGACCCAGGTGGGGATCCGCCTACATACATATTTCTATAGTGGGTGAAACAGGAAAAAACTTTATTTCATACAAAACGTAAAATATATTTAACGTTAGCAGTACTGTCTCTTGTATTAAGATTTTGCTATGATTGAGTTTAGCACTAGTCCTAGCGAAAACCATTCTTAAGGTGACGAACCATTTCATAGCGCGAGTGTACAAAAATTATCTTCTAAAATATTCATTTTTAATTTTTCAAGACCGACCCAAGTCTCATATTTGTGAAGATACACGCTACAGATTTGTTTTTGAAAACGTACGCCAAGGCCTTCGGATTATTCAGACCGTTTCGCGAAACTCGTGAAACTTTCATAAATAAATGGAATTGGTGTTCTTTACTTTATTGGTGTCAAGAACGAGAATGGCTAAGGTATATAAGGTAAGAAACTTAGATTTATAGGGCAGATAAGTACGTTTTTAGAACATTATAATATATTGGCCGATAGTCAGCATGGATTCAGACGGTCTAGAGGTACAACAACAGCACTTACTAGGTTTGTGGACACTATCAATGGAAGCTTAAATAGTGGAAAACAAGTTTTAGCTCTGTTTATTGATTATAAAAAGGCATTTGACACTCTAGATCACGATGTCTTGCTTCAAGCAATGTCTGAGTGTGGGATAAGAGGCCCCACGAATATTTTTTTAGAGAGTACCTCCGGGAAAGAACTTTACGCACAGTAGTGGATAGGATAACGGGAGAAGAGACCAGTGTCACCTTAGGCATCCCGACAGGATCTGTGTTTGGCCCAATAGGGTACATTATGCACGTAAATAGTGTCGCTAATGTGGTTCTATCCTGTCACATGTACATGTACGCTGATGATATGTGTCATCTTTATGCATCCAAAAATCAATCCGAAATGACAAGCAATATCCAAGCTGACTTTGAAAATATTACGAAGTGGGCCCACGATAATGGCATTATTATAAATATTGCTAAAACTAAATGTATGTTAATACACTCACCTTATAATAAAAAAGCAAAGGATACCAACTTCAATGATATTCGCATACTTGACTGTTACCCGAAAAATATTTTTTGCTAAGGTGTTTGTCCACCGCGACGATTCCGAGCCGTAACCGATAACAAAAGAACAAGGGCCGATAAAAATTGGAGCTGATTTTTCTCCGATTTATAATAATAATAATAAATCATTTATTTCAGGTACTAGTCCCATAGTTACAAAGTTACAAATTACAAATAAAATTACAAAGTTAAAAATCCATGATACAAAAATTACAAAAATAAATAAAATAAAAATTATATTAGATTGATCACTAATACATTATAATATGTCAAGTTGAGTCAAAGTCAATAAAAAAATAAATCAAAAATAAATAATGTCATTAAAATTTGAGTCAAAAAAGTAAAAACTATAGTAGACAGCTACTATGATTTCATTCGGAGACGCACGTGCTCTTTGCTCGAAGGAAGCTCGAATATTCCTGAGTACAGCAAAAAAGTCATTGACTCTGTACTCGGTGAACATTCCCGACGCACTACACCGCCACGGCAGCCCCATGATGCCTCTAAAGGCGTTGTTGTACTGTACTCTGAGAGTGTTGTACGAGCGCTGCTTGAAAGAGTACCATAGGTGGCATGTGTATAGCGCCTGGCAGTACGCCTTGAACAGAGTCACTTTCACTTCCTTCGAGCAGCGGGCGAACCGCCTCGCTAACATGTTGCTCCGCATTGCAAGGGCTCGTCGTTGCCGCTCGATGTCCTCATCATCCTCGAGAGTATCTGTGACTACATGGCCTAGGTACTTAAACTTTGTTACGACTCTTAGGACAGAGCCGCACCAGTAAACCGGTAATATGTTTTCCGGACCTTTCTTGTACTTAAAGATCATGACCTCCGTTTTATTAACGTTGTACCTAAGGCCATGCGCAGCAGCATACCGCTCACATATTGAGACCAATGTTCTCAATCCTCTTACCGAGGGGCTCAGCAACACCATATCATCAGCGTAGCTGAGATTGTTTATCGTCGATATCGGCGCAATTCTCAATTCTGTTTTATTGGCTATGTCGCTGTGAGTAGGACAGTTTGGTTAGTACTCATCTGATTTTCCGAAAAGTTAGTGTGGTTTCACATAGCTCCGCTCCACCGTGGAAATAGCAGTGACCAGACATAAGCTAGTTTTTGCTATTTTAGCAGGATTCGGTCTCTGATTATTTTGACGATTTACTTATGAAAATGACTGAATGTAAGAATACAATGAATTGCAAATGCAAGTTTGCAATACCAACCCCTTCCCCTCTCAAAAATTACGATAACAAAGAATGTACATAACATTTTATTTATATCGCCATCTTACAATTTATTAGTGAACTACGACGGCAAAAGGTTCTCCTCTTTTCTCAAACGTTCTGTTATGCGTGGCAAGGTAAACTTTTATCTTTTCAAATGTTTTTGTATCTTACTCCGATCGTATGTAGTATACCTTTTTAAATAAGCAATAAAGTGTTTGCTGCTTGCATGTGAGGACTTAATTTTTTTTTTCGATTGTCAAACAATGTTTCTAAGGAAAGGTTGTTCAGTGTTTTGGTCTGAATAATAAAAATATTTGATTTGATAAAACAAATACGCCATTTACGCGGTCATCATCATCATTATCATAACATCCCATGAAACGTCCAGTGCAGGATAGGGAGCCCCTCCACAAACCCAGTAAAAGCATGGAGTTGTTAACATTTTGGAGGGGAAGTACCATAGTCACCACGCTTGTTAGCATAGCCGCTGCGGCTGGCACCTTGGACCGCTGTTGTTGGTGAAAGCAGTATGTATGATAGTATGATTAACAAAAGGACGCTAATGCCCGTCCTCCTCTAAACCCTTAGTCGCCTCTTACGTCACCCACGGGTATGTTAGTGTTGATACTATTCCTAACCAGTTGGCACGACACGGGCGAGGCAGCACCACCGCCGCTACGCAGTGCGTCAGGAAAACTGATAGGCTGGGAGGCTACATCCTTAGAATTCAATAATTTTCTCGCAGCAGTGATAAAAAAAGAACCCAATACAACCAGTAAACGTTAAGGCAGATTTAGACGAAGGAAATATTCAGGCGCCAAAACTCAGGCACGGCAAAAATTTTGCCTGCCACGCGTAGTCATGCCTAGCCAGTCGTTTACACGGAGCCGCCGCGCCGCCGCGCCGCCGCACAGTGGACCCGGACTGAAAATTCTTAATCTAAGGGAACAAATTTTGTGACCCGACCTGATTTTTTTATATGGGTACCTGATTACATTCCAAACAACTTTTGTAATTTTGTAATTTGTTGTTAAGATGTTTATATCAGAGAAAAAAAAAATGTCTAAGATTTTTTTGTATGGAGAGATGAACATTTTATTTTTTATCCTGAATTGTTCAAAAGTGATAAACCTGTGACTTCGAAACAATATAGTCCAAATGATTGTCAGCCGAAAAAAAAATCATCTTCAAGTACTTGCCGCTATACGAGTAAAAAGGCGGCAAAGTTTCTGTATTTCTGATGCATTTTTCGTCAGTATGAAGTGAAATTCCGGCCAATATTATTTTTTTATGTATAATGACATTTTCGATAAATTTTATCCTTATGTAATTTGTTGTACATTTTATATTTTCAGAGAAACAAAAAAAATTGTTTTTAATTTTCCACCTTATTTCTAGTAAAGTGCTCGAGCATGCGCGTGACCGCGCGAGCCTGCGCGAGTAAACCGTCATCTTCTAAAGAAACATGCCAGTTTGTCGCGGTTCGTCAACAATGGTGGATTGGGTGGGATGTGGTTATAATTGCGCTTTAGGTAGGTAAATCTTAAAAAAACACGCCCTCCCTCTGAACTTACTGACAACACTGCGCGCTCGCCGCCGCGCGCTGTCTCGACGCCGCGCGCCTACTCGACGCCGCGCGCGGATTCCCGCGTATCCTCGAGGATGCGCGAGCCTTTTTTGTCGGGTTCAAGCATATATGCACTTTATTTTAATGACGTTAAAGTTGATTTTCGAGTGCCTTAATAAAATCCTCTCCGATGCGCTCCTCTCTGTCTGCGCTGAGCCTTAGGTGATAAAAACCTACATTTTATTTTTTATTATGATTTGTACGAAAATGTTTGTATGAAAATATGTGAAAGAAAACAGACCGTCTGGTTTTTTTCTGCCGGTGAGTGTATTTCAGTGTCATATAATAGGTCCTTACCTATGAAATTGCCGAAATTTTCTTACAGATTAATGAGATCATAATTCCTATAATTCTAATGCTATTGTTTTCATTTGATTTATATTTGAAAGTTGACTTCAAGGTTATCAATTTACGCATAAAATGAAGTTTTTATTTTTAGTTTGATATATAAAATTAAAGGTTTGAAAATTGTTCGTCTTAAAGGTCGTCCGATTTCATCATTAGATTTGTTATATTTTTTTACAGATTATATTTTTCGAAAATTAAATTTAAGCTTCTGTTAGCTTAATGTCTTCCCAATAATGCTTTAAAAGAATTTAAAAAATTGGATTTATAATTCCTAAGAAAAATGCAAAAATGTTAGTACTGAAAATTGAGTTTACCTAAAATTCGCCATACAAAACGGCAATTTCATAGGTAAAGACCTAATATAAGGTCCTAATGAAATAGTGAACATAATTTTAGTATGGTACTCAGACCATGAAACTGAACAACTTTCCCCAAGGAACATACGTCGAAATACGAAAAACCAAATTTGACCTGCCATACAAAATGCGCTTTTGCAGTTTCTATGGGAGGTCAAAACTTGATTTTCGTATTTCGACCTATGTTCCTTGGGCAAAGTTGTTCAGTTTCATGGTCTAAGTAACATACTAAAATAATGTTCACTATTTCATTAGGACCTTATATATGATCCGTAATTTCTGTGGTCAGTATACTCCATGCTTTAAAATGGTGTGTCACTATTTATGTAATTTTATGTAACCCTTATCATTTTATGTATGCCTCGCCCTCATCAGTTCACCTCACTGGACTTAGGATTGTTTTTTTTTTAAGTTAAGGAATTGTTTTTGCTGAAGATCACGTTTATTTGTACTTTTTCGTAGTCGTCAAATAGCCTGAACACCGGACTCCAGTCTGAAACTTCTTATATATTTTTTCGTGATCCTTATTAAAACCCCCATTTTTAGTACACCTATTTTTCTCCCTGATTATGACGTGAACAAACCCCCTCGGCTCCCTGTCCATATATTCACACGTCTGGTTGTACGTATAGTACAGTCAAGAACACATCAAGCTTGACACATTGGATTTTGTACTGTTTTTATTTCAATAGACGTACGGGCTAGAGTCGCACAGCGAGTGTCCAGCTTGACCTGTCGTTGACTGTACTTCTCAGACGTAGTGAGTATATTTTATTTGAGACTTATCTAGTCCCTGCACGTCTGTCATGGTTCTGTCAATATTCTCTTAGTTGATGCCACAAACTTATAAGAACCGGTGGCCAAAATTGGAACTAGGGCTTCCGTAAAGCGATGTTGATACATTGTTTGAGAGTTTCGCGGTCACTAACACTATTATAAAAACAGTTTGACGGGTTCTTACCACGATATGGATTTTTGATGAGTTTCCGATATTTCGGCGCTGTTGCAAGCACCATGATCACGGATGAACTGGAGTCTGTGGGTAGTTAAACTTATTGGCAGACATATCTGTCTACCTTCCTTCTAGTTCTTTTATTTTGGTGACTGCCGGAACTGTTGTGAGTGTATATTGTCGAAGTGAGTTTCGATCGAGTTTCAACAGTTCCGGCAGTCACCAAAATAAAAGAACTAGAAGGAAGGAAGACAGATATGTCTGCCAATAAGTTTAACTACCCACAGACTCCAGTTCATCCGTGATCATGGTGCTTGCAACAGCGCCGAAATATCGGAAACTCATTAAAAATCCATATCGTGGTAAGAACCCGTCAAACTGTTGTTATAATGATGTTGATACAATTTGTTTGCTTGCAGCGACACTGTCACCGGTTCAGGTAAGTTTGTCCGCTCAGTGTTGTCAACTATGCACTTTTAGTTCCCTGTATTACTTTGTCATATTTTGCAGTTTCGATAATTTTTAGTTTTCAAATGCAAAATTTTCATCAAGTGGGTCAACAAGGGTTCCGTTGGCGATGGCAAGAAGAACGGCGTGAGAGGGGCGTTTATCCAGCAGTGTGACACAACATAGACAAAAATGCAAAATATATTTTTAAACTTTACCCCAAGGTGGCGTCTTGTCCCCACTCCTCTTCGCTATCTTCATTAACTCTATTACTTTTCCAATCCAATCTTCGTACCACCTGTATGCTGACGATCTCCAAATATACTCTCAAGCGGGAATTAATGACCTTGGAAAGGCCATATCTGATATTAACGCTGACCTGGCTCATATCTCAGAATGGAGTAACTCTCACGGATTGCAAGTGAATCCAAATAAGACACAGGCCATAGTAATTGGCAGTCACTGGTTCATTTCAAGGGTCGACTTTGGATCTCTCCCTCCAATCGTCTTTAATGGTGTAGGTGTTCCATACGCCCAAACTGTGAAAAACCTTGGCATACTTTTTGATATCACACTTTCGTGGAAACCACAAGTGGCGGAGTTAAGTCGGAAGCTTTTTGGTGCGTATGGATCACTGAAAAGGCTGCGAAATTTCTTACCGACCAGTACAAGGATTGCTCTTGCACAATCGTTACTCCTACCTATCTTGGATTACGCTGATACCTCCTACCCTGACCTCACAGAAGAGATGCTTAACAAACTGGAGCGGCTCCAGAACCTGTGTATAAGGTTTGTTTTCGGACTGAGGAAGTACGACCATGTGTCGTCCTTCCGAGCTCAGTTAAAATGGCTGCCCATTCGCCGTCGAAGGGATTGGCATATTCTCTCTCTACTATACTCTATCCTATTTCTTCCTTCCACCCCTTCATACCTCAAAGAAAGATTTCAATTTAACACCTCTCAAGATCGTACTCTACGCTCCTCTCTTGACCTTTCCCTCTCTATACCTTCACAAATTTCTATCACGACTCTTTCACAGCTACGGCCATACGACTCTGGAATGCACTTCCCATCGCGCTGAGGCAAGCCCCCTCACTCGACATTTTCAAAAGAAATGTTAAAGACCACTTCCTTTCACTGTCACACCTCTCGTGATCTGTGGTTTCCTGTTGTTGTTCGTGTCCTGCTATCAGATTTATGTGTATTTATATATTATATGTATGTATATATATAAATATATATTTATTATGTTTTTATAGGTAGGTTTATATATGTAGTGTTTATGTATGTTTAATTTGTTATATCTTTAGGTCAATCTTTATGCACTGTCCCCGCATCTATGTTAGCCTAATATCCTGCACCTAAAGGTTGCCTGGAAGAAATTGCTCTTAAGCAATAAGGCCGCCTCATTGTACACCTATTTTTAATATTGTACTTTTCACAAAATTTCGTGTGCAATAAAGAATATTGTATTGTATTGTATTGTATAGTTTCATGAAGATGTTTCTTTTTTTCATGTAAATGTTCCTTGGATAAAGATGATCAGTTGCATGAGCAGGTTCACATCCTTTAGGGGTGATAAACTATTTCTGTTACAACCTGTATAGGCGCTAATCACTAACAAACAGTTTGTGCAGCTTCGCGCATTTCAAAGGTTTTGTAAAGTTTAAAAATATATTTTGCATTTTTGTCTATGTTGTGTCACACTGCTGGATAAACGCCCCTCTCACGCCGTTCTTCTTGCCATCGCCAACGGAACCCTTGTTGACCCACTTGATGAAAATTTTGCATTTGAAAACTAAAAATTATCGAAACTGCAAAATATGACAAAGTAATACAGGGAACTAAAAGTGCATAGTTGACAACACTGAGCGGACAAACTTACCTGAACCGGTGACAGTGTCGCTGCAAGCAAACAAATTGTATCAACATCATTATAACAACAGTTTGACGGGTTCTTACCACGATATGGATTTTTGATGAGTTTCCGATATTTCGGCGCTGTTGCAAGCACCATGATCACGGATGAACTGGAGTCTGTGGGTAGTTAAACTTATTGGCAGACATATCTGTCTTCCTTCCTTCTAGTTCTTTTATTTTGGTGACTGCCGGAACTGTTGAAACTCGATCGAAACTCACTTCGACAATATACACTCACAACAGTTCCGGCAGTCACCAAAATAAAAGAACTAGAAGGAAGGTAGACAGATATGTCTGCCAATAAGTTTAACTACCCACAGACTCCAGTTCATCCGTGATCATGGTGCTTGCAACAGCGCCGAAATATCGGAAACTCATCAAAAATCCATATCGTGGTAAGAACCCGTCAAATTGTTTTTATAATAGTGTTAGTGACCGCGAAACTCTCAAACAATGTATCAACATCGCTTTACGGAAGCCCTAGTTCCAATTTTGGCCACCGGTTCTTATAAGTTTGTGGCATCAACTAAGAGAATATTGACAGAACCATGACAGACGTGCAGGGACTAGATAAGTCTCAAATAAAATATACTCACTACGTCTGAGAAGTACAGTCAACGACAGGTCAAGCTGGACACTCGCTGTGCGACTCTAGCCCGTACGTCTATTGAAATAAAAACAGTACAAAATCCAATGTGTCAAGCTTGATGTGCTCTTGACTGTACTATACGTACAACCAGACGTGTGAATATATGGACAGGGAGCCGAGGGGGTTTGTTCACGTCATAATCAGGGAGAAAAATAGGTGTACTAAAAATGGGGGTTTTAATAAGGATCACGAAAAAATATATAAGAAGTTTCAGACTGGAGTCCGGTGTTCAGGCTATTTGACGACTACGAAAAAGTACAAATAAACGTGATCTTCAGCAAAAACAATTCCTTAACTTAAAAAAAAAACAATCCTAAGTCCAGTGTCTCTTCAGGGACATAAATGTGAAGAAAACAATCTTCAAAATCTTGTAAAACTATTTTATTTTAATAAATTCTTGAGGAGATGCTTAAGGCTTGGTTGTTACCACAGATTATTAAAGTAGCCGAGTCAAAAGGGGACGATATACATAACGCCTGACTCAAGTAAGAAGGCAAACAGTAATTTTGATGTAATTAAATGTTACTATTAGGCGAAGCCTAGACATACTCGGCCCCGCTGAAAGGTCTACCTTTCAGGGTTTAATTATTTAAGAATTTAATATTTTATTCTTAATAAAAATGAAAAAAGCTTAAAGTATAAAAGAAGTTAAGTTTTGAAAATGCAAAATTAAGTTAACATTGAACCAAAAATAAAGTCAAAAAAGTTAGTATTTTGAAGTTATTACAAATTTACAAAATGCAATTTACTATATTTTTCATGTAAAATTAAAATAAACTTAAGTTAACTAAAGTTTAAAGTTCTTCAGGGTAAAGAGGGCAAAGTCTTGTGAGAGGTCTTCTGATGATTCCTCTTGTAGTGTTTATGTCTGCGACACGAGAAATTCCGTCTGCTCCAGGAAAAAGGCGATGGACTCGGCCCAGACGCCAAGCCATGGGAGGAACAAAGTCTTCTTGAAGTAGGACTAAATCACCTATCTTTAGCTTTCCTTGTTTTGCTGTCGTTTTCCATTTGGTCCTTTGCTGAAGTTCGGATATAAACTCCTTTCGCCATCGCTCCCAGAAGTGCTGTCTGATTTGTTCGAGCCTTTCACGGCGTTTGAGGTAGTTAGCGTTTCTGTGCGTTAGAGTAGGCGTTGGAAGAGCCACCAGTGGGCGTCCAATGAGAAAGTGTCCTGGGGACAATGGGAGGAAATCTATAGGAGAGGTAGATAAAGGATACAGTGGGCGACTGTTCAAAATAGCTTCTACGTTTGCAAAAAGGGTTGAGATTTCCTCAAAAGTTAAATGGGAGTTGCCCATAACGCGTTTTATGTGATGTTTTGCTGCCTTCACTCCAGCCTCCCAGATCCCCCCAAAATGAGGAGCATACGCAGGACTGAATCTGAATTTAACACCTTCCTGAGCTGCAAACTCACTTATGGAATGCTGATGTGATTCTAAGTATTTTTTTAATTCTTTATCAGTCGCGACAAAATTGCGGCCATTATCACAAAAAACTTCCGCAGGCTTGCCGCGCCGAGACACGAAACGTTGAAACGTCATTATAAAGGCGTTCATTGAAAGTTCACTAACTGCTTCCAAGTGTATACATTTGTATCTGAGGCATACAAACAAACACAGTCATGTAGCCTTTCATTAATGTAGCTCCGCGACCCTTCCTGTTTAGTATTTGGAAAGGACCCGCGAAATCGATGCCCACAGAATTGAATGGAAAGTCTACATTTATACGCTGACTAGGTAAATCACCCATTTTGGGTACTAAAGTTTTAGCGGCTAATCGACGACAAGTTACGCAGTTATTTGCAACCCGTCGCGCTAGCCTCCTTCCGTTGGTTGGCCACACGCTATCTCTAACTATTGCCAGTAATAGCTGTGGTCCTGCGTGCATATTACGCAAATGTTCCCGCTCAAACAATAGTTTAGTGATGTGATGTGATGAATTTAACAAAACGGGATGTTTTTTGTCGTAAGTATAATTTGAGGCGTTTATACGACCACCTACTCTTATTAAGTTGTTTTCGAAATAGGGCGATAACGATAAAATATTTGATTTCGGATTCAGTTCCTTTCCTTTAGATAACAAATCATATTCAAGAGGAAAGGACTCTTGTTGCGAAATGGAATATAGGTAATTTAAAGATTCGTTTAATTCATCGGTGCTTAAATGTCCAAGTTGCTTATTATTTTTGTTTTTTAAATTGTTTATAAATCTTTTGACGTATGCCACTATTCTTTGCAATTTGTTTAATGATGAATAATTTTCAAATTTAATAACTGATTTGATACAAAAGTTTGTGTCGTTTTGGGTGTTAATTGTGTTGACTTTTATTTCAGGGTTTTTCTGAGGAGATGAATCATCTGGAGATCGTAAGTCTTTATTTTCAGGTAAGATATTTTTATTATTTGTTGGATCGGTTTCGGGTAAGTTTTTAGGATAAGTTTTAGTTAAGTCTTTAGTGTAAGCTTTATTTATTTTCTTTATTTCAGGAATGTTTTTATTTTCAGGTCGAGGGAGAACAGGCCATTCGGACTCAGTCTTCATCAGAAAGCTAGGTCCCAACCACCAGAGGTCAAGGTCACACAACTGCTTTGGACTGACACCTCGAGATATTATGTCTGCTGGGTTGCAGTCCGTTGGTACATACCGCCAACTGGAAGATGGGGTTGTTTCACAAATCTGAACAACACGATTTGCTACAAACGTTTTGTAACTTTTCGGGTCACCGTTTAGCCACGACAATACAGTGCTAGAATCACTCCAGTGTACGTAACGATCTGGCTTAATGCGTAAGGAATCCGAGATACATTCCGATAACCTTGCGGCGAGAAGAGCTGCACAAAGCTCGAGCCTCGGTATAGTTACGGGTTTCAAGCTCGCTACTTTTGATTTAGAGCATAATAGCCTGACGGTGACTTCATCATTTTGACTTATTGATCGAATGTAAGCAGCCGCTCCATAGGCGCGCTCAGAGGCGTCACAAAAGATGTGTATTTCGATACACTTAGGGTCATCGCAAATGGTCCGCCTTGGTACTTGTAATTTTGATAGAAAGTGAATATTATTATAGAACTCAATCCACGCGTTTTTACTCTCTATGGGAACTTGTTCGTCCCAATCAATTTTTAACAGCCAGAGATTTTGCAGCAACATTTTTATTTGAACGATGGATGGTTCTAAAAGCCCTAAGGGGTCGAAAATTTTAAATGCATTCGACATTATGGTGCGTTTTGTAATTTTTTCATTAGCATTTGGTGCTATTTCAAATGGGAAGTGTAAATTATCATTATTAGGATTCCATCCTAATCCTAGAGTACTTAAGGACTCGCTAATTGTCAAATTATCTTGACTTTCAGCTGCAATGTTTTCTATAATTGTCGGTAAATTACTTTTGAATTTTCGTAATTTGAAACATGCTTTATTCAAACTCTCGGTTAGTGCGCTTTTTATGTTATAAAGTTTCTCTTGGCTATCGGACCCTGTGATGAGGTCATCCACCAAGAAATCCTTTTGTATTATCGTTTTGATTTCCTCATCCCTACACTCCTCTCCTACTTGCCATAAGCATCTTGTGCTTAGGTAGCTGGCGCTGGCCGTTCCATAGGTAAGTGTATTTAATTGATAAGTCTTCATGGGTTGTGATTCATCATCCCTCCACAATATTAACTGTAAATTCCTATCCCTTTCATTAACGTTAACTTGGCGGTACATTTTTTCAATATCACCGCATAACAGATATTTGTACTGACGCGCTCGTAGCAGGATGGCAAAGAGGGAATCTTGAATATGAGGTCCAACCATCAATATATCGTTTAAAGATCGACCAGAAGAAGTAGGATTAGACCCATTGAAAACGACGCGGAGCTTGGTGGACTCACTGTTTTGTCGAAAAACGGGGTGGTGGCATAAAAAATATGCAGGACTCGGAATTCTAATCTTACTTTCGGTTAAGTGGCCTAAATCGGCATATTCTTGAATAAACTCTTTATATTTTTCTTTTAGTATAGGATGGTTCTTAAATCGCTTTTCTAAATTAATTAAACGTTTTTTGGCTACACTGTAGGACTCACCTAGGGACTCAGGAGAGTCTGCCAAAGGCAATCTTACATTGAACCGACCCGATTCTTCGCGGACAGTGTGGGTAATAAAATGTTTTTCGCATAACCTATCACTCTCGCTTAGTAGTGATTTTTAAGGTATTTTCTCAATTTCCCAGAATCTTGGTAAATACGTATTGATTAACTCATCGGTGGAGTTAGACACAGCCGCATGATTGCAATGAATTGAAGATACAGGGTATTGATTTATGCTACCGGTGATCAACCAACCGAATTGGGTATTTTGCAATTTTGTGTTTGAATTATTTATATCTAAAAAGCGTCTTTCGCTCTTTAAAATATCCCAAAACAAATCGGCTCCTATCAAAACGTCGATAGGGGCTGGTTGGTCAAAATTAGGATCAGCCAGTTGCAAGTCTTTAGGTAAATTAAGAACTTGAATGTTTATGGGATCTTTAGGTATATCCCCGGTTAACTCGTCCAGTACTAGGCATGAGAATGTTACCTGGTAAGGGGAGTTAAGTGATTTAAGTAAAACAATACAACTGTCCTTTACTTTATTAGTACAGCTGTTGCCAATTCCAATTATGTTTATTGTGTTTATAACGTTAGATTGTAAGTTCAGTTTTTCTTTTAGGTTTTTAGAGACAAACGAGGATTGGCTACCACAATCAAGTAGTGCACGAACTCGCATAGATTCATTAGTAATAGGATTGCAAACTTCAATGAAAGCAGTTGATAAAATAACTTGCTTGTTGCTTAAATTTTGCTTTGAAAACGTTACAATAGATTCTGGTTGCCCAGAACTTGACTGATTGGCAGCAGTATTAGCATTGGAAGTGGTTTCAGTTAAATGCAACAATGAATTATGACGTTTCGTACATTGTGAGCATGGACCCATACGACATGCTTGCGTAGGATGCCCTTGCTTAAGGCAATTATGACACAATCTATATTTATTGACATCTGCCAATCGCTCTTGAACACTTTTTGACTTAAAAAGAGAGCAATCGTATATTCTGTGATTTTCGTTACAAATTATGCACGTGAAAATCCGCGCATTTTCTTGGCTAGAACTGGCATTTCGTTGGCTAGAACCAGTAAAAGCATATGATCTTTTTTCATATTTATTGTTATTATTATGAAAATTTGAACGTGTTTCTTTTGAGTTTGAATTTTTATGTTGATTGTTATTTTGAGATTGACTCGAAGCATTGCCTTGATTTTGATTTATTGCTCGATTTCTATACATAGCTTCGAAGACGTCTGCGCGATCTATTATAAATTTGTTAAACATTTCTAAAGTTGGCAGATCACCAAGCGTGTTTTTGTGTTCTTCCCATTTTAAGAGTGTGCTGGGATGCAATTTTGAAGTTAACATGAACACTATTAGTGTGTCCCAACTATCCACGGGCAACCCTAAGGTTTCTAATGCACGTAAATTTTTAGAAACGTGATCCACCAAAAATCTTAAGGATTTTTCTGTCTCAGTGTTGCTTCGCTGAATATTGAATAAAGAAGTTAAATGGTGATTAACCAATAACCGTTTGTTATCAAAACGCTCAGTTAATAGCTCCCAGGCTTGCTCGTAGTTGCTGGATGAAATTTCCAAATTAGAAATAATGCGCGCCGCTTCTCCTTCTAAATAACTAGCCAAGTAGTGAAATTTATGAATCGCTGTTAACTTTGAATTTTTGTGAACCAGATTTACAAACGTGTCCCGAAACTCTAGCCAACGGAAGAAACATCCGTCAAATTTTGGTATTTGAATTTGCGGTAATTTAATGCCTAAATCATGAGCATGTTCGTGAAGACATTGAGTTTCTGGTGGCACAGAGGCGCGTCTATGTTCATTTTGAAGATTTTGCATTTTTTCTAATATATTTTTTGCCGAAGCGATACACGTTATTATGTCCTGCTCAATGTTTTCTCGAATATCAAGCTCCACATCAAGTGAACTTAGATTGATTACTTCAATTTCAGTTTGCAGCTCATCAAAAGTTTTGGATAGTCCCTCCATTTTGGAAATTTTCAATGACAATTCAGTCATCTCATGGTTAGAAAATGTGGCAATGTTTTTAATTTTATCAAGATAATTTTTGAACTTTGTTATTTGACCTTTTATGGAACTTCTTTTGGCGGTCAATGTTTTTATAACAGAAGAAGCAGTAGAAATGGAGGTACTACCTTTTCCTTCAAACGTTTCTTTATTTGTGCCCTTTTCGTCCATTATATTTCTTTACCTTCCACTTAGTTGGAAAAGAAAAAAAATAATTGCTAAATTCAAATTAATTAAGGGAGCACAAAATTAAAAAGACGTTAAATAAAAATACAGTCTCACGCTCCTTGGGGTCCGACGATCTGGCAGGCTGGATTGTTACACCCGCTCAGCCGACAGCAACGTTGGCGTGGTCCCTTATCAGCGCCGACCGTTCGCCTGATTTAGAATGCCCAATACCACCTCGTGAGTCTCGCGAGGTGTAGGATGCCCAATAATACCCTGGAATGGTATTGAAAACAAGGTATTGCTTTATTACAGGTGTGAACTATTAACCAGTAAGTATGTTGTTTAAGAATTATCTGAGTACCTGTTTCAAGTTTAAAAGGTAAAAGTATTTATGTAATTTGCTAAGTTATTGTAGGTACAGATAGGAAATTAGCTTATTGTTTTTGCAAAATACGTGGGACACTCAGAAATATTTGCGACACTAAAAAAAATTGTTCTACAGGTACATATATTTTTATTAAATCTTTTCAAAGTACTCTCCACCAGCCTCTATACAAAGATTCATGCGTCTGAACCAGTTTTCAAAACACTTTTTCCAGTCCGCCGTAGACACCTCGTTTACAGCCTGCTCGAACGCAGCCAGCGCATCTTCCGGCGACGAAAATTGTATCCCCTTGAGCTGATTTTTTATTTTTGGAAATAAAAAGAAGTCACACGGTGCTAGATCAGGGCTGTAAGGAGGGTGACCCAGGAGTTTGACTGGTGTGCTGTCCAGGAAGTCCCTCGTTTTGAGCGCGGTGTGTGCAGGCGCATTGTCGTGGTGGAGCAGTAGTCCGCGGAGCCCTGTGTTTGGTCGCTTGTTGCTCACAACAGAAAAAACTTCTGGTAAACATTTGGTAGTATACCATTCGGCGTTGATGCTTCTTTGATCTCGTAAGGGAATTGAGGCCAAGTGGCCAGTCAAATTAAAAAAGCTGGCGATCAAAATCTTCCCCCCGCTTCGAGATCGCTTCACTTTGGTAGGCGTTGGTTCATTTTGAAACACCCAAACTGTCGACTGGCGCTTGGTTTCTGGATCGTATTGATAAATCCAGGACTCATCACCTGTTACGATGTCGTAAACACGCCGAGACGAGCCTGCTTCAAATTTGTTCAGCATATCACGGCACCATTCCACCCGGGCCTGCTTCTGAGCGTCGGTGAGGTAGTGCGGCACCCAGCGCGATACTATCCTCCTCACGCGAAGATGCCCGTGTAGAATCTCGTGAACGCTTCCCGATCCAATCTTTAATATGTGCTGAATCTCCTGATATGTAATTCGCCTATTATCTTGGATTAAATTTTTCACTGCTAGCACGTTTTCTTCCGTAATAGCCGTCAAAGGGCGACCGCTTCTTTCTTCATCCCCCAAGGTTGGTCGACCGCGCCTAAATTCGTTATACCAACGATACACGGTTGCCTTGGAGGGGCCTTCATCCATAAATGCCATTTGAAGTCTATCGAACGATTCATCCGGTTTCAGGCGACACTTGAAATCGTAAAAAATCATAGCTCTAAAATGTTCCCGGCGCAGATCCATTTTTCAGTAAGACACGATACTTTGAATTGGCTCGCAAAAACTGTGGAGGGAAATTTTGAAAATGGAACACACATATTTTTACTTACAAGTAATCATATTTTCGAAAAAGATTCTGACCGGCCAGTCTCCCATATATAAAAACTATTTTTCGCAATACTTTCTGAGTGGCCTGGTATATACTTTGAAAAAGTAATGAATATATTGTCTGCTAGATTTAGTAAGTATTTAAGGGCAAAAGAACACACAATTACTATTTTATTTCAATTGAAGGTAGGTACTTACTCTGCTAAGCAAAATCTGTAAGAAATTAGCACTAAAATTGCATCAATATTTACATGTTCCTAGCTAAATTAAGTAGGTAGGTAGGTAGTATTAGTACCAAAATTATGGAGAAAACTACTTCTTCTTGCAAAGCAGAAGCTAAATTTGACTTTTTTAGTATACTTTAGGTTAAAATAACAAGGAATATTTAGGAATTACGGTGGGTAATGGAGAAATTAAGGAAGAACAAAGCAAGGACACTTATCTCGTTTAGAGGTCACGCTGTCGGCGGCACGACGATTCGGTGTGAATTTATGCTGTTTCACTGGCCAAAACACCACCTTCACTGGTTTTATCGATGATAACGTTGTTTCCAATGATGCTTATCCACCTCGCGATGTAGTCCAGTCGCTTATTTCTTCTTTAGAGGTTACTGCGTCGTTGCTATGTCGCGATGAATATCTTCGTGGCGCAATCAATCCTCGGCGTAAAATTATGTTTTTCTACTGGTCCTCGGGTTGCAGCTGGCAGGAACGAAGTCTTTTGCTGGCTACTTGGCTTCCCGGCTATGGCACACGATGACAAAATCTCTTTCGATCCGGCGATGGCGCGATGACGCAGCGAAACGTTAATATTTTTGAACAAGAAGCTTATTTCTTCGTATTTCAAGCTGTCCTGTCACGGTCGCCAATTTATGTCTCTTCAGGGACATAAATGTGAAGAAAACAATCTTCAAAATCTTGTAAAACTATTTTATTTTAATAAATTCTTGAGGAGATGCTTAAGGCTTGGTTGTTACCACAGATTATTAAAGTAGCCGAGTCAAAAGGGGACGATATACATAACGCCTGACTCAAGTAAGAAGGCAAACAGTAATTTTGATGTAATTAAATGTTACTATTAGGCGAAGCCTAGACATCCAGTGAGGTGAACTGATGAGGGCGAGGCATACATAAAATGATGAGGGTTACATAAAATTACATAAATAGTGACACACCATTTTAAAGCATGGAGTATACTGACCACAGAAATTACGGATCATATATAAGGTCCTAATGAAATAGTGAACATTATTTTAGTATGTTACTTAGACCATGAAACTGAACAACTTTGCCCAAGGAACATAGGTCGAAATACGAAAATCAAGTTTTGACCTCCCATAGAAACTGCAAAAGCGCATTTTGTATGGCAGGTCAAATTTGGTTTTTCGTATTTCGACGTATGTTCCTTGGGGAAAGTTGTTCAGTTTCATGGTCTGAGTACCATACTAAAATTATGTTCACTATTTCATTAGGACCTTATATTAGGTCTTTACCTATGAAATTGCCGTTTTGTATGGCGAATTTTAGGTAAACTCAATTTTCAGTACTAACATTTTTGCATTTTTCTTAGGAATTATAAATCCAATTTTTTAAATTCTTTTAAAGCATTATTGGGAAGACATTAAGGTAACAGAAGCTTAAATTTAATTTTCGAAAAATATAATCTGTAAAAAAATATAACAAATCTAATGATGAAATCGGACGACCTTTAAGACGAACAATTTTCAAACCTTTAATTTTATATATCAAACTAAAAATAAAAACTTCATTTTATGCGTAAATTGATAACCTTGAAGTCAACTTTCAAATATAAATCAAATGAAAACAATAGCATTAGAATTATAGGAATTATGATCTCATTAATCTGTAAGAAAATTTCGGCAATTTCATAGGTAAAGACCTATTATATGACACTGAAATACACTCACCGGCAGAAAAAACCAGACGGTCTGTTTTCTTTCACATATTTTCATACAAACATTTTCGTACAAATCATAATAAAAAATAAAATGTAGGTTTTTATCACCTAAGGCTCAGCGCAGACAGAGAGGAGCGCATCGGAGAGGATTTTATTAAGGCACTCGAAAATCAACTTTAACGTCATTAAAATAAAGTGCATATATGCTTGAACCCGACAAAAAAGGCTCGCGCATCCTCGAGGATACGCGGGAATCCGCGCGCGGCGTCGAGTAGGCGCGCGGCGTCGAGACAGCGCGCGGCGGCGAGCGCGCAGTGTTGTCAGTAAGTTCAGAGGGAGGGCGTGTTTTTTTAAGATTTACCTACCTAAAGCGCAATTATAACCACATCCCACCCAATCCACCATTGTTGACGAACCGCGACAAACTGGCATGTTTCGGTAGAAGATGACGGTTTACTCGCGCAGGCTCGCGCGGTCACGCGCATGCTCGAGCACTTTACTAGAAATAAGGTGGAAAATTAAAAACAATTTTTTTTGTTTCTCTGAAAATATAAAATGTACAACAAATTACATAAGGATAAAATTTATCGAAAATGTCATTATACATCATAAAAAAATAATATTGGCCGGAATTTCACTTCATACTGACGAAAAATGCATCAGAAATACAGAAACTTTGCCGCCTTTTTACTCGTATAGCGGCAAGTACTTGAAGATGATTTTTTTTTCGGCTGACAATCATTTGGACTATATTGTTTCGAAGTCACAGGTTTATCACTTTTGAACAATTCAGGATAAAAAATAAAATGTTCATCTCTCCATACAAAAAAATCTCAAACATTTTTTTTTTCTCTGATATAAACATCTTAACAACAAATTACAAAATTACAAAAGTTGTTTGGAATGTAATCAGGTACCCATATAAAAAAATCAGGTCGGGTCACAAAATTTGTTCCCTTAGATTAAGAATTTTCAGTCCGGGTCCACTGTGCGGCGGCGCGGCGGCGCGGCGGCTCCGTGTAAACGACTGGCTAGGCATGACTACGCGTGGCAGGCAAAATTTTTGCCGTGCCTGAGTTTTGGCGCCTGAATATTTCCTTCGTCTAAATCTGCCTTAACGTTTACTGGTTGTATTGGGTTCTTTTTTTATCACTGCTGCGAGAAAATTATTGAATTCTAAGGATGTAGCCTCCCAGCGTCAACGTCAAGTCAAGGCGAAGTGACATTTTGTAGGTTCTTTGAAGTACCGCTTTAATAACTGCGGTTTAATTGGATTTTAAATAATATACATATGCTTTACACACGAGTAAATAGTCGTATTTATTATTTAAAATTAATACTACACTTAAAGTACAAAAATACAATAAAATAATTGTTTAAAACAATGTTTTTAAGTACTTTATTAAAAAATAGTAAAATGCCTTGAAAATAACCTTTTCATTCAATCAACCCTCAATCACGGACATCACTATCCGGAATTGTCTATGGTTACGAGAAAAACATAACTGTTATTGTCTATGGTTCGATGATACGTTCGTCTTTCGACAGTACAATAGAGTACCACTTTTTCGATAAATCGAAATAGTATCGTATCGATCCGATTGTTCGAAGTCGAACTTTAAGAGTAGACACCCAGCATCGGAGTTATGTGCCGGGCAATTAATTTTGTGAAGAGACTGTTTGGATATCGTCTCTTTGGTTTCACAATCTGTGGTTTAGTTACTATAGTTGCACTCTGTGATTTTGTCAATTTCTTTTCGTATTTGCTTTGTTAAATGAACTTCTAAAATTTACAATAAAACAACGCTTTATTCGCTTTACCAAGCTGTTTAATATTCTTATCTTATAAGAACTTTTCCACACTACAAAAGTTCATAGCATTAATTGAGAGGTATTATGTAAAGTTTTTTTACCTTGAATTGGAATTTATTTAACAGAGTTTCATCTTTCGATATTGGTATGCCTCTTACGGCCAGTTGCATAAAGCGACTTTATAGTTAAAAATTCCTTAAATTTTTATGCTGTTACTTTCTTTATCATGGAAACAGAAAGTGACAGCAATAGAAGCAAGAGGACAGTAGCAATAAATAAAAACGCATTTGTCGTGTAGTAGTAGTGAAGTAAACCACCTCGCTGAGAGAGATGTATTTTTGCTGATATTCAAGTGGTTGGTAGTTAATTTTAGTAGGTATTGTTTTGGAATTTGGGAGAATTTTGTTTTGTCTTTATACATTGATGGACCGACCTACTTTCTCAATCCATCCATTTCTTCATTTAAAAAGTAGGGGGCTCGCGACTAGGCCGAAATGCAGTTGGTTGGTGTTTAATTTTTACAAGAATACCAACAAAGACCTTTATCGGCCTGTTGTTCACGAACGGACATAATAGCCTGAGAGCCAATCTATTTCACTGTATGAAAATTCAACATAAATTCATATCAGCATTTTTTTTTCGTCATAAATTAGGAATGTTTATTCGTTCAGTACTATGACTAAGTACAGGCTACTACAGACTGAGCGGAAATGCCAGTTGGGAAGGACCAGCGGCTCTACCGCCGAACTCAATCGTTTTCAGCTCTCTCGGCTTCCCTGGGTGTCTACTCTCAAAGTCCGATATATCGAAACGATACCACTCGAAACATGCAAATGCAAAACTTCGTCCCTTGACAATAGAGTAGAATATTGGTTGGATGAATTTTCAAACTGCATCCAACCAATATTCTACTCTATTGTCAAGGGACGAAGTTTTGCACTTGCATGTTTCGAGTAGTATCGTTTCGATATATCGGACTTTGAGAGTAGACACCCAGATTCCAATTGAGTTGTAATCGTATTCAACGCACGCGGTACCGCGTAATTCTATACCTTGCTTGAATCCAACAGATTGGTTTCGTGAATGATTAAAGTGAACTAAAACGTCTGCGTTATGTGTCTAATTTTAAAGTCTTGAATTGACAAAAAATACTTTTGTGAACGTTATTTTTAGTTTGAAGTGATCAATACGAGTAATTATTATTTCTTTTAAATTTGCAAACGAAATAAGTAATTAGAAAAAATTTGTAACAAAACGCTCATACTTGTCATAAATTGACATTTTACACAGACAAAATATATTTTTGTTACAGAACTTAGATTATTATAATACTAACGTTTACAGAAGCAATATACGGTTTTTCAAATATAAAAAGAGAAGTGAAGTGAAAAAGAAAATTTCTTAATAAATATACTATAGGAATTAACTATACTGGAATTATTTTCTTTTATTCCACTGCAAAAACGTAAGTACCTACCGATTATTCAAAGTGGATTAGTTGACTACAAGTCTTCTCTTTTTGTAGCAGTCTAATTTTAGAAATTTGCAGTAGCATGTGTAATTTTTGTCTGACATTTCAGAATGCCAGCGCCACGAGCCGTGTCTCCAGAGCAAACGGCCACACCACAACCACCAACCAACCGCTGCCGGATTGCTAACCAACCACTGTAGAAGTGAGTAGTTAGGTTAAATTAAATTGATACAAAATATTCGTCATAATATCCTATTAGTCTTCCGCCGGGCTTTCCCTTAAAATGTCACAAAAATTTCTATAAATCAATTTCTGAAATGTCTTTATTTTATATAACAGTTGAACCATCTGCACCACACTGGGCGCTTGAACTTGAACAGCAACGTATCCAGCCAGGCAGAGGCACGTCAAGCTTCGGCAGCTGAGCGCCAGATTGAAATATCTGAGAGGCAACTTGCTGCCCTTGAGACACTAAGCACAGCTATTGCGCAGCCAACTACAGCCTTGCAGGATCTACTCAGGCGCCAACATCAGAAAAAAAATTACTGGCTGAGTACCTAGTCAGCCAGTAATTTTTTACTTAATAATTTTTCAAAAATCCGGTCTAACTACACATTTATCAAGGAACCCATTTACCATGTAAAATATATCGAACTGTAGTTATAGATATGAAAGTTTGTTAAGATAGATGACAAATGTTTAAAACCAAGTTATGAACTTTGTCGAAGGTACACTATTGTTATCTATTTCGCAGGTTGCAGTGGCCTTTGGGAAATAAAAGCCTACTGCATTTACCCTCAACATATTACACCAACATTATCTAAATTAACAACATCCCAAAAAATCTGTTTTAAATGTAAACACTTTGTGTGTATATAACCACAGTGACATATATTTAGCTTCTAAATACGAGTAAACTACGGTGATCTAACATCAATCTGTTTGACCGGATTTTTGATAAGTTTTTACTCTGCAAGTAATATTTATAGTTAAAGGTTGTGATTTAAATACAAACATTTTTATAATCTTTTTGTATTATTATTTTAAATGACTTTCTACAGAAATCCTTTAGCATGCATTACTTACATAAATCAAATACAGCAAGTCTAAGTATTTTAATTAATCATCATCATCATCATATCGTGTGGGTTGCAAGGTAGATGACCGACCTCACAAACCCTGGTGTCAGAGTTGTTGAGCCGCCAAAGGCCTCTGACATGGCTCATTAACGACTACATCCGTAGATAGTAGTCGGGACCAACGGCTTTACGTGCCTAATTAATTATAATATTATATGTTAATTAACTAATTATAATATTATAAAAAGTCAAAAAATTTGTAATGTAGTTGAATTTCATTTAATTTTAATAGTAACTCTGATTGAAATTTTAATTCTTTTTAATTTAAATGTGATATGTACTGACAATATGGACTCCTTTGTCTGAAAGAAATGGATTTTATTTTATTTATTTATTTATAAGAAATGGTGCAAGAAACCACTCCAGCATGGCCTACTTTTAAGAGATGTTACATTATTGCTTCATTTTAAAAGCTTTTATTTAGTTTCACCTGTCGCGGTGTCCGTCTGTCTAACCAAATCTTGCAAGTTAAATTTAAACAAGCTTTAAATACATGTAGAAAAGAACTAAAACGTTACCACAGTCTCAGGTTTTCAAATAAAGCGTGTTACAGCAAGAGAGAAATTTCAAAGAGGACGTAAACTCTTTTATTTGAAAACCTGAGATTGGTAACATTTAAGTTATTTTTTACACGTCACAATCGTCGTTGATGAGGTTGTGAAGCACAATACACGCGTTCACAATCTTAGCGGCTTTGACAGGACCCTGTGGGCTAGTAGGCATCTGCAACGCTCCACTATACATTGCATGCGCTACAATGTTTGGACGTGTAGTGGTCTTCTGGTGTCCCGGATTCAGCTCCTACGATTGGAGTCATCATCTATGGGCGTTGTGCATAGCCAGAATCACCTGAAATATAAAATTTTGTTACTTGCAATTTACTTTTTTAATCATGTAACTAAAATATCAAGTAAATACTTTTTGTGCTTTTATGAGTTAGCTTTAAACCCTTATAATGATTAATAATTATGCCACATCACCTGTCACTAGCCACCTATTACATTTATCATCATCATCATAACATCCCATGAAATATCCACTACAGGACAGGGAGCTCCCTCCAGAATTCTAGCTTTTGCTGGCAAAATATGGATTACGGTAAGTAAGATGGTACGATACACAGGAGGATGCTGCTGCCCATCCTCCAGTTTATAACACTTAGTCACCTCATACAACACCCTCGGGTATGTATGGGATGGTACTATTCTTTGCCGGCACCACACGGGACCACTAGGCAACTTTTACCTATTGCTTGCCATCTGTCACCTATCACTTACCATCTGTCCCCTGTCACTAGCCATTAATCATCTAACTCTTAAATTGTCATCCATCAGCCATCCATTACCTATCACCTATATTCAGCCAGGAAGGTTAAGTTTATAATAAAATAAAAATTGAATATTTATAATCATACCTAGAATAGAAACTAGATGAACTGTCCTTCATGGAGCCGCTCCATATGTGCCTTCACTGGACTGCCATTCCAAATATGCGAGTCATGATTAGCACCGCTGTAAGATGCATCTACATGCAGAATATGCATGTCTGCATCACAATTCTGAAATACAATGTCAAATTACATGGTGTTATTAAATTACTCAACAGTATAAAACCACAATAAAAGTTCTATACATACCACCATTAAGGAGTAGTAGTGTTTCATATTAAAATAGGCCTCATAATCTTGCCCAAAACTCCCGGGAACCCGAAATAAATCAATTACTTTACAATTGCATTTAATTATGAAATAAAATTTACTGAACACCAAAATTAATATTTAAGAACCTCATAATAACATCCAATGAAAATTACCACTACAGAACACAGCTGGAACAATGTGGAGAGGAAAAACAATTTTCACCACGCTTGTTAGCATTATGGCTGGTTGTTGGTGACTATAGAATGTATGATACAATACACAGAAGGATGCTTAGTCACCTCTTATGACAACCACGGGTAGAGATGGGTTGGTACTATTCTTTGCCGGCACCACCCAGGCGCCGTGGACTTTTTCAGGACCTACCTCTGTCAAATAGCTTCACGTACATGTTGCATCTGTGGGAAATGAATGTATTTCCACAAAATATCTGGAACATTGAGGGCATTGGTGACATCCCGCAGACAATCAGACGTTGTTGTCTGGCACATGCTTATAAGCCTTTGGTTGCCAACATTTCGTTGGTATGACCCACTGCCATAAAATTGCAATGCAGCCAGAATCTGAAAGTCAAATGGACATATTATTAATTAATGGGCAAAACTCAAAATGAATATAAGAGAAGTGCAGTGTCAGCGTCAATCTTATTTGTCCATACTTGTATTTGGATATTATTATTATTACGAGTGGTCCGGTAACAACAACGGTCTGCTTGTCTCTCGCAGAATCCTCCGCTCCAAGATTTCTCTTTTCGTTAACCGCTCTTGTTCTGCAGCAGCCAGCAACAGATAACGCACCATCACGACTCGAAAACTCAAAAACACCGAAACCACAGACTACTTAGATGATGAGACCGAAACTCCGCTAACACTAATTACTCCGAAATCGTATAGAAAAAATGAATACGGGAAGCGGCGAGGTTCCACTTTCATTTGACGTTTAGCAATCGAAATCGAAATCAATGAATTGTGTTCGTTTTTTTTTATAGATTTCGGCGGTACCAATTACGGTGTTCAAACGTCAAATAGTACTGAAATCATTCACTCAACGGGTGCAGTTACTATGCTCTGTGGTGATTTTAGACGGTTTGAACCGCTATCGGCTTCATGCCGATTACGATTGAGTTCGACGGTACGACGAATACAATGCATTGCCTTCAAGCCGAGAGAGGCGAAGACAATTGTGTTCGGCGGCAGAGCCGCAGTAAACCGTTCACAACCCAGCAATGCACTAGCGCCCGTTTAGGAGAAGAACGCAAGAGCCGGGAAACCGTCTACAATCGTACTTCGCTAACCGAGTCAAATATACAAATTAAAATGTACTAGGCTACTTAAGGAATCGCCGTGAACACAACGTTAGCGCGTTTCAGAATCCTAGTGGCGCCATCTCTTGACCATTGTCGGACCACAGGTTGTATTGGTGTTGGGTGTTACAATCTCCCCCTCTGTTCGCGAAGTCGGCTCGACGAGTAGGACAGGACAGTAGCGGCTGAAGTTTTCTTAGGTCGACCTCAACCACGGGTAGGGGCTGCAGTTTGCTTGGACCTCTAGAAGGTAAGTCAACGATTACACTGCATACTCCACATTCGCTTCTGTCTTGTTTGTTGCTAAGAGGCCGTGAAAGAGCGTCTGCCACCACATTAGTCTTCGTGGGTGCATATTTGACGGTAATGTTGAACGCTTGTATCAGTAATGCCCATCGGGCCAATCTTCCAGTTGGGCTTTTGATTGATGGCAACCACCTTAGGGCTTGGTGATTGGTTATAACTGTCGCTGTGTCTCCTTCTACGTATCCTCGAAACTTATTCAAGGCCCACACCACCGCAAGTGCTTCTCGTTCGGTCGTGCTGTAGTTCTTCTCAGCTGGGGTCAATAGACGGCTGTTGTATTCAACGGGATGCTGTACTTCAGCCTCCTCCTGCACTATAATTGCCCAAATGGCATAACTACTGGCATCATTCTTTATGATGTAAGGTGTCGGTTTTGCGTCACGCAGCAGGTCATCTATCCTTGGCATAGGGCATCCATCGGGTTTCGTGATGGTGTTAAATCTGCGGTAATCAACGCGACTCCTCTTTGGCGCTGGGAGGATGCTCTCAGGTACATCAGCTGTTTCTGAGTTGACGATTCTGGAAACACTTGCATCTTTGAAGCTGATAGCAGAATAAGTGGGACGTTTGTTTGCCACCGCTACAGCTTGAACCGCTGCCATAGTAAGCAATTTAACCAGTTCCTGCAGTTGTTCAGGTGACATTGACACACTCGTCATCTTGGTTTCTGTATTGTCTTCGGGACTATCCGTTAAAACAATTCGCCGCGCTAGTGGTCGCAATCTCGCTCGCCAGACCTCACTTGGAGTCTCCGTAGGACCGCTGCCTCTTGCCAGGTTGAACGGGACTTCGGGCCCCACGTTGGGCGCCAGATGTAAAGCGGGTGAGTGCGGGGTGTATAAGGGGCGCGGGAGACGAAGAGAAATACAGTAATAGGAGGAATGTTTATTCGTTCAGTACTATGACTAAGTACAGGCTACTACAGACTGAGCGGAAATGCCAGTTGGGAAGGACCGGTAAACCGTTCTTTTACAACCCAGCCATGCACTAGCGCCCGTTTAGGAGAAGAACGCAAGAGCCGGGAAACCGTCTACAAACGTACTTCGCTAACCGAGTCAAAGATACAAATTAAAATGTACTAGGCTACTTAAGGAATCGCGTTTCAGAATCCTAGTGGCGCCATCTCTTGACCATTGTCGGACCACAAGTTGTATTGGTGTTGGGTGTTACAGTACCAAAATACTTTCAAAATACCCTATCAAGTAGTCATTCTTACGGAAAATACAACCAAATTCTGAAGGTCCATCCTAAGAAATAAAATACAATGGTTCATGTGCCAGAAATGTTACCAGCTCTCTTAAAACTTCTACCGAAACACAAGAGTGCAAACATTGCTGCTTTACGAAAGAAACAGGCAAAAGGCGCAATTTTAAATTCTAAATTCGTTACATTAATTATCTATCAGATTTTTTGTGTTTCACCTTACACACATACACATAACTTACACTACACATACTATCAAAACAATGGGCTTGAGTGGCTTTACTCTATTGATATTACGATTACATTGCGTTATCTTTTTATACTTGCTATACATACCTATGATTATAAGAGTCTGTCGTTGCAGTATAGTGATGTCGACCTGACGCTTTATTTAAATAAAATTCGATAATTTAATACAAATTGCTGATAGTTTAGACAACCTAAAAATTGCCGATTCCTCTGAAATTGTTGATATTGAACAGTGCTGCAATTAAGTTTGTTCTTTAACTAATCCTCTCAAAATAATCAGTCAAAACATTCGCAGTATAAATTGTAATTTTTCTGCGTTTCTCAGTCTCCTTATGAGATCATGTATTGACTGGGACATACTAGTTTTAACAGAATGTTGGTTGGCTCGTAACTATGTCATTCCTATTTTAGAAGGGTACAGTTCTTATGCCACCTAAATAACCGCTCGCAAAATGAAGGTGTGGTCATTTATTATAAATCACACATCTCTTTAATTACAGAAGAACTGGAATCTCAGGACTTTAACTGTTTAATATCAAAAATAAACAAGGATATCTTAATTTTATCAATTCATCGCTCCCCAAGATATAAAAATATTGTCAATTTTTTAATATTCCTAAATGATTGTATCAGCAAACATTCATCATATAAAAATATCATTCTATTGGGTGATATAAATATCGACATAGGAGATAATTCACAAGATTCACGTTCTTTCGACTATCTTAATCAAATTGCAGCTCATGGGATGATTCCTGCACATACTTTTCCCACTCATGACCGCACCTGTCTTGACCATATTATGATCAAAAGCTCATGCATTAGTTTGTAAAACTACGGTTACTGACCATTACACAGTTGTTTTATTTCTTGAACAAAACAAACATTATTCCAGGCCCTCAAAAACTATTAAAAAAATGATTTTCAAGAAATTGAAAGACAGATTCACAGCATTGATTTCAATCCTATATTTTTACAAACTGATGTGAATATTGCTACAAATATTTTTGTAAATTGTCTCTCAAACTTGATTATATCAAACACAAAAAAAATAAATGTCCCCAGGAAATACAGAATTATCAAGCCTTGGATTACAAAGGGTCTATTAAAATGAATGAGGAATCGTGACAGATTGCATCAAAAGGCAAAAAAGAATCCAAATAATGAAATACTGCAAGTAACTTATAAAAGGTACAGAAATTTTTGTAACGCTTTATTAAAAAAACTAAAAAAAGAACATAACAAAAATGAAATCGAAAAAGCAAAAGGAAATGGAAAAAAGCTATGGCAAGTGATCAACACTATGACTTCAAATATTTAGAAAAATGATGTTAGTTGCAACTTGATACTAAACAAGCATCCGGAAAAGTCAATTAATGATGTCAACTCTTTCTTTGCTAATATTGGCAGGAATCTAGCGGAGAAAATACCTAGTCATAGCTACCTGACACCCACCTTACCGGAGCCTATCAATAATTCCATGGTGTTACTTGAAACTGACCAGGCGGAAGTTGAGTCCTTGATTTTGAGTCTTCGCCTAGATTGTGCTGTGGGAATTGACAACATTTCCAGTAATTTTTTAAAACAGTATAAGGACGTACTCGTTCCTCCAATAACCCATATTTGTAATCTGGCCTTTTCAACAGGGGTCTTTCCTACGCGGTTTAAAAAGGCTCAAATTCTGCTATTTATAAGAATGGAAACAGAGACTGTGTCACCAACTACAGACCTATTGCCATACTTCCTGCATTATCAAAAATTTTAGAAAAAATGATGAATAACAGGTTAGTCAAGTTTCTTGAGTCAAATAATATTTTATCCCCATCCCAATTCGGTTTTCGCAAAGGTCGCTCAACATCAGATGCAGTTCATGAACTTACTGATTTCATTGTGAATAATTTGGACAATAAAAACAAGACTATGGCAATATTCCTAGATCTCGCGAAGGCATTTCACACAGTCTCTGTTCCTTTCTTGATTCAAAAGCTTGAACGTTTAGGTGTAAGAGGTAAGCAGCTTTCCCTTTTCTCCGATTACCTTACTGACAGAACGCAAATAGTCAAAATAGGTGACCTAATTAGTAGCGAGCTTCCGGTTACGTATGGTGTGCCCCAAGGGAGTATTCTTGGGCCAACTCTAATTACGATCTACATAAACGATCTATGTCAACTTGCACTTGACGAAGGAAGAATCATTACATTCGCTAATGACTCTGCTTTGGTATTTAAGGCTAAATCGTGGCAGGAGGTTCAACATCTTGCTAAACAAGTGCTCAATAAGGTCACTACATGGTTGCAAAGAAATCATTTAACCCTTAAAGTAGAGAAAACTAAATATATCACGTTCTCGATTAGACGAAAAGATCAACCAAACCCTGGCCAACCCCATATGATTGCGCATACATGGTATCATTCCTCAGATCAATTCCCCTGTTCCTGCAAAGAACTCCAACGTACAACCTGCATTAAATACTTAGGGGTGCATATTGACGATAGATTAAGTTTCGACTTCCACATTGATGTTTTAGCCAAGAGAACTCGGAAGCTAATATATATGTTTAAAACCCTGAGAGACGTTGCCGATAAAAATGTTGTTAAAACTGTATACTTTGCTGTCTGTCAATCCATTATCTCGTATTGTGTCCTTATTTGGGGCGGCGCTCCAAAATCTAAAATTATTAAGATTGAAAGAGCCCAAAGAATGGTTTTAAAGGTGGCCCTCTCTTTACCTATTCTTCATCCAACTGCTGATCTTTATAAGATTGCAGAAGTACTGACAGTCCGCCAACTATTTCTCCGTCAAGTAGTTCTAAAACAACACTCTCAGCTATTCTACAATCCGCAAGAATTAATAGATAAGCGAAGAAAGCACACAGTATGTCCATCTTCGAGTCCCAACACCGAGTTTTTCAAACGGTTTTTCTGTTTCATGGGCCGCTACATATATAATAAATTAAATAATTTACTGGCCATTCATCCTTTGTCTTACTCCGAATGCAAGAACAAAATAACAAAATGGTTGCAAGGACTGGACTACAATGGTACCGAAAATCTTTTATGTGTAATCTCCTAAATTGTCACATAAACCGAGTATCAACTTACTCTTATATGTCAAAATTAGAAAGAAAGGCCACTCCAGCATATACTCACGCTCGCCCTCTCACCCACGCACACACAAGCACACACACAACTCACACAACACTATCACCCCTATTTAATTTAAATCTTTTAGAATAGAAATAAATATTTGCTTGTTAATGTATTCTACTAACCCACTTTTGAATTTTAAATTTTAGATTTCTAATCCTATTAACTTTGAATGTTTGTAAGTGCGCATTTTGTTTTTAAGTGTCGACTGTTAGTTAGGGGGAGACCTGGCGACTAAAATACAGGTTACTACCTAGTTTAGGCACCAGATCTCCCACAATACAATGTCCAAAACTTTGCTTTATTATTGTTTCTTAAAAAATTGTAATTTGTAATGGCATTTTTGTGGGACGATGAATAAATTTTATATTATTATTATTATTTTTCCAGACGGACTTTGTACAGAAGCCTTATCACTATCTTAATAAGCAATAGGCATCAACAAAATAGGCAAATTATTTATTTGGAGCCTAAATTAACATTCAGGGTTTTTTCCCTCTCAACTTTTAAACGCCTTTTAAAATTTCAGCAAAAAATACCCAATTAAGCCCGAATTTTTTTTTATGTTTTAAGTAGCCTAGAGACCTGAAAAGTTTTTGAAACCAGCCACAATCTATGGAACATCCTTTTTGTATTTTTAAATTGATGATCATAATTTTAATCGGCGCATTAAATTTTTCGAAATTTTTATTTACCATACTTTTTGAGTAACAAGTACGAATTTTGGGAGGTTTATTATTTTATATACAAAAGTAACGTTCAAGGCAATCATGTAATTGTATGCAATATACCTAGAAACAAACATCTTAATGAACATAAATTAAATTCTGAACTCAAAATGATATGTGGTAGGTACGCGAATGTAATATATTTGGACTTAGAGTACGGTAAACAAATACCGTTTCGCAATAACTTTGCGACCCATGTGTGCCGTTGTTTGTTAAAAGAGATCTTGCATATCTGTTACAAGAATTATTTTAAGAACTATCAAGCAGCAATCACAGAAATGCAGTCACAGACTGACGACAACTCTATGTCCAAAGTTTTATACGCAGACAAGGTTTCACAGACAGATACAATATGTGACAATTTTATATCAGACGTGGACGAAGTAACATCTAAAAGCTGATTTTTTTCGTTCTGAAACACATTAATATACTGCATCAGAATATTAATGGTCTCATAAGTAAACAAGATCTCTTGGCTGAGAGTCTAGATGAACTGGAAGGTATAGGCAGTGGTATTGATGTCATATGTGTAACTGAGCATAACATGTTAAGTGGTGACAGCTATGTACTGAATGTCCCGAATTTTAAACTTGCAGCTGCTTGTCATCGTAAAAATCGTAGCGGAGGTGCGTGTATAATGGTTAGAGACAATATAAAATTTAAAGTGCTAGAAAAAGTATCCCGATGTGTTGTTCTTAATACTATAGAGTGTTGCGCTGTTCAATTGATTGACCATGACATTGTTATCATATGCATGTACAGAAGTCCAAAAAGTAAATCAGTAGCTCAAAATTTTGACATTTTTTTTAAGAACCTTTATGACATTTTGCATTTATTTGCTTTTAATAATAAAATAATATAATGCGGAGACTTCAATATTGACATCTTAAAAAAAACTAAATATTCTACGGAGTTCGAAAGAATATTACAGGGATATAATTTGAAATTTTCAGTACGCGCACCTACAAGACTTGAAAGTGGTACATGTCTAGATAATATAATTCACAATGTTCGAGGTAGTAAAAGCAAGATTTTTGAATTTGCTCTCTCTGATCATACTGGTCAAGTCCTTCACTGTCCGGTAAAAAAGTTCTGTACCCTACCGGCCTGGTTCAAAATGAAACGTGACTATTCCAAGGATAATATATATGACAAAATTTCATGGTTATTTAGAGAGTTTGAATTTTACTGACATATTTAACAGTAACTGTCCCAATGAATCATTTAATTTATTTAATGACATGTTTAAATTTTTATATGATCAATGCTTCCCAATCATTAAAATCAAACTTACCAATAAAACTAGACCAACCTGGCTATCCAAAAGCATCAGGCGTTTTAGCAAGCGAAAAGACTTACAAAAAATAAAAGAGAAAAGGGAAAATTTAAAACATATTCAAAATTGCTAAGCAAAATCATCTATTTAACGAAAAAATCTCAAAATGACTACTACATCTCTAACGCTGAAAACAAGTCATGGCGTATAATAAATAAAACAAAGCAACAGTTTCAGCAACAGTAAGCAACAGTAATCCAACTTGTTCAAATCAGCAGCGGTTAGGCTCGTTGTTCATGAGGCCTACTGATCCACATGAAGTGTATAGAATAATAAAAAATCTGAAAAATACTCACAGCACTGGCTATGACGACATAAGTACTGTGGTCATTAAGTTTGTTTCAGTTCTCATAGCGGAGCCACTAAGCCATATAATTAACTTATGTATAGCACATGGTGTGTTTCCCGAAAAACTAAAAACAACTGTTATAAAACCACTCTTTAAAAAAGACGATAAAGAAAATGTAAAATATTATCGAACGATAGCACTTATACCGGTTTTTTCTAAAATATTTGAAAAAATTATCTACAATTCTATTTATAATTACTTTGAAAATAGTAATATTTTAGTGGCAGAACAGAAAGGCTTTCGAAAAAATAAATCCGTTAATATGGCTATATATGACATGTTATATACTGTGTATACTAGGATGGATAAGAGGATCCCTGTCTTGGCGTTGTTTATGGATTTGACAAAAGCCTTCGACTACGTTGATCATAAAATAGTGTTAAAAAAGCTTGAAACTTATGGTGTAAGAGGTAATGTCCACAATCTCGTAAGATCGTATCTTAGTGGTAGAACACAAGTAACGCATATTACTAGGGTCTGTCCAAAAACAAAAACAGAAACAATATACTCTTCTCGTGCAAATCCTGTACATGTCGTAGTTCCACAAGGAAGCATTTTGGGGCCACTATTATTTATTATTTTTATCAACGACATAGTTAATTTGACATCTTAAATAAAATTGGTTAGAAACTAATAATTTGAAGATTAATCTAAGCAAAACAAAAATTATAAATTTCAAACAAAGAAATCCCGTGCCACTCAATTCTACTGTAAAGCACGACTCAACAGTGATTGGGCAAACAGATGAAACTAAATTCTTAGGCCTTCATTTAGATTACAACATGAGCTGGAAATCTCATATCAATAGTTTATGCGAGAGACTCAACCAAAGCTCTTTTGCTCTGCGCAAACTTAGCAAAATAGCCAATCGAAATACAGTTTTAATGGCTTACCATGGACTTGTAGCATCATTATTAAGATATGGTATAATTTTCTGGGGAAACGCGACCGGTATAGATGCAATTTTTAAAGCACAAAAACGCTGTATTAGAGCTATCTGCCACTTACGACGAACTGATAGTTGTAGACCACATTTCATAGACTTAAAACTACTAACATTTTCATCGTTGTATATTTTTGAGACTGTAATGTTTGTTCGTACCAATATGCATCTTTTTTCTCAAGTCAAAAGTACTCGTCGACAGGACAAACTGTGTCTACATTCCTGTAAAACTGCACTGCTTCATAAAAGTATAGTTGGAATGGCACCAAAATTAGCAAAACATGTACATGATCACTTTATATTTTTGTACCACCTCTGTAATCCTTACCATGTTTTCGCAAATAAACGATTCTGATTCTGATTGTTCTGTTTCAATTCCGTTCCAATTCAATTTCAGGTTAGTTCGAATTTAGTTCCGATTTAATTTCTAATTATTTCCAATTTAATTCCAATCCAATCTTATTCTACTGTTATTGCAATAAGATTATATACTATTCTAATCCAATTGCCGTTCAATTTTGAATCGACCCCGATTCAATTAAAATTTGATTTTTTTTCAGGGCTTCCCTGTTCTCGTTCCCGAATTTTGCCTATATTCAAAATCAATAAACTTTTTGTAAACGAGAGATGGAAAGAATAACGAAAATATTTGATTTAGAATGAATCTTTAGCTACATTTTGATTAAAGCAGAATTTCAATTAGAACTGTGATCATGGAGAAAAAAAAATTCGCGCAAGTGCCTGACGTTTCACATAATTGCAAAAGGCTTTGCAAGCGAGCGTTGTAATACAATGAACATTATAATATTTTGTTCCTCAGATGATACTCTTCAGATTCATCTGAGCAGAATTTGTTTAAATGAAGTATATTTTCAATTATTCCAAAATATGATTTTCACGTACAAAAAGCAGATTCTGATGGCCGATGGCCTTCAAACGGGGAACACGTACTTCTCGCTGTCAAAATTTTATTTTGCAAAAACTATAAGATTTCATGGGTATTTGGCATCCAGATTATTACTGATATATAACTAGATTAGTTTTCGGTCAAATTTTTATACTTTTGTTAATTTGTATTCAAAATTTTGTTAATGTAAAAAAATATTTTTCAGGATTTACATGACATTTTGGGATAGACTTACAAACTTTTTTGCAAAGGTCTTAGCGAGACTGCCAGTAAACAAATTTATCATGGAATCATAATGGCGGCATTAGTTCCAGTTTTTGCCACCGGCACATAGAAGTTTGTAATTTATAGTATAGGCAATCTGTGTTGCCAACTGTGGCAGGGTTAAGTTAGGGCTAATCCAAATATACCTACTTGTTTGAAAATAAATTTATCTTTAGCTAATTATATTTATAAAAAAAAATATCAGACAAAATGTAACATACATTGCCACTTCAACGCACTTTTATTAAAGTTATTTCAATAATCCCGGGCATAGAAATGGTTTCTTACCATCAAGACACAGAAAACGTAGCATATATCAATAATAAAAAACCTGAATATGGTCATGAAACTGAAAATTTCTTCTTAAGGAACTTGGGTCAAACGCGAAAAAAAATTTCGACCTCTCATAGAAACTGCATCAGCTGGTAGCGCATTCTGTATGGGAAGCCGAATTTTTTTTTCATATTTCAACCCAAGTTCCTTAAGGAATATTTTTAACAAAATTATCGTATTTTTATCGCATACATTTATTCATGTAATATATGAAAAAGTAAGGTTTATCTAAAGAATTACCTATTGTTTATATTAGCGTTATTTAGAGGTAGGCTAATTTAGGACTCCTTATTATGATATTAAAGAAAAGTCACAGATAGATGTAAAACTTCGCAATTATATGTTTATAGACTGTAAGGGCACTGCATGTTATCCTACGTCATCTAGTACACGACAACATTGTAGCGATAGTAGTGGCCTACTAGGTCCACAAAGCGTTGGTCTGCCAATTCGAAACCTGGTAGGTTTTGTGCAGTCGGAGCGAGAAGTGGTTGGGTGACAGATTCCACGAGTGGAGTCTGTTCGTGGAAATGGAAGGTACCCATATAAGTGAAAACCAACGGGTCTGCCTGGCATCCTCTTGGCAGTTTCGCCGGTCCGACCAAATTTGTGCTCCAATCACATCTGACCACATTTGTGGTCTGACTGGCGAGGCTGCCAATAGGGTGCAAGGCAGACCTGTTGTTTTGCTTGTATGGGTGCCTTCTATTTCTACGAATATATTTCATTCGTGTAATCTTTCACTTTACCACTTTGCGCTCCGACTGTGCAGGGCCTGCCGGGTTTCGGATTGGCGGACCGGCGTTTTGTGGACCTAGTAGGCCAGTTCTCAAAAATATCGTAATATTTTATAAATTATCGTATAAAACAGTGAAATTATCGTGCGATACTCTGTTATTATTTTATATCGTATAGGACTTACAACTATCGTATAATTACGATAATTATCGCATGGTTGGCAACGCTGATTTTAACGTAAGTCATAGAAAAAATATTTTTCCGTAAGTAGGTACTTGTTTTTTATTTACATGATTTAATCTGCCAAATATGTGTTTGACGTGCACAGTCCGAGCACCTTTTTGCTTTTCTGAACGGTGTAACAATCAATGTAGTCTATCTCTTTCTATTTAAACGATTAGCCCTTGTAAATTGCTTGTAAATAGTACTTCAATGTTGCGTTCCGTTCCTCGCAAATGCAAATTATTCGCATTAAAAATATTGTTGTTCGTTCGTTCTTCCACGGCATACTGGCAGGTGAAATGCGATAAAAGTTAAATTATTTGTTTGTTTGTTTGTTTATTTATTTATTTATTTATTTATTCGTATTGCATATATAAATTTAATTATACTATATTATTATTATATTATATTAATAAGTACACATGAACAATAGCGATGGACCGGATAGCGGTAGTGACTCGGATCATTTCTTTTCCTTTTCTTCCTCTAACTCATCCTCTGATGGCGCTAGCTTCCATAGTCTCCCACCTACACTTAATGATACATTAACGGCTGAATTCAATGACGTTTCAAAAAATTTCAATGTAGTGCACATTAATGCGCAAAGCATTCCTGCGCACTATGTGGAAATGCTCGCGTCATTCGATAACAAAAATATACATGCTGTCCTCATTTCCGAAACCTTTCTCAATCCTTGTCTCCCATCCACCTCCTATTCTCTACCGGGCTTTAAGCTTATTCGAAATGATCGAGTGAGCTCCTCACATGGTGGTGTCGCCATTTATCTCCGTAGCCACATTTCTTATTCGGTCATCAGCAAATCCCCTCAACCTCCACCTCCCAACACAGCTGAGCATCTCTTCCTTGAGGTCAATCTGTCCCATTCCAAGATTCTACTTGGTGTCTATTACAGCCCCTCTCTTAAAATAAATTACTTCCCCTCTTTCGAAAACATTCTTGAAGAATTTGTCCCCTCCTATAGCCATTCCATAATAATGGGTGACTTTAACACATGCCTCCTGAAAAATGATTCCCGATCCGATCAAAAAAAAAAAAATTAAATTAAATTACGCGGTGAGCCAATTAACAATTCGCACGCCTGCCCTGCACTCCCTCGCAATACATATTTCGAGCCACATTTACGATCAGGGGGTCTACTCAAAGTTCGATATCGATGTATTCGTTGTCGTTATCGTATCGTTGCCAACTCTAACCACTATCGATTCGACAATTCATCTGACCGATAATCGATAGATTTCCATCGTGCAAAATGCTACTCTAACACAAATGTCAATCTTCGAACATTTGAATTTGACACTGTTTACCCGTAGTCCCGGTGGATCGACCCATTACCGGGTCCACGGGTAATTTTAATTACCTGTGGTTCCATGGCACTAAGGATTGCTCCATGGACTTCTGATTATATCGTCAGGAAATGTAAACCACCAGTTACATGAAATTAAGTTTACCCAATCACAAGCAAATAAAATAATTCCATACTTGGGAACAAAAATATACTCATAATACTGAAAATGATGAATTCATAACTAATATTTTCAGTTACATGTAATAAAATAAATCCATCCTTGGGATAAAGAACATACTAATCATACTGAAAATTATGAATTCATAACCGATATGTTCAGTTACATGCAATAAAATAATTCCATCCTTGCGGACAAAAACATACGTGTGCGTCAGGATGGCAAGTGTACCATCGCGAATTTTAATTTAATTAGCGTGAGAGATTAGTACCTAATTAGTACCTTATTGTATCAATTTTTTTTTAAATATACCGATTTCGTATTCCAGAAATCTTCAAAACAAAGTATCCCGCCAACCTGACCTTATCTCCTTATAACCTTATCTCTGGTCGACGTGGAATACTAAAACAGGTAAAATTTTGATTTACTTTATATTTAGTTCTAGTAGCCACTATTTCAAATTCTGATACTTTGTCTTCAGAAACCACTCGGATCCACAGATGTCGATTAAGAAAGCAAGCACTTTTTTGTTACTTGATTTATCTTCAGAGACCCCTCGGACCCACAGATATCGATTTTGAAAGCAATCGGTTCAAAAACTAAAAAGTTCAAAATGGCGGCCACTTTTGTCACTCTCACCCAGCGCGGTGCCATAACCCAGTGACGACTCGCTTAAGTAGCACACATTACATGTAGCATTCAAACAGATTTTAAAAACCGGCCAAGTGCGAGTCGTGCTCGCGCATCGAGGGTTCCGTACCGTACCACCAAGCAATATACGTACTAGCTAAACTACGTTACACGAAAAAAAAAATTTTTTCCTACTCGCACTTGACCAGTTTCAATTATTCGTTGTTATTCTCCCACTCATGCACTATAAACATACCAATTTTCACGCTTGTAAGTGTTCCCGCTTTAAAGATACATCCATCGGACAGACAGAAAGACAACGTAGGCTTAGTAATGGGGCTCCGTTTGGACCCTTTGGGTACGGAACCCTAAAAATAATTAAGATTCCCCCCTGTCTTCTATCTCACTCATTTGCTGACTTTTCATTGTAGTTCGGATTTACGATAGAAGACGCGGTATTGTGAATATCCTTAGCCTGTCACAAACTGGACGAAAATAATTAAAAAAAAACAACCACCGGGCGTACTAGAGCCGTATGAAACAATAATGGAAATTAGAATAAAATGAAATAAAAAAACCCACAAACAATCATTTCTCATAATCACGAAATTCGATACTGCCACGTTAGATACGTATAAAATATGACAAATGCTGTACAAAAAGACACTCTTTTGTTAAATCGTATAATGCTAGAAAACTATCGACTTTTATCGAATGGTGATGTCGCCATTTTGTCAAGCACTGGCGTTATTTAACGTTTTCAACTTTTGTAATATTTCTTTGCAAATTCTAATTCTAGCTATAAAATACACGTCCGAACGGCAGGAAAACTTTAAGTTCTGTGCTAAAAACTGTTTTCGGAACCGATTTATCATGTTTTTCGGCAAAGTACTAGTTTAAAACTTTTCAACAAAAGGATCATATTTACCTGTGAAACGTATATTTCTGCGGGTTATTATTATGTGTCACGCTACAGTTTACAACAGAACAAGACACCATGTCTTCCACAAGTAAGTTTTAGCTTCTATTTAGTTAAAAATTAAGATTTATATTACGAAAACACATTTCCGCGCTAAAGCACCTGGGTGTATATTGGGGTATCTTCGAAAAACAATGAAAAAACTTTGACACATTTGTACTTCATAGTGCGTCTCTTTCTCTCTTGCAGAGTATTCATAATGATTGCGATGTTTCATTCACACACTTCGTTGGTCTTTAGTAAGCGTTAGCCCGCTTTTGCTAGGTCTGTGCGCCATGCGCCATCCTGACGTCAGGTTGGCGGGATATTTTGTTTTGAAGATTTCTGGAATACGAAATCGGTATATTTAAAAAAAAATTGATACAATAAGGTACTAATTAGGTACTAATCTCTCACGCTAATTAAATTAAAATTCGCGATGGTACACTTGCCATCCTGACGCACACGTATGTTTTTGTCCGCAAGGATGGAATTATTTTATTGCATGTAACTGAACATATCGGTTATGAATTCATAATTTTCAGTATGATTAGTATGTTCTTTATCCCAAGGATGGATTTATTTTATTACATGTAACTGAAAATATTAGTTATGAATTCATCATTTTCAGTATTATGAGTATATTTTTGTTCCCAAGTATGGAATTATTTTATTTGCTTGTGATTGGGTAAACTTAATTTCATGTAACTGGTGGTTTACATTTCCTGACGATATAATCAGAAGTCCATGGAGCAATCCTTAGTGCCATGGAACCACAGGTAATTAAAATTACCCGTGGACCCGGTAATGGGTCGATCCACCGGGACTACGGGTAAACAGTGTCAAATTCAAATGTTCGAAGATTGACATTTGTGTTAGAGTAGCATTTTGCACGATGGAAATCTATCGATTATCGGTCAGATGAATTGTCGAATCGATAGTGGTTAGAGTTGGCAACGATACGATAACGACAACGAATACATCGATATCGAACTTTGAGTAGACCCCCTGATCGTAAATGTGGCTCGAAATATGTATTGCGAGGGAGTGCAGGGCAGGCGTGCGAATTGTTAATTGGCTCACCGCGTAATTTAATTTAGTTTAATTTTTTTTGGGACAAGTTGTTCAGTTTTATGAGCAGATCCCGCAGATTCACATCGCACAGTACTGAAGGGGTTTTACCTTTTTGTTTTCCTTTAAGTTCAAACATCGTACATTATAGCCACCCTACTTCATACGTAAAACAATTCGGCTTTTTCATGCAAAAATAAATGGAATAATGCATACCCATAGAAGAATATTCCGCAAATAGCATAGCTATCAATTTTGCAGCAATTTACGCTACAATATTTCACTGTGTTTTGCAGAAAAATGCGTGATTTTAAACGACATTTAGCATGAAATAAAAATGTGTCAAAGCCGGGGATACCAGTAATGTACCAAAAAATATTACCAAACAGGTTGATGACCAATGAAGAAGTACTTAGCCTGCTTGACCTTAAACAACACAATTAGATCAAAAATATTTTTGAGAGTTTTGTGGCTAAATCACAGAACCAAAAGCCAGGGACCTGCGCGCTTACCATTTCCCGGGTTTTTCAACGGGTTTTGGATTTGGCTTTTACTTACCAAACCCGTTCTGCATTAAGTCGTTAAATTGATTACCTTAAGCTCTACCTCTGTTAAATAACCCCTATTGAATGACTTACTAAACCCTTTGATAAAAAGTAACACTTTGAAGGGGTTACCCAAGCTGCCGTTATTCATAATCTAAGGGTTACCCATTCTGCTATTAGGTTAACCCACCCAATCTATGCGGAGCACTGTGGAACGTCCCTATACATTAGATCGGAAGCGCGGACGCGCGACACTGCGCAAAACTTTTTGCTATATGCCTTTTTAAGCTATTGCATAGCTTTTATCGCGGGCTTTGAGCGCGGCGATCCGAATCAAGAAATTCTGTAACGAAAATAAACCTAACACATCGTCTAACGTCGTTTCAGTTCGGCAGACTTTGGCACGGTGTTTGTGTGCGTGCGACTAGACGTATGCGTGTAGACTGTACGAAGCTAAAACTAAAATTACTGACCCTAGACTACTCGTGTGCTGAGACAAATGATAGGTCTCGATGAGATCTACATTTCGGATTACAGCTGTCAAACTAAAAATCGCTATAACTCGAAAACTACTGACCCTAGACTACTCGTGTGCTGAGTCAAATGACAGGTCTCAATGAGATCTACATTTCGGATGACAGCTGTCAGATTAAAAATCGGGATCATCCACAACGAAATATGGGACCATCATTGACGCAGTATTTTCCAGATATTTAGAGGATATCAAGTCTCAAACTTATGTTTCTTATTTCAGTTACCATACACCTATAGTATCAAAGATAAAAATTCCTGAATAACCTACATGTATTGTAAAACAAAAAAAATATTTTAAACAATATAAATTTCTCATTTAATTAATAAAAGAAAGAAATTGTTTTCTTATCGGTCACCACGTTCAAAAAGTGTAACTTGAATGAATATCAAAGAAAAAACATGAATTAATATCAAAGAAAAAAAAATATTGCATAAATATTATAATAGCATAAGTTTATAAAAATGCTATGCAATAGCTTTACCACGGCGGCAGTCCCCGAGTGCCACACGTATTTTAATCATACGTAGGATGTGCACGAAAATTTATAAATGTGTACTTTTTAAACCCAGTGCTTTGTGATTATTATAGTAGTTTATGCAACGGTACATAATGAGGGGTATAAAACTCGAGGGTCGGTCTATGGGACGCAGGCGAGCGTAGCGAGCCAAGTTCCATAATAGATGACACGAGTGTTTTATACCTAATTATGTGGAGTTGCATACACAACTTTATCTACTCTTATATCGTGAATCCTAAAATAATTTGCTCAAAAACAAACCTTAATGTTTTTCTCTTTTTCCGGTGATAACTGCTAGGCGAAGTTCCTATAGCTGCTTTAAAAACACTAGAAGGCAAATCGTAAAAGTTTTTATCACTTATTTTATTACAAAACTAATAAAAATATGTAGATACAACTTTTGTTTGCTGAATTTTCCGTTATTGCAATTGTGGTGTTCAGCGTCTCCTATTCAGGGTCGGGTAAAGGTGATATATCAATTAAAAACAGATTTATTTGGGAGCCTGTCCCGCACACCCGCTTGCCTCGATTCTCTCATGAGCAGTGTTGCCAGCAAGCAAGTTCGCGGTCGAGCAACTTTATTCAAATACATTACTCCTCTTCCTTTTTAACTCATTATACTAGTATACCTAAGTATTTAATTAATCTAGAGTACCTACATACAATTATTGACAAACATTTACTACTTCTATTTTCAGTATCATCGACTTAGCCTGCCTTCAATTTTTCAGGTGCCATACATTCCTTTGTTCTTCCTTTTGTCTGGTTCCGTCGTACTTAATATTAATTTCCCTTTGAGATAAGTACTGTGTGTGTGTGGGGTAGGGTGGACGGACGCTTAAGTTTGTTTTCCTTTGTCATGTCTTCTTTGTCCCTTCTCTCCCTTCCCTCTCTTTCTCTTCTCATTTCTCATTTATCTATCTGTTGCTATTCACTTTTCCTTTCTTTTTCATAACAGTATCTTTGTCTTCCAACGATCTCTGGATGATGTCTGAACTTCACGATTAACTCCATTCCTGTCTCCAACTAAGGAAGGTTGTTTCTCCCTAAATTTTAAGGGTAAATATATCGGCAAGGTAATAGAATTCTGTGTATCTACTTAGCAATCAAAGTAATTCTTTAAAATACAGGAATCGAACCTGAATTGACTGTTCTCCGCAAACTGGGACAAAATGCAGTAGCCGGAAGAGCGATGAGCGTACCACTTTTGAAATAGCGAGGTCTGTGTGCAAGTGCTACACTGCGACTTATATGAAAAATAGACTGCTGCGTAGCGCCAGCAGCGGCAAAGACCCGGAAAAAATATTGTTTTGATTACGATAATGAACAACCTTCAGAATAACTAGCATATTTTGTTGATTACTGCAAAGAACCAAAAGGATATGTTTCCCAGATTACATAATTTACGCCCTTCTCGTGAGAGCAAGAGATATAATCTTTACTGATAATTTTGGTTAAAGTAAGATAGTATCAATAGAACCTAAATCGTTCAAATCTAGGTCTGTTACTGGTGAGCAATTTCTTGGTAGTTCACCGAGAAAGTAGTACCTAATTTATTATCTGACGCGTAGATCCTGGAGTTGATCTAAAAGAATCTGAGCGAGGATATTCCGTTGGGCATTTTTCACAAATGCAGAATTTTTAAAGGGACCAACGAATCTATTGGAACTAGAAATTTAGACGAAACCGTGTACGTGCAGCAACCCGAAGGATACTTGGAAGAGAAGTCTAGAAATGTTTTTCTACTCGCAGCTGGAATGAAGAAGTCAAAAATGTTTCGTCCTCCACCAGTTTGATAGGAAGCCTATATAATATGGTTTTTGTTTCTTATTATATTAGTTAATTTAATTGATACATTATTAAATGTGGACGAATTTATTTGTTATAACTTTACTACTAAGATATATGCCATTTGACGTAACTTGAATAATCGTAGAATGATACTTTTTTACATTTGTTTTATTTATTTTATTTTGGTCTTTTTATCTTTTTATTTTTGTTTTTGAACCGACTAAAAGTCACTAATTATTTTCGTTGACTCTGCACTTCTCATGTCGGTTCCCAGTTGTAGGGTTGTCTGGAAGAGATTTCTTTAAGCAGTAAGGCCGCTTTTACGGGCGGGTATAAATTATTTGTATGGTATTCATTGGGAGTTTTTTGTGCAACAAGAGTTTATTTTATTTATAAGTTGAACTGACCTTGACATTTTTTCCTTTCCATTTTTGTTGTTTTCATAGTATATTAATCCATATTTTAACGTCTAGGTGGGTTATTGTTGGATGAGATACTTTTTTTTTTTATAAAGAAAATTAAATTTTAGTTCAAAATTAAAATTATAGTTCACTCTTAAATTTATTTATTGTTTTTAAACACAATTTTATATTGTATTGTTCTTTTAAGATGAAATAAAAGAGATTCTGCAACAACTTTTTATTTATTTATGTAGTTATTTGATTCCAACAAAAATCTTATTGTTTCGTTGTTCCTAAATAAATAAAATAAATAAGTTCCTGTTCCAACTTCCAAAGTATCAAAGTCAAGTATATGGCCATGGAAAGCTAGTCGGAAATGTTGTTAACCAGGAACAAGATGGAAATATTCAGCATTTTCAATGTAAATGTAGCTATTGAAAATCAGTAGTTTGACAGTTAACTCATTGGCAAGATCATTCACTTATTAGAGCACTTTTTATTTAGCCTGTTACGATATTTCACACGCTTTGAGTCTTTTATCACAATATAACTCCAGTACAACGTAAAGCAGCAAGCAGATTTCTGTTTATTACCGAAAAGCCACCAAGTAGTACTGAATAGCGTAAAAATATTTAAGACAGAAAGTTTTATTTATGCAATATTCATTTCGGTTATTATTATTATTTCTTTTTCTTAAGCTACGAAATAGCCCCATTCCTCGGGAAGGTAAGTATTAAAATTGCGTAACACTACATGAGGCATTTAGGTTTTCTTGAAAGAAGTTTGTTTAGTTTGAAAAGTGTATTTCTAGTTGAACGTCTCGGTCTGTTGTTTGATAGACTAACTTATCAATACTCATCATCATCTTGTGAGGGTTGCAAGGTCGATGAACATCCTCACAACCCTGGTGTCAGAGCTGTTGAGCCGCCAAAGGCCCCTAAGGTGGCTCATCAACGACTACGTCCGTACACATAGCGGTCGGGAGCCACGGCACCACGCCCCTTCCGAAGCACGGAATCATCCAACCTTTCGGACAATCAGGTGATTCATCCTGCAATATCCCAACTGGGGAGGTCGCATAAAGGGATCCCTGCCTGGCAGTGTCCCCACTGGGAATCGAATCTAGGACCCCCAGATCGAGAGCCGAGTGCTCCACCCACTAGACTACGGAGGCTGTCGACTACCTGCCAAAATTTGTTACAAGTCATATGTTTTCACAGACATCGTGTTTTGTTTATTTGTTACCATTGTTTCACTACAAAAATTACGTAGGGTAGCACTGCAAACGTAATGCCCCCATATATAAAAAATATCTTAACTAAATATTGTCTTAAGTTAATCCTTGGATTTTCCTGTAATTTTTTACTTTTTTATTAATCAATAAATTGAATTGAAAATTGTGTGTACTTACCTACGTAAGTGCAATGTAAAATTTTATAAGCAACAAAAAAAAACACATTATAAAATACTACGAAGATCTTAACACTGTCAAAGAAGCTTCGTAAACGCTTTGAGCACTACATTTTACTTACCGTAAATGTTTGACCGCAATATCTGTACTACTTTGGTCAATAAAATGCCACATCTACATGATTTTCGATTATGTATCAAAATTATAAAACGATTAAATGATTATGTCTCAAATTAAATGTAAACAATGAATTATTTTCCTACCGTCAACGTTGAACAGTTTTTTCCACAAACTACGTAGCGTGATTGTCGACTGTAAACAACCAAATTAATTTTCGACCGTCAACGTGGGACTATTTTTGTCTATTTAGTAACCTATGAGATGTTGGCGAATAAAATTGATAGACGTTTTTCCTTACAACAAAAGCTATAGCAAACTTTATGTCATTACTTTTCTTCCATAGTTGTAAATAAGAGGGTGGCGCAGTCGGTGTAAAAAGTTACACCAAGTTTCTGTATGTATGATGCTAACAGGAGCATTTTTAGACCTCGTTTTTGTATACTCAATATTTCCAGCGCATTCTTAGTGACATGGGGTCGCCGTCACATTGCAACTGTACACTATATGTATTGTTTTCACCCTTGGTGTTTTCATGAAACTCAGGTGTTTCCTTAGGTTTTACTTGTACAAATTTAGACGAAAATATGACTAAATAAGTGATTAGTTTTGTAGAATAAAATAACGAAGGTAGGTAAGTAATTTTTTTTTTGACATAGCAGCACTTTTAAATTTCTTTTTTTTTTACGATAGTCATATTTTTTAAATTCAATCATTTTGTAGATTCTGTCTTTTTGTTTTTTTCGTTGTCCGTTACTGTTCTTTTCAGGTAAGTACGTGACTACTAATCTGTACTATATAGACACCTGGATCATATTGTCGAATTGTAATGCAAAACCTTAAGAACATGTTAGTTGAATGTAGCTACTTGGAATAAAAATCAACAATTATTTGTACAGTAAACTCCCATTAAGTTAAGTTATTAATTTACTTAATTTTATTGAAGTGATTTCATTACTTACAATTATTCACTCATTAATTTTGCTGCTGCGCAAGAATGATGCATTGTTTTACCTTAATTATGTGCAATTGATTGTGCTCCATGGCATGAGCACCTTTGTAATATGATAAATTATGCTCCTTGGCAAAATTGTGCACTGTACTGTACATCATGACACTACTATTCCTAGACGCGTGCTCCTTGGCACCATAATAAATTATGCTCCGTGGCAAAATTATGCATTGTACCCCTTGGTACTCCTTTTTAAGACTTGTGCTCCTTAGCACCATAATAAATTATGCTCCTTGGCAAAATGTACCCATGGTACTGTTTTCTAGACTTGTGCTCCCTAGCACCATAATAAATTATGCTCCTTGGCAAGATCGTACACCTTGGTACTATTTGTCTAGACTTGTGCTCCCTGGCACCATAATAGATTATGCTCCTTGGCAAGATTGTACTTCTTGGTACTATTTTTCTAGACTTGTGCTCCCTGGCACCATAATAAATTATGCTCCTTGGCATGATCGTACACCTTGGTACTATTTGTCTAGACTTGTGCTCCCTGGCACCATAATAGATTATGCTCCTTGGCAAGATTGTACTTCTTGGTACTGTTTTTCTAGACTTGTGCTCCCTGGCACCATAATAGATTATGCTCCTTGGCAAGATTGTACTTCTTGGTACTATTTGTCTAGACTTGTGCTCCCTGGCACCATAATAGATTAGGCTCCTTGGCAAGATTGTACTTCTTGGTATTGTTTTTCTAGACTTGTGCTCCCTGGCACCATAATAGATTATGCTCCTTGGCAAGATTGTACTTCTTGGTACTATTTTTCTAGACTTGTGCTCTCTGGCACCATAATAAATTATGCTCCTTGGCATGATTTTACACCTTGGTACTGTTTTATAGACTTGTGCTCCCTGGCACCATAATAAATTATGCTACTGGGAAAATTTTGCATTGTACCCTTAGTACTATTTTTTTAGACTTTTACAGCTTGACAAGTAATGCTCCTTGGCTAAATTGTGCGCTGTACCCCTTGGTTGTATTTATACTAGGCTTCCCCATTTCTTATTCGTTTGTTACAGCCCAGGGCACCAAGGAACACCGTGCCAGCTTACCCGTGTGGATAAAACTTTGATTTATAGTAGATAACTACAAGATAGGTAATCATGTTTAGTTGTACAGTCATTTTTTGTACTATTTTTACTCGGCTTCTCCATTCTTGTCCATTTACTACAGGCATCAACTAGCACGTATAGACACAAAATATAATTTGTTAGTAGATGACTACAAGGTAGGTAAGCACACTTAGTCGTGCTAGTCGTACAGGTGAGAGCAAGCCTGATATTTGTAGTTGCTTGTAACATAAATTTAGCTCCTTCGACTGTTGAAAGGAATTGTACGAAGTCCAGTGTGTAAAGCTTGATGTGTCCTTGACTGTATTATTTTTATAATTTTACAAGGAAAGTATTACAATCTTTTCTTTTTGACACGCAGTATCTGTCACGGTTAATAGTTATTTCGTCTGCAAGGCAGCAAGCTGTTATTTGGCTCGAGTGGCTTGTAACTTAGAACTGAGGAAGTAGGGGGTTCAAATATTCTGAGAGTAGCTTGGTTTTCGAGGCACGAGACGCATAATAACTTTGATCTCGTGTGAAACACATAATTTGTTACCTCTGCGCAACTAGATTATCACGCGCTATGTTTAGCGCAAATATCATAATTGTACGGGACGGGGGGTGCTCGCAGAGCTTCCTGACCATCCCAATGTACACAATGAAAAACTGGCTATTAATGGACTGTATTTATTCTGACGGAAAACTGTTACACGGTCTGGCAATACTGTACGGTTAAAAAGGTCTGTATAAAACTGAAAACTGTTACTGGCAACACTATGAATTTGCACTAAATTGAAAATATGAACTGGCAAGCTGGCAACACTAGGACTGTCGCTCGGAAAGGCGCGAATATACAAATATCGGATGTCACTGATAACAATGTCTGTAAACTGCACTGATCGGATACTTTCTCACAGAAACGGAATAATTTTTCACACGGTATACTAATACACTGACGAACTGGACACGGGCTGAACGGAATGACTGTACGAACTGACTGACTGGGTGGCTGGACGGATAAAAAAACGCGGCACTATTTTATTGTAAGATTCACTGACTGTACTGTATCACTGTTTATTTCACTCTTCTTGCTTCGTATTTACTGTACGATTGCTCAGAGAGAACTGAATATAGTGGCGCGGTTGCGGTCGGTTTATATACTATTTTTCAGGGAAAATTCTGGCAACTTGGAATTTTCTAGTAAATTTCTTCGTTCCTTCTATACGGCTTCGGCTTTCTGGAATATTCTACAAAGCTCTCGCGCGCTGGTGGTGCCGCCTGGTAGGAAGCAGAATAACTATTTCTACGATTACGAGACATTATGATATCCCCAACGTGTAATGCCATCTAGCGCGTCGATGAGTCAATAACTCGTAGTTAGTTGATGGTTGATAACAGCTGTCTACCCGATAACGCCATCTTGTGTCGAGTGGTTGAAGCTGTCAGGCTTGCCACTGACGAATAATACTTTTCAATCGGTGTTTAGTGTTGCCATTTTTATCCATAATTATTTGGCGGTAATTTTAAATTTGACAGTCGTCGCGAACATACTCCCGCCGTGCGACGTCAATATCGGCGGCGCATTTACTCCGCTGGTGAAGCGACGACTTTATCTCCGGTTGACTAGCTCTTGTTGACTGTGATGACTGTAGTGACTGCTTCGGTATTTGCGGTGAGCTTCGGTTACGCCAATTTTCGATATGCTCCCGCCGATATTCTGGTATACGGAGTATTCTGTCTGTCTGTGCTGAAACTGATTCTATTTGCGGTTCCTCCCGCCGGTAACTTGTTCTGTCGAGTTGATTGACGGTCTTCATTCTTATATCTGTTGGGCGTCCCTCCCACCGATATTGAACGGTCGAATTTTGTTTCGGTATCGGACGAACTGTTTCGGCGAACGACTGGACTAAATCGAAAATGTGTTTCTGTAGACTGTCCAGTTTCTGCTCTAACTGTTGTAGTTTTTTCTTTAATGATTCAGCTTCTTCTTCTAAAGTGCGTCGAATTATGTTCTCCGAGTCGGTTTGCGATGTTTTCTTCAGCAAAACTTCTTTTCTGGTCAGTATTTCTTTGGATTTTGGTATCAGCTTTTTCTCGGATTTTTCTTCAGCATTATCTTCTTCCTTCTTCTTGAAGTGAAGTAACGGATGATGCAATCTGATACAATTATTGACATTACACCTGTAAGCTATGCATTTGTGCTCTCGGTTTATTCTCTGTCGGAGGCAACGGAAACATAAATTGTGCTTCTTTGCGATATTCCATCGGCTGTCACTGTCGGCTTCGGTAAACTGTTTACAATTTTTGGCTTCATGCCCTGTTTCTGTGCACAAAATGCAATACGGATGATATAGGTTCGAATGTAGACTGTTGGCGGCTGAATACGATCTGTTTCTGTTAACGTCTTCATACTTGCTACGATACCATTTTGAATTCGGCTGACGGAACGGATGAACGGACGGACTCTGTGGTTCCAAATGGTGTTCTGTTCTGTACGGATAGCTTCTATATTTTATGTCTGATATTCTGTACTGATTTTCTGTCTTGTTTTTTTCTGTTTTCCATTTTCCTTCATCTGTCGGTTTTCTGTACGCTTCTGTATTCTGTCTTCTTTCTTGACAATCTATCTTAATTTTTCTGTAATTATCTGTTTTCATTTCTTTAACTTCTTGCAGCTTCTGTCGTTTGAACTGTTCTGTGTTCGTCTCTTCTGTTTTCTGTTGAAATTGTTCTGTCTTCTGTTTCTCGGATTCTCTTGGCCGTTCTGCCTTCAAATCTTCGTACTTCTTTTCCTCGGTCATCTGTTTACTGTATTCATCTATAATTTCTGTAGGTTTATCCTTTTCAAACTTTTCAGATCTCGGACTGTAGGCCATCAGACTGTAGGACATCGGACGGTTGGCCATCGGACGGTTGATCTTCGGACTGTAGGTCATCGGAGTAAGAGCCTTTGGACTGTAGGACCTCGGACATTTCGCTCTCGGACTATGGGCCATCGGACTGTCGACCCTCGGACTATGGGCCATCGGACTGTAGACCCTCGGACTATGGACCATCGGACTGTCGACCCTCGAACTATGGGCCATCGGACTGTAGACCCTCGGACTATGGGCCATCGGACTATGGGCCATCGGACTGTCGACCCTCGGACTATGGGTCATCGGACTGTAGACCCTCGGACTATGGACCATCGGACTGTAGACCCTCGAACTATGGGCCATCGGACTGTAGACCCTCGGACTATGGGTCATCGTACTGTCGACCCTGGGACTGTGGGCCATCGGACTGTAGACCCTCGGACTATGGGTCATCGGACTATAGACCCTCAGACTATCGGTCATCGGACTCGGACTGTTGACCTTCGGAGTATGGACCATCGAACTGTAGGCCCTCGGACTGTGGACCCTCGGACTATGGGCCCTCGGACTAACGGCCTCTGAATCTGCGGATTTCGGTTTGTCGATCTTCTTTTCTTCAGTCTTAAATCTTTTCTGCTCTTCAAATTTCTGATCTTTGGTTTTCGGTCTTCTGTACGGATCGGTCTTCTGTTCTTCGGACTTCGGATGGACTTCTGCATCTTCCAGATTCATTATTCTGTGAAGTTCTGTTCCCTCTTCTTCAGGTTCTGTCTTCATTATTCTGTATTTTACTGTCTTCTGCTCTTCGGACTCACTTACACTGTGTTCTTTTGTCTTGTAGTCTAAGGTCTTCACTTTTCTGTTTTCTTCAATTTTATGTTCTTCGGACTTTAATGTTCTAATCTGTTTGGTCTTCTCATCTTTGAACCGTTGCGGATTCGGATCATGCATTTCTTCGGAATCTGAATCTGTATTCTGTATTTCGGATTCTGTCTTAATTCTTATGATCTGTTCGGTTTTCTTATCTTTAAACTGTTGCAGATTATACAGCTCTTCAGAGACAGACTGTGTGTTCTGTATTTCCAATTCTTCCATTTCAAGTTTTCTAAGCTGTTCACGAATTTTCTGTTGTTTTATTTTAGCTTCGACTTCTTTTCGTTCAGCTTCGGCGAATTTCCTATCTGCTTCGGCTTCATCCTGTAATGCTCGGGTGAGTTTTTCTGTCATCGATTTGCCACTTACAGACTTCTCTGACTTAACGGAACTTAGTACGGATTCTGTTTCTATCCTTGACTGACGCTCTTCCTTGTTATGCTCTTCCTTGACTTCTATCTGTCGGAGTATGGCTACAGCTATTTCACACTTCTTTTGTGCTAATTCTAATTCTTTTTCAGCAGACTTCACAGCGGTTTCTGCATTGCACATCATGCGTTCAAACTTTCTAGTTTGACAGACTATATATTTCTGTTCGACTTCCTTTCTGTGTAGGCGAGCGTCGGTAAGTTTCTTGTCTGCTCTGTCGACTTCTAACATCACTTCGTTAAGCTTTACAACTGCTGCTTCAATGCGCTTCTGTCGGTCAGATGATACGGCATTGCATACCTCGACAATCATTTCTGCTGTATTCACGGTATTCACACTGTTACACGCGGTATACCCACACAATCACACTGTCCAAGATAACTGTTCTAACTATCACGACTATACTTACACTATAATACTGTTCAATTACCACAAAAATTGTTTACAACTCGATACTGTTTCCTGTTCTCAATAATGTCCACTGTATTATAATAATTCACTTAGTCTGTACACGATTTACGTAACTGAATAAGGTGCCACTAAAACTGTTCACTTGGTCTGTACACACTATGACTCTGTTCAATCTGTCTGTACGAACACGATTTTAAACTATTCACGAGCAACACACTGTTTTACCAAATAAACTGTTCTTTACACTATCCACGAAAATTTACTTTTTTTTATTATACTCTTTACTGTCACTGTCTTTAAACTGTTCACTTATTGTCTGTTTACACTATATAACGTACTGTCCAACTGTCCATGGATCACTGTATCACACGCGAATCCTTCGAAGATCCGGCTCGAAGGACCATTATGTACGGGACGGGGGGTGCTCGCAGAGCTTCCTGACCATCCCAATGTACACAATGAAAAACTGGCTATTAATGGACTGTATTTATTCTGACGGAAAACTGTTACACGGTCTGGCAATACTGTACGGTTAAAAAGGTCTGTATAAAACTGAAAACTGTTACTGGCAACACTATGAATTTGCACTAAATTGAAAATATGAACTGGCAAGCTGGCAACACTAGGACTGTCGCTCGGAAAGGCGCGAATATACAAATATCGGATGTCACTGATAACAATGTCTGTAAACTGCACTGATCGGATACTTTCTCACAGAAACGGAATAATTTTTCACACGGTATACTAATACACTGACGAACTGGACACGGGCTGAACGGAATGACTGTACGAACTGACTGACTGGGTGGCTGGACGGATAAAAAAACGCGGCACTATTTTATTGTAAGATTCACTGACTGTACTGTATCACTGTTTATTTCACTCTTCTTGCTTCGTATTTACTGTACGATTGCTCAGAGAGAACTGAATATAGTGGCGCGGTTGCGGTCGGTTTATATACTATTTTTCAGGGAAAATTCTGGCAACTTGGAATTTTCTAGTAAATTTCTTCGTTCCTTCTATACGGCTTCGGCTTTCTGGAATATTCTACAAAGCTCTCGCGCGCTGGTGGTGCCGCCTGGTAGGAAGCAGAATAACTATTTCTACGATTACGAGACATTATGATATCCCCAACGTGTAATGCCATCTAGCGCGTCGATGAGTCAATAACTCGTAGTTAGTTGATGGTTGATAACAGCTGTCTACCCGATAACGCCATCTTGTGTCGAGTGGTTGAAGCTGTCAGGCTTGCCACTGACGAATAATACTTTTCAATCGGTGTTTAGTGTTGCCATTTTTATCCATAATTATTTGGCGGTAATTTTAAATTTGACAGTCGTCGCGAACAATAATACTATGGTATATTATCTAGTTTTTCAACTACTATTTCCACGCCAGCTTACAATAAGAACTTATACACCCCGATTACGAACGCAAGTGCAAGCCTTTCCGGGCTGGCGAGATGAAAAAATGTTTTTTTTTTTTATCAAGTACCTACAGGAAACTATTAATTGTAACAGGGATTTCTGCACTCATTTGTTTGTTTACGCTATCGCGCGTTAACGTTACAGTTATTTCGATAATTATGGAGAAGCCTCGTAATGTTTCTTTCACCATTACCTTCCCTTTTTTTTTTTGGAAACACTGATAGTATTCGTATTTTCATACGTTTTCCACTTACCTTTTAGGTCTCGTCGCCACGTGTGTTGTTCAGCGTCTCCTATTCAGGGTCGGGTAAAGGTGATGTATCAATTAAAAACAGATTTATTTGGGAGCCTGTCCCGCACACCCGCTTGCCTCGATTCTCTCATGAGCAGTGTTGCCAGCAAGCAAGTTCGCGGTCGAGCAACTTTATTCAAATACATTACAGCAATGAAACCTCCTTGCAGCCACAGACTACATAAGCATCAAGCTGTAAATGACGCACCTATAAAAATTAAAAAATTGTTGAATAGGTCTCCCGCGATGACTGTTAGTAAATTCAATACTTCATAATACACTCCCACAGATAAAAAATTGCAGCTAAGAGTGTTTCTAGGCACAGATTGACATTATGAAGATGTTAACCTACAATTTTTGAACGCATTATTGAGGATTAACGATATGAGAGTAGATAAAATAAAATACAAGGTCAAATTATTTTATTCCAAATAGGTATTCATTTTTTTATATAAAACAAAAATATTATCCTCAACTCATCCATGCTTTAATTAATACTAGCTTCTGAGTTGAAATGATTCTAGAAGGAAACTACGACAGCCCGCAGCAGAAGTCATCATCTGCTGCTTCGGTCGCCCTTTCATTATAGTTCAAGAGATAGCATCTCGACTACCTACTTATAATAAAATTTTACATAATTTCTGTTGACAGCTGTAAAATTTTACATCGCTATTACTCGGAAACTACTGATCTCATCGAGATCTTCATTTGAGTTGACAATTGTCAAACTTAAAATCGATATAACACAAAAGTTACTGACCTAAGACTACTTGTATGTTCGGAAAAATTATAGATCTCGTCGAGATCTTTATTTCAATTGACAGCTATCAAATTTAAAATCACTATCACTTGGAAACTACTGGTCCAAGACTACTTGTGTGGTAGAACAAATGATAGATCTCGTCAAGATCTTTATTTTGATCGACAGCTGTCAAATTTAAAATCGTTTTAAAATTACTGACCTAAGTCTTCTCGTATGTTCCGAAAAATGATAGATCTCGTCGAGATCTTCATTTAAGTTGACAGCTGTCAAACTTAAAATCGATATAACCAAAAAAGAACTGACCTTAGACTACTCGTCAGTTTAAAGCTTGAAATCTGTAAAATTTTAAATCGCTATAACTTGGAATTTTAAATTTGACAGCATTCAATCGAAACAGAGATTTTGTCGAGATCTATCATTTGTCCGAACATACGAGTAGTCTAGCGTTATTAATGTTTGAGATACATCGATTTAAATTTTGACAGCTGTCAACCAAAGTGAAGATCAAAATGATTATCTATATCATTTGTTCCATCACACAAATAGTCTATGGTCAGTAGTTTCCGAGTTAAAGCATTTTAAAATGTGACCGCTGGCTTTCAACCGAAATGAAGGTCTCGACGAGATCTATCATTTGCCCCAGCACACGAGTAGTCGAGGGTCAGTAATTTTTAAGTTATATGGATTTTTAGTTTGACAGCTGTCATCCGAAATGTAGATCTCATCGAGACCTATCATTTGTCTCAGCACACAAGTAGTCTAGGTTCAGTAGTTTTCAAGTTATAGCGATTTTTAGTTCGACAGCTGTCATCCGAAATGTAGATCTCTTCGAGACCTATCATTTGACTTATCATTTGACTTAGCACCCGAAAGATAATAACGTCAGCACATGAGTAGTCTAACACAGTAGTTTTCGAGTTATAGCGATTTTTAGTTTGACAGCTGACATCCGAAATGATCTCATCGAGACCTATCATTTGACTCAGCACACGAGTAGTCTAGGGTCAGTAGTTTTAGTTTTAGCTTCGTACAGTCTACACGCATACGTCTAGCCGCACGCACACAAATACCGTGCCGAAGTCTGCCGAACTGAAACGACGTTAGATGATGTGTTAGGTTTATTTTCGTTACGTAATTTTTTGATTCGGTCGCCGCGCTCAAAGCCCGCGATAAAAGCTATACAATAGCTTAAAAAAAAATATGTCGGAAATAAATTTATCCAAGCGTCCCTACGAGGAGGCCACTGATGAAACCTCTTCGTCTGCTTCGGTAGACGAAGAAGCAGAAGCGAGAGAGAATAAAAGAGAATCAAAAGAAGACTTGCTTCGTAAGAAATGGAGTGAAAATTGTTTCGGGTGTACGACATTTTGTGTAAGGCTGAGCCACAATCCTTTATTTGAACAAATGAAAGTGATAGTCAAATGAATGTGTTCGTTTTAATGGGAAAGCCTCAAGTGTAACCCGTATGAAAGGGTAACCCTTACGTTGGGTAAATGAACGAAATAGCAGTTGAAGGTGTTACACAATTCACAGCTAATCAAAATTATGAGGTATGCTATTGAATGACTTAAGCCAGAGAACGGGTTTTACGGTCCCTGCCAAAAGCACCCGAAAGATAATAAATTTTGACGATTTAGTTGTAAAAAGGTTTTCTATATAAAACCAAGCATAACTTGTCAAAATATTTTTCCTACCAACCCGCAATTTCGTTTTGCTATGGCAACTGTGTGAGCGTGACAAAACCTCGACTAATTGGACTCTCGCTCGGCACAATTTCTCTTCTTCGCAAATCACAGTAATTTATACCGTATTACGATATACGATTGACTAAATTTGTGTAGCAAGGTTTTTGCATTATACTCTCCTTACTAAAGCGAAGCGTAGTAAAACTTCCTTGGTTTATAGACTTTAAATTTTAAAAAACATTAATGCCGTTGTAGTGTATAGCCTTTGTCTCGAGCGTGCATACTCAGTCTGCAACCGACCGTACAGCGAGTAGGATGTGCAACGTGGTGTGTGCGTTGGCGAGCCAAATATAGAGCTAAACAACTAACATCGGCGACGCTACAGTTGGCGACGAGGATTAAAAGTGAGTACTTGCTTAGAAAATAATAAAACAGAAAAAAAAAAGGAAAGGAATTACTTAATTTCACCGAATAGTTGTGAAAAAAAAATTTTGGCCTGATGTAAACAAACATAGTTATTGTCGGCCGGCTATAAATAGAACAGGTTTGAACGGACAAAGGATGCGTGTTAGCCCATCCAGATTTTGCATTATATTTAAAGATTTCCTTGGCTGTGGTTTGAGTATTTTAACCAAAGAAATCGGAACGGATAGAAGTCAATACGTAGGTAGTTGCGTCAAGCCAATCAAAATGAGGAGGATTTATGGATTTAAGGAAACTTGAAAATAACCTATAGGGTTCCTGTAGGTTTCGCCGAACAGTGGTTCGGTCGGTCGTTGACAACTTGTCACGGCAAGAATTATTTTTGATGAATATACCTATGAACTACCTACACAAACTTATTTACTTTACTATTAAAAGGGCTGACCCCTCATAATTGACCCACCGTGTGGCATATTACGGGGTTACCAGTACAGTAGATACTAATACTTTGATACATATTTACCATTGGTTTTGATACCACCACCCATGTAATAATATTTGGACTGCTACTTCGAATAACGTATAAAACTAGAACGCAAGGATATTACATGAGATAAAACGATACACTTCGTAGCGCAGACGCAGATAGAAAGACTGAAAAAATGTTCGATGAAACTCGATTCAAAAATAAGGTTATTTTTTAGAGTATACGTCGTTGAGTTTTTAGGGCCGCTGCTAGAAAACTCCACTGAACCCAAAAAACTAACTAGCTGGATGCTAACTCAGCGCAGGTTATTTGTGCTGTTTTTACTACTATTTATAGAATAATTTACTTACCTTGGATCCAACGAACCAGCCACGAGTTAGTTTTAATGATCCTAATTATTTTATATCCCGTGTAGTGCCGGCAAGAATGGTACCAACCCATACATACTCGTGGGTGTCGTAATAGGCGACTATGGCTCATAAACAGGAGGAGGTAACTGACACGCCAATTTTTATTTATCAATAAATTTTGAAATGTATTGATGGGTTATCCTCCTGTGTGCCTTACCATATTACATACTGCGGTCACCTACAACCGGGTTCCATGGTGTTAGCCGTAGCGCTGACAGGCGAGGTTCCCCTCCTCACTTTATACAGAAAAAGCTAGAATTCTGGAGGGAACTCAGCGTCCTGTAGTCGTCATTACTTTGGATTATGATGAAATATTATATGATATAAAATATACTCTGAATTTGTCAAATGCAATCTATTTAAGTTGCGTTAAGTGGTACTTGTGCTACATATGTACCATGTTATGAGCAGTTATGATTATACTAGGCATTAAATTGCATATTATACATATTAGCAGTTATACACTGGGCATTAAATTGCATAGTCTTTTAGTAATTTGACATATTGGCAGTTATACAGCGTGAATTTGTAGTGGTTTCGCATCTGAAGCCCAGTGATTCTGCTCATAAAATCAACTTACTTTCCCGAAGAAAAAAATTTTTTACTCGAAAAAATTTTTTCGCCTCCCCATACAAAATGAGTCGATCACGTGACCACTTTACTATGGAGAAGCGAAAAAATTTTTTCGAGTAAAAATTTTTTTTCTTCGGGAAAGTTAGTTGTTTTTATGAGCAGAATCACTGGGCTTCGGATGCGAAACCACTAAAAATTCACGCTGTATACCTACTGGGCATTAAATTGCATATTGTCTTTTAATATTTTGACATACAAGCAGTTAAATACTGGGCATTAAATTGCATATTATACGTATTGGCAGTTACATACTGGGCATTAAATTGCATATTACACGTATTGGAAGTTAAATACGGGGCATTAAATTGCATAATACACATATTGGCAGTTATATACTGGGCATTAAATTGCATATTACACGTATTGGAAGTTAAATACGGGGCATTAAATTGCATATTACACGTATTGGCAGTTATATACTGGGCATTAAATTGCATAATACACATATTGGCAGTTATATACTGGGCATTAAATTGCATATTACACGTATTGGAAGTTAAATATGGGGCATTAAATTGCATATTACACGTATTGGCAGTTATATACTGGGCATTAAATTGCATAATACACATATTGGCAGTTATATACTGGGCATTAAATTGCATATTACACGTATTGGAAGTTAAATACGGGGCATTAAATTGCATATTACACGTATTGGCAGTTATATACTGGGCATTAAATTGCATATTACACGTATTGGAAGTTAAATACGGGGCATTAAATTGCATATTACACATATTGGCAGTTATATACTGGGCATTAAATTGCATATTACATGTATTGGAAGTTATATACTGGGCATTAGATTGCATGTTACACGTATTGGCAGTTATATACTGGGCATTAAATTGCATATTACACGTATTGGCAGTTATATACTGGGCATTAAATTGCATATTACACATATTGGCAGTTATATACTGCGCATTAAATTGCATATTGTCTTTTAATAATTTGGCATATTGGCAGTTATATACTGGGCATTAAAATGCATATTGTCTTTTAATAATTTGGCATATTGGCAGTTATATACTGGGCATTAAATTGAATACTATCTTTAATAATTCGACATGTAAGCAGTTATATACTGGGCATTAAATTGCATATTGTCTTTTAATAATTCGATATATAAGCAGTTATATACTGGGATTTTAATTGCATATTGTGTTTTCAATAATCTGATAAACAAGCAGTTACAAACTGAGCATTAAATTGAATATTGTCTTGTTAATGATGCGATATGTTATAAACGGTTACAAACTGGGAATTTAATTGCATATTGGCTAATAATTGTGCCAATAATGAGATACATACGAGCAGCTACATACTGGGCATTAAATTGCATATTGTCTTTTAATAATTTGACATGTAAACATTTATAAACTGGGCATTAAATTGCATATTGTCCTTTCAATAATCTGACAAACAAGCAGTTACAAACTGAGCATTAAATTGAATATTGTCTTGTTAATAATGTGATATGTTATAAGCGGTTACAAACTGGGCATTTAATTGCATATTGGCTAATAGTTTTGTCAATGTTGAGATACATACGAGCAGCTACATACTGGCCATTAAATTGCATATTGTCTTTTCAACAACTTAAAATATGAGCAGTTACTAACTGGGCATTAGATTGCATTATGTCAATTATAAAATGAGGCATAATTGGAGCAGTTGTGAATTCCAACTGAATTATTAATGGGTCGGCTCCAATGGTTGGAACGGCTTACTCCTCACCAGTAAACAAAACCATAGAATTACCATTATATGCATGTTTATGCAGGTAACATGAACAATACCTACATAATTATTTAACAATTCTGTAAACTGAATCAGCTTTCATTTCCTTTTGTTTAATATGTAGGCGTATGAAAAAATATTTAATTATTAGACAAAAATGATAGTAAATCGTATGTTCATATTTGTTGCATCAATAATATTATGAAACTCAAAGAATAGTCACGCATAAACAAAATATAAAGAGAATAAGGGAGTCTAGATACGATAGCACAGTGGTCTGTGCATTGGATTCGTGCTGCTTCTGATGTTTGTTGTATGTAAATACAATTCATGCTTGGTCCGTTCCAAAGGTGCGGGTTTAAATCTAGCTCGCGTCTTAAAATATTTCTCATATATTTTCAGAAAGGTTATATGCGTGGGCGAATGACATGTGTTGTTTTGAGCCATGGTATTAAAGAGTGCAAGGAAAGTCCGGGTTGATAATGGATAATGATATGATACGATTTGGGAACCGATTAGTGTGAATTATAAATAACAAAATGCTTCCTTGTTTAGTTGAAAAGAAGTAACAAATGGATTTCAGATTCACACACATTGTTTGACAGTCAAGTCATCTTTATAAGGACAAATGGTGACAATTTTATTTTGTCCCTAAATTCAGTTTAAACATGCTGAGTGTTTGGAAAAGGTATGATAAAAAGTACCAACCTACAGTTTGAAATTTAAATAGTTTGATACCTACCTTACCGTTTTCAATACCACTGACTGGTGTAGTTAGGGAGCAGGTAAATTCTGGCACTTGTAGCGAGAGTACCCATTACTTTACATTTCCTACTATAATTAATACATACCCACGAAAAGTCAAATTATTCTGGAAGGGTTTATTTAATGATCATGTCCCTATTTCATTATGTTTAACATACAAGCTTTGTACAACGAATATGCGTACTTAATACATCTTAAAGTTATATTGATTCTCCTCTATGGGCCAAGACAACCACAAATAATACCTACCAACCTATTTCAAGTGCCTAAATCAAGACATTGGGATCAAGGATTATTTCTTCTTCTTGTCGTGTTAATCAATAAATAAATAAAGCTCAAGAAGCAATCGATTTTAAAGATAATTAAGTAAATAATTTTACAATGTTTGAAATAAATTATGTGGTTTGTCCATTTACAACGAAAAAAAAAACTAACCTATCATTCTTAATAGGTACCTATTTAAAATTAGTGCATACTCAAATATACTTTGGTTGGTAAATAGCTTGGTTCCTGTGAAAGGCTACAGAAATTGGAATAATAATCCGGTCACCTAGTAGGATTTTTGTGGTAAATAAGCCTCGTAGGTAACTATTGAAAAGCAGTTTTAATTAAGGTTTTCTTATGTAACTTTACTGTAAAGCAACAAAATACTCTTTAAAAGCGTTGTAAAAATAAAGATACCTATGAACTTACGAAAACGTAATTAGGTATATTTGCTTAAATAAATGAATAGTTCTGTCCGAATAATGAGTCCCAATGACTTAAAAATTTAATGGAAAAGTTGATGTGTCGACATACACGGTACAGGTAAGATAATAAAATCAACAAAGTGGACAAGCAGCAATTCCACAAGAAATTTGTGAGCAAAGGTTTTAAGAGATTAGAAAAAAAAATAAACGTGGTATAAAAAAGGGGTGCTGTTCTTTTGTGCAGCGGCAAATGTATAAATAATTCATTTACAAAATTGATACAACTGAAAGAAGTCTTAAAAATAAAAATAAACAATAATAATAATTCCTTAAATTTGACAATAAGGTTTGAAAATTGATCAGTAACATAAAAAATAGTTTTCGACAAACATTTCGAGTTTAGTTCTGGTGAGATTCTACATTCAGATTAAAGGTACCAGTAGTTGAATTAGATTGAAAAATAACTTCATTTGATATCGCCATCTTATTAATTTATGTCAAATTGTGACGAAGCACTTTATTGCGATCAGGACAACTTTAGTTTCCTTTTTATATGGAAAAAACACCATGGTAAACAGAGATCATTCACCTGAAAGCTATCATTAGCCTATCTATATTATAAATGATTGATGTCATAATTGCCACCGTGCTAACAGAAATAATATAGTACAATAATAGTTTAAAATACTTATTCTTATCATAATAGTCTTGGAAGATGTGTTGGACGCTCGATCCAGACGTGGTGGGTTGGAGTTCAGCAGGTACGTGCAGAGTAATGAGCCGAATTGATAGATCGACTTTCCGAGGAGTTCCTGGTTTGAAACAGCCAGTTTGTATCATCACCACACATTTCGATGACATAGGTGTGCACCATATAAATATGTACTTTGAAGAGTGCGTTTTGTTGGTCTGGGTATAGATCATAATTTTAATAGGTGTAATTAGAACACCAAGAATTCGTTGACCCTGCAAACCATACGAAAAAAAAATAAAAGAAATTATATACCTATAATAAATAGCTAAAAAAAAAAATTTAAACTGTTTATTTCATGCAAAAAAAACTTAATTTATCTTTACAAGACTATGAAATCTTAACAATTAAAGATTATTTTTAGTCCTGCTTAGTTACTCGCTAGCTTACATTTTAATTATTGTGATTTAATTATATTATTAAATAGGCAAAGTAGGAAATTAAGTGGTACTAATAACATTATATAGGTATAGACGTAGTATTGTTACAGGCACTAGGATCTGAGTTTGCAGTCAGATGGATGTTAAATAGTTGTAGGAAATGTTTCTTTAAGATGAACTTAATAGATTTCTTTTTCTTAGTAACTTTTATTTGTTGTATTACTTGATCTGGCAGGCTGTTAAGTACCTCCGGAAGTCTGCAAGTCCAGACCCTCCTGCCATAGATATTGTTACATTTAGGTATTTTGTAAGTTGGTAAGCAAGAAAGATGTCTTAGGTTTTTTTGTCTAGTATTTTCCTCCAAGAGTTCAATACATTCACTGTAATCTGATACCATTGCAATATTAGCTTTACTGAATACATCAACAATTTTACAATACTGGAATAAGTTTTCATAATTATCCCTAAATTTGTATTTGACCTTGATAGGAACTATTGCTTTTAGCAGTCTTATCTGCAATTTATAAATCTTCTGAAGGTAAGTTTTATAGGTTCTACCATAGCTTGATATACCGTAATTTATGATAGAATCCGCCATTGACATGTATATCAATCTTAACGTGTTATATGGCATTTTGTACTTCAGAATACTTATTTTTGCAAGTATTGCTCTAAGCCTGTTACAGACGTGTTCCACGTGTGAGCTCCAGTTGAACTTATGGTCGATAGTTAAGCCTAAGTAGGTATGTTTTTTAACAATTTCTAGTGATTTGCAATTACAGGACGAATTATTTAAGTGCATGCAGTGGTGTTCGTGGGCCACGATGCGTGGTGATGTACCACTTTTTAGGTAAGGTGAACGAATATGCATTAGTTTAGTTTTCTGAAAATTAATAGACAACCCTACGTCGTGAGCCCATTTACACAGTAAATCAAATTCCTTTTGCAGTATATCCTGTGCAACTTTTAAGTCTTTATGAGCAGTAATAAGACAGGTATCGTCAGCAAATTGGTACACTGAGCTGTGCTTGAATAGATTGCACATGTCATTTACATACAACAAGTACTCTGTTGGTCCAAGTATTGACCCCTGGGCCGTGCCGTGTAGGGTTGGCACCAGGTCGCTATACTCGCCTGCTATGCATACTGTATTAAATCTATGACTATGATAGTTTTTAAACCAGTCCAGCACTGGGCCCTCTATACCATTCTGCTGCATTTTTTTATACAACGTTTCAAAATTTAATGAATCAAATGCTTTACTGAAATCTATCATTATTGCAAGTACATGCTTTTTACAATTTAAATGAGTATTTACCTCGTCAGTGAATTGCGATAAAAGTTGTGTGGTACTTTTATTTTTTTGGAAACCAAATTGTTTTTCGTGAATAATGCCGTTGCTTGACAAGAACCTACTTATTTCTTGTCCCAGGTACTTTTCAATAATTTTATCTATACAAGATAATATTGTGATTGGTCTGTAATTATTGGTATCCGTGTGGCTACCCTTTTTGTAAATCGGTCTTACAACTCCAACTTTCAATTTGTCTGGATAGGACGAGCTCGAGATACATTGATTAATTAGATGAGTTAAGACAGGAGTCATCCCTGCGGAAATATATTTGATATCTTTTGCTCTTATCTTATCATATCCAGGACTTTTTTTGTCATTAATATTGTGTAGAATTTTACGTAAGACTGTTTCATTAATTTTGTTAAGTTTAAAAGAAACCTGCGGGATTTTTTTGTATAGGTTCTCGTCAAGCAGAGACACTTTACAGGTGCATAACACATTTTTCACATTCCTTTCAAAGTCCTCTGCAAACATATCTGCAATACGCTTTGCTTTTAAGCGAAAATATTTAAGAAGCATGTCATCTATCGCAGTTATCACTTTTCCAGTAAGTTTATTTATAATTTCCCACATTTTTTTCGGATTTCTAAAGTTATCACAAATATCTTTTTTAGTGCTATTATTTCTTGCTTTATTAATTAACCTATTTGTCCTATTCCTATGTTTCTTATATATTAATTCATTTTGTTTATTAGTTACATCACTTAAATGAAGTTTAAAGAGCCTACTCTTTTCATCTGACATTTGTAATAATTTATTTGATAACCATTTATATTTAAATTTTCTATTATTTAATATTGTTACTTTTTTAGAACATTTTACATATAAATCGTTAAAGGCTGTAGTTAAATAATTAACTATTTTATTTGGGTCATGCATATCAAATACAGGGCTCCAGTCGACATTAGCAAGTTCATTCCTTAACATAATTTCATCGAGCTTCGTTACGGTAGAATTACATATGCTCGGGTCGGAGCTGATAAGAGCTAAACCGGTTATAAAGTGGTCTGCTAGATACTGTTGTATAACAGCTGAGCGTATAGCATAGCTTCTTTCGCCGCATCGCCTGTAACCGTCACGTATGAACAAATGATCTATACTGGTTTTGGATGTGCCTTTTTTGGTAGTTTGGATTCTAGTGTATTGATTAATACAACTCTGAAAACCCAGATCAGATAGGGCGTTAAGGTATGAACTATCTATTGCACTGGGGGTTTTTAAGTCTAAATTAATATCACCTGCGATTATACAATTTTTATTTAATGGGGATTTGTTAATGGTTCTTGAAAGTTCACAAATAAATTGACTTTTATCTAAGTTCGGGGGGCGATACACCGCGTAAACATCAGTTTTTATACCGCTAAAAATAACTTCACCATATAAACACTCAAAGTTAAGTACGTTCACCGAATTTTGTATAAACGAAACACTTTTATGAGCGTACACGACGATGCCTCCTCCTTTTCTGTTCGTACGTAGCTCCGTGTACATTGAATAGTTTTCAATGTGAAATAAATCTTTAGTTAGGTCGTTGATGTTGACTTCCGTGGCGATAATAAGATGTATTATTACTGGACTTCTGGCAACTATGTATTCAACTTGAGCATGATTTTTTATTAACGACCTTAGGTTGACGTGCATAAGAAGTAATTTAGATTTATGAGGTTGTATGTCACTTACAAAATCATTCCATGAGCTGTGGCATGTTTCAATAATATTGTTTGAATCGCAGCCGTCCATGAAGCGATATTAAAAGTTGATAATTAAGTGACAGACTATAATTATCTTTTTATGCAATTATGTAGGTAGTGAAAAAACAGCAGAGTGACATACCTCATTTTTTTCTTAGCAGCTCTTTCTTGATCGTCTCGACGTCGCCTCCTGAGCGTACGTAATAGATCTTCTTATCGCCCTCCTCTTTACGTACCATAATCGTTCCTTCTTTGCACCATACGTACTTGCATAGTAATGTATCCTTAAGCTCCTTTTTTGCCTTCCATAGAAGGTAGGATGTCGTAGGGCTCAGGGCGGCACGCACAAAAACTTGCGAGTCACCTTCTCCACCGACGTCACGGAGGCTGATCTTGAGGTTTCTTGCGGCACATAGCCATGAGTCACGGCTGCCCTCACTCAAGGTCACCACAATCGGCGCGTCAATTTTAGCGCGCTTCGCCTGTGCAGAGCTCTGGCGGTTTATTTTCCTTTTTCTGTATACCTTCATAATGTCTTGCGGTCTTTGCTTAAGCAGCTTGCCGACTAATGATGCAGTTTCCTTCACATCTTCGTTATCTCTCTCCTCAACGCCACAAATTTCTATCATGTTTGCTGATTGTTGTTGCTCAGTTTTGTTTATTTTTTGCTCAAGCACCTCTATTTTCAGTTCAAGATTTTTACAAGTGTCGGTTAGGTTTTTGCAACGGTTTTCTAAAAGATGAGCTTGGGTTTCATAAGTCTGGATTTTCTTTTCGTAATCATCAATTTTGCTTGAATAAAAAGAGAGGGTGCTTTGTAGTTCCGCTCTTATTATTTCACGAACCGTTTCTCTCATAGTGCGAACATCCTTACGGATTTCGTACAGCACTTTATCTTTTTCGAGAGTGGTGTTGAACTCTAATTCGGATTCAGAATCCTCTTCTGGGTCAGGGTCAGGTAAAATGACCGAAATGCGTTTGGGCCGGCTTCCGCTTGGGGGAGAACAGCGGCTACATTTCCAGTCCATCGAAGTAGCTGTAGACAAAGCCGCTAGGTGTTCGGTCGTTAATTCAGTACACGAACCATGATACCACTTGCTACACTTGATGCACTGGACACCTGGCGTCTTTTTATTAACTGCTTTATTACACTTCGCACATTTCGCCATCTTGCTTCCGTTATGCGTCGATGCGCCGGCGCACGATAAGTAGGTCACGGTCACGTCCTTTCGCTAGCGGTGCGAGCGAGTAACTGAAGAACTTGTTATTGTTCTGGATTAGTTGTAATATTTAAAACCTTCATTTAATTTGAATAGTCTTTGTATTTTTCTTTGTTTATCACCTGCAAACCTATGGAAACCAGTAGTGTGAAATAAAAATATTAAGAAAAAAGGTAGAGGAAAGACAGGTAGTGGTGTTTCTCACTCTTGCCTTCCTCTCAAGGCTTTAAAGTAACACAGGGCTTAAAAGTAAGGTCCTCCTGGAGTTTCTGGGTTGGCTGCTGTAGGCAAGCTTCATTGGTCAATAGTTGTTGTAAGTCCAGAACAAGGAGACGGGGCAGATAAGAAGAAACGTAGTACATTTAAAGAATATACAAGGAGACAGAAAAGTGTTAGACATAAAGAATAATTTGGGAAAAGATAACATTTGCAACAGTAGTGGAGAGGAGGAGTAACTAAGGAAACTATGAAAAACTATTTTGTAGAAGGTACCGCTAGAAGCGTATTATGATTAGATAATTTCCGATTCAAATGTAATTTATTATTTTAATTAGGTAATTTATGAACGATATAAAAATCTAATTAAAATAGGGAAGGGATGTAGTGTATAGCCTTTGTCTCGAGCGTGCATACTCAGTCTGCAACCGACCGTACAGCGAGTAGGATGTGCAACGTGGTGTGTGCGTTGGCGAGCCAAATATAGAGCTAAACAACTAACATCGGCGACGCTACAGCCGTAATTCTATAACACGTGTAAGCATCAACGCCCGATTGCCCTCTATTTATACTAGCTCGCTATAAAACCAACTTAATCCTTACATTGTTTATTAATGGTAATGGAAGAACGTACAAAGCTACTGAATTATTAACCCATTTAATGGAAAGTCCTGTTCCTACACGGACTATAGCTAAATTTGAGACGAAAGCCATATTTTTAAAGATTTTGGTTAGATTGATTATACTTAACTAGCTACCTTGACAGCATAAACTTATAATAAAAGTCACGACTATCACTTTTTTGTGAATAGTGAGTGTTATTAATTTACTAGAGCTGTTTATTTAAGGAGTCTATAAATAATATCCATGAGGCGCTATGAATGAACTGTCATAAAATTTTACCGTGTGTATTGTGAAAGAGTCCAAAGTAATGCTGTTTTTTTCCCTTTTCTGAAAAGTCTTCGACCTGCTTATCAATTTCTTTTCCGGATTGTACCTAAATTTAACTAAGTATATAATTTTTTGCAGGAACGACTACAAGAAACCTTTGAAGATGTCAACTTATGACAGGAGTTATGTCGTCTACATGCTTCTTCTGTACAAATATTTTGGCGAACCGGAAATCTATCGTGGTTTGGAATTGTAAGTTGTTTTAAAAAATCACTGCTTTTACTTTCGCAATAAGTACGCACGGCAACAAGTGAGTGGACCAACAACAAGACCATCTCCATATAAAAATCGTTACGCGGAAAGGTATAAAACTACACTCGGCGTCAAAAAAATTCTCCTTCCATTTTTCCGCCGTACATTTTCATACAATGATGGGTTATTTTATTTTACTTTCTTCGGGAAGCTAACAGCTAAATCAGTCTAGGTTACAAAATATTGTTACAAGAGCCAATTATATGCTTCCACATGTAAAAAAGAATACAAATTTAAAACTTATGTCTATGACAAAACACAGTAATATATCTAAGTTACTAATAAATCTAGTCAATGTAATTTATGTGATAACTTAGATATAAAAAATTGTCAAGAAATAGAAACTCACAAGAAACATATAAATGATTTATATGATATATATAATGCAAGAGGCATCTATGGCTAGTAACAGTAGCAGTAAGAGTGGAAAGAAAAGGGCTAGACAAGTCCCAGGCTGGAATTTCCATGTTAAGGTGAGCCACAACGTAGCTAGAAATTGTTATAAATGGTGGGTTGATTGTGGCATGCCAGAGTCTGGTCCCGCTTTTGATGAGATGAAGAGTAGCAGGAAGGTATTTAAAAACAAACTCAAATGGTGTCAAGATAACGAGGTAGTAATTAGGATGAACATTTTGGCAGCTAGCAGAGCAAAAAATAATTTTGTTAAATTTTGGAAAGAAACCAAAAAACTGAATTATAAAGAACAAATACCTGTATCCGTAAATAATGAAGTAGATCCAAAGGCAATTGCAAATATGTTTGCGAAACATTTCAAAGTGACGCCATCTGACGTGGAGTCGGTGCCTGACACTTTGCCGTCTGTGCCTAATTTAGCGAATAAAGAAGAACCGCCCGTCCTTACCTTCTCTCCTGACTCAATAGCTAAAGTAGTAAGACGAATGAAGAGAGGCAAGTCGCCAGGGCATGACGGCTTGAGTGTCGAGCACTTGCTGTACGCTAGTGATGAAGTTTTTCATATTCTATCATAATTTTTTATTTTTTTTTTTTTTAATTTTTAAACAGTTAAAATTTTTTAATTTTTGTCTGAAATATTCATACCTTCCTGCTAATCTTATGAAAACGAACGTAGTTCCTGTAGTTAAGAATAGAACTGGTGATCTGTCCAGCTTGGGTAACTACAGACCTATTTCACTGGGAACAATAGTAGGGAAGGTATTTGAACGACTTTTGCAGCCCAAGTTGACGAAAACGTTTAAGTTAAGTGATGCTCAGTTTGGTTTTCGTGCCGGACTTTCGACTGACTCAGCTATTAATAGCCTCAAGCATATTGTGTCCTATTATGTTAATAGGAAGACGTCGATTTACGCATGTTTTTTGGACCTCAGCCGGGCTTTTGATCTAGTAAATTATATTCTGCTGTGGGAAAAGCTGATCAAAGCCGGGACATCTAATAAAATAGTGAGTCTGTTAAGGTTCTGGTACGAAAACCAAACGAATAATGTTAGGTGGGGTGACGCATACTCCAGCGAGTATAGGTTGGAGTGTGGCGTGCGCCAAGGAGGGCTTACATCGCCGGACCTCTTCAATCTTTATATTAACGATCTTATTGAAAGGCTGAGTAGTGCTGGCGTTGGCTGCCAAATTGGTAACCTGTGCGTTAACAATTTGAGCTATGCCGATGACATGGTGCTGCTCAGCCCCTCAATAAGCGCAATGAGGGAGCTTATTCACATCTGTGAGAAGTTTTCGCAAGAACATGGCTTAGTGTATAACACGAAAAAAACAGAGTTATTAGTTTTTAGGTACAAGGGAGGTCCGACGTATGTACCGCCAGTTGTTTTGAATGGATCGACAATTCGGGTTGTGAAGGAGTTCAAATACCTAGGACACATTTTAAGGGAAGACTTGCGTGATGACGCGGACATTAAAAGAGAGCGCAGGGCTCTTGCGGTACGCTGCAACATTTCTTGCTCGTCGATTTGCACGCTGCTCGGCGGAGGTTAAGTGTACCCTATTCAAAGCATTTTGTCAATGTTTTTATACTTGTCAGCTATGGATACGGTACACTAAACACTCCTTCGACAGATTACGGGTACAGTACAACGACGCGTTTTGTATTCTTATGAAACTGCCGCGGTACTGTAGCGCGAAGGGTATGTTTGCGGACGCAAGAGTCCCTGACTACTACGCAATCCTTAGAGCTCGAGCTGCGTCTTTCTGGGACAGGATTAGTAACACCCGAAATTCAATATCAATGGCTGTTGGTGCGAGCTTGTCTAGCCCTTTTCTCAAACACTGGTCTGACTTGCACCAAAATAATAACGGTGCTAGATAACCTGAAACTTGTTAGTTATAAAGCACTTTATAACTTGTAATGCCTATTTATTTTATTTTATTGTTTGCTATTTGTACTATGTCTATGGGTGTATACCTGACAATAAAGATTTATTTATTTATTATTAATAAATAACTAACAAAATCTGGATGACTGCCTGCAATAACGAAAACTACATTAGCGTGATTCTATATTGAACTTATTAAAATATTCGTTAGAAAAAGTTTTTTTAATAATATTATTACTGCTGCAAAACAAATCGATGCCACTGCTGCCACTTAGATCATTAAACAGTCTTGATGATCTAACTAGAAAACTATTGTTCCTATAATTTATTTTGGAGGAGGGAACATCAAGCTGTTTGTTCAAGCGTAGATTTCTGGAAGGGACTCTCAAATTTATCTTACTTAAAAGATAGGGGCTTTCAATTTTACCTTGGGCTATGTTTGCAAGGAAGCAAATATCAGCAATGTCTCTTCGGAGTTTTAATGGTAGTAAATGTAGCCGTGCACAGAGTGATAGGGTAATCTAAATTTATATGTCAAATATCTAGTAAACTTCTTTTGAATTTTCTCTATCTTGATAATATATTTATTATAATTAGGGTTCCATAATTGAGAACAATATTTTAAATTACTCCTTACGTAAGCACAATAAAGTATTTTAATGATTTTAATTTTTTTGATTGGCTTGCAGACCCTTATAATGAAGCCTAGAGCTTTTTATGATTTATCGTATATTCGATTGATATGAGAATCAATCATAAGTTTTTGATCATGGAGTACTCCAAGATCCCTGCTTGAGTTGTTTTTCGGCAATGCCTGATTACAGAGAAAGTAACTGTGAGAAGATATCTGCTGTTTTCTGGTAAAAGTCATATAAAAACATTTTGAAACATTTAATTCTAGCTGTTTTAATTTACAATAGGAATCTAATCTATTTAAATCCTCTTGCAGGAGTCTAACATCATTTTCATTGTTAGCATTCCTATAAATTTTCATATCATCTGCGAAGAGAAGGTAGTTGGAATGCAGAAAACAGTTAAAAATGTCATATATAAATAAAACAAACAGGAGAGGACCCAGCAGGGATCCTTGGGGTACTCCAGAGGGAACCTGGACCCAGGGAGATGTGAAACCTTTGAGAGTGACTGCTTGGGATCTATTCAAAACATAGGAGGAGAACCATCGAAAAAGATTTCCGCGGATACCCATAGGGCTTGTAGGAATTTTCAAATAAATATGGATGTTATACAAATACAACATCCATATTTATTTGAAAATTTAGTTTATACAATATTTTAAATGACCGTGGTCCCCAAATTTAGCAAGCCTGTATCGTGGGGTCCCAAAATAAATCATTACATTATAGTATTACTTGGAGCCGTGGCCAGGGTCATATATCCTTAGTGTAGTGTAGTGTAAAAAATATGGCCTGTAAAGAGAAGTGTTCAGTGCAAAATGCGTTTGTGTCTCCGTATGGCCGGAACAGGGTAGCCGGTTTTCAGCTTCAATGTTTTAAGGTAAGTGTTAATGAAACAGAGTTACAAAGGCGGTGCTCTGTACGAGTCCCGTTGTCGCCAAGTTGCACACATTTACACGATGAATCATATTTTCACTAATTAAAAAAACCGCTAGCCATTTGTCGTCTACTGTTGAATCGAAAAAGTCAAAAGAGCCAAATCCAAGCAATCAAAAATTTACCGCATTACATTACGTTATAACATTATTTTCAAAAGCGTCAAAATATGACGTTTTTGAGTGAGAAAGAGACAAATATAAAATGTGGCCATACTAATAAAGTTTGCACTAAACGGTGCAAAATGTATCCATTAGGCCCTTTCTTTGTTTTAACATACCTTTTCAATATCTCCCTAACAATATGTTTTTAAATGTGTGCATTATTATGTTATTTAAGAAAATAATTCAGGTTTTTTTTTCACTGAAAATAAAAAGTTTGCGATTTTGAAATATTAAAGTGACCAAAATCGAGAAAGGGATGCTGAGATGGTTTGGTCATGTAGAGAGGATGAATGAACGAAGATTGACGAAAGAGATCTACCAGGCGAGAGTGAATGGAAACGTTGGAAGGGGAAGGCCTAGGCGAACGTACCAGGACCAAATTCAGGACGTTCTGAATAAAGGCCAGGTTAAAAGTACCCTAAACCGACGAGCATGTATGAAAGGATTGATGAAAGTACAGGAAGCAAGGGAAGTATGTCAAGATCGTAGCAGGTGGAGGACTGTGGTCTCTGCCTACCCCAACGGGAAAGAGGCGTGATGTTATGTATGTATGTATGTATGTAAATTGTTGTTTTATACTGGTAACATTTTTGTGCAAATGCTAGGGATGTTATGTTTCATTAGGCTTATTATCGATAAAATGAATTATTTTACTCTGGATAAAAACTATTCCACGAAATATAGGTCGAAGCAAGGAAATAATTTTAGTCAATGAAAAAAGTAAATGTGTAGTGAAGCAGTATTAATAAAAGTTACTCAATTTTCACTTTTATTAACTATGTTATGAATGTTCGACATACGATCAGTGTTGGGTAGAATTGGACATTTTTTTCTGTGTTAGTCCAAAGTGACAATCTTTAGTGACAGTAATTATAGGCAGAGCTAAAAAAGTTGTCAATGAAGGGATCGAATGAGTATAGCAGATAGATAATTTTCACCTTCATTAACTATGTTATGACTGTTGGACGTATGATCAGTGTTGTGCCAGGAGTTGTGAAACCAAGTCAATAGAACTGAGAGATTGGGTACAAACTTTCACTTTTATTTACTATGTCGTAAGTGTGAGACATATGTCTGTGCGTGTAAGAATTTTGCAGCTTTTTTCAAGTGACGTTGTTTTTGTATTAATCCAAGGAGACCATCTTGTGTGTCAGTCGTTACAGGCAAAAGTAAAAATGAAAGCAATGAAGTGAGTGAATGAATAGAAAGGAAGTATTCATAAAAGTCATATAAACTTTCACCTTTATTAAATATATCATGAGTGTCAGACATATTATCTGTGTTGTGTATGAATTTGGCAATTTTTTTGCATGTCAGTGACTAGTTAGCGAGGAATAAAAGTTGTTTTAACTTTCACCTTTATTAACTATATCATGAGTGTCAGATGAGGTAACCTGGTGCAGCGTAGCTCGTCTCACTCCGTTCGTAAACTGTGTTTTAAATCTGTATTGTTCTAAAATGACCGAAAGCAATCCAGAACGGGAGCTTAGAACAGAAAGATCGAAAAGAAACACGTGATTTGAAAACGTTAACAGTTATAAGTTGCCCCAGGTTAACCTGGTGCAGTGTAGCTCGTCTCACTCCGTTCGTAAACTGTGTTTTAAATCTGTACTGTTCTAAAATGACCAAAAGCAATCCAGAACAGGGGCCCAGGTTAACCTGGTGCAGTGTAGCTCGTCTCACTCCGTTCGTAAACTGTGTTTTAAATCTGTACTGTTCTAAAATGACCAAAAGCAATCCAGAACAGGGGCTTAGAACAGAAAGATCGAAAAGAAACACGTGATTTGAAAACGTTAAGTTATAAGTTGCCCCAGGTTAACCTGGTGCAGTGTAGCTCGTCTCACTCCGTTCATAAACTGGGTTTTATATCTGGACTGCTCTAGAATGTCCAATAACAATGTATTACCAGAACGTGTGGGTTTAGAGCAAAAAACATAAAATGGAATAAAAAGGAAACAACTGGTTCAAAACAAGAGTTGCACTTTTTGAACCTGTGGTTTAAACGACTGTGTTCCTGAAATATCTTCATTTAGTATCAGAAGCTCGCTACGTTTTCAAGAAAATGAAGTTTATTAAGCAACCAGAAAAGTTAATTGTGGACAAAATATGTCCAGATCATGAAAATAATACTTTTCGTCATGGAAAGCTTTTACCTAACATTTTTCGCTTCATCATTTCCGAATCATCAAATAGCGGTAAAACGAATTTCATGATAGGTCTTCTCTTACATGAAAACGGATTGCGATACCGAAATGTTTATGTGTATTCGAAAAATTTAGGTCAACCAAAGTATTTATTACTGGAAAATGTTTTAAAACGAGTGCCTCACGTTTTATTTCTTTCGTGAAAATGAAGAAGTTTTAAATCCACAAGAAGCCAAACCTAATTCTATAATAGTAATTGATGACGTTGCTTGTGAAAACCAAAATAATGTGAGGAATTACTTTGCAATGGTGCGGCATAAAAACATTATTTTTTTTTTATTTGTATCAAACGTATAGCAAAATTCTAAAACAACTTGTCAAAGATAATGCTAATATGATAGTGCTCTTTAAACAAGACGATGTGAATATGACACATTTTTATGACGAACACGTCACTACTGACATGTCATTGAATGAATTTCGGGATATGTGCAGTTATTAACTCATAACATTAAAGTTATTTAAGGACAGCTCACATATTTAAGCTAATCATTTAGAGCATTTTGTTAATGTGCCATTTGGTGTAAGAAACGAACATGGGAAACTTAAAATGGGTTCGGAGGATGTTATTGTTGGGAATGATACTATTCCTATAGGAAGACGTCAGTATAATTTAACGCTTGGATTAAGAGAATTACTTTTGAAGAAGAAACCTGACTTATCTTTAGTTACCAACCAAGAAAAATTAGACTATAAAGTGATGTTACTACAAACAAATGCTTATAGACGGGGATTTGATCCCCAAAAACCTGTAAAGAGTAATAAGGGAGCTAAGTACTTATTCATTATAAAACCATTATTTAAGCAACAACTTCATAATTCTGTACGTACTGACAATCTTTGTAAAGGGAAAGGATTATCTTTAATGAAGAAATGGAAAAAGGATACTGATTATGTTTATTGGGATGATCCTAATGAATTGGTTGAGAGACTAAAATTGTTGATTGCATTACGTGATGCTGGTAACACTAGATTTGAGAACGAAATCATATCTATCATAGAGGAGTTAAAATAGTGCGGTATCATTAATAAATAAAAGTAAATTCTCTTAACACATTTACTCATTTCTGTTTTATTTGTTGAACTCGATGGAAGTGAATAATGAATATCGATAAATTTGGACATCATGTGCATAAAAGATTGCGATTATCAGATGTCATAATGTTTCCTGAAAAATCATTTAACATAACAAAAGAAGGTGACTTAGATTTTCAGCTAAAGCGATTAAAAGGAGTAAACTTTCTTACTTCACCTAATGATGCTGTAAATAAAGAATATGTAGATAAAATTACTAATGAATTAAGAAGTAATTAGGAAGTTGAAGAATTAAATAAATCAACTATAAATAAACGTCTTATTGCATTCAAAGATAAGTTAATTCATGAATTTCACACAAGGAAGGAGATAGATCAAATAATTCAATTATTCAAAAATGGTCAAAGAAGCAGTAGTCAACAAGATCCACAAAGCAGCAGGAATTTTTTTTATCAGGCGACATATAAAACTTAATCCAATTGATGATTTATGGCAAGCGGATTTGATTGATTTCCAAAATATGAAAAGTTTAAATAGAGGTTATACATTTATTTTGGTAATAATAGATTGCTTTTCGAAATTCGCTTGGGCTGTACCTATCAAAACAAAAACAAGGTCCGAAGTTACTAAAGCATTTTAAGAAATAATTATTAAATCGAAACGCTATCCTAAAAATTTACAAACCGATATAAGGACAGAGTTTCACAACAACAGCTTCAAAGACATAACTGATAAATACTATAAAGTACAAGGCATTTTGGCATAAAGAGCATTAAGCTTCGGGTTTAGATGGTGATTATAAAATGATTTCATATTATCGGTCTGTGGTGAAGACTAGTCTTGATGAGGCATATGACGTCTATCAGAGTCGTGTGGAAACACAGTTTCAGAAGAATCCAAAGTCTTTTGGGGTTTTATTGGCAACAAACAATCTAAGCGACATAAGCCATGTGTCTTGAAAAATGGTGTAGCTATTCCTGAAGGCCAATGTGCCTTGGAATTTGCTAATTATTTCAGTTCAGTTTACGGTAAAAAAACACCACAGTTGGATGCTGGGGCTGCCTCGAGTTTCCCAGATGGTGGTTTAATTGTACATGTAGGGCAAATGTCAATGACTGAGGTGAAGGCAGCGCTGTCAAGGTTGAAACCTAAGCGTACGGTAGGACCAGATGGAATTCCTCCATTTGTAGTCAAGGATTGCAGGGACGTCTTAGCAAAACCATTACAGTATCTGTTCAATCTCTGTTTAGCCAATTGTAATTATCCAGAGGTTTGGAAACTGACCAGAGTTTCACCCATAACAAAGGGAGGTGGTGGCTCAGATGGAAGTGACTATCGGCCTGTTGCCGTTCTCTATGCTCTTGCAAAGGTCTTTGAGACTGCATTATGTTCAGCTATTTCTGCACAAATAGCTTCGAGTCTCGCTGATTCGCAGCACGGATTTCGTGCTGGACGTAGATAGATAGATAGATAGATGTACACTTTATTGCTCACATAAAAGAAAAATACAAACATACACGGACAGCTTAACCTAATGTGGGCAAAGGCGGCCTTATCGCTGCAAGCGATCTCTTACAGGCAACCTTTGACGACAGGAATACATTTTCAGAGTCTGCAAGTAATTATGTAATAACAATTGCCACGAAAAATGTAAAATGAATGTAATAGTAAACTAAACATAGTAATACGTAATATAGTATATAACTAAGTTAATGATTAACAATAAGCAGCATAGGTAAATAAATACACACACATATACACACACTAGTGTTATATAAAGAAATAATAAATATATACTTATATAATATTTACATTATATAATACATACAACAACAACTAACAACTATAAGGAAAATGTACACCATTAAACTTGAGAGGAGGGAGGGCATCGTAATTAGGCCTAATTTGCTTAGACCCACCAATAACAATAACTTGCGATTTATCAGGATTAACCGTTAGGCCATGAGTATTACTCCACTGAAGGACAGTCGCAAGATCATTGTTCAGTGCTTCAATAGCACCGTCAATGTTATCAGCGGAAGCTTGGGTATAAATCTGCAGGTCATCAGCGTAAAGGTAATATGAACAGGAGAGGAGAGGGGAAAGGAAGTTAATGAAAATGGAGAAAAGGAGAGGGGACAACACTCCACCCTGGGGCACTCCGGCAGTTATATCCACAAATCGGGAGACTTTCTCACCAGCACGGATACATTGCTGCCTACCAGTAAGGTAACTACTGAACCACTCTACCACTGCATCTGAGAAATGCAGAGAACGCAGCATAGAAAGAAGAATGTCGAAATCCATCGTATTAAACGCATTGCTAAAATCAAGTAAAATTAGAACTGTTAGCTGTTGATTCGACATGCCCAAGCGGACGTCATCAGATACCTTGGTCAGGGCCGTGACTGTGCTGTGACCAGGGCGGAAGCCGAACTGGAAGGGACTTAGTATGTTGTGAGTGTTTACAAATACGGATAGTTGATGGTGAACAAGACTTTCCAAAACTTTCGAAAGGAAAGTTAGGATCGATATTGGGCGATAATGAGAAAAGGAAGATGGATTAATGGCTTTAGGGATGGGAATAACTGCAGCTTTACGCCAGCAGCTTGGGAAAGAGCAGGAATTTAGCGAGAAGTTGAAAATGTGAGAAAGCACTGGGAGAACTACATTTAGACTGAGAAGGACCATTCGACGGCTAATACCATCAATGCCTTCAGCGTTAGACTTGATAGCTGTGATGTTATTTTCAACCTCTCGCAAAGAAACAGGTCTAAAGTTAAAAGTAGGGTAGAGAGGTTCAGGAATAGATGCCAGGGAATCAATGGAGGACTGTTTGACACAGGAAGAGATTTGGGAACTGGAAGTTAAGTGTTAGTTTAAGGATTCCAGGTCAAGTTGTGGGGAAGAGAAGGATTTTGATTTACCAATGCCTAGCGAGTTCAGAAACGACCACACCTTGGAGGGGTCACCATTCTCCACAGAAGAGTGAATGTGACGACGTTGTGCGTCTCTACACATTCTGCTGCAACGGTTTCGCAGCTCCTTGTACCGGTTATGATTTACGTCCGTAGGGTTCTTCCTATATCGAACCTTTGCAGAATTCCTTCTGGCCACTACACTTTTTATATCCTCCGTAAGCCACGGTGCAGGCAGATGTTTCAGCTTAACAGGGCGTGGATATCAAACACCTGAATTAAAAGAGAATTAAAAATGTCCAGTTTCTCGTCAATGGTAGCAGCATTGAATACCGCATCCCAGTCAATAGTGTTTAGGTTTGCCATAAACTTAACATGATCGATGGAGTTAAAATTTCTTTGCATTACGATTCGGGGTTTAGGTTTGGGACATTGGATTTTATAGGATAGGAAGATCAGGTCATGGTAGGAGAAAGCTTCAGCATTGAATTGCCCATGGGAATTAACGTGATCAAGCGAGGATACAATGATAAGATCTAGCAAAGATGGGGCGCAATTCGGAAAATGGTAAGTAGGATCGAGAGGAAGTTTATTCAGATTTGCGTTATTAATAATGGTACGTAGTTTACAGGAGCGGGATGAATGCAGGGAATCTTGATTAATTAGACATGTATTAAAGTCACCCATAATAATGGAGTGATCAACTGTAAGAACATAGTTCTCAAGCAATGCGTTGAATTTATAAAAATAATCAATCATTATGGAAGGACCGTAAACAACTCCAAGCAGCAATTTGGAGTGACCGAACAAAACCTCTACGAAAAGGTGTTCGGAGGAATGGGAATAATCGGAAGGAGATTTATCTAGGATGGTGAAAGGAAGATGGCTTCTTAGGTATGTTGCAACACCACCTCCACCTTTGCCAGTCCTATCATTGCGGATAAGATGGAAACCGGGTAAGGAATAGGAAGTGGAAGGTAGGCATGGTTTAAGGAAAGTCTCGGATACTAAGATGGCATGGACATTTCGGCTGTCGGAAAAGGTGGATAGAAGATCAGGGTAGTGGGCAGGAATGCTTTGTACAAGTTAGCTGCTAAGTTGGGAACGTATAAAACATTAGAAATTGAACTGATTCTATCAGTAACATTTAAAGATACAGTACCTTTTCCTTCGCTAGAAATTATCTCATTATTTGCAACTGTGATGTTATGTTTCAGGGGTGTGAGTTCCTTAAACATTTCTTTAGTATTGCACATATGAGTAGTTGAGCCAGAATCTAAAAACCAAGTATAAGGTGAGGAATTTTGGGGTAAATTTTCAGAAAAACATGCTGAAAGTGTAATGTCAGATGTGTAATTAGACTTATGTTGTGTTTGAGTCTGAGTTACATTTTTCTTGAAATTTTCTTTCTTGTTTTTCTTCGTTCTGCATTCACTCACAACGTGGCCAAACTTCTTGCAGTACGAACAACGAGGAGGTCCAGTCTTGCTGTAGAGCGCAGCGTTGTCGTTGCTTGACGTGCAAGGTAGATGACGCAGGTCTTCCTTTAGGAGAATGGCGGCTACAGAATCCGTAGTAATTTTTGCTACAGAATTCTCAAATGCCATTACCAGAGGATTGTAGATTTCAGGAAGTCCTGTAAGCATTATTACAGCAACAAAGCTATCTTCGACGGTGCTATCAATTTCTACTAGCTGTTGTTGGATACTTCGTATTCCATTGATGTATACTTGCATGGTTTGATTCGGTTCTAACTTTGAATTAAAGAGCTTGCGAAGTAGGTGCAGGCGACGGATTAGACCGCTGTCCGCGAAGTTGGTTTTTAGGGCTGTCCATGTCTCTGCGGCTGTTTTAGTGTTACACACTATAGGGAAAACGTGATTTTCCAAGGATAAACAAATTCTTGCATTAGCCTTTACATCCAGTCACGTGAATGCTTGTTTCCCGAGAAATTTACATTTCTCGCTGGGATTCTCGACTACGTCCCACAGCTCACATACGATGAGGAGATTCTTCATGGTGAAGCTCCAGGAAGCATAGTTTAGGGAACCAGAGAGCTTTTCAATTGCTGAAAGTCCCCCCGCAGCGTGACTTCCTGACGACAGTATCGCTGGTGCTGGTGTCGATTGTGCCGGTGCTGGTAACGAAGTTTCGGTGTCCGTGACCGATGGGTTGTCCATAGCACTAAATACACTTGCGAGTGCGAGAAAAATATATAGAACGACTTTTTAAAGGCGTTTTTAGCCCATAACCTTCTAATATTAGGTAAATTAGAGAAACGCAGTAAGTCGTTCGACAGAATATTTTGTATCGACTGACAAGCAAAAAACAGACAAGTCATTAGTAAAAAAAAGGTTTCCAAAAAACTGCCAGCTAGGGTGTTTAAAGTAAAAATAGGTCGAATAGAAAGACCAGAGTTGAAAGACATTATAAATACCATAAATTTTCTATGGGTCGTTTGATGCCATTAATGCCATGGCAAAGCAACACATGTCTACTCGTAAAACTTAAAGAAAAAAAATGGGCTCCAATATCACACACACACACACACATAGGGTGACAGTTCAGTTTCTTATGAGCCAAGATTAAAAAAAATGCTTTGTCATGCTCGAGTTAAAATAGTAAAAAAAAAACTGCCAAAAGCATCCTGATTATCTTGATAACTGTGGAATTGCTATTTAAAAAAAAAACTATTTGTAAAGAGGTGGTTCACAAACCGATATTATAAAATGTTTTGTATAAATCTTAAAACATAATTCAAATTTTAATAAATTTGGAACAAATAACCTAACAATTCATCGGAACACAGAAATCTCACTCCCTAACGTTTAATATAAGCGTTCTTTTAAAAAATAAGTGTAAATACTACCTAAGGATCGCGCGCAAGCGCGAAATTGCACCTTAATGAGAATAAAGATACTGCAATATTGTCCACAGGTGGAGTTTCTGCTTAAAGATGACTTTAGACTGCCAGCGACCACAACAACAATACTGGAACTCTCAGTGTTGCAAGAAGCATCCACAAATGAAAGGAAAATGGAGAAAAGTGGACGATACCTAGAAGAAACTTAATTACCAAATGAACGAAGTTGTAAATTTTAATAATGATACTTACTTATCTAAATCGGTTCAATGCAAGACTTATAGTGCTTTGATATTCTAGCACGACACAGGGAACCCATTGTATAAAGCCGACTCTAAAAGTAGGCCGTGCTGCAGTGGTTTCTTGCCGTCTCTTTTACGCTGCCATAGCACGATCCGAGACGTTAGTCGAGTCGCTCTATTTGAATTGTATTCTGTATGTTATGATGACCATTAAGTATTCTGTAAAGAATGATATATAAAAGTATTTCAAATCATATAAAAAGGAAGAGGTGTGACGTACACAATAAATGTGGGTACTCTGGGAGAATATCATTCGACTGCTGGCTGGCGAGCGGGGATGTTCTGTCTGTTTCCCACGTGCCATTAATAGCTAGTTTTACTAGATGCATCCCGATAAATAACAGTACGTCCTACCGGACGTAACATACACTATTTGAATGTTTGTGTATTCTCATTAATACAACACAGTCATATAAGTATTTCTTGCACATGGCTAGATTAGCATTCGATACTTAACTAAAAAAAAACTATCGCGGTGACCCCAAGATAAAGTTGAAATTTTGTCTTTCTTAATAACGCGTTTGTCATCTTTAGCAGAAAGAGCTGTTTTATTTAACTCTTGTGTAAAAGTTTCGTGTTTAATTGATTTAAAAATTATGTTTTTCTTTCTTATTACTTTATTTTTCATTAAAACGTTGTGGTAATCTTTTAAACTAATATTTTTCATTATACGTTTCTGTACACCTTTTGCCTTTTCAAGCACATCCCGCAGTGTTTTGACACAATACAATTTAGACCGTAAACCTACAAATTCTGTAATGACTTCGCCGCCGAGCTCATCTATAAAAAGACCTGGTACTTTTTTATTCAAAATCGGAATACCATACAAATTGTTTTCGGGGTAATTGCTTGTATCAAAATATGGCAAAAAATAGATTTCAAATCCTTGTAATGTAGTGTGGCTCGCCTCCACCCACCTAAGTATGTAAGTATTTAGCATGTATTTAGTTAATAAACGACCATCGAACGAGGCAACTGTGTTTCTCTTAAACGCTCTCCCGGGTCCCCTCACCGCATGGCGACCCTGCCAGTGCTGCCTTAGGGCTCCCGCACACGACCGAGTTTTTGTAGGTCCGATTATCGGGCACATTTTTCCCCCGATTTTACGACCGATTTTGTGACCGACCCAACGCACACGGGCGATAATCGGTGGCCGATTTTCTTGTATGACGAATGACGATAGGGAGGTGATCGATCAAAATAATATCGACACACGATGTCGATGATTTTATTTTTTGTTAGTGAGATAAGATTCCATGAACATATTTTTTTATAAGTCTCGGTATTATCAAAAATGCTTCTAATGGTCATTATTTGTTAATATACAGGGTGTTAGGCTAGGATACCTATACAGGATGTAAGAGTAAGTATAAAAGGTGTTAGGTTAGATCGACTAAGTACTATACATACAGGGTGCTAGGGTAAGTATACTGGGTGTTAGGTTAGGATTATTATACAGGATGTTAGGGTAAGTATACAGGATGTTAGTGTAAGTATACAGGGTGTTAGGTTAGGATAAATACACACGGTTTTAGGGTAAGTATACAGGGTGTTAGATTAGGATCACTATATGTATAGGGTCTTATGGTAAGTATACATGGTGTTAGGATAGGATAACTATACAGGGTGTTAGGTAAGGATCACTATATGTACAGGGTTTTAAAGTAAGTATACAGGGTGTTAGGTTAGGATTACTATACAGGGTGTTAGGATAAGTATACAGGGTGTTAAATTAGGATCACTATATGTACAGAGTCATCTATACCCGTGGGTGTCGTAAGAGGTGACTAAGGGCTTATGAACCGGAGGATGGGCAGCAACAACTTTCTGTGAATCGTACGATCTTACATACTGCGGTCACCAACAACAGCGGTCGCCAGCCGCAACGCTTACATGCGTGGTGACTATGGTAAATCCCCCTCAAAGTACCACGCGATTTTACTGGAGATCTGGTGGGAGCTCCCTGTCGTGCAGTGGACGCGTTTATGGGATGTTATGATGATATTACGATATGTACATCGTGTGGCCTGGAGCAGCGGCAAATAAAATTAATGGACCGTCCATAGGGTATCACTGATCGATTGACAGTACTTGCAGGTATCCTAAACCAATAAATTCTGCACAATAAATACAATAAACTTTTAATTCACTACCCGACTACGGCAAAGAGGAGGGTTATGATTTTGAACGGTATGTATGTATACTGGTCCTTCATAACTTCTAAACTAGTTATCGTAATTTGACAAATGAGGTACCGTTAGGAGCGTCTTGATCAACCGCTGGGTATAGTAGGTAGGACTAGGCCCGCCCCGGCTTCGCACGGGTAGATATAGTGTTTTTTTGTGTCACGGGTTACTAAAAAACCGACCAAGTGCGAGTCGGACTCGCGCACTGAGGGTTCCGTACCACCACATATTCATAAGTTTCATTAGTTGAAATTTCAGTAAGTTAATGTGCTAGATTTTTTGAGTCCGACACGCGCTTGACCAAATTTTATTATTTGTTGTTATTTAATAGCCTATGCCCTATAAACATACCAATTTTCAAGTTTGTAAGTGTTCCCGTTTTTAAATAGAACTAAAACAAATATCGCCTCAGCAACCATCCAACTTGACCCCTCTCTTATATGAATGTTCTTGAAACGGGAGCTCATCACAATTGGTTACCATTAGTTGTGAGAAAAGTTGTAATATGTAATGATTTCAGACTTTTCCCATTAATTGTACCGTGAGACCTACCTTCTTGCCAAATTTCATAATTTTAGGTCAACGGGAAGTACCCTGTAGGTTTTTCATTTTTGAATAAATGTATGGAGATGAGGACATAAAATGCCATATCTTTTGATTGCGTCCTTGTAAAAAATTGAAATTTTCAGATCTTGTGTGGTTCATGGATCCTAATATATGGTATTAATTTCAACCTGATACCTTTACCCGTTCGTGAGAAAAAGGGTCTTGACAGACAGACAGACAGACAGACAGACAGACGGAAAACAAAGTGATCCTATAAGGGTTCCGTTTTTTTCTTTTGAGGTACGGAACCCTAAAAAAGAGTAAAAACGATTTGGATTTATTTTTAATTTGGATTTATTTTTAAATTACTTAGTGGTAGGGATTTTGTGCAAAGTGCTTCTGGTGAAGTACCACCCCCTTGCCTATTTCTGCCGTGAAGCAGCAATTCGAAGGGTAAGGGAGCCAGTAAAACTACCGGCACATGAGACATACCATCTTAGTTCTCAAAGTAAGCAACGCGCTTTGCTATCTTATTAGTTTCCAAATATCCTATACTATTAAACGTGCAATATTTGTACAGTACCTGGTCGACCGAGCTTCGCTCTATAATAGCTGCCTGAACATTAAAATATCATCGGGTGAGCAAGCTATTCTACTCGCCAACAGGTGGCGCTGTAGGTTTCTGTCTTAAAGGCGGCCCCCGAACGCTCTCTTATAGTAAATTTCATCGAAATCGTTAGAGCCGTTTTCGAGAAACAGATTGCAAACATATAGGTATATTTGTATACAAATATTGCTCGTTAAATAGTATTTTCCCAAGGAACATAGTTCGAAATACGAAAAACCAAATTTGACCTTCCATACAAAATGCGCTATCAGCTGATGCAGTTTCTATGGGAGGTCAAAAATTGATTTTCGTGGGAAAAGTTGTTCCGTTACTGATATTGATCCCTGATCTATGTCACGCATTCAAATTACCCGGTATATATATATATTTGTAAACGGTTTCTCGAAAACGGCTCTAACGATTTCGATGAAATTTACAATTTCTCCGCGATAGACGGAAATCTACAGTGCTATCTGTTGGCGGGTAGAATAGCTTGCTTATCCAATGATATTTTAATGTTGTGGCGGCTAATAGAGCGAAGCTCGGTCGACCAACTACTGCCACTAATATGGGTGCTATGGGCGGTAGTGGGCACTTATCAGGTGGCCCACTGCACGTTTGCTCACTTGTAACATAAAAAAAATGGTTTAGGTTCATAAGTAATAGACAAAGCTAGATTTCTCATCATCGCATACACTCTTTGATGCTCTACCTATGGGTTAAAGGCGTGATGATGCGTTTGATTAATATTAAAATAACTTTAAACATCATTAAACCAATTCCTCATAATATCTAAGAGAGCCTATACCACACCTCGGAAGCCCCATACAATCGGGCTCAAAAGTGACAGCTTTGATTCTCTACAACTTTGTTAATCTTCATTAATGCCGTAAAACGTGGAACATAGGAGATAATGATAATATTTAGAATTTTTGTCGCGTTTTTCAGGTTTAATTTCCAAAATATCGATTTTGGGGGGAAAAAGGTAGGAACCAAAATTGTTCAAAATTTGATTCTCTACAACTTTGTTTCTCTTCATTCATGCCGTAAAACGTGGAACTTAGGAGATAATGATAATATTTAGAATTTGTGTCGGGTTTTTCAGGTTTAATTTCCAAAATATCGATTTTGGGGGAAAAAAGGTAGTAACCTAAATTGTTCAAAATTTGATTCTCTACAACTTTATTTCTCTTCATTCATGCCGTAAAACGTGGAACTTAAAAGATAATGATAATATTTAGAATATGTGTCAGGTTTTTCAGGTTTAATTTCCAAAATATCGATTTTGGGGGAAAAAAGGTAGGAACCAAAATTTTTCAAAATTTGATTCTCTACAACTTTGTTTCTCTTCTTTCATGCCGTAAAACGTGGAACATAGGAGATAATGATAATATTTAGAATTTGTGTCGCGTTTTTCAGGTTTAATTTCCAAAATATCGATTTTGGGGGAAAAAGATAGGAACCAAAATTGTTCAAAATTTGATTCTCTACAACTTTGTTTGTTTTCATTCATGCCGTAAAACGTGGAACATAGGAGATAATGATAATATTTAGAATTTGTGTCGCATTTTTCAGGTTTAATTTCCAAAATATCGATTTTGGGGGAATAAGGCAGGAACCAAAATTGTTCAAAATTTGATTCTCTACAACTTTGTTTCTCTTCATTCATGCCGTAAAACGTGTAACTTAGGAGATAATGATAATATTTAGAATTTGTGTCGCGTTTTTCAGGTTTAATTTCCAAAATATCGATTTTGGGGGAATAAGGTAGGAACCAAAATTGTTCAAAATTTGATTCTCTACAACTTTGTTTCTCTTCATTCATGCCGTAAAACGTGGAACTTAGGAGATAATGATAATATTTAGAATTTGTGTCAGGTTTTTCAGGTTTAATTTACAAAATATCGATTTTGGGGGAAAAAGGTAGGAACCAAAATTTTTCAAAATTTGATTTTCTGCAACTTTGTTTTTCTTCATTCTTGCCGTAAAACGTGGAACATAGGAGATAATGATAATATTTAGAATTTGTGTCGCGTTTTTCAGGTTTAATTTCCAAAATATCGATTTTGGGGGAAAAAGGTAGGAACCAAAATTGTTTTTCCCCCAAAATCAATATTTTGGAAATTAAACCTGAAAAACGCGACACAAATTCTAAATATTATCATATCTCCTATGTTCCACGTTTTACGGCATGAATGAAGAGAAACAAAGTTGTAGAGAATCAAATTTTGAACAATTTTGGTTCCTGCCTTATTCCCCCAAAATCGATATTTTGGAAATTAAACCTGAAAAACCTGACACAAATTCTAAATATTATCATTATCTCCTAAGTTCCACGTTTTACGGCATGAATGAAGAGAAACAAAGTTGTAGAGAATCAAATTTTGAACAATTTTGGTGCCTACCTTTTTCCCCCAAAATCGATATTTTGGAAATTAAACCTGAAAAACCTGACACAAATTCTAAATATTATCATTATCTCCTAAGTTCCACGTTTTACGGCATGAATGAAGAGAAACAAAGTTGTAGAGAATCAAATTTTGAACAATTTTGGTTCCTACCTTTTTCCCCCAAAATCGATATTTTGGAAATTAAACCTGAAAAACGCGACACAAATTCTAAATATTATCATTATCTCCTATGTTCCACGTTTTACGGCAAGAATGAAGAGAAACAAAGTTGCAGAAAATCAAATTTTGAACAATTTTGGTTCCTACCTTTTTCCCCCAAAATCGATATTTTGGAAATTAAACCTGAAAAACCCGACACAAATTTTAAATATTATCATTATCTCCTGTGTTCCACGTTTTACGGCATTAATGAAGATAAACAAAGTTGTAGATAATCAAATTCTGAACAATTTTGGTTCCCACCTTTTTGCCCCCAAAATCGATATTTTGGAAATTATACTTAATTAATTAATTAATTACCTATTAATTAATGAAAACTTAATTTGTTCAGAATTTGATTCTCTTCAAATTTGTTTTTCTTCATTCATGCTGTAAAACGTGGAACATAGGAGATAATGATAATATTTTGAATTGGTCGCGTTTTTCAGGTTTCTTTCCCAAAATATCAATTTTGGGGGGGAAAAGGTATGTACCAAAATTGTTCAGAATTTGATTCTCTACAACTTTGTTTCTTTTCATTCATGCCGTAAAACGTGGAACATAGGAGATAATGATAATATTTTGAATTTGTCGTGTTTTTCAGGTTTAATTTCCAAAATATCGATCCTGGAAGAAAAATTTTAAAATACAAACTTGTGGAGAATCAAATTTTCTAAAATTTTTGTCTTCATGGTTTTACTATAAATTCAAAAATGGTTGAGTTATTCAAGAAAACCCATTAAAAAAAACATTTTTCGAATAAACAGGAGCCTGATTCAGTCTACTTTTTGAATTTACACTCCCAGTCCACTCCCCCCCCCGAGGGCCTACGAAAAAAAACCAAGAACTGATTATTCACGGGTCATAAATGTCATAATGATTGAACTATTTGTTATTATCTCCAAGCATACAAACATATTAGAATATGATATATTATCTACTCATTAAAAAATCCGGCAGTGCGAGTTTAATATTTTTTTACTAAAGTTTCTAGGACCTAGCCTAGGCACCTACCTCAGTACCTTTGTACCACAAAAGATGTAAAAACAGTATAATTACAACTACCTACAAGGTACGCACAGTAGCAAGTAAGTGTTAACAAAGCCAGTAGGTACCTATAACTTGAACCAGCGCTAAGCTACAAACCCCCGAAACCAAAGACCCGCTCAAGGTCAAAGTGTTACTACCTAACGTGCGGCTGACTGTACCTACCCACTAGCGCCGCGGTTGTTGGTCAAACAAACACAATCACTCTGATGATGACTAGGTAGGTTTAGGTTACCAAGAAGGTATATTATTATACAACTTGTAATCTCGGGTGGTAGTTTTACTCGTTCTACTCATGAAACTGAACAACTTTATTGGAAATTAGAATTAAAAAATTGAGAATCGGAATTTTGTATTTTATTTTTGTTGAACAAAAGTACCACTCGAGAACCTTTGCATACATTGTATATCTCACGGAACTGTTTAATCTACAGGGTGTAAAAAAAGTTCGACTATACTTCTAAGGAGTGATTCTACATCGTATAAAATATAAAAAAATATTTTGCTTAAAAAAAGTTGTTTTAGCTCAAGAAGAAGTGAAGCGCAAGGGTTAAACGACGTAGACAAGGATGTTTATTGTTATTTAATATCCACTCACTAGCACATTTCAATAAATTACTGGAACGTAATTCGGAGGAAAAACTAATTTAATGATCAAACAAATCAGAAATTAAATATTAATTAAAGTATTTTTATTTTATTATTGTACGTACAATCACCCCTTAGAAGGATCATCCTACTTTTTTTTTACATCCTGTATTTTTCATTCGTCCACGGCTGGCAATGTTGATCGTAGTGGCACGACAATTTCTGTAGGTAGGACAAGGATTTCCAATTTCTATGAGGTAGATACTTACCAAGAGGTACTTATGTAAACCTACCTAGAAAACCAAACGTGAAGCAAATCTAGAATAAAATAGGTACATAATTTTACTTATTTATCGTCGTTCATTCTTCCGGCGGAAAACAGAAAAACGTTCGGTTTTTATTTTTGTCTGAGACTTGTCTTCATACGTTGTTTATTACCTACACGTAATATAGGAATCAAAATCTCGATGTCAATATCCATCGTGCGTGATTCAACACGCACCCCTCCCTAGCGAGTGTACGGAGCTGACTGACGAGACCGCGACGGCCGGCGACGGTGAGTCGTGTGCGTTGAAGTATAGATTTACGTATGTTCCATTTCTCACCGACAAACGGATCGGCCGTGACGGCCGATTTTATTTCTCACCGAGTTTTTGTCGGTCGTGTGCGTTGAAATTTTTGGTTAGGAGTAGTTATGTAAAAGAGAGTGAAGTGAGTTTTAGGTATGTAAAGGTCAGTTCGTTGGATGTAGAAAAAGTAATAACTAGTTTATCAAAGGAAAAATCTCCAGGTACAGATGGTATAAGAATAATTGACATAAAGCATTTAAAAAAATCGTTAAGCCCCATTATTGCAAAGTTAATAAATTTGTGCATAGAAAACCATGTTTATCCCGATCAACTAAAGGAAGCAATAATACGTCCTATATATAAGTCAGGGAACCATCAGGAATACATAAACTATAGGCCTATAGCAATATTGTCCATTATAGACAAAATTATAGAAAAATTAATTATGAGACAAATTAGTGGGTTTTTGGAGCAACACAAAATATTATCGAATGATCAGCACGGTTTCAGAAAGGGACGCAGTACGACCTCTGCGCTGATGCGGTTTGCCGACTACGTGAACGACAGTCTCAACTCCGGAAAACAGCTGATTGCGCTTTTTATTGATTATAAAAAAGCGTTCGACACGCTCGACCACGACATCTTGTTACAGGCAATGGAAGAGTGCGGTGTACGGGGACCAATAAACAGTTGGTTCCGAAATTACCTAAGCAACAGAAAAATTCGCACTGTAATAAATGGCAAAACGGGAGAGGAGGCTGTCGTTGATCTTGGTTTGCCGACCGGTTCAGTTTTTGGCCCGATAGGGTATTTGATGCATGTCAACAGTGTGTCAAATGTGATTAGCAAATGTCGAGTGTATATGTATGCAGATGACATGTGTTTATTATATGCATCAAAAGAAATATGTCAGGTCCAGACATATATTCAGGAAGATTTTGATAATGTCACAAAATGGGCCCACGACAATGGCATCATAATAAACTTGTCCAAAACTAAATGCATGCATATACACTCGCCATATAATCAGCGCGCTAAACAAGGAGACAAAAATTACCTTAATATAATTGGTCATAGTTATGAATGTCTACACAATAACAAAACGGGTTGCAATTGTACGAAACTTCAAATAGTAGAAAATTATAAATATCTAGGATTGACTATTGATATGCATTTTAATTGGAAAGCGCATACATTTGATGTTTGTAACAGACTAAGGTCAGTACTGGGAAAATTTTATCACCTTAATCGGATACTTAGCAAGCGCACGATGCGCTTAGTGTATTATGCATTGGCAGATTCCCTGTTAAGCTACGGTTTTATTGCGTATGGGCGTACTTTTCATACTTATATTAACGAAATTAAAAAAATACAGACTAGGCTAGTTAAACATTTAGTCACAAAAAATGTAAAAAAATTATGCAATCACGACTACGAGAAACTGTTCAAAATTTGTAAAATCATGCCAGTAGATAAAAAACTTCAATATCTCATAGGTATAGAACATTATTATAATGAAGAATTCAAAACAAAAGTTGCAAACAAATACAACACTCGAAGTGTAAGACAGGGTAGACTGACAAAACCAAAAACAATAAATTATTATGGAGAGAGGTCAACAAAGTTTCTAGTCCCAAAGATATTTAACGGAATAGATTTATTAAGACAAGAACCTAAATTTAAAACTATAAGTATGTTAAAATCTAGACTGAGAGCATCGCTGCTCGGTGTCAGCGATACTAAACAGGATCTTGCTTAATGTAATTGAGAACGATGGTACGGTCGGGAGCAGGTCCAACTTTACACAGTTTCTTCTGCAACTGAAATAAATATAAATAATACAACTGTCAAAATGTAAGGCTTGACCTGCATTTGACTGTACAAATTATATATACATACATAACGAAAACAACTGTATTTACTTAATGAATTCTACACTTATTATATATGTATATTCACTTTTTATTTGTATAAATATTAGTTAGTTATTATTTTCTTTTTAAGGTAGGTATAAAAACGTGTTAGAGCGTGGTCTCGCCATCAAACGTAATAGTTTGGCGAGTAGACTAAGTATTGTCAAAATGTACTTACCTTTGTAACAATAAATTAAAAAAAAAAAAAAAAAAAGTATGGTAATCAGTACGTTCCATTTTTGTCCTACAAAAAATCGGCCACCGATTCTCGGTCGTGTGCGGGAGCCCTTATACGGGCAGCGCTGTGCAACGTGAGTGATATAAAGTAGAGACTTTGAGATTTAAAAAAAATAATAATGAATATAAAAAGGTGAATGTGTTTGTAAAAAATAAAAATGTTATTGGACAATGTGAGAAAAAAATTAACGGATTTTTTTTTTGGATGAATAAAAACGGACTAGTAAATAATAATAATAATTTAAAAAATTATAATTTTAAATAAAAAAAATAATAATTATAAAAAAAAAATGTGAAAGAAATAAAACTACAAAAAAATATATATAATAGGATTAAAATTGATAAAATTTAAGAACGTGGTGATTCAGTGGTGAAACTGAGACATGGAAAATCGGAAGAGGAAATGACATCAAAATTAAGAAGAAAGTGAAGAAGACCTAAGAAGATGGAGAAAATTGAGAAAAATTAGAAAATGTAGACCAACAAAGTGATGGAAATCGATGGAAGTGAAGTATGCTGGCTGCAGGGAGATAAAACAGTCAGATGGATGTTAGTTTGTGTGATGCTGAGCCCAGGGAGATGAAGGAGACAGATGGATGAGGATGTTACGTGCAGGGCGCCGGGAGTAGTTTGTGTCGGAAGTGGATGCGGCCTAAAAGATCAAACGTGTTAGGTTTTTGAGACAAGCTAAATTTCAATAAGATTTCGGTTTAGAAAAGGTTTTAACGGTACGCGGTACGGTCTTTATTTTCGCGGTACGGTACGTTATTTTTCTTTAGTTGGAGAAGAAAGAAGCAAAACGAACAAAGATGCAGCGTTATTTTGAAGAAGAAAATCCAAGGACTCCTCATAATATAAGTTAGTTGTAAGTATTTAGTTAATTACTTAGAGGTACGTATAATGTAAACAATTAGATATTCTTTCGTTATTTCAATCGAAATTTAAACAATATTAATTTAATTTAATTGTAAATGTGTAGACATTTCGAGAATTATTTACTCGTTTTACAAAATTCTTTAAAAAAAGTGGGATATTTTTGTGTTTATTTTTTCAAGTAAATGAGATAAAGTTAATTAGATAGCATTTAACAGACAATTCAAAGGCTTTTGTAGCGTGTAGTTTAAAGAAATTTCAGAAGAGTCAAAATTTTCTTTCCAAATAGCTTGCTAAAATAAAAACAGAATGCACATAGCACAGAAAAGTAGGTGCTGAGCAGACACGAATATTGTAGGTAGCGGTGGCGACGACACCGCGCCAGAGGTATCATATCACATTACTTGTTGATAGAGAATAGTAACCCATGTAATTCCAATGAAATTAGTTAATCCATGATACCAATGAATTTTCAAATATGGAGCTTGTTCTATATTTAGATATGAACAAAAATTATTTTATTTACAGTTCATTTAAAAAAAAAGAACCAATGTCTAAAAAATTGTAAAATAGTTAACAAATATTACCAGTATTCTTGTATAGTAAACAAGTGGTATTAATTTTTCAGAAATTCAAGTAAGTATATTAAGAAATACCAGTAAAATCAAATTGCATTTTAAGATGACGCAGCTTAGGTAGGAAAAAGGATTGCAACGTAACTGCTGAGCGTGATAGATTATATAGAAAATATGTCTTAAAATATTGCCAAATGGCTAAATTGTATTTCAGAGATAATAGATAGTTAGGAGTAATAAATTTTATTGTAATAGTATTGATTTCATCTCTTTCCTAACGGAAGTTGTAGAATGTAATCAACTAAAGTATTGTATTAAATAAAATCATAAAAATGACATGTGTTGCAAGGTTTATAATGTGTTCAAAATATTGTATTAATATTGTTGTCGATTAATCTAGTAAAATATACCAAATCGTATGTAAAGGTTGTAATTTTGATGCTGTTCAATGTAGCTCGTTGGCTAATGTAACTAGAATGATTTGTATTGGTTAATATGTGGCTCATATCACTCACCTCGTTCCTGATTGGATAATTGCATTGCTTACTACCTGTACAAACTTCATTTCATTTTATCAGTCTCTCTTATCTTAGTGTCGGCGAAACTGGAAGTATCCCTAGTCCTGAGTTAAGTAATTTTCTTTAATATTTAAAATATATTGTTGTAATAGAAGTAAATCTCTTTGTAAACGTGTTATTTTTTTGTTTTTAAATGTAGATAACTGTATTTTCAACTCTCCGTGGATTAATAACTGTTTTACTGCTGTTTCTTTAAATAATCAAGTACATTTATAAGTACCATTTATTTCGTTTATCATTTGTTCTAAAATTCCCTTCCTATGTAGCTATAATCCACGAAAAGGCGTGGTTAATTTAGGTAGGTAGTACAAGACAGCTTGGCTGTATCCTCGTATTTTAGAGCACAATAGGTAAATAACTCAAGACCTAGTATTTCTTTAATAGAAAACTCATATTAAAAAGCTTTTATTTGTAATTGCACATGTCTCTATCCTTAAAATTCTAACAAGCGCATGATGAGCGTAAGTACATCGACCTACACTGTCACACAGGTAATCGTATTTCTTCAAGTCAGTAGAAATTAGTATTAAATAATTTTGTAGTAGGACGCTTGCTCGATTCTGACGTCATCACTAGCTGTCAATTCCCCGAAAAAAAATCACAAACTGAAACATTCAAGATTCTAACAATTTTCGCTCAACTTGGTACATTCGAGGACAAAAGTGTTTTAAAAATAAATAAGCAGGTATCTAAAGTTAGTTGTTTCCATTTTATTTAGGTAGGTAGGTACTATAATTAGAACACAAAAATACTTATTATATTTAAGAATGAATGAATGAATGAATGTTTATTGTGTAAGCAATCAGGTACATAGTGCAGATATAATTACAAAAACATTGTTCCATTGTGAGCTACCTTTGCAGGCATGCACACTATTACATTAAATTAAAACTATGAAATTAAGAACTTAACTATTACAATTAATTAATGAAGTATTTGTCAAAAAATTACTAAATTACTATAGATTACCATCTCAATGCTTCAATTGTTTTCAAAAATCAAAAATAATATATAAAAAAAATCTTATCCAATTAGTCATCATTTAAACAAGTCATTGGTAAAGTTTATAAAAAAAGATTATATAATATTAACAAAAAAAGTTGCGTTTAAAATTTTCAAAAAGTGTAATTTTATATCACAAAGCAATTATTTGTAAGCAAAAAATTCCTTTAAATCATAGAAAGTGTTTTCAACAAGCCATGTTTTTACCACTCGTTTAAAATCTCTGAGGTTATGAGTCAAAAATAATACTGGAATATTATTATACACCTTGATGCACATGGAATACGAATTATTTGAGACTAGACTAGAATATTGCCCGGATGCATTTTTTCTGCATAATAAACACTCTATTAACGTCACATGAGTTCCCCCATATAACTATTCCGTACCGCAAAATTGATTGAACGTATCCATGATAGGCAGTAATTGCAGCTTCTTTCGAAACGACTTGACTGACTCGCTTTAACGGATATACAAAACTATTTATTCTTGAACAAACTTTAACTATGTGTTCTTTCCAGTTGCAATACCTATCAATGGTTATCCCTAAAAATTTTGTACTTGGAACATTATTAACCGATTGACCCTGAAATTGAATATTTAAGTTTGGTGGCTTTCCTTGGTACGTAGAAAATTGCATGTAAATCGTTTTTTTTTATGTTAATTTTAAGATTGTTTTGAGTCAGCCACAAAATTGCATTTTTAAGGTTTCATTTATCTCATGTTCATATGAATTTAGATCATGCCCCTTTACAACAAATGTCGTATCATCCGCAAACAAGATGCATTCTTGTGATATCGAGTGAGGTAAATCATTGATATATGCAAGAAAAAGTAAAGGTCCTAAAATACTGCCTTGTGGCACACCAAAATTGTTTCTTGAGAGAGATGATCTGAAACTCTCTATTGTCTTACTATTCTCTCAATATGATTGAATTTCCACACATTGCTCCCTCCCACTTAAATAGCTTTTAATCCAATCGTATGCCGGTCCCCGCACACCGCTTAAATGAAGTTTAGTCAGCAATCTCCTGTGACAAACAAAATCAAAGGCCTTGCTCATATCCATAAAAAGCACAGTTACTGGAAGTTTACAATTTAAACAGTCTGTTATCATTTTTACCAATTTGAAAGAAGCCAGTGTTGTACATTTCCCTTTACGAAAACCGTTTTGTTCATCTCTCAATATTTTATTACATTCAAGAAAATTCGATAATCTTTTATGCATGCATTTCTCTAAAATTTTTGAAAAAACTGGAACTAGAGTGATGGGTCGATAATTATCCATTATTTGTCGCTCACCTTTTTTGTGAAGGGGTTTAATTACAGACTTTTTTAGTACATTAGGAAAAACTCCGGCCAACAGACACCTATTTATCACATGTGTTAGTGGATGCACGATCGTATGTATACTTATCTTAACTATGTCAGTCCGTATTCCATCGAAACCGACGGCTTTAGAGTTATTCAGTTCGCCAACAATTTTAATCAACTCCTTTTCGTTTCCGGATATAAGAACATACTTTTTTCCCTGGAAGTTATATGTGCACTTAAGTCATTTAATTTGGAATCTGTTGCACTATTGGTGGACACAGTGTCTAGAAAATAACAATTAAATGATTGTGCTATCGACTTTGGATCCAGTATTTCTTTATTATTTACTTTTATTTTCTTTATTGAGTTTTTGGTTGGACTAGAAGTATGTTGTGTTATTAATTTCCAAACAGCTTTACATTTATTTTTATTTTTGTTGATATAATTAGAAATTCGTTTTCTTTGAGAGATAACTATACTTCGCCGTAGAATTCGGGAATATCTTTTGTATACAACTTTATCAATTCTTTTTTGACGATATTCTAAGTGTAGATAGCGCTTTGTCTTACAACTTTTCCTAATCCCCTTTGTTAGCCAGGCTAATTTATGATAATTGGCAGTTTTTTTTAATTCTTATAACCGGAAAACATAAGTTGTAGGCCAGAAGGTACGATTCGTAAAAAACGTTGAAAGCTTCTTCAGCGGTGATATCTTTATCATACACTTGTAAGAATAAACAATTCTAAAAGTTTTATTTTATTTTCTGTACTATAATCCCTCGTATATTTAAACCACCATAAACGTGGAGGTGCCCTAGGTTTAGATAACGGTAATAGGAAAGTTTGGCCAGTATGATCCGATAATCCAAAATTGTGAACTCTAGCTTCACCTTCTGATACATTAGAAATTATGTGGTCAATACAGGTCTTAGATGTGTCAGTAACTCGGGTAGGCTCAAATATTTTGAGGTGTAGATTGTAAGTTTCTAATAGCCTTTTAAATTCAATAGTTATATTTGACTCTTTTAATATAAGAGAAACAAAAAATAACTAAAACAGTTCTTAAACTTAAGTGACGTCTCTCAGTGCGGCAGTTAGTTTCATTGCAATCGGTTCATTCAAACAGAAGATATGCGAGTACAAAAATTTCAAGTGGCGAAGCCGTACACAATTAGAATTTAATTTTAATTTGTCAATTTCCTATTTTTACTATCTTCTATAGCCTTCAGTATGTAGGTAGTCTGGGTCTTTGATGGGCATGTTTCGGCATACGCGTGGATCCACCAGTTCTGTGAGTATGCACTCAAAATAAAATTTTACGAGTTTTGGCCGCATTTTTGTTTCCCAGAACAGATCATCTCGTCGGATTAAATGCACTCGCATTTTCAAATTTTTTCCGAACCAGACTCCCAGCTTACAAATATCATTTTTGGTTATATGTAATTGGCCCTGAATCTGAAAAAACCAATTTTATTTTATCGTTTATTACATAATATTCTTTTGATATTTTGTCAAGCTGCCAAAATGGATGCCTTTAATTATTATTATTTACTACTTTTTTATTATTTTGTTTGAACTTTGAATTTTTCGTTTGGCCATAGTCTGCAAAAAATCACCACTCTATTTAATTTGTCATAGAATCCTAAATAATGCAGTCGGTGGTCAATCACGTCACAGATATCATAGACAGCGCCACATGAAAGGCAATAATAATGTGTTGAAGATGATGTTAGAATTTTCCTATGTCATACGGCAACATTTTAGTTTTTAAGTACTTTTTTTTTGGTAAATTTTAATTTTGTAGAAGGTAACACTTTTTGCTCAGTGAAGAGAGCACGTAACACGCAATTTTGTAAAATGTAGATTCAAGTCAAAATAAACTATTGTATAACTTTTTCCAAATACTGTATTTTATTGAAGAAAGCTCCAAGAAGGCAGCATCAACCTCAAACAGATGGTTTCTAAATTTTTGGATGCTTTCGGAATATATTAGTGATGCATGCTTGGGTTGAATGTTTTTTGGATAATTTTAATTATGTTGTACTTCAGAGTAAATTCGTTATTTTTGCTTTGATAATTGCAAAGTAATACGCGAACATCTTTTGATGGTGGCATTTGTCGACTTACTCCTTATTTCATGGAGTAAAAGGTGAAGTAAGATTTGGTAGGTACTTATCCAAATTTTTTATTATACAAAGTCCACAAATTTTCAACAATAATATACCTATGTTCTCACAAAATACTTCGATTGCGTTTTTCAACTGTTTTTTTTACACAAACAATGTTTTACAAAATTCAAATTTGGAAGCAATGATTCAACTGGCCAGAATTCAACTCCTTGCATAAAGTAATATCGTGAGGTTTTTTCTATACACAATAACGTACATTAAATAAAAGTAGCTTTTTTAAGTACCAACGAGTAAGAAAGTCAATTTAATCATAGATTTTTAGCATTCAGCCTCCTTGATAAAAAAATAATAGAAAAAATGTACAATCGTCTTTAAAGTTAAAGATTCATTAAAACTAGACTTTCGCTAGTTGCAGAAATCGCCTTTAAAGTTCAAGTTCCATTAAATCTCGACATGATGCCAGATGCGAAAATCGTGTTTAAAGTTAAAGCTCATGAAAGAATTTTCACGGCGCGTATGAAGTTACGGGCACAGCTAGTAGGTACATACTAGGTTATTTTTTTGAGATCTGATTTCCTTTTGCCCACTTAATAATAATATCTAGATTTAGTTTTGTTGTAAAAAGTAATATTAAAAAAAATCCTGTTTCGGCATGGCGCTGCAGCAAATGTAAAAAAAAATATGAAAGTTCTAAAGTTTTGAAAACTTAGGAAGTAGGTACTTACTTATAAACGAAATACTTCAAAAAATAAAGAGAGAAGTGAATCATTGTTTTTTTGAATTGTCTTTTAAGGGGAGAGATAAGTTACAAAGATTGTACGGAAGTGAAGTCCAACAGTTTTGTATGTTGGTACATGTAGAGTTAAAAGCATGTGAAGCTAGACACGTTGGACTTTGTACCGCACTTTTTTCAGTAGCCACAGAAGCTAAAGTGACTGAGCCTCAGAAGGCTTTGTTTTGTATAAGAAATAACGAAACCCGTATCATAGTTACTCCGCATGGAATTCGACTATGATTTTACACTTACGAGATTAGTTGGCGATGTAACAGTCCACACGTAAACAATAGGTGTTTAATTTACAAAAATCCGTATTATCGGTAATCTGTATACCTAATAATATAAAGGCGAGAACTGCACTGTCTGTCTGTCTGTTACGCTTTTATGACTAATCCGATAAACCGATTGTGATAAAAACTTGGTACAAAGATAGTTTGAACCATGGGAAAAGTCGTTAGCTACTTTTTCTGAACCCCACGCGGACGGAGTCGCGGGCAACAGCTAGTTTATACTAAAAAAGAAAAGTATATTGAATTATGCTCCAAAAAAAAATTGTTATAGAGACAATATCTGCGAGAAACTAATTTAATATGTCATACAGAAAAAAAAATACATTTCATTAGTAACTTAGGTGTAAATTCAACTAAAAAATAATAATTTCATCATAAGAATACTAGATGTATACCAAGTAAAAAAAATCTCAGTAGTCTTAATTTTTCTTTTTTTGTGCATGTTACTAAATCGATGGTTCTGAACACTTAGTCAAGGTACGGTCATAGGAACAAATAAGTTTTACAAATATAAGCTAACAAATCCAACGCCGAAATAAAATATGCTTTTTGATTATTATTTAAAATTGTGGTGCACGATTTTCTAGAAAAACAGTTAAAAAGAAATCCCGATACATAAAAAAAAGATGTCGTAATGGTTGTTTTTTAAGGGTCGGCACCCCTAGATTGGGCAAAACAAGGTTTGGCGTATTGCGATATTATGATAAAAATTAGTAAAACTTTCAAACTAAATGAATACCATTCGCTAATCTATAAAATGAAGTACATAATAAAGAAAAAAATGCATACCTTCATCCTTATAAATCTTACAATAACAACGGCTAAATATTGGGAATTTTGTAAAAATACCTGAAATAGCACTGCCGCGTAATGCTTATTGTGATTTAATTGGACTCGAAGCAATAAAAAAAGTCATTTCAAGTTATTAAATCAATATCAAAGAACATGACAAAAAACTCTGTTTTTTAATACGATCCGTAGGTTTTTTACAATATGTTATCAAATTTACCTAAATTTATCGACCACAAATGCCATACAAAATGGCGAACAGATTATATCAGTTTTGAAACGCAGAGCAAACCTTGATACGATTTTCCATCACAACACGGCGGGATGCCGTTCACAACGCCAGATTATGTCACATTTTTTGTTGATGTTTTCGTGTTATTTTTTATGCTTGTTCCCGTAGGTGTTACTTAAACTCTAAGTAAGTTAAAATTTTATGTTTACATACATACATACATACATAACATCACGCCTCTTTCCCGTTGGGGTAGGCAGAGACCACAGTCCTCCACCTGCTACGATCTTGACATACTTCCCTTGCTTCCTGTACTTTCATCAATCCTTTCATACATGCTCGTCGGTTTAGGGTACTTTTAACCTGGCCTTTATTCAGAACGTCCTGAATTTGGTCCTGGTACGTTCGCCTAGGCCTTCCCCTTCCAACGTTTCCATTCACTCTCGCCTGGTAGATCTCTTTCGTCAATCTTCGTTCATTCATCCTCTCTACATGACCATTTTATGTTTATATGTCAGTAAATTTATCAGTTTTGTAATGATAAAAAGGAAATATTAATTTGTATTGCATTAAATATTGGCTTGCAATTTTGACATACTGTTCGACCAATTAGAAAATGTCATCAAGTATGTCAAGTGTCTATGGAAATTGAATGACTTTTTGTATAATCCTTATTTTTTTCTTTACAATCGCGCACAAAATACTTTTAAGTAGGGCTCAAACATGAAGTTTCATATGAAGATAAAAACTATGAAAAAATGCTCGAACACCCAAGTAACTGTATTTCGTTTAAGATGGAACGAAACGCTTTGAACCAAAGGATATTCAATGAAACAAAGCTAAAATATTGTATGAAAATAAGTTTAGACTACCTGTCGAATACCCCGTTTGAATATACATGATTCAATGAGTTCTCGATTTTATTATTCAAGGTTATTTTTTGCCTTCAGGACCATTACGTTGAATTCCCATTATGTTGAATTCTCCGAACATTGGATTCCCATTAAGTTGAATTCCCATAATGTTGAATTCCCACTATGTTGAATTCTCATTATGTTGAAATCCCATTATGTTGAATTTTCTAATAATTACCTACATACAAAATTGTTGGACTTCACTTCCGTACAATCTTTGTAACTTATCTCTCCCCTTAAAAGACAATTCCTAAAAAACAATGATTCACTTCTCTCTTTTTTTTTGAAGTATTACGTTTATAAGTACCTACTCCCTAAGTTTTCATAACTTTAGAACTTTCATAAAAAAAATACATTTGTTGCACCGCCATGCCGAAACAAAATTTTTATTATTATTATTTTTGCAATAAAACTAAATCTAGATTTTACCAATATTTAGCTGTACCCACGATTTTTACACAAACAACTGGACCGGATCAAACGGAATTTTCAACAACGTATTTGGCTTTCTTCCGTACAAAATTATAAGCTTTGTTTGATTTCAGCTCGGTTTCACAGCTTGAAACTTTACTCGCCTATTATGTATTTATTTATTTAACGAAAGCAACCCAAATACGTTATTGAAAACCCCGTTTAAGTATCTTTCAAGTAGTTTGTGAGGTTTTGGTGCTGCCGCTTAAAATTTCGCGAACCTTCTATCTGAGTGAACCGTTTGCAATGAAATAAAGCTTATATGTTGCACAGAAATAAGCCCGACGCGTCATTTAAAACCTCGTTTGACTTTGAACCAGTTCAGTAAGTGAGTTCTTGGTTCTGCAGCTTGAAATTTTGCGTATTTTCTTGTCAGAGTGAACCTTCCTATCGCAACGAAACTAAGCTTATTTATTGCAAAGAAGTAAGCCAAACGCGTTATTGAAAGCCTCGTTTGAATCTGCTTAAAAGTTTTTTAATTATTCGCGCCTTCGCTTGAAACTTTGCGTAACTTCTATCTGAGTGAACCGTTTTCAACTAACCTAAGCTTATATGTTGCACGGAAGTACCTTATCCTAGCACGTCATGAAAATTCCAGTTGAAGTAGGTAAAGTAGTTTGTTTGCTATTGGCGCTGCCTATTGAAACTTCAGGAATTTTCTGTCTGAGTGAGCAGTTTTCAATGAAAGTAAGCTAATACATTGCAAAGAATTAAGCTAAACACATTATTGAAAACCCCGTTTAAATCCGTTTATAAGTTTGTGAGTTATTGGTGCCGCCACTTGAAACTTAGTGTATTTTATGTCTGAGTGAACCGTTTGCAATGAAACTAATGGTAAGCCAAAGACGTCACTGAAAACCTCGTTTTAATCGGTTCAGTTGTTTGTGAGATATAGGTGCCTCCGCTGGAAATTTCACGCACCTGTCTGAGTGAGCCGTTTTCAATGAAAGTAAGCTAATATGTTGCAAAGAAGTAAGCTTGACAGTTTACTGAAAACCTCGTTTCAATCCATTCAATAGTTTGTGAGTTATTTGCGCTGCCGCATGAAACTTAGCGTACCTTCTGTCTGAGTGAACCGTTTGCAATGAAACTAAACTTTTATGTTGCACAAAAGTAAGCCAAACTCGTAATTGAAAACTCAGTTTGAATCGGTTTGTGAGTTATTATCGTACAGGCAATTTGATACTTCACATTAGTGTAGCTTCTGATTGAGTGAACCAATTTGAATGAAGCATAGCCTATATGTTGCTCAGAGCTAAGCTTAATCTATCTGCGAAAACCGCGAGAAAATCCGTCCAGTAGTTTCGGAGTTTATCGAAAACATACAGACAGACAGACAGACAAAAAGTTCAGAAAACATATTTTTGAGTTCTATTAATCGTTTCTTATCGCCCACACTAATTTTTTTATAAATTTATCAAAAGTACAGACACGCGGTTTCTACTCTTTTATTATATGTATAGATAATAGTATAAATAATGTCAAATTTCAATTTTCGAATACAGTAAGAAAATCAGTGAAAAATAATACTGAAACAAAATCAAAATTTACTTAGGTAGGTACCTACTAAATTTTATACCTTTTATAATAGATAGGTATTAAAATTGATTATATTAAACATGCTTGCTTTTTTAAAGCCGGTTGCAATATGTTTCGAATATTTAAGAACCATTATACACGTGTAAATGCCGATGCCGATATCAGTTACGAGTTGAGCAGAAAGATAAACATGACACTTCTTTCGCCATATAAAAGTTGTATGCTTATAAAGACATGTTGTACCTAAGGTAATATTTTTAATGGTTTCAGTTTTGAAAAATAGTTACACAAAGCGAAAAATAATTAATATATGGTAGATATTAATTAGAGTATAAGATAAATGGATAAGCCTTTAAATAAGATGAATGGACAATGATTGTTAATATAATTTTAGCGAAAACTTGCAAATTGTAGAAGACAAACTTGGATTATGACAAAAAGTGCAACGCACTTACCCGTAGATGTAATAGTTGATATACAAATGAATATCACGTAAAGTACGAATTCATATTAAAAAAGTAATGAATAGAAAAGTTTTTGTATGGTAAAGCCTCAGATGTCTCAGGTAAGGTTTAATTAAGAGCAAGTATGAAAAATCTTTTTGTATCATGAATGCAATTAGGTACTTACTTCTCAAGGGTTGATCGGTAATGTTTAACAAGTTTTAGGATTATGATTGTAGTTAGAATTTTGGTAAGGTTTGAAAGGTAAGAGAGAAATGGGAATATTTTGGCAAACAGAGTCATGGCGGTCCTTTGGCCTGATCACCCAAATGACTATTTGTTGTCTCTTTACTAGTCAAGACCTGGATATCCAAATGTTCAAACGGATTGATAGATGGAATGCAAATGCCAGTATGGAATGGTATTTGTAGAGAAAGATAGTGGTAAGAAATAAGTAGAACTCTTAAATGAGCTACAAAAGGTGATAATGAGCTAGGTAGGCTCAAGGTCGGTACACATTAGGGATCAGTTCCTTCAGTTGTCATAGGTCGGACGAGTCTCCGGTATGAACACTGGTTGGTGACAATGTATAGTCTTAAATCTGAGACCCTTTATAATATGGTACATTGAGTGTCAATTCCTTCATTCTACCATGGTGTTAACGAATTTGCTCTGTGGGAATAGTTGAAGTCTTAAAATGACTTAAAAAATACGACCTCAAATAATTAAGGGCGTGGCAACGACCCAAAAAAGGCCCAGGTTGCCCATATGTTAAATAAATAAATAAAGTCGACTCATGTTTCGTACCAGTAATAATAAAAATATGTAAAAAGACCGGCCGGTTAAAATAAATTAGTAATGGTAAAAAAAATGAACCGAATTATTGTTAAGTAAAAGAAGATAATTAAATGAAACTAATAAATATTTATGTATACAAGACGATATACCAACCTAGGATTTAATAAAAATTATGAAATGTGCCCAAGAATAAGAACATGTACATGTAATAAAATAAACTGACGAAATAAAAACCTGCAGGTTGTTTAACGGAAATGTATAAGATATAGAAATCTTAAAACTGAAGTAATGTATAACTTGATATGTGTTTTGTTATTAATAGCACGTCCTGTCCACGCCATATATTGCACTTTTCATGACTCTTTGTTAGGTATTGTTTGAACGCAACCATTTTATCTAATTAAAAAGTAAAATGTCATCTGTCTACTTGACATTACTCTCTGTGCTCAACGTCCCTTTTGTGAAAACCGCTCTCTCAATAAAACGTGCATTTAACTTTAATCTTTATTTCATTTTGCTCCATGAAATCCTACATGGTAGCAGAGGATAAATCTAAAAAGGATCGCAGCAAAAATCGTATAAAGATCAGAAAGTTTTCTTCGGCCATCCGCATATCATAGTGAGGTTACCGCATAACCTCAAAGAGAGCAACGTGTTCGAGAAAAGTCGCCTGAAAAATCGTCGAAAATGGCTGCAAACGCAATGTGCAACAACATCGAGAAGCTCAAAGGTCGAGATAATTATGCCAATTGGAAATTCGCCGTGCAAGCCTACTTAGAACATGAAGACTTGTGGACGTGTATACTTGGTACCAATACCGACGCAATGAAACAAACAAAGGCAAAATCGAAATTGATATTATTATTGGACCCTATCAACTATGTACACATTCAGTCGGCAAAGACTAGTCAGGAAGTTTGGCAGAATTTGGAATCCGCATTTGACGACAGAGGACTGACCAGAAAAGTTGCTCTACTACGAGATCTGATCACTACTTCGCTAGAGTCAACCCGCAGTGTAGAAGACTACGTAAATAAGCTTATGACGACTGCTCACAAATTGCGAAACATTGAATTTGAAGTTGATGATGAGTGGCTCGGAACACTTATGTTAGCCGGACTCCCAGAAGCATATAAGCCAATGATTATGGCGATTGAGAGCTCAGGAATCAAAATCAGTGCAGATATAATTAAGACAAAACTGTTGCAGGAAGTGCAAAATTCAGACAATTCTGCGTTCTTCACAAACAGGAAAACTGCACCTGGGAAACAGAATACAGCAAAGCCTCAGAAGGGGCCCCGATGCTTTAATTGCAATAAGTATGGCCATATGGCTAAATACTGCCGTGCTCCGAAGAAGACATCCGGGAAATCCAACGATAATAAGGGTTTTGTTGCAGCAACATACCTAAACTTGCAGCAAATCTTTTGTCAGTCAGTGCTATGGTTAAAAATGGCTGTACAGTGAACTTCAGAAAAAAGGGCTGTGATATTTATAACAAAGAAGGAATTCTTGTTTGTACAGCAACACTTGTGGATAAATTATACTTGTTGAATACAAATAGATATAAAGATGTACTTGCCAACCTAACCTCAACACATAATATAAATGATGCTGTCCTATGGCATCGTCGCATGGGACATTTGAACTTTCCAGATGTAAATAAGCTGCCAGCCTGCACAGAGGGAGTACAGCTGTCACAAATTAACGCTAAGCAACCCATGTCATGCACAACTTGCCTTGAAGCGAAGCAAACACGCCTGCCCTTTAATAATATTGGAACCAGAGCAACACAACCATTAGAGCTGATCCATAGTGACCTGTGCGGACCCATGGAGACGATATCACTGGGAGGTACGAAATATATTATTTCCTTTGTCGATGATTACACCAGGCATGTAAGTGTATACTTTCTGAAAGATAAATTAAGTGTACTTGGAGCTTTCAAAGACTACAAGAGTAAAGTTGAGAACGAACTTGAAAGAAAAATAAAAATTATTCGCACAGACAATGGAAAAGAGTATTGTAACAAAGACTTTGAAGGCTTCTTGAGTCAACATGGAATAGTACATCAAACAAGCACGCCATACTCACCACAGCAGAACGAACTTGCAGAGCGCATGAATAGGACGTTGGTGGAACGAGCTAAGTGCATGTTATTTGATGCAAAATTATCCAAAAAGTACTGGGCAGAGGCAACAGCAACAGCAGCTTACATTATAAACAGGTCACCAACCAAAGCAATTGAAGGAAAGACACCGTTAGAAATGTGGTCTGGCAAGAAGCCTGATTTATCGCACATGAGAATTTTTGGCTCGGAAGTAATGACCCAAATACCAAAGGAGAAACGTCAAAAGTGGGACCCAAAATCCAGAAAATTAATATTTGTTGGATACTGCGAATTTACCAAAGGATATCGCCTAGCTGATCCTAAAACAAACAGAATAATTAAAAGTAGAGATGTAGTGTTCTTGGAAAATACACAAAAATATGGTTCAATATATTTACCTTTCACTTTTGACAGCGACATACAGCCACCAGGAGAATCTGAAACAGAATATAAGTCAACAGACGATAAGACAACAGAAGAGAAGGAACAAAAATCCGAGGAAGAAACAGGAGAAGAAAAGGAGCAAAATAAATCAGCTGATAATAGTGATGATTTTCAGTCTGATATAGGAGACGAAACCTACATACCAGACGAGACTCTTCCGGTTACACCAGCGAGAAAACCCCTTTTGCGCCCACGTAACAAAGATGTAAACAAAGATGTAGAAGAATCAAGCTACTTCTGCCCAATCTATAATATGAATGACCCACAGACAGTACAGGAAGCGCTTGCATCAGAGAATGCTGACCAATGGAAAAGAGCCATGGATGAAGAATATGATTCTCTGATGGCAAATAAAACATGGTCATTGGTAGATTTACCACCAGGGAGAAGAGCGTTACCCTGCAAGTGGGTATTCAGAACAAAAACAAATGAGCAAGGTGAAGTTATTCGTCACAAGGCTCGACTAGTGATTAAAGGTTATGTTCAGAAAAAGGGGGCAGATTATGATGAAGTTTACTCACCAGTTGTGCGGTACACCTTTGTTCGATACTTGATTGCACTAGCTGCTAAATATGACCTTGATATGGATCAGATGGACGCCATAAGTGCATTTTTGCAAGGAGATATAGATACAGAAATCTACATGTCACAACCAAAAATATACTCAGATGGTAACAAAGTGTGTTTGCTACATAAATCTTTGTATGGTCTCAAGCAGGCTAGCAGGCAATGGAACTTAAAGCTAAATCAAATATTGCTACAAATTGGATTGAAAAGATCAAAGATTGATCCGTATATTTATTATTCAATTACAAAATCAACAATGATATTTCTTACAGTTTGGGTCGATGACTTGTTGTTGTTCTAAAATAATGAAACAGTTAAAGCACAAATCAAAGAAAAACTCAAAGAAAAGTTTAACATGAAGGACCTTGGAGAGGTAAAGCAATGTATTGACATAAATATAACAAGAGATCGTGAAGCAGGCATAATCATGCTTGATCTTTTTTCTGTTTTAGAATAAATGAATTGAATTGAATTGAATTGATCAAAACAAGTATATACATGAAACATTGGATCGTTTCGGCATGTCAGAGTGTAAGCCAGTACGGACGCCAATAGAAATGAACGCAAAATTTGATAAGAACACTGATGATGAACATGACGTTTTCCCCTACAGGCAGGCTATAGGATGTTTACTTTATCTCTTTATCTGGCACAGGTGACACGACCCAATATTTCATTTGCAGTTAACAAACTGAGTCAGTATTGCAACAACCCAGGAAAGCAACATTGGCTTGGAGTAAAGAGGCTGATGCGCTACATACAAGGAACCAAGGACTTTAAACTATGCTTCACAAAAGAAGAATGTGATGATATAACTGGATATTGCGATGCTGACTGGGCGAGTGACCCAGTGGACAGGAGATCTTGCACAGGCTATGTGTTCTTGTTCCAGAAGGGCTCTATAGCATGGGCTTCATGTAAACAGCAAACTGTAGCTCTCTCTACAGCAGAGGCGGAGTATATGGCGATGGCAGCAGCAGCTCAGGAGGCACTGTGGCTGCGACAGCTGCAAGCTGAACTCGAACAAGAGGGCGACCAGCCACTAGTCATCTACAGTGACAATCAAAGCGCCATTCGTCTGGCATCTACGGACTGCTACAAGCCCAAGACCAAACACATGGACATAAGGTTACATTTTCTTAGAGATAATATTCCTAAATCAGAAATTAATTTTGTATTTGTCAAAGGTTGCAATATGGTAGCTGATAATCTCACAAAGGGAACAGTTTATGAAAAACATTTATATTGTAATAATAAAATGGGTTTACGTTCTAAGGGGGGCTGTTAGGTATTGTTTGAACGCAACCATTTTATCTAATTAAAAAGTAAAATGTCATCTGTCTACTTGACATTACTCTCTGTGCTCAACGTCCCTTTTGTGAAAACCGCTCCCTCAATAAAACGTGCATTTAACTTTAATCTTTATTTCATTTTGCTCCATGAAATCCTACACTCTTGAATCCTAACAGATGGAGCAACCAACGTCATTCCAGTATTATAAAAATGTTTCGTAAAATTATAAAGTTTTTAAAGCTAGCACAGCATATTCAACTCATAAGAAGATTATAAGTTATGTTTTCATGATTAAATTTTCGTTTTTACCTATAAAATTATTAGTTTCAATTTTGTTTCCTTATTAACGCCATCTATTGAACTCCTGCAAAAGCTTTGCTGTGTGATGCAACATTCTCAAGTGCTCTCACGTAGTTCATTTTATACATGAAGGAAAAACAAATTACGCGCCCAGATGGAGTAGTAATCAAAACGTACTATGGGTGCCGGCTATGATACAATTTTGTAACTCACACACACATTCACACTTTTCTTCCAAATAGTCGTTCACGGCATGTGACATGGACAACATCTCTGTCATAAAATATCAGAAATAAAATAAATAACACAAAACATTAATAATTGTGCGGTGAAATTGTGCCGAAACCATGCCGCAAGCAAAACTACAAAGCTTGCTGGTATCACATTTTTCTGGTGAGTAGTAAACCGCTTGATTTTTAAAATTTTCGTGGTCAAATTTTTTGTAGAAAATTGTGTTGTTGATTTTTAGTGATGTGAAGTAGTCGATAAAAAATAATATAGAATCGAGTCGTCGTTATAATTTTATTTCATTTATTTATCGCAGTTTTCTAAAGGATCCCGCGCAAAAACGTCAATGGGTGCCAACATGCGGGAGAGACCAAAATTGGATTCCAACCAAATATAGTAGAATCTGCTCAGCTCATTTTAATGACAGTAATTACGAATTAACTGAAGCCCTCAGAAAAAGACTTCATAAAGATGCCATTCCAACCGAGAACCTATGTCACAAGGTAAATGAAAAACTAGTTTTTTCCATCCTCAGAAATCCATAATCTCTACCAGCTATCCCATTTGAAAAACAGCTGTACGTACGTTTATAACTCTGTGCAGTGTCTTATTAATATTATTAACTAGCCCCATACAAACTTTGGACCCCCGTTTCACCCAAATTATTTCTTAGTCAGCCCTAGATCTCACAAGGAAGCTAAGTGCCAAATTTAGAGTTTCTAGACCCAGTGGTTTGGGCTGCGCGTTGATTCTTAGTCAGTCAGCCATTCATTTATTCATTCAGTCAATCAGTTTCTTCTTTTATATATCTAGATTTGACTATTCGTAACGATGGCAAATAGTTGCTGATCTAGTTTTTCAGTTATTCTAAGAACTGTAAGATTTTTGTGCTTCGGTTAACAGTTAAGCAGACAGACCATACTGAACGAAGTATTGGTGTTATATTAGCTTCAGCATTATCTCTTTATCCAAATAATATATTTTCATTCTTACAGGTTGATGAACAAGTGCTTCCCCCTCAGAACTCAACGATACATGCTTCTGGTTTTTGTGGATTTTAATAATGCACTACTGAGTCCCGCTAATGAACACTCTCTCTCACTACCAAGGGTTGGCTGGAAGAAATCTCTTTTAGAGATAAGCCCGCCTTTCTAAATGTGCTTTTGTATGTAACTTTCTGTATGTGAATTTGTGCAATAACGAATATATATATATGAATTTTTATTTGTTTATGTTTAATTTAACGTGGTCCTTGCAATTTTATATTTAATTCCGATAAGTGATAGATTTCATCCTCACCACCTGGACGTCTGATCTCGAACTAACGTACGTGGATAACGCTTTTACCGCTCACGTGCAAGGTGTGGAATGATCTCCCTCTCGAGGTGTTTCCTTTGCATAACAACTTAGGGTCCTTCAAAAGGCAAGTCTACAGACATCTCAAAAGCCTGCACCGTATCTGCTCCCCTAAGTTGCAAGATGTCCTAGACGACAGTGACCACCTACTATCAGGTGGGCAAGTAAGATTTAGCCTGTGTTCTTGCCGACACGAAAGAAGAAGAAGAAGGTGGGCCGTCTATCCCTGTGCGTCTCTCGGTAGTTCGCTCACTCTAGGAAATAAAAGATATATTTGTATGGAGAAGCAAAAAGACAAAATACCAAATGCCCAAAGAAGTAAGCAGTTCCCAATATTATAGCAAGTTGCAAATTGATCACCATTGTATATGAGAGGTACGATAAATAAGTACAGGAGCCATGTGATAAAATGTAAGTAAATAATCGATAAATATACATCACATCACTATTTTCAAATTCAGCAACCATAAAGTTTCTTGTTTTTTACATGCCAAATAACAAAGAGATTTTAACCTCGCTGCGCTCGGTCATAGAGGGATTTGAAGGCTTGTCAAGTGTTGCACTTTTGAAACGTCAAGTTGGAAACAGGTTTGTTTTGGTTCTTTTTACACTCCTGCAAATTTAAAAAGTTATCTGATTGTTCTCGTGACAGAAAGTACGACATTGTCTTTACTTTCAGTCGTCTATGAAACTATTTGTTTTGATGTTGTCGTGAGCGAACCGGCTCTGTAGTTTTTATAATTTTACTGTTATTAAAATACTTATATCTAATCAAATAAGTGTTGTACACAAAAGCCTAAATGCTGAACAATACATATATCGTACCGGCATGTGAATCTCATTCCTCTAGGAAGCAGGACATCGAAGAATTCTTATATTTTCATTTGTAAGTAATATTTATAAGCTTATTTTGGAAAAATATGTGTAATACTCATTAAAGTGACAACAAGTTATATTAAAGTTTAGGTAATTCAATTTAAAAAACCCTTTCACAAAGAAATATACTGCAAATTTCAAGAACAATTCAATAATATAATCATATCGAGAATGGTTTTGATTATCCGCCATTAGAGATGTAAATAGTGGTTATCGATAATGTCTAAAAAGTTATCGAATTAAATCAGACGCTAACTTTATTCTTCTAGTACGATCTCTGTAAATGGTTATATGGCCACAAGTCAATCTACCAAGTAATAAAAAAAATTGCCAAGTGCGTGTCGGACTTCGCATATTTAGGGTTCCGTTGTGTTGTAATAGTACAAATGAGAGAATTATAGGTACAAAGAAGGAACGTGATTCATCAATATCAATATTTGTTAGTAAATTATACATAATAATAAACAATATCACCAAAAGACAATGCAACTTTTCCCTAGACCTCTTGCTCAAAATTTTGAAAGGTAGAGTAAAACCTATGTCAATTAATAGACCTTATAATCACTAACAACTTTTTTTATGTCATCAGAATAATCATAGAGGATGAAATTTAAGTTTTTTAGAAAATTTTGTTTTTGTGACCCCATTTAGCTGTATGGGAGCCCACTTTTAAAAGATTTAAAAACATTTTTGACAATTCGTATGGCTTTGGGTCAACAAGATGCTTTTACTGTTAAATCATAGTCTGGCTATAAAACCTGTGTGACAGACGACGGACACTCAGACGGACATAATATTGAAGTGACAACTATAGGGCTCCGTTTGGACCCTTCGAGTGTTACAAAATAAAATTTTAAATCATATAGAGATGGCTTGAACGTTCTGTTATCACAGCGGTGAAGTCAAAAATTGGTCAAGCTTGACAGTCGCAGCGCGATTTTAGCTTCTACAGATATTGAAATAATAGGTCTTTCACTATGAAATTGGCGAAAATTTCTTACAGATTAATGAGATCATAATTCCTATAATTCTAAAGCTATTTTTTCATTTGTCTTATATTTGAAAGTTGAATTCAAGATTACGTATCAATTTTAGCATAAAATAAAGTTTTAATTATTAGTTTGATTTTTAAAATTAAAGGTTTGAAAACGATTCGTTTTAAATGTCTTCCGATTTCATCATTAGATTTGTTATACTCGTATTTTTTACTGATAATATTTTTCGAAAATTAACTTTTAGCTTCTTAAAGAAGCTAAGTTAATGTCTTCCCAATCATGCTCAAAACATGTAGAAAATTTGCCATACAATACGCCAATTTCATAGTTGAAGACCCAACAAGAACGGTACAAGTCCAATGTGTCAAGCTTGACGTACTTTTCACTGTACCATATCATTGGTAGTCGATATTCATTTATTTTCAGGTCCCTTCAAGTTTTAAAGATAAAGTTAAACAGCATAACAGTGGCATTGCAACTAAGCATTAAAACTACTAAATAAACAACACTTTCAGAGAGACTTGAGTAAAAATGGTGACAAAATAAGAATTATTTTTAGGTAGTAGGTAACTTTATTAGTAGATTCATAACTTTTTAAATATACTTACGTAACGTTCTGTGATTTTATTTGTGTCTTTTCATTTACTCATTTTAAGTAAATGAGAGAATAAATAAAGCAGCTTAATTCATTTTTTTAAATAATATTAACTATAAATACAGAAATAAAAATAAAAAACACTCTACGCACCCCTTGGAATAGACTCCTTCACCTAACGCGACCCAGGTTCACGCGATTGCCGCGTTCCTTATCGAGTCTAGTTGTACTGCGTGGACGTGCGTAAGTCTCTGTCATTTTCAAATTCTGACAATTTGTGGTTTTGCGCTTGATGTATGAACTGTTCGGGGTACGCTTTTATATTATTATTATTATTATTAAAGCCTTTATTAACAATCTTAAATAACATTCCATCTTATAACTACTTAGTACAATTTTTTTTTTTTTTTTTACTATTTGAAGTAGATGTATCTTCATAATAATTAATGTTTTAGACACCGGTTTCTTGATTGTCTTGCTTTCTAGCATAGGCCTCCCCAAGTGTTTTCCATAAAGATCTGTCTTTTGCTTTCCTAGTCCAAGTCGTTCCTGCCACCTTTTTAATGTCGTCTTCCCATCTCCGATACTGTCTCCCTTTACTTCTCTTTTTATATGTAGGGTACCATTCCGTCACTTCTTTAGCCCACTTTTTTATTTTACTTCTTATTAGATGTCCTGACCATTTCCATTTTAGTTGTTTGATACGGAATTTTATATCTATGATTTTGGTTTGTTTTCTTATTGATTTTAATCGAACTTTGTCTTTTAATTTATGTTGAGTATGCTCCTTTCCATTCTGTGTTGACAAACTTCTAGTGATTTAGTATTCTTCTCTGTACAACTCCATGTCTGACATCCGTAGGTCATGCTTGGTAGAATACATGTATTAAATATTTTCTTTTTTCCTTCGATAGGTATAGCTGCGTTTTTCATAACATCTTTAAGGGCCCAATGTCGCTTCCATCCTATGTTTATCCTATTTTTTATTTCTTTTGTTGTGAGGTCTGTGGGAGATATTATTTGGCCTAGGTATGTATACTCGTTTACATATTCCAATTCAGTAGTGTTGTTGAGTTTTATTGGAATTTTGTTGTGGTTTGTCATCAATTTTGTTTTGCTGGTGTTCATTGATAGTCCTACCTTTTTGCTTTCATGTACAAGTTCTTCAATCATAATCTGTATGGTCTTTGGATCTTCACATATTAGTATAAGGTCGTCGGCAAATCTTAGATGGTTTAATAATACACCATTAACATTTATACCATATTCATTCCATTCGAGCTGTTGAAACACATGTTCTAGGGTCGTCGAGAAAAGTTTGGGGGATAAAGGGTCCCCTTGTCTAACTCCTCGTTTAATGGGAAAATATTTTCCTACCTTTTCTGTGCGTATTTTAGCTTTCATATTCACGTATATCTTATTAATTATGCGAATGTATTTATTGTGAAGTCCTTGTGAGGTAAGGGCTTCCCAGATTTTCTCATGCTTAAGCGAGTCAAATGCTTTATTGTAGTCTATAAAGGCTAGGTAGTAGTTTATTCCATATTCATTGCATTTCTGAATAATTTGTTTGATGGTATGAATATGGTCGATGGTTGAGAAGCTACTTCGGAACCCTGCCTGTTCTTTTGGCTGATTTTCGTCTAAGGTCTTTGTTAGTCGGTCTAGTATTATCTTGGAGAATATTTTATACACGTTAGACATTAGAGAGATAGGTCTGTAATTCGAGATATCATCTGTTCTACCTTTCTTGTGGAGTAAAATTATAGTGGATGTAGTCCATTCATGGGGTATATATTCAGTTTTTATAATTTCATTAAATAGATCCGTCAGTGTATTCACAATAATTTCAGATGCTCCAATCAGTAGTTCATTGGAAATGTTATCTTCTCCTGGTGCTTTTCCTCTCTTCTGTGATTTTATTGCTTTGATTACTTCATCTTTTAGTATGGTTGGAATTGGTTCTTCAATAACTGTTTTATTGGTTGTAGTTGATGTAATTTGGTTGTCATTATAAAGTTTACGATAGAAATTGGTCGCTGTGTTTAGTATTTCTTTTCTTTTAGATTTGTGTTTTTCAGTTTTATGATTTGTTACGTTAATTATCCAATTCCTATTTTCTTCATCTTCCTTCCATGCATTCTTGATTCCGCTTGATTTTGTTATGTGGAATTTTATTGATTCTGTTTTCAGTTTATGTCTGTATTTTCTTATTTCTTCATTTATTTCTTTACTTAGTTTGGTTATATTTTGTTTATTAATTTTCCTGTTTTCAAATAAGAGAGCTCTTTGTTCTATTAATTTTCTTGCTTCTGTTTCCAGTTTATCTTTTACTGGTTTTTCTATGTCTAGTTTTTTATTGGTTTCTTTCATCTCTTTTTCAAAAGCATCATATCTTTCTTGGACCGTTTGTAGTTTATTTATCGGTATTAATTTAGTTTTTAAAGCTTCTAATAATTGACTTGGTAATGGTAGTGCTGTTGGTTGTTTTGTCTTTTGTATATATTTTCTTGATTTCTTTGGCTCATGTATGTGTAAATGACCTCGAAGTAATCTGTGATCAGTATTATAGTTAAAATTGTTAAGGACTTCCACATTTAGGAAAAGCTTTGGTTTGTTCATAATTATGAAATCTATCTCATTCCTTATTTGGCCATTAGGAGATTCCCACGTCCATTTTCTTGAAGGTTTTCTTTTATAAAAACTATTCATAATATGTAAGTTATTTTCTAACGCGAAATTTATTAATCTTTGCCCATTATCATTCCTTTTTCCAGTTGTATACTCGTAGGATCCAAGTATTTTTTCTTCGTTTCGTTCTCTTTGGCCAATTTGATTATTTAAGTCTCCCATTACAATAACGGTGTTATATAGAGTCTCCATAATTTTGTTCAGGTTTTCATAAAATCTATTTTTGGCTTCTTTTTTCGCTGCCTCAGTAGGAGAATATATTTGGACAATCGAGGTTGGATTTTCGTGACCCGGTAGTACAATGTTTAAGACCGCTATTCTATCTGAGATTCCTTTAAATTCTATTATGTTGTTTTTCAAATATTTTTTTATTAAGAAACCAACGCCGTATACTCCTGGCATTTCATTTTTATAATATAAAATGTGCTCTTCATATTCTTCAATTTTTTCTGCCGATCTTCGTACATCACTTATACCAAGAATATCCCAATTAATATTATTTAACGCTTGTTCTAGTTCTATTAGACATTCTTTTGACTTTAGTGATCTTACATTTAGTGTTGCTATATGTAGTCTCTTTTTATGAATCATTTTTGTTGTTTGACTTTCCATCGTTGATATGAGATTTTGGGGGGTTTGGTCAATAACCCCTCGGTGACTAACCGTATTGGGGCTTTTGTTATTTTTCCTTAATTTCTTGCCTTTATTATCTGTTTCAATTTCGTTACCGGTGTCTAATAATACCTATGCTTTGCGTTGTGGAGCGGGTTTGTCAGTGAAAGCTTTTGCTCTCATATACTCAAATGCATTCATTTTATGTAGTTTAGGAGGAGCAATAATATTTTCCGAAACACTAGACTGTGCTGATGTATTTATGTTGTTAGGTGACATCGAGGCCTCTCTCTTCCTTTTTTCTGCATCTGGTGTTTCTCTTATAATTATTTTATTTTTTTTCGAATAAATGCGTCTTTTCCATTTAGTTTTTCTTGTCTAAGTTTTTCTTGTAAATTTTGCGCATTTCCATCGTTTCTTTCGAAAAATCTTCAGTAATATATGTTTGTTTGGGCATTTTCATCTTATTTTTCAGTATGGCTATCTTTTTTTGGAATGACGTAAAGGATATAAGTATTGGTCTTTTTTTTTCTCATCTTGTTTCTTTCCCAGTCTATAGTAGTTATCTATTTCGTAGAAATCGATGTCAACATCTAGGTTTTCCAGTATTTCTTTTATTACATCAAACAATTCTTGATGATTCCTCTCTGTTTCTTCTATACCATGTAATATCAAATTATTTTTCCTATTTTAGTCTTCCAAATATTTCACTTTTTCATTCAACCTTTGTACCTCATTTTTCAGAAAATTATTTTCTTCTAAAAATGGTTGCAGTTTCTCATCTATATTGTGCATGATGTTTTAAGTTATGCTCTTTGTAATTGTTGCGGTTTGTTGGTCGAGTTCTATTTTCATCATCTGGAACAACCTCATCATATCTTCTGACATTCCGGTAGAACTCATGTTGCAAAAACAAAACGTTTTACTCTGCTTGTTTTGGAACGTAATACGCCCGTTAAGTTAGCACTACTGAGTACCGTATATTCACTGTCAGATGTTTCTGCACGATATGACTCTTTTCGGAACGGCCGGGCGGCCCCTTGATAGTGAAATATTTTTACTAACCTCACTTTTTGGTATCTTGCTTTCCTGTTTTCGATTTTATCGGGTTTTTCTTGTGTATTTTATAGTATTTGTATTAATATTTCTTCCTGTGTTGATAATATGCGGTACACGGCTAGTGTTTGTTAATTTTCACTGTGTTTTAGATTTAAAACCGGGAGCACTTTTTCGGACTGTTGTTGTTTTGACAACCGGAAACGAAAAACTTTTTAAATATACTTACGTAACGTTCTGTGATTTTATTTGTGTCTTTTCATTTACTCTTAATTTTAAGTAAATGAGAGAATAAATAAAGCAGCTTAATTCATTTTTTTAAATAATATTAACTATAAATACAGAAATAAAAATAAAAAACACTACGCACCCCTTGGAATAGACTCCTTCACCTAAAGCGACCCAGGTTCACGCGATTGCCGCGTTCCTTATCGAGTCTAGTTGTACTGCGTGGACGTGCGTAAGTCTCTGTCATTTTCAAATTCTGACAATTTGTGGTTTTGCGCTTGATGTATGAACTGTTCGGGGTGCGCTATTATAAACATAAAGCAATTTTCAGACAACATAGTGAAAACTGCAAGTAGTTTCCTGTCGAGTATCTCATTTTGCAACGTCAAATTTTGGTTCTATTCATTTGATTTCTCTTCAAAGAACATTATTGTGAATAGCATACAAAACATTCAAATTCAACGATTTTTTTAAGTCACAAAATTTTGAATTCTAACGTCTTCTCAAAGCCTAGTCAATATTTAATAAGTGAGTGTTAATACTATCGTTTTAAAAAAGTCGAAATACTACATTATCGCTATCGTCATATCGAGTGCCTGCACATCTCTAGCTGGTCAAAAAGAATAACAGCGACGTTTGAAAGTAGATAATCATAAATATGTTTTATCTCTTTTTTTCTAATATGACTCTTAACATGAGTTAAAAGCCAAGCTATAGCCGACAATTTTCGGATCCCTCTATGACCGAGCGTAGCGAGGTTCAAATCTCTTTGCCAAATAAAGACAAATAAATGTCGTACTTTATTGATATTTTGTTTTTAATTGGGCATATCATAACATAAATGTCTCTATCTTTTTCTAACGTAACGTATTCAAAGATGTGTGATAGAGTTAAAAGACAAACCCCGTCTCCCGCTTCCACCTACCCTCCCACCCCTCTGAGCGGCCGCATAGGTTTCGATACAAAATGGGCATTACTACTCCATCTGGGCGCGTAATTTTTTTTTCCTTCATGATTTTATAAGTCTAGATGGCGCAATTTTTATGTGCAATATTGTAATTGCACAAAAACGGAATGACCGGAAGTTCTTAAGAAGTTTCTTTGCTTAAATTATAGGTAAAGCGGATTCCACGAAAAAACTATGACATAGTTAAGATAAATAAACAAAAACGTCGATAAATAATTTAGTGTTGAAAATGTGAATGATATTGAATGACAAGAGAATTCCACGAAAGAATATGACTTTGAGTAAACAAATATTTAGTAGTCAAGAAAAGATTTCTTTTTAACAACATGAGGCACAATGTTGTTACAAAAAAATTGAGAATATTTGTTTTTATTAATTTCATGAAATAATGCGGAGTTTTGTAAGGAAGCATTTTGCAGTAAACATTGGTTTGCAACCTTTGAACTTAAAAAAATCATGACTGACTACCTACTCGTATCGTTTGACGTATCGTTATCAGGTATGTCCACATTTTTATCACTTTACACGTAGGTATACCTATCCAATTTACAAAACGTCGTCGCATTCTTTGGTGGAATGGATATTATTTAAACGTCATATTCTATAGAGGAATCTTAAAATAGTACCAGTAGGTATGTTTTATATCACAGTTCAAAGGCTTCAAGTAGGTAGGTATGTAGTAATAAGGGCGTCGAGTAATTGAACGGCTTCCGTGCCTTCTGAAGTACGAAATTATCTTACTTTTCCGACAATTAGGTGATTCATCCTGCAATACCTATCCTAACCAAACTGGAGAAGTCGCATTATCTCATTAAGTGATTTTTGTTTTGCCGTAAGTGTTCCCAACGGGAATGGAACCCAAAACCTGCGACCGAGAGCCGAAAGCTGTAACCACTTTATCGCAGAGGCTGAAAATTTAAAATTTGGAACACCTTTTTTGTTTGTAATCTAAGTATTCCACGACAGAACGCGGAGCGGTTAACATACATTTTTCATTTTAGAAGAAATACTACCTACCAGGAGGCACAGGTTGGTAACCACAATATACCTACTTACCTTCACAAAAAAATGCGTAAACTGTCATATTTTGACATACCTACAGCTAGTAAAATATTATCCTTTTACTTTCAAAATTGAGGTTATTTTGTTTTAAAACGTCGCGTTCTTTTGTGGAATGGAGTAGGCAGTTTCGTGGAATCGCGTGGAATGAATAGTCGTTATATCGCGTTCTGAGGACCAATTCTTGAATATCACCGGGTGATAGAATATCACTCAAAAAATTCAAATTCACAGATTTTTCTTTTCAAAAGTTAAGATTGATCTTCGTAAAATATAAAGCAGTCCTTAATTGTTAATTTAAATGTATTCTGATTTACCTTTCAAATGAAAAAAAAACAAATCAAAAAATTTACTTGGCAAATGTGAATTTATAAAGTCTCAAAAGTGATATTTTATCACCCGGTGATTTTCAATCATTGATTCCCAGGGTCTGTCTATGACTGGTATTTTCTCTCATCGTTATATCGCGTTCAGGGTCTGTCTAGATGACGGGTATTTTCATGGGTGACAGGTGGAGAGCCAATGAACGATTCGCTCGCCTTCCCCCACATGCCGCGCTCACCCCCGCGACTCATTTTTTGACTTCTGCGCATTAACGGTCACAGCCAGACTTATTTTGCACGCCGTATACTAGGTCTATTGGGGTATTATATGAAAGGACTTTACTTGTACAGTCAAGAGCACGTAAAGCTTGACACATTGGACTTTGTGCCACGCTTATTCCAGTGAGCTTAGAAGCAGAAGTTGCACTGCGAGAGTCAAGCTTAACCTGCTCTTGACTGTACATTTCAAAATGGTTTTTGGGTTCCGATACCAAAATAGTAAAAAAAGGAACCCATATGTTGTGACTTTGTCTGTCCGTCTGTCTGTCACACCTGTATATCTCAGCAACCACTTATGCTATCGACTTAAAATTTGGAATAGTTTTAGAATATGGCTGTCCAACCTAATTGCATATTGAAAATATTATAAAAAAATATGATTATTAATGTAAAGGGAGCCCAAATAGCGGGGGTAAAATTTCAAATTGTCGTTACTAGGTCGTCGGGTGGGGTATCATATGAAAGGGCTTTGCTTTTACATTTCAAAATATATTTTTGTAATTTTATACGACTTAAGTTTTCAAGTTATGATGAAAAATTACAAAAATAATACCATTCCCCCCTTTATCTCCGGAGTTTGTAAAAGGAAAAATCTGAATGAATTACAGTCGATTGAAGTTTATGTAAATATTACAGCAAAAATAAAAAGATATTTCTCAGTTACACAGTTTTTAGACATTTGCAAAAAAACCTTTACAAAAAAATTTAGTTTTGCGGTCCTAAAAATATTTATTTTATTGCTTCCAAAAATACAAATAGGTATATCCACAATCGGAACCCTCGGCGCGCGAGTTCGACTCGCACTTGACCGGTTTTTAATATTTTTTTAAATATCAAGTTATATTTAACATGGCTAAAAATACCTTTACCCCCCATATCTTCGAAGTTTGCAAACAAAAAATCAGAATTAAATAAAGTTGATAGAGGATTATGCAAACATTACAGGAAAAATAACTTAAATAACAAACTTCGTTTTGCAGTTCTGAAAATAGACTTAATTGCTTCTAAAAATACTATAAGTAGGTATATAGGAACCATCTGTGCTCGAGTCTTGTTTGCACTTGACCGGTTTTTATTTTTCTTTCCATAAAAACTTTTTCGTAACGAATATGTACGCTATGACTACGTATTAAAGACCATTTTCTAACGTCGAGTCGTTTCGTCACGAACACTAGGTTGCAGCACAAAAATTTTTCGTGTTTTATCGTACATTGCTTAATCGTTTACAATTTGATTATTTGTACGGCTAAACAAAGCGGCATTGTACGAGTAAAATCGCACAAAAAAATTGCCTGAACAGGGTCTAAAGTTGGCTTGCTTGGGTGACAAAAACTGCACGCGACGTTGCCAATTCGTGCATCTTGCGATCTTGCTTGTCACTTTACCTACAAACATGCGATCGCAGATTATTTGCACTATTAAATCACCATCAATTGTTGTTATACTTAGTCAAGTCGATCTAGTATGATACCTACAATAAATTTGTTGACATGTATGGTGAGTCTGTCAAACATACCTACCTACCTACCTTACTACTGAAGAGCGTTGATTTAGTAGGGCTGATTTCACCATACTCTGTTTCTTAACTAATCGACCGTTAGCTATTTTACTTAGGTAGGTCTATGTACCGCACCTTAAACTTTAGGTATTTTTGTCAAAATCGAAAAAGTTTCATCAACAAACCATCATGAAGGTATTTAGTACCTACTGACTGATGGAGTTGGTTAATAAATAAATTGGTTGGTTAATAAATTTATTGTTAGTGCATGTTTAGTTGCCTAATAAAAGTTTGTACGTATTTTTGATAAACAACCTTGTCTACCCATGCGGTATGTACTCTTAAATTTAAGATTTTTGTTGCAATTTACTGAGGACTCAGTGGTCTGAAAAAAAAATATATTTTACTTTAATTTATTTTTAGGGTTCCGTACCTCAAAAGAAAATAACGGAACCCTTATAGGATCACTTTGTTGTCCGTCTGTCTGTCAAGACCCTTTATCTCACGAACGGGTAAAGGTATCAGATTGAAATTAATACCATATATTAGGATCTATGAACCACACAAGGTCTGAAAATTTCAATTTTTTACAACGACGCAATCAAAAGATATGGCATTTTATGTCCTCATCTCCATACATTTATTCAAAAATGAAAAACCTACAGGGTACTTCCCGTTGACCTAAAATTATGAAATTTGGCAAGAAGCTAGGTCTCACAGTACAAATAATGGGAAAAGTCTGAAATCATTAAATATTACAACTTTTCTCACAACTAATGGTAACCAATTGTGGTGAGCTCCCGTTTCAAGAACATTCATATAAGAGAGGGGTCAAGTTGGATGGTTGCTGAGGCGATTTTTGTTTTAGTTCTATTTAAAAACGGGAACACTTACAAACTTGAAAATTGGTACGTTTATAGGGCATAGGCTATAAAATAACAACAAATAATAAAATTTGGTCAAGCGCGTGTCTGACTCAAAAAATCTAGCACATTAACTTACTGAAATTTCAACTAATACAATTATGTTTATGTGGTGGTACGGAACCCTCAGTGCGTGAGTCCGACTCGCACTTGGCCGGTTTTTTTTTTACACTGAGAATCTGCCATTTCAATGGGGTCATAATGGACCATCAATTCACCGTCGAATTTCAGATGGATCACTTAATGCCGAACAAAGTATTAGACAAATTTTAAAAAGGTCTACTGACATGGATTTTCATGTATTTGACTCTCTCTCGATAAATTTTTGAAGCTTATTCAATTAACTCCAAATAGGTATTCATTTTTAAAAACTCAAACCGTTATCAATAACAAAGGTGTACCAGAGCAGTTAGGATTACTTAGAATTGCATTGTGTTTATGACTTGAACAAGAATATGTCTTGTTGCAACGGGGGGGGGGGGGGGGGGCTTTTTAACTTACTAATTACGCAAACAGGTAGACCTTTTTAAAATGTTATCGTGATTTATTGCCTTTACTGTAACCCGAAAACGAAAGTATCGGGTTTATCGCAGATGTTTATTTTAACCATTAGTAATACAATAGGTTAAAAAAAGACAACCACATTTTATTGAACTGTATGAAGTTCATTGGTTACTTTAGCATCCCCACTCTAGTTTACCTCCATCGATCAATTCTTCTCATCGTCATTCGTTACCTCGCTTCTTTCGATATCGTGTGTGATGAGTGATTTTTTTAAGTTTTAAAAGTTTAGTAGTAGGATTTTGTGTGGACACGCGTATCTTTTTTTCGTTTCCTAAAAGTTTTGTTCACTGAAAGTTGTTCAGTGTCGTTGACAGATCATGCCCCTTCAGTATTCGGAAGGATGTCCCTAACATCCTGTATATTCAACTCTAGAAAAATTCAAAAAGGAATGCAATGATTTGTAGCCCAGACTTTTTTCATTACGACGAAAAAAAGTTACGGGCGCGGTAAGTAAAATAACTAGGTAACGGTCAATTAGTTAACCAACATAGTATGGTGAAATCAACCCTTAAACGTTCTTAAACTAAGTCGAATCGTTTCGTCGCAAACACAAAATGAATGCTAAAAGGCCTATACTAGACACAAGTGACTATAATCTGTATCTTAAACCCTAATAGAATATAATAAAGATGTATGGGATTTACAATAGCTGTCACGCAACATTTCGTTAGTTAATGTCAATCCTATACATTTTTTGTTTAACTCTAATATTGATACGCGCGCCATGTTGCCGCCTCGTGCACCTCGCTCTCGCTCGCTACCTACCTACCTATAGCGCGTACAGGGACTCAATTCTTGAAAATCACCGGGTGATAAAATATCACTTTTGAGACTTTGAAAATCACATTTGCCCTGATAAACTGTTGAAAGGTAAATCAGAATGCATGAAAATTAACAATCAAGGACTGCTTTATATTTTACTAATATCAATCATCACTTTTGTAAAGAAAAATCTGTGATTTTGAATTTTTTGAGTGATATTTTATCACCTGGTGATATTCAAGAATTGGCTCCCAGGATAAATCGGGCTATGACAGTTATTTTTTATGACAGCATATTTTGTATGAGAGGTAGATGTTATTTCTTTGTATTTCGCGCTATGTTTCTTGGGAAGTTGTTCAGTTTGATGGACAGAGTTACCTCTTCCAGTTCCAGAGATGATAAAAATCAACAACATCAACATTCATCAATAGTAAAGACTTTTTTGAGCATAAGAATCTTTAAAAGGTCATCGCCTACATTTTTTGAAATAAGAACGGTATCGTGTCAGGCTTGATGTGCTCTTGACTGTACCCACCTGCCTATACCACGTGAATCATGACATTTTCTGTAAAGACAAGGTGGCCTTATGTACAGTTAACGACAGGGCAAGCTTGACACTCGTATTCGTACGTAGTGCGACTCTAGCCCGTATGCTTATTGAAAAAAGAACGATACAAAGTCCAATGTGTCAAGCTTAATCTGTCGTTGACTGTACCTAAGTACTTAAGTAGGCAATTTCTAGGTTCACACGGCCGCTTGTCGGTGGAAACACTTTGACCTTGGGGTCTCTGGTTTCAGGCGTTTCTAGCGTAGCGCTGGTTCAGCTTATACTTGTTTTGTTTCTACGTGCTTGCTGCCGTACGTACGAAATATTTGTTAGGTAGGTAGGTAGAAACAGTTGAGAGCACTTCGAGGTTGACACACTGGACTTTCAATACCATTCTTATTCTTTCAGCCGCAGGAACTAAAGTTAAGCTGTGAGTGTCAAAGTTGACCAGCTTTGACTATACCTACCTTCACAGCAAAGCATTAGACGTCCCTCACTTGACCTAATAAATAACGATAGTTTAAAGTATTACCCCTCCATATTTGGGACCCATTTGCAGTCATACATAACAAATATATTTTTTTAATTCATAATAATAATAATAGTTGGGCTAGCATATTTTAAAAGTAGTTAGAACGCGATTAGTGATTTGATTACGTGAGTAGTTGCTGATTTAAATGGGTGTGACAGAACATTTTGGTTCGGAACCCTAATAACACATAATTTTAAATTTACAGCAATTATGTAATCCATATTTATAAGAACGCCATCTATGGTAGTGTGAGCATAACGCCATCTAGTTGACACGAACGAAAGAATGATAGCGATTTTGTCAGTCCTCATTGATGTCTTGTTAGTTCCTAATACCACTGATACTAATTATGGCGCTCTAATAGTTAGTATTAGGCGGGTTCCAAGTTTAGTATGGCGATGAGCTCTCTGTTACGCCCAGTATTATATTACTCTATGTTAATAGTAACAGTTTGTGTAGAAACTAACTTCTATAATAATGATGAGATGCGTATCTGAATCTGATATTCCGTAGATTATCTAATACTTTTTTGGACATTAAGGTATCTTGTAGAAAAACTATGAAGCTTAGTTAAGCTACGGTAGTTTACATACATACATATCATCACGCCTCTTTCCCGTCGGGGTAGGCAGAGACCACAGTCCTCCACCTGCTACGATCTTGACATACTTCCCTTGCTTCCTGTACTTTCATCAATCCTTTCATACATGCTCATCGGTTTAGGGTACTTTTAACCTGGCCTTATTCAGAACGTCCTGAATTTGATTCAATTGTGATTTACTTACCTAGATATATTTAGTAAGGTTAAATACAAAATAGTTTAAAAAATATTGTAGAAAATAAGTTAGTAAAGTGAAAAGAAGTTTCAAAAAGTGGTCAACAGTAAATAAATTTATATGTTAGGTATATAACCACTACTACATTTTATGGTAAGATTCGGAAACCTGAAGGGAGTAGTATTTTTTTTTTGTTATAGCATTGATTAACAAAAATATTGTCAAAACATTAATTTAAAACAATTAAAATTGTTTAAATTTTCAAATGACGATATCTAATTACAAATTGAAACAAAACTACTTAATTTATCAAGGTGAAAGTTTTAGTTAGATTTTGTTTTTTTTTTTCTAGAAAAAAGTAAATAAGTAATCATAATCATAATGTTTATTTGCTTTCATATGGTACAAAGATGTTACTAATTCAATACATTCAGAATCACATATGAAGCCCTGTAAGGGCACTGCAAGTTAAAGTACCTTAATTATTTTAACTAAATGAGATCAAAGTACTCTTAAAAAAACTACAAAAAAGAACAAAAGGTTTATAAAACTATAGGAACATATCCGTATTCACATTTCTTATTCTATTCTTTACTTTGAAAAAATTCAGTTAAATTATAAAAACAATTTCTAACTAAGTAACTTCTAAGCTTATGAATAAACACATAATCTTTTTCTTCCTTGACTATATCATTTGGGATTTTATTATATACTTTGATGGCCATTACATAGGGACTAGCATGAAACATTTGGAGTTTTGTTGCTGAAATTTAATTTCGGCAAGTCATTAATGTACAGTTTAAATAATAAGCAACCTAGCACACTTCCTTGTGGGATAGAATTAGTTATCGGTAAAACATCAGATCTTACTTTGTCTACTAAACCTGTATCCGAGTTAAAATTTTCTATTTTTACACACTGCACGCGATTGTTAAGGTATGATTGGAACCATTTATGTGCTATTCCCCGTATACCTATACCGTATAACTTGTTTAACAATATAGAATGTGAAACTATGTCGTACGCCTTGCTTAAATCTAACAGGACTCCAACAGCGTATTTCTTATCGTTTATAGTACCGAGTATTCGTTGAATAATTGAGTAAACTGTAAGAGTTGTAGAACGTTGCTTTCTGAACCCGTTTTGAGAATCATCGATGATATTGTATTTTTCACAGAACGAATTTACACGACTTGCCATAGCAGCTTCAAATATCTTTGAAAAAGTAGATAGCAATGATATAGGGCGGTACTGATTCATATCTGAAGTTTAGGCACGGGTTTGATAACAGCAATTTTTAAAATTTCCGGAAACACTCCTTCAGAAAATGATTGGTTTATAAGCCATGTTAAAGGTTCAGCCAATTCTTTGACACAGTATTTTATTATAAAAGGTGGCAACTCGTCAAAACCGAAACTTTTATTGTTTTTTAGTTTATTTATAATATTAACTGTTTCAAGAATGTCAATTGGTTTTAAATAAATAGAGTTCTCGCGTGGGCTAGTAACATTATTGCCTTGTGTACGCTGTCTGCTGTCTAAGTTATGAGTTTCACCTATCGACGCGAAGTGTTTATTAAACATATCGGCAACCTCAATCGGATTGTCAATAGAAATATTTTTAGCTTGCAAACAAATATTATTTCCTTGCTCATTGTGATTTTATATGTACGTTCTTTTATTATTTGCCAAGCGGTTTTCATGAAATTTATTGCTTTTATTAATTTATGAATATTTTTTAGTTTTTTTGAAAGTTGAACAGTTTTTTTAAATATTTTTTCGTATTGTCTATAGTGCTGTTTTAAAGTTGGATCGTTGGATTGTGATACAAAAATTGTTAATATACGTTTATGATGAGATTTTAATGGCTTTTGTTAGCCACGTCTTGCTAGTCTTGTGGAGTTTCAATTTTATTGTTCTCAAAGGTATAGCGATTTCCAAAGCCTTATTTATAACATCATGAAAAGACTTACAATTTTCATTCGTGGTTTTACTATCTAACAAAATTATTAAATTCCAGTTTATAGTTTGCAATATTTGCTTAAACACATATTGATTTTTATCGTCGAATATTCGTTTTTTTATCAAAACGTGTTTTTTATTTGTTTGCATTGATGACAAAATATCTACTTCCACACCTTTGTGGTCTGAGAGACCATAATTATTCAACGAAATATTAATTATTTTTTTGTCAAAATTTGTAAATAACAGATCTAAACATGTGGCACTATTTTTCGTAATCCTAGTTGGTGCTGAAATATTTTGATGAAAATTAAAAGTTTTAAAGACAGTAAGAAGCTCTTTAGAAAGTTTAGATTTTTTTATCATATCTACATTTAAATCGCCCCCTATAATTATGTTTCTCTTATAATATTTGGAAATCAACAGAGTGAGAAGCTTTTCTAAAGCTCTAAAGAAAATTTTTGGTTCACGTGTACTATTTGGCCAATACAGTGTCACTAGTATAATATTTAGCTTTGGTAGCTCTACTGCACATGTTTCAAATATAAATTCTATCGAAATATCTTTGATATCCTTAAGCTCTACATAGTGATTGTTTTCTCTTAGGAATATACAGACGCCTCCTCCTTCATAATTCTTCCTACAGAAAGAAGCAGCTAGGTCAAAGCCTTCCAGCTGAAGTAAAGCCTTTTTCTTCGAACTGATCCACGTTTCTGTGAAACAAAGTGCTTGCAGGTCTATGTGATCGTCTGCTAATTCTTTAAGCAAATGAATTTTATTTTTAATGCTACGTGTATTTTGGTATATTATTTTAAATTTAGTATCGAAATGTATAATTGCTTCGTTTAAAAACTCTATCTCCAGATTTCCTTTGATGGTTTCCTTCTATCGGATTAGGTACGAAGTTGGTACTAGGATTATTGTTGGCGTGCAGAGGTGGGTTTAGGTTGTTTACTTCTGGCTTGTTCTCTTGGGTTGTATTGCGTTCCTCGTCTTGCAGCTGCTCGCCAATTGTAAAAAGATTTCCGTCAATAAAGAGTTTGTTGCTATGAATTACTGCATGCTTCCCTTTTTGTCTTGCGTCTCTTAAGTGTTCGCGAAGCTTTTTCCTGTTATTTTGTCCATTTTCATTTTTTTTTTATCATCCTTTTACTTATAAGTTCGATCATTAGAGGTCGGCGATTGCCTCTCTTTCCTATGCGAGACAAATCTTCAATATATCCTGATAAGTCAATATTTAAAATATCATAGAATACGTTAATTACACGATCATTCAAAATATGCTCGTCTTCAAAATAAGTTTCGTTAAGGCCATAAAGGACAATTTTCTTGCAATTGCTTTCAGCAGCTAATGGATTTTCAATTTGTTTTTGCAAATATTTTCTTTGAAATCCGTAATTTTCCATATCTCGTATTTCATGTTCTAGTGTGCTTATTATCTTTTTCTAGCTTCTTGATCTTTTCGTTCAATGTGTTAGACTCCTTCAGTAAACTGCTTTGGGATATTGTGAAACCATTAATTTGTTTGTCAAAATCTTGCTTCAGTTTGTTCAATGCGCTTGAAAATTTGTTTTCTATTACGGGTGTTATTTCTGACACAATCGAATTTTTTATTTTTTCTATCAATTCATACTGCATCGATGCGCGAAGATTCTCAAATTTTTTATCCAACATATCACTTAGTTGATCTATTGTTATTTGTGATGAAATCAAAAGGTGGTAATCATTTTTATGTAAATCCAAATTCGTAGGCATGGTGTCGCCCATGATGCTGTGGTCTGACAGAGACCGGTCACTGTCAGCACATGCAGAGGTGTTCAATAGAACAGATTGATAGCTTTGCGCTGGAGTTTTATCACCTTTGGACCGCTTGGTTAAGTTTTGGCATTCTGGACATTGCCAACATATTTCATATTCATGTTCATGGCCTTTGTATTTATCTGACGTTATATTCAAACATTCGTAATGATAAATTCCTTTACAAAGGCTGCATTTTATCCGTTCACTGATGACTACGTGATTTCTACATGCTAGACAATTCATTTTGTATCATTAAATATGCAAGTTATAGTGGCGTTACTGTTTTGTTCTTAGGAGTTGCCCGTCTTTTAAAAATAGTGTGTACTATTCTCTGTGACACGCTAAAAAAGGAGTTCTACCTCTATAGAGAGGTAGAACGATAAATTATCTGTGGCACAGGTTTTAGTTCTTCTATTGATTAGGAGATGGCTCGGACCGGTACAAGTTCTGCTATTCAGTCATAGATGGCGCTAAATCGATATTTGGTCAAGAATGTTTTGAAAATATTTTGTTTATGTAATTAAAAAGAAATGTCCGCTTCGAGTCTCAAACACAGTTAAATATCACTTGAATATCACCAATTACAACTGAACTATCACTTATAGTCTATTTTGTTCGGAAACACGCTTAGAATTGATCAGAAAGTTGATATTTGGTTTTGATGTTTTGAAATTTTCAACATTGTCTGTTAACGTAATTTAAAAGTTTCTTAACATTCAGTCTTTAAACACATTGAGATATCACCTATTATACTAAAAACCGTCACTCCTCGCCTATTTACTTCGTAAACTCACTGAAAATTGCTCAAAACCGGTGGTTTATTTAAGTAGCAAGGACGTAACGCAAAATATTGTTTTCTATTTGAATACACTGTATATTTTCACGAGATAACATTTACGGGCGTTAAACAAATCAGTATGTGTGGCTTTAACTTCATTTTATAGCAAAAGTGATCTCTAACTTTGTCAACAAATAAAAGATTTCGCAAAGGAAACATATTTTTGCCTTCGAATATTTTATTTTATCTTCTTCTGTTAGTGTCATTGGCAATGGTGAATGTATTTTGTCATATTTTATGTACGTCGCGTTGAAGATGGATTAAAAAATTTACTACGCATTCAGGTCCTCTATAAGATACGTACTCGTTAAGTGAACTATCATATGAGCATACAACTGTTGTATGCTCATATGATAGTTTACTAAGCGAACGCTGCCGGCACGTGACACGTAGTAACTATTATCTAATCTGTGACGTGACGATGTATTGGTGACGTACCACTTGCAGTATCAATGCAAGGTTCGCCCTCAGTAGGCTGTAGTAAAGATTCAAAATCTGCATATATTACAAAGGAGATGTCATGCATCCGTTCATAATGTTTGAATTGTATGACTGTCCCTTCATTAGGCAGAATAGTTTTTAAATGTTCGTTGTGCATTATTCTTTTCAGGGAACAATGCTGCCATTAAACACCACAAAAAGCAGAAGTTATCGTTGTTTTGAATATTAATACAGGCACGTTTGTTTTTGATATTTTTCGGTAACTCAATATAACTCGAAGCTCGTAATGGGTTTTTTTGTTCATATTTATTTCGAAACAAATGTTTAATTTTAGTCCGGTTTTCAAACACAAGTTTTTGTTAGCTTATCTTCATTTCACAAAAAATTGCACGTAGGTAATGTTCAAAAATATTACTGAAACCATTCAGTAATCGGGGCTCTCTAAGAATCATGCTACAAATTAGGTATCCAGCAGGTAGGATCAATATCTTAACTTAAAAGAGTAAGAGAAGCAAGAGAAGAGAATTTGAATCAGTGCTTAAAAAGTATGGATTTAATAACTCTTTCTCGCTCGGCGCGCCGTGGCCATCCGCGGCGGCGGCGGCGCGCCGGCGCGGCGCTCATATCTAACACATCGACAGCGCGGGCGCAAGAAGGCAGTGAGTAGTTAGCGAGACAGCAACATACTTCGGAAATATCCATTTTTAAATTCCTTTGCGCGACTCGTAGGCTCTCAAGGAAGTTTATAATTAATATTAAGCTTTAAATTTACTGTTAAGGAAGTTTATCATTAACATTAAGCTTTAAATTTACTAATAAGCAGTGTAGGGCGAAGTCATGATAAAGGGTAGAGTAGGTACACACGCCAGCAAGTAGGTACGTGGTAAAAAACCAGTATAAGTTGTATTAGCACTACGCTGCAAACGCGCGGAACCAGAGGCCCGATCGAAGGTCAAAGCGCACCCACTGACGTTTGGCCGTGTGTACCTATTTTAATAATATTCTACGCATTAAGGATATATTCTATCATTGCAAATTAAGTACGTCTAAACTAAAATTAACTTATAGTAATCTATTTATACCCGGCGTTGAAAACTATGTTAAAAAATTTTCAGGTAATATGAATGAAAAATAAGGGGGAATTTCGTAAAGAACAAAAAAAAAAACTTCTTCTTCTTTTCGGAAAAGTATGTGCCTTCTTTTTCCCCTTAGCTTTCGTCACAAATTTTTTCAAAAGATTGAACTCGGGAGAGTCCCCTTCCCCCCGTAGACGAAGCCACACAACAGCCTTTTCTCAGCGCTTTTTCCCTCTAAGTTGGCTACCTCGCTGTGATTATACAGCCGCAACTCCACCATCAAGTCGCCATACTAAAATACAATTATAATGTCAAAAATTAAATTAAATTCAAATAAATGTTAACAAATGAGAGGGAGTTGAGAAATATGTTAAATAAAACACTCGAAGTCTACTTACGTTTTGTAATAAGTTATTCACTTTACACAGTGTTAAAATGGGTACATTAACACAATACCATACATATGAAGAAGAGTCTTCATAATTTTACACAATACGTGATTACTCCTTTAAAAGTAGAATCTCCCAGTTTGAAGAACAAAATACGACTGCCTGAGCGAGGCTGGCTCGAACGTTCAAGAGACCTCTCCCACCACAATATTACCCTTTCCATAAAACGCTGGGATTGGTCGAAAAGCCGCCGCACTCTGACAGTTCGTACAAAGGAGTCAATACAACAACCATTTATGAACAATATCGTAAAGCTATGAAAGGTTAGTAAACACTGGTGACTTAAATATTATAATATTGGAGATCAGAATATCTGTCATGACAACATAAATAATCATATAAAATTTACACACACAACACTTAAATAATTCAGGCTACCGGGCAGCATGCAGGCGGATCCAGTGGGCCAGCAGGGGAGAATCCCAGCGGTTGGAGACGGTAGACAGGATCGTGTTGCAGCTACCACGCACACGCTCTAGCATGGACGCACTTCGTTTGCGCAAAATCGCATAAAAGTCGTCAGTTCGTGCCTCCGCAAACATTGCCGATGCGCTGCAGAACCTTGGAAGCCGCAGCACGATCCTGAATGCGTTGTTGTATTGAACACGAAGGGCGTCGTATGCTCTCCGCGTGTAGTTGACCCACAGACTACATGTGTATATTGATTGACAGTAGGTTTTAAATAATGTGACTTTCACCTCATCTGTACACTGAGCAAATCTGCGAGCCAACATATTGCAGCGAACAGCCAACGCCCTTTGCTCCCTTTCTAAATCCATGTCATCTTTAAGATCGTCGGTGACCCAATGACCCAGATACTTAAATGCAAAAACTTGTCTAAGAGGAGATCCACATAACAACACTGGTGGCACTTTGGAGTAACATTTGGTGCCAGCCTTAAAGACCATCATCTCACTCTTCTTTGCATTGTATCTGAGCCCGTGGGCCTCCGCGTATCTTTCACATATTGCGACCAGTCGTCTCATTGCCGCTATTGTTGGGCTCAGCAACACCATATCATCAGCATAACAAATATTATTAATGCATACGCCATCTATATGGCATCCGACACCGGTGTTGCTGAGCTCATCAATTAGCTCATTTAGATACAAATTAAAAAGCTTGGGAGATGTTATTCCCCCCTGCCTAACACCACAATCAAGTTTATATTAATCAGACAGTGTTCCTGCCCATCTCACGTGGTTTACCTGATGACTGTACCAGAACCGAAATAGTGCTGTTATCTCGCGAGGTACCCCCGTTGCATCCAACTTGCCCCACAGTGCATCATAAGACACGAGATCAAACGCCTTTGACAGGTCTAAGTAGCACGCGTAAATTGGTGTTTGTCTAGTAGTATAGTACGAGACAGTCTGCTTGAGCGTCAGGATTGCACTCTCAGTAGATAGGTTTTGCTTAAAGCCGAACTGAGCATCATGCAACTTTAGGTATTTATCAAGCTGACGGTCAAGCAGTCTGTCCAGCACTTTAGCAATTATTGTGGCAAGTGATATCGGCCTATAGTTGGATACATCTGAGCTGTCACCAGTTTTGTCTTTGACGATTGGAGTAACGATAGTTTTCATCATTTCAGGAGGAAGGTAGGAATGACCAATACAGAGATTAAATAACAAAAATAAAACTATGATGGACAAACCCGTATTCGGCTCGGTATGGGATGTTAGCTATAATTTTTAAAAGTCTATTTAAGTTACCTAATTTTCTTTTATATTTTCTCATCACAATGCATAATTATTATTAGAAAACCTGTAAAAAAGATAGAAAAACTAGGATCATGTGTGAGTCGGAAGACAAAAGATCAAAACAATACCAAGTTGAAAGTAACATGACACTTGTAAAGGTTCTCAATATTATCTATCTAAATATTACTTTCAGACTTCAAAAAAATTCAGAAAATGAGGACTAGATGCAATAATAATGGTTACAGACTTTTTAACCTAATATTCAGACGTTTGATCTCAGTTATCCATAAGTGCACTTCTTAAATGAAAAAAATCTGGATAGGTTATAATTTTGATACAAATAGTTGGTGATTCGATGTTGGGAAATAAAAACATTATAATATTTAAATATATTAATTATTAAGTTCAACATTAGGGTTATCATTAACATTATCTTATTAATCTAGAGTATTTTAGTGTGCTATTGTCTGGATCTGGAGACGGCTTATCAAATTTGCTTCTGTGCGGAGTTGGCCACCACGTAGTATCTCCAAACCAATAGAAACAATTCATAGCCAAAAGTCTTTCACTTGTTATAACCCTTCGGATTCGTTCACTCCTTCGCAGTTTCTGTTTCTACGAATAAAAATAATTTTAAGCATTAAGTAATAAACAAATATTTTAATCACTACAAAAAATAAAAATATTTAACTTACTCGATATTCTTCATATCTTTCTTTTATCGCTTTCACTTGTGCTCTTGTTTGCACCATTTCGGTCTGAACACACGCAAACTGAGCGAGTTCTCTATATGAAATAAAAGTGTTCTGCTTTTTAGTAATTATATATTAAGGTTGGATTATCAGTAGGTATGAAAAAGTTGCGATTTCGAAATGTCCTATTTGACAAACCATAGTAGGTAATTCAAGCTCAAAAGACCTCTGACATGACACATATAACAGTTACTTCCGAAGCGAAGCACGAAACTTAATGTAGGTACGCTACAAAACAGGAATGTGGCCCAATTGTATAGCGCACCATACGTTTCACCCGCACTTGTTAGAATTTTAAGGATAGAGACATGTGCAGTTACAAATAAAAGCTTTTTAATATGAGTTTTCTATTAAAGGAATACTAGGTCTTGAGTTATTTACCTATTGTACTCTAAAATACGAGAATACAGCCAAGCTGTCTTGTACTACCTACCTAAATTAACCACGCCTTTTCGTGGATTATAGCTACATATGAAGGGAATTTTAGAACAAATGATAAACGAAATAAATGGTAGTTATAAATGTACTTGATTATTCAAAGAAACAGCAGTAAAACAGTTTCTAATCCAAACAGAGTTGAAAATACAGTTATCTACATTTAAAGACAAGAAAATAACACGTTTACAATGAGATTTACTTATATTACAACAACATATTTTAAATTTTAAAGAAAATTACTTAACTCAGGACTAGGGATCCTTCCAGTTTCGCCGACACTAAGATAAGAGATATTTAATGCTTTGAAGGAGCCTTTTATAACACAATATGGTATGAAACTATAAACAGGTAATGAGCAATACAATTCAGAAAACAGAGAGAGTGATATTAGTCGCACATCAGCCAATAGTAATCGTTCAAATTACATTAGCCAATGAGCTACATTGAACAGCATCAAAATCACTACTTTTACATACAATTTGATATATTTTACTATATAAATCGACAACAATATCAATACAATATTTTGAACATATTATAAACCTTGCAATGCATATCATTTTTATGATTCTACTTCATACAATAAATAGTCTAGTTAATAACATTCTACAACTTCCGTAGGTAAACAGATCAAATCATTGCTATTAAAATAAAACTAGTTCCTTCTAACTATCTATTATCTCTGAAATACAATTTAGCTATTTAGCAATATTTTTAGACATATTTTCAGGTATTATAATCTATCACGGCCATACTGACAGTACTTCGTCCCCGAAGTACTATTAGGACATATATCAAGTAGGTGTACATATTTATAACTTTAGAAATACTTTAAACAAATGAAATAGTGATAATTATACAAAATACAATTTAACACAGACACAATAAATTTACTACTAAGTTTAATTTGAAATTCCTGCTTACATTGAAATAATAATGATGAAACCATTACAGAATTCTTTAAAGATTTTGTTAAAAATCTGCTTGCTGCATTTTAGCCTCGTTCAGTTGCTATCATTGAGATATAGGCTTAAAACAAACTAGTATCGAGCAGAAAAGTGGTAGTAAAAAGGGTTAATGCCAGATACATAGACATGCCAACCATATTCACCAACCGAAATAATTGGCACCAAGTATCTTATCTAGCAGTACTTTCCTTCACAAAATAAATTTGTAGATTCGATGGGTAATGCCAGACACCTAGTCATGCCAGTCACATTTACCCGCTGCATGTGAGATAACTGACATCAAGTGTTTGGCCGACCAGCGGTTACCCTTTACAAAGAATGAATTACCAGATACATAGACATGTCGATCACATTCACCCGCTGCCAGTGAGATCGATCGACACCATGTATAAGGTCGGCCAGCGCATTTCCAGTACATGAAACAATGTCAACAATTTATAACAAATGCATAAAATAATACCTACTTTTATACAATTTTTTTTGTCTATTTCATTCATCATAGTATTTTTTCCACAATCCGTTCGGCCAATCTGAATCTCAAAGCTCACAAAAGTAAGTTGATATTTGCAATAAAAATAAACTTTATCAAACAAAATTTTGCTATAAGAAAAAGATTAAACAATAATATTTTAAATATTTCCACAAAAGAAATTTCATTAGATATGATTTCCGCCTATGTGTTTGTCGTTTAATTATGATTTAACTGTAAATATTATGTGCGCTAAAGAGTATGAACAATACATTTCTATTGACCTCTAAATGTACACATTATAAACTTAACACCTCAATAGTTTAAAATAGTATCAATTAGTACTTTTTGCGAAAGCGATCATAAATTCATAGTTCATTTATTGCCAGAAACGAAACAGGTACAAAAGGTGTTTAAAATTTTTACTGTGTCAGCATGCAATACATACATACATCAGTGTTCAAATAGATTAGGTATGTCACATACATCAGTATTCTAATTAGATTAGGTATGTCACAAAATTACTAAATATAAAATCTAAATTATGTCCAAACAGAAAGTATTAAATAATAGTCACAAAATAGTATTATTTAGGTCATCATCAATTTAAAGGCATTTTAATAATAGTAACATCAGCAAAACATGTAAATTTGTTCTGAATTTGCGCAATGGTAGATTCTTTATAGAGTCAGGTAAATTATATAATTTTGGAGCCATTACCACTAAATTACTAAAGAACACCAAGTTCGGGTGCCGAGGTCGTCTCGGATGCCTAGTCTTTATTTGGCTTTTTTAAAATAGGGAACACAAGTTTATCTTTGTCTTATGCCACACATGGCTTTTACACATTTTTTTTGCGTTTTAAATAATAGTAAAATGTGGACCTCGGCCACGTTTCTCCAGTGCAATATACCATAACTAAAATTGGGAACCACATACGCATTATATGCACAATGTGCAGTTTATTTGAGATGGTGTTTTTGTGATTATTTGTGATTATGTGATCACATATTGAAAATGAAATTTTCTTTATTAAAATTATATGTTGAAAGATACAGTCACAAAAAAAATATTAATTTTGTATTGAAAATATCAATTTTGTATTAATATTTTCAATGTGTGATCTCCAACCCAAGGGTTACACCTAGGAATTTAATTTCATTTACACTTTCCATTATAATTTAGCATTACATTCATTAGCTCAGTTACGGATGCAGAACCTAGTTATGTCTCCAGTCTCTTCACAAGCTAAATTTTTTGCTAGTGTTAGGCATATTTTAATTATTATACCATCTATTAATTAGTGTTTTCTTTTACAATTGCATGTAAACCAATATATGTATATTGTTATTTCCAAGAGAAAAATTAATTAATTAATATTATTATTATTAAAAACTTACTCGTAATTTTAATGCATTTAGAAAGAAATATTGCTGAACATGCAATTTATTAAAGTAACCACTAAAATATACAACATCAACACAATCAATCAAAAGTAAACGGCTCAAAGCGCTTTGTATAAGTAATATAACATTCCAATTAGGTTATTTCATGTCCATGTCAAAAATAAAAAAAAGACACCTGTTATGCCTCTTAATAATCTCTTAATAGGAGTAACAATATCTTCCGGCAGATAATGTATGTTTTCTTTATAATATCATAATTTTGTAAATCCTCCAGAACACTGAATTTTTATACTCAGGTCAGTTTGCCTCTTACTATAATGTTTGCATTTTCTCACTTCATCTACTGTACCTTACACATTTCATAATGTTCACCAAAATGAGAGTTTTCTCTTTGCAATCGAAATAGTACTTACTTACCATACTTTTAAAAAACTAGATAAACTTTAATTTAATTTTAAAGTTAATAAAATATTATTAAACGATCTTGATGTCTACTGAATGTATATTAAAGGCAGAACTATAAACATATTTGAACAATTTGACGTTAAAACGTATTCTTGTTGATATTTTGTAATACTGATCAAGGGAAAGAAAAGCAAATTTGGTCTATTAGCCAGGATTGTTTAGTAAAAATTAATTGGCATCATAAGTCCTTTAGATGAGCAGTATCATCAAAACTACAAATAATTTATTATTTTCGAGTTGGGTAGGTATTTGCTAAAATTAACACCAGTTCCATACCAGTTCGTTGTTTATAAAAGAAAAAAAAATCTCGAAAGTCGGTAGTACTAAAAAAAAATTTCAACAAAAACAGTGGTTACATTTTAGGGTTCCGTAATTCAAAAGAAAAATAAACTGGACTCATAAAGGATCGCTTTGTCCTCGGTCAGTCAATCATTGTTCTCACAGATTGAGAGAGGTAAACTTATATTATATATTTACAAAGTTCAAAGGAAACTTCCAAGTCATTTCGTTTTCTATTTTCACGTCAACACAATCAAAAGATACGGGCACAATCAAACTAAAACCTGTAGGGTAATTTCCATTGACCCAGAATCATGAAAGGCAAGAAAAACTAGCAGCATAAATATCGAAAATTATTCAAATGTTGGAAATGTTCTTACAACCAAATTTAATCAATTTTCAGTAGGCTAACTCTTATTTCAAGTACATGGTAGTGGCCATGGAACCCTTATTGCGTTAGTCCTACTCACACTTTTAAGGTCGCACGGTTGTTCACATTAGATTTAATAAATGACGGTATAATATATTTTTTAAGTATTCATCGATAAAAAGGTTAATTAACTAATATCGATGCGGAAAAATGTAAATTCATAAAAGTTGGTCGCAAACTGAGCAAAATACAGTGTTGTGAGGTCTTTAGGCTAATTGTGAAAAGACAACCACACTTTAGTTCTCGTAAAATAACTAATAGTCTAATCTACCCACCGAACATTTTCGGTTTTCGGGTAGTGAGAGGGTAATTTTGTGTGAACTAGTGTCGAACACATTTATTGAATATATGTGTATTTTATTGAATAAACTAACCCAGTTTTATCGGTTTCTTACGTTACTATTAATTTCAACAAAAATGAAATGCGAAAACAGGACCCGCCATTGTGACTGATGTTTTGTAGCCCAAATTTTGAATGTTGAAATGACACGCAAACTAGATTCAAAGAAACGTAAGTAAACATGTACATATACCAGATTTTGTAGTAGGTCGGTTTTTGATCTTAAATTACTACTCCCACGATAAGATGATGGTGATAGAAAAACAAAGATTTTATGTAGGTACACTGTGATATAACCGAATAAACTTCGGTTTCTTCACAAGTTTTTGACTAGATCAAATAGATCAAATGTAGGTCGTTAAAAATTTTTTTATCATTAGGTTATTTTATCAACTAACACAGTCAAAATTTTATTTTATTTATTTTAAAATGACGGCTAAGATACGTTTCATATTTGAAAGACCACTTTTTAGCTATTTGAGCTTGCATAAATGTAAGGTAAGAACGCTGAATATTGTGTTGAATCAGAAAATTTTGGTATACGAAGTATTTCTTACTCCTAGATATATATACAGTTTTAAATTACCAGGTTTTTTTTTCTAGAAACAAACTGAAGTTAAGCAGGCCCTGCTGGGGCCTTACCTGTCTTGGGAACAATAGCGATGCTACTCCAAATGATTTTCTGATGTGCCACGAAGCCACGATGCAAGGAACCCACGATTTACGTGGAGCAGTAGTTACTCGGAGCAGCAGTTGCTTGTAGTTGGATCATCTTTCCCCGGGCTGGACGTCAGGCGCAGCATCGTTGGTCGCTTTGAAGGGGTTCGCAAAACAAGGCAGCCGCATACATCCTGGAATTTTTTACAGAAAAATATTAGAACTGTAGTGCTGGGCAGGATCGCACTTCTGATGTTAGAATTTTAAGGATAGAGACATGTGCAGTTACAAATAAAAGCTTTTTAATATGAGTTTTCTATTAAAGGAATACTAGGTCTTGAGTTATTTACCTATTGTACTCTAAAATACGAGAATACAGCCAAGCTGTCTTGTACTACCTACCTAAATTAACCACGCCTTTTCTTGGATTATAGCTACATATGAAGGGAATTTTAGAACAAATGATAAACGAAATAAATGGTAGTTATAAATGTACTTGATTATTCAAAGAAACAGCAGTAAAACAGTTTCTAATCCAAACAGAGTTGAAAATACAGTTATCTACATTTAAAGACAAGAAAATAACACGTTTACAATGAGATTTACTTATATTACAACAACATATTTTAAATTTTAAAGAAAATTACTTAACTCAGGACTAGGGATCCTTCCAGTTTCGCCGACACTAAGATAAGAGATATTTAATGCTTTGAAGGAGCCTTTTATAACACAATATGGTATGAAACTATAAACAGGTAATGAGCAATACAATTCAGAAAACAGAGAGAGTGATATTAGTCGCACATCAGCCAATAGTAATCGTTCAAATTACATTAGCCAATGAGCTACATTGAACAGCATCAAAATCACTACTTTTACATACAATTTGATATATTTTACTATATAAATCGACAACAATATCAATACAATATTTTGAACATATTATAAACCTTGCAATGCATATCATTTTTATGATTCTACTTCATACAATAAATAGTCTAGTTAATAACATTCTACAACTTCCGTAGGTAAACAGATCAAATCATTGCTATTAAAATAAAACTAGTTCCTTCTAACTATCTATTATCTCTGAAATACAATTTAGCTATTTAGCAATATTTTTAGACATATTTTCAGGTATTATAATCTATCACACTCCTATTGTGTACTATACTTATTTAAGGGCGGTTGGTGATTAATGTGGTTTGGAAGGCAAAACTCAGCATTATATTAAATCAGCCGGTTCCGCAGTGGAGAACTGAGAAATTATGGACTGCGGAGTGCGGATTATTATAAGATCAGTAAGGATGAGCTGGTGCTGTTTGACTGCGAAACGGAGTATCAGAAAAGTCTTGTACAATCGAACTATACTAAAGGTACATACAGTTTCCTTTTAAGAATTTCGGGTCATATATCAGCTTCAGAGTAACACAGTCATATGATCTATCCCATAAAAGGTTGGGTAAAGGTGTGGTCACATTGACATCACCACTAATCTTTATTGTAGCCTTAATTAATAGGATTACTACAGGTGAGAATTCAATGTCACAATTTATAAAGATTAAATTATAACCTAGCGGGATAGATTTTGAAACTGGCACCACACCCTATCAATATTCAAGTATAAATACGCTTGGCACAAAGTTTTTCTTCACATTTGCTCGCGACTAATTATCGTACAAAGTTCTCTTTTATTTGAGTGCTTGACATTTCTTCAGTACAGTGAGTATGTATGTACGTACTTCTTTTAATACATTTTATTAGTCAATCCTTTTAAAATTTTTTATTTGTCAGTTGAATTATTTATGTTAAGTGTATAATTATCTGTTACTAAAACATAATCATTTTACATTACAGGTCTTCTACAAACCCTTTCGAGTCGGACATTGAGCAACCTTCGACGTCAAAGAAGAAGACAAAACCTAGCTCAAGCAAGGTGTCCACACCAAAATCAAAACCGAAGAGTAGCTCTAAAAAACCTTCTGCTGCGAGCCTATTTGATAGCGACTCCGACTGCGAAGCTCCGGTCCAACCATCGACTCGCAAGATAAAGCGTCCTCGTGTTGCATATTCAGACGTGAGTTATTTTTTACTGTAATTATTTTTATTGCTCTACATTAAATGTTTGTATGGTAAAATGCACGGTAAAATTTTCATTAATGAAGTTTAAGGGCATCCGTTTACATATAGTAAAAAAAAAATTAAGACTTATGTCAGGACAGTCTTTCTCACTGATGATTGCGTTTAAATCCTTGACCAATCTAAGTACCTTCTTTTATATTACCAGTATGATCAATAAGTGATTTGTGTCATTTTTTAATTTCAGGATGAAGATGAGCAGTGTAATGTAGAACCAGTCCGTGCAGCACCTTTGCGAAGCTTTTTGTCACGGCGCACCGCCGATGGTCACATCGTGCAGCGAGACCTCACTAAGCGCGGCGAGTACTACATTGAGTGTCGCCTGTATTCCACTCAAGACATAGAACCTCCTAACGTCATTGATCCTCTTCAGCGCTGGAAAGCTGCAAGTGTGACATATAAATGCGCATTTAATCGCACCGGTCCTACGTTTAGAGCTATAACGGACTTGATAGCAGCTGCTAAAGAAGAGCTGAGGAATGTTCAGGCAGTAACTTACCCTTCTAGTGAGGTTTAAAGAAACCATTACTTTCTTATTTCACTTTTGCTTATTTTGTTATTTAATCGCATTTACTCGCATTTAGCTTTTTCTTTCATATTTATCTAGGTACTGAAAGTGTTCATCTTATGTTTCGTGACTTTGTGTAACTTGTATTATGTACCTTTTAAATTGTGCCTTATTGTATAAGTAAATTAAAATGATGATTATTAGGTACTAATATTGTTTTCTTCCTTCTTATAGGGACTCGGAAGAGTCTTGAAATTTTAAACATTAAAAAGTCAAATTCAAGTTATTATCCAGAATAAATTTAAAAAAATCTGAGTTAAATACAGAAACATGATTTACTGTGAAACCTGTAACGTTAACGTTTTGAGCTTTTCAACGCATATAAGGTCAAATATACATAAGTCTAATTCTCTACTCCGCACACAGTTTCATAACGTTTATTTAATATCTACTGCTTTTAAAAATCGAATAGCAAGTTACAAAATAATTTCCAATGACATTTATGGCACCACGGAATTATTTATGCATAACTTATATAACGATGTTTCCAAACTTATAAATATTTCACTAAAACAACATACATCAGTAAAAGTAAATCTTGAACTCTTTGCAGAGTACATTTTGCCTAAAAATAATGAAAAATCTTTAAAATCTTTTAACACAAAGTATGAGGTCGTGGTAAAAAATACCGATATACGTTTTTTGTACAACAATTTCGCTGAAATACTTTTATCAAAATGTTCTGAGTTCGAACTTTCAGAGTCCGGTTGGACGCTAGAATCTATTAGTCATTTAGAACTAAATATTTTAAAGTACAATCCTCTTCGAGTTGGTTCGTATATACCGTTACCTACATATGTAAAAAATACTAAGGCTTGTATAAACATAAAGAATACAGATGAACATTGTTTTCTATGGAGTATTATGGCAAAATTATATCCCGCCGAAAATAATCCATGTCGAGTATCATCTTATCCCCATTATTCAAATAAGCTGGACATTTCTAATATGTCATTCCCACCCGATGTTAATGACATTTAACGTTTTGAAACTAACAACCAGAACATAAGCGTTAATGTGTATGGACTAACAAAAAAAGGTAACGTTACAGGTCCCTTGTATAAAAGTGAATGTCGCAAACCTAATCATGTGAACTTGTTATACTTTTCAAAGTATAGAAAGAATCATTTTTGTCTAATTAAAGACTTTGACAGGCTTGTACATAAACAGTTAACAAAACATGTCTAAAATATACCTTTGCGATGAATGTTTTATTTACTTTAGCTCAAAAGATAAATTAAATAATCATAACTGTGCTAGAATGCAAACTATTTTACCTGAAAAGAATAGTCAACTTTATTTTTCAAACTATGAAAGAACTGTCAGAATACCTATCGTTATATATGGTGATTTTGAAAGTCTACTACGTGAATATTCTGATACCAGCAAGTCTTCTCATGTAGAAAATATTCAGATTCACAAAGCTACATGTTTTGCATATTATATTTGTTGTGAATCAAATCCAGAACTAAACAATCTAGTTTCCTATCGAGGCCCCCACTGTTCAAAAAAATTTGTTGAATGTATTAGTAATGATGTAGCAAAGCTTTATAACATTTTATCTGAAAGTAAGCCGATGTTAAAACTCACAGATCGGGAAGAGGAATATTTCAAAAATAGTACACATTGTCATATTTGCAAGAGTCGATTTCGTCCTAGTGATGTAAAAGTAATAGATCATAATCATTTTACTGGAAAATACAATGGGCCTGCTCACAACATATGCAATTTAAATGCTAAAGTTTGTCCTTTTATCCCGATAATATTTCATAATCTTTCAGGATATGATTCTCTTTTATTTATTAAAGAGCTTGCAGCTATTTGCGGCAGGGTAAATCTTTTGCCAAAAAACAAAGAGAAATATATATCATTTACAAAATACATACCTCTCGATCGAAAAAATGTAGCTCAGTTAAAGTTTATTGACTCTTTCAACTTTTTAAATTCAAGTTTGGAAAACTTGGTTAAGACTATGAAGCCTGATGATTTTCAAAATTTAAAATCTTTCTTTACTAATTCACATCTATTCGAACTTGTTTGTAAAAAAGGTGTGTATTGTTATGATTACATAGATTCATGGCAAAAATATGATGAGACCAAGTTACCAGAGCCTGCAAAGTTTTTTAACAAGCTTAATGATGAATTCATATCTAAAGAAGATTATGAACATGCACTGAACGTCTGGAATACTTTCAATATTTCAAATTTAGGTGAATATACAGACATGTATTTGAAGTGCGATGTATTACTTCTCTGTGATGTATTTGAAAAGTTTAGGCGAATGAGTTTAAACTATTACGGTCTCGATCCTGCTCACTACGTCTCATCTCCTGCACTTAGCTGGGATGCTATGTTGTTATACACAAAAGTCAGGTTAGACCATTTATCAGATATTGAAATGTATCAAATGATTGAAAAGGGTATAAGAGGTGGTCTTGCTCAATGTGCTTTGAGATACGCGAAAGCAAATAACAAATATCTTCATGATTACAAAAAAGACGAACCTGACAGCTATTTAGTTTATTTAGACTGTGTTAATTTATATGGTTATGCGATGATGAAAAGGCTACCTACTGGAAATTTCAAATTCTTCGATGAAAATGAAATATTTAATTTTGATGTCATGTCTATCGCTTCGAACTCAGACACAGGCTACATTCTAGAAGTCGATCTTTGTTATCCTCCAGAAATACATGATGATCATTCAGATTTACCTTTTGCTGCTGAGAAAATAATTCCCAGTTGCAGCAAAAGTTCAAAATTGATAGCTAATCTTTATAATAAACAGAAATTTGTTATTCATTATATTCACTTGAAAGAGTGTTTGCAATGGACTACTCTTGACTAAAGTTCATAGAATCATTTCTTTTGATCAGAGCAATTTTTTGAAGTCATACATTTCTTTGAATACATCTCTCAGACAAAGTGCTGACTCTGAGTTTGAGAAAGATTTTTTCAAAAAGCAAAATAACTCTATTTTTGGTAAAACCATAGAAAATAAAAGAAAACAAGTAGATGTTAAGTTAGTGAATGTATGGAGAGATGGATCAAATCAAACAAATAAACTTGTTGGAGCTGAGAAATATATATGCGCCCCAAATTTTAAAAAAAATTCTGTCATATCAGAATCTTTAGTAGCAATTCAAATGCATCAAACTAAAGTGATTCTTGATCGACCGATATACATTGGTTTTTTTATTTTAGAACTTGCTAAAACTCATTTATATCGATTTCATTATACAGTAATGAAACGTGTGTACAAAAATAATATTCGCCTATGTTACACTGATACTGACAGCCTTTTGTATCACATACACACTAAAGATTTCTATTCAGATTTAAAGAAAAACATTCAATTTTTTGATACTAGTAATTTTGGCGATAATAATTTGCATAATATGCCGAATATGAATGAAAAAATGCCCGGTTACTTCAAAGATGAAATGGGTGGCAAAATTGTTACTGAGTATGTTGGCCTAAGAGCTAAGCTCTATTGCATTGATACACAAAACAGTGTTTCAGTCAAGAAAGCTAAAGGTGTGAAAAGACACATTACTAATAAGCTTGATATTAAAAAGTATAAAAAAGCATTACTGAATAATGAAAGTTTTAGAGATAATATGTGTACATTTAGATCAAATAAACATAACGTGTTTACACAAAAGATCAATAAGCTAATTCTCTGTGGAAACGATGACAAACGAGTAGTACTGGAAAACAAAATTGATTCCTTGCCATGGGGTCACTATAATTGTGGTTAACTTTGAAAGTATGTTTTAATACTTTAGGTACCTACTTTGAATATACTTAAAGATTTATGGTATGTTTAAATATTGTAGTCATTTAAGTTTCTAGATTTAAGTTTATATGTGATTATTAATAAATATTATATTCTGAATTTCTGAGTTTTTCTGTCAAGCAAATTAAATATTATTATTTTAAAATTTACCCCTTACCTTCCAAATGCAGAAGATAAATATTCTGGTTTTAATTGAAACAAGTTTTGGTTTTTTTCGGTAATTTATTAATTATTACAAAATAAAAATAATTATAGACGTGACAATTACAATATAGACGTTGTAAGAGTCTGAGATTAAATCTAGGATCTTATATCATCACACAATCTTTTAATAATTTGTTCAACTAAATTTTGTGTTGAATTCAATAATTCATCATGCTCACTTTCCACCACATATTGAACTGAAACATCATCAGATTCAGTACCAGCTATCAAATTAGAAATGCTTATATTTATCAAACGTTTTCCTTTTTTAGTTTTTTTGGTAACATGTGAACTAAACACATCTGTGTATTTACTGCATTTCCTTTTAACCACCTTTTTCTTAGATTCTTGCTCATGGCATTCTTTTTGAGGAGTTTGAGCAGTAGATGCTGGATTCAATAAACTTTCTTGATATCTTAAGTAACCATCTATGTCTTGAGACAAATAATAAGGATCGTTAAGTTTCTCATCATCCCGAGGCTGAGAGTAAAAATGGAGAGTCGGACAAAACGGATCTTTCATTTGCTTCTCAAGCGGTTGTGAATTTGGCGCACTCTGTAAAATGGAGATAAAAAAATAATAAAGGAATGAAAAGATTAAAATTTAGATTAATTGATTGTCACTCAAAATCACTTACCATTGTATTAAATTGAAGAAATAAAAAACAACTTGTCTCCTCAAAGATCTGTATCAAAACTGAGATTTAGCGTGTAAAGTGAAGCTTTATATTTCACAAAGAGAACAAGCATGACTAACAACTGTCCTTGACTTCATGAAACAGTCATATTCCTTCTTTGTTACAAGAGCCTCAACTATGTATTCCAAATAAAGATAGTTACATAGTCAGTTTACAAACATTTTTAATAGGAGACATACCTAACTTCTACACTACACAACATTATACCTGATACTCTATCTATATAAATTAAAAGAAAGAAAATATATTTAATAATAAACATTATCTAATGTTCACCAATTGTTAAGATGAAGTTGATAAAACAACCCGTATCCCTAGAAATTAATTTGATTAATGTAGAAAACCATTTGCAGAAAAGACGTCATAGTCCACTGCTTCCTGACATAGTTCGTTCTATTATTTGTGGTCCTTCAAACTGTGGGAAAACAAACATAATATGTTAACTTTACTATTACATGAAAATGGTTTGAAATTCAAGAATATTTATCTTTACTCAAAAACATTATTTCAGCCTAAGTACAGATTCCTAAATGAAATCTTAAAACGTGTTTCAGCAGTAAAGTTTTTTATGTTTAAAGATGGGAAAGATGTTATTTCTCCTTGTGATGCTTTAGAAAATTCGATATTTATTTTCGATGATGTTACCTGCGAAAGTCAGAGTAACATTCGAAATTATTTTTCAATGGGTAGACATAAGCTAATTGATTGCTTCTATCTCTCTCAGACTTATTCTAAAATACCGAAACAATTAATACGGGACAACGTGAACTTATTGATTCTGTTTAAACAAGATGATGTCAACTTAAAACATATATACCATGAGCATGTCAATTCAGACATGAGTTAGTCTGATTTCAAAAAACTTTGCAATAACAACTGGAAAGAATTTTATTCATGTCTGATAATAAATAAAGACTGTGAATTAAATAAAGGCAGATACAGAAAGGCATTTGATGTTTTTGTCCATTTCGATTAATATAAAGTCAGTATAAAAGAGCAATGAGAAAAAAAGTTAAGCCAGTTTAATTTATGATTCGTAATTTGTTAGATGTGCTATCTATTTACATCTGAAAATGGTAAATAATATAAAGGAACAGCTGGTTCAATCAGTGCGAAACATTAAAAACAAAGTAAAAAAAATACGTGAAAAAGAAGACGATTTAGAAATAAAACGACAAAAAATATTTAAGTCAATTTCTGACCCTTTGAACGCATTAGTGGCTGCAAAAGAAACGCAACATGAAAACAATTTAGGGAATGATAGTTACACTAGAAATGATTCAAATTCTACATTTCAAAGTTTCAGTAGTGAAGATAGTGATGTTGAGTCTGTGATCACTGTTAAATCTGAGCCTAGCCCTTCTGCATCAGTTCCTTTATCTGTAACTCCTGTTCGCCAGAACCAAACAAGACGCGAAATTAAAGAATATAACAACTTAAACATACCATTCGGGGTACGTCATGAAAAGAACAAGCTAATGATAGGAAATTCATTCGTTCATTCATCCTCTTTACATGACCAAACCATCTCAGCATCCCTTTCTCGATTTTGGTCACTACGTCTTCTTTTACGCCACACCGTTCTCTTATCACACTATTTCTAATCCTGTCACTCAATTTAACACCAATCATACTCCTTAGCGCTCTCATTTCCACTGCATTAATTCTACTTTCATGCTTCTTCTGCCATACCCAGCTTTCACTGCCATACATCAGTGTTGGTACCAAAACTCCCCCATGAACAGCCAAACGAGCCTTGTGAGACACCTTCTGACTCCTCATAAAGGCGTGCAGGGCACCATTCACCATGTTTCCAGCATTCACTCTTCTTTCAATATCACTTTCACACTTTCCATCTCTCGTAAACTTTGAGCCCACCTCGATATGTTATATTTAGTTTACAAACTGACAAAAAGAATAAGAAAACAGAAGATTGTTCAATTTTCGATCACTGCAATGTAACTAAGGTAACACTATTTTTGAATTCATCATGTTACCCTTATGACTCTTTAAATTTGAAATTTGATGATAATAAATACAGTATATTATACGAAATGTATGCGAGATTCCGTCAGTCATATAACAACCTTCCAATTGACCCGTTGCTGGATTTTAAACAGTTTAAAGAAAAAGCCCCCTTGTTTATAATTGATTGTTCAAGACAAAACGAAAATTTGAAAACCGGACCCGTTGATGTACGTTTAGAAATTGAAACATCAGCAGATATTCCAAGTAACACTAGTGCTTATTGTTTGATTATAAACGATCGTCTTATTGATTATAAGCCTCTTAGTAATATTGTGCGAAAGTTAACATAACCGAACCTGTTTATATTCACTTAGAAATTGAAAGTTCGAGGATATCCTGACAATACCAGCCTCTTAGTATTTAAGTACTAAAACTAACATGCAATCAAAAGCCATTGTGGACGTACAAGGATTTAAAACCGATGATAACAAATTTATTCTTAAAGAAATAGCAATTTTGTGTGATGATCAACTACAAGTTTTTCTGGTTCAACCTCCTTTCTCATTTTATAATCTTTCCACTACTGAGAGAAAACAAGTAAACTGGATACAAAGGAACAGAAAAATATACTGGAATGATGGTTTTATACCATATGAAAAATTATCTTTGTATGTTGACGAATTTTTGATTAAAAAAACTATTTATTGTAAAGGTCTTGAAAAAATGCAGTGGATAAAGGATATTTTTTTAACAGATAATATAATTAATTTAGAAGACATGAACTGTCCTAGTTTATTAAGTTTATATGAGGAGTATCGATTTTCTAATAATGTTTATAATTGTATTTATCATCCAACAATATGTGCTTTAAAAAATGTAACTTGCTTGAAAAAATGGTGTATAGATGATAAAATATTTTAATTAAGTAAAAAATCTGACTTTTATTTATATGACTGCCTTCACAAACAAATCGTTCAACACAAAATATTTATAGGTTAGATAATATCAAGATAATTTTAATTAAGGATTGTGAAGTTTTATGTGACAAAATAGAGATGGATAGTCGCTCGAAAAAATATTAATAAATTATCGTTTCGATATTTCATAAGTACAGATGTTAATCGACAAAGAATATTGTACGCAATGAGCATAATTTACTAAACTAAGCCTACGTCCTGGTTAGGTTTACAACCTATTTAATATAAAAAGGATCGAATCGATGCAGATCAGTAGTAGCAATGGATACCAACTGTTTAACAGCATCAGCCGGTATCAACAATCAACAGGACAAAAGATGCAGATAGTAAATAACGGATCAGTTATAATTCTCTGCAGGGGTGGTATTGGGGTGTCCTGGATCACGCAGCAAGAGAAGCGAGCGATGTGATCCAGAAGCCCCAATAACACCCTACTATTACGCAAAATCAGCAGTCTTCATGGGACTGGGAACTATATCCAGTCAAAGTCCACGTGGACCAACGTTTTTAATTTTTCACGGTGGTTTAATCATCAAGTGAAAGCGATTGCGTTTTCAGTGTTTCAGAAGGCATTTTGAAATTTTAACAATAATCGTGCGGTTTAGTTTTTCCAAACGTTTGAATTATTTATTTCTGTGTATTATTATATATTATCTTTTATTCATTATAAAAGAAACAATATTTTTTTTGTATTGCTAACTTTGTAAAGCATTATTTGTAGAGTATCATCAAATTTTCATAACATTAATATTTTATTAAAAGATTGGGATCTTTTTGGTATTTTCAAGATGAAAACGCTGTACGTTTATGACGAGTACACGTACTGGACAATATTTCATAGCTGAGCGGTTGACCGAGTATTACAGGCGCTGCTGCCGTAGAGTGCTCTAGGCACGCATCAATGGCTTATTTGTTTAGGTTGGGGATCCAATTTTGGTTAAGTTTTGAACCCTTTTTCATTTATATGCAAGGATTTATTCTGGATCCAGTCCTGGATATTAAGGAAGCCAGCATAAGTAGCATATTTAACTAGAATTTGTGGCCAGTTAAGTATACGCTTAATCGGGGAACCAGTCCTGAATTATATGCAATGATTTATCCCGGATCCAGTCCTTGGCATCCAGGAACCCGGCACAAGTAGCATATTAATCCAGGGAGCCCCAACAAGTTTAAGCTATAACTTGTCTTGGTCCGAGTTCTGGTACCTATACTAAAAGCCTAAAAATCTACAGAATTGAGACTGAAAGAAGTTTAAGTTTTAGTGAATAGTGAAGTTTGAAAAAAGCTCGTACATCGATATAACTCTGAAAACAGCTCTTTTCAGAGCTACAAATCATTCACAATTGTTTATTTTATCAACGTCACAAGGAGTTGCATCCCCCATCCCATGAAGATCATCCAGGTGAGTTTTGAACCACTTGTTTTTTTTTTATTCCATTTTACTTAGTTCTGTAATAATCCTGCGTTCTGGTAAATACATTGTTATTGGACATTCTAGAGCAGTCCAGATATAAAACTCAGTTTATGAACGGAGTGAGACGAGCAACAATGCACCAGGTTAACCTGGGGCAACTTATAACTGTTAACGTTTTCAAATCACGTGTTTATTTTCGATCTTTCTGTTCTAAGCCCCCGTTCTGGATTGCTTTAGGTAATTTTAGAACAGTACAGATTTAAAACACAGTTTACGAATGGAGTGAGACAAGCAACGCTGCACCAGGTTACCTGGGGCAGCGTTGGCGAGTTGAACGGAGTGCCTTGTTTAGATCCTTTAGCAAGCATCATGTAGGGCATGATGTGTATGCTGTGACGTGGGACATAGTTTGTGGCATCACGCCTTAGTCGCAAATGTTTTTACTAGCTTCTATGTAGCACCACCGGCTCAGGTTGTCTTTGCATCTCCCAACCTGTGTGCGCGTCATAATACATCCCATTCCCTTTCTAAATCCCGCTTGTAAATCCCATATTTTTTCTTCAGTATCTTTCATTACTCTTTCAATCAAAACCTTTGCACTTATCCCGCGGTAATTTTTGCAGTCCTGTTGTGACCCTTTTCCCTTGTACAGCGGCACAATCACATCCTTGCACCAGTCACCTGGTACTTGGCCGTTCGTCCAACACAGGTTGAAAAGGCGGTACAGCTGACTAGCCACAATGCCTCGCCCAGCCTTCAACATTTCGACCGACACTCTATCATACCCACCTGCTTTACCTGATTTCATACTTTTCATTGCTTTCATGATCTCATCCATTCTTATCATTACTCTCATATTCATTCTCATGCATTTCCACAGAAGACCTCGGTACGCTGGCCTCTGCTTCTTCTCTCTCTAACAGACTTTCAAAATATTCCTTCCATCTCTTCAGCACACATTCTTCACCTTTTATAATACTTCCATCCTGGCTTCTGATTTTACTCAGCTCCGATGTTCCAAACTTTCCTCGGGCTGTCCGTATGGATTTCCAGAAAAACTTTTGGTTTGACTGGAAATCTTCAGAAAGCCTTCTGTCAAACTCATCCTTACACTCCTCTTTCTTTCTCTCAACAACATCCTTTACAATACCTTTCACTCTTTTATATTCCTTTCGTGCTACACTAACATCATCACTTGTGGCCTTCTGCATTCTTGGATTAGCTTTTATAGCTAACCAATCTAATCATGCTTTCTTCTTCTCACAAACAGCTGCCAGTACACTTTTATCCATCCACACATTCTTCTTCTTTCCACCATTTCTCCTTTTCGACACACCACAAACATTGACAGCTACTCCTACTACTCCATCTTTAAATTTATTCCACAAGCATTCAATATCATTCACTTTATCTAGGTTCTCAAATATTTCACTCATTCCTTTCAAGTATTCACTTCTGACATCCTCTTCTTGCAATCTCTCCATTTTAATTCGTTCCAAAACGCTCGTCTCCTCTTGTGCTTTATGCCGCCACCGTTCAAATAGAGCACCAATACGGGTTACAACCAGGTGGTGGTCTGTGTCGATACCGACTCCGCGATATGCGCGAGCGTCCAGAACCCTTTTCCTCAATCTTTCATCCACAACTACAAAATCGATAATACTTCTCGCATCACCTTCCTCTCTTGTGAACATATGGATCCTTTTGTGGTGAAACATAGTGTTTGCCACAAAAATATTCGATTCCAAACATATCTCAAGCAGACTTACACCATTTTCATTCACACGTTCATCACCAAACTTACCAACAACTCTTTCATAACCGTCACGCTTTCTTCCTACCCATCCATTAAAATCACCTTGCATGATAACTCGTTCATTCTATTCACATTTCCCTAATGTATCTCTCATACTTTTTCAAAACTCATCTATCTCTTTTTGGGCTTTTGGAGACCTTCGTGAACCCATATCATATATAAGATTCGAGTCAGTCCGACTTTAAACCTGACCCAGATGAGTCTTGGGCTGACACACTCGACTTCTTTCACGCACTCTACCATTCTTTCGGAAAGTATGACACCGACTCCCTGGCAGCCTCTGCTGGTACCAGTACGCTGTGTAAGGGCCATGTTCTGTGGTGTCACAACCTTTTCGTGTAGTCTCATTCACACACAGTACGTCTATACGTTTTTCATCCATCATCTGACATACTTCATTTATTTTGTCATTCATTCCACCTCTGACATTCATCGTAGCAAAGTGGCTCTCCGTAGTCCGCTTTTCAAACCCGCGAGGAACGGGACGTGATGCGTTGCAAATCAAATCGCCGCCATTTGAATTTATAATTTATTAGAATCCATTGCGTTCCATTGCTGGCCGAGCCCCGCATGCCAGGTCAGGCCTAGCCTATTTCTGGGTTTGCCCGGGCCCAGGGTGTTGTGACTGCTAACGACTAGACTCACCTTTAGGCACGCATCTATCGGCACGGTCAACCTTAGATTGGCGAAATGGGCAGGAATAAAAGGAACGGGAGGGATAGGTTTCTTGGGACAGGAATAATTGGTATAGGAAAGGAATCGGGGTAAGAAGGATAAAACTTTCTCGGAAGGATCGGGGTGAGTTAGTAAAAGCTCGTGGAGCTGGGGTCGCATACCCGTAAACATTACTACAACTCCCAAGGAGAGGGTAGTTGAGATGTATTCCCTGACTTACCGTACCCCTATTTTATTGTGCTGCAAACATTACGTTAGCGGAATTATGGGCGCAAACTAGTTCAGCTACGTATTCTTATTAGTGCATATTATTGCCTTTCTGTGGAGTAATAAGGTTGATTTCTCTGGATTTATATATTCGGGGTACAATTAGACACCGTAGCCTATGCCGTAGCAAAACAATACGGCGTAGCAGGAGCGAGCTTTTGTGAACTTACTGTGAGGAAAAAGTATACTATTTGTGCGTAAGAGTAGCAATCATGCGAGCGAAGGTATGACTCACCGAACCGGTCAGCTGTTGTATCGTCGAGCGCCGTCGTTGATGTTTAAAATTCACAATTTTATCTTCGTGATTTATTGAAAGAGAGCGCAGGGCTCTTGCGGTACGCTGCAACATGCTTGCTCGTCGATTTGAATGCTACTCGGCGGAGGTTAAGTGTACCCTATTCAAAGCATTTTGTCAATGTTTTTATACTGGCCAGCAATGGATACGGTACACTAAATACTCCTTCGACAGATTGCGGGTACAGTACAACGACGCGTTTCGCCGCGGTACTGTAGCGCGTAGGGTATGTTTGCGGACGCAAGAGTCCCTGACTACTACGCCATCCTTAGAACTCGAGCTGCGTCTTTCTGGGACAGGATTAGTAACACCCGAAATTCAATATTAATGGCTGTTGGTGCGAGTTTGTCTAGCCCTTTTCTCAAACACTGGTCTGACTCGCACCAAAATAATAACGGTGCTAGATAACCTGAAACTTGTTAGTTATAAAGCACTTTTTAATTTGTAATGCCTGTTTATTTTATTTTTTGCTATTTGTAATATGTCTATGGGTGTATACCTGACACTAAAGATTTATTTATTATTATTTAATAAATCTCGTTGAGTTCTATATTTCGGTTGACAGCTGTCAAACTGAAAATTGCTATAACTCGGTTACTACTGACCCTAGACAACTCGTTTTTTTGGAATAATGCTAGATCTCGTTGAGATCTCCGTTTCAACTGAAAGCTGTCAAAATTAAAACGGCTATATTTCGTAAACTACAGATGAATGACTAGCTCTGTTTGGGTGAAAATTATGTTCTTGACTAGGTCTTCACTTTTAATGAAAAAAAAAAGCCTCGTATTTCGTAAAATAACGATATGAAAATACTTAATGTAGGAAAAATATAAATTTTACACTTGTAATGTAGATCTCATTGACACATATATTTTTTCTTCAAACAGTGCTAGACTAGCATAGCTAGTTTATGAGATATGGCCGTTTTAATTTTGACAGCTCTTAACTGAATTTAAGATCTCAACGAGTTCTATCATTTGTACGAACATACAAGTAGTCTATGGTTAGTAGTTTCCAAGTTATAGGTATTTAAAGTTTGACAGCTGTCAATCAAAATAAAGATCTTGATGATGTCTATCATTTGTCCGAACATACAAGTAGTCTATTGTCAGTAGTTTCCCAGTAACAGTGATTTTGAATTTGACAGCTGTTAAACAAACTAAAGATTTCGACGAGACCTCTCATTTGTCCTAACATACGAGTAGTCTAGGAACAGTAGTTTCAAGTTTATATAGGGGTCTGATTCAAATAGCAGACATTGCATCGGTAGGCAGATAGACAGCTAAGTAACCATATAAGTGTTTCTTTTTGAAGTACGGAACCAAAAAATTATCGAACTTTAAAATATTAATAAAATTAATATAATAACATAATAAAATTAAAATGACCATTAAAATCGGACTGACTCGCGAAAGTGCCAGGATTTGACGAGATAACCTTTTTAATTTTGTATATATTCTTTATTTCATTTAGGTAAAACAAAAACAAAATAACCAGTCTTATCTCTAGAAGAAATTTCTTCCAGCCAACTTAAGGCAGTGAAAAAGTGAATATCAGCGGGACAGTAAAGTACAGAAAGTATAATTAAAATTAAAGTCTATCAATATACCTACAACTACATATAAATAACTCATAATTATTTTAATTATTTTAAACTAAAAAGAAAAAAATATACTACTTACATAGTATTTACACATGAACATAACTAAATAAATACATTTTGCCATTTAGGGCCAACTTGATAATCGAAGCGGTAATTTTTATGAATTTTGACTACCCTAAAAAAAGGCCAACTCCCGAATGTTCTGGGATCGGGGGACGCAACCTTGTTGCTTACACTGTATAAAGTATCTATCTGCAAATTTCAAGCCTGTATGTCCAGTGGTTTGTGTTGTGCCTCATATATCAGTCATTCAGTCAGTAATATAAATAAAATCAGGCCGAAAGTGCCAGGATTTGACGAGACAACCGTGTTTATATTGCCGCTTCTTAAAGAGCACTATATCAACATACACACACACACACGCATCCAACACTACAAACAAACACATCACATACACACAAACACACACACACACTCAACCACACACATCCACATCATCTTGTACAGGTAATTGTTACCCAAAAAGTGTTTTGCCCACTTAAAAATTGATAATGGCCCTAAAAGTCAGTAGAAAATTTATTTTGCAGATTCTGCGAGTTCTAATACCTTTACCTTAGTGGACCTTTTGGACCTTACCGACTTCTTTTTCTTAGTAACAAGAGGATAGAATGTTTCGTAAAAAAAGAACATGAACATTTCTGTTTCTCCTATTACATGTATGAGAAAATAATTTTTTGCTTTCTGACAGTTCTAATACATTTACCTCGGTTGACCCCATAGAAATATTTGTTCTTTATTAATAAAAGATCAAATGGAATGATAAGAATTTATGTGGAATTTACCATTTTTCTTGTTGACTGTACATTTTTTCCAAAATCTGTGATTATAGGTCAAAATATTTCTAAAAGTAAAGAGTTAGGGTTAGTCTCAATACTAAGTTTTTTAGAAGCTGTAATGCTTTTAGTAGCTGCCGTGTGTACCCCATCTTAACTTTCTATCCTGTAAAATAATATGAGTTGAAGTGTCGGCATACTATAGCAAATATTATAAAGATGTCAAGAACCTTCAAATCGTATAAGTTCCAATTAATTACTCATTATCGTAAGTAAGTTTTGTAATTTTTTGCCATCCTAAAATCAAGCCGACTCACGAATGTGCCAAGATTGAGTGAGGCACTCCTTGATGAGTACTATCAAATGTTCTATGTACCTATTTGGTGTTCGATGAGGTAATTTTACAAGTTTTTTGCCCACTGTACAAAGCCTGCCAGGTTGCGCCCAGGCAATCCTGTTGATTCGGATATAACTTTTTAACTTTTTTTTCATAGGTAAAACCAAATATAAGATGGTCGATTATTAGCATTCTTTTCTCTGGTGAAGAACTTCTCAGATGTTTTTTCTTGATCCTCTCTTGATTATGAGAGTTCATGGTATTGGGGCTTCCCCATCTATTTATCTGACATCCCGTTTTTCACCCTTATTATATCACTGACCTTGGCTCCCGGTCCTACGGTCACCAAAGTGTTGAATTTCAAGTGATTTGTTGTACATTATTATTATTAATTACAGACTTATAAAGAAAAATTTAATAAAAGATGCTTTCGCCCTCCACGACGGGCCATACGAAAGTTCTACGGGTGACTTCAATGCTCGCCAGGTATTCAAACATTTGCTTTTGATATAATATTGCATTAGATCTTAATTTGGAATATATATATATATATTGTCCGCTTTACGGCAAATGTTGATCAGGCCGAAATATGCATTAAATGTTGATCCACCTTTAGAGGCTTGTAGCTTAGATAATTTTGATAATATCGTGCCAAACTTCGAATATAAGAATTTCCCTCATTGCGACCCAGTGCCTAACTACGCTGCTAACACTCTAGCTCATCATCAACTCACACGGCAATTGTTGATTTTGTAACCGCCATTTATTTTACACTTTGTGTGACTTTGTTGATCAATATAAACGTTGGGAGATCAACAAATGCCACGGAAATATACACCGATGCTGCGGAGCGGCAGCATCGCAAACGAAACAAAAGATAGACGGTAGATGAGATAGACGCTAGATCGGCGGTTCAGTCAGCGCTTGAGTTTTCTGCCTTGAACATGTGCTTGTCAATTTTGACAGGATTAAACTATAACTAAATCTTCTGTCTTTTTCTAATGAAAAAACCAAGACAAAGACAGAATTAGTTTTTTTTTTATTGAAAATGGGCTTACTCTTGACCTCGATCTAGTCTTGAAGACAGAGATGAGGTCGACGATGGAACGAGCTTGCCCAGAAGAAGCCTATTCACTCGCGACTTGAAGAGATTCGGGTTATATGAACTCGGGAACACAGACGCAGGCAGAGAATTCCACGTTTTAGCCGTGCGCATTATAAAAGATGTTTCAAAGCACTTTGTGCGAATGTGCGGAATATCAATCAAGTATGGGTGATATCCTGCAATGCGTCTGGACTCCCGATGGTAGAAGGGAGATGGTGGATTAAGCTCGTGGAGCTCTAGAGCACACTCTCCGAAGTACAATCTGTAGAAGACCGACAGACATGCAACTTTGCGTCGGTGGGCCAGACTGTGAAAGTTGGTTTTCACCAGCATCTCATCACCAACGAGCATCTTGGCGCTGCAATCTATCAAGTCAAGTGCGGCAAGTTGGTATTTAGCTGAGCCATCCCAAAGGTGACAGCAATTCTCCATGCACGATCGGACTTCGGCTTTATATAAAATTAGAAGCTGTCCAGGAGTGAAGTAACGCCTAACCTTATTGAGGATGCCCAGCTTTTTGCCGCAGTTTGGGCTTTAGACTCAATGTTAGCACCGAAGTTCAGGTTTGCAAATAACTTCATACCAAGTGGCTCGATGCTGTCGGTAACTGGTACAGTTGTATCTCGAAAAGTAGGAGCTAGATTAAACGGACTCCTTTTGGCGGTGAAAAGACACGCTTGTGTTTTAGTGGCGTTGAAACTCGCCAGATTTTTGTCACCCCACTCAGAGACACGACTTAAGGTTTAGTTTATTCGATCTACCATGGCCTCTCTCGAAGAACGTATCTCGTATCTCTCGACGACAGTACTGTCATCTGCATAACCAACGATACTAGGACCAAGTATGTCGTTGATGTGCAGCAGGAAAAGAGTCGCAGAGAGAACAGACCCCTGAGGAACCCCGGCATCAATTGACATGAGGTCAGAGGAGCAACCATCAAGGACTACTTGGATCGACCGTTCACTCAAACAGGAAGTCAGAAATCCAAGACAAAAAGATCAGGAAGTTTGCTCAGCAGACTTGCATGCCACACCCTGTCGAAGGCCTTCGAGATGTCCAGTTACACAGCAAGGGCTTCGCCGTATTTCACGATGGCCTCCCCCCAGCAATACGTGACATACACTAGAAGATCCCCAGTTGATCGTCCCCGGCGAAAGCCATACTGACTGTCACTGTCGTTAGCTTCTAGGTATGTCAGCAGTTTTCCATTAAGTACCCTTTTCATAACTTTGCAGAATATGGTAGTGATGGCGATTGGCCGATAGTTGCTGGGGTCGACACGACTACCCTTCTTGGGCACTGGCTGTACGTTGGCAACCTTCCAAGATTTTGGCACCGTTCTTGTTTTAAGAGAGAAGCGGTACAAACGTGTTAGCACAGGAGACAACTCAGGTGCACAGTTTCTCAAGACTTTTGCTGGTATTCCATCGGGACCGCTTGCTTTGTTCACGTCTAGGCATCGGAGTACTCAATAACCTCTTTTGCGTGTATTGTGACCTCCGACATCGAAGAGTCACAGCGAGGAATCGTTGGCAGTTGATAAGAGCCGGTGTGCGCGAGGGACACAAGAGAAATAAAAGATGTAAAATTACAAAAGAAGTAATTATATTGACAATTCTACTTAATAATTAGAGAAGCGCGCGCGTGATATAGTTGGCGTCGATACGAGCTTTAGAAGGCCGGTAGAATGTGTGCGCGTCGGGGCTGCAGCTGGTTTTGTAGAGGGCCGATGTCGCGCCTCCCGCACCCCGCACCGCAGTTGTCGTCCACACTCGTGCCTGGTACAAGGTGGCACGGCTGGACGGCTTGTACATACTGCCCCCCCTTGAAAGCACAGGGTTGCTTTCAAGAATCATGGAGAAGGCACATGCGATTGAGTGCCCGCCTGACGACTCCTCTTGCTGTCTTGATGTCGGCGACTCTGGATATTCCATCCGTTCCAGGGTAGAGTTTGACTACTCGTCCTAAGCGCCACAGCAATGGAGGTGTACTGTCCTCTTTAATGATGACCAGATCCCCTTCTTGTAGGTCTTTGCTCTTTGTTTTCCATTTATAACGTTGTTGTAATTCTGTTACGTATTCTCTCTGCCAGCGATGCCAAAAATGCTGTCTCATTTGCTCCATCATCTTGTAACGGTCCAGCTTCTTGGTGTTGACGTCCAGTAGAGAAGACCCAGGCAGCGAGGTCAATGGCCTGCCAAGGAGAAAGTGCCCTGGTGTGAGTGCGGTGAAATCGTTGGGAGAAGGGGAGAGTGGGGAAAGAGGACGACTATTAAGGATTGCTTCAATTTGTGCAAATAAAGACGCAAGCTCTTCAAAGGTGAGATGCGTATTGCCTAGAATGCGTTTAATATGAAATTTAGCAGACTTAATGCCTGCCTCTGCATAGCCGTTGAAATTAGGAGCGTAAGCCGGAGAGAAGATGAATTTAATGTTTTCATTAGCAGCGAATTCTGACATGGAATCTGAATGCAGTTTAAAAAGATCACTTATTTCCTTTGCCGCTGCAACAAAATTGCGACCATTATCACAAAATATTTCATTGGGCTTGCCCCTACGCGATATGAAGCGGCGAAGAGATAGTATGAAAGCTTCCTTAGATAACTCACTAACGGCTTCTAAGTGAACACATTTGTACCTCATACAAATAAAAAGGCATAGATAGCATTTAGTGATTTTACAGCCACGGCCACGACGATCTGTAATGAGAAAGGGGCCTGCAAAATCCATTGCCACAGTAGAAAATGGAAAGTCTGGTATCAAGCGCTGTTGAGGCAATGAACCCATAATATTTGACATTGTTTTACCATAGTGCCGTCTACAAATAACACATCCGCGAGCCGTGCGTCGTGCCAGGTCCCTACCTCCTATAGGCCAGTACTGCTCACGAACAGACGACGACAACAACAACTGCGGCCCTGCGTGTAAGAGGCGAGTGTGTTCATTTGAGAATATTAACTTTGTGAGTTTGTGTTTAGAACATAAAAGAACAGGATGTTTAGTAGAAAAGTCTAAGTCAGACTTATGAAGCCTGCCCCCCACTCTCAGGAGTCCCTGAGAGTCAATAAAAGGGGATAAAGAAGCGATCTTCGATTTTCGACTTAGAGTTTTATTATCGAGTGCTTTAAGTTCTGTATAAAATGATTGTTGTTGCGAGAGATGTAGAAGAACTTGTGTAGACCTTTCTAATTCACTAACGGAAAAAGGACCATTACGTTTTTGTTTTTTGCATTTATTATCAATAAAGCGAAGCACATATGCCATGACTCGCTTTATCTTGTTCAAGCTAGAAAATCTATCAAAGTCAATTACAGCCGGAGGTTGGCTTGTGTCTACGAGTAGAGATGTAACCGATTTTTGGTTTCAGGTATGACTTTCACTTCATCTTCTTTGTGCAAGGTCGGCCATTTTTCTTCTGGTTCGTGAAGGAAGTGAGGGCCATGCCACCATGAGTTTTGTGCCATGACATGCTGCGGATCTACGCCGCGCGAAGCTAAGTCTGCGGGATTTAACGCGGTAGGGACGTAATGCCAAGCAGATGCTTCAGTTATTTCATGAATAGATGCCACCCTATTAGCCACGTATGTTTTTAATTTTGATGGACACATTTTAAGCCACGCTAGAACGACACTAGAATCAGTCCAATAGACGCAGCGTGCGATCGGCTTTCTAAGAGCAGAACGAACTGTTTCACTGAGACGAGCAGCAAGGTGAGCTGCAGAGAGTTCTAAACGCGGGATAGAGGTGAGCTTTTTTGAAGCGACGCGAGATTTCGCGCAGAAGAGGTTAACATGTGCCTTTTGACCTGACGTAGGTAAAGACTTAATATATATGCAAGCTCCATAGGCTGCTTGAGATGCATCACTAAAGGTGTGTAATTCAATTAGGGTAGGTGAATCGCAATGTATGTTCCTAGGCACAGTAAGCAGCTTTAGGTATTTTATGTTATCGATAAATTTGGCCCACACCCGTTGGATTTCAGGGGGGACCGAGTCATCCCAATCAAGCTTGAGAGACCAAAGTGTTTGCAAAAGAATTTTCGGCTTGACAGTGCACAATGTGAGAAGGCCTAAGGGATCGAATATTTTAAATGTTGTAGATAAGATGATGCGTTTGGTGACAGTGCTTGACAGTTTTGTGTCATCTATGTCAAAATGAAGGATGTCTTTGTTGGGATTCCATCCTAAACCTAATGTGTGGTGAGATTGGCTGAGTGCTAAATTGTTATTCTCCGTATTTTTTTATTCTGAATCTATGACTACTTGAGAATTGGAGCGATATTTTCGCAAATTAAAGCAGCCTGAATTTAGAGAGCATGAGACTGACCCTTTAATATGAAGCAAGTCAGTCTCTGTGTCAGCTCCTGTTAATAAATCATCACAGTAAAAGTCGTTACGTATGATGTTTTTTATAAGAGGGTTATCGGTTTCCTCTGCAAGCTGCCATAGACAGCGAGCAGCTAAAAAACTAGTACTTGCAAATCCGTAAGTTACAGTATTAAGTCTGAGGGAACGGATAGGAAGATGTTCGTTCTCGCGCCATAAAATAAGCTGTAAGTCTCGATCTAACTCGTTCATAGTAATCTGCCTGTATTGCTTTTCTATGTCTCCTGACAATACATATTTATAATGACGAAATCTTAATAGAATGTTGAACAGCGAATCTTGAATGTTGGGACCAACCATCTGTAGGTCATTGATGGAGAAGCCAGAAGAAGTCTGCGCCGATGCGTCGAATACTACGCGAACCCTACTGGATTCACTACTTTCTTTTATTACGGGATGATGTGGCAAGAAGAAGGAAGTGATGGGACGCTGAACAGCTGCTTCAGAAAGATGACCTAACTCTCGATACTCATTAATGAAGGCAGAGTAAGAAGCTTTAAGTTCCGGCCTTTTGTCTAGGCGCCTTTCTAAGGCAAGGAACCTTTTTTTAGCTAAATAATAAGAATCACCCAGGCAGTCAGGGGAATCTATTAATGGCAGTCTGACACAAAACCTACCGTCTTCTTGCCTATAGGTATTTTCAGTGAAGTGCCTTTCCGACTCAGTGTTAATAGGCTGATGCTTCTGAGGGGAGGGAAAATCTTCATATTCCCAGAATTTGGGCAACTGTGAGTTAAGGTCCATATCATCATGAGTGACGAAGTTGCAGGATATGTAAGAATCCTTTTTTGTGCTAGGATTGGTTGATAATAGCGGACCAGCTAATAACCAACCAAGATGCGAATTATGAAGAATAGGCTGCTTGCGAGGACGTGTTTCTGTGCCGATAAGGCTCCAAAAGACGTCGGCTCCTAAGAGCACGTCAATCTGAGACGGTCGATCGAAATTAGGGTCTGCAAGTTTGATAGATGATGGTATTTGCAAGTTATGATGTATATGACGCTTAGGAATGTTGCCTGTGATATGAGGCAGTACTAAGAAGTGCTGTGTTTGCGAGTATGTGCCTTGCCTTGACCTGATAGTCGCAGAACAGCGTTCGGGAATGACATCAAGTGATGTGTCACCTATACCTAAAACAGAAGTGGCAGTAGAAGGGGCAGAAGACAGTTGAAGTCGCATTTTAAGGCTATTCGTTATAAAAGAAGACTGGCTTCCGCTGTCAAGAAGTGCCCTTACGGTTTCAACCTTATTATTAAGAGGATTAACTACATCAACTAAGGCTGTGGAGAGAAGAACTTCGGTAGAAGAAGTTGTATTCATGACAGTGGAGAAGGAAGAAGAAGAAGAGGGAGAGGCTTGCTCTTGGCTTCCTTCTTTATTATGGTTGTTCGCAGGATTAGAGTTGGATGAAGTGTGCGATGAAGTTGTATCAGTAGTGTCTATGTGTTTGTGTAGTACAGTGTTATGTCGCCTCTTACACACACGGCAACCGCCGAGCCGGCAATGTGATGCATCGTGGTCTGGTCGCAAGCAATTGAGACACAGCTTAAGCTTCCTGGCCTGCTCCCACTTTTCGTCAACTGACAGGGCCTTGAATACGATGCAGTCGAAGATTCGATGCTTTCCCTGGCAGACGGCGCACGGCCTCGGAGTGCGATCATTTCCTGAAACTGTAAAAGTATGTGTCTGAGAACCCGTGGCTTGATTGCTAATTCGTGACCCGGCTTTACTTTGTTTATTCCTAGACCTGTACAATGCCTCCAATACATCGGCACGAGATTGCAGAAACCCCTTAAAGTTTTCAAGAGTAGGTATATCTGATAATAAATCATTACGATATTCCTCCCATTTTGTACGCGTGACAGAGTCTAGCTTCTCAGTGGCCATGTGTATTATTAGGGTGTCCCAGTGATCAGTGGGCTGTCCTAGTGTATGAAGAGCCCTTAAATTTTTTGTGATGTGATCATTTAGATACCTTAGTGCCTTGTCAGACTCACGCTGAATAGGCTCGATGCTAAATAAAGAATTAAGATGATTGCTAGTAAGTTGACGTTTATTGCCATACCTGTTGCACAGAAGTTCCCACGCTTGTTTGTAATTACTACTGGAGACTTCCAAGTTGGAAATGACACGTGCAGACTCACCTTCTAGCAGGTTTGTAAGATAATGAAATTTATGAATGTCTGGCATTCTGTCATTATTATGAATCAGGGACTCATACGTCTCCTTAAATTCCAACCATTTAAAAAAGGAACCATCATATTTATTTATTTTTATTAGTGGCAACTTAAATCCGGTTGTGTCATGATGACAGCAAGACCGGCTGGAGCTAGACTTAGCACTTTTATCATCAGAAAAGTGCTCCTTAGGCTTGGAAGTTTCCAGAAGGTTCTGCGCGACAGCTATGCAACGATGCAAGTTGCGCTCTATTTCTTCTCTTTCTGTAAGTTCGTCGTTTAGGCGTTCTGCATTCAGAACTTCCATGCTAGACTGAATGTTGTCAAATTTATGTCCCAACTCCAAAAATTTGTCTAATTTTAAATTTAATTCATTAATTTCAATTGGCGTTAAATCGCGATTTTGAAGTTGCTTAAGAAAGTTATCGAAGCGAGTGATCTGGCCTTTAATCGAGCTTCTCTTTGTTTTGAGAGTGGCATAATCATCGCTTTGATTATCATCAATTACTTCCTCGTCCTTTGTTCCCATTTTTTAAATCTAAATTAAGCACAAAAGGCAAAAAATATTAAGAAGTGTTTGCAGTTGGGTCATAAATTATAATAAAGGCAAGAAAAAATTATTATGTTATAAGTTATTATTGGAAAAACGGCTTACGCCCCTTATTTCTGCTAGTACGACGCAGCGTCAGCAAGCCGGCTGACACGTGCGAAATAGGCGCGGCAAGCAGCAGCGAGGCGAAGTAGGTAGGTAGCGCTCGGACGGAGCCGGCCGGCGCACGGGAAGGTCACGCAGCGGGCGCGTGATCGGACTGGAATGCGCAGATAAGCAAGGCGTGAACAGGCGTGTATTTAAATGATGCGCAATATTAGCAAAATATTCGAGTTAAATTGTTTTGAAATAAGGATAGTATGCTTCTACTAATAGGAAATTATTGTAGGCAGTAAAGGTAAACCTTTAAGAGGAAATTTTACGGTATGTACCGGCAAATGGAAATTTAAATTGGAATAAAAATTGTGTATAACAAGCAAAGATGCAAATTTATTTGAACAAAATTATTATGAAGTATCTATTATGCGATTGTGTGAATGTAGGTATGATGCGATGTATTTATACGATGTAGCTATCTTAAAGAAGCGCTGAAAGCAAAGTAGTGCTTAGCAGCGTGGTATGAAGAGATAGCATATAATGTAGCTACCTTCTAGAAACGCCGAAAACGTGTAAGTTCTTAGCAGCGTTATTAAGAAGAAGAAGATAGCCACTTATTGATGAAAAGGTATGAATGATGTTGCGTGTTTAGAGCAAAATTTGGACAAAAATATGCAATATGATGAGGATGTATGATGATATGATGAAAAGAAGCAATAAAATTATGATGAAAAAAGACGTAGGTAGGTAGGCAACACGCGCGTTATGAAGAGCTCAATCGACTAAATTTGCAAAAATTTAAGCAGGAAAAAGGAAGGAAAAGAAAGGTAAGCTCACGGCACTCCCCTTGAACAGGTGATGAACGATGCGAGGCGATGATGACCCGGTTTCGGTTGACTGGGGGCCACGCAAACACGTGGCGGCGGACGACCAGGGCCGGAACGGGCTTCCTCTGTGGTTCTCACTTGTCGGGCTTGACGCGAAGTTACCGTTTTCGTGTGGATGGCCGCAAATCTCTTGCTGATGATCTTCACTCGGGTCTTGAAATCAGCTCGACGGAGTGGAGATATGTTGCGTGGCAAAATGGCGGCGCGCGCGAGGCCTGCGCAGCGCAATATCGCGACGAAATATTCGATGACTGCGGCCCACCCGGGGGCGCCAATTTATGTGCGCGAGGCACACAAGAGAAATAAAAGATGTAAAATTACAAAAGAAGTAATTATATTGACAATTCTACTTAATAATTAGAGAAGCGCGCGCGTGATATAGTTGGCGTCGATACGAGCTTTAGAAGGCCGGTAGAATGTGTGCGCGTCGGGGCTGCAGCTGGTTTTGTAGAGGGCCGATGTCGCGCCTCCCGCACCCCGCACCGCAGTTGTCGTCCACACTCGTGCCTGGTACAAGGTGGCACGGCTGGACGGCTTGTACAGCCGGCATCTAAACGAGAATTGCTTGCAAATAGAGACGTAAATAAATTTGCTTTCTCTGATGCAGAGTGAGCTAGCGACCCGTCAGGTTTTAGCAGGGGAGGTAATGTAGGACGGCAGAAGATTGTTTCGACCGTTTTGGATAGGGACCAAAATTGTTTGTTACCAGAGGGGTAGGTAAGATGCAAGTTTGATCCCTATATGACTGACATGGTCGTAATGTGCCTTTCGGATCACCCTCTTGCAGAACTTTGCAGCATAATTGGATGCCTTTTTCTTCGCGCGAACCCGTCCAGTTCGAACTTTGCGATCACGGGCTTGAACCCAGGCTTGGTATGCAGACTGCATTCGAGCTTCAGCGCGAGCGCAGTCAACATTGAACCAAGGTTGGGCTTTGTGACCGAGTGGTATGTCGGAGAATGGAATAAAGTATTCTATCCCCTGCCGTATCACATCCGCAACCGCTTCAGCTGAACAAGAGGGAACGCCCAAAAAAAAATACACTGGCTGTAATGGGTAGGATGCGAAGAAGTGCCGCATCTCATCCCAATCTGCTGATTCGTATCACCAAACTCGCCTCGTGCCTCTAGGGCTATCATCCGGAGGAGAGTGATCGACACGGACTTCACCAGACAGTGGTCGGATGTTCGCAGCGGGGCTGATACCGACACCGAGTGTCTGTCCGGATCTGAAGTCAGCAGTAAGTCCAAGCAATTGGGCGTGTGTCCGTCTACATCAGGCACCCGCGTAGCTACATTCACCAGCTGGGTGAGATCTAGCGACAATGCAAACCTGCGCGCCCCTCTCCCAGCATGGTCAGTTTTCTAGTATGGGAACAACCACTTGCTGTGGTGGGCATTAAAGTCCCCCAGAAAACGAAGCTGCGCTGTTGGGTACTGTTGTTGGACACAATCCGCCTTCTCTAACAGGTGCTCAAAGAGGCTGATCGTCTCCTGGTCACCGCTGTGCGACCGGTAGACACCGACGTAGAGAGATTTCTCTATGCCGGTGTCCACCAGAATCCACAGTGTTGATGACCCTGAATCTTCAGAGCAACGGAGATGCCGATAGCAAATGTCATCGCGGACGTACACACAGACCCCGGCTCGTTTTTTAAGCTTGTGTTCCAACGAGTAACCTGGGTAGTTGAGGTACGCCACGTCTGACGGCGTTGCTATTTGCGTCTCCGTTAAAAAGAATAGGTCTGTGCGGCTTCTCGGTCTCAAGGTGGAAGTGGACCGGATCGAAATTGGAGTGCAATCCCCGGATGTTAATGAGGTGCACTTTTAGTGGGAGGAAGTGCCGCCGTTTCTTTTTACTCTTTTTCATGGGGAGTTTGTTGTTGTGGGGAAACAAAAACTAGTCGAGACGCGGCTTGGTTATCAAATGAAACTCTTCGGCTCATCAGACCAGTGGGGAACTCACCTGGAGACTTCGGGGACGCCCGAGCCCCCCTGAAATGGCCGTCGGGTCCTCCCGTCCAGTCGCCAGCTGGCACGACGGAGCATTCCAAGATTTTTCGCTAGTTGGCGGGGCAGCCTTTCCCACGTCGGCTTTCGTGGTACTTGGGCCCCCATCTACCTGCGATCGGCCAACGGCAGAGACCGTGCCTCGGATCCCGCTACCCTCCAGTATGAGTTATCCGGAACAGACTTGCCTAGAGACCACGACTAATCCTAAGCCACGCAACTGACCACCTCCGATCCCCCAGTGGCACTGGCACTCCCGCACACCGACGGAACACAGACAAGCTGTTTGGCGTCGGGCTCCGGCGGGAGGGTGGTCGCGAGCCAGGCGGCCGAAGCCTACCACCGCTGAGAGAGACCTTCAGCCGTCGCCACAGAATATGTCCCGCGGCGCCGTTGCCCGGGGTGGACCGCTAGGAGGTAGATCTCTACCACCCCAAAAACACCTATAAATAATAATAATAAATTTTTATTTGGAACGCCAACAGTGTTTTACAAGTTATGTAATTGACTAATGAATACTTATCACACCAATTACAGGCATTCACTTCAAGCTAAGACATGCTATCAAAAACCAATAGGTCCGTCTATATGCCATCTCTAAAACACAAATTACAAAATATCGCCTATATAGGTACTTCATACGGTTTAGGCAAAGCATCAACATCAAATAAACATAATGTCTAGAATATTCATATGGCTTGACATCAATCAACATCATACTCTTACTACATTTAATTACGCAAACAATCAGTCTGATGTGGGCCTAAGGGTAAAACCGACTCGATTGGGGCAATTTAATTTTCATTCTAATTTGTTCTCTGGTCTGGATCCACGCCTATTTTTTCGCTGGGGAAAATTCGTTACACATCCCCTCCCGTTAGAGGACGGGAGGGGTAAGTGGGACTCCCTGGCACTAGTTGCCGGTATACCCACTAAACAACTCAGTGTCACTCCCACATGGCCCGAAAGGCAGGGAACTGGGAAATCGACAAAGCAACTACCAACCTACCTACAATAAATTCAGCGACACAATGAAATACATGATTTACCTACTAAATTTTGTATGGCGGCCATCTTGAAAAATGGCCGAATCACAAAACCTATTATTAATTCAAAATCAGTGACCCGAAAACCCCCCAGATATCGATTTTGAGCCGGGTCGGAGCAACTTGACTCCCGGCAGCCATCTTGAATCCGCCATATTGGATTTTGACATTTACCAAAAGTTGCCTACTCCGAAGAGGACTAATACAAAGTATGCCGATCCCCAACCTCAGAGCCACCGTTTCCGCCACTTAGCCTAAAATAGCTCCCCATACAAAATACCCTTGTATGGCAGCCATCTTAACCCTCTATATCATGGTGTTGACTGTAGGCAACATACCGTTCGACCTCCAGCCAAATTCATACGATTTTTTTTCTTTCATTATAATGCATTGTAACCTGTGGTCTACAAACAGAAGTAACTAATTGATACCAAAAAAAATCACTAGATGGCATTACTGGTCTCAAATCAAAGTTTATATTTCGAATGTCGGTGGTTTAAGCAAGGTCGTGCGTGCTCCGAAGTGAAAAATATAAAAAAAATCGTTTTCGAGTGTTTTTGGAGTCTTTTTTGGTAATATGAACAGGTAATTATGATAAACTTTAATGCTTGATGTTAATTTAATAATATTTTATATTATTTTGGTTTATTTTAGTAAAAAAGTGTTTGTTGCTTGTAGGATACATTGACTGATAGGGGTATTATTTTGTACTAGTTTTATATAAGAGGGTATGTGTGTACATGAGGGTTTTAAAATGTTCCAGGATAGCTCGTAAGAGGCACCTTGTAGACGAGGACATTCTCTCTGCGTTGCCGAATGATGATGACAGCGAAGACGGACTGGATTTCGACCATGACAAAACATGGAAAAATTATAAAACAAACCAAAAATATCGAATCAAATCCCCAAGGATCACCGGCATGCAAAATGTCATCACGATCGGAGTAACTTTTTTTTCGGCCGCCATTTAGGATCCACCATCTTGGATTTTCGTGACCACCGGCAGTTGACCCCTGCAGCCCCCTATGACATTCCTTTGAGCAATCCCCTTCTATCTCTAACCGTTTCCGAGATATTCGACTTTTAATTTTGTATGGCGGCCATCTTGTTTTCCGCCATTTTGGATTTATTTTTCCAGAAAATGAAACTGCCTATAGAGTGCTCCAAACTTAGTTCCGGCACAACCCCCCTACCTCCCATAGTTTCGCCAGGCCATAGGGTCGCTCCACGATGAGGAGCAGTTTTTCAAAATTTCGGAATTTTTTCATACTCATCAGTAGTGATCCACACACTTTCTTCATACATGACTTTCACCCCCCGACCCTCCTTCTGAGAGAACAATTATGTCAGTCAATCAGTGAGTGAGTCAGTCAGTGGGTCTGCGGCTTTGTATAATACTAATAACTAACTAATAACTAACTTACTAATAACTAACTAACTAATAACTAACTAACTGACATCTAAAACACAGGTTTCCCTAGCTTAGATGTCAGTTAGCACAAAAATTTATATATTTTTAGGCAAACTGTAAAACATTACCGATGTGTGTTGTTTGCAAATAAAAAAAATATTTATTTAAATTATTTATTTTATTTAACTAACTAATAACTTAAACAGCCCGCGGGTGTTGTGCCCACGGTAAATACAATTTTTTGTCCTTATACATACCTATATTGCTAAAGAAAGTACCAACCTACCTACCTGCAATAGTTTTCGCGATTCAAATCAATACCTTATTCACTAACAAAATTTCGTATAGCAGCCATCTTGAAAAATGGCACAGTAACAAAACCAATTCAAAATCTAAATTCAGTGACCCGAGAAACCCCCAGATATCGATTTTGGGCCGGATCGGAGCAACTTGACTCCCGGCCGCCATCTTGAATCCGCCATATTGGATTTTGTTTTTTACCAAAAGTTGCTTATCCTTGACAAGAAAAATATAAAGTAACGCGACCCCCCACCTCAGTTACCGTTTCCGCGCCAGAGCCAAAAATAGTTCCCCATACAAAAAACCCTTGTATGGCGGCCATCTTGAAAAATAGAAAAATAAAAAAAAACAAACCGGAAATATTGATTCAGCTCCCCGAGGACCATCCGCATCTAAAATTTCACCCCGATCGGAGCAACTTTTTTTTCGGCCGCCATTTTGGATCCGCCATCTTGGATTTTCGTGACTGGCAGTTGAACCCTACCGCCCCCTTTGACATTCCTTCGAGCACCCCCCCCCTCTATCTCTAACCGTTTCGGAGATATTAGATTTTTTATTTTGTATGCCGGTCATCTTGTTTTCCGCCATTTTGGATTTTTTTCACCCCAAAGAGAATCTGCCAAGAGTGTGCTCCAAACTTAGTTTCAGCACCATCCCCCTTCCCCCACAGTTTGGCCGTGCTATAGGGTCACTCCCTGATGAGGAGCATTTTTCCCATACTCGCGGGAAACACCTCCACACTTTCTCCATACATAACTTTCAACCCCCAACCCTCCTTCTGGGAGAACAATTATGTCAGTCAGACAGTCAGTGAGTATTACTAATTAAAAGTTCGATTTTCGATTCAGTTTTATGCTCCATGTTCACAACGGATCAACAACTGTAGTAAGCGGAACTGCTACGTTTTATTGACCTCCATCGGCCAATCACGGAGGAAGTAATAAAGTGCTTCATCCTGATTGGTCCGTTTAAATTGGATCAACATTTAACGGAGCGGATTTGTATATTGGAGCCACATTTGACAAGCGTAATTTGCAGTCAAGTCATGTGACAAAAATGACAGATCTTGATCCGATCGGAGCCACATCAGTTCATGAAAAAGCGTAATGGATCAACATTAGGTCTCCGGATCAACATTTGCTATCGGATCAACAATTAACTGACCGTACGTCTCGAAAGATCAACATTTACCGTGTTCGATGCTCATCGGTTGCATGCTCGTCGGTTTAGGGTACTTTAACCTGGCCTTTATTCAGATCGTCCTGAATTTGGTCCTGGTACGTTCGCCTAGGCCTTCCCCTTCCAACGTTTCCATTCACTCTCGCCTGGTAGATCTCTTTTTTCAATCTTCGTTCATTCATCCTCTCTACATGACCACACCATCTCAGCATCCCTTTCTCGATTTTGGTCACTACGTCTTCTTTTACGCCACACCGTTCTCTTATCACACTTTTTCTAATCCTGTCACTCAATTTAATACCAATCATACTCCTTAACGCTCTCATTTCCACTGCATTAATTCTACTTTCATGCTTCTTCTGCTATACCCAGATTTCACTGCCATACATCAGTGTTGGTACCAAAACACCCTTATGAACAGCCAAACGAGCCTTGTGAGACACCTTCTGACTCCTCATAAAGGCCTGAAAGGCACCCTTAACCATGTTTCCAGCATTCACTCTTCTTTCAATATCACTTTCCCACTTTCCATCTCTCGTAAACTTTGAGCCCAGATACACAAACTCCTTCACTTGTTCGACTTGTTCACCACCTCCTAATATAGTACACTCTGTCATACATTCTTCTCTTTCAAGTACCATTACTTTTGTCTTGCTTACATTTACTTTCATTCCTTTAGTGTCCAAAGCCACATTCATCATTGTAACCATCTCCTGCAACTCGTCAGCAGATGACGCAAGTACAACTTGGTCATCAGCGTAGAGAAGAGATTTGATGAGTAACTCATTCATTCTCAGTCCACAAATACTCTCTTTTAGATCAATCAAACATTTATCCATGAACAGGTTAAACAGCCAAGGTAATGCTATACATCCCTGCCTAACACCTTTTTCGATGCTAAACCATTCAGTGTACGCCCCGTTTATTCTGACACAAGCACTGGAATCCTCATAGAGAGATTTCAGTGCTTGAATCAGATGACCGTTTACCCTATACATAGACAATGCTGACCACAATTCATTCCTCACCACTCGGTCATAGGCCTTTTCCAAATCGACGAACGCGCGGTAGACTTTTTGGTTTTTAGCCAAAAACTTTTCAGCTTTGCACCGCAAGGAAAAGACCTGATCTGTACATTTTATTCCCTTTCTAAATCCCGCTTGTACATCCCATATTTTTTCATCAGTATCTTTCATCACTCTTTCTATCAAAACATTTGCATACAGTTTGCCGACGACACTGAGAAGGCTGTGGAATAAACTGGTTTATTATAGGAAAGATACGAAACACATGGGAGTCATGCGATGAACAGAATCGAACAGACATCTATCAAAATACACAAAACACTTATCAAAAACGGCTAGCTAATAGTGGTGTCAACCATGGAGGTGTTTTACACCAACACACCCCCTCAACTCATGGTTAAACGCCACGCAGCCCTAACGCAGCCTGTAGTGTATGGCGACACCTTAATTATTTGAAGTATAGGAATACCTTTATAATGTGTTTTAGTAAGTAGCTCGCGCCTTATACAAGGCAAAGGTTTGGTGAGGATATCTGCCAACATCTTGTCAGTCGCCATATATTCCAAAGTTATGGCTTTATTTCCACGCAGCACATCCCTTATGAAGAAATTTCCTTTCTCTTCGCGTGACAAACCGTGATTTTCAGCAAGGCAGAGCACTTAAGTTGTCAGCAGGCATTCTTACCCTAGATTTATTTATTTATTACATAGAAATACATGCAACTTAACAAAAATAATTCCAAAGCGTTACAAAGGTACACAAAAAATCGTCAAAAATTACAAAAGGCATATAAAATGATAATGTCATATATACTAACTAACTTAAGACTGAATAGAGCTTACAGGCATCATTCTTTCAAACGTCTGCTTACACTCTTTCATCAAAACGTCATCGAGCTCTTAAACAGGTCACAATGAGGTGCTGCTTCAAGTATGTAGTTGAGAAGCGCAATAGCCCGGGGCACAGGCGTCTCCGAGTGCGCCCGAGTACGTGAGGAAGCAGCTGCCAGTAGGACAAACTTCCGCGCGCGCAGCCTCACACCCGCGCTATTCATATCGGCCACAAAAAGACGCAACGCATGCTCTAGTAGGTAGGAGCTATCTACTCTACCGTTAACTATTTTCATAACAAATTGGGCAAGACCAAGATACCTACGCAGTTGAAGTGAGTCAAAACCCAGTTGCCCTTGCAAGAAAAGTGTCGGGTACATAAATGGATAGTATCCATATTGCCTTTTGAAGAGATGTCGTAGGAATTGATAAATAATGCGTGAAGATCTAGCTCCTTTGGCAGACTATTTAGGTACACATCCTCTATCAAGTAGTATAGATTTTGTCGATGAATATTTTTCTTGTTCCTCTGGTGACTGCGAAAGTCCTGTAAGCAGTACCTATAGTCCATGGGCCAGATGGCCAAAAATGAGGAAATGGTATCATTTGGCCCATTATCCTTTTTACCACAGTTATATAGGTTTATAAGGATGTCAATAAACTATGATTGTTGTCTTAAAATAGTAGCTGACCAAAATAGCAGCCAATCCAAGAGTTCAGATGCTGCTAATATTTGGTATGATTTGGTGACACCGTTTTCCTTTTCACAGTAGTTAGATAGGCTTATAAGAATGTCACATGACCATGATTGTGATTTTAAAGTGGTACCTGGATAAAATGACAGCCAATCAAAGATGGAAAATGCAAAATTTCACAAATTTTACTGTATCTCAGGAACTAATCGTCCGATTTAATTTATTTTTCTTTTTAAATAAAGGTCTAATATGTGTTCTATAAATAACTTTCTAATACTGTTTTAGTTCAATCAACCACTATTAAGACGGAGAGCGTGTGGTCGTCAACCCTACCTCATCGATTACCAAGATGCGACTAATCTAGGGTGATGCACGTTAAAAAGTTATATCCGAATCAACAGGGTTGCCTGGGCGCAACCTGGCAGGTTTTGTACAGTAGGCAAAAAACTTGTCAGTTTTTGGGCAAAAATTACCTCATCGAATACTAAATAGGTACATAGTACAATCGATACTTCTCATCAAGGAGTGCCTAAATCAACAGGGTTGCCTCACTCAATCCTGGCACACTCGGGAGTCGGCCTGATTTTAAGGTGGTCAAAAATGGCAAAAATTACCTCATCGATTACCAAGTAGGTACTTATTACAAATGAAAGAGCTCTTCAAGAAGGGGCAAAATCAACAGGGTTGCCTCGCCAAATCCTTGCACATTCGTGAGTCGGCCTGATTTTTGGTTGGCAAAAAAATACAAAACTTACTTACGATTATGAATAATGAATTGAAACTCATACCATTTGAAGGTTCTAGACATCTTAATAATATTTGCTATAGTATGCCGACACTTAAACTCATGTTTCATATTATTATACAGGATAGAAAGTTAAGATGGGGTACACACGGCAGCTAGTATAAGCATTATAGCTACAAAAAAACTTAGTGGAGAGACTAACCCTAACTTGTAGAGATATTTTGACCTATTTATTTATTTATTTAACTGTTTATTGTACACATAAAAATACAAATAATACAAACATTTAGAGAACAGACACAACAGGTGCTGCTTATTTCAGCTTGGAAATTTCTTCCAGCAGACCTTGGCAAGAGAAAAGACACTGGAAGGGGCAGATAAACGTGCACAATTTATAAAATAACTACTTATACACATATACCTAAACTACTACGATATATAATAAATATAATAATAATACTAAACTATACTAAATAATAATATAAAAATCATACAGACAAATATACACATATATGTATATCTTTATATATACCTATATAATATAAACAAAAATACATACATACATAAATAAATATATGGATCACTTAGACAGAGAAAGGTATCTTTTACTCGTTTTTTGAAGACAGCGATAGACGGACTGTCACGAACAGTGTGTGGGAGAGAATTCCACAGCCTGGCCGCATGAACAGTGAAGGAATAGGAGTAGAAATCGGAATGGTGGGAGGGGAGAGATAGGTTAGTTCTGACATTGGGACGACAGGGTTTATCAATAGGACGTGAGAAAGCAAAACGCTCACGGAGATAGGAAGGGGAACTAGGATTGTATAGGACGTTGTAGAGAAGGGAAAGGATGTGAGTATTCCTGCGAAAACGGATTGGGAGCCACTTGAGTTGAGAACGGAATTGAGACACATGGTCGTACTTGCGCAATCCGAATATAAATCGAATGCACAAGTTTTGGAGACGCTCAAGTTTGTGTAAAAGCTCCTCAGTGGCGTCAAGATAACAGGAGTCGGCGTAGTCAAAGATAGGGAAAAGAATGGACTGAGCTAGAGAGATCTTGGTTTTCAAAGGTAAGAAACTTTGGAGGCGTTTGAGCGAATGAAATGAGTAGTGAATCTTCCTGCTGACCTCATTTACATGAGCCACCCAAGAGAGGTTAGAATCTATAATAACTCCGAGATTCTTTGCGGTTTTAGTGAAATCAATTGAAGTACCATTGAACAAAACTGGAGGAACATCTAATTGATCGAGTTGCCTACTCATGTACGGACTCCCAATAATCAAGGCTTGAGACTTCTTAGGGTTGACAAGCAATCCAAAATTTTCGGCCCAGCTAGAAATACGCTCAAGATCCAGATTGAGGCAATCGATAGCATCATTGATGTGTAGGATATCGGAACTGCGGTAAATTTGTAGGTCGTCTGCATATAGATGGAAGTTTGAGGAGATAACTGGTGTAACAGTGTTAATGAAGATAGAGAACAGAAGAGGAGAGAGTGTCACCGAAAGCTTCTCAGCGGCAGACAGGAGTTGAGACTCTTCAGGGTGGGGGATCCAAAACGCCAATATAAAGTTAAGAGTTTATTATTACCAAGAAGGTACAAAATACAAGGTGGTGGTCGTGCTGCGCGCGGGCACGTCCGAGCACGACCAGAATCAAGGGTAAACTGACTATTTTTGACACGAATGACATCGAAAGACAGAGATAGAAGACATTTGAAATAGGAATTTGGAATTTTGGGCCAGGACAATAGAGCCAGGATCACGAAAGGAGGCAGCATGCGAGGCATGCAGCCCCGCTCCGTGACAGTACCCCGGGGCTCCGGTGAAAAATTCGAGGAGTACCTACTGGAATATCCGAAGAATTTTACAAAGACAACTAAAGCTAAGTAAGGACTTAAAATAATAAAACTAATAGTTACTAGGTATAACGGAACTGCCCAAACACGAACAAAGAATAACAAACTTAACCTGACAAAATCAACAGACACACGTCGTCTAGCAAAGCAATATTATGAATCCAAACATACATCATCAACCAGTCAAGTCTTAGCAGTTCGAACTTACATAAGACACAGGTCTATACAGTAAAAGTAGCCCTAATAACTAAAACAATAGGGAACTCAAAGGGCAGTCCGTAAAGAACGCATTATAAATAACAAACATAATAAACTTGAATAAGTTAATGCAATAAACATTACACATGCAAATGTCTAAAACCTTAGAGGTACATAAAAGTTCAATGAGCATACCTAAACTAAAGTAGATATGGACAGGTATAGCATAAATATCGCGATATCGCGCAAAAAGCAATTTAAAACAAAACAATATTCACACAAGTAAGTGAATGAAAAGAACATATTAAAAGTAAGAAAAACAAATTGTAACATAAGCTTATATTACAAATTCAATTATTGATTAAAGTGATATGAAGGATCAATAAATTATTTAATTAATTAAAACAATAAATCAATTAAAGCTAGCTTTAGGCTTAATATCCTTGACGTGCCATCGTCCAAGAGGATGACCCGTCATATCCGCTAACTCGTATACTAATGGAGATATTTTATTTGTCACCTTGCATTTTATAAATTTAGGTGCAAGTTTTGAAGAATAATATTTGCCAGCAGCACTTAATGTGTAATTACGTTTCCAAACCACGTCATCTATGTTGAATTCCAACCTTTGACGATGCTGATCGTAACGGGAAGCATTAGCTTGATGAGACAACCAAAGTCTCGTTTGAACCTCAGAAAATAGTGGTGAAAGTAGACCTACATTGTCCGCAAATATACTACGTGGAGCAAAAATTAAGTCGTCACATAATTCTGTGTTCTGATAAATAGAGCCGCATGGTACCAGTTCACGCCCAAAAACTAGAAAGGCGGGTGTGAACTTAGTTACCTCATTAACCGAAGAGTTAATCGCGAATTGAATTTTGTATAAATTCAAGTCCCAAGACCTATGATCTTGATTAACAAAGGAAGCAATAGCGGTTATAATTGTTTTGTTATAGCGTTCTACAGGATTAACTTGGGGACAGTAAAGAGGGGAATAGTGAATTTCTGGAATGTTGTATTGCCTAAAAAGATCGAAAAGTTCATTGCTAGCAAATTGAGGTCCGTTATCCAGTAAAACCGTTTGTGGAATTCCGTAAGTCATAAATACCAGATTTTCCATTATGTGGCATATTATAGAAGCTGTAGCACGTTTAATTGGAAAAAGAAGACAATACTTGCTAAAGCAACAAGTAACCACGAAAATATATCTATTTAATTTTCTAGTCATAGGTAAAGGGCCAACAAGGTCTATCGAAATCGTCTGAAAAGGTCTACAGACTGTTCTGGGATGGCCCATAACGCCTATAGTTCGCTGAGTTTGGTGTTTATAAGCAGCACAAGTGTCACACTTAGCAATAAATTTTGCAACGTCTCTATACATGCCTTTCCAAAAATACCTACGCTTGACTTTCATGTATGTCTTAAAAACGCCAAAGTGAGCATTAGTAGGGGTAGAATGATTATCAGCAATAACCATTTCGGTAATTTCGGAAGGTATAACCTCTTTCCAGTCATATTCCGAAGTAAGTAAATTGGTAGAACGCGCTTTGCGATAAAGTTTATTATTTCTTATAAGGTAGTCAGGACAAGAGGTAGGATTATCAGAGCACTTTGCCAGCATACTATTATACCATTCATCTGAAGACTGAGCCGGGTTGTAGTCAATTAGAGCTATAGGAACTGAGCGAGACAAAGTGTCTGGGACTAAATGATCCTTACCTTTCTTATGTTTTATTTCAAAATTAAAAGCCGATAATCGTATACTCCATCGGGCTAAACGGCCTGTGGGGTTATTCAAATTAAGAAACCATTGTAACGCAGAATGGTCTGTATAAATAGTAAACTTTAGCCCATTATCTAAATAACAACGCCAATGTTCCAAGGCGGTAATGACGCTGAGTAACTCTCTTTCAGTAATAGAGTAGTTCTTTTGAGCACCTGAGAGGGATTTGCTCATGTACGCAATAGGTTTTTCAACGTTAACGAACTCTTGAGTGAGCATAGCGCCAATTCCAAAACTAGAAGCGTCACAGTGCACTGAAAAGGGTTTGGTGAAGTCTGGACGAGCTAAAACGGGTGTAGAGGTAAGAGCTGTTTTAAGTTTGTTAAAAGCGGCATTAGCGTCAGCATCCCAAAGGAAAGGTTTAGGTTTACTGCCCTTTTTACCGGATGAAGTTAGTTTATTTAAATGAGAAACTACTGTACTGAAATCAGGAATGAATCTCCGATACCAGCTAGCAGTGCCTAAAAATTTTCTGAGTTCTCGACGTGAAGTAGGCACAGGTATATCAAGAATAGCCTGAACTTTATCTGGATCAGTGCGAAGACCACGTTCGTCTACAATATAGCCTAAGTATTTTAATTCTTTTCTAAAGAAAACACATTTCTTGAAATTAACGGTAATATTGGCACTATCGAGTTTAGAAAGAACCTTAGTTAGTAAAGATATATGTTCATCAAAAGTTTCCGTAGCTATGACTATGTCATCTAAATAACAAAAAACCTTGTTATCTAAATCAGCAGAAAGTAAATTATCAATAAATCTTTGTTGGGTAGCCGGGGCATTAGTAAGGCCAAAAGGCATCACTTTGAAACAAAACATTCCCCGACCGGGTACATGAAAAGCGGTCTTGGGTCGATCTTCTTTTTGAAGCGGTATTTCCCAAAACGCTTTAGCGATATCAATGGAAGAAAGATAACGCGCATCACGAAGGTTATCCAAAATTTCGTTAATTAAAGGAAGTTTATAAGCGTCCTTCTTGGTAATAGCATTAAGCTTCCTACTATCAACACAAAAACGCCAGTCACCATCTTTCTTAGGTGTGATGACCACCGGGTTGAGCCAAGGGCTTTCACAAGGCTCTATTACATCGAGTTCAAGCATTTTATCTACTTCAGCTGACAGTGCCTTAATCTTCTCAGGCGAGAGACGGTATGTACGTTGCCTTAGAGGGGAATGGTCCCCTGTATCAATACAATGTTCCGCTAAATGAGTTCTGCCTAAGGGTCGAACTTCCGTGCTTATACAACGAAATTGATTAATCATGCTATCTGCTGCCAACCTTTGAGCAGGAGTAAGCGTGTCATAATGAGAGACCTGGTTTTGCTCACAATGAATAGATAAAATGTTAGGTAAAGGTGGTGTACGAAATTGTACATTTCTCAAAATATCTGGAGCAACAGAAAAAGTTTTCCAAAAGTCCATGCCTAAAATAAGTGGTTGCTTAATAGCAGGGATAACATGAGCAGTAATAATAGCCGCAAGCTTATTACAAGAGACTGGTAAATTAATGGTACCCATGGAAGAAATAGGGTATCCGTTAGCAACAGAACCAGTAATCTTGTAGTTTGTGTCTACTGTAAAACCGTATTTTTCTAATTGTTTAAACGCATCACAGCCTAAAATAGTGATGGGGCTGCCACTATCTAATAGACCAGAGAGGGTAAGTTCATTAACTTTGATATTTAAATAGGGTCTTTCAAAGTCATTTTCATTTTGAAAGAGGATTGTAGAGATGGTTCTATATGACGACATAAAAGTTTTAATCTTAAGTAACCAATCATCCCATTCTTCTTGAGAAAAGTTTTTATTAGGGGATTTCTTCTCTCTACAATCCTGCGCTACTAGTTTTTTTTGATTATTATTGGTTGGACTTAGTTTACATTGAGGACAATCTGTAACTTTAAAGCCTTTATTGCCACATTTAAAACAAACCAGATCACGGCTCTGGCATTCTCGTAAATAATGAGAATTGTTGCGACATCGCGGACAATATTTAATATTAGAATTATTTATAACGTAAACTGGTTGACGATATGAAGGGCCTGGTAGAGGATTTTGGTAAAAAGGTTGGTGAGTTTCGGGTGAAGTAGTAGGTGTAGAAAGGGATTCATAAAATTTACATGCTTTAAATAAATTGTCAACTGACGTAATGTTTTGTGGCTGTAACCTGCCTTTTAGTTCAGGAAGAAGGTTTCTTTTAATTATATTAATTTTGTGGGTCTCTGAAAGAGGATCTTGTAATTTGGAAAACAAAGATTCCAAATCTGTAAAATAAAGGACCACTCTTTCATTTGGTTTTTGAAAACGGTTTTCAATTTTCTTAAGGAGTAAGAAATCGGAGTCAACTATTCCAAAAGCGGAAGCCAATTCCGATTTAAAGGTCTCCCACGTAGAAAGAGAACTGGCTCTAACCCTAAACCATTCTAGGGCAGGGCCAGAAAGCAAGTCAAAAATATGTTTGTGCAGTGTTGCTTCATCAATATTCCTAACTGAGGCAAATTCTTCTACTTTCTTAATAAAATCCCGAGGGCAAGTATCACCTTTAAAATTAAACTTTTTAAGTTCTGATGGCGATGTTTTATTAGAAATCTGGGCAATTCCATGAAGAAACTTGTCCATATCAAACGAGTTGTTTTGTTGAGAGTGTGACGTTGGAGCAGTGAAGAACGTAGTCTCGGAAGCAGAGCAGGAGGGTGGTGTAATAATCAAGTTGAAACGTTTTTGTAAAGTGTTATATTCAGAAGTGGTTTCATTGTATAATTTTAGAAGCTCTTCTGAACAATCAGAGGTATCCAGTCTGGAAAGTCGATCTAAAATGTGGTGTAAATATGTATTAATTTTGTTTTTTATTGCTGTGTTAGGTTTGTTTTCTAATAAAATTATTTTGGATTTAATATCAGCTAGTAAATTCTTAACGTTGTTAATGTCAGTACTGATATCAAATGGGCTTTCCGAAGGGAAGTCCGATGTTTTCAAAAGCAAAGAAAGTTGCTCCCGAAGCGCAGCGACTGTATCGGCCGGCTCTGCAAGGCGGGCTTTAACTTCGTAAATAAGTTCCGGTTTGTTTAATAAGTTCACGTCCATTATAAAATTAAAAGATAAAATAATCACTAAAATAAGTCGTAGTCAATCAAAGTGTGGACAAATAAATCGTACACAAATCAAGTGTATGATAATTAAAAGTAGAGACAAATAACAGCAAGAGATAATAATAAAATAAAAAAAATTGAGCAAGTCAGTTTACGTACATGGTAAAAATTTAGGAGCTAAGGCTCCGCGCACGAGCAACATCAAGCATATACGTAGTTTGGTGACGTAGAATGTAAGATGGCAAATAAAATTGTATTATAAAAAATATTTAAACAATAATTATTGTTAGGTAAAAAATCTTAATTCACTGGGCTATAAAAGGTACACACAAAATTATTGTTAGGTAAAAATCTTAATTGACTAGACTATAGTAATAAAAACTTTCAAAGTAAAAGAAATTCTGACGTTTGTTTGTTCTGACGTTTGTTGTCCTGGATACGTATTCTATTTTTTGACAAGCCGTAAAAATGACGATGTTTTGTAAATAATGTCTAAAAATATGTAACACGATGAAAATTGTTTAAAATAAATGAAAGGCGGAGCAGAACGTCTGAAGAGTTGCAAATGCAGCACGCTCAAACACTCGTAAAAAGCAGAACAGTCAAAACAAAATCCATTGAAGTGTGAGCAAATATACAACCACAAAAATTTGAAGCAGTCCGCAGCAATTGGGGATCTGGCTATGTATATGAGAGGAGTAGACAGAGCAATCTGGAATACTTGTAATGGATCCACTCCTCACCAACGGCGATGGCGTAGACGTCAGTTCAATCCCAGTGAATTAAAAATAATAAATTGTACCTCTGTTCCGTGTGTGATTGTTTCTTTAATATTTATATTACCACAGTAGGGCGCCAGTGTCACCGAAAGCTTCTCAGCGGCAGACAGGAGTTGAGACTCTTCAGGGTGGGGGATCCAAAACGCCAATATAAAGTTAAGAGTTTATTATTACCAAGAAGGTACAAAATACAAGGTGGTGGTCGTGCTGCGCGCGGGCACGTCCGAGCACGACCAGAATCAAGGGTAAACTGACTATTTTTGACACGAATGACATCGAAAGACAGAGATAGAAGACATTTGAAATAGGAATTTGGAATTTTGGGCCAGGACAATAGAGCCAGGATCACGAAAGGAGGCAGCATGCGAGGCATGCAGCCCCGCTCCGTGACAAGAGAACGCCACCTTGCGGTACACCCGCAACCAGATCACACCAATCCGAGAATTCCTCATCAGAGCGGACCCGCTGCGAGCGACCACGAAGATAAGAATCAAACCAGGCTATAGCTGAGGAAGAAATGTTAAGAGAGCGAAGTATGGCAAGAAGAACATCAAAATCTACAGAGTTAAAAGCACTACTAAAGTCCAGCAGCGTGAGAACCGTGACAGTCTTGTTCTCCATCGCGCAGCGAATATCGTCTGTGACCTTTAGCAGTGCAGTAACTGTACTGTGACCTGGCCTAAAACCAGACTGAAATTGAGACAGAAGAGAATTTGATGTCATGTGACTAGCCAACTGTTTATGGGCAATGTGTTCAAGAACCTTGGAGAGGAATGGAAGGATGGAAATAGGCCGGAACTGTGAAAAGGAAGTGGGATTTGTGGTTTTTGGTAAAGGAATGATGTTAGCGAGTTTCCACGCTGTAGGAAAAGAACTCGTCGCCAGGGAGTAATTAAAAATATGGGTGAGAATAGGTAAGAGATCATGAAGGATAAGGGTAATCATACGGGAACACAGATCATCATTGCCCACAGCAGTAGACGTTATGGAGAGTATATGCTTCTTAACATCCTCCTCAGCCACAGCACTGAAGCAGAAGGAAGGACAAGCTGGAAGAGTTTGGCTATTAATTCGGGAAACGGTACAAGCTTTGACAAGCTGATCTAAGCGTGTAGGTGGACAGGAGAAGTAAGCATTAAGTGCGTTTAGATCAACCGATGAGTCAGAAGGGGCTGATGACTTACCGATACCCAGTGTCTTTAAAAATTTCCATACTTGTCTGGGATCACAATTTTCAATGGAGTTGTGAATGTGGCGTCTCTTAGCATCCCTACACAGACGACCACAAAAGTTACGAAGATATTTGTACCGGGCTAAATTCTGCTCTGAAGGTGATCTCCTAAGCCTTCCTTTAGCCTTGTCACGACGAGCCATCCAATTTAGAATATCCTGGGTTAGCCATGGAGCAGGATCATGTTTCACTCTTACCTTTTTAATGGGAGCATGTTTATCATAGAGTGAAAGTATTGTTGTAACGAACTCCTGGACTTTCATGTCGACGTGGCCAGCAGTAAGTACAGGGGTCCAATCAATGCTGGACGCATCGTGCCTCAAAGCCTCCAAGTCAATACCTTTAAAACTACGCAAGAAAAGAAATTTCAATTTACGCCTAGGAGGTCGGATTTTGTAGGAAAGATAGATGAGGTCATGGTAGGAGAAGCTAGCTGGAAGTTGGCCATGGATAGCAATGTTTTCAGGAGAGGATGTAATCATAAGATCGAGAAGGGAAGGGGTGCAATTTGGAGAGTGATGTGTAGCGGACAGAGGAAGAACATGTAGGTTGATGGAGAATAATAGGGATAGGAGTTTTTGGGAACGGTGGTCATCCTTAATTAAACATGTATTAAAATCACCTAGAAGAAGTACGTGATTAAAACTAGGACAGTAATTATTCAAGATGTTCTCCAGGGATTTGAAGTAATCAATATGGAGTGAAGGGCTATAATATACAGCAGCATCTTATGATGGAGCGTTATCTCAATGAACAAATGTTCGGCAGAGTGAGAATAGATACTGGGAGAAACGCTAACAACAGTGTGAACTATGTCTGCTCGCAGATATATTGCAACACCTCCGCCTCCTTTACCCGTACGATCATTGCGGATGAGTTTAAAACCAGGGAGAGGAAACTGGGTAGAAGAGAGGGAAGACTTCAGGAAAGATTCGGATATAAGGATGGCATCAACGGGAGAGTTACTAAAGGACGCCAGAAGGTCAGAATAGTGGCAAGGAATACTCTAGGCATTTATATGTACTAAGTTGAATTTATTTGGAAATTGGGAAAAAGTTGCTTTCAACTGATCATGAACGGACAGACATGTAGAATTATCACCATCACTATCGGCACTAAGAAAATGGTCATAAGACGAGGAACAGGAGAAAAAACTATCATCTAAGTTAGCTAAGTTATCCATAAAATATACTATAATACTACTCTATAAAATAAATAAATAAAAATAAATGAGCAACAAATATGATAAAATATGTACTAAAATTAAATTAACCGAATTAGTACTTGCCGCGGAAAGTTGAAAGAAACTATGCACAAACGAAACGCTTACAACTAAAAATGCTTGCCGATTCGGTAAAAAGTTACCCGAAGTCGCACTTCACAGTGACATATCAAAACTTACCAAAAGCTAAGTTAAGCTAAGGGTAATCTAATGAAAGAAGAACCCAAATCTTAGGAGGAAGAGAATTTTAGCTAACAGGTATACGGTTTTTCTTTCTGTACAATCGAGTGAAAAAAAAAACTCAAGGTGTCGGGCAAATCTTCACCGAATCGGAACACAGCCTTGGATAAAATTAAAAAAGTTCGATTGACATTGGTGATTTGATTAGAAACAAACAATGAAATTATTTGAAATTATTTAAGCAAGGGTAGTCTGAAATAGGTCTAAAATACAATGAATACTTCAGATCTATCTACCTTACAAACAAAATATAAAGGTATTATACTACCAAGTTAAGATGTTTGCCAGACAGATCCAACCGCAAGAGCGACCCTACTTTGCTTTTGTTCTCCTGTTAGGTGGTAAAGTTGATGAATTTTTCGTAGCTGCGATCATCTTGGTCTTAACAGGCGACGGTGGTAATTGCGACGACTCCGGGGTGGACTGTCCCATGGCCGGAAAAGCTGACATTAAAGCCTGTAGTTCAGGAGCGGTTTCTATCTTCTTGCGGTTCTTATCAGGCAAAAGGATGACAATCTTGCCCTCCGCAGACCAGCAGTTGCGAACACCGAAGTGTTTCCGAGCTGCCATGAAGGTGTCGTAACGTGATTTAGTTAAAAACTCTGACACAACAATCCCGGACTCCTTAAGCTCAGTTTTAGAATCCCAGGCCAGACGTCGACACTCTAAATCGCGAAATCTGACAAGAATCGGGCGCGCTTTTTTATTACTTGATTTCCCTAGCCGATGACAGGATTGTAAATCACTTAAGGTAACATCTGGTAAATGCATGACGTCTGTTAACACATTCAAAAGCACATTACTGACGTTCTCACTATCACTTTCAGCGACGCCATGGAACAGGAGTACATTCCGACGCAGAAACATCTCGTGGCGTTCTTGACCAAGTGCCAATAACTCGATCTGGGATGCAAGCTTAGAAAACATCAGGCAGACCGTGTTCTTGAAGTCGGCGAACTCATGAGCAAGGGTTGGCAGGTCGGTCTGCACTGGTGGAGGTGTAGTTGAGGCCTTCTTCAAGCGTTCACAGATTTTGGAAAAAATGTATAGTCAACAAGAAAAATGGCAATGCTCACATATTTTTTTTTCATTCCATTTGATCTTCTTATTCAGCTCTCCGCCAGGAAGAAACGGCGTCGCGGTGGTGCTCTCCGAAGATTTCTTGAAGGGTCTTCTAGAAGTCGACAGGCTGAGCGACTGACTTCTTCAGGTGAAGCTACTAACTGAAGGCGCCATTACCCATCTTATAAGTGCTTAAACCCCCCAAGTTGGCTGGCCAGTGTCAGAAAAGGAAGCCTTTTGGAACGAACTAGAGGACGTTCTTCGCCGCATCCCAAATTCCGAGAATGTAGTAGATAGAGGTGACCTGAACGGCCATGTATGATCAGAGGCACAGGATTTCAAACGACCACACGGTGGCTTTGGTTACAGTAGTGCAAATGCAGAGGGGGATTCAATTCTCAGCACCTGCCTCCTATCAGATCTAGCTGTCGTGAATACGTTTTTCCAGAAGAAACCTGAACATCTCATAACTTACAAAAGCGGCTCACACTCCACTCAAATAGACTACTTACTCATAAGGAGAAGCCAAATTGGCAAAGTAACTAACTGTAACGTCATTCCCGGAGAAAGTCTCACAGCACAACACCGCTTACTTGTCATGGATATTTTAATAGTACCAAAAAAGAAGATGCCCGAACGACGCAGACCGATAACCAAGTAGTGGTTGCTAAATGGACCCAAAAGCGATTAATTCCGCGAAGCTGCTATTAGCTCAGAATTAAGCGCTAACAAAGATGAGTCCGCGGATAGTCATTGGAAACGGGTGCTTGGCACTTCAAAGGGAGGCCGCGTCATCTACAAAGAAACGTGGTCGTGGAATGATTTGGTACAAAAAGGCAGTTCTGGAGAAGAAAACACTCTTCAAAAAGTGGTAAGATAGTGACTCTCCCGAAGACCGCGGCGCATATTATGCCGCTAAATGTATCACCAAGCGAGCTGTTGCCAAAGCCCGTCTTGAACAGCTGTCACCGCTGTATGATACTCTCGACACCAAAGAGGGCCTAAAGACCATCTTTCGTTGGGCAAGAGCTCGAGAAAGGCTACCCAAGACATAACCAAATGTCTTTGTGTTAAGAAAGCTGATGGTTCATTGGTGTACGACGAAGCGCGAGTGAAGGAAAGATGGCGCAGCTACTTAAGTGAGTTGCTGTCGCCTCCAGACCTGCCTCCTAATCTTGGACTTGTTACCCCCATAACACTTGACGTGGTGCAAAAATGTCTTCGCACAATGAAGAACCGAAAGTCCGTGGGCCCGGACGATCTACCGATTGAAGCATGGAAATCGATGGATGCTCGTGGTGTAGCTTTACTTACTGACCTTTTTAACCTCATACTCACCATCCGGAGAATGTCCGACTCTTGGAGATTGAGCATCATTACACCAATTTACAAAGGCAAGGGTGGTTTACAAGACTGCGGAAGCTACCGCAGTATTAAGGTCATGTGCCACACCATGAAACTCTTCGAGCGCATAATCGATACTAGGCTCCGGCAAGGGTGCACTATCTCAGAGTGTCAATATGGGTTCCGCCCTGGCTGTGGCACGATAGATCCTATATTTGCCCTATAAGTATTAGCTAAGGCGTACAGAGAGAAGAAAACACCGTTATATATGGCGTTTCTTGATCCTCATAAAGCCTTTGATTGCATACCGCGCCAGGTAATCTGGTGGACCCTAAAGGTGAAGAACGTACCACAAGACTATATTGACACTATCCGAGACATGTACCACGACTCGGTATCCGTAGTTCGAACCGCCGTTGGCGATCCTCGCCCATTCCCAGTCACTGTAGGTGTCCACCAAGGCTCAGCCCTGAGTCCCTTTCTGTTCAGCGTAGTTCTCGACGTGGTTACGGCGGAAGTCCTTGAGCCATCTCCTTGGCTTATGATGTATGCCGATTATATTGCACTGACAGACGAGGACAAGCAGAAATTGGAGCAAAAGGTGAACCACTGGAAGGGTGCGCTAAAGAAAAGCGGTTTAAAACTAAATGTGTCGAAGACTGAGTACATGGCCTGCAGCAGTACAGACCCGGATCCCATAAAAGTCGGCGCTGAATACGTCTCGAAGACGGTCAAATTTAAATACCTTGGATCTGTATTGCACAACTCTGGGGAAATTGACCATGACGTCCAAGCCCGAATAAGCGCTGCGTGGGCAAAATGGCGTGAAGTAACCGGTGTCACCTGTGACCGAAGGATGCCGGTGAAACATAAGGGCCTTGTTTACAAGAGCATCATCCAACCAGTATTGTTGTACGGAAGCGAGGCGTGGCCGGTCCTTGGAAGGCATGTTCAGCAGCTTCACGTCGTGGAGATGAAGATGCTGCGATGGATGTCTGCCGTTACGCGGTTAGATTGTATCCGTAACGAGCACATCTGTGGCAGCCTTGGAGTTCGCGACGTAGCGGATAAGCTGCAGGAAAGCCGCCTTCCATGGTTCGGCCACGTCAGCCGCAGGGCGACAGACTATGTTGGGAACAGGTGCCTTGCACTTTCTGTACAAGGTCCTAAAAAACGCGGCAGGCCTAAGAAACGCTGGCTAGACATCGTGAAGGCTGACATGAGGGAGACCAACCTCACCACAGAGGATGCCAAAGACCGGGCAAAGTGGAGAAAATTAAGCCGGAAAGCGGACCCTAGCAAAAGGCCGGGATAACGCTAGGAAGAAGAAGAAGATTTGATCTTCTTATTGAAAAAATGAACAATTATAGGGTCTTAGCTGTCTATCTGTCGGCCGATGCAATGTCTGCCATTTGGATCAGACCCCTATATAACTCTGAAACTACTGTTCCTAGACTACTCGTATGTTAGGACAAATGAGAGGTCTCGTCGAAATCTTTATTTTGTTTAACAGCTGTCAAATTCTAAATCGCTGTAAGTCAGAAATTACTGATAATGGATTACTTGTATGTTCGGACAAATGATAGACATCGTCAAGATCTTTATTTCGTTTGACAGCTGTCAAACTTTAAATACCTATTACTTGGAAACTACTAACCCTAGAAAAAATATATGTCTCAAAGAGATCTACATTACAAGTGTCAAATTAATATTTTTTCTACATTAAGTATTTTCATATCGTTAGTTTACGAGATATGAGACTTTATTCCACTAGAAGTGAAGACCTAGTCAAAAAATCATTTTTTTCCCCAAACAGAGCTAGTCTTTCATCGCTAATTTACGATATATGGCGATCTCAACGAGATCTAGCATTATACCAAACATACGAGTAGTCTAGGGTCAGTAGTAACCGAGTTACAGTTACAGTTACGGTTGACAGCTGTCAACCGAAATATAGAACTCGTTGAGGTATATCATTTGTCTGAACATACGAGTTGTCCAGGGTTAGTAGTTTTTTCTAATCATTTCCATTTTCATTCCAATCTTATGTTATTCTACTTCAATTGCAATTAGATTATATCCTGTTAGCGAATTTGCGAAAATAAATTAACCGAGCAGATTTGTGATTACAGATTATGGGTTATTTTTGAATAGGTATAAAAAAGTGGACTGTATGGAAAAGTAAAAGGTGCGGGTCGAACTATGGAGAAATTTAAGGAAGCGGGAAAGCAGAGGAATGCACGCGTACCTGACTATATCTGGATGACTGGATCCTTTCTTCTGCAGAATAATCAAGCAGCTTCCGGAATCTTCTTTCTTGGTCTCGCTCTTGGTCTTTCAGATGGCGTAAGAACGTCCAGATAGTTTTTACCGGTACCGGCGATCACTTTACTGTCTTTAATTAATATAAAACACCAATAAAAACGGTTCAAAGTTCACAAATCTAGAACCTCGTGGTATTTTGGGTTCCACGAGAAGCACAGCATTGCTCGGCTACTGGTCTGATTTGACCAAAACCATCAATTTTAATTGCGTGTCACCAATGCATCTTCTTCTGATTGAGACGGCAAATGCGTGCGTGCATAAGGGATGGGTAGGAAGGAAAGAGAGGGATGTAATATTCGCCTATAAAGGTATTGAAATAGTAAACAAAAGAAAATAATAGATGGTGATAACATATCCTATTCCAATTCAATGCCAATCCAATAGCCATTTCATTTCCATTCAATTCCGATTCAATTAAGATTTGAAATTATTTCAAATAAATTTAAAATATTAATGATATTTCAAACTTTCATTTGCAATTCATTGTATTGTAAAAATAATTGTATTTTATACGTAACTATTGTAAAAATAATTGTATTTTGAAATGTCGATTCAAAACATTGCAGTGCCCTTCCAGGGTCCATATTGTGTTCTGTATAATTGTTATTTTCCATCTATTGTACCATATGGAAACAATAAATAATTGAAATTGAAATTATTCTTACATTCAGTCATTATCATACGTAAATCTTCAAAATAATCAAGAGACCGAATCCTGCTAAAATAGAAGAAACCAGCTTATGTCTGGTCACTCTGCTATTTCCACAGCACGGCACCGCACCAGAGTACGGCACGGTGCCATGCCGTAGATTTCCACGGTGCAGGCCGTGAGTTTTTACGGCGCAACCTCACTATGGCAACCCAGTTAATTTTGCCACTTCTAAAAAGCACTATCGAATAAACTGTACCTATTTGACAATCGATAAGGTTTTTTTTTAAAGAGAAGTTTTTTCCCACTAAGAAAACGCAAATTGCCCTAAAAGCCAGTTGAAATTTTATATTATGTTTTCCGAGAGTTCTTATACCTTGACCATGCTTGACCTTAATGTGTCGGGATCAGGGGACGCAACCTTGTTGCTTACACAGTATAAGGTATCTATGTGCAAAATTTCAAGTCTCTAGGTCCAGTGGTTTGGGCTGTGCGTCGATATATCGGTCATTCAGTAAGTCATAAATTAAAATCAGGCCGAAATTGCCAGGATTTGGGGAGGCAACCGTGTAGATATTGCCACTTCTTAAATAGCATTACATCAACATACACATACACACACACACAGACACACACATACATCCACTTCATCTACATTCGTAATGGTAATTGTTACCCAAAAAGTGTTTTGCCCTCTTAGAAATTGCTAATGGCCCTAAAAGTCAGTAGAATACTGAGAGTTCTGGATGAGGATTTAGGATATATAGGATTCTAAGAGTTCTAATACCTTTACCCTGGTGGACCTTTTACAGACTTCTGTTTCTTAGTAACAAGAGGATAGAATGTTTCGTAAAAAAGGTACATGAAAATTTCTGTTTCTCCTATTACATGTATGGGAAAATAATTTTGTGCTTTCTGATAGTTCTTATACATTAACGTCGGTTTACCCCATAGAAAATATGTTCTTTATCAATAAGAAGCTCAAATGGAATGAAAAAAAAACTTATGTGAAAATTGTAATTTTTCTTGATGACTATACATTTTTTCCAAAATCTGTGAATGTAGGTCAAAATATCTCTACAAGTTAGGGTTAGTCTCTCTACTAAGTTTTTTTGTAGCTATAATGCTTATACTAGCTTCCGTGTGTACCCCATCTTAACTTTCTATCCTGTATAATAATATGAATCATGAGTTTAAGTGTCGGCATACTATAGCAAATATTATTAAGATGTCTAGAACCTTCAAATGGTATGAGTTTCAATTCATTACTCATAATCGTAAGTAAGTTTTGTATTTTTTTGCCAACCTAAAATCAGGCCGACTCACGAATGTGCCAGGATTTGGCGAGGCAACCCTGTTGATTTTGCCCCTTCTTGAAGAGCTCTATCAGTTGTAATAAGTACCTACTTGGTAATCGATGAGGTAATTTTTGCCATTTTTGACCACCTTAAAATCAGGCCGACTCCTGAATGTGCCAGGATTCAGTGAGGCAACCCTGTTGATTTAGGCACTCCTTGATGAGTACTATCGATTGTACTATGTACCTATTTGGTATTCGATGAGGTAATTTTTGCCCAAAAAATGTCAAGGTTTTTGCCCACTGTACAAAACCTGCCAGGTTGCGCCCAGGCAACCCTGTTGATTCGGATATAACTTTTTAACGTGCATCACCCTAGATTAGTCGCATTTTGATAATCGATGAGGTAGGGTTGACGACCACGCACTCTCCGTCTATAAGTTATTAAGGAAATACTGATAATTTTTTGATATTCTTTTTTAAATCAAGTCTTTTCAAAATACTTATGTCATTCGAGAAAATATTCATATTAAAGTTGTAGTGCAAAAAAATATCTTTTACATGATGTATGACATGCTTCTATTCCATGGCTAAAAAGACATTGAAACATGAGTTTGCCAATTTCTACTGTTTGTTAAATAAGTGTGCGAATTAAAAACAAGCTTTGAAAGGTTGCAGATTCGCTCTATTTGCAATGTATTCTGCATTCTATGACATGCTATAAGTTTTCCGTAAATAATTTATATTGAATAAAAAAATCTGAATCCAACTAATTTATTTAAATTAACTTTAACTTATGTTTTCATGTGTTTTGAGCCATCAAACCCAAACATGGTATGCATAAAATTAACGATAGTTTATTTTTTTCAAATTTACAAGATAGTTAATGATTACTCAACTTGAAAAAAAAAAAAAGAATATCACAAAAATTCAATTTTCTTTCATTATTTAGTAACGGTTGAATCTACTGTAACAGTGCCTATGACATAATTTAATTCAGTCTAAACAAAAATATCAGATGATTGGTTGTCAAGATACAGTTGACTTTATAAAAATCAGCATTTTCGATCTTTAATTGGCTGTTACTTCATCCGGGTACCAGTTAGAGATCACAATCGTGGTTTCTTGACCTTCTTATAAGCCTGTCTAACTACCGTAAAAAAGGAAATTGGTCTCCCCAAATTATACCAAATATGGGCATTATCTGAACACTTGGATAAGCTGCTATTTTGGTCAGCTATCACTTTGAGACAGCAATAATAGTTTATTGACATCCTTATAAACCTATCTAACTGTTGTTAAAAGGAAAATGGGTACCGCCAAATTATACCGATATATTTTCTGGCCCAAGGACTACTATAGTACTGGCGGTACATCCCATATATGTGTAGAATGCTGCACTTGATGAAAAAAAAACCGGCCAAGTGCGAGTCGGACTCGCACCCTAAGGGTCCCGTACCTATCTACCATATGATATACTAAAAGCTTTTGCTCTTTGATTTTAAAAATTCCGCGTCCATCCAACTTGACCCCTCTTTTATAGAAAATTCTTGAAACTGGAGCTCACCTTAATTGGTTACTATTAGTTGTGAGAAAAATTTAAATATTTAATGATTTCAGACTTTTCCCTTTATTTGTACTGTGAGGCCTAGCTTCTTGCCAAATTTCATAATTTCATAATTTTAGGTCAACGGGAAGTACCCTACCCTGTAGTTTTTGCTTTTATGCATAAATGTACTAAATGTATTCACTTAGTTCATCTTTGTGCACCGTCACCGCATTATTGTATTTTTATTTTTCCTTGCACCCAAAGGTTGCCTGGAAGAAATTGCTTTTTAGCAATAAGGCCGCCTTATTGTGCTCCAATTATGTCCACATTTGTTTTTTTTGTACTGTTTGTTATCTGTGTGCAATAAAAGAGTATTGTATTGTATTGTATGTATGGAGACGACGACGCGTCTTTCCATTCTATACAAGGCCAAAATGCAACCATAGGAAACTGCTCACGTATATATTGTAATGCTGTTTTTAAATTTGTTATTACAAAACATACACGAATTTTGCGTACTGATCGTGTATAGTTTGTGTCGTGGATGCTCGCGGCGTCCTTCCATTCTATACAAGGCCAGAACGCAACCATAGGAAATTGTTCGCGTATATATTGTAACGCTGTTTCTACAATGCATATGCCACAGGAAAATTGTAGAATTCGTCATTTAATATTTTGGCTTGGCATTCTACAAAATGCTGAGATATTTTTAAGATTCCGTACCCAAAGGGTGAAAAATGGGACCCTATTGATACTATGCCTTCGATGCTTGTCTGTCCGTCTTTCTGTCAGCGGGGTGTATTTCATGATCCGTAGTAGGTAGAAATTTTTACAAATTGTGTATATCTGTTGCAGCTACAAGAAAAAATACAAAAAAAAATAAAAAATTAAGGGGAGCTCCCAAACAGCTATAGGGCGTAAAAAAAGTTTGACCTACTCCATCGAATGAAGTATCGTTGTTTAGAACTTGTTGAGTAGATTAATACTGTATTTATTGTTTAAAAAAATATGTTATAACAAAGGAATTAGATGCCAGCAAAGTCAGCCGTTTTTACAAAATTTTATTTCAGCTGTATATCATGAAAAGTAATAGCTAGACAGTTCAAATTTTCAAAGATTACGTACTTTTCTTGCCGCTATAACAACAAATACTAAAAATAAAAAAAGTTATAAATTAAGGGGGGCTCTCACACGAAAGACTGGTTTTTATAAAGCACGTGTCGGATAGCAAAAAAATAACACAAGAACTTACTGAAATTTCAACTAATACAATTATCTACAAAGTAGAAAATCGCAAAATTTCACAACCACAGACAGGATTCGAACCTGCGTCTTCTCCGTCAGTACCGTAGACGCTTTACCAACTAGGCTACTGTGGTCCTGCCTGATGTTGTGATGCTTGATGTTGTCCTGTCTAGTTGGGCTAGTACAGTTCACGCTTACTAGGTGGCAGCACCAACATTAGTACAGCTAATGCTTACTAAGTGGCAGCACTAACGCAACGTTGGAATGCGTATAGAGATCGCAGATTTCACATCATCAGGCAGGACCACAGTAGCCTAGTTGGTAAAGCGTCTCCGGTACTGACGGAGAAGACGCAGGTTCGAATCCTGCCTGTGGTGTTGAAATTTTGCGATTTTCTACTTTGTAGATTTTTCCGAACACTGGAAGTGTTAAAATAAAATCATTTTTAATACAATTATGATTATGTGGTGGTACGAAACCCTCGCGCCCGTGCGTGCGTGAGTCCGACTCGCACTTGGCCGGTTTCATATATTTTATTACGGTGGATGCTGAAGCTGAAGGTCGGCCTGCTTGTATTCTATTTTTTGTTCCCTTGTTCTTCATGGTTCGTTTTGATATTAGCTGTACACGTATCTTGCGGGGCCGTCCTTTTTAGGGTTCCGATACCAAAATGGTAAATAAAGGAACCCTTATGGTGCCGCTCTGTCTGTCTGTCCGTCTGTCTGTCACACCTCTATATCTCAGCAACCACTTATGCCATCGACCTGAAATTTGGAATAGTTTTAGAATATAATTGTACAATTTAATTGCACATGAAACAATTTTGAAAAAGGTATGATTATTAATGTAAAGGGGGGGGGGCAAATTTCAAATTGTCGCTGCTAGGTCGAGTAGGTATCATATGAAAGGACTTTACTTGTGCATTTTAAAATATATTTTTGTATTTTTTTAAGTATCTTAGTTTTCAAGTTATGATGAAAAATGTCAAAAAAAATACCATTCCCCCCAAAAATACCATTACCTCCGAAGTTTGAATAAGGAAAAATCTGAATTCATTACAGTTGACAGAAGTTTATGTAAACTTTACAGCAAAAATATAACGATCTTTCTAAGTTGTACAGATTTTCAGAAATCTGCAAAAAACCTTTAAAAACAAATTTAGTTTTGCGGTCCTGAAAATGGTCTTTATTGCTTCCAAAAATACTATAGTTATATCGGAACCATCGGCGCGCGATTCCGACTCGCACTTGACCGGTTTTTTAATGTTGTTAAAAATTAAATTTTTTGTTGGTCTGTAGTGACATGTTTTAAAGGATTATTGAAAATCTGAATGGCTATTTAATAACGATGGATGTGCTTCTAAAATAAATGTGAATTTGTTTGTTTGTGATAGAAAAAAACCGGCCAAGTGCGAGTTGGACTCGCGCGCCGAGGGTTCCAATATACCTATATAGTATTTTTGGAAGCAATAAAGTCCATTTTTAGGACTGCAGAACTAAATTTGTTTGTAAAGGTTTTTTGCAGATTTCTAAAAAACTGTGCAATTTAGAAATATCGCTTTATTTTTGCTGTAATATATAGGTACACAAACTTCCATTGACTGTTATTAATTCAGATTTTTCCTTTCACAAATTTCAGAGATAGGGGGGGGGGGGATGGTGTTGTGTCTGGTAGGACGTACTGTTATTTATCGGGATGCATCTAGTAAAACTAGCTATTAATGCTACGTGGGACACAGATAGAACATCCCCGCTCGCCGGCCAGCAGTCTAGTGATATTCTCCCAGAGTACCCACATTTATTGTGTACATCACATCTCTTCCTTTTTATATGATTTGAAAAACTTTTATATATCATTCTTTACAGAATACTTAATGGTCATCATAACATGCAGAATACAATTCGAATAGAGCGACTCGACTACCGTCTCGGATCGTGCTATGGCAGCGTAAAAGAGACGGAAAGAAACCACTGCAGCACGGCCCTCTTTAAGAGTCGGCTTTATACAATGGGTTTCCTGTGTCGTGCTAGAATATCAAAGTACTATAAGTCTTACATTGAACCGATTTAGATACGATAGTATCATTATTAAAATTTACAACTTCGTTCATTAGGTAATTAAGTTTCTTCTAGGTACTGTCCACTTTTCTCCATTTTTCCTTTCATTTGTGGATGCTTCTTGCAACACTGAGAGTTCCAGTATTGTTGTTGTGGTCGCTGGCAGTCTAAAGTCATATTTAAGCAGAAACTCCACCTGTGGACAATATTGCTGTTTAGAACCAATTTGGGTCTATTCATGTAGGTAGAAAATAAATTCGGTGTTTATTTTCTGTATAAGAAATATTAGCGTAGACGTGGGTATTCAAATAAAATTGTACGCCGTGACTTAGGCGTCACCCGCGGCTTTGCGCGTCGGTGTGATAAGGGAAGGCGGACCGGCGCCAAGTTAGTTATCATTTAGCAGTAGTCGCAATACGGGAGAGCTGGCGAACGGTCGCAATACGGGAGATCTGGCGAACGGTCGCTTGGGTGCGCGTATCGGATAAGCCACAGCGGTGGTCGCGCTTGGGGTTATTTATTTCCCGAATCGGGATTCGGCGGAATATCATATTGAGGTTGCGCGGGGCAACCAATTAAGTAATTTAGTGGTGAACTATCAATTCGGAGGTGTAAAGGGCACTCGTGTCAGTGTAAACGAGACGCCATATTTGATGGCTGCGTGGGCGGCATTTTGGACTCGTGTTTCGTGATATTTGGAACAAATAAGTGTCTTCGAGAATTCGCTAAGCTAAATAAATAAAAATGATTTTTTTTATATTTTTAACTGAAAATTTAGACTATTTTAGGAAACTAATTTGTTTTTTTCCGCCTAAATACTATTATTAATTTTATATTAATTTTTTAAGTTTTAAAGTTGATGACGTCATTTCACAGTAGACGATGAAACGATTGCCATACCAAAACGAAATCGAGGGTTGGTAGGAAAAATCTTTAGCCAAGTTATGCTTGGTTTTATATAGAAAACCTTTTTACAGCTAAATTGTCAAAATTAAATATCTTTCGGGTGCTTTTGGTTATGTGATTTAGCTACTAAACTCTAAAATTTATTTTGATGTAATTGTGTTGTTTATGGTCAAGCAGGTTATGTACTTCTTCATTGGTCAACATCCTTTTTGGTAATATTTTTTACACATTACTAGTATCCTCGTCTTTGACACATTTTTATGTCATGCTAAATGTTGTTTAAAATCACGCATTTTTCTGCAAAAACAGTGAAATATTGTTGCGTAAATGGCTGCAATATTAATAGCTATGCTATTTGCGGAATATTCTTCTATTGGTATGCATTATTCCTTTGATTTTTCTATGAAAAAGCCGAATTGTTTTACGTATGAAGTAGGGTGGCTATAATGTACGATGTTTGAACATACAGGAAAACAAAAGGTACAACCACATCAGTACTGTGGGATTTAATACTGCGGAAACTGCCCATAAAACTGAACAACTTGTCCCAAAGAACATTATGATAGATTAGTCCCAACTAACATTATGGACGACACGACACAAATGCAGTTGGTTGATGTTGAGTTTTTACAAGAATACCAACAAAGACCTTTATCGGCCTGTTGTTCAGGGACGGACAGAAGGGACGCACGTATAGATAGATGGACAGAAAGACAGCTGATGTACGAGTGGTGTTCAATAAGTAGTGAGAATGAACAACATATTGGTTTTAAGTCTTTTGATATTTGTAAGTATTGATAGTTTATTTCAGACATTTCAGTAAACCTACCAAAGACTTGGGCCATAATATTAAGAAACGTATAAATGAGGTAAAGTTTAAGAGCCAGTCCATATTTTTGAACCTATTCCTATTCCGTGTGAGAAAAAAAATGTAAAGTCGGAACTAAATCTATGAATTAAGAAATAAAACCTTTTATTTATTCGATAATTTTGTTTCATGTCGTACCTTTAATAAAATTTGTTTATCAATAAACAATTAGTCATAAAATATAAAAGTAAATAAAAGAAAATATAATAGTCAAATATTATTAATTGCTTTGCTTCTGATGATGACGCATCGTACTCGGACTTTTCTGGAAAGTAAGAAAGGAAGTAGAAATAAATGGTATAGCAGCACTGCACTGACTTTCTCGCAATACTCAAGGAAAAACTATCAACCGCAAACTTAAATTTGTAATGCCATACACATAGTATGGAAATACAAACTTTTATTTACGTTTTTCCAAAAAAATGTTCTAATGAAATTCAATTCAGAATTCAAATTGTCAAATATTAAAACAAACAAACATCAAACGATTTCGAGTAAATCACATGTTTAACTTTTAGTAGTACTGGAACACCCTTCATATGCATTTTCAAAGATCAATAGATACTACCTTAGGATACTTGCATGGAGATTTTTTAAATTTCCCAACACATGTTCCTTATGGATTATTGTTCAGTTTAGTCTACTGAGCAAGCCCTTTCAGTTTTTGGTACACCCTGTGTACTAAATTTTATTCAAAAAATCATAAAGAATATCCAGTCAGGTAGACAACCAATCCAGGAGTAATATTATAGAAAATTTTAATGAACTCAGTGGAACCAATTTTGGGTAAATCCCATATTTACGATTTGATGGTACAGGAACACCCCTTATATGAAATTACACAGATCATTTGATACTGGCGCAAGATATCTTACATGTAGATGCTTTAGACGGAGAGCGCGTGGTCGTCAACCCTACCTCATCGATTACCAATATGCGACTAATCTAGGGTGATGCACGTTAAAAAGTTATATCCGAATCAACAGGGTTGCCTGGGCGCAACCTGGCAGGTTTTGTACAGTGGGCAAAAAACTTGACATTTTTTGGGCAAAAATTACCTCATCGAATACCAAATAGGTACATAGTACATTCGATAGTACTCATCAAGGAGTGCCTAAATCAACAGGGTTGCCTCACTCAATCCTGGCACATTCGGGAGTCGGCCTGATTTTAAGGTGGTCAAAAATGGCAAAAATTACCTCATCGATTACCAAGTAGGTACTTATTACAACTGATAGAGCTCTTCAAGAAGGGGCAAAATCAACAAGGTTGCCTCGCCAAATCCTGGCACATTCGTGAGTCGGCCTGATTTTAGGTTGACAAAAAAATACAAAACTTACTTACGATTATGAGTAATGAATTGAAACTCATACCATTTGAAGGTTCTAGACATCTTAATAATATTTGCTATAGTATGCCGACACTTAAACTCATGTTTCATATTATTATACAGGATAGAAAGTTAAGATGGGGTACACACGGCAGCTACTATAAGCATTATAGCCACAAAAAAACTTAGTAGAGAGACTAACCCTAACTTTTAGAGATATTTTGACCTACATTCACAGATTTTGGAAAAAATGTACAGTCAACAAGAAAAATTGCAGTTTTCACATATATTTTTTTCCATTCCATTTGATCTTCTTATTCAGCTCTCCCACAGGAAGAAACGGCGTCGCGGTGGTGCTCTCCGAAGATTTCCAGAAGGGTCTTCTAGAAGTTGACAGGCTGAGCGACCGACTTCTTCGGGTGAAGTTACTAATTGAAGGCGCCATTACCCATCTTATTAGTGCTTTGACCCCCTAAGTCGGCTGCCCAGTATCAGAAAAGGAAGCCTTTTGGAACGAACTAGAGGACGTTCTTCACCGCATCTCAAATTCCGAGAATGTAGTAGTTGGAGGTGACCTGAACGGCCATGTAGGATCAAAGGCACAGGATTTCAAACAAGTACACGGTTGCTTTGGTTATGGTAGTGTGAATGCAGAGGGGGATTCAATTCTCAGCACCTGCCTCCTATCAAATCTAGCTGTCATGAATACGTTTTTCCAGAAGAAACCTGAACATCTCATAACGTACAAAAGTGGCTCACACTCCACTCAAATAGACTACTTTTTTTTATTATGACAACAGACGGTCTTAAATAAAGTACTTATATTGTAAACCTGTATAACTCACGGACCTGGAGTGTCCACAAAAGATTAAGTAGAAAAACAATAATCGGACGAATAGTTTACTATACAGTATTATATTTTGTGTGAATAAATCTACAACCACACCTAAGACTTAAGAAATTTTACTTTTTAAAAGTTCAATTAACAACCTTTTTAATTCGTGTGGTTTACTAGAAAATAGATCGATATGAGAAAAAACATTACTTACTCATAAGGAAAAGCCAAATTGGAAAAGTAACTAACTGTAAGGTTTTTCCCGGAGAAAGTCTCACAGCACAACACCGCTTACTTGTCATGGATATTTTGGTAGTACCAAAAAAGAAGATGCCCGAACGACGCAGACCGAAAACCAAATGGTGGTTGCTGAATGGACCCAAAAGAGATGAATTCCGCGAAGCTGCTATTAGCTCAGATCTAAGCGCTAACAAAGATGAGTCCGCGGATAGTCATTGGAACAGGATGCAGTCAGCAATCAACACACTCCTCATCGACAAAGAAACGTGGTGATGGAATGACTCGGTACAGAAGGCAGTTCTGGAGAAGAAAACACTCTTCAAAAAGTGGCAAGATAGTGACTCTCCCGAAGACCGCGGCGAGTATAAAGCCGCTAAATGTATCACCAAGCGAGTAACAGTACAGTACAGTTACAGTCAAGCAGTAGTTTCTAAGTTGCAGCTATTTTAACTTTTAAGTTTGACTGCAGTTAAACGAAATAAAGGTTTTGACGCGATCTATCATTTGTCCTTACATATGAGTAGTCTAGGAATAGTGGTTTCAGAGTTGTAGTGGTTTTAAGTTTGACAGTTGACAACTAAAATATAGATGTTGACGAGATCTATCATTTGTGCGAATATATGAATAGTCTAGGGATAGTAGTTACAGATATATCGGTTTTAAGTTTGACTGATATTAACCGAAATGAAGATCTCCTCGAGACCTATAATTTTCCTTTAAGAGCTAATTGACTAGGATCATCAGTTACCATTATTCAAATTTTAATTTAAAATAATTCAATTCCAATAAAAAATTTATTCAGTTATGATTTAGTTTCAACTTTGTTCCATTTTAATTCCAATGGCTCAAATTTAATTTCAGTTTAGGTAGAATTCAGTTCCACTTAATTTCTAATCATTTCCATTTTCATTCCAATCTAATGTAATTCTACTAAAAGTCGCTAATATTTATAAACAGTTGGCCAGAGCAGCGAAAATTTCGTGGGGATTAAATTCGGACATCATCAGGACCATATACGTGGCAGTCATAGAGCCAATCATGTTCTATGCGTCAAGTGCATGGGCTTCAGCAACAGCGAAAATCAGTATACAAAAGCAACTGAACATAATCCAAAGAGGTTTTGCCCAGAAAATCTGTCGTGCTTACCGAACAGTTTCACTAAACGCAGTCTTGTTGATTTCTGGACTCCTACCATTAGATATCAGAATCCGGAAAAACGCTCAACTCTTCAGAGCTAAACGTGGTGAAACAATATCAGGGCTCCCAGATGATAGAACGATCGAAAGAAGAGTGAGCGTCCTGGAAAATGTACACCCTTCAGAGATATTAAAGATAGAATACGAATCTATAAATGAAGCGGAAGAACTGATGATAAGAACGGAATCACTATCCATCTATACATCTGGAAGCAAAATACAAGGGAAGGTAGGGGCCGCCGTATCACGCTGGAGAAATGGTGTAGAAGAAAAGGGAGTAAAAATGAAATTGGAGGCATATTGCACAGTTTTCCAGGCGGAACTTCTCGCGATCAGGAAGGCAGTGCAGGTTGCGGAAAAAGGTAAAGACAGTAATGTAGCAATATTAAGTGACTCGCGATCTGCACTGGATCTTATTAGCGGCTATTCTGAAAGTCATTCCTTGTCTAGCGAAATTAAAATAATAATGAGGCAGATACATAAAAACGGGAGTTCTTATACCTTGACCATGCTTGACCTTAATGTGCCGGGATCGGGGGACGCAACCTTGTTGCTTACACAGTATAAGGTATCTATGTGCAAAATTTCAAGTCTCTAGGTCCAGCGGTTTGGGCTGTGCGTCGATATATCGGTCATTCAGTAAGTAATAAATTAAAATCAGGCCGAAAGTGCCAAGAATTGATAAGGCAACCGTGTAGATATTGCCACTTCTTAAAGAGCACTACATCAACATACACATACACACACATCCTACACTATACACACACACATCACATGCACACAAACACACACACACACACACAAATACACACACATACATCCACTACATCTACATTCGTAATGGTAATTGTTACCCAAAATGTGTTTTGCACACTTGGAAATTGTTAATGGCCCTAAAAGTCAGTAGAATACTGAGAGTTCTGGATTAGGATTTAGGATATATAGGATTCTAAGAGTTCTAATACCTTTACCCTGGTAGACCTTTGTTTCTTAGTAACAAGAGGATAGAATGCTTCGTAAAAAAGGTTCATAAAAATTTCTGTTTCTCCTATTACATGTATGGGAAAATAATTTTGTGCTTTCTGACAGTTCTTATACATTAACGTCGGTTGACCCCATAGAAAATATGTTCTTTATCAATAAGAAGATCAAATGGAATGGAAAAAAATATATGTGAAAACTGCAATTTTTCTTGTTGACTGTACATTTTTTCCAAAGTCTGTGAATGTAGGTCAAAATATCTCTAAAAGTTAGGGTTAGTCTCTCTACTAAGTTTTTTTGTGGCTATAATGCTTTTAGTAGCTGCCGTGTGTACCCCATCTTAACTTTCTATCCTGTATAATAATATGAAACATGAGTTTAAGTGTCGGCATACTATAGCAAATATTATTAAGATGTCTAGAACCTTCAAATGGTATGAGTTTCAATTCATTACTCATAATCGTATCGTTGTCGATGAATACGTATACCTGGGACAAACAGTCCAGCTGGGTAAATCCAACTTAGAGAAAGAGGTTACTCGTCGAATCCGACTCGGATGGGCAGCGTTCGGGAAGCTCCGCAACATCTTCACGTCCAAAATACCGCAGTGTCTCAAGACGAAAGTCTTTGACCAGTGTGTGTTGCCAGTGATGACATATGGAACCGAGACGTGGCCGCTCACGATGGGCCTTATCAGGAAGCTCAAGGTCACCCAAAGAGCTATGGAAAGGGCTATGCTCGGAGTCTCTCTGCGAGATCGAATCAGAAATGAGGAGATCCGCAGAAGAACAAAAGTAACTGACATAGCTTTGAGAGTCGCTAAACTAAAGTGGCAGTGGGCAGGGCACATCGCAAGAAGAACCGATGGCCGATGGGGCGTAAGGGTTCTAGAGTGGCGACCACGTACCGGAAGACGAAGCGTTGGCAGGCCCCCCACAAGGTGGACCGACGATCTTGTCAAGGTCGCGGGAAGCCGCTGGATGCGAGCAGCGCAGGACCGGTCGTCATGGGGATCTTTAGGGGAGGCCTATGTCCAGCAGTGGACGTCTTTCGGCTGATATGATGAATCGTAAGTAAGTTTTGTATTTTTTTGTCAACCTAAAATCAGGCCGACTCACGAATGTGCCAGGATTTGGCGAGGCAACCTTGTTGATTTTGCCCCTTCTTGAAGAGCTCTATCAGTTGTAATAAGTACCTACTTGGTAATCGATGAGGTAATTTTTGCCATTTTTGACCACCTTCAAATCAGGCCGACTCCCGAATGTGCCAGGATTGAGTGAGGCAACCCTGTTGATTTAGGCACTCCTTGATGAGTACTATCGAATGTACTATGTACCTATTTGGTATTCGATGAGGTAATTTTTGCCCAAAAAATGTCAAGTTTTTTGCCCACTGTACAAAACCTGCCAGGTTGCGCCCAGGCAACCCTGTTGATTCGGATATAACTTTTTAACGTGCATCACCCTAGATTAGTCGCATCTTGGTAATCGATGAGGTAGGGTTGACGACCACGCGCTCTCCGTCTACTTGGTCATTCAAAGTTTCATCAAGATTCTATGAGCCGTTTTTGAGAAAATTACAATTTATCATTTTCGTTGTATGACAGCTACCCTCAAAATGAGAGCCAGCCAGAAACCACTTAGAACCCTTCGATGGATTTGCATAAAACTCCTAAATTCCAAATATGGTGTCAATCGGACCATTCGTTTAGCCGCTAGGCTAAAGCGTGACGGACAGACCGACCGACCGACCGACCGACGGACGGACTTTTTTGGGAGACTTGTTTTTTATGATGTATAGGTGATATAGAACACATTTTTGAGAAAATTAGAAAACCTTTTTTTTCACGAATACAATACCTTTCTCCCTCCGCTCGAAAATAAAAATGAAATAAGGTTTATTTTGGAAATAAACAAAAAGAATGCTGCTGCTGAAAAAACTCCGATCCAATTGTTGAATATCACCGAGTGATAAAATATAATATTTGAGACATCAAAAATTAATGTACCCTGATAATTTGTTAAAATATGATCCATAATACATGAAAAGTAATAATCCATCCCTACTTTATATTTAACGAATGTCAATCCCATCAAACCGCACTTTTGTAAAGGAAAAATTGTAATTTTGAATATTTCGGGTGATGTACTTTGTACTCATGACACGCTTAAATAATATTCATGACATGCAAATAATATCATGCTTGAATAATACTCTCATGTTATACATAACATCAAATGAAACGTCCACTACAGGACAAGCTCCCTTCAGGACTACTTGGAAGGGGATTTACCATAGCTACCATGCTTGTAAGCGTTGTGGCTGGCGACCGCTGTTGTTGGTGACCGCAGTACGTAAGATGAGACGATACATACAGGAGGACGCTGCTGCCCATCCTCCAGTTAATAAGCCCTTAGTCACCTCTTACGACACCCACGGGTACAGATGGGTTGGTACTATTCTTTGCCGGCACCACACTGACTTGACTTGATTTACCTCTATGATTCTACGATTGAGCCACGAGCCAAACCAAAGATGAATCCTCAGCGTTGCAAGGGTTTCAATGCAAGAGACGCAAAATACTTCTTTATTGCCGAGCAAAACACAACTTTTCAGGTAGAGAAGAAAGTATAAAATCTTTCCAAATAAAATATTGAAAATGAAGCTGCTCTTCCAGAGGGCTTCAATAATAATACAAACCCAAGCCTAAAATAGTTTGGTCACCCTACTTTGTGACAGAGATGCATTACCGACTGTTGGCGTTTAACAGAAAGAGCACAGAGAATAAAAGTTTTCTTATCTAATGATTTTTTTACTTGTGGAATGACGTCACTCAGTGGTCAAATGAATGTTACAACTGCCGCAGCATTTTTGAATATATTACCGTAATCAAATTACTTTTCTATTCGAAAATAACAAAATATGGTATGATATAAAAATATCTCGAAATGGTTTTTGTATTTCAGTGTGTTATATCATATTTAGCTTGGCCAATTCCTTTCGGGACGGGTTTCGCTCGCGGGGTGACCGGAAGGCTCGGGAAGTGCGGATGGACAATTGCACGACGCACGTTGGTATAGTTACCAACCCGCGTGGTCGGGGCGTGGCCGGTGATAATTTTACTATATCTTGGCAATCCGCGTGGTGTGTGGGACGATTGATAGCAATCGCCGCGGAGTTGCTATAGACTTGTGATTGGAAGGCAGATTTCCGGAATTGTCTGCTGTAGCGGGTGTCGACCTGCGCATTCGGTGAGCGCGGCGAGCTTGAGGCATGAGGCTGGGTTTGACCTGGATGCTTGCTGCGGGAGTGGCCAGCACTAAGATCGGCGCAGGATCATCGGATCGACACAGTACACATTATAATTTATAATATTTAAGTGTATTTATTAGATATCACATATTCTTGCACACTGAGAGTAGGTATACCTCCAAATATCCATTTCGACTCGTCGCGATCACGGGAATCTCACCGGTAAGTGAGTTGCATATTATGTACAATTTGGTGGCTCGGTCAAGCGCGAGTCGCCCGTAGATAGTATGTAGTGGCGGGTTCTGGCTCACGGGACCGGACCCGATTTTAAGGTGTATTTAGGTACGGTATTTAATTATAAGTTTAGCGCTGTGTATCGCAGCCCAATTTGTTACGCTCCCGCTCGGGTCTACGAGTGCGCAGTTGCACTCCTGGGTACGTTTAACTCATAGGGCCCAGCGGAAAACAATTGCAATATCTATTATCTCATTAAGGTGCAATTTCGTGCTTGCGCGCGATGCTTAGGTAGTTTTTACACTTATTTGTTAAAAGAACGCTTATATTAAAAGTCAGGGAGTGAGATTTCTGTGTCCCGATGAATAATTAGGTTATTTGTTCCAAATTCATTAGAATTTGAATTATATTTTAAAATTTATCCAAAACATTTTATAATATCGGTTTGTGAACCACCTCTTTACAAATAGTTTTTTTTTTCTTAAAATATCAATTCCACAGTTATTTATCAAGATAATCAAGATGATTTTGGCAGTTTTTTTTTACTATTTTAACTCGAGCATGACAAAGCATTTGTTTTAATCTTGGCTCATAAGAAACTGGACTGTCACCCTATATTGCACGACGCTGTTTTTGAAGCGGTATGTGCTCAAGTATATAAAAAAATAAACAGCTCTGTACTTGCTGTGTAGTGTATATAGGATATCGAATATATGCGCTTATTTCACATGATTGAAGATCTATGTGCAAAGTATAAAAACTTTATTTTAATAGGAGACCTTAATTTGTACTCGGCAACTTTAGAAATAAATTGCTATTATGAATATTTGGTAACGTTCTGTGAATTTAATCAATGCAATGGGATAACTAATTGCAATGAGCGTATTTTAGATGTGGTGCTGTCTAACCTAACCAACTACGATGTATCTGTTATCAGTGAAAGCGAACACCTTGTGCCACCAGATCCTCAACATCCACCAATAACTGTAGAGTGTACTCCTGATTTAAATATTTGCCAAGCTACGAATAAGTTTACTAAAAACCCAAGTCATAGTCATAGGGACCAACAAACTAAAGTAAATAAATGGAATTTTTATAAGTGTGATTTTCTGTCCTTGTACGCTGCCCTAGAACAGATAGATTGGAGTTTCCTTTACGAAATCAACAATGTGCATGATGCGGTTACTGCATTTTATGAAATTATTAGTCGAATAATTAATAGTTGTACACCTAAAAAGCAAGCTCGAACATTAGATAGTAGATACTGTTACCCCGGTTGGTATACGGCGGAAATAATCTATATATATAAAAGAAGAAAGTGACTGACTGACTGACTGACTGACTGACTGACTGACATATCAACGCACAGCCCAAACCACTGGGTCTAGAGATTCCAAATTTGGCATGTAGGTTCCTTATGAGGCCTAGGGGTGCACTAAGAAAGGGTTTTACAAAATTCCACCCCTAACGGGGTAAAATAGGGGATGAAAGTTTGTATGAAAGTCCGTCAGTTTTGAAGTTAGGATCTTCAAAATTTGTATTTAGGCTGACGACTAAAAATTAAAAATTACTTGTCTCACGGTTTTTGAAAATTCGACACCCTTAAGGGTGAAAAGGGGGATGAAGTTGAAAATTCTTTATTCTTAAAGTAAAATCCACATAATTTATTATTTAGGCATTAATGATGTAATTCTTTGCAACGTTAATCACTGTTATTGAAATTCCACCCCAAATTCAACCCCTAAAAAAGGGAAATGGGGTGAAAAAGTCTAAAAACCAATATGGGTATCGTTTGTATGGTCTATCGGGTCGCTGATTACGAAAACTGCAACAATTTTGAAATCAAACGTGGTGGACGTGAAATACCATCATCCCCCTGGGGATGGAGTTGGGGTGCGATAGGTTTGAAATGTCTAAAAATCAATATGGGTGTCGTTTGTATGGTTTATCGGGTCGCTGATTACGAAAACTACAACAATTTTGAAATCCAACGTGGTGGACGTGAAATACCATCATCCCCCTGGGGATGGAGTAGGGTTGCGATAGGTTTGAAATGTCTAAAAATAAATATGGGTGTCGTTTGCATGGTTTATCGGGTCGCTGATTACGAAAACTACAACAACTTTGAAATCCAACGTGGTGGACGTGAAATACCATCGTCGCCTGGGGATGGAGTTGGGGTGCGATAGGTTTGAAATGTCTAAAAATAAATATGGGTGTCATTTCTATGTTAGGGATAGCGGTTAAATTGGCGTAAGGGGTAGGGATAGGGACAGGTAGAGGTAGAGAGGTAGAGAGGTAGAGAGGTAGAGAGGTAGAGAGGTAGAGAGGTAGAGAAGTAGAGAGGTAGAGCGGTAGAGATGTAGAGAGGTAGAGACGTAGAGACGTAGAGAGGTAGAGAGGTCGAGAGGAAGATAGGTAGAGAGGTAGATAGGTAGAGAGGTAGAGAGGTAGAGAGGTAGAGAGGTAGAGAGGTAGAAAGGTAGAGAGGAAGAAAGGTAGAGAGGAAGAGAGGTAGAGAGGCAGAGAGAAAGATAGGTAGAGACGTAGGGAGGTAGAGAGGTAGAAAGGTAGAGAGGAAGAGAAGTAGAGAGGTAGAGAGGTAGAGAGAAAGATAGGTAGAGACGTAGGGAGGTAGATAGGTAGAGAGGTAGAGAGGTAGATAGGTAGAGAGGTAGAGAGGTAGAGAGGTAGAGGGGTAGAGAGGTAGAGGGGTAGAGGGGTAGAGAGTTCGAGATGTAGAGAGGTAGAGGGGTAGAGGGGTAGAGGGGTAGAGAGGTAGAGAGGTAGAGAGGTAGAGAGGTAGAGAGGTAGAGAGGTAGAGAGGTAGAGAGGTAGAGGGGTAGAGGGGTAGAGGGGTAGAGAGGTAGAGAGGTAGAGAGGTAGAGAGGTAGAGAGGTAGAGACGTAGAGAGATAGAGAGGTACAGATACAGATACAGGTAGAGGGAGAGGGAGAAGGAGGGGAAGGGGAGCGGGAGGGAGTGAGGGAGGGTGAGGGGGTGAGAGAGAGGGAGGGGGATAGGGAGGGGCAGTGGGAGAGGGAGGAGGGGGAGGGGGAGAGGAAGGGGGGAGAGGGTGAGAGAGGGAGAGGTTTTCAGTTTTTCTCAATTACTTCTGCGAATTGGCTCTGTTTTGAAATATGACATAAAGGTGTCTCTCATATCTCTCTTTACATTTGTTAGGATACTGCTGCTAAGTTCCTCTGTTCTGAGTAATTTATGAGTTACGTCTGTATATTATATAAAATCCAGCTGGATCTTGAATTATACTCATTGATTTGCGCAAGGTTAGTCCTGTTTTTCCTTAGTTTAAAATTACCCCGAAATGATGGGATAAATAATAATTTCCCTGGACTAAAATATCTCATTGCTTCGGAATACCGGTAACAACCTAAATACGAAATCCACGCGAGCGAAGCCGCGGGCAACAGCTAGTAAACAATATAAAAACAAAAGTGGAATGGCACAAAGCTTACAAAAATAAAACACATCCAAATGCTTATCAAATGTTCTCTCAGTACCGTGCAATAGTAAAGCGTGAAATAGACATAGCTTATGAAAACTTTAAAATGAGAGTAGGGAAGCAGTTTGCTGAGGACCCTAGATCTTTTTGGACCTTTGTGAAGAATAAAAGAGCAAAGAGAAGTAAGCCTCGAGTTACTAAAAATGGTGTAGAATTATGTGAATCTGAATGAGCAAGTGCCTTTGCTGAGTTTTTTGGGTCGGTGTACGATCCGGAGATTCCTCTTTTAGACGCGGATGCAGCAGCGAAGTCAGCTACTTCATTTACTGAGAGAGTACATGTGCCTTATTTGTCATTGAGTGAGGTAATGGAAGGTCTCAAACGTCTAAAGCTCAAGAGATCTGCTGGTCCGGATAATATACCACCATACATCGTAAAGGACTGTTCATCCATTTTCGCTAAGCCCTTATGGCATATATTTAACCTGTGCTTAAAGAAAGCAACTTATCCAGAACATTGGAAAATAACGCGGGTGACACCGGTTCCAAAAGGTGGTACCAGCACAGACGTGTCTAATTATAGACCAGTGGCAATACCGTCAACCTTTGCCAAGGTATTTGAGTCTATTTTGTATAAAAAGATTTATCCTCAAATAAGCCCATATCTCACAGATGCACAACATGGATTCCGTTCTGGCAGAGGGACACACACTAACTTGATGGTTTTTATGCAGTATGCTGTGTCCGCCCTGGATGAGCGCACTGGGGGTCAATTGGACGTGGCTTATTTTCATTTGCGAAAAGCATTTGATACGGTCAACAACGACATACTTCTGCAAAAATTTGCTAATTTGGGTTTCACAGCCGATCTATTAAATTTTTTTGCGAGTTACTTAGCCCAGCGTAAACAATATGTGGAATATGCGGGAAATATATCAAATACTTTTCTTACAACATCAGGCGTTAGCCAAGGTAGTAACTTAGGACCATTAGAATTCATCTTGATGATCAATGACTTACCCAATGTTCTTGAAGTCTCGAATTGTTTGTTATTTGCTGACGATTTAAAATTGTTTGTAGGTATAAATGGCGTCAATGATTGTAAAAAACTGCAAAGTGATATTGTCAGGGTAGTCCAGTGGAGCCATGATAATAAATTAACTTTTAATATTTCAAAGTGTCATATCGTGTCATACACTCGTGCAAAGCAGCCATATAAGTACGAATACAAGGTTGAAGAAGTGCTATTATCGCGGGCTACTGTCGTACGGGACTTAGGGGTCAAGATAACGGACAATCTTGCATTCCGAGATCATGTAGTGACGATATGTAAGAAAGCATACCAGAAATTAGGTTTTGTTTTACGCCAAACCAGGGAGCTAAACAACATACCTGCCTTAAAATCGTTATATAATGCATTAGTGCGAAGCCAACTAGAGAATAACTCAATAATTTGGAACCCGCAAGAGGAAAAGTACAATGGTATGATAGAAAAACTACAAAACAAATTTCTGAGGCACCTTTACCTAAAACAGTTTGAAGTCTATCCGTATTATCCGTTAATGTACCCGACACTGTTTATCATAGGAATGGTAGGCTATTATTCACTAGAGGTCAGAAGACGACTGGCTCTAGCCACATACGTCTTTAAAATATTCCGTGGACAATTAAATAATCCAATCATATTGGAAGCAATTGGAATTCAGGTACCAAACACACGGCTGCGCCATGGACCGAGACAACGGACATTTGCTCTGCCAACGTGCAGAACGAACTTGATGAAGCACGCACCTATTACCACTGCCTTAAGCATATTAAATAGTGTTTCTGAACACATTGATATTTTCCATTGTACATTGGTGAAGTTCACAGAGACCACTTTAAAATATTTATGTAAAAATTGTCAGAAAATAAGGCATGTTATTTATATTTTTGATATTTTAATATTTTTGCATTGTCGTTTTGGGTGTATACCTGTGATAATGTATTTGTAATATTTTAATGAAAATAAATAAATAAATATATGTGTGTGTGATATTGGAGCCCATTTTTTTTCTTTAAGTTTTACGAGTAGACATGTGTTGCTCTGCCATGGCATTAATGGTATCAAACAACCCATAGAAAATTTATGGTATTTATAATGTTTTTCAACTGTGGAAGATTTATGGCATCTTTCGACCCATGGAACATTTATGGCGTTGTTTGATCCATGCGTACACATTTGTGCATTTTTCGACCCATGGGTAAATGTGGCGTCTTTCAACCCATCGATTATTGTGGCGTCTTTCGACCCTTGAGGCGTCTTTCGACCCTTGAGGCGTCATTCGACCCTTGAGGCGTCTTTCGACCCATAGATTATTGTGTTTTTCTATCCATGTATTATTGTGGCGTCTTTCGACCCATAGATTTTTGTGGCGTCTTACAACCCATAGATTATTGTGGCGTCTTTCGACCCTTGAGGCGTCTTTCGACCCTTGAGGCGTCTTTCGACCCTTGAGGCGTCTTTCGACCCATAGATTATTGTGTTTTTCTATCCATGTATTATTGTGGCGTCTTTCAACCCATCGATTATTGTGGCGTCTTTCGACCCTTGAGGCGTCTTTCGACCCTTGAGGCGTCTTTCGACCCATAGATTATTGTGTTTTTCTATCCATGTATTATTGTGGCGTCTTTCGACCCATAGATTTTTGTGGCGTCTTACGACCCATAGATTATTGTGGTTTTTTTTTCGATCCATGGATTATTGTGGCGTCGTTCGACCCATAGATTTTTGTGGCTCCTTTCGACCCATAGATTATTGTGGCGTCTTTCGACCCATAGATTATTGTGGTGTTTTTTGACCCATGGGCTATTGTGGTGTCTTTCGACTTGTGGCCAAATCAACTCATGCCTTTCGACCACGCATATAAACCTTTATAGATATGAAAAGTCTTTCAAGACACGAGCAGGAATTGAACCCGCACCTTTGGACCGAACCGACTAGTATTTTTTGTATTTACATACACCAGACACCAAAAGCAGCACGATCCAATGCACTGACCACTGTGCTTTCGCATCTAGACTCCCCCATTCACATGGTTCACATGCGTAGCTTTTCTTATATTTGTGATGCAACAAGTATAAAAATTTATTTTACTTTTGAATGGCTAAATAATAATGACGTATTTACGTCCTGAATTACCCAATATTCAGCATATAAAAGTTTCCTTATAAATACTTAGTCTCTTTTTTTAGCTTTTAATTCCTTATCTGTACCTACATATTATTACGGATTTAAAAATTAGAGACGCTTTTGTTAGTTATTCATATTTATTTGTGGTATTACTAAGAACTTATTTGTTTTCACAGCTAATACATGGACGAACAAACTCTTGTGACAACTGTGTATATTTTAATCGAAACAAAATATACATTTCCTCCTTTTTTTTTTTCTGTAAGTTTGGATCAATAAAAGAAGGTGTCTATATGTGTTTGCAACTTTTAAGGTCTTATATACATAATCGAAAAATACTAGCTTGGTTTCGTTGCATCAGATGCAACGAAACCAAGCTAGTATTGTAATATTCAATCCATTCGAGGATTATCGTTAAAACTAACTTGTCCTTTGTTTTGTTTTCGTTAGTTAATTTTGTGGCTTTGTAGAATATCAAGACTCTTTTGTGATAAAAAGCAAACACACACACAAGTTGATATTTTGTTTTACTCTTGGTATGTAAGTTAAGTACCTATTACTTGTTATTTTCAATAGGGTGTTTTCCCGCACCTTGTGAAAGCTCAACTGTACGGCGCTGCTGATCATCGTCAGGAAAATGGAAAAACTGATACTTAAGTATAGTGAAAATATGTTTGCATACGTTATACTACGGTATGTCTATTTAAATCACATAGATTTGTCTCTTTTATTGGTTTTTTTTTTTCTATTTTTTTTTTCTGTTTTAAGAAATATCTAGTAATAGTAAAATTGTTTAGCGCCTAAGTTTCAAAATTTATTTTTTTTAGTAACCACCACTCTGGTGCTGACTGAAAATCAGTGCCATAAGCATTTGAACTCAAGTACTGGTTGCAAATCTCAAATGTCTTTAGTATATTTTCTTCCAAAAAGATTTAATTTATTTTAAAAAGCCATAAAACAGAAATTACCACAGTGATGAGCGTGCCACATAATGACAGTTAAAAGCCGTAGTTGAAAATATCATATAATAGAAAATTGCCTATTATTGACATCAGTTCGTTATATTGGCCAATAATGATGCTATGCGTTTTTAACAAAACACAAATATAGCTGTAAATCTTTATTTAATTACTAGTAAATCTTTAATAATTCTTAGTTAATGGATATCACCTTTGTAACATTGCTCTAATTTGATAATTCATTAAAAAATTGTAATATCCAACAATGAATTAACTATATTTGATTTGATTGCAAAACAATTTTTTTTTATACACTTGACGAAGGAAAGTACTGCAGCACCACAAGCGCTTTATTTGGTCTTATGCGGCAAATTCTTTTTCATATGAAAATTGTTTGACTTTCTTACTCATACCTACTTTCATCTAGGGATTCTGTGCTGCCGCTGCTGGTCAGTCATCTTTGCATGTTTTCAATGTTAACCGGCACACCAGTTTTTCTCGCACTGTCTCCTCTTCTCTAGTGACAATACTCAATGTGCCCAAAATACTATACTATACTACTTACTTATCAACGAGCAACATTTGCTTTGTATAAATAAAAATATACTTGTAATTAAAAATGACTCGAGTTTCAATTAAATTTTTAAAGTGGTTTTCGGGCCAAAAATCGATCTTATCTCATGTGTATGAAACTTTTCGTTATGCCTTTTTTTTCCAAGATTCAGGAAACCCCTGGTGCCATATCTTGGTCTGCTTCGAGTAAGGTTATTCGGAGCAAGCTCAGTTGCCTAGCTGTACCTACTTGTATATAATACTTTGTAGGTAATATAGAGGTGTAATAATTATTGAGCCCATCTTTTTTACATATATATTTTTATTAGGATTTCATTTAAAACACTCCATCCATTCTGTACCTACTTACCAAGATTTATAATTAATAATAAAAGTTAATAAGTAGTTTTAAGGTGTTTGTTATTGATGTATTAAACAAAAATATTTGGTAGGTAGGTAATTATAGGTGGATCAATAGATATTTATAAGCAGTTTGCACAGTGAAATATGTTCCACATCAAGGGTCGTTATTTACATACCTGGCTTATTTTTTATTCTGGTTTGGGTATTTTGGTCCTGTCTACCGAATGTGTACTTATTAAGAGCGGGTATAAAGGCAAATTACCTATCTTAGATTGAATTTAATATCGCAAAATAAGATCCAATTAATAAATAATAAATATATATGGTTACAACATCGTATTTGCAAGATTTTTAATTGATTCAATTCACAGTAGAATAAAACTATCTTGATAGAAAAAAATCCCAAAATAACCTCTTATTTTCATCTAAAATGAGTTTTTCTCAGGTTGTATTGCATATTGCTAAGCCATTATTTAATAATAACATCCTTAACATATTATCGAGAAATTATATTTTACGAGTTATTAAAATTAACAACATTCGGCGCTTACGACATTTTTATTCCGCGCAGCAAGTTATCGTCCGTCGCAGCTAACGGCAGGCATCAAGCGTGTTTTGTTTCACGAATCAGTCTTGTTCGCTCCGTTGAGACGGGAAGACTGTGATTGTGTGCACCGCACGGTAAAATAAACATAACCAACAAAGAAAACATTGTCGACGACGGAGGTTGCCTGCTAGCCTGATGCTGGCAGGCTTCTGTAAATATGTATATTTAAACTTAGACGTAAGCAAATTCCAAATTACGACATTGATTAGTTTTGGCAGTCTCTCGGTCTCTACTTGATTTTACTTATAAATACTGTGTGTTTTTACCGTTTTTAAATTATATTTTATTAACCAAAGGAGCCGTCTTCTAATTTCGCAGCCAACCAGCGCAAATCAGTAATAAACATGAATAAATACGGAAAACAAATCTTTTTGTGAGGGGCTGTGAATGTATTCGTAGTTTTCGTTTAGTTTTTTTTGGTTTATATAATTTTTTTTTCACCTTGTATTGATGGGATCAATCTGAACAGCTTTTGTTCAACGACTTTGCTAACAACACAAAGAAAAACAAACACCTTACAAAAGACAATGCAACTTTTCCATAGACCTCTGGTCCAACATTTTGAAAGGTGTTGTACAAGAGCGAAACCTATGTCAAATGATAGACTTTGTCATTAGTAACAACTTTTACTACAGCACCAAAAATATAGGTCCCGGTGAAAAAAAGTTATGACCTTGCAAATTTCAGGAATTAAGTGATTTCATAATTATTGAATTTCTTAGCATATAACACATGATTTCAACTCCTGTGCCTAATAAATAAGTAAAAATAATATATACAATAACAAAGCCGAGACATCCACTCTACGGGCTCTCTCCCGCCGCAGGTCAGTTGCGAAGCCGCAAAAGCTTCCTGCGATCTACACAGCATACCAACGAAAACCCTTCCGACGTGAGATGCAGCCTTTGGGCAAACGAGTACCCACATTCACTGTACCCCCCCCAACGAACACCTGCCTCCTGGCTATAAGGAACCTTGGCCAACCTGTAGAAGTCTAAATAGGCTAAGGTCCCAGGTTGGCCGAAGCAAGGATAACCTGTGCCGGTGGGGGTTCCTAAGTAGCGCAGACGCCAGCTGTGAATGTGGAGAACCCCTGCAAACCATGGCGCACCTCACTAATTGTCCCGCGTGCCCGACCACCTGCTTGCGTGAGGACTTACTTGACGGTAACCAGAGGGCTACCACGGTAGCCGCTTTCTGGGTTAGTAAGATTTAGCCCGTGTTATTGCCGACACGAAACAAGAAGAAGAAGAGTGTTAAAATATATTTTTTCCCATAAACATCTAACTCGGAGTAATAATTGGTATCATTAATAGAAACCAAAGGGTATTCACACCCTGACCCTATGCTAGTCTGTTTTAACATAAACAATTTGAAAATGCATACACATTTTTCTTAGTGGCTCGAAAAAAAGTCCCATCGCCCGTGGAATGTTCAATAATAAAATAAGCTCGTTAGAAATAGAAAATCTAAAAACAGTTAAAAGTCACAACGAGTCGGTCGAACTTCGCTTGTAGATCGCGCACGCATGCTTTGTGTGCGTGATACCGCTGTCATACACACTAGCATTTATCTCTAGTCTGAGTAATGAGTAATGACGCAAACAGGATCGCAGCCATGTGTTCTGTCTCTTTCTCGCCTGTTATCTCCTAGGCAATAAACCCACGTCACCTTCATGGAGTCTTTGCAGTCGTTAGAAACTTTACCGTGCACTTATCTATAGTCTTTTTGGTGACTTGGAAAATATCTTAGACCCCAATTTATTCTTTGTAATGTTGAACTAAGCTTGGTTTACCGGACTTTGATGTTCTTATGGATTATGCCTAATGAATTTATGCCTAAATAAAAACCTTTTTTAGCTCAACAGTAAGGCAGAAAAATAACGATAATTTTGGTCCAAATAGTACTCACCCACACTGTTAATAATTCCTCAACTGAAAGGCATGTTTTTAGCTTAATACTTTTGTTTCTTGCTTTTTTTCAGTACGATTTTAGGGGTCAATGTCCAGAAAAGAATGTCTAATGTTTGATAATTTTCGTATTGAAAACGAAGTTAATTCAAGTGATAATAATGAAAATATTACATTTTTTTGTTAATTTAAATTAATTGCACAAACGTACAAAGGGCGGGCCTGATGCCACGCAGCATTATCTACCGGCCAACCTAAAGGCAGAACAGAAAGAGTGATGCGTCCTGTGAACGGTTACCTTCTTGGTCCTGGTATTGTTGGGTACGCAGATGACAGTACTGCCGTCGAGAGATATATGTCTAGCACAAGATCCAGCAGTGACGACATACGTTCTTCAAAAGAGGCTATGTTAGAGCGAATGAACTTGACCTTAAGTCGTGTCTCCGAGTAGGGTGACAAAAATCTGGTGAGTTTCAACGCCACGAAAACACAGACCAGTCTGTTCACCGCCAAAAGGAGTCCGTTCAATATGGCTCCTACTTTTCGAGGTACAACTGTACCAGTTACTGACAGCCTCGAGCTACTTGGCATGACGTTGTGTGTAAACCTGAACTTCGGCGCTAGCGTCGATTCAAAAGCCCAAACTGCGGCAAAAAAGCTGGACATCCTCAATAGTGTTAAACGATACTTCATTCCTGGTTAGCTTCTAGTTTTATACAAAGCCCAAGTCCGATCCTGCATGGAGAATTGCTGTCACCTTTGGGATGGCTCAGCTAAATACCAACTAGAAGCACTAGACTCGATAGATCGCAGAGCCAAGAAACTCGTTGGTGATGAGAGATGATGAGATGAGATGCTAGTGAAAACCAAGTTTCACAGTCTGGCCCACCGTCGCAAGGTTACATGTCTGTCGGTCTTTTATTGATTGTAATTCGGAGAGTATGCTCGAGAGCTCTACGAGCTTATTCCACCATCTCCCATCTACCATCGGGAGTACAGACGCACCACGGGAATTCACACCTACTTGGTTGATATTCTGCACATTCGCACAAAGCGCTTTTAAACGTCTTTTATAATGCACACGGCTTAAGAGTGGTACTCTCTGTCTGCGTCTGTGTTCCCGAGTTCATATAACCCTAATCTATTCAAGTCGCGAGTGAAAAGGCTTCTTCTGGGCAAGCTCGTTCCATCGTCGACCTCATCTCTGTCCTCAAGACTAGATCGAGGTCAAGAATAAGCCCATTGACAATAAAAAAAAATCAGAAACCCCAAGTTCAGATCGAGGCTACATTTTGTCTGCATAATAAATGACCAGGACGCAGAGGGCTTGCACAAGTATACGCTTTGTCTCAATTGGAAGATTTGGATGGAAGTTTTTAAAACTATAAAGAAGTTTAAGAGAATTTATGACCCTGCGGCTAATGTTGTTGGTCTTTCCAACTGAGGGTGTTGTCAAGAATTAAGCCAAGATCCTTCACGCTTTTACAGAGTTCAATAACATTATTATTGTACTACCAACATTAATATGAACTACCTAAAATAATAGATTAGCATTTACCAGGGTCAACCGCGATACCGAATTTTAGTGACCAATGATTTTTATTTTTTTTTTAATTATTATTATTACGATTACAACATTTACCCGGTAAAATAAATTATAATAATATTGTTACGAGCTGTCAAGAGAAAGAACAGTACCAGAAAGATCAATGGCCGCCGATAGGCCAAAATGCCTATTCTCCTTTTGGCATAGCTCATTACGTTAGATGTAGTTGTTTGTTGTTGTTCAAATAATCTAAATTACATTATTTTTACTAAATTCAGATTGCGTGTATGATGTTTACAAAATGCTAAATATGTAGCAGATTCCTCTTATATTTGGCTTATATACTATGCGCGTCGTATGAAATCGAGCGAACTAATGATAATACTCGTAAGTGTCGAGCGCCGTGCGATCATTTCCTGCCCGCTGCGCGGCGCGGGGGATGCAAGACGCGCGGGTGAAATCGGATTTTTTCCTGGCTTTATACGCGCTCTTAATTATAAATTGTTTACAACACGATTAGCTGGTATTGCTTCATAAGCAAGTTATATACATAGTGCAGGTGATTCTGTTGGTAATCTTAAGTTGTTTGCCTATATTGTGTTTAAGCTACTAAGCACCCTGTGTACACGGTGCGCACACGCCAAAACATCGTCGTACTCTAGTAAGTTGGGTGCATAGGTAGGTACGGTACGACACATAGTAACGAGTTTTATTTACCATTACGTCGGTGTCATAATAAGCACTTACGCAAGCATATAAGCACTTACGTAAAACCTCACAAACCCTGGTGTCAGAGTTACTGATCTGCCTATAATAACTAGAACAACCGTTTAAGCCTGCATCCCGAAGCACGCATTCATATTATTTTAACGGTCAATCAAGTAGTTTTACTAAGCAACGTCTTAACCACTTTTGTTTGACGTGTCTCCACTGGGATTCGATCCCAAAAATTATGGTTCGAGAACCGCAAGTTCTAAGTTGGTACTGTTAACAAATGAGAGGGAGTTGAGAAATATGTTAAATAAAACACTCGAAGTCTACTTACGTTTTGTAATAAGTTATTCACTTTACACAGTGTTAAAATGGGTACATTAACACAATACCATACATATGAAGAAGAGTCTTCATAATTTTACACAATACGTGATTACTCCTTTAAAGGTAGCATCTCCCAGTTTGAAGAACAAAATACGACTGCCTGAGCGAGGCTGGCTCGAACGTTCAAGAGACCTCTCCCACCACAATATTACCCTTTCCATAAAACGCTGGGATTGGTCGAAAAGCCGCCGCGCTCTGACAGTTTGTACAAAGGAGTCAATTCAACAACCATTTATGAACAATATCGTAAAGCTATGAAAAGTTAGTAAACACTGGTGACTTAAATATTATAATATTGGAGATCAGAATATCTGTCATGACAACAGTCGGCCATCCGATTGTGATAGGTACGTCCTCGTACCGTCTCTCAAAAACGAATACATGTACAACACTTTTCTTTATAAGTTATAGAGATCCGAATGTTTGCTATAATATGGCACAATATTATTTAACAGTGCTTTTACATTATGTGAAATTGATCAAACACAAGATTTAATTATGATTATGAAGTAATCTGACAGAATTAATAAAGATTGTCAAGAAATATTGACGTTGAATATTACAAGACGTCTCATACAAAATCTAAATAACAAAAAGGTTGGGAACTCGTAGTTCTTTGAAATATAGTTTGTTTACATCAGTTGTTATCACGTAAAGTACGAATTAAGTACAATAGATTCAAAAAGATTTTAGTTATTACATAGGGCAACAATGCCTACATAACATTACTACTTACAATAAAATTATGATAATAATAAGTTTAATACAAGGCAACATGGCAACAAACAAACAATGATAGTAATAAAAATTATGTAGAACTGTAGATAACAAAACCAAAATTTGGCACTAGGACACGGTTTGGCAACAAGGCCAGGATTTGGCAACAAGGCCAGGATTTGGCAACAAAGACATGGTTTGGTATCAAGGCCATTATTTCTAATCTGAAATAAAAGATTATTATTTATATGACAATGAGTTGAAATATGAAATAAAAGATTTTTACATGGTTTGGTTTGGCATCAAGGCCATGGTTCGGCATCAAGGCCATGGTTTGGCATCAAGGCCATGGTTCGGCATCAAGGCCATGGTTTGGCATCAAGACCAGGGTTTGGCATCAAGGCCATGGTTTGGCATCAAGGCCATTATTTCTAATCTGAAATAAAAGATTATTATTTATATGACAATGAGTTGAAATATGAAATAAAAGATTGTTACATGGTTTGGTTTGGCATCAAGGCCATGGTTCGGCATCAAGGCCATGGTTTGGCATCAAGGCCATGGTTCGGCATCAAGGCCATGGTTTGGCATCAAGACCAGGGTTTGGCATCAAGGCCATGGTTTGGCATCAAGGCCATTATTTCTAATCTGAAATAAAAGATTATTATTTATATGACAATGAGTTGAAATATGAAATAAAAGATTGTTATTTATATGTAAATGAGCTGGGCTATAAGACCATAATATGTCAATGAATTGGGCTACACGGCCGTATATCAATGAGTTCGGCTACAAGGCCGCATAAGTTAGGCAACAAGGCAATAGGTAAGTTCCTAAGTGCAAGGTTAAAGGTTCCAATTTTCATGAAAGCTTTATTTATCGTCACCAAAGGCCTTAAGGTTATGCTCAGTGTAGTAAAAATACTACAAAGTAAAGAGTTTAGGTGTGATTATAAATATTAACAAATTATTAATAATAGTCGCATATTTAAGATTTATTCATTCAAATTTTAATCTCAGTGGCCGAAGATAGATGCAAAAAATTTATTGAAACGTAGTATCATTGTTTATACAAAACATGCATACTCATAATATGTGAATAAGGGCCTTTTCCTTAATGAAAGGTGTTATGTGCATAGGTACACCCAACTGCACGTCAGTAGGAACACTCTGGACTTTATGGCATGGTAATAGAGTTTCAAAATTACAATTTGGGAACAGTAGAGGTATTAAAATGTTGACACTTAAACTAAAGTAATATTTAGTTAGCCAAATTTATTAAGCTTCTTTAACTGTATTGTTAGTTAGGGATTTGCACAGTGCTAGGTAACTTGCACATCTATTTTGCAATGTATATCACCTTTAGCCTCAATAATTGACTGGAAGAAGTTCCATTTCGAGGTAAGTCCGCATTTTCATGTGTTGTAATGGATCTTAAGTAATACGTCTCAATAAATTGAAGTGCAATAAAGAGCCACCCTACAAAATCACAAAACCTCTGAAGATAAGACAATAGATGAAGCAAATGTAGCTCTTTACGCCTTAAGGCAATTCTACATAAAGTGTAATACATTTTCCATAAATTCTCAGGGAACTCTGTGAAAAATTTACAAAGGGATTATAATTAGTACTTAGGGATTATAATCAATATTTTCCCGTGTCCAATCGAGTATTAAGAACTCTAGAGGATGTTCAGACTCGTTTGAAGTGTCATATTTCTTATGATTCTTTCCTTTCTTTCTTATTAATTAATTACAATAACTACACCATCTTTTTGTTTTATTATTATTTTGATGTAGCATGCAAGCATGAAAGGAGGTAAGCCTCGCTAATGCTTGTTCACTCTAGCTTTGAAAAGATTCAGATAAACATAGGGAAAAGTTTTAGTATTTCCTTTAGAAAATGTGTTTTCTTTACTCTTTCGCTAGATCATCGCAGACGAAGTCGCGGGTAATAGGTAGTTAAAGATATTCTCGCTTTTATTTCTGCTTAATATAACTGATATTTATCGTTCAATGTATGGAATAATCATATGTATTTTAAATACAGTATTTTTCTAAACCAATTTATTTTTTTTTTTTTTTTTTTGGTTTGACTCAAATTAACGTACACATTGTCAAATCAAAATTGGTGACGTGAAATCGTGATACATGTTTATCTATACGCCAATATATATATATTTTTTTTATTTATAGTCAAGTTACGTGTAATTTGGGAAAGTTTAACTACATTATAGGTATGGTAATATATATAAAAGTATCAGAAAGTTGATCTAATGTAATGAGTTGGGCTTTATCAAGTCTTAACTATTAATTTTTTAAATAAAATAAAATAAATAAATAAATAAATAAATAAAACATAAATAAATTAGCTATCAACCGAACAATTTTCATTTTCTCTCTTCTGTGTACATCACTTCGGTCGATAAAAGTGATATTATAATTATAATTAATCGATAAAAGTGACCGTCTTCGTTGTTTTGATAAGATTTCAAGAGACGAGCGATTGTATAACGTGATTGGTTAATCAACGAATTTTGAAAAGGAGGTATTTGTCAAAATCATCAAATTTGTTATTTTAAAGTAATTTAAACCTCGCTTACTAAAAGAGTTAGTTAAGTAAGGAATACAATTAGTGTGAATTGTGACCAACAGCAACGAAAAATAGTGAAGTGGAGTGTTCACCGACTAGCCAAAATAAATATACTTCAATCGTCAGTTTACCACGGTACATATCAGCAGTCTCTTTTGTAAGTGCAACAATACTTCGTCGATTATGCTTATGCCGCCGATCATCTCACATACTTTAAGTCGGCCAAAATCACATTCTGACGAATATTGTTTTATTGAAGATTTTAATTATGTTTTACTGGCAGGGCTCACCATATGGGCAGGGCATATCGCAAGACGAACCGATCGCCGAAGAGGCGTAAAGGCACTAGAGTGGCGACTCCCGTACCAGTAGATGAAGCGTAGGCGGGCCTCTCAGAAGGTGGACCGACGGTCCGGTCAAGGTCGCGGGAAGCCGCTGGATGCAAGCAGCGCTGGACCGGGCATCAAGAAGATCTCTAGGGAAGACCTATGTCCAACAGCGGACGTCTTTCGGCTGATATGACGATGTTTTAATTACCGACATAGCGCAGATAATACTAACGATATTTAGTGTTCGTGATTATTCTGCTTAAGGGCTTAAATTAACAATAAATAAAATTGTGATTCCTATCGACCAGGCTGTCATTTCGGTCTATTTTCAAAAGTGTCAAGTCTAAACTATTGATATAATTGATCTAAGTTTAGTATGTTTTTTTTTTTGTGATTCAATAAGCATGTTGAAGAAAGGTTAAAGAGAACTTCCAATATATATATAATTTTTGTTTTTTTTTGTTTTACCCAACTACTTATAATGTCATTTTGTCACACCATAAAAAGGGGACTTTGCCATAAAACTACCTAACAAAAGATACCAATAAAACTGAATAAAACACAGATCTATGCGGCATAGAAAAACCACTTAGTTCGTATTATTTTTATGTATATAGAATCGAGTGTAAATTTATTGCGAGCATCCACCCAGAGATACAAGAAAGCACACTTGAATAGAGTGTTTTCGAGCACATTTTGAAATGTTCACTGGATGGCGCTGCAAATCAGCACGAGGAAAAAAATAATACCACCGTGTAATCGGTATGAAATTAATTAAAATTTTATATATTTTACTATGATTATAAAGATTAACTACCAACAGTGATTAGCGTACCACCCATCCATCGACACCGAAAAAAACGCAGTGACAGACGTCAGGCAAAGCTGCTTATTTGATTGATTCGGCAAAACGGTTGGGCGAATGGGGTCTATTCTCAACAATCAGAATAGAGAAACGACCGGAAATCCACTCGTAAAAATATTTAAAACCAAAGCAAGGAACTATTCGACCGAGTTACAAGCTGTCAAAACTTTCAAACGAATTGAAACTATGTAAAATTCAGCGTAATAACTAAAAAGATTTGAGTGGTTAGAGTGTCCCTCGCTGGAAACAAGATTGTTCACTAATCTACGCTACAATAATATTACAGATAAAATGTCACTGGGTTAATCAATTACTACAGAACAAATTTAACTGTTCATATTTCAAAAAAATACAACACTATCCCTAACATAAGCTACGATTTTTTTTTTTATATAGAAATGGGTATGTTTTGAGATGAGTAGGTTTTCAGTTTTAAATTGTGACTAGTCTCATATGTGCCTTGAACTAATTTAACGGTATTAGTCACTGTTATATAAACCTTTAAATATTAAATTGTAAAGCTACTGATTAATAAATTCTTCTACCCTATTCTGAAGAGAAGTGCAGCTTAGTTCAGACATTTATTATGAAACTTATTTTATTTGCTTTAGCAGTTCTTTTTTTTCTTCGTTTTTAATATTTTAATTTGGACAGTTTGTTTGATTTGGAATAGATATGTAGTTTTATTTCTTTAAGATTTAGTACCTAGTCGACCGAGCTTCGCTCTTAGCCGCCTCAGGTGAGCAAGCTGTGGTACCCGCCAACAGTTGGCGCTCTAGGTTTCGGTCTAAAACGCAATGTTTTAAAAAAATGCTTAGAAACACGGGGAAAAACTGACATGAGACCTAGCTAGATCGATTTTGCCCCCGGAAACCCCCGTATGGTAAATTTCATTGAAATCGTTAGAGCCGTTATCGATAAACATTTTACAAATATATTATGGCTCGTTTAATAGTATAGGACTAAATTGGCTTGAAACATTCCAACAAAATAGTACCATGGGTATATCCTTCATGATATTTTAGGACATTGTTTCCTAGTCCAACAGAAGATTGTTAAAATTTGTTTAAACTTAACGACATCGTTTACAATTTTTATTTTTGTACTGTCGAAATCAGTCACCGCATTGTTATGGGTGTCTGCCGCATCAGGGTCAAGGAAGGTTAACTACAAAGCCTAACTACTGAGACTCTATATAAAGAACCAAAAACCAAGTCATTGGTGTTACCTCCATATGCCCGGAGTTGACTACTCACTGGGCTGATTGTGCGAGTGGCAGCTGGTTGCACGCACAGCCTGCCGCTTACCAGTCGCCTTGTGTTGTGGCGCTGGCTGCACGGCCTGCTGTTCATCAGGCGCGGATGACCGTGGTGCTGATTGCATGGCCTGTTGTCCACCAGGCGCCGACTGCCAGCTGTGGTTCTGGCTGCATGGGCTGCTGTCCACCAGGTGACGACTGCTGTGGGCTGGCTGCATAGGCTGCTGTCCACCAGGCACCGACTTTTGAGGGCTGGCTGCATGGCCTGCTGTCCACGAGGCCCTGACTGCTGTGGGCTGGCTGCATGGCCTGCTGTCTACCAGGCTCAGACTGCTGTGGGTTGACTGCATGGCCTGCTGTCCACGAGGCCCCGACTGCTGTGGGCTGGCTGCATGGCCTGCTGTCCACCAGGCACCGACTGCTGTGGGTTGACGGCATGGCCTGCTGTCCACCAAGCACCGACTGCTGTGGTCTGGCTGCATGGCCTGCTGTCCACGAGGCCCCGACTGCTGTGGGCTGGCTGCTGTTTGGCCTGCTGCTCGCCCGGCGCAGTCTGCTGCGCTGCACAGCTAGGCAACGCTCGAATCGAAGCTAGACTCTTGCCACGGTTACGGATTTTGTCCATTATGACGTGCTGAAATGTAAAAATTCCAGCGCGAGTATCTATTGTATAGAAGCGATCAATGTTTGAAACGCTTTTAAGGCTTTAAATTGAATGAAATCTATAAACGTAATAGTGGACACTTTTAAGTAGCTTTTACTCGTAGTTAGATATTGCGTGTTTTTTGCAGCAGTAAATTTCAAACAAAATAAAGAACATAATTAATTGAAACAGTGAACTATGCATGGGAATACGAACCAATAGACCTTCAGACTATTATTTTGAATACGTACCTACACCAAAAATTATTACAACCATATGTAAAACACAACTAAAAGATTAATTTGTCTGAATAAAAGCACGAAATGTTGTTTGTTTTAAACTCAGGCTTGATAATAAATGGTTAAAGTGAACTGTGTACACTTATTCCTTACCAACGTCTAACGATTTTGTGCAAAAATGATTTAAAATGTAGGTAGCATGTAGGTAGTATACAATCATAACTATTTACTTTTAATAATCACTCGTCCTTAACACAACGTTAAAAAAAAGGTGAAAAAAATACCACATGAGAAAAAAAAAACAAGTACCTAGTTGATTTTCCAGTTTTTCCACTCATTTCAAACAAGTCAGTTTTTGAGATACAGCAGATGTATTTTTGAACTTTATCAGTCCACTTTGTGGGAAGTGAGGGCTCGTATCCCGCTTCTGACATGTTAACAAATGAGAGGGAGTTGAGAAATATGTTAAATAAAACACTCGAAGTCTACTTACGTTTTGTAATAAGTTATTCACTTTACACAGTGTTAAAATGGGTACATTAACACAATACCATACATATGAAGAAGAGTCTTCATAATTTTACACAATACGTGATTACTCCTTTAAAGGTGGCATCTCCCAGTTTGAAGAACAAAATACGACTGCCTGAGCGAGGCTGGCTCGAACGTTCAAGAGACCTCTCCCACCACAATATTACCCTTTCCATAAAACGCTGGGATTGGTCGAAAAGCCGCCGCGCTCTGACAGTTTGTACAAAGGAGTCAATTCAACAACCATTTATGAACAATATCGTAAAGCTATGAAAAGTTAGTAAACACTGGTGACTTAAATATTATAATATTGGAGATCAGAATATCTGTCATGACAACAGTACAGTCAAGAGCCCATCAAGCCTGACACATTGAACTTTGTACCGTTGTTATTTCATTAGATGTACGGCTGGATTCGCACTGCAGCATCAAGCTTGACCCTTTGTTGACTGCACTATAGATTACCTACAGAGGCTGATAAAAATATTTTGTTTGCTTTGTTTTTGTATATTAGATTATTTAAAGGAATTCACACACGTAACAATTTAGTTCTTGTGTGGGTATTACCAGCTACTAACTGTAAATTACCTAAATTACCTCGGTAACAGAAATAATCCATCATTAATTCAAATGCGGTCTGGCAGCCATCAGCGGAAACAATGGACGAAAGATATACTTGAAACGCATCTCCGTAATTTTATTTTTCTTGAGTGTGAGAAATAAGGCACAGCAAGGGCTAAAGTAATGCCACATACATGAGAGTCTAAGCGAAATTCTCTGTATATTTTTTCGAAACCTACTAGAAACATTGTTTGGGATGGCGGTCGCACGCTTGTAAACAAACGGTTCAATTTTATTAATCAATGCATAATTTAGCAAATACGTGCACGGAGACGTTTTTCAGGGTAGATATGTGTCTTATCCTCCTTTTTTTTCCATTGCCTGAGATGCCAAAGGTTTTTCTAGTTATTTTTTGCGGATAATTTTAAAAATATTGTCAAAAATTGGTTTCCACTCACCACGCTTTCATTTCATCGTCGTCGCCACTGTTGTGTCCGGTAGGACGTACTGTTAATTATCGGGATACATCTAGTAAAACTAGCTATTAATGGTACGTGGGACACAGACAGAACATCCCCGCTCGCCGGCCAGCAGTCTAGTGATATTCTCCCAGAGTACCCACATTTATTGTGTACATCACAGATGGTATTTCTTTTTGAAAATTTTTATCATGTTATCGCCACCCATTTTTCGGCGAAGATTTTTGAAAAAGGCAACACTGCGGAGCTTTCATCTTTTGGAGGGAACGATTCTTATTGGCTATAGACGAGCTATCGACGTTCATTGGTTGAATTCTGGTTGAACTGTTAAGTTATTTTGCCCCCTCGTCCCTGAGGTATCGTTGTTAAGAAATTTTATGAGGAGCTCTGCGACTTCTTTACGAGCAGCCTTCGAGACAAAACAAATAACTAGCCTCGCTAACTGTTAGTGGTAAAGTATAGCTACCTAAATAAGTAAAAGGTGTGTGTAAAAATTATAACTGTGCTATGTATTTGCAACTCGTATAATATTAAATTGGGTATAGATTTTAACTGTATTGACTTAAATCATAAGTGAGAAACGGTACCGTTTAACGCCATGGGACGCAGTAAGAAGCGCAAGTCTTGTGGACGGCGGTCCAGAAAGCGGTCCGCATCAAGTTCAAGTTCGGCTAGCAGCTCTTCCAGCTCATCCAGCACGAGCAGCAGTGCCCAGGACCGGCACAAGCGGAGTAAACGGCGACGTCGCCAGGAAGCGCAAACCGTGAGTCAGAATGTGATATTATCATCAGTGATTCCGGAATTCGACCCACTTGTAGATAATGTAGACATGTGGTTAAATGTAATCGATGCTAATTCGCGCGCGTTTGGTTGGTCTGATAGTGTAACTAATTATATTTCGTAAGCTTCATTCGAAGATATAATTAACCCAGTAGTCCCAATTCTAGCCCGCGGCAACTAATCGCACATACTTTAGAGATTTTTTAAAGGTTTTGAACCAGTTTTGTTCATATCGTTTGAAAAAAGCGCGCCAACACAACACGCCACCTGGCAACCCGGGCGGCACTTTTACTCATTCTTTTTCTGTGCGTGGCAACGAAAGCACAAAACGCGCTCTCAATTGTCAATATTTAATATTAGTTTTATTTTAATTATTATATGCCTAAATCAAGTTTAAATTCGTGTAAATTTAGTGTGGAAAGAAGTGCATTTTAGTGAAAAATAGCAATCTAAAAAAGCATACAATGATGTAAGGTGAGTAAAAAGCACGTGGCTAGCCTCCAAATTTTGGAGTGCTGGGATCTTCAGAACGTAATTCAGGTGGGTCAAAGCTACTACTTTATTTTCATATTATTCAAAGTGTTAGTACGGATTTAGTGTGTTTCAGAAAGGCAGTAATTGTTCTATCTGGGAGGTTGGATGTAGTCCAACACGAAGGAAAATTCCGTCTGGAGGGTAACCGTGTGTTATCACGAAGACAAATTCGGTCTGGAGGCCAACCGCGTGTTGACACGACGACAAATTCGGTCTTGAGGCAAACCGTGTGTTAGCACAGACCTATAAATTGTATTGAGTTATGCAGGTTAGTGATCGATTGTATGTAGGTACACATGCATACTCAAGTTAAACCTGTCTTATTTATGTATTTTTTACAAGGTTATCCTCATTTTGAAAAACAATAATAAATAACCACAATCGGTCTGGAACAATTTTATACTACCTCAAAATGGTACTTGGTGATTCTTATAAAATGTGCAATTCGGAAAGTTGGACATGAGCCAACACGACCGTAGATACGTAATAATCATACAATTACAGGGTCCGGAGGGTAACCGAGTGTTATCACAGGGACTTAACGGAATTTTAGTTCGTAGCTGAGAGTTTACTTATAAACTATGTATAAACTAGACAATTACCTACCCACACAATAATAAAATTATACAGACTCATTTCATCATTCGTCAAGTTCTACCCACAAAAAGAAAAACAGATTTCATTCCGAAATCATTTAAAACAGCTTACTGACAACCCACGAGCGACGTGTACTGGCCAATCGGTTTACGATTGTTTTAGTCGGTGACCCTATGAAAACGTTTGATTTGATTTACTATAAAACAGATATATGTGTTCCGTAACCAAATACAAAACGGACAAGCCAGATAGACCCATTACACACTTCAGAAGTCGTTCGAAGGGAAATAAATGAGTAAATAATTACTTTTGAATTTTAACTGGTGTACGGCAATCTCTCAAGCGAACTACCTACATATGCCAAAAATATGTAAACACACAAGTTTTTAGCTCTCATAGCTTAAATAAGATACATATTACGCATCAGAAGTCCGTAGACCATAATAACTTTGAAAATATTATAAATTTATCAGGGCACTGACAAATTCTAGCCAAAATATGGCTGCTGTTATCGATTTTGAAATAAAAACTTAAATAGTCTGGAGGCTAACCGCGTGTTAGCACGTGGACGTGTTATTATTAAATTGACGTTCAAGCATCGTTCAACAACAATGTTCGTATTTCTATACGGCCATTGACATATCCATCTTGCTTGCTGGATAAATAAATGTACCTGTTAGAAGAAACTGAATCTTTTAAAATCTTTATTTAATATCAATCAACGTTAAGGCCAGACTTTGAGAAGTCGTTTCTAAATGTTTTACTTGTTTAATGTGGTATGCCTACCTTTCATATGTAATGAATGATGCATCAAAAGAGAGGTTCTACTTGCAGCGTAAAAAGATTTTTCTTCATAAAATATTTCTACATAACCGTTCCTAAAAACGACGTAATCTAGCAAGATTGGTAGCAACCAGGGAAGTCTGGACAGCCTCCCCTCAATTTCACCAATAGCTGGAAAGAAAGGGGGGGGGGGGGGGAAGCACACAGGGCCCCCTTCGTGAGCAACGGAGGATTTCATATGGTCAAAAACCAGAATCATTTCAAGTCGCGTATGCATCAACTCTATGGCGACTGAGCTCGTGACTTGTCCCATAGACGACCTGATCCTGTTCTGCTGGCCGTCCTCTATTTATTCTATGCATAAATGTATACATTAAACAAACATACATTATTGTACACATTAAATGAAAATAAAGACTGATCCAGATATAGCAATGAATAAAGACTGATCCAGATGTAGCTCTAATTTGGTTCATTACATTCATTTTGACGGCCAGCTAAGTGCTATCTGTCGCAAACTACCCCTTAATAATCTTATAGCTAAGGATTGCTTTCTATGAAATTTTTGCTGTGGCAAGCCAAGACCTTAGTGGGGGCAAGTCTATTCAAAACTTGCGCAAATGGAAGGCTATCGGGCTACTACTAATTCGATAGCTTAAGACTGTTTTATGATCGCACACTACTTCAATCTAAGAAGTTAACGTGTTCTCTTCATTGAAAGTGTAATAATAGTATGATGACTTGGGGTAGTTAACATAAATTATTATATTATTTTATTGTCATAGTGTACACTCGGCCGCACGCCAGTGGAAACACTTGGACCTTGAGCAAATATCTGCTTTCGGGTGTTTGTAGCGAGCGTAGCGCTAGTTCAGCTTAAGCTGGTTTTGTTTCAACTTCCATGCTGAAGGGTGTATGACCTTTGAGAAGCCACAAATATTTCACTAACCGATAAGCCTTAAATCACGCTTGCTGCTGACTTCACATTCACGTCAAATATCTGGGCTGTGTAATACTAATACTAGGTAACCGTACCTTCGTAACTTATGTGATTATTTTTTTTTTTGCTTCGTCATGCTCTTTTATGCGCGCATCTGCGCATCCCATACTTCATCATAGTTAATCGCGATACCGAATAACTTTTAAAAACAAACTAGCGAAGAAAAACATTGTACGACCTAAACAACCATACCAATTTTTAGGCTTCATTTCGCTATATGTAAAGCCTTGCAAAAAACTGCTCAATGTATAGCACTTTTTTCTCGTAAAATTAAGGGTGATTCATTGTTGCGCATTGTCCATTTTATGGCCATCAACAGGTTATTTGATCGGATAATAACAGAAATATAAAATTCATTCAATAGAATGACTTGACCAAAACAATGCGGAATCGATACAATGAGAATTGGTGTAGCTTTTTAATCGGTTAAAAAGATATGAGTAACTAACAAGGATTACAAGAATTTTAATCCTAAGTTTTTGCTGATACTCCTATGAGTACTACAAAAGCCCTCTTGTCTCTCACACCAATACTGAAGGTACGTGCACGTAAGTGTCAGTTTACTATTGTCTAATGTGCGGTAGTACCTACGTTACGTATACGCAATCGATGATTCCATCTAAATTCGAAGTTAGTTGATTTCATCGTATTTTTTTTTCTTATTTCCATAACCCTGAACAAAAACTTTATTCATAAAATATAGTTATTTGCAGCCAAGCTTTAGCTACTTTGGAATTTCTTTCCTGACCGTGGCAGAGCAGACCTAACTTCCCTTGATTTTAAATTCAACGGAAGTTGTAAGTAAACTTTTGTTATGTTTGGTAAGTAAACTGAAAGGTCATAATATCCTTCTTCTTGTAGTGTTATACCCTGGCAGCGATGCCACTTTCCAGGTTTTACTGGTTTAAAAGGAACATTAATAGCGACAAATCACTTAACGATGATTAAACATTTATTTCATACACGTAAGTTTACCCTTTTTCGGTCCCAGCGTCCCCAATAGGAGATATTTGTTATAAATAAAAATAAAACTTATGGTTTTATGGTATCTTATAGTACATAATAGAACTGTCAAAATTCTGCGCTGGGTTTGACGAGACTATAAGTCTCGTGTGACATGGATTGTTTTAAATTTCTACGAAGTCGAAAGCGTGATCGATTTTATGTAAAAACAACAAAATTTAGGTCTTATGTGCCTCTGTTCTTGTAACATTATATCTGTTGTTTAATACTCTCATAAACAGCAGTTACTGTTCATTACCTATTCTCCCTTCTTTAAGTAGGCAGAAAAGACACTTAAGTAGAGACCAGATACATTCGATTTTCTACCAGAAGGGTTCTCCGAAACTTAAGTTTATACAAAGTTATAAACAATAATCATAAAGAAATGTGCGAAACCAAGCACAATTTTACAGCATTGTGGCTCAGAGAATAGAAACGTTATCTCATAATAAATATTAAATATCAAATGAATGCTCTTTATCTAGAGAAATTATATGATATTAATTACCAGGGCAGTGCAGAGCAAAGATTTATTTATATATTTAAAGATACATTAGGGACACAGACAGACCTCGGCCAAAGGCCTTGATCTGATGATTTTTCCAGTTACTCTTCTAGATTTCATACACTAATGTAACTGAGTTATACTCAGGAGAAATAACATTTTGCTCTGACTGTGTAAAAGTTCATAATCAGTTCATATTAGCTCTGGATACATTTGATCTCGATATATAATCTGATTCTTGGTACAAGTTACCTAACTTATACTCTCGTGACAAGAAACACCGGCACAATTCAAACAACAGTAAGCCGGACAAAAACATTCAAAACGAATTGTATTCCTTCTAAAATGTTTTATAGTTGCTTTATAATTTTAACTGTCTATCTCATCAGCTTACACTGGCTCACAGCATTCATATGCATCCTTTTGTGAACCTTATGATAAATTTAACCAATTTGAAATTGAAATTTTTGATATTTTTGCACTTAAATATTTGTTAATGTATTTTGTTATACTTTTAAAAACGTGTAAAAGTATTTAATGTGTAATAAAGTACGAAACTTCCTGCTCTAAACATCTACTGGGTTAATTATATCTTCGAATGAAGCTTACGAAATATAATATATGATCAAACGAACTTCTTGAATGAAGTTCGATCAATATTATATGAGTAAGCTTCATTCGAAGATATAAGGTCCCACCCCTCCCAACCCCGGAATAGGAAGTTTCGAAAGCTCTACAATCTCTAAATAATGAGTAAAAGTGCCGCCCGGGTTGCCAGGTGGCGTGTTGTGTTGGCGCGCTTTTTTCAAACGATATGAACAAAACTGGTTCAAAACCTTTAAAAAATCTCTAAAGTATGTGCGATTAGTTGCCGCGGGCTAGAATTGGGACTACTGGGTTAATTATATCTTCGAATGAAGCTTACTCATATAATATTGATCGAACTTCATTCAAGAAGTTCGTTTGATCATATAATATCAAGCATTACAAAAATTGCGTAACACCGCGAAAACATGGCTCGAGTCACTGCAAAAATATAAAACCACGTGGACCACGTGGAAGTGGAAACAATGGCGCGAAAATATATCTGACACTTTTCAAGCAAAACGTAATATGTTTACTTTACTTAAACAGATCGTAGACGCAAAACCATTGCCCAATCAATCTTTATACGAATTTTACCTCGAGCAAAAGGGAAAAATTGATAGGTTAGGCCTAGATTTTCGCGAACAAGATTTGATCTCAATAATTGTAGGATCGATCGGTGATCCAAACATTAATACGGCAGCCGAAGCGGGTAACTTCAGATATTGTGAAGAATTAGCCTCGTTTTTGCACGGAAAAATCTATATTGTTCCCGAAAGATCCTCCACACCAAAGGTTAATTTCAAGCCACATAACCTGCGGCCTTCTCAATCAGCGCAATCGACCGCTGACTCCAGGCTCGATCATTCTATTAAAGAACCTGTTTCAAACACAGTCCCGAGGTTGAACGCAACCACTTCTAGTGACACTTGCTATCGTTGCGGCGAGACGGGTCACAGACGTAATTTTTGTCCAGTAAAAGATACGGTGCGCTGTGGCTCCTGTAATAAGCTGGGTCATCTAGAAGCGGCATGCAGATCGAAACGTGTTAAACCTAAGGTTGAGAGGGATGCGGAAGTAAAAATGATGCCATCAAAAACATAACTTGTAAAAAAAAACAAGTCTCGCAACTCAGTTCTTCTACCGTAAAAAGTTGAGAGATCCATATAATACCAAGTCCGTTAATTTATTCAGTCCTTACTTAAGAATCCTTCTGTCTTAAGTTATTACGTAATTAGCTAACCTAACAACATCTTATAGTGACCATATCAATATCAAAAATCTTTTATGTTTTTAATAAATAGATTGACTTGGCAATCGCACTAAACAATCTAATTTAATATAATATGTATTATTTGTGAGATACATTGTGTTTTCATGCGATGGCGAAGTCAATCTATTTATTAAAAACATAAAAGATTTTTGATATTGATATGGTCACTATAAGATGTTGTTAGGTTAGCTAATTACGTAATAACTTAAGACAGAAGGATTCTTAAGTAAGGACTGAATAAATTAACGGACTTGGTATTATATGGATCTCTCAACTTTTTACGGTAGAAGAACTGAGTTGCGAGACTTGGTTTTTTTTACAAGTTATGTTTTTGATGGCATCTCATTTCTTTTTGTAGATAGTCCTATTTTTTTTCTCTCCGGTACCTTCTACTCCTTAAATACCAACAACCGATTTTCTTAAAACCTAGAGTAGGTTTAGGTAGGCTGTCTTATGCGCTTTTCTTATTTTTGTAGGTAGTCTTCCTCTTTTTCTTTTCCGGTACTACTTCTTGAGCTTCAGCTACAGTTTTCCTCAAAGCCCACTCCCTGTCTATGGATTTTTCTTAAAGGCTTTGATGTAACAATTGTTGACAAGTCAGGACGGTAAATGCTTCTTAGTCTATTGTATTCACAAATAGAGGATTCCTGCGCTTTAATACTTTGAAAGTCGACATTAATTAGATGTAAGCCGCCCAGACTTGTAAGTGCCACATAGGCTTGACCAGATGTGAATACTGCAGAACCGATATCCATCAGCTAGTGCATTATTTAGACTTAGGCCCTGACTTTTGTGTATTGTTATAGCATAGGCTATAAATATGGGAAACTGTTCGCGATGAACATAAGCTCTGTTAATAATTTCAAATTTAGTTTTGACCAGACCAAGCTCGTAAACATGTTCTTTATTAAATGTTATGTATATTTTCTTAATTATTTTTGTATTTTCCGGATCAACCTTTACTCTTTGCACTATACCGATAGAACCATTAACTAAACCAAGACTCACGTCAATATTTCGCCTTAACATGACTTTTGATCCTATTTTTATAATTATATTCTCTTCCAGGCCCGCAGTCATAGAAGCATCGTCGTCATATTTTTTTATGCATTCACGAGCTCTTTTTGTTAGATATCTGGGGCAATCTATGCTATCTACAGCTGTAAGTTTTATTTCAGGATGTGGGAGAGATCTAAGCATTGCAGTATTTAATTGTTGACACATGTTTTTTGTTGGTAATAATCCAACGGTATCATCAGGAAGTTTCGAGAGGTGTTCAATTATTTCAATTAATCTATTTTCATTTGAATCGGATGTGAGAGTTATTAATCTAGCCGACAGTAGGTGGCGGTCTTTTTGTGTACTCATACCTAATCTTATTCTATTTAGCATTTCAAAAAAGTCAGAATCATTGACCTGTCGCATGTTAATTGTAAGTTCATCGTATATGAACAGTTCAATCCACAGATTCGGCATACTGAGGGAACCTAACAACTTGTTAGTTTCAGCAGTTGATAGTTTTTCAAAAGGTGACTTTTCTTTTACCGGCGGAAGCTGTAAGAGATCCCCGAAAACTACAAGATTTTTTTTTCCAAACCACCCATTCTGATCTACGCTTGTGTCGAATATCTCAGACAAGCGTAAATGAATATATGTTTCGATCATACTTTGAAGATCACTCTGCTCTTCTTCTACCAGATTGATTATCTGAAAGTCATCCATTGCGTTTGCAGCTTCAACAGCTTCAAAGTCTAAAGGGTTTTCAGGACCATCGTCATCGTCAATTCCCTTGCTTCTTTTATCTCAGCAACTTTAAATTCTATCATTTCAAATGCTTTTTTTATCTTGTATCTTGAATCTATCATTGAATTACCATCGCCATGGTTTGAATAAAAGAAGTAAAGAAAGAGATTTTTTTTTTAAATAATAGATTCAATAGCTGAAAATTTTATTTAAAATGACTATACATCATAATATGTTGTTAATCTCAATAATTTTTGTATGCATTTCTGTTTCTTCCTTTCCTTACTTTTGTTTTAAATTTGTATGTAAAAAGACTTATTATCTAATGCTTCTTTCTAAATTACTATTATTATTTACTATTATTATATAGGTCCCTCTCTTCTTGACTCTGGGTGGGCTTAAAACCAGCCACTAGCTGTGCCCATGCCATTTTCTCAAATGTTTTGTTTTCTTGACATACTGATGTTATTTGAATTGAGAAATAAATGATTTTGTATTTGTATTTGTATAGAGAAGAAGTATTTCTCTGGTACTTGTTCTCCGTCGTAGAAATATTGATTGATCAAATATGGGTTAGCTCGCCTTTTCAGGAACTTTTTACTGTCATTTATCTCGCAGCACTCGACTTTAGAGGAGACTGGGCGTGTTATGATAATAATGATAATGATAATGATAATTTATTGCATAACATTCGTTACATGTCATATAAACATTTTAGTACCTATTAATACTATTCAAACATTTTAGGTATACAAAACTATACAATGTACAAATTTTTTATAAGCATTAAAAATATATATATATGAGTCAATTAATTAATTGATGAACTCAAAAAATTATCATTAAATCAGGTCACTAAAGACAGGTCTAACATCTCCTTAAAGGAGTAGAAATTATTGTTCAAGAGCCAACATTGGATCCTGCTTTTAAAACATTGCACTGACTGAGCATTACGTACAGAGTCAGGTAGGCGGTTGTATATCGCGGGGCCTAGCACGTACACTGACTGCTCCGAGCGGGCGAGCTTGTGTGCGGGCGGCACCAGGCGGGCGCGGTGCGCGTTGCTGCGGAGGTTGTGCGTGGGAACACAACCCTTGCGATCAAAAGCGTTGCTGTTTAGGTACACAAAAACTGCCATTTGCGATATAAGTATGCACGGCATGGTCATAATCCGAAATTCTTTAAAGTACTCGCGAGCTGACTCGTCGCTAGGAATATGGGCGATGCTACGCACCGCACGTTTTTGCATTTTAAACACTCGCTCCCAGTCTGCCGCTCGACCCCACAACTCAGTGCCGTATGAGAGTATCGAATGAACCGTGGCGAAGTAGCAGGATATAACGACTTTCCTGGTCGCGGTTTTAGCTAGACGATGCAGTGCGTAACATGCCTGTCCCAGACGTGCGCACAGGGAGTCTATGTGTTCCTGCCAGGTGAGTGAACTATCGATGATGAAACCTAATAGTTTGGTAGACGCTACCTGTTGGATTTTTGTATTATCTGCATAAACAGAGAGAGGGGTCGGGAGATGTCCATTTAGATTGAACCGAACGTAGCACGTTTTCTCTTTATTCAGTGCTAAGCCGTTTAAGGTAAACCAATTTTGAAGATGTCTAACAGTTTGATGGAGAACAATCTCCAATGCGCGTTCTGATTCTGCTGTAACTACAGCGGTCACGTCGTCCGCATACATGTATGTTTCGACGTCTTTTAGAGACAATGGTAAGTCGTTCAAGAGTATTGTGAACAACGTGTTCGATAAACAGGAACCCTGCGGGACTCCCATGACGCTTTTAAGCTCCTTTGATTTTACTCTTCCCTTATCTCCCACTACGATTTGTGTTCTGTCCCTCATAAACGAAATGAGCGTGGCAAGGGCTGGTCCACGGATGCCGTGATGGTCCAGCTTGCTGGCGACAAGACAGTGGTCGGCGGTGTCGAAGGCGCGCGAGAGGTCGCAGCATAGCACAGCCACCTGCCGACCTGCCTCGCGCGCCCTCAGCACCGCCCATACTACCTCGCGTACTAGGTCTGTCGTACAGCGCCCACGCTGGTATGCGTACTGACGGTCTGACATCACCTTTTGCGTTAGCCAAAAGGATAGGATACGCTGATTTAAGCCAACCTCAATTATTTTACTAAAAACCGGTATCAGGGCTATCGGGCGGTACGATTTACTAGCGCTTTTCTTACCCTTACCCTTATAAAGCGGTACTATTTTTACCCTTTTAAATGATTCCGGAAACGTACCTTGTTTTACACAGACATTAAAAAGGTAAGACAACGGGTAGCAAATCACAGGGCTAACGAATTTAATTATATTAGGCGAAAGCTCGTACACATCTGTGCTCGACTTAGAAGCGATACAATTTTTTAATATTTTTACAACCTCATCCGGCGTAAATGGTCTAAGTCGTATAGATTTGTCAGAGGGCAGCGCTCGCTCGACGAGCCCGCTCAGCGCACCGGTTACATCGGCGGGTGGCGCACCGCACGACGCTGCCGCGCCTATGAACTCCTCGTTTAACGAGTCGACAACTTCTTGCTTAGAGGACACCGGTAGCCCGCTACAGTCCTTTATCGTTTCTGTAAAATCTACCCGTTCCGATGACTTCCTCGCTAACTCATTGTTTATTACCGACCACATACCTCGGCTTTTATTTGTCTGACCGTTTATTAATTTATCATAATATTCGGTACGTTTTTTATTGAGTTGACTAACGTACAAAGCCGAGACTTTTTCCGCGAACGTATTTACGTCAGGTACGTTAGGGAATAAGTTTTTTATGCTCATAATGTCGAAAAATAGGCCTTTAAGATTAACTATTTCGGCATCTACCCACGGACTTAATTTCGAGGTTAAGTTCGATATTTTCTTAGGGAAACAAATATTAAATTTACCTATTACTGCATTTAAAATAGAATCTGCCAACTTGTGACAGTTCGAATTGTGGTAGCTTCCACACCCATTTAAGATCTCTGTCCAATTTAGTGATTCGAGTTCATTTCCGAAGCTAATCTTATTAGCAAGCGTAAACTTACGTCGCGGAAGTATGTCTCGATTTTTACCTACCGCCCGAGCGATACAGGTTTTTTGTGCCGTATGATCGCTGAGGTGCGTTATCACACTCGCTACGGACACACGGTCGCCGCGAATATTTGTATAAACGTGATCTAGTAAAGTCGAGCTATTCTCTGATACACGCGTAGGAAAATCTACATGTTGGGTAAAATTATTTAAGTTAAGAATGTCAAGTAACAATCTTTTGTTAGATGAATCGGTCAAGAGATCGATGTTAAAATCACCAATTATGAGGGCATCAAAACCATCATCGTTAATTTTAGTCAAAAGTTTGTCAAACAGTTGGAGATATTCCGGATGACTAGTTAAATTGGAGTGGTATACCCCGACTATTAGCAACTCGTCATCCACTAAGTTTATTGCGCAGACGTCAAACAGCTGCTGCCGCGATAGGTCAGAGTAGTTAGTCATATTAATAGCTTTTATGCCTTGTTTAACGTATATACAACTGCCCCCATGCTCTGTTGTAGGTCTACAATAGTGTGATATAAGATCATAATTATTCAATGTCACTGATATGATTTCATTGTTTCGCAACCAATGTTCGGTAATAACCATCACGTCGCATTTAAGTTCATGTGATAATAACACTTCTAACTTCTTAGTTTTATTGCTCAAACTCATAATGTTTTGGTGGCAAACAGTAAGCGTAGAATTAGTAGTTCGCCGCGTCCGTGTGTCGCTCGCCGGTAGTCTGGGTGGGCTGCGCGTGCGCGGGTGCACTGCGCTCAGTGTTCTCGGCAGTGAAGGTGGACGCACGTCTCGCGCGCCCTGCGCTGCGCCGAAACCACTTGCTAACTTCGACCCCGGCCGGCCAGCTCTCGCCCGACATAAAATAGCTGTACTTACTTGAGGGCACAGTTATGACAAAGGACGCATAATAGTCATGCTTAAGTGGAATTCTTTCAACGACGTAGCTCAAGTCGTTGTTTTTCTTCTCCATGTAAGTCTTGACGGCATCGGCAGTTGTATTTGCTTTAAAAAAACATACGTGGATCTTCTTTCCGCGTTCCGTGGTTTGTAGTTTGGTATCCACAGGGCCTGTACCGGTAACAGCAGTTCTTTTTGGCGCTCGTCGGCGGTTTTTCTTTGAGAGTACTTGTTGCCATGGTTCTTCATTTGATAGTGTCAATGTGTCTTCATTGTCAGTAGTTGTGTGATTTTTTTGCAGTTTTGGTTCTTTGTCAGTATTGTCGATAGTCTTACAACTGTTTGAATTATTTGCGGTGCTAACACGGGTATTAGCAACATCGCGTTGCGGCGCAGGGCTCTCTCGTAGAGGTGGTGCGCATGCGCCAGTTATCGTGGCCGCGGGTAGGGATCGCCTCGGATTCGCTGGGGCCGGCTGTCCGCTTAGTCCGGTGAATTTAGCTACGGTATTTTTTACCAGTGTCGATATCGGTTTCTGCGCATTAGGTTGAGATTCCGCTGCAGGTGTCTTGTTAGCGCCATGTTTGCTATCTTCGGTTTTCGTTGCGATTTGAGTCTCCAACGAAAGTATTTTTGCTTCAAGCTTCACAACCACTGTTAAAACACTATTTATTTTGGTTTCTAGCGGCGATAAATACTTTTTTATCACTTTTTCGATTGCATCCAAGGTGGATTTAGCCATTTTAATAATTAAAACGATTTAAAAACACGGAGCTGATCTTATTCGTGCCGCGGTGCGGGGGGGAAAAAGTCGAAAAAAAAAATATCGTAATTTTGAGCGAAACTGTACAAGTTAGTAGTTTCCAACTCTTTAGGCCGTTTAGGATAGTAGTCATCAATCCAAGACTCGTAGTAAATATCGGTGGACTCTGGTTCTAGCATCATCATATCAGATTTAGATTTAACGCGCTGGTTGCGAAATGTGTTGACGTCCAGCCATCGAATTGTTGTGATAGGATCTGTACCGTACAAAGGAATACCAAGTAGAGTGTCACTGGCTTCCAACGAGCCGCACTCTACTAGATAAAACTCTAAGGTCAATGTTAAACAGGCGGCTTCTTAAAGGTTTTGTAGAGTTTATGTCCTGAAACATATCAGCAACGTGAGTTTTCTCGCTTTTGGTGGTATATTTAGTGACGTAATAATTTAAAATAGCAGTTTTTTCGCCTACATATTGAATGTCGTCTGTATTGCCATTCCGTGCTAGCAAAATCGCTGGATTGTAATCGTTAACCATAACCCATTCCTTTTTGCGTACAATATAGTAATTTCCGAATCCATTGCGACTACTAGTATTGGTACCCAAGAGTTTTTTGTGCAGGAATACGATAAATAGATAATCGTGACTTTAAAGTATTTAAAACGTACTAATATATTTTAAAATTACCCAAACAATCAGTAAACCAATGAGTAAGCCTTTCAGTCATCAAACTAATATGGCAATTGAAATTATGAACGAAAATCGCAAAGTTATAGGTAAGATTTCTAGGCACATCCGAACACCAAGAGACTCTGTACATAAACTTACTAATCTGGGACCAAGAGGACGCTCGCGCCTATGAGCGCGGCTGTCACTCGCTCGGGAACATTCACCTCTGCGCGCGCCGTGTTCTTTATTTCAAAATATTTCTCTTTTATCATTAGTTAGTACTATTCCATAGACATAAGCATAGGCAGTAAGCAGCAGCATTTAAAAATATTATAGTTTTTCCTTGATTTATACCAGTAAACAATAACCCTATTCTAAGTTTGAAGCTTCTATGTCTGCTAGAAGTGCCTTAGAGTTTTGATGATCGGTCAGTCAGTCAGTGACAAAATTGAGAAACTTTGAGTAGTTGTAATTCTTAAACTACTGGTACAAATTGCATGAAATTTAAAATATACCGTGTTTATACAATGCCTGCTTGGTTACTGAAAATTCAGGCTTCTAGTTTTATCCATAACGAAGGTCGAAAATGGCCAGAACTTTATTTACTGCAAATGTAATTTTGTAATACTATATATTTATATGGGAATACAAAGTTATTTTTGTAGTTGGTGAAACTAGAAAACTGAACGAAAATTTAAAAATATTATAGTTTTTCCTTGATTTATACCAGTAAACAATAACCCTATTCTAAATTTGAAGCTTCTATGTCTGCTAGAAGTGCCTTAGAGTTTTGATGATCGGTCAGTCAGTGACAGAATTAAGAAACTTTGTGTAGTTATAACTCTTAAACTACTGCTACAAATTGCATGAAATTTGAAATATACCGTGTTTATACAATGCCTGCTTGGTTACTGAAAATTCAGGCTTCTAGTTTTATCCATAACGAAGTTATAGGGGGGTCGAAAATGGCCTGAACTGCTTCGAGAAAAAAAAAAAAACAAAAGTTTTATAAAAAAATTAACCTTAATGAAATTGAGTGTAAAGCATTTTTTGACATGGGCAGTGACTGTTCCTTGATAGCCAGATGCTTAGTGAACGAATACAATTTGCAAATTATTCGTCTAAATAAACCGATAAATCTGACAGGCTTTACAACTGGCACCGCCACACAGGTATCTGAGGCAGTAGCTGTAAAAATTAAAGTTGACGGTGTAGAACTAATCACAACAATGTTCGTCATCGACGTGTTAACCGGGTGCGACATTTTGATAGGCAGGAATTTCACGGAGGACAAAAGCATTTTGTACATGCGGGTAGGTGAAGTCTTGACATTTCAACCTGCTGATTCCTTGAATGTGTTCAACATTAACTTGGAATCTCTAAAAGAATCTTCTCGTAAGCGCCAATCTTTGTTAAAAAAAATTTTTTGTAAATACCCTCAATGTGTAGCTTCAGATTTATCTAGTTTAGGCAAAACCACATGTGTGGAGCTGGATATTGAGCTAACGTCTAACAAACCGGTCGGTCAGCGACCATACCCAATGTCCGAATCGGAGAGAGAAATTACGCGTAAACTAATAGACGAGTTATTAAAAAATGGAATTATTCGTCATAGCAACTCCCCATATGCGAGCCCCGCTTTATTGGTAAACAAAGCACAGTCTGACGAAAAACGACTCTGTATAGATTACCGATTGTTAAATAAATTGACAGTGAAGGAAACATACCCTATGCCGTTAATTGAAGATCTGGTTGATCGGTTACGGGGTTGTAAATATTTTACATCACTCGATCTTAAAAGTGGGTATTACCATATACCTATTAAAAAAGAGTCTATTCCTAAAACTGCGTTTATCACTCCTTACGGACATTTTGAATTCGTCAGAATGCCCTTCGGATTATGCAATGGACCTGCAGTATTCCAAAGACTGTTGGATACTGTTTTAGGGAATTTACGATTTGGTCGCGTTATTTGCTACATGGACGATTTATTGATCGCAACTGAAACATTTGAAAAGAACGTTCGTGTCTTAGAAATGGTTCTAGAAATTTTCGAGAAAAATGGTTTGACTGTTAATCTTGGTAAATGTTCGTTTTTCCAAAAAAATGTGCCATTTCTGGGATATGAAATTTCTGAAGCTGGAATTCGCCCAAGTTCTCGTAAGCTTAAAGCAATCGAAAATTTTCCTACCCCTAACAATATCCATCAGTTACGGCAGTTTCTAATTAACTACTTTAGGAAGTTCATTTGTAATTGCGCGCTAATGTGTAAACCACTGACAAATTTACTAAAAAAGGAAGTTGCGTGGCAGTGGGGGTTAAGGGAAGATCAGGCGGTATCAGATCTAAAAAAAGGCCTTAATTGAAAACGCTGTTTTGAATATATTTGATCCTAGACTACCTATCAACTTGTATTCTGACGCGAGTCGCGATGGTATAGCATGCATTCTAACCTTAACAACGAAGGATGGTGAAAAGCCAGCCCATTTCTATAGTAGACAAACTACCAAGGAGGAAAAAAATTACCACTCTTTTGAGCTTGAATTATTAGCTATCGTAACTGGCTTACAAAAATTCAGACATTATTTATTAGGGTGTAAATTCAAAATAATCACGGATTGCAACGCAGTTCGTCATGCACTAAATAAACGAAACATTATTCCTCGAATCAGCAGATGGGTGTTGCAGACACAAGAGTTTACTTACGATATCGTACACAGGGCTGGGTCACAGATGCAGCATGTCGATGCGCTAAGTCGCAACCCTATCCCAACCGATGACGCACGTATTGAAAATAATGAATTAAGAAATGATGTAATGTCAATAACAATTACTGAAGGGGATTGGCTTTTGTCGGTTCAATTGCAAGACCCAAGTATATGTAGCATTAGGGATATTTTGATGTCAGGCGAGGCCGAGCAAAATAAAAAAGTATTTAACGAATATGAATTATTAGGTAACAAAGTATACAGAAGGACTGAACACGGACGTCGTTGGTTGGTACCCAAGGCTTGTATTTGGCAGGTTATCCGTTGCAATCATGATGATATCGGACATTTCGCAGAGGACAAAACAGTAGAAAGGATACGTTGCGTCTTTCCATTCTATACAAGGCCAGAACGCAACCATAGGAAACTGCTCGCGTATATATTGTAATGCTGTTTTTAAATCTGTTATTACAAAACATACACGAATTTTGCGTACTGATCGTGTATAGTTTGTATCGTGGATGCTCGCGGCGTCTTTTCATTCTATACAAGGCCAGAACGCAACCGTTTATATTGTAATGTAACGCTGTTTTTAAATCTATTTCTACAATGCATATGTCACAGGAAAATTGTATAATTTGTCATTTAATATTTTGGCTTGACATTCTACATATTTTTAGGGTTCCGTACCCAAAGGGTGAAAAACAGGACCCTATTGATACTCGTATGCCTCCGATGCTAGTCTGTCCGTCTGTCTGTCAGCGGGCTTTATCTCATGAACCGTAATAGGTAGAAGTTTTCACAAATCTGTTGCCCCTATAACAACAAATACTAAAAATAAAAAAAGTAAAAAATTAAGGGCTCCCAAACAGCCAAAGGGCGTAAAAAAAAGTTAGACCTACCTGGGGTATCGTTGTTTAGAACATTTTGAGTTGATAAATACTGTATTTTTTGTTTTAAAAAATATGTTAAAACAAAGGAATAAGATGCCATCAAAGTCAGCTAGTTTACAAAATTTTGTTTGAGCTGTATATCATGAACAGTAATAGCTACTGTTAAAATTTTCACAGATTATGTATTTTGTTGCCGCTACAACAACAAATACCAAAAATAAAAAAAAGTAATAAATTAAGGGGGGCTCCTATACTAAAAACCGGTTTTTATACACAATTTTTGTTTTAGCTAAAGCGCGTGTCGGATTCAAAAAATTTTGCACAGCAATTTACAAAAATTTCAACTAATACAAATATGATTATGTGGTGGTACGGAACCCTTACGGTGGATGTTGAAGCTGAAGGTCGGCCTGCTTGTATTCTATTTTTTGTTCCCTTGTTCTTCATGGTTCGTCTTAATATTAGATGTCGGCTGTACACGTACGAGTATATTGCGGGACAGTCCTTTTTTAATGTTGTTAAAAATAACATTTTTGGCCTGTTGGTCTGTAGTGACATGTTTTAGAGGATTATTGAAAATATGAATGGCTATTTAATGACAATGGATGTGCTTCTAAAATAAATCAAAATTTGTTGAAAATTTCTTTCTATTCATTTCAGTTACTGCTTTATTGTAAGTGATAGAAAAAAAACCGGTCAAGTGCAAGTCGGACTCGCGCGCTGAGAATTCCGATATACGAGTACCTATATAGTATTTTTGGAAGCAATAAAGTAAATTTTTAGGACCGTAAAACTAAAATTTGTTTTTAAAGGATTGTTGCAGATTTCTAAAAAACTGCATTTTAGAAAGATCGTTTTATTTTTGCTCTAATATATACATAAACTTCTATCGACTGTAATTAATTCAGATTTTTAATTTCACAAATTTCAGAGATAAGGGGGGGGAATGGTATTTTTTTGACATTTTTCATCACAACTTTAAAACTAACAGTCGTAAAAAAACACAAAAATATACCCTTTACAGTAATAATCATAATATTTTTTAAAATCTTACATGTGCAATTAAGTTGGACAACCACATTCTATAACTATTTCAAATTTCAAGTCGATAGCATGAGTGGTTGCTGAGATATAGAGGTGTGAAAGACAAAGTCGCACCATAAGGGTTCCGTTTTTTACCATTTAGGTATCGGAACCCTAAAAACGGGAACTTCATCATTGATGCATAGGTAATAAATTGGTTGGGGACTCTTCTGATGTTGTCATGTATACGGGAATGTCTTTGCGGTATTTTCAACGAGAAAGATGATTCAATGTTAAAAATAGATACGCCGATATGAATTAGGTACCAACAAATAGAAAGAGAGGTCATTACATCAAAATGGCGAGTATGCAACTGCTCGCGTACAAATTGTAATCTGAAGTTTAGCGCGCTTATTCCAATACATACACGATTAGTCCGTATGCGTACTGGCGCTGTACATTATGGAACTAGATATACTTCTACGTTATTACGAAGTATACGCGAGTATTTGCGTACTGCTCTTGTATGGATTGGAAGAACTTAGTAAAAACGGTATTTACAATCTATACGCGATTAGTTTCATACCCTTGCGTTCTGTCCTTATAAAGAATGGAAAGACGCGGATACGTTCAAAATATTGGTTTCCCCGTTTAAAGAAAACAGTTGCTAAATATATTAAAAACTGTCTCAATTGCATATATTTTAAAAACATTCACGGTAAAAAACCAGGACTGTTACATCCGATCCCCAAATATGCAAGACCGTTTCATACACTGCACCTTGATAACGGGGGACCCTTCGTCAAGTCCACGAGGCAAAATATTTATTAGTAGCAGTCGATTCATTTACAAAGTTTGTTTTTATTTCCGCTGTGAAAAGTACTAAAAGTCGGGTAGTTATAAATGAACTAAACAAAACATTTAAAACATTCGGTAATCCAAAACGACTTATTTGCGATGCAGGTAGTGCGTTTACATCTTTGTTATTTAAAAATTTTTGTATAGCTAAAGTATATATATATAGCTAAAGTATAGCTACCTAAATAAGTAAAAGGATGTGTAAAAATTATAACTGTGCTATGTATTTGCAACTCGTATAATATTAAATTGGGTATAGATTTTAACTGTATTGACTTAAATCATAAGTGAGAAACGGTACCGTTTAACGCCATGGGACGCAGTAAGAAGCGCAAGTCTTGTGGACGGCGGTCCAGAAAGCGGTCCGCATCAAGTTCAAGTTCGGCTAGCAGCTCTTCCAGCTCATCCAGCACGAGCAGCAGTGCCCAGGTCCCCTCTTCATTTTTCGAGCAAATGCTAGAGTTTTAGAGGGAGCTCCCTGTCCTGTAGTGGACGTTTCATGGGATGTTATGATGATGTATTTGCAACTCGTATAATAATAAATTGTGTATAGATTTTAACTGTGTTTACTTATAATCACAGCTTTAAAACTAAGAGTCCTAAAAAACACAAAAATATACCCTTTAGAGTAATTATCATAATATTTTTTGATTCTTAAAAGTGCAATTAAGTTGAGCAAGCATATTCTATAACTATTCCAAGTTTCAAGTCGATAGCATGAGTGGTTGCTGAGATATAGAGGTGTGACAGACACAGTCGCACCATAAGGGTTCCTTTTTTTTACCATTTTGTTATCTGAACCCTAAAAACGGGATCATCATCATTGATGCATAGGTAATAAATTAGTTGGGGAGTCTTCTGATGTTGTCATTGTCGTATTTCTTATTAAAATAGCAAAAATTAACTAAGCTATTATTGTAAGTTTTGTGGGTATTTACAAATGTTATTTTGATAGATGATATCATTGAAGGTATCTGCGTATTTAGTGTTCGCTCGCCATTTTTCCTTTGCCATTCAATCTCGTACAATAGTAACTATCAGACGTGTACTATCTTCCCAGTGTTAAAAAGATTATTAATACAGTCTTAAATATCGAGTAATACGGTTGTCTCATTGCGCTCATACCATTATTATCTATAGGTTATGCGCTCAGACAGCTTTTACTGCGTGGTGCTACTTTCATAACAAGTGCTGGTTTTTCAAAGTGCGGACCGTAATTTATTGAAATTCGATCAAGATGGACAGTATAAAAACGAAACGTTATATCAAACCTTTTGATGGCGAAAAGTATAGTGTCTGGAAGTTTCGAATCCGTGCGTTATTGAGTGAAATAGACGTTATAAAAGTTATCGACGAAGATCCAATAATACGATGCAATGTGTGAAAAAAAAATAACTTGATTGCCAAAAGCGTTATTGTGGAGTATTTAGCCGATTCCTACCTCGGTTTTGCCAAAGATGACACTACTGCAAAGCAAATTTTATCAAATTTGGATGCACTTTATGAGCGGAAAAGCATTGCTACTCAGCTGGCTTTACGAAAGAAAATATTGGTGTTGAAACTGCAAGGCGATACTAGTTTGGTGAGGCATTTAACAATTTTTGACGACCTCATCACGGAACTGCTGGCAGCTAGAGCAAAGTTGGAAGAAACAGACAAGGTAGCTCATTTATTTCTTACAGTACCCACTTCATACGATGGTGTTATAACTGCGATTGAGACTTTAGCTGAAGATAGTTTGACCTTGGCATTCGTAAAAACAAGACTTTTGGACCATGAAGTGAAATTACAAAACGAAAGTTCTGATACAAGCGCCAAAGTACTTCAAATTGAAAATAAAATAAATAACTTTAAAAGAAAAAAATAGAAAACCCAAAATCTACAAATTATTACAACAACCAGAAGAATTTCAAACAAAAAACACAAAAGAAGACACATTTTCTAAAATGTCATCATTGTGGGCGTAAAGGACACCTGAAAAAGGACTACTATCATTATAAAAGAATGATTCAAGAAAAGAACACTGACACCAGAAAAACCAAAACCATTCAAACAGTCGAGTTATCTGGACAACCAGCAAATGATTTTTCTGGCTTCGCATTTATGACCGGAGAGTACCAGGGAAATGCAAGCGATGACAAAGTGACATTTATTTTGGATTCTGGAGCATTGGCCCACATCATTAACAGGGAAGACTTATTTTCCAGCTGCACAAATTTAAATCCACCGCTTAAAATTTCTGTTGCTAAAAACGGTGAATTTATTTCAGCTACTAAAAAGGGATTTATGCGCGTTACCAGCAACATGGGTATTCAAGGAGTTTTGGATGACGTGCTCTTCTGCCCTGAAGCTCCATACAATTTACTTTCCGTCCCTAAGATGCAAAAGGCGGGGTTTATGATCATTTTCAACCAGCATGGTGCACACATAAGTAAGGACGGTAAAACCATCATCAATTTAATTGCACTTGATTTTATACCATGTGTAAGTGATAATCGCCCTGTTTCTCAAATATGCAGTATCGACAAAAACAATTATGATTTATGGCATCAGCGTTTAGGACACATAAGTAAAGATAAATTTTTACTTTTAAAGAATAATGACATGGTTAAAGACGCAAACCAAATAAAAGCTATGGTACTAAACGATGATTTGTTTGGGGCTTGCATAAATGGGAAACAGACGCGATTACCATTTAATCAGGCCAATGACAAAAGTTACATCAAGCGACTTTTATTTGTTGTGCACTCGGATGTTTGCGGCCCTATCACTCCTCCCACTATTGATAATTTAAACTATTTTGTACTTTTTGTTGACCAATATACGCATTACTGTGTTGTGTATCTTCTAACATACAAATCAGACGTATTCTCAGCTTTCAAAGATTATGTTGCAAAAAGTGAGGCGAAATTTAATTTAAAACTGGTCAACTTATACTGTGATAACGGTGGAGAGTATTTGTCTACCGAAATGAAAGATAACTGCGTTCAAAAAGGAATCACTTATCATTTGGCTGTGCCAAGAACCCCTCAGCAAAATGGTGTATCAGAGCGAATAGTTCGGACTATAACCGAAAAAGCCCGATCAATGTTAAGCGGTGCTAAATTAGAAAAAGTTTTCTGGGGTAAAGCAATCTTAACTGCTGTTCATTTAATAAACATCACACCCACCAGAGCCTTAACGCAACAACAAACACCATACGAGCTGTGGCATAGTAAAAAACCTCTCTTAAAGTACCTAAAAGTTTTTGGCTCTACGGTATATGCCCATAATAAAACCAGTAAAACTAAATTTGATGATAAATCATGGAAAAGCATACTAGTAGGCTATGAACCAAACGGCTATAAAGTTTGGAGTACTGAATGCAAAAAATACGTTACTGTCAGGGATGTTATCGTTGACGAGACTAACTTCCTACGCTCCAGGCCTGCTCTAAAGCCTGAAGGGAATGCTATCGAAAATTCCCGGGAAAAAACTGATAACAGTAATGCTAAATCTAAATCAGTGTCCATAAAGTCTCGGTGCTCTGACAGTTCTAAATCAGATACTTCGAAATCTGAAGGACATGAATGTCCTAGTAAAATTCGCAAAGTAAACGAAATGACAGATTTACAGTCTGAAACTGAGATACGTACTGACGGTTGTTCTTCATCTAAAAACAACCAAAACACAGACGAAAATTGTGAAGTGAGGAAAAGTGATAGGCTTAGAAGTCATCCATATTAAGAAAGCGATGATGATTATTTAATGTGTGCTCAGTCTATCGTATGTAAAGTACCAAAATCTTATCAAGAAATTAAAACTCGAGACAATAGAAGTCAATGGGAGGCCGCAATTCAAGATGAGTTAAATTCACTTAATTTAAATAACACATGGACTTTAGTTCCAAGGCCACCAAATAAAAACATTGTAGATAGTAAATGGATTTTTTCTATCAAACATGATGAATTTGGAAAACCTTTGAGATACAAGGCGCGTTTAGTTGCCCGTGGCTTTAGCCAAGAGTATCTCACAGATTACAATGAAATGTTTGCTCCTGTTGCTAGAATAGCTAGTTTCAGGTTTATTCTCGGTTTTTCTAATCAATTTAATTTTTTAATTCATCATATGGATGTCAAGACCGCGTTTTTAAATGGCAGGCTAAAGGAAGAAATATTCATGAAAGTGCCGGAAGGAGTGGAAAGCCAAAATTCGAATTATGTATGTAAACTAAATAAAGCCCTCTATGTTGGTTTGAAGTTTTTAAAGAATCATTAAAACAAAAAGGTTTTCAAAATTCATCAGTTGATAGGTGTGTATATATACTTGATAAAGGAAATGTGAATAAAAATATATATGTGGTACTTTACGTTGATGACTTAGTCAAAACATGCGCTGACAATCAAACCATGAACAGTTTTAAAAACTATTTAATGAGTAAATTTAAAATGACAGATTTAAAAGAGATAAAGTTATTTCTTGTTATCAAAATAACGCGAGAAAATGATAAAATAACGCTAGATCAAAGTGCATACATAAATACTGTTTTAAATAAATTTAATATGCTCGATTGTAATCCAGTAAGCACTCCTCTGGAAAACAAACTGAATTATGAAGCGTTACACTAGGAAGAAAAGTACAATGCTCCTTGTAGGAACTTAATAGGATGTTTGATGTACATTATGCTATGTACTCGTCCAGATTTAAGTACAAGTGTAAATATATTGAGCAGATATTCAAATAAAAGTAACAAAGAATTGTGGCAATGTTTAAAGAGAATACTTCGGTATTTAAAGGGTACAACTAATTCAAAATTAACTTACAAACGATGTAATTATGACAATGTTTTATGTGGGTACGTAGACTCTGATTGGGGCGGCAGCGATACATGTGATAGGAACAGTACTACATGCTACTAATTTAAATTATTTGATCAATGTACGATAACCTGGAGTACAAAGAGGCAAATGTCAGTAGCAGCTTCCTCAACTGAGGCTGAATATATGGCATTGTATGAAGCCGTTCATGAAGCTTTGTGGCTTAAGTCTCTTGCTGTTAGCATTCACATAACTATCACTAAACCTATAGTTATCTACGAAGATAATAATGGCTGCTTAAGTATCGCAAACAATCCAACCAATCACAAGAGGTCAAAACACATCGACATAAAATATCATTTTTCCAGAGAACAAATTGATAAAAATGTAGTAAAAGTATGTTATATTCCCACAGGTCAGCAAATATCAGATGCGTTGACCAAGCCCTTACCAGCAATGACATTTCGAGGAATGCGAGCTGAAATGGGTTTAGAATGATTTTTGTAGATAAGAAAATTAATACTACTGAAAATAATTTTAGTTTTAAATATTCTTTAGATTTAAGTGCTCTGATTAGGTTTTCCTAATCCTTGCAACAAATTTTGGGCCACATGTTTGTTTCTCCTAGGACATACTCGGAAGATATACACGTTCTGATTAGAGTATGTGATGTATTTTATGTTGATAAATTTTTGAGGGAGCGTGTCGTATTTCTTATTAAAATAGCAAAAATTAATTAAGCTATTGTTGTAAGTTTTGTGGGTATTTACAAATGTTATTTTGATAGATGATACTCGTATAATTGAAGGTATCTGCGTATTTACTGTAATGTTCGCTCGCCATTTTTCCTTTGCCATTCAATCTCGTACAGTGGTAGATATCAGACGTGTACTGTCTTCCCAGTGTTAAAAAGATTATTAATACAGTCTTAAATATCGAGTAACACGGCTGGCTCATACCATTATTATCTATAGTCATGTCTATGGGAACATCGGAAACTTGAATGTTGTTTGCGGTATTTTCAACGATAAAGATGATTCAATGTTTAATATAGATAAGCCGATATGAATTACCAACAAATAGAAATAGAGGTCATAACATCAAAATGGCGAGCATGAAACTGCTCGCGTACAAATTGTAATCTGAAGTTTAGCGCGCTTATTCCAATACATACACGATTAGTCCGTATGCGTACTGGCGCTGTACATTATGGAACTAGATATACTTCTACGTTATTACGAAGTATACGCGAGTATTTGCGTACTGTTCTTGTATGGATTGGAAGAACTAAAAACGGTAAAAACGGTATTTACATTCTATACGTGATTAGTTTCATACCCTTGCGTTCTGGCCTTGTAATGGGAAGACCCGACGACGACATAAAAAGCCATATCTTTAGATTGCGTCGTTGTAAAAAAATTAAATTTTCAGTTCTTGTGTAGTTTATGGACCTTAATATTTGTTATCAATTTCAACCTAATACCTTGTCTCGTTCGTGAGAAAAAGGGTCTTGACAGACAGACCGACAGACAGACGGACAACAAAGTGATCCTATAAGGGTTCCGTTTTTTTTTATTTTGAGGTAAGGAACCCTAAAAAGCAAGCTATTTGGCACAGTCGTAGTTTAGACCCTTAAGAATGATTTGACCCTTAGTGATTTTTGATACGACCCTTATGGGGTGGTTTTGGGGGTTTGGTTTTGGGGGGTTGGTTTTGGGGGGGGGGGGGGGGGGTCCTTGAATGGTTTAAATTGCAAAACTAAACCGATATTGACAATCAAGGAGTCATTTTCGCATAATTTGAGGTCTTTACTTCACTTATGGCAAAAAGTATGTTTGGCATGGCACCAAAAATACATAATGCAGTACCAAAAGACATTCGAGATTGTAAGGAAAGCCAATTTAAACGAAAATTGCATGTACTTTTAAAAAATAAATGGTTTTATAGTGTTGACGAATTTTTAAATTACAAGATGTAGTTGATGTAGTATTAAGTATGACTTTGATGTATTATTTTTGATGTGACATTTGTGGTAAAATAAGCTTTTGTTATAGAAATTTGACATTTAATTAATGCATGACTTGAATATGAGTTTAGTTTGACATAAAATGATGCATGGCACTTGATATTGAATATAAAATTTGTATATCTAATTTGTACGCCGCAAGGCAAAACATGGAGATCTTCTTTCAACATGTCACCTGTATAATTGTTTACCATTGACGTAAAAAAACGTTGCGCTTCTAAAGGACCTGAAGCTATTGACTATGGAAAACTTAACTGATAAAGTTAATGCTATTTCTTTCTAACTAATCTTTGTTTAGAAAGGTTGGAAAAGTACAACAATACTTCATCAGTACCGAAACTTTTTTTTCCGAAAACGCTTTGTCACCGGTCCGCCATACTGGTATTCAATATATTTCAGTACGTGGGCTGTCAAATTCTTGAACGAGTTCGACAAACTTATTGCTTTGTAAACAAAGATTTCAGTTTTTTTCAAATAGGTTCCCCTTGATCTTGAAAATAACTCAACTTCTTCATATTTGCCATTTAAATAAAATAGAGGTAGCCATAGCATGGATTCCCAGCCATACAGGTATTACAGCCAACGAAACGTTCCACTCTTTTGCTAAAGATGCAATTATAACTGGCTGTGATGACCAGTTTCAAGCCTACTCCCATGATCTTTGCTCAGTAGCTAAAACAGACTTGAACAACAAATGGACAAATTCCTGGGATCGCAGCAGACAAATAAATGGAAAATATTATGGCGATATACAACCAAGTATTCCTATCAGACCCTGGTTCTCCCGCTTCCGTTCAGCTGACAAGCAAGCGACCTCTGTCATCTGCAGATTACGCCTTGGCCACTCATGTACTCCTTTACATTTGTATAAAATTCAAGTCCGTAACACACCCATATGCGACTGTGACACTGAGGAGGGATCCACGGTTCATATATTTTTTAATTGCCCACTCCACCCCATTTCCCTGTATGATATCCTCCCCCCAAAATTCCCCCGTCCAATAAACATGAAATCGTTACTTTTATTCACCAATACTCCTCTTATAAAACTTTTATGTAAATATATTAATATGTATAAGATCAAACTATAGCTCCCTTTTACTAATGCTTTTATATGCTTTTAGACGGAGAGCGCGTGGTCGTCAACCCTACCTCATCGATTACCAAGATGCGACTAATCTAGAGTGATGCACATTAAAAAGTTATATCCGAATCAACAGGGTTGCCTGGGCGCAACCTGGCAGGTTTTGTACAGTGGGCAAAAATTACCTCATCGAATACCAAATAGGTACATAGTACATTAGATAGTACTCATCAAGGAGTGCCTAAATCAACAGGGTTGCCTCACTCAATCCTGGAACATTCGGAAGTCGGTCTGATTTTAAGGTGGTCAAAAATGACAAAAATTACCTCATCGATTACCAAGTAGGTACTTATTACAACTGATAGAGCTCTTCAAGAAGGGGCAAAATCAACAGGGTTGCCTCGCCCAATCCTGGCACATTCGTGAGTCGGCCTGATTTTAGGTTGGCAAAAAAATACAAAACTTACTTACGATAACGAGTAGTGAATTGAAACTTATGCCACTTGAAGGTTCTAGACAGCTTAATAATATTGCTATAGTATGCCGACACTTGAAACTCACGTTTCATATTATTATACAAAAGAAAAGTACAGGGCAGCTACTATAAGCATTATAGCTACAAGAAAACTTAGTAAAGAGACTAACCCTAACTTTTAGAGATATTTTGACCTACATTCACAGATTTTGGAAAAACTGTACAGTGAACAAGAAAAACGGCAATTTCCACATATATTTTTTTTAATTTGATCTTCTTATTCATAAAAAACATAATTTTCTATGGGATCAACCGAGGTTAATGTATTAGAACTGTCAGAAAGCACAGAATTATTTTTCAAACATGTAATAGAAACAACAGAATTTTTCATGTAACTTTTTTTCGAAACATTCTATCCTTTTGATAATAACAAACAGAAGTCTGTAAAAGGTCCACTATGGTAAAGGTATTAAAACTCTCAGAAATCGCAAAATATTTTTTTTACTGACTTTTAGGGCCATTAGCAATTTCTAAGTGGGCAAAACACATTTGGGTAAATGCCCAGTCGTCCTACTGCAGTGTCCCACTGGTAGGTGGACGGGGAATTCGCGATTCCCCCTCGTCCTACTGCACTAGCGTTCGAAACAAACTAGTTTTCATGTATCCATATTTTTTTCCTAACAAGTACATCTAAAATATATTTTCGATATGAAGTCTCTTCAAAAGAAATGGGTAATCGGGCAAATAATAGATCTCGTTGAGATCTTCATTTCTGGTCTTTATTTCGGTTGACAGCTGTCAAACTAAAAATAGCTATATTTTAAGACGACATGGATTTTTTTTGTGTATTTTGAAGACAAATATTTTTTTATTTACTCAGTATCTTGCCGTGATTTTCAGTTATGTATTTCATGACCATTCAAGTGATAATATCGCTAAGACCAAAACACGATTAGTAAAAATCGGCTCGACAAAATAAAGATAAAAAGTTACCTCTTCAATTTTCATGATTTCCTCTTTTTGTGGAATCTGAGGTGTTAGTAGTGAAATTAAGAAAACAGAATGGCATTCATATTTGCTATCATATGATTAACCTAAAATTTTATTTTATTACTTAGTTTTTACAAAAAGTGGAAATATTATATTAGGCGCTTACGTCATTTAGTTTTAGTAACAAGCACATTATATCTGTCGCAATCTTATGCGTTGCGTATTGCGCACATTATCCCTTTCTTTCAAGCGAAAAGACTGCGCCCACTGTCAAATAACTATCTTTTCACATATCCTCTAAAAACTATTAACCCTAAACTTCTCGATTGTTAGGACAAAGATAAAGATAAAGTTTATTTCAAGACTACATAAAACACAATAAAATAAATTTCAGGACTTATGAAAATAACTGAGGTTAAATTTCGTTGAAATCTTCATTTCGGTTGAAAGCTGTCAAATCTAAAACCACTATAACTCAAAAACTGCTCACCCTTAGCTATTTTATGATCGAACGAATTATAGATCTCGTCGAGGTATTTATTTCGGTTAACAGCTGTCAAATTTAAAATCGCTATAACATAAAACTACTCGTATGTTAGGACAAAGGATATATCTAGTCAAGATCTATATTTCGTTTGACAGCTGTCAAACTTTAAATCACTATTATTTGGAAACTACTGACCCTAGACTACTTGTATGTTCGGACAAATGATACATCTCGTCGAAATCTTGATTTCGGTTGACAGCTGTCAAACTTAAAATCACTATAACTTGGAAATTACTGACCCTAGACTACTTGTATGTTCGGACAAATGATAGATCTCGTTGAGATCTTCATTTTGGTTGACAGCTGTCAAATTTAAAACCACCACAGCCCAAAAAATACTGATCCCAGACTACTTTTTTGTTTGGACGAATGATAGGTTGATTCTGATACAACTTTTTAACGTGCATCACTCTAGATTAGTCGCATCTTGGTAATCGATGAGGTAGGGTTGACGACCACGCGCTCTCCGTCTATTTCGTGTGCAATGATATTGCAATTATCTATGCTTGTGTGGTGCTTTCAGTGTTATTTTGTGTTGTCATTTATTACAGGTGGTAACCCAAAGTAACTAAAATCGTTTTTTGCTCTACATATTTTCACCGGTCAATCTCTCCATGACAGTGTTTTTCCTTTAACTTGAGATTGGCAGGAATGGTTGTTCCCCCTTACAACGACCGATTAAGTGGCACGCTTTTGCCGAGTATATGGCATATCTATAAACGCCCCCTGGCGTAGTTTCCAAAATCTTTGTTGTTTACTCATGTTTAGCAAATAAATTATCTTTATCTTTAATTACAAATTTGAAGTAATTTTGACCTTCCGAAGTGTAATTTTGGATATTTAGAATCGTAAAGCGTTTTTTGGTTACAAATTAAAAAAAACGGCCAAGTGCGAGTCGGACTCGCGCACTGAGGGTTCCGTACCGCCACATAAACATAAATGTATTAGTTGAAATTTCAGTAAGTTAATGTGCTAGATTTTTTGAGTCTGACACGCGCTTGACCAAATTTTATTATTTGTTGTTATTTTATAGCTTATGCACCGTGAAAAAATCAACCCTTAACTATTTTATTGATCATTTCAATTGTGTTTCCGAGGGTATGAGTAATTTGTGTACTGTGGGAGATTTCAACCTGGGTTCAATTGTCTGGCCTGATCCTGGATCAGGAGCTTTACCTTGTAGTAATGGGTCTTCATTGGGACAGCTCTTGATTGATTTTATTGCTTTAAACAACATGACTCAATACAATCTAATCCGTAATAGTAGGGACAAAATTTTAGATTTAGTTTTATGTAATTTAAACAATATAAGTGTTACAGCCTCTCCGCATCCACTTGTGAAAATTGATCCTCAACATGTGCCGCTTATTATTTCTATACCGTTTAAGAGAGACAAGTTGCTCAAGGTCAATGAGAGTGAAGTAAAGTTTAACTACTTTAAAGCAGATTACGATATCATAATTTCAGAATTAGAGAAAGTGGATTGGCTGGCTTATTTATCCGACTGTATAAGTGTAAATGAAATGGTAGATAGGTTTTATGATGTGCTTTATGACATTATAGGTAAATTTGTCCCTAAAACAAAATTTCGTTCAAAGAAGCATCCTCACTGGTACTCTAAGGATTTGATTAAATTAAATAAAGAGAAACTAAAGATTCTTCACAGGTTCAGAATCTACCAGAATCCATTGGACGGAATTTCATTATCTATCTTAAATAAAAGATGTAAGGCGTTAACTACATTATGCTACAATACATATGTATGTACTATCGAGGCCAATATTAGTAAAGACCCCAGGTACTTTTGGACTTATTTAAAGCAGAAGAATAATTCTTGTAATCCCTATCCAAATAAAATGAAATTAAATGATATAGCAGCTGAAAAAGGAGAAGATATCAGTAACCTCTTTGCGTCTTACTTTTCTTCATCGTTTTCTAGTTCTTTTTTGTCTGGAAGCACTATGTCTGGCAGCAAACAGGATATCAATAACAGTATAGGCATATTTAAAATCTCACGCCAAACTATTTATAAGAAGTTAAAAAGACTTGTTTGTAACAAAGGAGCGGGGCCTGATGGTATTCCTCCTTACTTTATTTTCAGATGTTCACATGTTCTTTGCCTGCCATTATACATTATATATAACAGGTCTCTGAACACTGGAGTATTTCCTCAGGCTTGGAAAACTGCTAAAATTTCCGATACTAAAAACTGGTGATTTGGACGATATATCGAACTATAGACCTATATCCATTTTATCTGTGTTTGCAAAAGTGTTTGAATCGTTGGTGTATCCACACCTGGATAGAAGTTTTAAGCAGTTTTTAACAAATGACCAGCATGGTTTTGTAAAGTCTCGCTCTTGTAATACCAACCTGGTGACATATTCTCAATATCTAACTGACGCTGTTGATGCAGGACACCAGGTTGATGCTGTCTATACAGATTTTACTAAAGCCTTTGACAGGGTGTCTCATAACATTTTAGTTAGAAAGCTGGAGCATTATGGCGTAGGTGGCAACATGTTGAAGTGGTTTTCTTCTTATTTACATGATAGACAGCAGTTTGTAGTGCTTAAGGGGTTTAAGTCTTTCTCTTACATAGCCACTTCAGGGGTTCCGCAGGGTTCCCACTTGGGTCCGTTATTATTTAACATTTTCATAAATGATATTTGTAATTGTATAAAACACAGTAAAGTTTATCTTTTTGCGGACGACTTGAAACTGTGTAGAATCATTGACACTGCTGATGACAGCCATTTACTCCAAAAGGATTTAGATAGCATTGTAAATTGGTGTTCTGATAATGGCATGGATTTAAACAGTAGTAAATGCAAACACATAAAATTTACACGTGCACACAATTTCCTTAGAACTTGTTACAATATATCTGGCAATACTTTAATAGAATGTGATAATATTCGTGACCTTGGAGTAATATTCGATACTAAATTAACTTTCATTCCCCAGATAGATAACATTGTCAATAAGGCTTCAAGAATGCTTGGATTTATTCTCCGAAACGGAAAACAGTTCAAGAAGCAATCTACCAAAATTTGTATCTTTAACGCGTACGTTAGAAGCATCTTGGAGTACTGTAGTCCAGTGTGGTCACCTTACTATTCTGTTCACCAATTGCGTATTGAGAGGATTCAAAAGAGATTCTTACGGCACCTATCCTATTGCTGTGGGGTAATAAAAAGACTGCCATCCTATTCTGACAGACTTGAGCATTTTGAAATTGATAGCTTGATTGTTCGTAGACAAGTTGCTGACATGATTTTTTTGTATAATATATTGAATAACCGTGTAGATTCTCCTGATTTACTATCTGCTATATATTTCCGTATTCCTCGTCGTATTCCACGACAACCGCTAGGATTACTATATCTTCCAAGTTCCAGAACCAACCTTAAATATAATTCCCCTTTGCCCAGAATGTCTAGAGATTACAACAAACTAGGTCAGACTATTGACATCTTTAATTGCACTATGCCCGTCTTCCGTACAGAAGTATTTAACCTTCTTAGAAGTTAGCGTAAATTATGTTTAGTTTAGTTAACAATTCCAATTTATTTGTTATATTGTTGTTATATTGTAAGTTTATTTTTATATATTCATTTAATTAAGTGATGTTGTACTGCCAATTGCATGCTGTGGCACCTAAAGACAGTGCATTTACCTTTAATTTATATCTAAGTTTTTGTGGTTTGTACTAATGTAACTGTTACTGGTTGTCCTAAACAAATAAAATAAAATAAAATAAACATACCAATTTTCAAGTTTGTAAGTGTTCCCGTTTTTAAATAGAACTAAAACAAAAATCGCCTCAGCGACCATCCAACTTGACCCCTCTCTTATATGAATGTTCTTGAAACGGGAGCTCACCACAATTGGTTACCATTAGTTATGAGAAAAATTGTAATATTTAATGATTTCAGACTTTTCCCATTATTTGTAATGTGAGACCTAGCTTCCAAATTTCATAACTTTAGGTCAACGGGAAGTACCCTATAGGTTTTGCATTTTTGAATAAATGTATGGGGATTAGGACATAAAATGCCATATCTTTTGATTGCGTCGTTGTAAAAAATTTAAATTTTCAGATCTTGTGTGGTTCATGGATCCTAATATATAGTATTAATTTCAATCTGATACCTTTACCCGTTCGTGAGATAAAGGGTCTTGACAGACAGACAGACGGACAACAAAGTGATCCTACAAGGGTTTCTTTTTTTTCTTTTGAGGTACGGAACCCTAAAAACGATGGACAATCACGCAGAAGCGATTTCAGAGTTATTTTTTGGAAACTCGACGGTGCTGAATTGAACTAATTCAAGCAGAAATACATTTGCATTAAAAACAATATACGGTAGGTGCCCCTGAGGTGTCAAGACTTCTGCACGAGTTCAACTCCGAATATATTTTGGAATACAAAGATGATAATAAAAACGAGCTTAAAATCCATCACGAGTAGACCCAATCCTACCAAACGGGTTTTCTTGACATGTGTACAGCACTTCGTGACATCTTTTACGAGTATGAAAATCCATTTACTATAACGGGTCCGTCCCTGTTAGTCTCTAATCTGTCACGAAAGGTGACGGAAGATAGCACAGCTCGAAAGCTGCTAAATGCTGAAGCTTAAGGGGCAGCCATGGTAAAAAAATTGCAGAAGACAGACATATAAATAAGACAAAAGCTATTTGCGATCCTACAAAGAAATGCAACTTTGTCATATTTGGCAAAAAGAAGAAAAGAACTCAATCTGCACCCTTACGGAAAGCCCTTAGATTTGAAGTTCACCTTTACTCTAGACTTTTTGTTGTCTGCACTGCCCGAAATCTCAACAATCTCAATCTTAAAGGATGCACGGGTAAGATATATTCAAACATTTTTTGCTTAGTACACCTGTATTGTAATAATGTTTGGTAACAATAATATTAAAATGTCAAAAACTTGAGTATTATAATTACATAAATTACATATTAAAATTTAATATTCAAAAATTCGTTCATATTTGTAAGGACAGTTTTCTATAAGAATATATTTAAATTTTTTAAAGAATGGTTTCTCTGGAAGAGACTTGACGCAATCAGGAAGTATATTATATACAGTGACCGCATTACATTTAGTTGATCGTTGATACGCCTCTGCGTTCTTCTTCTTTAATTTAAGAGCTAGGCTCTTGTCGGTGCAGCATCCCTTTCAGTTCAACTGTGCAACTCCCTCCATCTTTTTTGGTCCAAAGCCGCTTCTTTTAAGATGTACTCGATAATGTCGAAAAAGTCATCATTCGGATGTATGTAGTCAAGGACCCCAATATTACGACGTTGAATGGCGCCCGGCAGAACACATATTTTCTTCTTTGAATCGTCCCGTTTAGGCCATACCTCCCTCTAGAGGCGCTTTAAACTGCGCCGCTTACCAGTCTGGACAGGTCTGGGGAAGGGTGAGTGACGGCAGTAAACCACATTCGCCGGAGTCTTGGGGATGGGAACTGCAGAACAGCAAATGGCAGCAAGTCTGGACCGACGAGCCAGCCATTTGGGCAGAGTGCAGGGCTCTGGATAAGTGCGGCTGCAGCATCAACTGCGAGACTCAGAGGTGCAAATGCTGCCGTCTACACCTTCCATGCACCCCCGCTTGCAAAATGTGCAAAGGCTCTTGCACAAACCAGACGTAAGTCACTACAATTATTTTTCTTATTCTATTGGAAAAATTAACAATCTGTGCTTATTTTAGCTTTCTCTTCTCTATTGAGCTTATTTTTCTTTTGCAGTGAAACTTCATGAAGAAAATGTGGATCTGGGGGATAATAAATAAAATTTTAATTTATACAATCACATAAATACATTTTTAATACGACAGACCAGAGTCAGTTTGCCTAATATTAAAAATAACCTTTTACTCTTGCTAAGTAGCACAAAATTAATCTGAAACGATAACAGTCTGACGGGTTGCTACCACGATATGTTGCAAACAATGGTGCTGGTGAATCATGGGATCTCAGATGACCATATCAAGGCAAGAACCCGTCAAACTGTATTTATAAATACCAAACATATTTTGAAAGGGTAGTTTATTCCCACTTTTTTTTTAGATTGTATTTTTGATGACATATTTCTATTGAATGTATTGAATGTATTTCTGATGACATATTTCTATTCAACGCCTTCGAATTTCCAGAAATAAACTCTAATTTTGCTACTGTATGACTATTTAATTGTTTCGTAATTTCAGCCCAAAAACCGACCTTACGCTCCTAAACATCCAAAATGCAACTTCGGAAGATCAATGTTACTACAAATTTGAATTCAGAAATCTTAAATTATGCGAAAATGACTCCCTGATTTTATAAACGGTTACCCCAAAAAACCTCCCTAAGGGGCCAATCAAAAATCACTACGGGCAAAATCGATTTAAAGGGTCTTTACTACAACTGTGTCAAACGGCTTGCTTTTTTCAAAAAGTGCAGTGTTTTTTTTCGTACCGCCAGTACTAGTAGCACTTTGAACCACTTGAAGATAAACTTTCAAAGATATATGTGGACAGTAAAATTTCCTTTATCTGGTGCATATCAACGCTCAGAGTATTTTATCTCATTACTCCGATCTTTTCGCATCTTTTGGCGACGGCGTAGTTGATTGTATTCTAGTGTCTGAAACCTGGCTTAAACCTATACTTCCTTCTACTAGCTGTTGTCTCCCAGGTTACAAACTGTTTCGTAATTGCCGCACTGGCAAATGTGGTAGAGGTGTTGGTATTTAACGTTTCCGCACTTTACTGTGTGGGAATATACTCTGTAAGAGTACTTAAATAAGGCTCGTGGTCGTTAGGGTCTACGGATCTATGCTTTTGACGTAGTAATAATCCATAATTAAAAGATAAATGGCACTTTTATTTACCGGTGTAGGTGGGAAGTGTAAATAAAAATATTGTTTGGAATTGGATTTAAATTATTTATTGAAATAAACTTATCAAACGTATTTTTATAGTTTAATTTCTTAATTTTTTATCTTTATTAAGGATTCTTGATGAAATTTTTATGTTTATATCAAGGGAGAGGTAAGCCCCAATATTATAGACTGGGATAGAAACCTTTAAAAATAATAAAAAGTGTTTAAAAAAAATCACAGTTGGAATTAACCCATTGTAAAAGAAAGAAAATATTATAAAAATTAAAGGAAAAATAATTCACGGGCGACCTAAGGTCGGGAAGGGGAGGGAGGTGAGTTTCAAGAGTAAAAAACAGTTTATCTCGATTTCCGGAAAAACTACAAGTCCCATTAGTAAGGGAGGTGATAAATACACACACCGGCATAATAGCGGAACAAAAAAAAATAACAAGATTTTTAAATAATTTCGTATATAATTCGAGAGTTAACTATTAAATATTGAATAATAATGCAACTAACATATTCTTTTAATATCAACTTTAGTTTTAAGTTATTTTTGTGTAAAAAAAAACAAAATTAACACGAAATGCATCTTCTTTAGATATTGTTAATAATTAAGAAACTGTACAAAAAAAATAAATTAAGACAGTTTAACATAAAATGAATGTTAGTTTAGTAACGCGTGTTTCCCTCTTGCTCTGATTCTATTCGTTTCGATTCTATTCATTTAGGCATGCTGCAAATTATGTAATCAATGGTTTCTTGGGGTAACCTCTGCCACTCCTCAAGTAATACGTTCTGCAGTTCACCCAGATTGTTGGGAGGTGGTAACCTGGACTTTACGGCTCTTTTGAGGAAGTCCAAGACATGCTCTATCGGGTTTATGTCCGGGGATCTTGCTGGCCACTGCATTACTAGAATGCCCACATGATTTAGATACGCCTGTACTGTTTGAGCAGTGTGAGCCCGAGCATTATCTTGCATTAGAAGAAAGTCTTCCCCAATAAAGGGGGCAAATGGCACAACGTATTCTTCTAAAATGTCCCTGATATACCTATCAGAAGTCATGTTCCCTCTATCGACTACCACTAACTCGGTACGAGCTCCCAAACATATTCCTCCCCACACCATAATTGAGCCGCCACCATATGCCACTGAATTTTCGAAATTCGACTGAATGTAACGTTCTCCTTTGCGTCTCCATATTCGCTGTCTCCCGTCAATCTGGTTTAAGAGAATTCTGCACTCGTCTGTGAAGAGAACTTGTCTCCATTAGTTCATAACCCAATGGCGATGTTCACGTGTAAAGTTCAGTCTGCTTGTGCGGTAACTTCTCTCTAGTTTTGGAGCTTTGGCGGGTATGTATGAACCTAAACCAACTTCATCGAACCTCCTGCGAACTGTACGCTCACTTACTCTTACTCCTCGAGCGTCTTCGAGTTCATTTCGGGCTTGCACAGCAGTTAACCGGGTGTTCCTACGGACTCGCAGTTGTAAAAAACGGTCATCACGCCTTGAAGTGCACCTTTTTCTGCCATGACCCCTCCTCCACACAAGAGAATTAGTCAACCTGTACCTTCGGATGCTACGATGAATCGTTGATACCTGTCGACGAAGTCTTGTGGCTATCGATCTGTTAGTGTGACCGTTTGCTCTCATTTCGTCTGCCCTTACGATTTCTTGTGGTGTTAAATCAGGCATTATTAGCCACTTGTAATCCAACAAGATGTTCGCAGAATAAGAAATAAGAAAAATACACTATACGATATTTTTTTTACAATTCACTATAAAGCAAAATTATCTCAAAACTGTCGAAAAAACCTTTTTAGCGGGAAATTAAACCAAATGAATAAAAAAAGTGTCTGTCAGCTTATAGTCTTTTTTTAAATTAGACATTAAACAAAAAAAGTATCAACTGGCCAGTCTTTATCATGGAAACTTTTTAAATCGTACTTTTTTCTGTTCCGCTAATTGTGCCGGGGTGATTAATTCGCTATATGATTTGCACGTATTTCATATCGCTAAAGATGATAGTTTAGATTATTACAATTTGATTTGGTTCAGTAAAGTTTTTCTCTCCGTCACTGCGTTTTTGAGTTTCAGCTTTTCAAAAATTCAAATTAAATTTTGATCATGTCTGCCAATGGAGCTGCTGGTCAGAAACATCCTACAAATTAAAGAAATCGAAGAGGCAGACGTATAGGGCTCTGCATTATCACGGGAAGTACTAGTAAATATGTAAAAAAAAGGCTCTACTAAACCATTTGCTCATCATTCTAGTTGCTTTTATTCGCTTCATTTGGTTTCACTGAAGACAACAAAAAATTGGCAGACGATTTACTCACTGATTTTAAGAAATATTTATTTTTATAAATTCGTACTAAATCAATCATATCCCCAATATAGGGTGCGTCCTAATTCACTTTCTTCTATCAAGTAGACAAGGCTTATAATGAACGCGGGTGGGGGCGCTGGCTTGTATAAGGAGAACACTTAAAAGTGACGTTTCACATAGTGGCGGTGTTAGTTCCTTTTTTGCCACGTTCATAATAAGCCTTGTCGCACTTGTACATAGATAATTTCGTTTCAATCAGAAAAAAATAAACACCGGAAAGAAATTATTCATTGATTTTAAAAACCGGTAATAAATTGCGTAGGAATGGAACGCTAATTAAAAAGTCGATATCTCAGTGGGTCCCCGCACACGTTGAATCCGCGATCCTGCGATCCGCTGAGATGCAGCTATAAGAATGAAAGAGAAAGCTATAGGACCATAGACTGGGTGTATCTATGGTGTGTCTATGGCCCTATAGCTTTCTCTTTCTTTCTTATAGCTGCATCTCTACTGCATCGCAGGATCGCGGATCGCGGATGTTACGTGTGCGGGCACCCAATGTGTGAAGGAAACGTCGGGTGCCCGCACACGTTAAATCCGCGATCCTGCGATCCGTTAGAGATGCAGCTATAAGAAAGAAAAAGAAGGCTGAGCGGGTACTCGGCCTTGACTTTGATCACGAAATTGTTTGACTGGGTGCCCGCACACGTTGAATCCGTGATCCGCGATCCTGCGATCCGGTAGAGATGCAGCTATAAGAAAGAAAGAGAAGGCTGAGCGGGTACTCGGCCTTGACTTTGATCACGAAATTGTTTGACCGTCTCCGCCACTGATGTACGGATCGCGACAAAATTTTAAATACTAACAATGTAAAAATTGATATAGAGCGCCTGTTTTATAGTCAGATACATCTAGAAGATTAATATTGAAATCGCCCATGAGTACTACAAAGTCATAATTATGAAAGGACGATAAAGAGTCGGTCAAAGAGTCAAAAAATTTGTCGATATGAACCCAGTTTGGTCTGTAGGCAGTACCAACAAGGAAACGTGTTTTATTAAGGAAAAACCTGATCCACATTTGCTCAACTTCAACGTTTGTTATAGGATGTGGACATAGACGAATCGTCAAATCACGTCTGTAGTAAAAACCTACCCCTCCACCCCTAGTTCTAGAAAGACCTCGGGGTCGCCGTATGTGACGTAAGCGATATCCAGGTACAGATGGAGCGCAGAAATCGTTCCCGTCACTCAACCATGTTTCATTAATAGCAAGAACATCCGGTTTTTCCTCCAATAACATTGCCTGAAACTCGTCATGCTTAGTACATAAGGAACCTGCAATAAAAAGGCCAAATTTTAGGTAATAAGTTTTAACCATTATAATTTATCCCGGCCACCGTGATCAGTACTTCTCCCTCTCAATATACTGGTTCTCTTGAACATCTTTTCCTAGAGGTCGTTCTCCATCATAAGAAAATTATGCTTGGGGTTGTGTATAGTCCTAATGATAAAGTTGATTACTTTGGCTCTTTTGAAAAAACTCTTGAGCATCATAGCTCATTGTATGATCACTTTATTATTATGGGTGACCTCAACACTTGCATCCTGAAGGACGACCATAGGTCACGTAAATTATTGTCACTTTCATCTTCACTTAGTTTAAAAATCCTTCCACTCTCCCCAACACATCATTTCCCTAATTGTAGATCTTCTTTGATCGACTTAATTATTACTTCTAAACCTGAATCCATCATCACACATGGGCAAATGAGTGCTCCCTTTTCTTATCATGATCTTATTTTCCTTGCTTATAAAGTACGTCCTCCTAAAATCAAAAGTAAAGTTATACTTCAGCGTAATTTTCGCAATATGGATCTGGATCGCTTAAGGGATGATGTTGAAAATATCGACTGGTCCCCGGTTCTGATGGCTGATAATGTAGATGCCAAAGTAGCTGCTTTTAGAATGATTCTAACCAAGCTTTTTGATTCTCATGCACCGGTCCGACCTGTGCGTGTGAGGCATGCTCCTGCTCCTTGGCTAACGGCAACAATTAAAAGAGTAATGGCTAAAAGGGATAGGGCTAAAAGCCGATTTAAAAAAGACCCGACAGATGAGAACCTAACAACGTACAAAAAGCTTCGGAACATCTGCAACAGGATGTGTAGAGATGCAAAGCGCCGCTATATTCATTCTTCTCTTGAAAACCTCTCTCAGGCTCTAACCTGGAGATTCTTAAAGTCGCTTGGGGTAGGCAAGGCCATGGAAGCTTGTAAAAGTACCATGGATGTCAATGATCTAAATATGCATTTCTCAACTCCACCCGTAATTCTTAGTGAAAATACTAAAGTCTCCTCTCTTTCCTATCTTTCGAACCTTGTTCTACCTGACTGTACCCCTTTCTCGTTTCAACCGGTTACTGAGGACGACGTCAAGAAGAGCATCCTTTCCATATCCACAAAGGCAGTGGGTAGCGATGACCTGAGCCTTGACATGCTTAAACCTATATTGGGAGTTGTTACACCTCTTATTACACATATTATAAATTTTTCACTGGAGGCTAATGTCTTCCCATCCACTTGGAAAAAGGCTTATGTTATCCCACTGCCTAAAGTTTCTACCCCAACTACCCTTTCTCAATATCGTCCTATCTCTATCCTACCGGTACTTTCGAAAGTTATCGAAAGTGTCGTCCACAAGCAACTTTACTCCTATCTCATATCCAATAATCTCATCTGCCCCTTCCAGTCCGGATTCCGCCCTTCCCACAGCACGGTTAGTGCGTTGCTGAATGTCACAGAAGATATCCGTTATGCTATGGACAATACTAAGCTTACTATTGTAACTCTTCTGGACTTCAGCAACGCATTTAACTCTGTTGATTTTGACATACTCCTTGGCTCCCTCCGCTCTCTTAACGTTGCTTCTCCAGTGATCGAGTGGTTCCGTTCTTATCTTCTTGGACGCCAGCAGAGTGTTAAGACCGATGACTTGTCTTCGAACTGGTTGGACCTTACCACTGGCGTACCACAAGGCGGTGTACTTTCTCCTTTATTATTTTCTATTTTTATAAGCAATATTTCGCGTGTTATTTCTTCTCCCTACCACCTGTATGCAGATGACTTGCAAATTTATAGACATTTCTCTCCATCTGAAGTCACCGAGGCTGTGAGTGCAGTAAACTCCGATCTTGCTGCTGTTCAGCAGTGGGCTGAGGATTTCGGGCTTCTAGTAAACCCAACCAAGTCCCAGGCCATGATAGTTGGTAGCAGTAGACTAAGGGGTAGGTTGGGGGATTTAGTGTTGCCAAAAGTGTTATACGACGGAGTCTGTATTCCCTACACTGACAAAGCAAAAAATCTAGGGCTTATCATAGACCGTGACCTATCATGGTCAGCGCAAGTTAGTGAGGTGAGTAGGCGCATGCACTACTCTTTTCATTCCCTTAAGCGACTCCAGTACTTCCTTCCCTTTCAAACTAAAATCTTGCTTGCACAAGCTCTACTCCTTCCCATACTCGACTACGCTGATGTGTGCTACCTTGATGTGACTGAAGAATTGCTGAACAAACTTGAGCGCCTACAAAACCTGGCTATTCGTTTCATCTTTGGTCTTCGCAAATATGATCATGTATCCGAATTTCGCGCTCAATTAAAGTGGCTACCTATCCGACTTCGTCGTAATGTGCACATCCTTTCTGTCCTGTATAAGATCCTGAATGACCCTGCCACTCCTGACTATCTTCGCTCCCGCTTCCAACTTTTACCTCCTGATCCCCGCTCCAGGCGCGACTGCATCACTACGATGTTGGAGTGTCCTAGAGCGAACACCAAATTCTTTTTTAACTCCTTTTCTTCCCATGCTGTGCGACTATGGAACAAACTTCCAAAGGCTATACAAAGCAGTCCATCAATAACATCATTTAAGATGCGATTAAGAGAGCACTACTTATCGCAATCATTTTGAGTAATGTATTTATTTTATGTATTATGTCTATGTATTATTTTTATGTATTTTTAAGTAAGTTTATCAATTTTTATATATACCTTAATATAATGTGATTAGGTATAAGTATATTCGTGTGTAGTTTAAGTAGGTTTATCCCTATTTTTTATTTTACTGTATTTTTAACTTTTATTTGAATTTAAAATTACTTATCACGATTATTAACGCACATCCTTGTGCCCGTTTTAATGACATTCTTCCACACCTGATAGGTTGGCTGGAAGAGATCTCTAAAAGAGATAAGCTCGCCTTTGTGAACAATTTTCATTTGACAACTTTATGTTATCTGTGCGCAATAAAGAATATATAATAAAGAATATATAATTTATAAATGTATATTCATACAAAAAGCAAATGTATATAGAATATATATAAAAAATAAGGCGAAAGAAATATACATACAAGAAAAATATCAATACCTGTTTTATAAAATGCATATGGAAAATGTTCATGTATAAAAATATGCAATATATGTTATAAAAAATATAATAAATAAGGAGATTAAACCCGTCAAAAATCAATGTAGATAGTAAATGGCAAATATCACGCCCGAAATCCCTGGTAGTCAAAAAATCATATCGACGACACGCAAAACATACATACAAAGCACAAAAAGGTAGAAAAAAAAACTCACTTATTAACTGAAGAGTCATTATTGACTCCAAAAACGCGATCATAGTCCTCTTTGTTTCGAAAAATGTGCAGTGTGTCGTTTTCAGTCTTTTTCGCATAAATACGACCGTAAGTTGTCCATGCGTATTTCCAGTGATTGTTCTTACAGGCCACGCGAACAAGGTTAAAGATCTCACGATTATTATTAGTGAGCCTCTCATAGACATAAAACTTCCGAGGCTGGTGATCCGGGAGCCCGATAGCTTCCGTTTCGGCTCCACGCCGCCTACGAGAGCACTTGATGAGCTCGGCACGTGTCGCCTGTCTGGCCAGCCGCACAACTATAGGTCGAGGCCGGGGAGGTTTGCCTGCGTCCGCGTCACTCCGTCTCGGTCCAACCCTCGTTGCGCTGACGATATCAGACTCTTGCAGTTTACAACCCAGTTTCATCGCAGCAGTCAAGACAACATGCATAATTGATTCGCCCTGAAACTCGGGAATGCCAGTAATATCTACATCGTTCAGTAAATATTGCTGTTCTTTGTAGTTAAGATCATCTTGGAGCTTTCGCAGGGAGGCCATGAGATCTTGAGTTCTAGAGGCAGTAGTCTGTTGCTGCTTTAGACCGTTGATTTCGGAGCGGAGAGACTCATTTTCCGCTTCGAGCGAGTTCAGGCGAGCAGAAGTGGACTTAACGACATTATCTAGATCAGCGATTTGTGAAGACAAAAAATCTGTCGTGGAAGTAAATTCCTTTTTTAGTTGCTCAATGCTTGAAATAAACTCTGCCTTTATATCCAGGACGATAGAGGCACGTACATCTTTAAGCTTGGAATCCAGAATGGTGGTCAGCTTTGAATCCAACTTGTCTTCGAGAAGATCGGAGATACTTTGTAGTGAAAGGGCAGCCGTAGAAGACGCAACTGCAGTGCTACCGACAGTTTTCACAGCCGGGGAAGGTGATTCTGAAGCCCTTTCAACGTAACTATCCTCGGAAGACACGTCCTTATCTGGATGGACCTCTCCTTGACACCGCACTGGCGTACTATCTCCACGGGTGCCACGGCGCTTGGTATTAACATTGACACAGGACGGACATTTCCATGCGCGTTTATATTCGTTGTAATATTTTTTTTAGAAGTAAGTACTTAATCAGCTATATAACCCAATCAAATTAGTTATCAACTTGATTTGTGCAGCAATAAAATTCTTAATTTAGCATCAAATACGTTTTTGCCTAAATCGCTTACGCTTTTTCATGTTTCAAAAGTTGAATTTGCATGGCGTACCTACTTATAATTTCCCATAAAATATGAACTTCTAACAAACTAAGAAAAATATTTTATCCAAGTGAATCGTTTATCGAAGTGAAATTATCGATGCTGCCATATTGGCAGAAATCTTTCACGAGTGGGCATACAGATGGCTAATTTTCTGTTTCTTTCTTATAGCTGCATCTCCACGGATCGCGGATCACCGAATGACCGTCTCCGAGGTTGACTGACGGCGCTGATCACAGTAATAATAATAATAATGATCGCGAAGTCTGATCGCAAAACTGTTTGACCATGTGCGGGGGCCCAATATCGTTCTTATCACAGATTAAATATACTTTCGAGTGGTAGAAATGTTCAAGGGTAGAAATCCAACACGGGCTCTACACGACGAGCCTCAAACGGCGTTCACACGTTGGCCTTGCCTTTATTTCAAATAAGTGCGTAGGAGCAGAGGGACGTTTTATTTTATTCTAAATAAGTATTTTTTTTTTTTTTTAAATATGGTGCAGCTGGAAACAAAAATTAAAAGCACTGTATAAGTATATTTCAGCGGCAGCGATAGTCTCCGCGTATACGTCCATCTTGCTTGCTCGACAGACCCACACGGAATGAGCCGCACCAACGTGTGAAAGCTGTCAACAAGCTTGCCGAGCCGGCGCGGCCAACAGTTGGGCCAACGTCTACTGGGTGCTCAAAACGAGTGGGTCAGACCCATTGACGTAAGAAAAATGCTGCGCTTCTAACGTCCCCTGGCGTAGTTTCCAAAATATTTGGTCAGACAGAATTCACAGGAATTATGATAAGAGGGTGGCTACAGTGGGAAATCAAACTCGGAATTCATGCAGTCGGTATAATATAGTTTTAAAAATACTTAATTAACATAACAAATTTGGAATGCGACCGATGCGAGGTTCGCTAAGTCAAAAAGTGAGCTCTGAGGGAAGAATGCTGACGCTGCAACACATGCCAGCGTGTCACGTTGCCGACGCGATCGATGACCGCTGGTAGATAGGTACGTAATACCTCCCCCCGAAGAAGAGCGACTATTTGGTCAAGTCTACGGCAAATGTCGCGGCTTTTTCCTCCGGAGATGTATTCTGTCGTATTGTCTGTAATTCGATCTGTGTAGGGGATTCACGTGTTTCCAGTAGTGTAATTTTCTTTCTTCTTTCAATTAGGTAGATGATGGCGAGTGCAATTTTTGACTGTCTAACTCTGTCAAAGCTTCCTTTGATAGAACGGCAGACGTTTGCTTGCAAGTTTCATGGATTTCTTGTTGATATATTAGCCGATTTATACAGTCGCGTTGAGTGCGAATCTGATGTCCAATTCTCTGTTCGCTTAAGTACCATGCAGGCACCTTCGGGCATTCTGCCTCTATGTAGACATACTCTTGGGAGTTGGTTGCTATAAAGTGGTAGGGTGGGAGGGTAACTAGGTTATAGTATAGGAGTTGGGCATAATTTAAGATCAAAGGATTTTGTCAGGATAATGGAAAACTTAGAAAGCACGATAACGGATCTATTTCCTACAAAATTTGTCAGCCTGATAGTAGTATTTTTTTAATTTTATTAGAATTTTACGTAACAGAACTGATCTACAGATAATACTGAATGATGCATGGCTTGAGAACGACTAAAAGTCTGGATGTTTTCGAGTCCATCTATTTTACCTGTAAATTCTTGCACTTTTTCGCTAAGTATTACGAAAAACTGTGCAAAATAGGCAACCTGCATAATTCGCTCATTGTCGGATGACGTCACATTGATGACGTTTGCAAGAGATTGAAGGTATACAGAAAAAGGAAAATAAACCGCCAGAGCTCTGCACAGGCGAAGCGCGCTAAAATTGACGCGCCGATTGTGGTGACCTTGAGTGAGGGCAGCCGTGACTCATGGCTATGTGCCGCAAGAAACCTCAAGATCAGCCTCCGTGACGTCGGTGGAGAAGGTGACTCGCAAGTTTTTGTGCGTGCCGCCCTGAGCCCTACGACATCCTACCTTCTATGGAAGGCAAAAAAGGAGCTTAAGGATACATTACTATGCAAGTACGTATGGTGCAAAGAAGGAACGATTATGGTACGTAAAGAGGAGGGCGATAAGAAGATCTATTACGTACGCTCAGGAGGCGACGTCGAGACGATCAAGAAAGAGCTGCTAAGAAAAAAATGAGGTATGTCACTCTGCTGTTTTTTCACTACCTACATAATTGCATAAAAAGATAATTATAGTCTGTCACTTAATTATCAACTTTTAATATCGCTTCATGGACGGCTGCGATTCAAACAATATTATTGAAACATGCCACAGCTCATGGAATGATTTTGTAAGTGACATAAGTGACATACAACCTCATAAATCTAAATTACTTCTTATGCACGTCAACCTAAGGTCGTTAATAAAAAATCATGCTCAAGTTGAATACATAGTTGCCAGAAGTCCAGTAATAATACATCTTATTATCGCCACGGAAGTCAACATCAACGACCTAACTAAAGATTTATTTCACATTGAAAACTATTCAATGTACACGGAGCTACGTACGAACAGAAAAGGAGGAGGCATCGTCGTGTACGCTCATAAAAGTGTTTCGTTTATACAAAATTCGGTGAACGTACTTAACTTTGAGTGTTTATATGGTGAAGTTATTTTTAGCGGTATAAAAACTGATGTTTACGCGGTGTATCGCCCCCCGAACTTAGATAAAAGTCAATTTATTTGTGAACTTTCAAGAACCATTAACAAATCCCCATTAAATAAAAATTGTATAATCGCAGGTGATATTAATTTAGACTTAAAAACCCCCAGTGCAATAGTTAGTTCATACCTTAACGCCCTATCTGATCTGGGTTTTCAGAGTTGTATTAATCAATACACTAGAATCCAAACTACCAAAAAAGGCACATCCAAAACCAGTATAGATCATTTGTTCATACGTGACGGTTACAGGCGATGCGGCGAAAGAAGCTATGCTATACGCTCAGCTGTTATACAACAGTATCTAGCAGACCACTTTATAACCGGTTTAGCTCTTATCAGCTCCGACCCGAGCATATGTAATTCTACCGTAACGAAGCTCGATGAAATTATGTTAAGGAATGAACTTGCTAATGTCGACTGGAGCCCTGTATTTGATATGCATGACCCAAATAAAATAGTTAATTATTTAACTACAGCCTTTAACGATTTATATGTAAAATGTTCTAAAAAAGTAACAATATTAAATAATAGAAAATTTAAATATAAATGGTTATCAAATAAATTATTACAAATGTCAGATGAAAAGAGTAGGCTCTTTAAACTTCATTTAAGTGATGTAACTAATAAACAAAATGAATTAATATATAAGAAACATAGGAATAGGACAAATAGGTTAATTAATAAAGCAAGAAATAATAGCACTAAAAAAGATATTTGTGATAACTTTAGAAATCCGAAAAAAATGTGGGAAATTATAAATAAACTTACTGGAAAAGTGATAACTGCGATAGATGACATGCTTCTTAAATATTTTCGCTTAAAAGCAAAGCGTATTGCAGATATGTTTGCAGAGGACTTTGAAAGGAATGTGAAAAATGTGTTATGCACCTGTAAAGTGTCTCTGCTTGACGAGAACCTATACAAAAAAATCCCGCAGGTTTCTTTTAAACTTAACAAAATTAATGAAACAGTCTTACGTAAAATTCTACACAATATTAATGACAAAAAAAGTCCTGGATATGATAAGATAAGAGCAAAAGATATCAAATATATTTCCGCAGGGATGACTCCTGTCTTAACTCATCTAATTAATCAATGTATCTCGAGCTCGTCCTATCCAGACAAATTGAAAGTTGGAGTTGTAAGACCGATTTACAAAAAGGGTAGCCACACGGATACCAATAATTACAGACCAATCACAATATTATCTTGTATAGATAAAATTATTGAAAAGTACCTGGGACAAGAAATAAGTAGGTTCTTGTCAAGCAACGGCATTATTCACGAAAAACAATTTGGTTTCCAAAAAAATAAAAGTACCACACAACTTTTATCGCAATTCACTGACGAGGTAAATACTCATTTAAATTGTAAAAAGCATGTACTTGCAATAATGATAGATTTCAGTAAAGCATTTGATTCATTAAATTTTGAAACGTTGTATAAAAAAATGCAGCAGAATGGTATAGAGGGCCCAGTGCTGGACTGGTTTAAAAACTATCATAGTCATAGATTTAATACAGTATGCATAGCAGGCGAGTATAGCGACCTGGTGCCAACCCTACACGGCACGGCCCAGGGGTCAATACTTGGACCAACAGAGTACTTGTTGTATGTAAATGACATGTGCAATCTATTCAAGCACAGCTCAGTGTACCAATTTGCTGACGATACCTGTCTTATTACTGCTCATAAAGACTTAAAAGTTGCACAGGATATACTGCAAAAGGAATTTGATTTACTGTGTAAATGGGCTCACGACGTAGGGTTGTCTATTAATTTTCAGAAAACTAAACTAATGCATATTCGTTCACCTTACCTAAAAAGTGGTACATCACCACGCATCGTGGCCCACGAACACCACTGCATGCACTTAAATAATTCGTCCTGTAATTGCAAATCACTAGAAATTGTTAAAAAACATACCTACTTAGGCTTAACTATCGACCATAAGTTCAACTGGAGCTCACACGTGGAACACGTCTGTAACAGGCTTAGAGCAATACTTGCAAAAATAAGTATTCTGAAGTACAAAATGCCATATAACACGTTAAGATTGATATACATGTCAATGGCAGATTCTATCATAAATTACGGTATATCAAGCTATGGTAGAACCTATAAAACTTACCTTCAGAAGATTTATAAATTGCAGATAAGACTGCTAAAAGCAATAGTTCCTATCAAGGTCAAATACAAATTTAGGGATAATTATGAAAACTTATTCCAGTATTGTAAAATTGTTGATGTATTCAGTAAAGCTAATATTGCAATGGTATCAGATTACAGTGAATGTATTGAACTCTTGGAGGAAAATACTAGACAAAAAAACCTAAGACATCTTTCTTGCTTACCAACTTACAAAATACCTAAATGTAACAATATCTATGGCAGGAGGGTCTGGACTTGCAGACTTCCGGAGGTACTTAACAGCCTGCCAGATCAAGTAATACAACAAATAAAAGTTACTAAGAAAAAGAAATCTATTAAGTTCATCTTAAAGAAACATTTCCTACAACTATTTAACATCCATCTGACTGCAAACTCAGATCCTAGTGCCTGTAACAATACTACGTCTATACCTATATAATGTTATTAGTACCACTTAATTTCCTACTTTGCCTATTTAATAATATAATTAAATCACAATAATTAAAATGTAAGCTAGCGAGTAACTAAGCAGGACTAAAAATAATCTTTAATTGTTAAGATTTCATAGTCTTGTAAAGATAAATTAAGTTTTTTTTGCATGAAATAAACAGTTTAAATTTTAATTTTTAATTTTTTTTTTAAGCCATCCCTAATTTTCTTGGTTGCTTTTAAGGTCAGTTAAAATTTTTGATTGCTGAATGGTCATTTCCTTGTATAAAGTAAGATGTTTGGAAAAAAAAAGTTCAGAGATACTTTGTTCATTTTGTTTAAAATTTTGATAGCAGTTTCAAAGGTTATAGAGGCGTATTTCTTGGGCTTTTGCCCCGGAAGGTAATATCATTAGGTAAGTACCTGTAAAAATTCAGTTATTTTATTTATTTTTCAGAAGTCACTTTAATCGTAATTTTGCAACGGGGCCACGATTTCTTTAAATATGTATGGAATGGTTATCGATTACTTTATCAGGGTTATAACGAGGTGCAAGTTTTTGACAGGCCGCGTTCAGATTTTTAAAATTACGTTTTGTTTTTCTGTGTTCGTTGGTAAAGTATTCCTTTGGGTGCGCCGGTCATGTCTGATCGATGTCGGTGGTAAAGTTCTAGCAACGGGGTGACTCACACCACACATGGGTTGTAGTTGATTACGCTGTCTGTCTGCCTTTTGATTTGGCGAGGTATAATCTCAAAACCGGTTGTCATGTTTGACCTGGGTAAAGCTTGATAAGCTTGTTGGGTGCGGGTTAAACCTAGCTAATTATGAAGTTGATTTAAAGGCGTGACGGCAGTCGCTGGTTATATTAGGGTTGCATTGGCGAGGGTGGAAGCAGTGTCATTTGAGTCATAGCTCTGTAGGAAAATGAATTATAAGATGGGGAATAAATTGGTATTTCGTGTTAGGTACTTGTGGTGTAAATGAGAATGCACCACTATTGGTGTAATGTGGGCCGCTATAAGCGGTGTCGTAAAGAGAGTCATATTTCTATCAAAGGCGGCGGACGCGGGCACGTTTCTACCTATATTTATGTTCTGTAATTCTACTACGGGTTCTAGCCTAAATGCGTCACGCTGCTCGATGCGACGTTGGAAACGCAAATTATTTAACCTATCACTATCAGAATTATACCTAAATCGTCGTGCGCTCGGATGAAAAATCTTGAAAGGTTAATATATACAGGTGGGCGGGAAAGCCGGGAGGGCGGGCGGGAAAGCCGGGAGGGCGGGCGGGAAAGCCGGGAGGGCGGGCGGGAAAGCCGGGAGGGCGGGCGGGAATGCCGGGAGGGCGGGCGGGAATGCCTTAACGCCGGGAGGGCGGGCGATAAACCAAGAGGGGCCGTTAACGCCTAAGCCGGAAGGGCAGGCGAGAAAACCAAGGGAGCGGGTGGGGCACGAGCAGTTGGGAATAACAACCAATAAGAGTATGAGTACTTACAATAACAGCTGCATGGTATCCGATCGGAGCCTTGTTCTATCGATGTTTGGATAGGGTTCCTGATGACTTCTAATCCAGCTTGCAGGCCACACGTGGTAGGTTCAAAGTTGTAGACGAAGTTCGACGATCGACACTGATTCTACAACTCCAAAGACTGCGCCAATTATGATAAGAGGGTGGCTACAGTGGGAAATCAAACTCGGAATTCATGCAGTCGGTATAATATAGTTTTAAAAATACTTAATTAACATAACAAATTTGGAATGCGACCGATGCGAGGTTCGCTAAGTCAAAAAGTGAGCTCTGAGGGAAGAATGCTGACGCTGCAACACATGCCAGCGTGTCACGTTGCCGACGCGATCGATGACCGCTGGTAGATAGGTACGTAATACAGGTATAAATATTCAAAAATAGCGATATCACTGATTTGTATACGAATCTTGCCAATTCAAATGCGAATTGAAGTACGAACGCTTCAAAAATGCGTCTCCTGAGACTGCAACTGCTATGTCTTTGATTGATGTCATCCATTCAAATCTTGACAGAACTTTGAACAAATGAACATAAAAAAACAATGTATCAAAATACCAGCCAGCATCTTACTAAAAAGGTTGCTTTGAAAGTAGCCGATGCTTAAAAAAAAATAAAAAATCAGAGGGACAGTAAATACTTGGGCTTATCAGGAGTATGGAAACTAAGCCTAATTTTAACCGACTTCAAAAAAGGAGGAGGTTCTATGTTCCACTGTATGTATATTTTTTTTCATGTATGTCCACCTATTTTTCCGTCAAGTATTAACGATTTGCAAAATTCCTTTTTTATCCGAAAGGGTATACTCCTGAGGTGGTCCCATTGTCACCAAGTCTGGATCTGATGATGGGAGAAAACGAGGGCAACCCTCAAATTTTATAGGCACGTATAAAGTTTTTCATATATTTTTCAAAGCTACACAAGTATTTGCGTCTGGTATTTATCATCTCATGTCGATGGTCTGATGATGGAAGGTCCAACTCCTTAACGGTTAGGAGTTGGAGGATAATTCTTCAAAATTTTATTTATGTATTGATCGAAAAATTGAAGCGCTCGTGGCCAAGTGGAAGTTGGTCTTTCTTTGCGATCTCTACAATTAAATAACGTTAGCCGTGGTGTGTGACCGCTAGTGGCACAACAATTAGAACGTTATGTCAAATAATAGAACGATTTTCAAAATTCTTTTTTTATCCGACCAAACATACTTCTGAAGTTGTCCCATGGCCACCAAGTCAGGATCTCATTATGGGATCCCAGGGAAATCGAAAGCAAAGCTCAAACTTTATAGGCACGATTACCTACGAGTTTATGGGTATGTGGATATGAAACCCATACTATGTATTTACAAAGTTTATTTACAATACAATGTACACGTAACATTGAAGAGGTATTCACATTTACTTAGCACATTTAATAAAGTCAATTTACATCGGAGAAATTTCTAGCGTCGTGAAAAATCTGTCCCTTTTTTTGACAGCTTGAAAAAATAAAACAGCGCGCGGCAGAGTTTGAACCAAGGAGTCCAGTCTCGCGCCACATCACCCCCCCACGAAGAAAGAAAAACCGATAATGAAACAAAAGCAATATATATTTCAAGGAAATGGGTGGGGAGGAAAGAAAAACAGGTCAGTCAGTCTGTCGGTCAAATAACGCATGGATATCTAAAACGGACCCTACGACCAGAACGGGTTGTGTACTGGGATGCAGGGTCAAACGGAGGAACAGAAGAAGAGGAAGATGGAGTATCATCAACTGATGGAGAAAGTGTAGAAGGGCCAGAAACAGGTGGATGAGCATCTGTAAGAACTGGCGGAGAAAGGCCAGTTGGAGATGCTGGGTGAGATGAAATCCGCAACCGTGGCACAGGCAAGGCAGATTCACCATCCACAAAAGCTGGCTTTACCCTATCCAAGCTGACTCGGACATCCTTCGCTCCCATGGTAATAACGATATTTTTATCGTTACGAGATACGACCCTGTAAGGCCCAGAATAAGGCGGCTTCAACGATGGTCGTACTGTGTCGTCTCGTAAAAACACATGCGTTGCAGAAGGCAATGACTTCGAAACAAACGTCTTCTGAAATCCATGATGCGATGCAGGAGCTGGACGAAGATCGGCCATAAAATGGCTCAACTGCGGCGCAAAACTCGAGACGTCCTCAGACCTAATAGGAGTTGTATCAGGAACGATAAACTCGCTAGGCAGACACAAAGGCTCACCGTACACCAACTCAGCCGGAGAACATTGAAGGTCCTCCTTGAGTGCAGCACGCTTGCCAAGAAGCACCACAGGCAATACCTTGTGCCAAGAATCTTGATGGCACATCAAGGCAGCCTTCAGCTGGCGATGCATGCGCTCAACTAGGCCGTTGGCGCAAGGGTGATAGCTTGTGGTCCGAACACGTTTGATTGAACACAGATCAAGGAGAGTTCGGAAAAGTGCCGATTCAAACTGGCGTCCTTGATCTGTAGTCACTAGAGAAGGTACTCCGAAACGAGATATCCATTCTCGATGGAATGTTTCCGTGACCTCTTTCGCCGTGATACCTACCATAGGCCATGCTTCCGGCCAACGGGTAAACCGGTCAACAGCAGTAAGGCAATACCGAGAACCGTTACTATGGGGAAGTGGTCCAATAATATCCAAATGAACATGACGGAAACGTTTGGAAGGGGCGAGAAAAACGCCAAAGGGAGTAGCGGTATGCCGAGTGACCTTACTCCGTTGGCACGCGATGCAATTCCGGGCCCATATCCGGCAATCTTTTTTAATGCCAGGCCAAACAAAGCGCTCAGCCACCATGCGCGCAGAGGCCTGCGCACCAGGGTGACTGAGGTGGTGCAGCTTTTCGAAAAATGGTCGACGAAAAGAAGGCGTCAGATAAGGTCTGGCCTTTCCAGTAGATACGTCACAAAATAGTGACACATCAGTGCCAGGAACTGAAACCACTCTGAGCTTGAGAGATGAGTGCATACACATCTTAATCAATTCCTTGTCTTTGGCTTGATCGGCAGCGAGAGCTGCATAATTCTCTTCTAGGCGAATAGTCTCGACACGCGACAAAGTATCAGCAACGACATTTTAAGCACCCTTGACATGTTTGATGTCAGTAGAGAACTGGCTGATGAATGCCAACTGGTTTAGATGAACTGGCGGAAGTTTCTCACGCTTTTGACTAAAATCATAAACCAGTGGCTTATTGTCAGTGAATACTGTCACGTGTTCAACCTCAAGAATGTGCCAAAAATGTTGCACACTCTCATAGATCGCCAAGAGCTCACGATAGTACGCAGGCCAACCAGATTGCTTGCTATTCAGCTTTTTGCTGAAGAACGTTAAAGGTTGCCACTCATTGTTTACCATCTGTTAGAGGCACGCACCGACATGCGTTGAGGACGCGTCAGTGAAAAGTCCAAGAGGCACCTTAACAACATGTTGCAATAAAAGAGTAGCGCTAGCAAGATGCTGTTTGCACTTCTGGAAGGCGAGCTTGAGCTCTGGCGTCCAAGGAACGGGTTTGGCACCCTATGCTTGAGCCAAAGTTAGGGCGTCAATCAATGGCGCCTGTAACTCGGCTGCATGGGGAAGAAAACGACGGTAAAAGTTTACCATGCCCAGAAAACGACGAAGTCCCTCGATGGTCTTGGGCAAGGGAAAATCCTGCAGGGCCTCGATTCGTTCAGGAGGTGGGCGCGTACCATCTTTGGAAATCCTGTACCCCAAGAAAGTTACTTCGTCAGTACAAAAAACGCACTTTGAAGTGTTGATGACGACACCAAAGTCAGAGAGTCGCTGAAAACCGGCACGAAGATGAACAGCGTGCTCTTGAGCGTCACGTGAATAAATAAGGATATCGTCAACGTAGGGATAGCAGAAATCTAAACCACGCACCACCTCGTCAATAAACCGTTGGAACGTCTGGCCCGCATTCTCAACCCGAAGGTCATGAACGGGAATTCGAAGAGACCAAACGGAGTTGTAATTGCCGTTTTCGGAATGTCAGACTCATGGACCGGAATCTGATGGTACGCCTTGACCAAATCGATCTTGCTAAAGACAGTACAACCAGCAAGGTTGTTCGCAAAATCCGCATGTGGCGTACAGGATAGCGGTCAGGAACAGTTCTAGCGTTTAGAGCTATAGTCTCCACAAGGACGCCAGCCATTCTCTCTTTTCCGAGCCATATGCAGCGGAGACGGCCACGGACTGTCAGAAGGTCTTGCTATCCCACTCCTTACCATATCCTCAAACTCCTTCTTAGCCATCTGCATTTTCTGTGGAGCGAGGCGACGAGGACGACAAGAAACAGGAGGACCGTCAGTCATAACGATATGATGAACAGTGGAATGCTTGACAGTTCTAGGGAGTCCGGGTGGTCGTGTAATATCCGGGAAATCTTGCAACAACAAGGCAATAGGTGAGTCTGAGGCAATGGTTCTCACACTGAGCTGGTTGGTGTGAGCGACATGAACGGGAGTAGACAGTTTAGTAGACCCATCAACTAAACGCTGGTCACGACAATCTGGTAATAAATGGTAGTGATCCAAGAAATCGGAGCCAATGATCGGTGTACTAACGTCTGCTATTACAAAATCCCAATGAAAATCCCTGCGTAAACCTAAATCGAGCCTGAGAGGTAAAGAGCCATAGGTATTAATAGTGCTGACCTCTATGACCTCTCACCAGACGGCGCGGGAAACAACGTATATCCGAACCGGTGTCAATTAAAAATCGACGACCTGAGACGGAATCTGTCACAAACAAACGACGGCCGGGATTGGAGCAATCAGCTGCCGCCGTTACTGGTTGCTGCTTGCGTTTCCCTGGTTTGGACACTTCCAGTTACAGGGAACGATACATTTAACTGCCTTAGTACCAAAACGGCGATGATACCAACATAAGATGCTGGAACGAGATTTCGATCGAGAATGCGAGTTAGTCCTAGAGCGCGAGTTTGATCGCGAGCGGCTGCTGCTCATCGCATCTACCCTCTTAGTCAACTGCTCGATGCACTTAACAAGAGAGGCTATTTCCGGCGAAACACTAGTCGACGGCACACTACTCGTACTATGAACTGCCGAAGACGATGACGGTAAAAACGAAGTATCAACTATCGCGTCTGCGATCTCCGCGACTTTATTGAGAGCCAAATCCTTCTGCGCCATGAGAATTCGTTGCACCTCGTGGGGCAAACGGTGCATCCACAGCTCGCGGAGGATGCCCTCGTCAGCTTTAGAACCTGCGAGTGAGCGCAAGTGGCGAAGGAAAACAGATGGCTTCCGATCGCTTAGTTGCTCCTCACTCAACTGCTGTCGGATTCTCTGCTCCTTCGAAGCTGAAAGGCGCAAAGTCAGCTGATCTTTAAGTAAATCATACTTACCCGCAGTAGGTGGACTTGTGATGATGTCCTCCACCATGCCAGCAACACGGGTATCGAGCATAGAGAGAACGTAACCAAACTTCGTCGCATCTTGAGTAATACCACCAACTTCAAACTGTGCCTCCGCCTGCGCAAACCAAAGGGCTGGTTTATCAACCCAAAATGCCGGTAATTTCGCGGACACAGCACTTACTATAGGAGGAGGGGTAGGACGCAACGCTTCCATTTGTTCCTGTAAGGCTCTTATTTGAGCTTCTAGCTGTTCCATCTTGAAATAATAAATAAATAATAATAACGCCTAATATGCCTAGGTCCAAACTCTGCCGAAACGCTATAAAAATAAAATTTACACTTAAGAAAAAATATTTTCAAAACATCCTATATATACAAAATACACATATAACCCTGTATATACAAAAAAAACACAGCACTATATACAAAACAAAAGTATGCGGGCGAGCGTTCTTTGCGGCGAGTAGACGCAGGCAGCAGTGAGCACGGAGCTAGGACGTACGCGGACGGTCACCGTCCTTGTCACTTTCCCAAGAAGACGTAGTCGTGACGTAGGCGTAGGGAAAAAAAATGAAGTAAAATACCTCGGCGGCGTCGGCCTCACACTCGAGGCAGGGACGAAAATGGTTGCGACGAAGTTGGGGTACCTCTCAGCGCGCGGCAACAAGCAGCACGCGTCACCAGACAGCACGGAGCAGTGTTGGCGATGATTAGCAGATTAGGCTGCTGCAGCTTCAGAGAACTCCCCTTGTCGCGCGTACACGCAGAGGACACGAAGAAAAATACGCCGATCCACACACGGGCACACGGCGTCTTTGCACGTCGTAAATTTTAGGTCACCAATTATGGGTATGTGGATATGAAACCCATACTATGTATTTACAAAGTTTATTTACAATACAATGCACACGTAACATTGAAGAGGTATTTACATTTACTTAGCACATTTAATAAAGTCAATATACATCGGAGAAATTTCTAGCGTCGTGAAAAATCTGTCTTTTTTTTTGACAGCTTGAAAAACAAAACAGCGCGCGACAGAGTTTAAACCAAGGAGTCCAGTGACGCGCCACAAGTTTTAAAACAACGCGTTAGGTAAATAATGCACAATCTCTCAGGTGAAAGCTCTACACAGGAAATGGAACATCTTAGAGATGCCATGCCATGGAACGCACGGCATTGTACACGTAGAGACAATACCAGTGTAACCTGTAGTCAGCCGAACCAGCGCTACGCTGAACTTGTTTACTATTATAGTACCTGGGCGACCGAGCTTCGCTCTAGAATAGCCGCCTCAACCTGACAATATCATCGGGTGAGCAAGCTATGCTACTCAAACCCAGATGGCGCTGTAAGTTTCTTAAACGCACTAAAACGCGCAAAGAAATTATTAAAAAGACGGTGAAAACGAATTTTCCCAGACATGAGACCTAGCTAGATCGATTTCTCGCCCCGAAAACCCGTAAAATAAATTTCATCAAAATCGTTAGAGCCGTTTTCGAGAAACCGATTACAAGTATAAATATTGTTCGAATATTCTGTGGCTACGTTACAAACGCCTTAAAGAAAATACTCGCTCAAGGTCAAATTGTTTCCACCGAAGTGCGTACCTGTCTATAAGTTGGTTACTTATTACTGACCATCAATTTTAGAGACTATCCATGAAATGCTAGAATTTTTTTAGAGACATCATGATTGTAGTGATATGACGACACCGTTTCGTGCTTCGGAAGGCCTTTCAGTCGTTTGTCCTAACCACTTTGAAGGAGTGATCATCAGGTCAGTAATTTAGATCAGTTAGGGTTACCAACCACCTTTTGGTGCCTGTACCTTACGATGTTTGCTTAACACTAAAACTTGTAAAATAAAAATATTTATAACAAAAACTACACACCTCCTTCAAAGTATTTCAAGGTTTTTATTAGCGCTAAAAATTACAAAATAACCGTAGCAGTTTATAACCAAGAACTAAGTGAAATATTTTTTTTGTAATTTTTTTGTCGTACATTTTATTACATGGCTCCTGGACTTACTTATCGAACCTCTCATATACAATGGTGATCAATTTGCAACTTGCAATAATATTGGGAACTGCTTACTTCTTCTGGCATTTGGTATTTTGTCTTTTTGGTTCTCTGTACAAATATATCTTTTATTTCCTGGAGTGAGCGAACTACCGAGAGAGGCACAGGGATAGACGGCCCACCTGATAGTAAGTGGTCACTGTCGTCTAGGTCATCTTGCAACTTAGGGGAGCAGATACGGTACAGGCCTTTGAGATGTCTGTAGACTTGCCTTTTGAAGGACCCTAAATTGTTGTGCAAATGAAACACCTCGACAGGGAGATCATTCCACACCTTGCACGTGAGCGGTAAAAGCGTTATCCACGTGCGTTAGTTCAAGATCAGACGTCCAGGTGGTGAGGATGAAATCTATCACTTATCGGAATTAAATATAAAATTGCAAGGACCACGTCAAATTAAACATAAACAAATAAAAATACATTACAAATTTTTAAACAATGTTTTTAATTAATATTTTTAACAATTTAAATTATTGTATAACGTATTTACATTACGTGTAAAATAACTTTTGACCTCCTATTTTTCTCGTAAATCACCATTGATATTGACATAATATTTATCACAATGTAAATTATTAACAATAAAATGTAAAACAATGTTTTGTAGTCTAATTAAAAATGTAATAGAATTAGTAACACATGCCATAGTTGATTGTTTTATTTTCTTCCTTTGCTCTCCAATTTTGTATTTTAATCTTGTTTCTGACAATGTAGAGCTACCTTCGGAAGCATGTATCGTTGAGTTCTGAGGGGAAAGCACTTGTTCATCAACTTGTTAGAATGAAAATATATTATTTGGATAAAGAGATAATGCTGAAGCTAATAAAACACCAATACTTCGTTCAGTATGGTCTGTCTGCCTAACTGTTAAACGAAGCACAAAAATCTTACAGTTCTTAGAATAACTGAAAAACTAGATCAGCAACTATTTGCCTTGGTTACAAATAGTCAAATCTAGATATATAAAAGAAGAAAATGATTGATTGAATGAATAAATGAATGGCTGACTAAGAATCAACGCGCAGCCCAAACCACTGGGTCTAGAAACTGAATTTGGCACTTAGCTTCCTTGTGAGATCTAGGGCTGACTAAGAACAAATTTTTCAAAATTCACCTCCTGATGGGGTGAAACGGGGGTCCAAAGTTTGTATGGGGCTAGTTAATAATATTACAGAGTTATAAACGTACCTACTGCTGTTTTTCAGATGGGATAGCTGGTAGAGATTATGGATTTCTGAGGATTGAAAAAACTAGTTTTTCATTTACCTTGTGACATAGGTTCTCGGTTGGAATGGCATCTTTATGAAGTCTTTTTCTGCGGGCTTCAGTTAATTCGTAATTACTGTTATTAAAATGAGCTGAGCAGATTCTGCTATATTTGGTTGGAATCCAATTTTGGTCTCTTCCGCATGTTGGCACCCATTGACGTTTTTGCGCTGGATCTTTTGAAAACTGCGATAAATAAATAAAATAAAATTATAATAAGCTGACGACTCGATTCTATATTATTTTTAGGGTTCCGTACCTCAAAAGAAAAAAACGGAACCCTTATAGGATCACTTTGTTGTCCGTCTGTCTGTCTGTCTGTCTGTCTGTCTGTCAAGACCCTTTATCTCACGAACGGGTAAAGGTATCAGGTTGAAATTAATACCATATATTAGGATCCATGAACCACACGAGATCTGAAAATATAAATTTTTTACAACGACGCAATCAAAAGATATGGCATTTTATGTCCTCATCTCCATACATTTATTCAAAAATGCAAAACCTACAGGGTACTTCCCGTTGACCTAAAATTATGAAATTTGGCAAGAAGCTAGGTCTCACTGTACAAATAATGAGAAAAGTCTGAAATCATTAAATATTACAACTTTTCTCACAACTAATGGTAACCAATTGTGGTGAGCTCCCGTTTCAAGAACATTCATATAAGAGAGGGGTCAAGTTGGATGGTCGCTGAGGCGATTTTTGTTTTAGTTCTATTTAAAAACGGGAACATTTACAAACTTGAAAATTGGTATGTTTATAGTGCATAAGCTATAAAATAACAACAAATAATAAAATTTAGTCAAGCGCGTGTCGGACTAAAAAAATCTAGCACATTAACTTACTGAAATTTCAACTAATACAATTATGTTTATGTGGTGGTACGGAACCCTCAGTGCGCGAGTCCGACTCGCACTTGGCCGGTTTTTTTATCGACTACTTCACATCACTAAAAATCAACAACACAATTTTCTACTAAAAATTTAACCACGAAAGTTGTAAAAACCAAGCGGTTTACTACTCACCAGAAAAATGTGATACCAGCAAGCTTTGTACGAGTAGTTTTGCTTGCGGCATGGTTTCGGCACAATTTTAAAGGCCATAATTGACGATAAATACCTATGAAAAATAAATTAAAACATTGACATAAGGAAAGCATTAAGAAAGGTTATTAGGAGACTGTATTAAAAAACTTTTTGTTCCATCAGTGACGATTATGTACTTTCTTCTAAAGGTGTGAAATTGAAACTTAGTAAAGTGATCGGTCGATGAATGTATAGACAAGTTATATGGATTGGATTTGTGTGAATGATATGATTGTTGTGTAGCCACACAAAACGATGAAAGTTGAAGAGGCAGACCACCACACCTCTGCGTTTTGAAGGAATATTTTTTTAGTTTTTTGTTATATTAAAACGTGTATATCATTTGCTCATGTGGCAGACATAGATCGTTGGATTTAAAACAATGAGTAAAACAACAGAAAAATAGTCTGCCACCTTGGTAGCGCTGCGTTATCAAATAACAGGGTTGTAAAAATGTAAAAAAAAAACGTACTAAATCATTTGCTCGTGTCTGCCGCTTGCACTGATGGTTACAATCATCCTCAAAACCATAAAAATCGAAGAGGCAGACCTCTAGACCTCTGATTTACCAAAGGCAGACCATTTGATTCATAGTCTTATATATAGGGTGACTTCATAGATTTATATAGTCAAGATAGGGTCTTGGGAACAAGCGGTTCAAAATTTCCCCATACAAGAAAAAAAAGCGCCATCTGTGAAAGATCGCGTGAACTACGTAGTGTTGTACTTCAAGGAGGTCTTTGTTCTGAGGTCGGTGATAAATACACGGAATGGAAATAATATGGCGGGAAAAACAAAACAAAGTCTTTACTGTTTATACGTGACTTAGGCCTGGTTTTTCAGTGTTATACATTAGATAATAGTAAAAAACAATAAAAGTAAGTAATTTTTTAACTAAGAAAATGAATCATCGTTTCATTTTTGTATTAGTAAGTTTGTTGTTTTTTATTTGGAAAACTTACATCTGTTTATTGAAAAGTCGCGTCTTACACGAATTAATTGATACATTTTATTTACTTTTTACATATTAAAAAACTTTTTACATTCCTCTGTTGAAAATGGCGATCCGGCAAAGGTGTGGTCTTTCCTAAATTCGCTTGGCATAGTGTGAGGGTCACGGCCTTATGACCCTGCGATGGGAGTCGAACCCATGTATAAATCGAAATGTATTATCTCGATTTGTTAGTCTTAAATTTTGTTGATCGTCTTTTATTGGACCGATTGATAAAATAATACTTCACAGTTTTGTCTAGCCAAGCACTGTGCTGTGCGATACTAATAAAATGGCAAATTTACTTGTAAATGGCAAAGTTTTAGAATAGCTCGGCTTATTAAGTTAGGCAAGAATAGTTGCTTACTTTTGTGCTTGAAAGGTCTCGAATTATTACGAGTTTGGGAGTAGGTAATATGTTGAAAGAAACAATGAGTTTTGTGGGTAACAAACGATAAGTATTTTATTTACCACATAAAGCGCCTGCATGTTTATATTTACTCAAAACCAACGAATTCGATACAATATATCATTGTATTAAGGAATAGATAAAGTAAGGCGGGAAAATTACAGGTAATTGAATTTAATATAATATCGATATTCGTTGGATCTTGTTCGTAAAATTAAGCCCAAATTGCAGGAAGTGGAAAGGAACAAGGAACGAAAACCACTTTGGCGTTGCCCTAATCAACAATTAGATGCCTTAGAGCACTGTGAAGTATTATTTTATCAATCGGTCCAATAAAAGACGATAAACAAAATTTAAGACTAACAAATCGAGATAATACATTCCGATTTATACATGGGTTCGACTCCCATCGCAGGGTCATAAGGCCGTGACCCTCACATCTTTTTTTCCCTCTCCCTGTAGATAGTTAGAGAACCTGTTCTTCTAGCTCTCTACACAAATAATAATCTCATAATACTTGCTTCAATCTTACCTTATCACCAACAAACGCAACAACCCTACGTTACTTAACCTTCAGCTAATTTATTCTCCTAACTCCTCTAACAACCTATAACCCTAATCATATCACCTACTTCACCCTAAGACCTATCTATTTATTACAATCTCCTACCTTTCTTGTATACAAATCTACCTGCGTACACATAACCTTATCTTTTTACTATAAATATACACGCCTACATAATATAACCATATCTGCAAATACATCTACCTAGCTAACTTATTACAGAATGAATTCGAGACATTGTCTGAGGACGACGGGACTGATGTACATGCAGAACGTGAACTGTTCGAAACCAAGTACTATTCTACGGTGGCTGAAGCTGCGGAGCTGATCAAGGTGGAACGCCAGCTCCGTGACGATGGTCGTAGCAGTAGGCGAAGTTCACACTCAAGTACTGGAGACTCTCCGCATGATTTTGTGAGGTTACCGAAAATAAACTTACCCCACTTTCATGGAGATTTTCAGCACTGGCTCGAGTTTAGAGATACGTATCTTTCTATCATTCACAACAACAAATCATTAAGCGACATTAACAAATTCCATTATCTACGTGCTGCTGTTCAAGGCAGTGCGTCTTTGATAATTCAAAGTGTCGAATTTACAGCAAATAACTACAAGATTGCATGGAATTTACTGACAAATAGGTACGATAATGAACGCCTTTTAGTAAATAACCATGTTAATTCTCTTTTTAATTTGCCACGAGCACAGACAGAATCAAGTAAATTCTTAAGAAATATTATAGATGTTACTAATAAAAACCTACGAGCGCTTGCCAGTCTAGGCCAACCAACCGACCACTGGGACACGCTTGTGATACATTTAATGTCAAAGAAATTAGATGATGTTACTTTCCGTGAGTGGGAAGAACATCGCAATACAATTACGGGCTATCCCACACTCATACAATTTATAAGTTTCTTAACAAACAGAGCAGACTTGTTGGATACTATCCAACAAGAAATGTCACAAAAACAAGCATCACAACAATCACAACAAAAACAAAACAACAATAAAAACACAAACAATTCAAAAACACATAATAATTCAAGTTTTAATGATTTACCGACATGCCCTATGTGCCAAAAGGATCATTTTTTGTTTACCTGCCCGGAATTCAGGAATTTAGCAATCCAGGACCGGATTCAGAAAATGGCTAATTACAATGTTTGTATAAATTGTTTGAGGCCAGGTCACACAGAAAAAAAGTTGTAGAAGCTCGATCAATTTAAAACAGCAAAGATAGACTACTTGATTTATTTATTAGCAATATAAGTACTTGTTCGATATTTTTACCACCGACTACTCTGGTACCACTCGACTCACATCATCCAGCACTTTCTGCACTGATACCAAGTACTAACGGTTATGTACCGCTGCAAATTAAGCCGTGCCAAAAATTTAATTTCAAGTCATTATGATAAAATTAACGAACACCTAAAAAATTCTAAAAATTCTATATGAAATTCTTTATTCAACTGTAAGGCAACATGTCCCGTCATCTTTGACAAAAAAAACTCAGTACCCTATTTGGTTCTCCCGCTCCCTTATACATATATTAAAAAATAAAAATGACGCATGGATCAAATGGAAAAAATATCAAAATAAATTGGACTATGATATATTTTCTATGTTTAGGGATAGGTTCAAGGCTTAGTGTGAGTCATGTTACAAAAAGTATATGGCCAAAGTTGAGGACAGCATTCGAGATAATATTAAGTAATTTTGGATATACATACATAACAATCAAAGCAATAATGACATACCAGATAATATGACTTACAAAAACGAAACTGCAAATACATCTGAAGGCATCTGTTACATGTTCTCGCAATTTTTTGGTTCTGTTTTTCAATTAACTGAAGTGAGTGATGAATTTGACATCAGTAATCTACCAGATTCAAATGTTGATTCACATTTAAGTTTAAGCAGCATCAGTTTAACTGAGGATGAAGTACTTAAGGAACTCCGCTCGCTTGATGCCACTTAAGGATCTGGAGTAGATAGTATCCCCTCTTTCTTCTTTAAACTAACGGTTGATTCTCGTTATACCCCGCTAACCTACATTTACAATAGATGCCTTTAAGAAGGAGTCTTTCCCACGATCTGGAAAACTGCTCGTATAGTACCTGTACATAAAAGTGTATCCAAAAGCGACGTGGAAAATTATAGGCCCCCTCTTCTATACTGCCTGCCCTGTCGAAGGTCTTCGAAAAGTTAGTTCATAAAAAAAATTATCCACATCTGCACAGATTTATTTTAGAACAACAACATGGCTTTGTACAAAGACGTTCAACTACTACTAATCTTTTAATTTAAACTTCATATTTGTTTGATGCAATGGACGCCAACAATCAAACTGACAGTATTTACACTGATTTTCGTAAGGCCTTTGACAGAGTAGACCACAAAATACTATTGGAGAAATTGGCCTATAACGGAATACGTGGTAATTTGTGGCGGTGGTTTAAATCCTATATAACTAATCGTAGTCAGAAAGTTGTTATCAATGGATTTGAATCTGGGTTCGTCCCTGTTACATCTGGGGTTCCCCAGGGTTCAATTTTGGGCCCACTGTTATTTAATTTATTCATAAATGACGTAGGCAAATGTTTCAAGTTTAGCAATTATCTTCTATATGCGGATGATTTAAAAATATTTCATAAAATTGACAATTTTGATGATTGTATAAGAATTCAACAGGATTTAAACCGCTTTTCACTTTACTGTACACAAAATAAACTAGAGCTCGGCTTAAATAAGTGTAAATTCATAACATTTTCAAAGAAACTGAAAACGATTAATCACCACTATACCTTATGTGACGTTAGACTCGACCCAGTACAGTTTATTAGAGACCTTAGAGTCACAATGGATACCAAACTACATATAGATCTACATATAGACAATATTATCAATAGGTCATATAAAATGTATGGCTTTGTTATGCGTACATGCTCCAATTTCACCCGGTCATCTACCTTCTTGTATATATATAAAAGTCTTATACGCTCACAGTTAGAGTATGCAGTTCCAGCCTGGAATCCCTATTACAATAAGTATACAGAAGCCCTTGAATTACTTCAAAGAAAATTTTTACGACGTATAAATTATAAATTCTCACGTATTCGCCAGCCGTATATAAATTTGCTAAAAAAGTTTAATTTATTGAGCCTTAAAAATAGACGTCTTCAATTACAAACCCTTTTCATGTATGATATTTGTAATGGTAAATATGACAGTATCCCTCTTAGTAATGAATTGTATTTCAATGTACCCCGTAAGTCCTATGTTCGCAGAGATAATATGATATTTGCCCAGAAAGGTTGTCGAACAAACGCAGGTAAACGTTCGCCAATGTATCGTATTACTCAATCTTTTAATACCTACTTCAACGATATTGACATTATGTATTTGATCGTAAGTGATTTAAAAAAAAATGTCTAATAACAGCATTAGAAAAAATATCTTCCTCCTAGATAAATGGTAATACATGCATATATCTTAAACTGTATAACCTAATCTTTTTCCTCTCCTTTCTTTCCACATAAGATTGATTTATTTGTAAAAATAGTAAGTAGTAACTGTATAAACTGCTATCTTATTTTAGAAATCTGTGGTTGTCGGTGCTGGTTCTACAATTAAGTCTGTTTAGTTTGTAAAATAAATTAAGTAATACCTTATTGTACTACCGTTGGATAACCCAAATAAATTGAAAAAAAAAAGACACAAAATACTGATAAAAATTAAAAGAGATGTAAAATTTTACTATGGAGGTTGGATTTTTATTTCGAGGGAAGATTAACAGGGTTTAAACCAAGTTCATATGGTGGATAGGATAGTAGATAATATTTTGGTGAAGAAAGAATATTTTTAAAGGCCACCATTTTTTTACAATTGATTTTTAAAGTTATTGAAATACGGCATCACTGATTGGAATTTGGCAACACTGATTAGACTATGACAACCCTACTTACAACAGGGTTTTAGGGTAAGTAAGTATACAGGGTGTTAGATTAGGATCACCATATGTACAGGGTCTTAGGGTAAGTATACAGGCTGTTAAGATAGGATACCTATACAGGATGTTAAGTTAGTATCACTTTATGTACAGGGTTTTAGGGTAAGTATACAGGGTGTTAGGATAGGATAACTATACAGGGTGTTAGGTTAGGATTACTATACAGGATGCTCGGGTACGTATACAGTTTGTTAGATTAGGGTCACTATATGTACAGGGTTTAAGGATAAGTATACAGGGTTAGATTAGGATCACCATATGTACAGGGTCATAGGGTAAGTATACAGGGTGTTAAGATAGATAGATAGATAGATAAATTATTTATTGTCACACAAAAACAAAACAATACACAGGAGACTCTTAAAACTAGGGTGGACAAAGGCGGTCTTATCGCTTAAAGCGATCTCTTCCAGACAACCTTAGTTGCTTGTAGGAGAATGTAAATAGTAACTGTAGTAATGTGCCAATGCCAATATATAGATAATATTTAATGTAAATACAACTACAATAAAAACAAAATATACACAAATAAATAAATAAAAATACATATTAATATATATATATATATAAAATATATAGAAAAATAGATAACATATAAATACATACAAACTCAGTTGCAAACTAAGGTACAATTTTATTAAGTAAGAAGTTATGCAGTTTAGATTAAATAAGAATTATTATTAAGATAAGATAGGATACCTATACAGGATGTTAAGTTAGTATCACTTTATGTACAGGGTTTTAGGGTAAGTATACAGGGTGTTAGGATAGGATAACTATACAGGGTGTTAGGTTAGGATTACTATACAGGATGCTCGGGTACGTATACAGTTTGTTAGATTAGGATCACTATATGTACAGGGTCTTAGGGTAAGTATACAGGGTGTTAGGGTAAGTGTACAGGATTTTAGATTAGGATCACTATATGTACAAGGTCTTAGGGTAAGTATACATGGTGTTACTACACAGGGTTATAGGATAGGATAACTATACAGGTTGTTAGGTTAGAATCATTATATTTATAGTGATACTTAACCAACACCCTGTATATTTATCCTAACCCAACACCCTGTGTAGTTATTACTATATAGAATAGTGATCCTTTTTTTTGTGATGGAGTTAATACCTACGCATGCCGCACCGTTCGGGGAAGCGGTACGGTTATGTGGGGCTTGCACCCACTAAAAACTCCACCGTGTGCCACTCTTGCATTTTGAGTGGGTCACGAGCACTGTACGTTCGCACTACTTTCGCAACCCACCCTGCGATAGCCTCTGGACAGGTTCCCTCACCTAGGCGACGTCTGAGCACACATCAGACGACGCCCCCTCACTCACCTTTTAGTGCGAGCGACGGGCTCCCCATCCCGCCGCACGCAAGCCTACGGAGCGGGCGGAGGACGGGCGTACTCCCGTCTCCTGCGCCCCCTGCGCAGCGGGTAAGACAGAGCGATATGCTTCTGCGATATGTCTGACTCACAGAAGGAGACCATGGCCTCCCAAGACCTCTTGCTGCCGACCATCGCCTGAACAATAACCGGCAGCGAGAGATCTCCACCCACTACCGCCACTAAGGCAGCACACCTCTGCCCATCTTGGGCATTCTACCACTGTGTGCTGCACCGTGTCCTCGGTGCAGTCACAGTGATGGCATGCTGGAGTTGGTTCTCTGCCAGCTATATGGTGCAGATACCGGCCAAAACAACCATGTCCGGTCAGTACCTGCACCAGCCGGAAAGGCCAGCCCACCGAATTCACGGTCCACCCGCTCTTTGAGGAGCGGGCGGACCACCTCCACCGTCCTGACGCCTACAGAGAAAGATTCAAGGCGCAGGCTCCATTTATTAAGCCTCCTGGGGAGGATGTACTCCCGCGTTACGGGCCTCCACCTTCCTGGCATAACCTTCTGTCAGGAATTCCGCTTCCAGATCCCAAGGTGGAGACCCTGTCAATACGCACATACATACATACATACATAACATCACGCCTTGTTCCCGTTGGGGTAGGCGGAAAAGATGGTAACGACCCAGATGGGCGCTCAAAGAGAGCCATGGAGCGCACTACATTGGTGTAGAGGCGCCGGCACCCCACATTTGGTCCTCCCACATTTGGAAGTAGACTTCCGAGAGCAGCAGCCGTGCCGATGAGTTTAGGGGCCAGCAACCGAAAATGTTCTCGGAAGTCCGATTTCCTGTCTAGGACGAGTCCAAGATATTTCATCTTGGATCCGATCCTCACACTTGCCGCACCCACTTGGATACAGGCACCAGCAGGCGGCTTCCTCTGCGGCCCATGAAAACAAAGAGCCTCCGTCTTTTCAACGGCCACCCTCAACCCGAGGCGCTGTATTCGCAACACGATAAACTCGGCTCCCTCCGATGCAAATCACTCAGTTTCCTCGTAATTGGCCCCCTTGGCAAGAACCAACGTATCATCTGCATAGCAGACGACACGCAAACAGGGCTGTAGCTCAATTCACAGTTCCCAATCATATCCGATGTTCCACAGGTGTGCTGGCCAGTATGGGCTCAGCACAGATGTCAAGATGTCAGACGGCTGCAGTAGGATAAGGGGTGAAGATGTCAGGGTGATATGTCAATAATTAAAATCCAACCGTAACCGTGGAGCGTGTTTATTACACTGAAGTACTTAAGTGATGCGTTACCCCCAAATCTAGGTCGCACGTCAGCTAAAACAGAAAACTGCACTTTGTACGATCGATGGCTCGTACAACAGGAGTGGGCCAAGGACCGAACCCTGTGGAACACTGCATGTGGCCTCCCTGCGCTGGACCCTCCCGTCTCTACCCTGATAGAGAACACATCTCCCTCTCAGATACGCCTCCAGGACCCGCCTGATATAGAGAGGCACGCGATAATAGCGCAGTGTCTCCTCTATACAACTGAAGGGCAGAGTGTTGAAAGCATTAACAATATCCAGCGATACCGCTAATGCCACTCCACCCTGTGCCACACTCTCCTCCGCGAAGTCCTTCACACAAGCGATGGCATCAATTGTGAAACAACCTGCGCGAAAGCCGTACTGACACTCGTCCAGGTCCGGCCCCTCTACCATCAAATGCTGGATGATGCGGTTAGCCAAGATACGCTCAAACAACTTTCCTGCCTCATCCAGCTGAACGATTGGACGGTAGGCAGAGGGAAACTCTGACGGCTGCCCCGGCTTCTTGAGAAGGACCGACCTTCCTTCCTTCCACACTTGAGGGAAGCTGGCCGAGCTCAAGCAAGCGTCGCAGAGCCCCCTCAGCCGATCCATCAAGGATCCCAGGGCGAGGGCCCAAACTCGCCCAAGTATTACGTCGGGCCCTGGAGCTGTCTTTTTGGACCGCATTTTCAAAACTGCGGCCCTGAGCTCTCCATCGGTGACTAGTGGAGGTGTATCCACTTCGTCATCTAGAGCCACTTGCGGACTAGACGGAGACCATTTGCGGTGGCGTATGCTCCAACCTGTCCGGAAACAGGGCTGACACCACTTCCTCCAGCAGCTGCGGCTGTAAAGACTCCACCACTGGTGGTCCCTTCGCCAGCTTGCTCCGCGCCGCTCGGTACAGGCGTATCCATGGATCCGTATTGAGATCCGAAGGCATTTCCTCTCGGGATCTCTGTTTGGACTGGGTGATGTACAGCTGCAGAGCTCCTCTTGCATCGCGATACAAATCATACAGACTGTCCATCCCCTCCTGCACCCTGACCTTAAGCCTGCGGTAATTAGTGTATGCACGTCGCGTCACAACGCAGGTGTCTCTGAGGTTTGCAATCTCACGCGACCACCAATATACCGCACGCTTTGGGGGACGTCGACTGACACTGAGCATCACCGAGTCACAGATGCTGGTGAGCGCGCCCCTAAGTGCCTCCTCATACACAACCACGATATCTGCTGTTTCCACGAACCACGCCTGGACAATCGCCGCCTCCTTCACAATTTCGCTGTCTAAGCGTGTGAGCGACCACCTCGGGAAAGCAGACTTTGCTGAATCTGAATAACCGTTGTTGTTGGGGACGGAGATTTCGAACCTAATATAGCGATGGTCCGAAAGCGACTCCGCCTCCTCCATCCCTGAGCACGAATGGCAGCAGCTGGGGTAGCAAACGTAAGATCTACTATTGACCCCCCGTACTGCCGCACGCAAGTGTTCACGGTGCCCTGATTTAGCAATGTTAAACCCAGGGCTGCCGCCCAGTCACGTAGCACACCACTGCGAGCGTGTTGTGCTTTTGCTGGGGAACACCAAGCAATGCAATTAGCATTGAAGTCCCCAGAACTTCAAGACTTCAAGCCGATCAAGGAAGGCCTCAAACTCGGACAAGCTTCGATTTGGGGAGAAGTATACGCCTAAAAAGGTGACTTCTCCCCAAGCAGCTACCACATATCCCTGACCCTTCTCTTCCAGTGAGAGGGGTGGGGAACATGGCCGTAGATAGAACCTATAATTGCTACGGAGCCCACATCGTCACCTACCCAGTTGGGGCGGCTAGGGACGAAATATGGCTCAACGGCCACCACAATATCTAAAGACCACTCTGCCATGGTTTGCAGTAGCAAATCCTGCGCACATGCAGAGTGGTTCAAATTTGTCTGTAATATTTTATGACTATGATCGTGATTCATGATCAGTGCGTAGCCATATTCTCGACTGCCGCCGATAGTTCTGGCTGGAGAGCTACCAGCGCTGAAGTGGCCGTTCTTCGCTTCTTAGGGGCTGGAGGATTGCAGCCCTTGCCGCCAACCTGATGGTTGGCTGGTAACTTAGCCTCTGCACAAACCGGACAGTAAGGGGCGGCAGTACAAGACACCGCCTTATGACCAGATTGCCCACATCGGAATCATAACTCGCCACAGTCGAAAGCAGAGTTACAATTTTGCCTTATGTGCCCCTGCCTCATACAGCGGAAACAACGCGCCCCTAAAGCCGCGGCGTATCTGCCCCACCTTAATCAACTCTTTAGGGCATTCAGCTTTCGCAACGACGGCCGCTTCTATATCCGCTTCGGTCGTTCAATCATCGAGACCCACAAAACGCACCTCAGCGCATTATTATAATAAATAAAGCGTTTATTTGCTCTCACAAAAACAATTTCTATTATGTGGGCCTCGTGATCTTAACAGAAATATGAAGGACTTCCCGCAGCTTTTCTGCAAGTTTGTCTGCCTTCTCTCCGCTATTAGCACCAGGTAATTCTATCATTCGGGCGCCAGTAGCAGCCTGTCTGAAGTGGCAACCTCCGGTTATGCCGAGCTCAGCCAAGCTAACCTGCTCCCGCACACTGCTTGATACGCTTGAGTAGGTCAAACCTGACTGCGTGGCCTCAGGCTGCAGTGTGAGCACTACAGCTGCTGTTTTAGGGACGCGGAGTTTCTTGCCCTCACCCTTTTTTGTCTTATCCACCTTTTTCGGAGGAGGTGGAGGACCAGAAGGAGCAGAATGAGCTGCATTCTTCCTCCTCTTCGCGAGTCTGGTACTGGTTGACTGCCAACCCTCATCAGCCGGTGTGGCTGAGGCAGCATCACCCCTTGGTTTTTTAGTTGGCTTCTTTAATGAGGCAGCAGAGCCAACAGTAGCCGGTACTGACCCTGCACCAGCTGACGGCTGATTTTCAGTAATCTTAGAGGCCACTAAAGTACTCTTGTCAGCCGCCAATGGAGATCGACAGACCCTTGCAGGCAGCAGTCGATCCTCCAGACCGGCAAACCGCGCATCCAGCATTTTGCCCCCCTGGCAGATGGTGGAGTTCGTCAAGTTTTTAGCCATCGTCTCCTCTTGAGAAGATCCCCCAGTAAAGTGATCCATTCTGAGCTCCTGGTTCTCCTTCGCAACCGATTCCATGTGTTTGTGAGTGGTATTAAACTCCGCTGGCAGACGATCATTCTGGGTCTAAGTGGTGGTGGTTCAAAGTGGGTCTGAACAGAAACACTCCGCTTCGCTAGACCTTCTACGGCAGTCCGGATACACTCGATAGCCTCTTTGATCGCCTTTACACTTGTGCCTTTCAGGCTTTTAGACCTGCGCACAACGTCAAGTACGAGGTCAGCACCCTAAAAGGCTTTGACACCAATACAATACAATACAATATTCTTTATTGCACACGAAATTTTGTGAAAAGTACAATATTAGAAATAGGTGTACAATGAGGCGGCCTTATTGCTAAAGAGCAATTTCTTCCAGGCAACCTTTGGGTGCAGGATATTAGGCTAACATTGATGCGGGGACGGTGCATAAAGATTGACCTAAAGATATAACAAATTAACATACATAAACATTACATATATAAACCTACCTGTAAAAACATAAATATATATTTATATATATACATATACATATATATAATATATAAATACACATAAATCTGATAGCAGGACACGAACAACAACAGGCAACCACAGATCACGAGAGGTGTGACAGTGAAAGGAAGTGGTCTTTAACATTTCTCTTGAAAATGTCGAGTGAGGGAGCTTGCCTCAGCACGGTGGGAAGTGCATTCCAGAGTCGTATGGCCGTAGCTGTGAAAGAGTCGTGATAGAAATTTGTAGTATGTGAAGGTATAGAGAGGGAAAGGTCAAGAGAGGAGCGTAGAGTACGATCTTGAGAGGTGTTAAATTGAAATCTTTCTTTGAGGTATGAAGGGGCGGAAGGAAGAAATAGGATAGAGTATAGTAGAGAGAGAATATGCCAATCCCTTCGACGGCGAATGGGCAGCCATTTTAACTGAGCTCGGAAGGACGACACATGGTCGTACTTCCTCAGTCCGAAAACAAACCTTATACACAGGTTCTGGAGCCGCTCCAGTTTGTTAAGCATCTCTTCTGTGAGGTCAGGGTAGGAGGTATCAGCGTAATCTAAGATAGGTAGGAGTAACGATTGTGCAAGAGCAATCTTTGTACTGGTCGGCAAGAAATTTCGCAGCCTTTTCAGTGATCCATACGCACCAAAAAGCTTCCGACTTAACTCCGCCACTTGTGGTTTCCACGAAAGTGTGATATCAAAAAGTATGCCAAGGTTTTTCACAGTTTGGGCGTATGGCTACACCATTAAAGACGATTGGAGGGAGAGATCCAAAGTCGACCCTTGAAATGAACCAGTGACTGCCAATTACTATGGCCTGTGTCTTATTTGGATTCACTTGCAATCCGTGAGAGTTACTCCATTCTGAGATATGAGCCAGATCAGCGTTAATATCAGATATGGCCTTTCCAAGGTCATTAATTCCAGCTTGAGAGTATATTTGGAGATCGTCAGCATACAGGTGGTACGAAGATTGGATTGGAAAAGTAATAGAGTTAAAGAAGATAGCGAAGAGGAGTGGGGACAAGACGCCACCTTGGGGTACACCAGCAGATGTTTCACACCACGAGGAGAAGGATTCTTCCACCCGGATGCGTTGCCGGCGACCCAGCAGATAACTGCGAAACCAGTCAATTACCGTCGGAGATATGTTAAGAGAGTGCAGCAGCCCAAGTAAAATGTCAAAGTCAACAGTGTTAAAAGCATTACTAAAGTCAAGTAGTGTCAATACTGTGAGCTGCTGTCTGTCCATCCCCATCCGAATGTCATCAGAGATCTTGACAAGAGCAGTTGTCGTACTATGACCAGGACGGAAACCGGATTGGAGAGGATTGAGCAGGTTATTGCGGTTTAGGAACTGGCTGAGCTGGTTATGAACCAACCGTTCCAGGACCTTGGAAAGGAATGGGAGAATGGATATAGGACGATAATCGGAAAATGATGAAGGATTACCTTTTTTCGGAATAGGAGTAATTTGGGCTTCCTTCCAAGCTGAAGGAAATACACCGGACGAGATGGAGTTGTTCAGGATTTTGGTTAGGACGGGAGTAAGGATGTCAATAAGGGGGATGATCATGTTACGACTAATGCTGTCACTGCCGACAGCATTCGAGGTGATGGAAAGAATACTCTTCTTAACATCACAATCAGTGAATTGACGAAAGCTAAAGGAAGAAAAATTAGGAGTTGATTGTGACAAGAGTGAGTTCAGAGTACTGTTTTTAACACCAGCATCAATATTAGAAGAAGAGGAGAAATGCTGATTGAGTGAGTCTAGATTTGTGCCATGTGGGATAGTACCATGACGTGATTTTCCAACTCCCAAAGTATAGAAACGCCAGACTTTAGCTGGGTCTCCATTCTCAACTGATTTGTGAATATGGCGTCTTTGAGCGTCCCGTACCACCATGTTGCAACGATTTCTCACCGCTTGATATTTCTTTTGTTTGGTTTCATTAGAAGGGTCGACCTTGAATCTCGACTTCGCCTGGATCTTCTTCTCGATAAGCACCTTCATGTCTTCTGTAAGCCAAGGTGCAGGTAAGTGCTTGACTCTGACAGGACGCACAGGTGCATGGATGTCGTAAAGGTCTGTAAGAAAGTGGTTGAAAAGTTGCTCTTGCTCATCAACAGTCTCGGCACGATCGATTACCGACCAGTCGATTTTCTCTGCATCCTCACGAAGACGAACGAGATCCATATCTTTGAAATTACGCTGGAATAGGGTACGGTATTTGAGTTTAGGCGGACGAATCCTGTATGAAAGATAGACGAGATGATGATAGGAGAAGGCGTCTGCCTCAATCTGACCATGTTTTGCAACATGGTCAGTTGAGGATACGATCATGAGATCAAGAAGAGAAGGAGAGCAATGAGGAAAGAAGTGAGTAGCATTAAGTGGGAGAATATTAAGATTACAGGAAGAGACAATCGACTGCAATTTATTAGATCGGGAATCATTTTTCAGGAGGCATGTGTTAAAGTCACCCATTATTATGGAATGGCTATAGGAGGGGACAAATTCTTCAAGAATGTTTTCGAAAGTGGGGAAGTAATTTATTTTAAGAGAGGGGCTGTAATAGACACCAAGAAGAATTTTGGAATGGGACAGATTGACCTCAAGGAAGAGATGCTCAGCTGTGTTGGGAGGTGGAGGTTGAGGGGATTTGCTGATGACCGAATAAGAAATGTGGCTACGGAGATAAATGGCGACACCACCAGTCGTGTCCGCAGCCGTCGCTTCTCTTTCACCTGATGCTGCAATCAGTGTGGCACACTCGCGTCTAGCTTGGGCCATCTCGTCGACCTTAGCCATTAATTCTTCGTCGGAAAGCTCAACGCGAGCCCCCGACGAACCACGTGGACAACCTTTTCCCCTTCCCCGTAATGAGGTAGGGATTTTAAAAGGATTAGCAGCCTCGTCACCGCTGGAAGCCGATCTGCTCCAACTGTGAGTCCTCTTGACGCTTTGGTTGGCAGTAGAAGCCTAGGACGTCACGGTCCGAGCACTGCAGTCAGATGCATCTGACTCCTCACATTGGCCCTGAGAAGGGCGTATGGGTATGTGGATATGAAACCTATATTAAGTATTTACAAGTTTATTTACAATACAATGTACACGTAACATTGAAGAGGTATTTACATTTACTTAGCACATTTAATAAAGTCAATTTACATCGGAGAATTTTCTAGCGTCGTGAAAAATCTGTCTCTTTTTTTGACAGCTTGAAAAAACAAAACAGCGCGCGACAGAGTTTGAACCAAGGAGTTCAGTCACGCGCCACATCACCCCCCCACGAAGAAAGAAAAACCGATAATGAAACAAAAGCAATATATATTTCAAGGAAATGGGTGGGGAGGAAAGAAAAACAGGTCAGTCAGTCTGTCGGTCAAATAACGCATGGATATCTAAAACGGACCCTACGACCAGAACGGGTTGTGTACTGGGATGCAGGGTCAGAAGTGTTGGTGTAAAGCACCTTCATGGTTGACGCCACTATTAGCTGGCCGTTTTTATAAGTGTTTTATATATTTTGATAGATGTCTGTTATTGTCGTTCGATTTTGTTCATCACACGGCTCTCATGCCTTTTGTATCTTTCCTAATAAACCAGCTTATTCTATACCATTGTGCATCGCTCTGCCCTTCCCCTGAACAAGGGTTATGGGCCCAGAGCTGGTAAAAAAATAGTAGTCGTAAAAATATTTGATAAATTAGGTATAGTCGGATCCAAAAATGTCTTCGAGTATACGTATCCAAACATTGACAAGAGACAACTATGATACCTGGAAAGTGCAAGTGGAGGCTTTATTGATCAAAGGTGATTATTGGGAGTATGTTAATGGTGAGAAGCCAAAGCCCAGCGACGGAGATGCCAATTTGTCAGCGTGGAAGGCAGCTGACAGAAAAGCTAAATCCGAGTTGATTTTATCGTTGGATCCAAGTGTTGTTCATCATGTAAAGAAGGTGGGAACTGCACGAGAAGTTTGGCTGAAATTGGAGAGTATGTTTGCGTCGAGAGGTCCTGCGAAAAAGGCAACGCTGTTGAAAAGGCTGATGTTGCAGAAGATGGGCGAAAATCAAAATGTAAGCGAACATCTCGATTCTTTCTTTGAAGCTGTAGATAAGCTTGAAGAGATGGGCATCCAAATCCATGATGATTTATTGGCAATCATGCTTTTGTATAGTCTGCCTCCTAGTTTTGAAAACTTTCGTTGCGCTATAGAGTCTAGGGACAACCTTCCTAAACCCGAACAACTTCGAGTAAAGATCGTCGAGGAGTATACCTCGAGAGGAAACGCTCAAGTTGAAGATATCGAAGGTGCTATGTATGTGGGTAGACGTCAGAAAAACGTGAATGGATCTGGAGCTGGAACAAGTAGTCAGAAGAAAGGGAACGAAACTGGAACGAATTTTAAGTATAAATGCTTTAAATGTCATATATTTGGACACAAGGCATCGGACTGTAAAAAGAAGAAGAAAACTTCGGAAACTAGGTGCGCTGAAAGTTGCGCAGAACCAGATGGAACTGTAGAATGTGAAGCATTAACCATCAATCAAATTTCAGACTGCCTGGCTGTAGGAGCTAAGCGCCGTCAAGAATGGCTATTTGATAGCGGATGCAGTGCTCACATGTGCAACGACGCGGCAAGGTTTGAGGAGGTACTGCCTTCGAGCCAAAAGTTAAAGTTAGCCACTGAATCTTTTACAACCGTGCAAGGTAAGGGTACAGTTAAGATATTAGCATGCAATGACGACCGTACGCGCTTCATAAAATTTGAAGATACTTTACTAGTTCCCGACTTACGAAGTAATTTAATTTCAATCGCTAAGCTCACTGAACGAGGCTGTGTAGTCACTTTTAAGCGTGATGTAGCATACGCAGTCAAGGATGGCGAAGTAAAGCTGACCGCTGACCGGCGAGGTAATTTATATTACTTGAGGGAAATGGACGCTTCAGCGTCTGTGGTATCAGGAAGTAAGAATGTCGATCTGTATAGATGGCATGAGCGTATGGGACATTTGAATGGAAGAGATCTTATGAAATTACTTAAGAAATCAGGTATTGACCCGGTAAATATTGATTGTGACTTGCGTGATTGTGATGTGTGTGCTAAAGGGAAAATGGTTTCGTTGCCTTTTGTGAAGTCCAGTGGACCCTGCAATGAGAAGTTGCGAATAATTTATTCTGATGTGGTAGGTCCCATGAGAGTTCAATCGAACGCGGGAAATAAATATTTTGTTACTTTTATTGACGACTGTACTCGTTGGTGTGAAGTCTTCATGCTAAAAAATAAAAGTGACGTATTGTCAAAGTTCAAGATTTTCAAGTGTCAGGTTGAAAATATGTCAAATAGGAAAATCAAATGTTTACAATCGGATAACGGTGGTGAATTTGTAAATAAAAATTTTGATTTATATTTACAAAGTGCGGGAATTACGAGACGACTAACAACGCCGCATACACCCCAAAGTAACGGAACAGCTGAACGTATGAATCGTTCATTGCTTGAAAAGGCAAGATGTATGCTTTTATCCTCGGGACTAGCCGCAAGTTTTTGGGCAGAAGCCGTTGCGACGGCGTGCTACATACGTAATAGGTGTCCATGTAGTAGCTTGAACGGTGAAATTCCCTATGAAAAATGGTTCGGGAGACCTGTGAATATCGAATATTTTAGATCGTTCGGTACAAAAGTACACGTCTTGAACAAAGAACCAGGAAAGGATAAGTTTGCACCAAGAAGTTCACTCGGCATTTTTGTTGGTTATCCAGCTGAATCTATTGGATATAAAGTGTGGATACCTGAAGACAGAAAAATAATAGTGTCGAGGGATGTTCGTTTTCAAGAAGGTAAGCTACCTGAAAATAATGATAATATTTTAAAAGAGTCACTCATTGAACCACACTGTGAAAAGAATAGTGATAAAAAGACTGTTGAAATAGAAATTCAAGCGGGACAGTCGGGTTCTTTGACGGGACAACCCTTAAGTGTAGAAATCTCATCAGAAAGGCCACCAGATTTGCCATTGAGCGATGAAACAAGCGGTAGTACGTATACTAGTGGAGACGGTACTAGAGTTAGTAATGATAGTGATGGCAATGAGGCTTTAGAGAGGAATATCACTCTAAAAAGAGGTCCTGGAAGACCAAGAATTGAAAGAGGGCACGTCGGGCGTCCTCGAAAGCTGTATAATATGGTCGAGATTGAAGAAACTGAAAATAATGAAAGCGAAGCATCAACAGAGGAATACGCCGACATTGATGACTTTGCTGGAGTTATTGAGATCACGTTAAAGCAGGCCTTGAGTAGTGATGAAAAAGACAAATGGCAAGAAGCGATATTATCTGAGATAAGGAGCCTTGTAAAAAATAATACATGGAACATTGTGAAGAAGCCTCCTGATAGAAATGTCGTAGGTTGTCGATACGTACTGACAACAAAGTTAAACGTTGACAAAACAGAGAAAAAGAAGGCGAGATTAGTTGCGAAAAGGTATAGTCAGCGAGAAGGGCTGGATTATAATAAGACTTTTTCTCCAGTTGCGCGAATTGGAACTGTACGTCTGTTGGTTGCTTTAGCCGTTGAGATGGGAATGGACATAGACCAAATTGATATCAACACGGCATATTTAAACGGAGACTTAAACGAAGACATTTATATGAAGGTTCCAGAACTGTTGGAAGAAAGTCTAAAGAAACTAATCGAAATAGATAGTAAAAGTGAAACAGGAAAAAAGGCAATAAGAATGCTTGAAGAAATAAAAGCAGGTGGTGACACATGTCTTCTAAGGAAATCACTATACGGTCTCAAACAAGCTGGACGACAGTGGAATATTAAGCTGGATTCAAAGCTGAAAGAGATGGGGTTGAGACCTACTGTGAGTGAACCTTGCTTGTATCATAAACATACTAAAGATGGAGCTGATCTTTTTGTAGTTATCTATGTCGATGATATTTTGATCTGCTCGCAACGGAGAGATGTGATAGATAAGTTCAAACAAGAACTGGCCAAGAAATTTGAGTTAAAAGACTTTGGTCCTGCAACTTATTGTCTTGGGATAGATATAAAGAAAAGTGGTAATGGTTACTACTTGTCACAAGAAAAATATATTAAAGATATATTAAAAAGATTCAACATGGAAGACTGTAATCCTGTTCAGACTCCAATGGAGACAGGAAAACAAGTGATAAGTGAAGAGAAAAAGGTTGCAGAGAAATCTTTTCCTTATAGAGAACTGATCGGAGCACTCATGTATTTAAGTGTGGCAACTAGACCAGAGATTGCTAATGCTACGGCAAAACTTGCACAGTTTGCAGAAAATCCACAAGATACCCATTGGAAAGCTGCAAAGCGGATCTTGCGATATTTAAAAGGTACAATAACGCATGGTTTGTTATTTAAACCGACAGGGTTATGTATTCAGGGGTATTCGGATGCAGACTGGGGTAGTTGTGTAATCGATAGACGATCATTTACTGGATATGTTTTTGTACTAGGTGGTGCAGCCATATCTTGGACTTCACAAAAGCAACGCATTGTTGCGACTTCTACGTGTGAGGCTGAGTTTGTGAGTTTGGCGGAAGCTATGAAAGAGGCTGTATACTTAAATAGTCTGCTGAAGGAGCTAGGTCTTCACACATTGTCTAAGGTAAGAATGCATGCTGATAACTTAAGTGCTATCTGCCTTGCTGAAGATCACGGTGTATTTCACGCAAAGAGCAAGCACATTGATATTAGACATTTCTTTATTAGAGATGTGCTGCGTGACAACAAAGCCATAACTTTGGAATATCTGGCGACTGACAAGATGTTGGCAGATATCCTCACCAAACCTTTGCCTCGTATAAGGCACGAGCTACTGACGGCTGCGTTAGGGCTGCGTGACGTTAAGCCATGAGTTGAGGGGGTGTGTTGGTGTAAAGCACCTTCATGGTTGACGCCACTATTAGCTGGCCGTTTTTATAAGTGTTTTATATATTTTGATAGATGTCTGTTATTGTCGTTCGATTTTGTTCATCACACGGCTCTCATGCCTTTTGTATCTTTCCTAATAAACCAGCTTATTCTATACCATTGTGCATCGCTCTGCCCTTCCCCTGAACAAGAAGAAGGAACAGAAGAAGAGGAAGGTGGAGTATCATCAACTGATGGAGAAGGTGTAGAAGGGCCAGAAACAGGTGGATCAGCATCTGTAAGAACTGGCGGAGAAAGGCCAGTTGGAGATGCTGGGTGAGATGGAATCTGCACCCGTGGCACAGGCAAGGCAGTGTCACCATCCACGAAAGCTGGCTTTACCCTATCCAAGCTGACTCGGACATCCTTCGCTCCTATGGTAATAAAGATATTTTTATCGTTACGAGATACGACCCGTCGTACTGTGTCGTCTCGTAAAAACACATGCGTTGCAGAAGGCAATGACTTCGAAACAAACGTCTTCTGAAATCCATGATGCGATGCAGGAGCTGGACGAAGATCGGCCATAAAATGTCTCAACTGCGACGCAAAACTCGAGACGTCCTGAGACCTAATAGGAGTTGTATCAGGAACTATAAACTCGCCAGGCAGACACAAAGGCTCACCGTACACCAACTCAGCCGGAGAACATTGAAGGTCCTCCTTGAGTGCAGCACGCATGCCAAGAAGCACAACAGGCAATACCTTGTGCCAAGAATCTTGATGGCACATCAAGGCAGCCTTCAGCTGTCGATGCATGCGCTCAACTAGGCCGTTGGCGCAAGGGTGATAGCTTGTGGTCCGAACACGTTTGATTGAACACAGATCAAGGAGAGTTCGGAAGAGTGCCGATTCAAACTGGCGTCCTTGATCTGTAGTCACTAGAGAAGGTACCCCGAAACGGGATATCCATTCTCGATGGAAAGTTTCCGCGACCTCTTCCGCCGTGATACCTACCATAGGCCATGCTTCGGGCCAACGGGTAAACCGGTCAACAGCAGTAAGGCAATACCGAAAACCGTTACTATGGGGAAGTGGTCCAATAATGTGCAAATGAACATGACGGAAACGTTTGGAAGGGGCGGGAAAAACGCCAAAGGGAGTAGCAGTATGCCGAGTGACCTTACTCCGTTGGCACGCGATGCAATTTCGGGCCCATATCCGGAAATCTTTTTGAATGCCAGGCCAAACAAAGCGCTCAGCCACCATGCGCGCAGAGGCCTGCGCACCAGGGTGACTGAGGTTGAGCAGCTTTTCGAAAAATGGTCGACGATAAGAAGGCGTCAGATAAGGTCTGGCCTTTCCAGTAGATACGTCACAAAATAGTGACACATCAGTGCCAGGAACTGAAACCACTCTGAGCTTGAGAGATGAGTGCATGCACATATTAATCAATTCCTTGTCTTTGGCTTGATTGGCAGCAAGAGCTGCATTTTTCTCTTCTAGGCGAATAGTCTCGCCACGCGACAAAGTATCAGCAACGACATTTTCAGCACCCTTGACATGTTTGATGTCAGTAGAGAACTGGCTGATGAATGCCAACTGGTTTAGCTGAACTGGCGGAAGTTTCTCACGCTTTTGACTAAAAGCATAAACCAGTGGCTTATGGTCAGTGAATATTGTCACGTGTTCAACCTCAAGAATGTGCCAATATTGTATTGGTTAAAACGCAACTGGATGTAGGTGGCGCGAGAGGCGCTCGCGCCCGTAGGATTGCAAGGGTTTGTACAGACGGGTGTAGTGAAAAGGGTGTGTACAGACGTTGTGTTACATCGGTTAATAATCGGTTACAAACTTGACATTCTTGTTAAAACTTTGATGAGCATGGTTTTCGAGTTGTTTATTTTTAATATTATTTCTTAATTGTAATGAAAAGAAAGTTTTAAGCTATGAATGTAATCAAATTAACAATTCGCCGTTCCCATGCTTACGAGTACAACAATATCGTATGTCGTATTATCAGTAATCGGTGCTAACAGTATCAAGTTTTTCTGAATAAGTACTTTTATGTTAAAAAATACCATACCTATTTCATCTAAGTTAATTTATGTAACTAAAATAAATTATTTTTAAATGGGGAAAATAATAAGTAATTTTCTTTCTGGCGTGGCGATGATAAATGTTCACATATTTCGTCGGAAAAATATTTTCTTCCAAAGTGGACCAAAGGATCTTGAACTTCACCCGGCGGCAACTCATCATAAAAATTGGATATGTTGATACATTTTAGTATCTTACTTTTCCTCTCATAGCTTATTATGTCGGCTCGTAAAACTTGGATTTCTTGATACACCATATCTTGACTCTTCTACTCGTCGCTACACAATCTTCACCGCCTGACAGTTGCTTCTCATTATCGGGGAAAAAAAATTCTTCTTTTTCCATTTCGCGGCTCCTAATACTACACTGATCACACATAACACACATAACTACTCCCGGCAGCCTACTGTAACCATCAACCATCAGACCCGAACTTCTCCCGGCGACCTGCATCAGCTAGCCATCCATCCAATCGACACCAACAACCGCCCTGCGCCCTGCTATTCACGCCATTCCACACATATTACGTTCTTTTTTCTTTATTCTTCTTACATTATTTTTCCTGTATCCACCAGCCACTTTTAAATAGTTCTCAAAATTTATTATATTTTCATTGCATTGATGTTTCTTTTGTCACGATTTTAAATGTACTAATTTATAAAAATCGCATTCGAAAAAATTAAAATATTTTGAAACACTTTTTGATATTCCAAAGTTCACATGTCACCGTATCACATTTCGAGCTCCGCACTGCGCAGCGCTGCCCGTATAAGGCAGCACTGGCAGGGTCACCATGTCAGGTGGTTGTCGGGAGCGGCACAAAGGAAACTACTGTCTCTCAGAAGATTCGTATATTGAATACTTAATAAGAGTACATGGGTTCCTATAATATAGCATACTAGCTGTTGCCCGCGGCTTCGCTCGCGTGGATTTCGTATTAATGTTTTTCCCGTTTTTCCGAAGAAATGAGATATTTTCCCGTCATTTCGGGGTAATTTTAAACTTAGGAAAAACGGGACTAACCCTGCGCAAATCAATGAGTACAATTCAAGATCCAGCTAAATTTTATTAATATACAGACGTTACTCATAAATTCCTCAGTTCAGAGGAACTTAGCAGCAGTATTATGCCTTAAAGTTGCCACTTAACCTAACAAATGTAGTGAGAGATATGAGAGACTCCTTTACGTTATATTTTAAAACAGAGTCAACTCGCAGAAGTAATTAAGAAAAACTAAAACCCTCTCCCCGTTCCTCTCTCTACCTCTATCTCCCTCTCCCTCCCTCTCCCCCTCACTCTGTATCCCCCTCCCCCTCCTTCTACTTCTCCCCCTCCCCTTCTCCCCCTCTCCTTCTCCCGCTCCTTTCCCCTCCATCTCCCCATCTCCCTCCCTCTCCCCCTTTTCCCTTCCCCTCCTTCTCCCCCTCCATCTACCTCTACTCTACCTCTACCGCTTCTTCTGCCTCTACCCCTACCTCTCTCTCCCCCTCCCTCTCTCTCTTCTTCTCCCTCGCCTCTCCCTCTTCTCCCCTCACCCTCCCTCTCTCCCCCATCCCTCACCCCCCTCTACCTCCCTCCCCCTTCGCCCTCCCTCTAACTCTCCCTCTTGCACTCTCTCAGATTGATTTTAGACATGTCAAACATTTCGCAACCTTCAACCTCATCCCTAGGGGTTTATGGTATTTCACGTCCACCACGTTGGATTTCAAAATTATTGTAGTTTTCGTAATCAGCGACCCGATAAACCATACAAACGACACCCATATTAATTTTTAGACATTTTAACTCTATCGCACACCAACCCCATCCCCAAGGGATTATGGTATACCACGTCCACCACGATGTATTTCAAAATTGATGTAGTTCTTGTAATCAGCGACCCGATAAACCATACAAACGACACCCATATTGATTTTTAAACATTTCAACCCTTTCGCACTTCAACCCCATCTCTAGGGGATGATGGTATTTCACGTCCACCACGTTGGATTTAAAAAAAATTGTAGTTTTCGTAATCAGTGACTTGATAAACCATACAAACGATACCCATATTGGTTTTTAGACTTTTTCACCCCATTTCCTTTTTGGGGTGAAATTTAAATAACAGTGATGAACATTCCACAGAGTTACAACCCTAATGCCTAAACAATAAATTTTGTGGATTTTACTTTGAAAATGAAGGATTTTCAACTTCATCCCCCTTTTCACCCCTTAGGGTGTAGGATTTTCAAAAACCCTGAGACACATCAAACTTAGGTTTTAGTCGTCAGCCTTAATATAAATTTTAAAGATCCTAACTTCAAAACTGACGGACTTTCATACAAACTTTCATCCCCATTTCACCCCCTTAGGGGATGAATTTTGGAAAATTCTAAAACACGTACTTTTTTTATTTTTTGCAAAAGCTTAAATACAAATTTCTATAATTCTACCTTTAAAACTGAAAGACTTATAGACCAACATACGGAAAAAAAACATCCCCTTTTTCACCCCCTTGAAGGATGATTTTTAAGAAATGCTTAATCACGTGTTTCTTTATTTTTTATCAGAAGCTTAAATTCAAATTTGTGTGAATCTAGCTCCAGAAACAAAGGACTTTCATACAAACTGTCATCCCTTATTTCACCCCCTTGGGAGATGAATTTTCCAAAATCCTTTCTTAGTGGGTAGTTTTGACGCACATAGAACCTGTGTACAAAATTTCAGATCTGTATCTATAGCGGTTATGGCCCGGCGTTGATGAATCAGTCAGTCAGTCAGGACATACTCTTCTATATATTTAGATGTATGTGGAGGTGCGTCACACACTGCAAGGTAATAAAAAGATCTAAAACTTTTGTATTCACACTTTTTTCACATAACCTCAATATGTATTTGTGTGAAAAATTAAAAAAAAAAACAAGTTTTTGGTTTTTCTTTCTCTTACAAAAAAATTTTTTCAAGACGAAATTTGGTAAAGACTTAACTTTTTTATGTCCCAAATACAATGTAATTTATTAAAATTGAAAAAGATATTTTTTCAACTCATTTGGACTTAAATTGAAAAAAACTAGCCTAATTTTTAATCGGAAATTCACCCGTCAAAATATCTGCTTTTTTTCAAAAGTTGGTGTGCTTTCGGTTTGTTGAAATCTCTACTTTCCGATGGTGTACATATAGGTAAATATTTTCTCGCTGGTTTCAAGTAGTCTAGCTGAATGGAGTAAAATATAATTTACTATTTTATCACAAGCAACTAACTAAGTATACAAAAAAATTACCGACTTTTAATACATGTATACATACGACAACTCATGAAAAGTCTACTGATGGACCAGGGAGCAACTCCATTCGTAATTCAATGTATTCAAAAGGTACTCTGTTAGGGTTATGGGTAGCTCAATGTGGTAGGTAATCGTAGTACGTTGTTGGTACAGTACGCTGAAAAAAACTTAGCCCATTCTCTCTTTCAAGATCTTTTCGTCGCCTTTTATGACACTCATATGGTCGTACTATTCTTAATTTTAAGCTTCTTTAAGGTTAAAGCACTTTTAAATCTTTTAAATCTTTCTGTTTTGATGACTGAAAAAGTGACAGCAATATATTTAAAGAGGCTTTACTTCGAAGATGCTTTGTGAAACTGGCTATAAGACTTTTCAGTCGGTCTACAATTGAAAGAACGCATTAATTGTTGTACCACTAGCAGTCACCCATCCAGATTCTGACGACACCATGGCCAACTTATCTTTCGTGATCGAAAAGAAAGAGTAACTACAACTCGGCTACGAGCGCTCCAAACCATCCGTCAATACGTACCTATAATTTTAAAGAATTATATTCCAACTACTAACCGTTAAGGAGTCATCAACATGACAAAAGATGACAACCAGACGCAAATTCTTGTACAGTTTTGAAAAATGTATGAAACACGTAATACATGCCTACAAAATTTTAGGGTTGTCCTCAATTTCCCTAGGATCCCATCATGAGATCCTGACTTGGTGACAACGGGACTATTTCAGGAGTATACGAGTACCCTTTCCGATAAAAAAAATTGCAAATCGGTTCACAACTGCCGGAGAAATCGGTGAACATACATAAAAAAAATACATATAGTGAAACATAGAACCGCCTCCTATTTTGAAGTCGGTACTATTTATAATGTAGGGTGTAAACACCTGAAATTAAATATAGGGTTTTAAAGAACACAGAAACTTTTGATAATTTTCCTAAAGATAAAAGATGTGATAAATAGGCACTTACCAATTACTGGTGCCTACAAAACGTTAATAATAGGGATATAAAAATTAAGGTCAGGGGTACACATCTCAACTACCCTCTCCTTGGGAGTTGTTGTATTGTATACGGGTACGCGACCCCGGCTCCCCGAGCTATTACTAACTCATCCTGATCCTTCCGAGAAAGTAATATCCTTTTACCTTATTCCTTTCCTACACCAAGTATTCCCGTCCCAACTAACCTATCCCTCCCGTTCCTTTTATCCCTGTCCATTCCACCAATCTAAGGTTGACCGCGCCGATGGATGCGTGGCTAGAGGCGAGTCTAGTCGAAAGCGGTCACAAGCCCTGGGCCTAGGCGAACCCAGAACTAGGCAAGCCTTGTCCTGGCATGCGAGCTCTGCCAGGATGGACCACAATTCCTTGCAACTCGTGGAAACGCAATGTTTTTGAATAAAAATTAAAACTTAAAAGGCGGCGGTGTGGTTCGCAACCCATCACATCCCGTTCCTCCCGGGGGCGAAAAGCGGACTACGGAAAGCCGCTTTGCTACGATGAATGTCAGAGGTGGAATGAATGGCAAAATAGATGAAGTATGTCAGATGATGGATGAAAGGCGTATAGACGTTCTCTGTGTGAATGAGACTAAACGGAAAGGTTGTGACACCACAGAACACGGCCCTTACACAGCGCCCCTTACACTTTGCCTTATGTATGTCCATTGTTACCTATTGTATCACATCCTGGGGTGGTATTGCCAAAACTAACCTTTTACAACTTGAACGTGCCCATAGAGCGGTACTGAAGGTTATGTCATTTAAACCCCTTCTCTTCCCTACTACCGAACTTTACCAATCCTGTGATCTCCTTACTGTTCGACAACATTTTATCCTTTGTACCATATTAAAACAACATACCCAATCTTCTTATGACCCCTTGACTTATCCACCTAAACGAAACCATCTTGTGATTCCGAGTTCCCGCTGTAACACCACATTTAAGCAGAGGTTTTACCCATTTCTTGGCCCATTTCTTTATAATTCCGTACACAAAATCTTATCATTACTTCCTATGTGCAAACACCAATGTAAAATCGCTGTTTCTGAGTGGCTCAAGACACTAAATTACGAATCCTCTGAAAACCTACTAAAACCCCTTACATAAATATACCTCGTCATACTTATCCTAACTTAAACTGAAACTTAGTAAAGTCAGATTCTTTCTTATTTATTTTATCCTTTTCTTATCCTACTTTTAATTTGTGTGTACTAAATTTGCAGATAGTTTTACTTCAATAACTTTTTATCATTGTTCTAAATTAATGTTCTAATATTATGTACATTAACATCCACAGATTCATAAACACTGTCTTAGCTCTGTACACCTCATGTTTGCTGGCTAGTGCTTATAGCACAGGTCTACCTTTTTTAAGTACTAGCCTCACCTACTGTTTTTTGCATAGCCCTAAGATAGCTCTAAATTTATATTATATTATAACTTGACTGTTATGGCTAAATGTAGAACGTTAAATAAATTATTTTTATTTTATTTTACTGGTCTGGTGTTTCCAGTACCAGCAGAGGCTGTCAGGGAGTCGGTGTCATACTTTCCGGAAGAATGGTAGAGTGCGTGAAAGAAGTCGAGTGTGTGAGCCCAAGACTCATCTGGGTCAGACTGAAAGTCGGACTGACCCGAATTTTTGTTCTAGGTGCATATACACCAACGAATATTGGTTCGCGAAAGTCCCTGAAAGCCCAGAAAGAAACAGATGAGTTTTGGGAAAATATGAGAGATACGTTAGAAAAATGTGATCAGAATGAACGAGTTATCATGCTAGGTGATTTTAATGGATGGGTAGGAAGAAAGCGTGACGGTTATGAAAGAGTTTTTGGTAAGTTTGGTGATGAACGTGTGAATGATAATGGAATAAGTTTGCTTGAGATATGTTTGGAATGGAGTCTTTTTGTGGCAAACACTATGTTTGACCACAAAAAGATCCATATGTATACAAGAAAGGAGGGTGATGCGAGAAGTATGATCGATTTTGTAGTTGTGGATGAAAGATTTAGAAAAAGAGTTCTGGACGCTCGCGCATATCGTGGAGTCGCCATCGACACAGACCACCACCTGGTTGTGACCCGAATTGGTGGTCTATTTAACCGGTGGCGGCATAGACCACAAGAGCAGACGAGCGTTCTAGAACGTATTGAAGTAGAGAGATTGCAAGAGGAGGATGTCAGAAAAGAATACTTGAAAGGCTTGAGTAAAAGATTTGAGAACCTGGATGAAGTAAATATATTGAATGTTTGTGGAATGAATTTAAAGATGGAGTAGTAGGTATAGCTGTCGATGTTTGTGGGGTGTCAAAAAGGAGAAAGAGTGGAATAAAGAAGAATATGTGGATGGATAAAAGTGTACAGGCAGCTGTTTGTGAGAAGAAGAAAGCATGATCAGATTGGTTAGTCGTAAAAGCTAACCAAAGAATGTAGAAGGCAACAAGTGATGACGTAAGTGTAGCAAGAAAGGTATATAAAAAAGCGAAAGGTATTGTTAAGGAAGTTGTTGAGAGAAAGAAAGAGGAGTGTAAGGATGAGTTTGACAGAAGGCTTACTGAAGATTTCCAGTCCAACCAAAAGTTTTTCTGGAAATCCATACGTACAGCCCGAGGAAAGTTTGGAACATCGGAGCTGAGTAAAATCAGAAGCCAGGATGGAAGTATTATAAAAGGTGAAGAATGTGTTCTGAGGAGGTGGAAAGAATATTTTGAAAGTCTGTTTGAGAGAGAAAAAGCAGATGCCAGCGAACCTAGGTCTTCTGTGGTAATGAATGAGAATGAAGAGGAGAATTGTGTAACTGAGATAAGTATGGATGAGATTATAAAAGCGATGAAAAGTATGAAATCAGGTAAAGCAGCTGGGTATGATAGAGTGTCGGTCGAGATGTTGAAGGCTGGGCGAGGCATTGTGGCTAGTCAGTTGTACCGCCTTTTCAACTTGTGTTGGACGAACGGCCAAGTACCAGGTGACTGGTGCAAGGCTGTGATTGTGCCGCTATACAAGGGAAAAGGGTCACAACAGGACTGCAAATGCAAAAATTACCGCGGGATAAGCCTTCTCAGTGTCGTCGGCAAACTGTATGCAAAGGTTTTGATTGAAAGAGTGATGAAAGATACTGACAAAAAAATATGGGATGTACAAGCGAGATTTAGAAAGGGAATGAGATGTACAGATCAGGTCTTTTCCTTGCGCCATAGCTGAAAAGTTTTTGGTTAAAAACCAAAAAGTCTACTGCGCGTTCGTGGATTTGGAAAAGGCCTATGACCGAGTGGTGAGGAATGAATTGTGGTCAGCATTGTCTTTGTATGGGGTAAACGGTCATCTAATTCAAGCATTGAAATCTCTCTATGAGGATTCCAGTGCTTGTGTCAGAATAAACGGGGCGTACACTGAATGGTTTAGCATCGAAAAAGGTGCTAGGCAGGGATGTGTAGCGTCACCTTGGCTGTTTAACCTGTTCATGGATAATTGTTTGATTGATCCGAAAGAGAGTATGTGTGGACTGAAAATGAATGAGTTACTCATCAAATGTCTTCTCTACGCTGATGACCAAGTTGTACTTGCGTCATCTGCTGACGAGTTGCAGGAGATGGTAACAATGATGAAGGTGGCTTTGGACAGGAAAGGAATGAAAGTAAATGTAAGCAAGACGAAAGCAATGGTACTTGAAAGAGAAGAATGTATGACAGAGTGTACTATATTAATAGGCGGTGAACAAGTCGAACAAGTGAAGGAGTTTGTGTATCTGGACTCAAAGTTTACGAGAGATGGAAAGTGTGAAAGTGATATTGAAAGAAGAGTGAATTCTGAAAACATGGTGAATGGTGCCCTGCACGCCTTTATTAGGAGTCAGAAGGCGTCTCACAAGGCTCGTTTGGCTGTTCATGGGGGTGTTTTGGTACCAACACTGATGTATGGCAGTGAAAGCTGGGTATGGCAGAAGAAGCATGAAAGTAGAATTAATGCAGTGGAAATGAGAGCGCTAAGGAGTATGATTGGTGTTAAATTGAGTGACAGGATTAGAAATAGTGTGATAAGAGAACGGAGTGGCGTGAAAGAAGACGTAGTGACCAAAATCGAGAAAGGGATGCTGAGATGGTTTGGTCATGTAGAGAGGATGAATGAACGAAGATTGACGAAAGAGATCTACCAGGCGAGAGTGAATGGAAACGTTTGAAGGGGAAGGCCTAGGCGAACGCACCTGGACCAAATTCAGGACGTTCTGAATTAAGGCCAGGTTAAAAGTACCCTAAATCGACGAGCATGTGTGAAAGGATTGATGAAAGTACAGGAAGCCAGGGAAGTATGTCAAGATCGTAGCAGGTGGAGGACTGTGGTCTCTGCCTACCCCAACGGGAAAGAGGCGTGATATTATGTATGTATGTATGTAAAAATTAAAAATAGATTTACGATCGATATAATCGATATATGAAAGATCGATCGATATGATGTGATGAAAACTGTCAAAACATTGCGTGTGCGCAGAATAATTTTGAATTTAGAACGTCAGCTGATTGTGAACCGACACTAGCTGTATGAATTTAGATCAATGCAAAACGAAACGCAAGCGCTTCGTTACAAACTTGTCCACTTAAGACCGTGATTTTCACGATTAAGCATTAATTAAAGAGTATGCGGAGTTAATTGGAGACTATGCGGAGTTAATTGGAGACTATGCGGTAAATTATATTCATTGACCAGAATCAACAAAGCTTGTCTTTCATGATCGGAAAAAAAAGAAAGAGCACTTAATCAATCGACTATTTAAGCCTGTTTCTGTTAATTTCATCATTATTGTCCAAGCCCTATTCATCATATATCATCATCATAACTTCCACTGCAGGACAGGCACTGAGGGGACCCGGGAGAGCTTTTAAGAGAAACACAGTTGCCTCGTTCGATGGTCGTTTATTGACTAAATACTTACATACTAAGGTGGGTGGAGGCGAGCCACACCACACCTCCCCCGTTTTTCTAAAAAAATCAAAGAATAAAATGATTTTATTTTTTCAAAATTTCGAAAAAACTGTGCTAATATCTGCCAAAAAATTAAATTCTAACAATCTAAAAACAATTTGAGAAAGTTACATAATTTTTATACATTAAAAAATGAAGTTAAAATTTCTGAAAATTCTACCAAATTTATCAGCTTTTCGATTTTTATCAATTAATTACATTGCATAAAATCTTATAGTATAACATACTTATCTACTTCGTTCTAGAAAAAAAAACAACACCAAAATCTGACTAAAAATTTAACCTTGATAATTTAAGTAGTTTTGTGCCAATTTGTAATTAGTTTTGAAACATTTATACAATTTTAATTGTATTAAATCATTGTTTTTTCAAAATTTTTGTTAATCAATATTATAATAAAAAAAATGCTACTCCATTCAGCTTTTCAAATCTTACCATAAAATGTATTAGTGGTTATATACCTAACATATAAATTTATTTACTGTTGACCACTTTTGCAACTTTTTTTCACTTTATTATTTTCTATAATATATATTTTAAACTATTTTGTATTTTACCTAACTAAATATTTCTGGGTAAGTAAATCATCGTAGCTTAACTAAGCTTCATAGTTTTACACTACAAGATACCTTAATGTCTAAATAGGTAGTAGATAATCTACTGAATATCAGATTCAGATGCGCATCTCATTATTATTTAATTAGCAGAAGTTATATAGTTTCTACTCAAACACTTACTATTATTAACAAAGGTCATATCAAGTTATACATTATTTCAGTTTTAAGATTTTTATATCTTACACTTTTCCCTTAAACAACCTACAGGGTTTTATTTTGTCAGTTTATTTTATTACATGTACATGTTCTTGTTCTTGGGCCCATTACATAATTTTCATTAAATCCTAGGTATATCGTCTTGTATACATAACTATTTATATATATTCTTTATTGCATAAATTCACATACAGAAAGTTACATACAAAAGGACATTTACAAAGGCGGGCTTATCTCTAAAAGAGATTTCTTCCAGCCAACCCATGGTAGTGGGAGAGAGTGTTCTTTAGCGGGACTCAGTAGTGCATTATTAAAATCCACAAAAACCAGATGTAATAATATAAAATAGTAGTTAGGTTAGTTTATAGTTATTAGTTTCATTTAATTATCATTTTTACTAACTATAATTCAGTACACTTTTTTTTACCATTACTAATTTATTTTAGCCGGCCGGTCCTTTTTCATATTTATCATTATTACTGGTACGAAACATAAGTCTACTTTAATTATTTATTTAACATATGGGCAACCTGTGCCTTTTATTGGGTCGTGGCCACGCCCTTGATAATTTGAGGTCATATTTTTTAAGCCATTTTAAGACTCCAACTATTCCCACAGAGCAAACTCGTTGACACCATGGTCGAATAAAGGATTTGACACTCAACGTACCATATTATAGACGGTCTCAGATTTAAGACTACACATTGTCACCAACCAGTTTTCATACCGGAGACTCGACCGACCTATGACAACTGAAGGAACTGATCCCTAATGTGTACCGACTTTGAGCCTACCTAGCTCATTATCACCTTTTGTAGCTCATTTAAGAGTTTTACTTATTTCTTACGACTACGTGTCATGTTTATCTTTCTGCTCAACTCGTAACTGATATCGGCATCGGTATTTACACGTGTATAATAAATTTTAAATATTCGAAACATATTGCAACCGGCTTTTAGAAAATCACGTTTAATATACTTAATCTCTTTTTATATCACAAAAATTAGTAGGTACCCAAGTAAATAATTATTTATTGATTTTTCCTACTGTATTTGAAAATTGAAACGTGACATTATTTATACTTAAAAAGAAAAGTATATTGAATAATGCTCCAATAAAAAAAGTTATTGAGACAATACCTACAAGACACCAATTTGATATGTCATACAGAAAAAAAAGATTAACTTTCATTAGTTAGCTGTCAATTTAATTTAAAAAATACTACATGTGTACCAAGTAAAAAAAAAATCTCATTAGTCTTTTTTTTTTTTTATGTGCATATAAGCTAACAAATCCGATGGTGATTTAAAATATACTTATTTATTATTATTTAAAATTGTGGTACACAATTTTCTAGAAAAACAGTTAAAAAAAAAAATCTCGATACATTAAAATCAATCGTAATGGTTGATAATTAAGTCATAGAATAATTTCTACTGACTTAAATAAATACGATTACCTGTGGTGTGACAATCGACAGTGTAGGTCGATGTACTTACGCTCAGCATGTGCTCAGCAGTCACGTTGCAATCCCTTTTCCTACCTAAGCTGCGTCATCATAAAATGCATTTTGATTTTTCTGGTATTTCTAAATATACTTACTTAATTTCTGAAAAATTAATACCACGTGTTTTCTGAAAAATTAATACCACGTGTGCCCCTTGCGACACCTACGAGTATGTATGGGATGGTACTATTCTTTTCCGGCACCACAGGGGACATGCCGTGTGGTGCCGGCACCTGGGTACGCGGATATATGGCTATGACTATGGGTGATCTCACCTGGGTACGCGGGTATATGACTATTGGGTGATCTCATCTGGGTACGCGGGTATATGACTATGACCATACAAGAATACTGGTAATATTTGTTAATTATTTTACAATTTTTTAGACATCGGTTAATTTTTTTTTAATTATGAACTGTAAATAAAATCATTTTTGTTCATATCTAAACATAAAACAAGCTTCATATTTGAAAATTCATTAGTATCATGATTAACTAATTTCATTGGAATTACATGAGTCGCTATTCGCTATTAACAAGTAATGTGATATGATACCTCTGGCGCGTTGTCGTCGCCGCCGCTACCTACCATATTCGTGTCTGCTCAGCACCTACTTTTCTATGCTATGTGCATTCTGTTTTTATTTTAGTAAGCTATTCGGAAAGAAAATTTTGACTCTTTTGAAATTACTTTAAATTTCATGCTACAAAAGCCTTTGAATTGTCTGTTACAATGCTATCTACTTAATTTACTTTATCTCATTTACTTGAAAAAAAAACAAAAATATTCTACATTTTTTTTAAGAATTTTGTAAAACGAGTAAATAATTCTCTTAATACCTACACATTTACAATATTTTAAAAAACAAAATATACTGCTTGTTGTTTTTCATTAAAACGCTGATCACAATATAAAGGTTCTATCAATTTATGATATTCTTAACTTTTATTACAAACTAGCTGTTGCCCGCGGCTTCGCTCGCGTGGATTTCGTATTTATGTTTTCCGAAGCAATGAGATATTTTGCCGACATTTCGGGGTAATTTTAAACTAAAGAAAAAACAGGACTAACCCTGCGCAAATCAATGAGTATAATTCAAGATCAAGCTGAATTTTATATAATATACAGACGTTACTCATAAATTACTCGGAACAAAGGAACTTAGCAGCAGTATCCAAACAAATGTAAAGAGAGAGATGAGAGACACCTTTATGTAATATTTCAAAACACAGCCAATTCGCAGAAGTAATTGAGAAAAACTGAAACCCTCTCCCTCTCTCTCCCACTCCCCCTTCCTTTCTCCCTCCCCGTCCCTCACTCCATCCCTCTCCCCCTTCCCCTCCCGCTACCTGTACCTCTCTATCTCTCTATCTCTCTTCCTCTCTACCTCTCTACATCTCTACATCTCTACCCCTCTACCCCCATACCTCTCTACCTCTCTACCCCTCTACCTCTCTACCTCTCTACCCCTCTACCCCTCTACCTCTCTACCTCTCTACCTCTCTACCTCGCTACCTCTCTACCTCTCTACCTCTCTACCTCTCTACCTCTCTACCTCTCTACCTCTCTACCTCTCTACCTCTCTACCCCTCTACCCCTCTACCTCTCTACCTCTCTACCTCTCTACCTCTCTACCTCTCTACCTCTCTACCTCTCTACCTCTCTACCTCTCTAACTCTCTATCTCTCTACCTCTCTACCTCTCTACCTCTCTACCTCACTACCTCACTACCTCACTACCTCTCTACCTCTCTACCTCTCTACCTCTCTTCCTCTCTACCTCTCTACCTCTCTACATCTCTACATCTCTACCTCTCTAATATTATTAAATTTAACCGCTATCCCTAACATAGAAAAGACACCCATATTTATTTTTAGACATCAAACCTATCGCACCCCAACCCCATCCCCAGGGGATGATGGTATTTCACGTCTACCAAGTTGTATTTCAAAGTAGTTGTAGCTTTCTTAATCAGCGACCCGATAAACCATACAAACGACACCTATATTGATTTTAAGACATTTCAAACCTATCGCACCCCAACTTCATCCCCAGAGGGATGATGGTATTTCACGTCCACCACGTTGGATTTCAAAATTGTTGTAGTTTTCGTAATCAGCGACCCGATAAACCATACAAACGACACCTATATTCACATTTCAACCCTATCGCACCCCAACCCCATCGCACCCCAACCCCATCGCACCCCAACCCCATCCCAAGGGAATGATGGTATTTAACGTCCACCACGTTGGATTTCAAAATTGTTGTAGTTTTCGTAATCAGCGACCCGATAAACCATACAAACGATACCCATATTGGTTTTTGACCTTTTTACCCCATTTCCCTTTTTTATGGGTTGAATTTGGGGTGGAATTTCAATAACAGTGATGAACGTTGCATAGAATTACATCATTAATACCTAAATAATAAATTATGTGGATTTACTTAAAAAATAAAGAATTTTCAACTTCATCCCCCTTTTCACCCTTAAGGGTGTCGAATTTTCAAAAACCCTGAGACATGTAAGTATTAATTTTTAGTCGTTCGCCTAAATACAAATTTTGAAGATCCTAACTTCAAAACTGACGGACTTTCATACAATTTTTCATCCCCTATTTTACCCCCTTAGGGGTGGAATTTTTTAAAACCCTATCTTAGTTCAACCCTAGGTCTTATAAGGAACCTACATGCCGAATTAGGAATATCTAGACCCAGCGGTTTGGGCTGTACGTTGATATGTCAGTCAGTCAGTCAGTCACCTTCTTTTATATATATATTATATATAGATAACTAATTTGCAAATGATAACTGGCTCTATAAAGTAACACAAAACGCATTCAATTATCAGGATTTTACTTATTCGTCTTCCCTCCATTTTCTAAAAAGAAATTACCTTTTTAAATTTGGAAAGGACTTCGTATTATTGTAGTCGTATAAAATTATAAAATGAGCGCACGAATAAAGTTAATTTTCTTTTATCCTTTTTTTTTTAATATTTATTCATTTACTTTTTAGGCTTTTTAGTTAAACTCGTAATTATTGAAATATTATTTAACCTTATTCGTGTCTCTAATTAATCCATAAAAATACCATGATATAATTATAACGATATTAAAATTGATTTAAAATTGAGCTCACGGATAATGCAAATACACTTTCAAAAACTTGATGCCTTATGGTTTTTTTTTAATTTATTTATTAAATTTCGATTGAATTAACGAAAGAATATCTAATTGTTTACATTGTCCGTGCCTCTAAGTAATAGACTTTAAGGGCACTGCATGTTATCCTACGTCATCTAGTACACGAAATTTGCAACTTTGTAGTGATAGTAGTGGCCTAGTAGGTCCACAAAACGTTGGTCTGCCAATCCGAAACCTGGCAGGTTTTGTACAGTTGGAGAGAAAAGTGGTTAAATGACAGATTACACGAATGAAATCTATTCGTAGAAATAGAAGGTACCTATATAAGTAAAAAACAACAGGTCTGCCTTGCATCCTCTGGGCAGTTTCGCCAGTCCGACCAAATTTGTGATCCAATCACATCCGACCACCCACATTTGTGGTCCGACTAGCGAAACTGCCAAGAGGATGCAAGGCAGACCTGTTGTTTTTTACTTAAATAGGTACCTTCTATTTCTACGAATAGGTTTCATTCGTGTAATCTGTCATTTAACCACTTTTCTCTCCAACTGTAAAAAACCTGCCAGGATTCGGATTGGCAGACCAACGTTTTGTGGACCTATAGGGCCACTATTATCGCTACAAAGTTGCAAATTTCGTGTACTAGATGACGTAGAATAACATGCAGTGCCCTTACGGTCAATAATTAACTAAATACTTAAAACTAAATTACATTATGGTGAGTCCTTGGATTTTCTTCTTCAAAATAACGCTGCATCTTGGTTCGTTTTCTTCCGTCTTCTCAAATGAGAAAAAGAAATACCGTACCGTACCGCGAAAATAAAGACCATACCGCGTACCGTTAAAACCGACACATTCACCTTTTTATATTCATTAAATTTTTTTTACCTCAAAGTCTATATGACTCGCGTTGCACAGCGCTGCCCGTATAAGGCAGCACTGGAAGGGTCGCCATGCGGTGAGGGGACCCGGGAGAGCGTTTAAGAGAAACACAGTTGCCTCGCTAAGGTAAAGTATCGTAAAAAACCTACTGATGATAATCGTGACAAATATAGATACCTAAGAAATCGTTGTAAGAAGCTGTGTAGGGATGCACAACGATCCTATATACATGAATCGGTAAAAAATTGTGACCAGGCAAAAGTGTGGAGGTTTATGCGATCTCTTGGAGTAGGTAAATCTAAGCAGCTGAATTTACAAGCCACTAAAATAGATCTCAACTCTTTAAATAGCCATTTCTCTTATGCATCTTCTGTGACTGCCGTTGAAAAATCTAAGACATTACTGCATCTGAAAAATATTCCTACCCCATATTATGATCAGTTCGCCTTTAGAGCTATTACAGTAAAAGAGGTAGAGAAATCTATCAACGCCATAAAATCGGACGCCGAGGGCTTGGATGGTATTGGTCGAAAGATGATAGTGTTGACTCTAGAAACAGTGTCTCCTATTCTATGTCATATCTTTAATACCTCACTAGATACTGCTTCCTTTCCTAATGTCTGGCGTCAAGCTTATGTAATACCTCTCCAAAAAATTTACAATCCTTCACATCCTTCCCACTATCGCCCAATTTCTATCCTGCCGTTTCTATCGAAAGTCTTTGAGCGCCTGGTACACCAACAACTCTGTATCTTTCTACAACGTAATCAGCTTCTCAGTCCCTTCCAATCAGGCTTTCGACTTGGACACAGCACAGTCAGCGCTTTGATTAAGGTCACTGACGACATCCGATTCGGTATGGAAAAGCAGTTAGTTACTGTCCTCGTACTTCTTGATTTTAGCAATGCTTTTAATTCTATAGATTTCGATATTCTTCTTAATTCTCCCGCGCCCCTTGCGTGAGTCGGTTGGCAGATACACTGTCGTACTATTTTTTATTCACTGTACTTGTCTAAAATGGCCAAATCAACTCTTGATGCTATCGAAAAAGTGCTTCGGAAGATCCTTAAGCCACTGGAAGCAAAAGTCTCACAAATCAGCGAAAGATTGGACCAAATTCAGACCCAAATTCAAGACGGAGCTAAGCAACATCTAATAAATGAAGGTAGGCAAACTACAATCCAAGGTCAGCAGGAAGCTCGAGAACGGTATGCTACAGTGGCGCAAAGGAGAATGTCTGCACCATCGAGTGACACCGAAACAGCGAAGAATACCTTGCGTCCGAGTGTGAAGAACTTAGCAGCCGCATTCAAAACCATCGGAACCACTCGGCCAGCACCACCGCTAACTCAATCGACGAATAGCCATATGGCCAAGCCAATCACAGGTACGAAACCTACACTAGTGCAAAAGACTGCACATCTATCCACCTCTGATGACGACAAGCAACCTAGTGTGGCCGCGAAACAGGATAGCAATGACGAGCATCGTAAAAATCACAATGATATCGACGACGAAACTCGCCTCGAAAATCAATGGCAGGTAGCCCAACCGCCGAAGCGAAGGAGACGACAACAACAACGTTCAGTTACTGTCGGAACAGGAGGTGAGACTGAGATCTTAAAGGCCATTGATAAGCTGAAATACATGCAAGCGTGGTCCTTTATGCCTGACACTTCTGAGGACAACGTGTTATTATTTTTGAATAAAATCTCATCCTCAAAAGACTATTTCGTTGAAAAGCGAAAGATCAACACTGACCGGCATGCCGCGTTTATCATCGGCATCCCGGAAAAATTATACGAGCGTTTTAACTCGCCGTCGGTGTGGCCTCAAGGTGTAAAGTTCTCGGACTGGTTTCTTGTGCCCCCCCGCCCCGAGCGGGGAGACAAGCGCACCGGCACCGGCACTAGCTCGCAGTCACACAACGCGACCGAACACTCGCGATAAGCCGGCGCAGGAACAAGTTTTACGTATGACGAAACCAAATGTAATTACGTTTATAAATCAAAATATTTGCTCTTTAGACAATAAGACCCCACGGATCGAAGTTCTTCTGCAAAGTGACCTAAGTAGCTGCAATGTTTTGGCCCTGACCGAACATTGGTTGCCGAGTGATAAATTAAAATGTGTGACGATTGAAGGTTTTAGTTTATGTACGGTGTTTCCGTGCGGACTTTCAAATGATAGATTGATTATGATATCGATGTATTTATTGCTAATTTGGTTGATAGAATTATATGAGTGCACGCGATGAGTGTTAGTTGCGGACTGACGTGGTGTTGACCTAAATTGGGTTAGTTCGAATAAAAATGCTAAGTTTATGAAACTGCAATGTACGTGATGCATGCACCGTACATGCTCCGGGAGAGGAAAGGGATGGAAGGACAGATGAGTATGATATGATAAAGCTGATGCATGATAATGTGCTGATTACATTACATGTTGATTGATGTAGATAACATGGCAATATTAATTTAAATTATTCTAAATTTAATTACAATGACAAATAATTATTTATGATTTTAAATTATTTTTAATACGCGCATTACGAGGGTTTGTTGTCTCGTCATCAGTAGTGTCGTCATAAGGCACGCCGGGTTCCGCTGTCGTGATCGTGAGGACGCGGGGCGCTTCGTGCTGTTGAGGGGTAGACCTGCTTGATTGCACCGAGGGCCGCGCGGTGGTCCGCGCCGTGTTCCGCGCCGAGCGGGCGGGGGGGGGGCAGGTGGCGGCGCGAGGTCGGCGAGGGGTGCGGGGGGCGCGGCGATGGCGGCCGGTCGAGAGCGGCGCGTGCGCACCGCACGCCATGTATATGCCGCGCTCGTGCAAATGATCGCTGCTAATGTGATATAAATGAGCACATTTTGTGTGACGTCATGTGCGGAAGTGTTTTCTGCTAGAACGACATCTGCTTTATTTTTCATTTCCTGGATTTTTTCTCCCATCTGCTTAAGTTGATAGTGGAAACTGGTATGATTAGTGTTCTCTAGCAGTGATAGGCTTGTCTCATTGATGATTGGAAGAGGTAGTTCTATGATGTGATTGATAGATGGTACCTCAACTGTCAGGACATCTGATTCGACCTTGAGGATGTTGTTTTGTTGTCTATGAGAATATATTGTGAAGGCTTCGCTTCTGATGATACATCCTTCACTGAGTGAAATAATTCCACTTCCACTCAGGTGCTCTGCCGTAACTTGATTCCCACATATGATTCTAATAGTGCATGCTCCACAACATGAATATAACTGTGTGTTTACTTGATGTAGTTCCGACCACGTGGTTTTACAAGGCACGGTGTCAGTTGCACATTGTTTTGATACATGCATATCCAGCTATTGCAGGAGAGCTTCGGAACACGGAGGATCTTGCATTTATGTGAAGTCAGGAATCAAAGCCGTAGAAAATATTGAAATCACCTCAATGTCTACCGAATTATACTGCGAATTATCCGCAGTTGATCTAATTGATTACCAAATCACATTGATCTGTGTTTATAGAACAAATTGTGAAGTAAGCTCCACAGACTTTCTTTCTCACCTTGAACGCCTGCTCGACAAATTATCTTGTAGTGATAGGTTCTTTGTTATAATTGGTGATATGAACATCGATACATTGTGCGAAGGGCGTAATGACACTAACGATAAAAAAATGCTTAATGACTTGTTAAGAGCTTATGACTTCCAAAATGTAGTCGATTTTGCCACTCGAATTTCGGGAAATTCAAGGACGTGTTTGGATCATATATACACAAACGGCGGGCGCGGTAGCGTAATCGCAGAACCTGTAACTACCCACCTTAGTGACCATCTCGGAGTGCGCGGTACTATCACCTGTCCCCCGCCGGCCCCACCCGCCCCCCTCACGCGTCTAGCTAGGAACTACTCACGTCAAAGCTATGATAGTTTTACAGTTGCACTGGAAAGCATTGACTGGAAAAAAGTCTACGAACGTAGTAACGACTCGATCCAAGAATTTATTGCGTCTGTAATCAATATATTGTACGACAAGTTTGACGTTCATTTTCCTTTAAGAAAAGTAAACAACCGACGAAAAGTTGAACAATGGGTTACGCCTGACGTGTTAAACTTAAAGTCACTTTTATTTGACATTGTTAGCATAGGTAAAAAATATCCTAATGACATTTCAATTTCAGAATTTATTCATAATCTTAATGATATATATTGCAATATAATTAAACAAAAAAAGGCACAATTTTTTGCTAGCATAATTGAAAACAGCCCTAACATTACAAAAACCACGTGGAATGTTGTGAATAAGTACAGAGGAAACAACCAAGCTGCGAGTGCAGACTTTACAGATACAATAATCGCGTCCTCCGCCAAAACCTCCGGACAGACCTTTAACACCACTAAACACCTGCTCAATGTAATGAACGAGAGGTTTGCAGGAGCCGCGGCAGCGTGTGGAGCGCCTTCCGCTGACTGCGAGCGCGCCCTTGACCTATTGCGTGCGGCGCGCGACCCTACGGACCGCTGCTTGCGCTTGACTTCGTTCACTGCGAATGAAGTAGTCCTGATAATTAAACGTCGCGTAGCTCAAAAAAGAACAAGAGATACTTACGATTTATCCGTATTATCACTGAACGCAGCCGCTAACACCCTTGCCCCTATTCTGGCGTTAATTTTTAATCGATGCATTATTGAAGGCGTTTTTCCGGGACCCTTGAAAGCCAGCAAAATTAGTCCGCTATTTAAAGGGAAAGGAAGTAGAGCCGATATAGATGCATACAGGCCGGTGTCCATAATACCCGTAATAGCGAAAATCTTCGAAAATGGTTTATGTTCACGAATAAGAAATCACCTAACCGGTATTAACGCGTTGTCCGAGCGACAGTTTGCCTATAGGGAAGGCCGCTCAACAATTTCGCTAACAAGAGAGGTAGTTAGGAGTATATTGGAGGCTCGTGACAAGAAACGCGCTGTTTCCGTCTTGTGCTGTGACTTGTCGAAAGCGTTCGACGTAGCGGATCACAAGGTGCTAGGGGCCAAATTAAAGTACTATGGTATTGACGGACCTGCTCATGCCCTTGTGACCGACCTACTAAGTAACAGGACACAGCGAGTGGTTGCGCAAGGTGGTATCGTCAAGTCGGATCCAATCAGTACTAATATGGGAGTTGCGCAGGGATCATCGGTCTCCAATATTCTCTTTTCTCTGCTGCTCAACGATTTGTCGAAAGCAGTATCTACTGGCGAGACGTACATGTACGCGGACGATGTAGCCGTAGTTGTATGTGCAGCAAATAAGAGCGAACTTAAGAAAAAATTAAACGTTGCGGCAGCACAAGTCTATCAGTGGTTTATGACAAACGGGCTCGTACTCAATTTGAAAAAGACGCACTTCATTGACTTTGACTTGTCAGGTAGGAAAGTTGAGCCATTAAACGTTCATGTAAATGGGATTACTATTGAACAAGTAGAATCCACTTGCTTCCTAGGGTTCCAGCTAGATAGCCGAATGACGTGGGAGAACCACATCGAAAAAGTCTGCTGTAAACTCAACGGTTCATGCTTCGCATTGCGAAGAATATCGCGAGTTGTGCCAACCAAAGTGGTACGAATGTGTTATTTTGCGATAATACATTCTGTATTGCAATATGGAGTGGAACTGTGGGGTTGTGCTGCCGAATGGGGGCGCGCTTTCATTGCACAAAAACGTGCGGTTAGAGCCATAGCCCGCATTCGTCAAGACACCTCAGCGCGCCCATTCTTTAAGTCGCTACAAATACTGACGCTCCCTTCGATGGTGATCCTTAGCGTATCGTTATACGTACGGAGTAATTTGGATCTTTATGTGAGGAACAAAGACGTACACTCGTACAACACTCGAAATGCTGACAAGCTCGTAATGATTCCGCACCGGTTGGAAAAATCAAAAAAAGTTACGTATGTAATGGGGCCTAAGATCTATAATAAATTGCCAGAACACATTACTGCAGCGCCTAGTTACAACAGTTTTAAGAACAAATTAAAGAGATGGTTGATCGAACAGGCGTTCTACTCAATTGATGAATTTTATTCTTCCTGACCAAATGTACCTACTGATGTATAAATTCCATTTTATTTTATTTTATAATGCAATTAATTAATGTATTGTTTTATATTGTAATTAATTTATTACTTTATAATTTACAAATTTGACCTGTAAAATATAACTTTTACCAAATAAAATGATATGATATGATATGATATGATATGATATGATATGATATGATATGATATGATATGATATGATATGATATGATATGGTATATTATCCTCACTAAATATTTCTCCAATCACCGTTAAATGGTTCCGCAGCTACCTTAGTGGCCGCCAGCAGTGCGTTCGGTTAGACAATAAATCATCTACCTTCTGTCCCATTACTACTGGTGTGCCGCAGGGTGGAGTGCTTTCTCCCCTCCTTTTCTCGATTTTTATAAATTCTATTACTTCTCACATATCTTCCTCCTTTCACCTCTACGCTGATGATCTTCAGTTATACTGCCAAGGTCCGGCTGATAAGGTCTCAGACGACATTTTCTCTATAAATAATGATCTTGCAAAAATTCACAACTGGAGCAAATCCTTTGGTCTAACTGTTAATCCAGCTAAGTCTCAGGTCATTATCGTCGGTGGGACAAAGCAGCTAGATCGGATATCATTTACAAACCTTACCCCTGTAATACTGAATAACTGCCAATTGCCGTTTGTGGATGTTGTCAAGAACCTGGGTTTGGTAATTGACAAAAATCTTTCCTGGCTTCCTCAAGTGGAAACCGTTTGTCGTAAAACTTTTGCTGTGTTTGGGTCGATGAAAAGATGGAAAAATCTTCTTCCCGTAAAAACTAAAACTGAGCTCGTTAATTCCTTAGTCCTTCCGATCCTAGATTATGCAGATATCAGTTACTTGGATTTATCCCAGCTCCTTTTAAACAAACTCGATCGGCTGCAAAACATGTGTATACGTTTCATTTTCGGTCTTAGGAAATACGATCATGTATCTGAGTATAGGAATAAACTAAAACTATTACCGATTCGTCAGCGACGTTACGTACATGCCCTCTCTTTACTATTCAACATCCTCAACTCTCCGGTTTCTCCTCCATACCTCGGTGAAAATTTTGATTATTTAGGGTCAAATCATCTCTTAGCTTCCAGGTCTAAAAACGATAATTTGCTAACCACAACATTCGCAAAATCTAATTTCTATTATAATTCGTTTACAAAAATGTCAGCCCGATTGTGGAATGAACTGCCACGTGACATTCGTCAAGCAAAAACCATTAATGCTTTCAAATCTAAATTGATCGAATTCTACCTAAAGAAAGAGGAAAGTTGTCTGTAGGAAAATAGGACACTTATTTGCATTTTGTTGTTATATTATTTATATAATGTATGTATATATATAAAGGTATATATTTTTATGTTTATTTATGTATATTACATCTGTGTATATGTGTATTATTTTATGTAAGTATATATGTGTATTTATTTATTCTATGTCTGTATTTAAGTATTTTGGTAAATAAGTTTATTGTCAATGTCATGTTTGATTTTATGTACCTAATTTATTTTCAAATTAGTCTAACTTAGTTAAGCAAACTCTGCACTACTCGTGTCCATCTCAGCGATTCCCAGTCCTAAGGTTGCCTGGAAGAGATTGCTCTAAGCAATAAGGCCGCCTTTGCGCGCAATTAGATATAAGGTTTCTTACGCAATTACTCTTAATTTGTGTGCAATAAAGAGTTTCTATCTATCTATCTATCTCTCTATCTCGTTCGATGGTCGTTTATTGACTAAATACTTACATACTAAGGTGGGTGGAGGCAAGCCACACTACAGGGAGCTCCCTCCTTAACTCCAGCAAAATCGCGTGGTACTTAGGAAAGGATTTACCATAGCCACCACGCTTGAGAACGTTGTTATTGTTGACCGCAGTTTGTAAGATGGTACGATACATTGAAAGATGCTGGTGCCCATCCTGCGGTTCATAAGCCCTTAGTCGCTTCTTACGACACCCACGGGTAAAAATGGGTTGGTACTATTATTTGCCGGCTCCACACGGGATTTGCCTTATTATTCCGTTTTATAGAAAGTCTGCTACTAAACCTAAGATATTTCATAAGGACGCTGGTTTGCGACTAGTACTTATGATTTGCCTGGCAAACTTGACGGTCAGAGTTCTAAAGTTGCAAAATGATCTCTGACTTGGCTTAGCAATTCATATTAGATGCATTTGTCAACCAACCGTAGCTGAATTAACGGCGTAACGTGCCTTCCGAAACACAGAAACGCTTTAGTTGATGTGTCACTAGCGGTCACCGAAATGGTTCCTGACCACGGTCAACGTTGCTTAATATTATGAATTTATATTAAAGAGTATTATAACTAGGTATTCAAATCGGCCTCGGCATAAAATAATGACAGTCCCTACATTTTTCACTTCATCACTACATATTATAAAAGAAAGTCCTCCGAAACGTTTTTCTGTCGTCATGCATGTGATAGATTATAATACCTGAAAATATGTCTTAAAATATTGCTAAATGGCTAAATTGTATTTCAGAGATAATAGATAGATAGAAAAATTTTATTCTAATAGTATTGATTTCATCTCTTTCCTAACAGAAGTTGTAGAATGTAATTAACTAAAGTATTGTATTAAGTAAAATCATAAAAATGACATGTGCTGCAAGGTTTATAATGTGTTCAAAATATTGTATTAATATTGTTGTCGATTAATCTAGTAAAATATATCAAATCGTATGTAAAAGTAGTAATTTTGATGCTGTTCAATGTAGCTCATTGGCTAATGTAACTAGAATGATTTGTATTGGTTAATATGTGGCTAATATCACTCACCTCGTTCCTGATTGGATAATTGTATTGCTCACTACCTGTACAAACTTCATTTCATATTGTATGATAAAAAGCTCCCTCAGAGCATTAAATCTCTCTTATCTTAGTGTCGGCGAAACTGGAAGTATCCCTAGTCCTGAGTTAAGTAATTTTCTTTAATATTTAAAATATATTTTTGTAATAGAAGTAAATCTCATTGTAAACGTGTTATTTTCTTGTTTTTAAATGTAGATAACTGTATTTTCAAATCTGCTTGGATTAATAACTGTTTTACTGCTGTTTCTTTGAATAATCAAGTACATTTATAACTACCATTTATTTCGTTTATCATTTGTTCTAAAATTCCCTTCCTATGTAGCTATAATCCACGAAAAGGCGTGGTTAATTTAGGTAGGTAGTACAAGACAGCTTGGCTGTATCCTCGTATTTTAGAGCACAATAGGTAAATAACTCAAGACCTAGTATTTCTTTAATAGAAAACTCATATTAAAAAGCTTTTATTTGTAACTGCACATGTCTCTTTCCTTAAAATTCTAACATCAGATGTGCGATCCTACCCAGCACTGCAGTTAAAATATTTTTCTGTAAAGAATTCCAGGATGGATGCGGCTGCCTAGCGACCTCTTCAAAGCGATCAACGATGCTGCGCCTGATGTCCGGCCCGGGGAAAGATGATCCAACTACAAGCAACTGCAGCGCCGAGTAACTACTGGTGCACCAACATCAAGGCACATCAGAAAATCATTTGGAGCAGCATCGTTATTGTTGCTAAGACAGGTAAGGCCCCAACAGGGCCTTCTTAACTTTAGTTAAAAAACCTGAAAATTTAAAACTGAATTTATATCTAGAAGTAAGAAATACTTCTTGTACCTAAAATGTCTGATTCAAAACAATATTCAGCGTTCCTACCTAACATTTTTGCAAGCTCAAATAGCTAAAAGTGGTCTTTCAAATATTAAATGTATTTAAACCGTCATTTAAAAGTAAATTAAATAAAACAAAATTTTGACTGTAACGATTGACAAAATTTACTAGTCACCCTTTTCTTTTTTTTACGACCTACATGTAACATGTTTGATCTAGTTAAAAACTTGTGAAGAAACCGAATTCTATTCGGTTAATTTAGTGTACCTACATAAAATCTTTGTTTTCTATCTTTCATCATCTTATCGTGGATGTTGTAATGTAAGATCAATGACCTAACTTCAACTAAAGCTGGACTATACATGTCTACTTACGTTTCTTTAAATGTTGTTTGTCTGGTTTCTTAACTCAGATACGGTTTTGTAGATAACTAAATTCTCTCTCCAACATTCAAAATTTGGGCTACAAAACATCGGTCACAGTGGCATACCCTGTATTTGCATTTCATTTTTGTTTAAAAGTTACGTAAGAAACGAATAAAACTGGGTCAATTTATACAATAAATACACATAATATATTCAATAATGAATGTGTTCGACACTAAAAGTTCACACAATATTTCCTCGCACTACCCGAAAACCGAAAATTTTGGGTGGGTAGTTCAGACTTCTAGTCATTTTGCGACAACTATATTTGTCTTTTCAGAATAAGCCTAAAGGCTTTGCAATTGCAACACTGTATTTTGCTCAGTTTGACCGACTTATGAATTTAAATCAATTTTTTTTTATTAACTTTGTGCATACAAAAATTTTTTAAGTTTACTTCTTTATCGATGAATACTTAAAAATATATATACCGTCGTTCATTAAATCTACACAACCGTGCGGCCTTAAAAGTGTGAGGCGGACTCGCGTACTAAGGGTTCCATACCTGTCCAGGACCACTACAGCAGCTGTAGTAAGGCTGTCCCGTCTCTAATGTAAATGTACTTGAAATAAATGATAGCCTACTTGAAATTGGTTAAATTTGGTTGTGAGAATACTTGCAATATTTGATGAATATTCGATTTTTATGCTGCTAGTTTTTCTTGCCTTTCATGATTTTGGATCAATGGAAAATACCCCATAGGTTTTTGTTTGGTTCATAAATGTATGAAGATGGGTACATAATTTGTGGCCGTACCTTTTGATTGTGTTGACGACATGAAACTAAAAAAAAATCACATCTCTATATCCGTGAGAACAATGATTGACAGACTGAGGACAAAGAGATCCTTTATGGGTTCAGTTTATTTTCCTTTTGAATTACGGAACCCTAAAATATAACCACTGTTTTTGTTGAACTTTTTTTTAAGTACTACCTACTTTTGAGAATTTTTTTTCTTTTTTATTTTTGCAAATACCTACCCAACTCGAAAATAATAAATTATTTGTAGTTTTGATGATACTGCTCATCTAAAGGACTTATGATGATGCCAATTAATTTATACTAAACAATCCTGGCTAATGATTGATATTACAAAATATCAACAATAATACGTTTTAACGTCAAATTTTTCAAATATATTTATAATTCTGCCTTCAATATACATCAGGATCCTTAAACCAAGTAACGTTTATCTAGTATTTTACAAGTATGGAAAACCATTTCGATTTTAAAGGTAAAACTCTCATTGTGATGAACACTGAAATGTGTTAGGTACAGTATATGAAGTAAGAAAATGCTAACATTATAGTAAGAGGCAAACTGACCTAAGTATAAAAATTCAGTGTTATGGAGGATTTACAAAATAATGACATTATAATGAAAACATACATTATTTGCCGGAAGATGTTATTACTCCTATTAAGAGATTATTAAGAGGCTTAACAGGTGGCTTTTTTTAACATGGACATGAAATAACCAATTGAAATATTATATTGTGTAATGAATAAAAAGCGTTTTGAGCCTTTTTGATTGTGTTGATGTCATATATTTTAGTGGGTACTTTAATAAATTGCATGTTCAGCAATATATCTTTGTAAATACATTAAAATTACGAGTAAGTTTTTAATAATAATAGTAAATTAATTAATTTCTCTCGGAAATATCAATAAACATACATTAGTTTACATGCAATTTTAAAAGAAAACACGAATTACGCTAGCAAGAAATTTAGCTTGTGAAGAGACTGGAGCCTTTACTAGGTGTGCATCTGTAACTTAGGTGTCCAGGACCTGAATATAATGGAAAATTATAATGGAAAGTTTAAATGAAATTAAATTCCTAGGGGTAACACTTGGGTTGGAGATCACATATTGATAATATAAATACAAAAATAAGTAAATATGTGTTAAAACAATCACAAAACCAGCATCTCGAAAAACTGTACTTTGTGCATATAATGCGTATGTGGTTTCCAATTTTAGATATGGTATATTGCACTGGGGAAACGTGGAAAAGGTTCATATTTTACTATTATTTAGAACACAAAAAATGTGTAAGAGCCATGTGTGGCATAGGACAAAGAAAAAGTTGTGTTCCCCATTTTAAAAAGCCAAATTAGAAAAAAATGCTAGTTATAAGCTCTGACAAAAAAAACTCTGTTGAACTGGCAGAGACTAGGCATCCGTCAGGCAGAAGTAAGACCACCTCAGCACCCGAACTTGTTATTCTATAGTAACTCGGTAATGGTATGGCTTGAAGACTATATAATACGATAAAGGATCTACCATTGCACCAATTCAGAACAAATTTACATGCTTTGCTTACTGATAGATGTTACTATAATTTTAATGCCTTTTTAATTGATGATGACGTTAATAGTACAATTGTGGGACTGTTATTTAATACTTTCTGTTCGGACATTGTAACTTAGATTTGATATTTAATAACTTTGTGACATACCTAATCTACAATCGATTTATTTGTCTGAACAAGTGCCTGGATCATCCAAAAAGTTATTCCGCCAAGCAAGAGCCTTCGCAAACGAAAAAAGCTACAAATTTTGTAGGATTAAAAATGGCAATATTTTTTTGCGGAAGGAAGAAGGTGGGAAACATCTTATCGTCACGTCCGAACAGAGCCTACGAGAATTGTGTACCGAGTGACTAGTGCACGGATGTCGCAGGATGCCCATGTAGAGGTGGTGTGTTGAGGGGTAGCTCCGAGGGGTTGGTTGTAATAAAACTCTCACATTTTAGACACAATACTGTATTGGAGACCGAACAAGCAATGAGGGCCATGAGCACATGGCGCAAGCGTATTTATATTAACGAAAATGCTGACACGCGTTTACGTCACTTAGTAATAATCGCTACACACTACATCATCCCCCTTAAAATGTAAAAAAAAATTAAACGTATGGTTAATTTTTATTTTTTATTTTACCAATACAAAATTAGTTATTTCTTATAAAGTTTCGTTCTATTTTTATGAACAGTTACAGGTTTACCTTTTATATCTATTATTACATTAGGTGCTTCGTCTCTAATAACATCGTATGGTCCTAAGTACAGCTGATATAGTTTACTGCCTTTCTCATTTTTCAACAATAGTGAATCGCCTGGTTTGTACACAACTGGATTTATTGTTTTATCATATTGTAATTTTCTTTGAGTTTTAGATTTTAAAAGATTTTTTCTGGCATCAGTTTGAGCTCGTTGTAATCGGAATTTAAATTCTAAAGGATAATTGTCATGGTTGTACAATGGTTCTACGTTATTACATAAGTTATTAGGTAGCCGGCAAACTTGACCAAACACCAATTCAAAAGGTGTGTACTTGGTGCTCGTGTGAACAGTAGTGTTGTATGAGAAACGCCAATACTGTACCCACGATCCCCAATCAGATGGATGATTTTCGGTCTGAATTCGCAAATAAGCTCCTAATAGCTTATGTGAATTCTCTAACGAACCAATGCTCTGGTAGTGGTAAGCTGTTGACATTTTAAATAATAAACAAATAAATAAATAAATAAATTTGTTTATTTTCTCCCACAAAAAGTTTCTACAAATATATTAAGATCAACTTAGACATTAAACTTACACTACTGTAAAGAACTTGTATTATGTGGGAGACAGGAGCTCAAACTAGGAAAACCCTGTGCTAAGAGACTCCTGGCTCCCTCACTCGGAAAATGAACCAAACTACAAAAATATAATAACTGTGCGATCTAGTATTAAGTTGATAACTGAACATTAAATTTATTAACTAAAATTTCAGCGACGTATTAAAAATAAAAAGGAAGATAAAATAAATTTAAACAAAATTTTGAAAACTTCAGATTAACAGTAAAAATAAATAAAAAGGCAACGCGCGTGTAGGTATGTGTGTATGTATGTGTGTGTGTGTGTGGTGTATGAAAAAAAGCTTTTGAGTACTTGCATAAACGGGAAAAGTAGGTAACTTATGACACAATAGATAGTAAACGCTCCGTTTCTTCATAATCAAGACTTTGTAGCCAGTCCGCGATTTTTCTTTTACATTCTATTTTGGATAGGCTATATATTGAATGTAATTCATTTGCTCTGTTATAAAGTATACTTCCCCTGAAACTAAAGAATCTCCCCCCAAAACTAGTTTTAACAGAAGAAGTTTCACATACTCTAGGCTTTCTTCTTGCGACTGTCTCTTTCTCTAAAGCAAATTGAATAGAGGAATGTTTTAGTAAGATAGTGTTTAAAATGTACAATTTGCGGACAGTTAACACTTTAGCTTCCATGTATAAATCCGTAGTAGGAAACAAACGCGGTTTAAAAAGAGACAGCTTTAAGATCATTCGTTGAGACCGTTCCACTTCAAGCATAAGCGTCTTACCTGCACCACCCCATGTAGTGATACAGTATGAGATCACAGATTGACACAGAGCTTCATAAATCGTTTTGATCAGTGACCAATTAGAAATATGTCTAATATTTTTAAAAATATATGTTAATTTTCGCAATCGTTTAGATAAACTCATAATATGATCTCTAAAAGTTAAGTTATTATCAATCAGTAATCCCAAGTACTTCACCGTGCGACTGTTTTCTAACACGGGGCAATCACAGGCAGTGCAAGAGATTGGATATGAACACGAATGAGCTTTAATATTATGTCTGCTGAAGTCGTAAGATACGTTTGTGATCGAAAAACAAATATACTTTGTTTTGCAAGTGTTAAGTGTCAGAGAGTTTAAAGACAGCCATTGACACACAGTATTGAAACCATTTTGTGCCAGGTCAAAAACTTCATCCCAGGAGTTACCATAAAATGTAAGCGTGGCATCATCAGCGTAGGCAATAATATTGCAATTTTGTAGATTTAACTGGCATAACTCATTTATGTAGCATATGAATAATGTAGGGCCTAATATGCTTCCTTGTGGAACGCCATAGTTGATCAGATTCTCATCACTAAACTTATCACCAATACGAACTCTTTGGGAACGATTCCGAAGGTAGTCTTGTAAGAGTTTCAGCTGTGTGTTTCTAATTCCCAGGTTCTCTAGTTTGGTAATAAGCGTAGCAAAAGAAACCGTATCAAAAGCCTTCTGCAGGTCAATAAATATGGTTACACATTTCATTTTACTATCCAATTTTTTAACAATAAACTCCGTAAATGAATGAACAGCTTCAGAGGTAGATTTGCCCTTTCTAAAACCATATTGATGCTCTGAAATTAACTTTTTTGACTCAAGGTAATTATTTAATCTAATATTAACTAATCTTTCTTAAAGTTTTGAGATTGACGGAAGTAAAGATATGGGTCGGTAATTTGTTACCTCATCTCTTTTACCACTTTTAAAAATAGGGACTATTATTGACTTTTTAAGGGCAGTCGGAAAGATGCCTTCATTTAAACACATGTTTATGATATGAGTTAATGGAGGGACTATAAGATTTTTCAAGTGTTTGAGAACTTTCGGTGAGATACCGTCCCAACCAGAGCCACAATCCGACTTAAGACTACAGATAAGTTTTTCTACCTCTTCTACACTCGTATCTAACAAGACAAATGAATCTCTCACTACCGCGGTGTTAATTTGGTTAGCCGGGATAGAATGTACACTTGTAGAAATTTTACTCGCTAATTCTGAACCAATTGTTGAAAAGAATCTATTTACTGAGTTTAGCGATTCTTCAGGTGTAATATTCACCTTTAAAAGATCTGTTGCAAATTATTTAGGCTTATTTAAATTATTAATATCTTTTATAGTTTTCCAGATTTTTTTATTATTTTTACCTGCCTCATTCAATTTATTCTTTTCATACTGTCTCTTACATTTTTTTAATATATCGTTGCAAAAATTTCTATAACGCTTGTATGTAATTTTAAGAATTTCATTTTCAGGATTTTGTCTGAGTTTGTAGTGCATACGATCTCTATTTCTGATACATTTTAATAAACCGGTGGTAATCCATGGCTTTATAGTTACTTTATTTCGGGGTATTCTAATAGTCAATGTATTTTTTATTCTTATACTTTGGATGTAACATAAAAATAAATTAAGTGAATCTTCAGAATTTTCAGCTTGATAAATGAACATTATTTGGTTTATTTTCAAAAATTTGCATAAATCTGCCATCATACTCGAAATAAACTCAGTTCCTCGATCAGTAGCAATTTCTCTAGGTATGCCATACCTTAAGACGAAGTTCTCTGCGAACGCTATCGCAACCTCAGCGGTAGACTTACCTTTCAGTGGATAAGCCTCCACATATTTTGTCAGCTCGCACTGCAAAGTTAGGATGTAGCAGTTTCTGTCGTCATCTTTGTCTATAGGACCAACTATATCTAAATATACTTTTTCAAACGCTGTTGATGCTGTTGTGGTAATCGTCAGTGGCTCCTTAGTAATATTAGTATATTTCTGCTTTTGGCACTTGTCACATTTCTCTACATAAGCTTTAACATCTTTTTCCATTGAAGGCCAATAGTAGTATCGCTTTATATTATTTATCATTCTTCGTATGCCTATATGACCGCAACTTGGCAAAATAATGAAATCATTCATAACTACAGTTTTTTCATCTTTACTATAAATTCTCTGTACATCTTTAATTATACAAATTCTTGGTCCTTCTCATTTTTTACATTTATTTACGTATTTGGCTAGCCATTCACAAAACTCCTTAATTGAACAATTGGCCAAGCTAAATATGATATAACACACTGAAATAAAAAAACCATTTCGAGATATTTTTATATCATACCATATTTTGTTATTTTCTAATAGAAAAGTAATTTGATTGCGGTAATATATTCAAAAATGCTACGGCAGTTGTAACATTCATTTGACCACTGAGTGACGTCATTCCACAAGTAAAAAAAATCATTAGATAAGAAAACTTTTATTCTCTGTGCTCTTTCTGTTAAACGCCAACAGTCGGTAATGCATCTCTGTCACAAAGTAGGGTGACCAAACTATTTTAGGCTTGGGGTTGTATTTGAAGCCCTCTGGAACAGCAGCTTCATTTTTAATATTTTATTTGGCAAGATTTTATTCTTTCGTCTCTACCTGAAAAGTTGTGTTTCGCTCGGCAATAAAAAAGTATAATGCGTCTCGTGCATTGAAACCCTTGCAACGCTGAGGATTCATATTTGGTTTGGCTCGTGGCTCAATCGTAGAATCATAGAGGTAAATCAAGTCAAGTCAGTGTGGAGCCGGCAAAGATTAGCACCAACCCATCTGTACCCGTGGGTATCGTAAGAGGTGACTAAGGGCTTATTAACTGGAGGATGGGCAGCAGCGTCCTCCTGTATGTATCGTCTCATCTTACGTACTGCGGTCACCAACAACAGCGGTCGCCAGCTACAACGCTTACAAGCATGGTAGCTATGGTAAATCCCCTTCCAAGTAGTTCTGAAGGGAGCTTGTCCTGTAGTGGACGTTTCATTTGATGTTCTGTATAACATGAGAGTATTATTCAAGCATGATATTATTTGCATATCATGAATATTATTCAAGCATGTCATGAGTACAAAGTACGTCACCCGAAATATTTAAAATTACAATTTTTTCTTTACAAAAGTGCGGTTTGATGGGATTGACATTCGTTAAATATAAAGTAGGGATGAATTATTACTTTTCATGTATTACGAGTATGGTTCATATTTTAACAGATTATCAGGGTACATTAATTTTTGATGTCTCAAAAATTATATTTCATCACTCGGTGATATTCAACAATTTGATCGGAGTTTTTTCAGCAGCAGCATTCTTTTTGTTTGTTTCCAAAATAAACCTTTTTTCATTTTTTCTTCTTCCTTTCTTGCTTTCCAGAAAAGTCAGAGTACGATGCGTCATCATCAGAAGCAAAGCAATGAATAATATTTGACTTGTATTTTATGACTTATTGTTTATTGATAAACAAATTTTATTAAAGGTACGACATGTAACAAAATTATCGAATAAATAAAAGGTTTTATTTCTTAATTCATAGATTTAGTTCCGACTTTACATTTTTTTAACTCACACGGAATAGGAATAAGTTCAAAAATATGGACTGGCTCTTAAACTTTACCTCATTTATACGTTTCTTAATATTACCTGGGCGGTCCCAGAAATATTCGACCTTACTTACTTACTGGCAGTTTTTATTTGATTAAATACTCTTTTTAGGAAGCGTGAACATTAAGAAATTTAAATTTAGAATTCGAACGCGCTAGGTCATTTGGCATTTGTTCTGAAGCATACTTAGTGAATGTTGTCATCGAATTTTTCGATAATGGATAAAGTTGGTGTTCGTTACGTCATTCAATACTTTTATTTGAAAGGTCTCAGCCCAACTAATGTCAAAGTGGAGCTTGATTCTACTTTGGGGGAGTCTGCTCCTTCATTTACAACAATAAAATATTGGGTGGCAGAGTTCAAGCGCGGCCGCTCGAGCTGCCAAGATGAACATCGCAGTGGACGACCAAATGAGGTGACTAATCCAGAAATAGTAAAAAAAATCCACAAAATTGTACTGGATGACCGTCGACTGAAAGTACGCGAGCTAGCAGATATGGTAGGCATTTCAAAAAGTGCAGTCCATCGTATTTTAACAGAAAACTTGGACATGAGAAAGCTATGCGCAAGATGGGTGCCGCGATTACTCACAGTAGAACAAAAACAGCGCCGTGAGGATGTGTCAGTCGAATGTTTAGCAAAATTTCGCAGCAACAAAGCCGAGTTTTTGCGTCGATTTATCACCATGGATGAAACATGGGTTCATCACTTTACACCTGAGACTAAGGAACAGTCAAAACAATGGACTGAAAGAGGAGAATCAGCTCCAAAGAAGGCAAAAACAGTTCCATCGGCAGGAAAAGTCATGGCTTCAGTTTTCTGGGACGCGCGTGGCATAATTTTTATAGATTATCTTCCAAAAGGAAAAACTATTAATGGCGAGTATTATGCCAACTTATTGCAGCGTTTGAGTGAAGAAATAAAGAAAAAACGGCCTCACTTGTCAACGAAAAAAGTTTTGTTTCATCAAGACAACGCTCCAGTCCACACATCTGGCATTGCAATGGCTAAAATCAAAGAATTAAAATTTGAATTGCTTCCCCATGCACCTTATTCACCAGATTTGGCCCCGTCAGAATATTTTCTGTTCCCAAACCTAAAAAAATGGCTCGGCGGGAAAAGATTTTCGAGCAACATAGAGGTTGAGTCGTTGGTTAATGGGTATTTTGAAGAGTTTGACAATTCCTACTATAGACGTGGCATTGAAGCTATAGAGCACCGCTGGGAAAAGTGTACCGAGCTACAAGGAAGCTATGTAGAGAAATAAATATAGTTTGTCCCATTTATTTTGATTTTTCTTGGTTGGGTCGGCTACTTCTGGGACCACCCTCGTATGGCCCAAGTCTTTGGTAGGTTTATTGAAATGTCTGAAATAAACTATCAATACTTACAAACATCAAAAGACTTAAAACCAATATGTTGTTCATTTTCACTACTTATTGAACACCACTCGTACATCAGCTGTCTTTCTGTCCATCTAGGTATCTATACGTGCGTCCCTTTTGTCCGTCCGTGAACAACATGCCGATAATGGTCTTTGTTGGTATTCTTGTAAAAACTCAACATCAACCAACTGCATTTCGGCCTAGTCGCGAGCCCCCTACTTTTTAAATGAAGTTATGTGAATCGAGAAAATAGGTCGGTCTATCAATGAATAAAACAAAACAAAATTTCTCCCTAATTACAAAACAATACCTTCTAAAATTAACTACCAGCCACTTGAATATGAGCAAGAATACATTTTTCTCAGCGAGGTGGTTTGCTTCACTACTACTACACGACGAAGTTTTGTATTCCGTGGATGAAGGCGTTTTTATTTATTGCTCCTGTCCTCCTGCTTCGATCGCACTGTGCCATACGGTACACTATTGCTGTCACTTTCTGTTTCGATGATAAAGAAAGTGACAGCATAAAAATTTAAGGAAATTTAACTTTAATGTCGCTTTATGCAGCTGGCCGTAAGAGGCATACCAATATCGAAAGATGAAACTCTGTTAAATAAATTCCAACCCAATGTAAAAAACTTCACATAATACCTCTCAATAATCACGGCAGTAAACTCAGATGCTGACCGTAAATGTGGCTCGAAATATCGCGAGGGAGCGCAGGGAAGGCGTGCGAATTGTTCATTGGCTCCCCGCGTGTCGTCCATAATGTTAGTTGGGACTAGTCTATCATAATGTTCTTTGGGACAAGTCGTTCAGTTTTATGGGCAGTTTCCGCAGATTCACATCCCTGAGTACTGATGTGGTTGTACCTTTTGTTTTCCTGTATGTTCAAACATCGTACATTATAGCCACCCTACTTCATACGTAAAACAATTCGGCTTTTTCATAGAAAAATCAAAGGAATAATGCATACCCATAGAAGAATATTCCGCAAATAGCATAGCTATTAATTTTGCAGCCATTTACGCAACAATATTTCTCTGTTTTTGCAGAAAAATGCGTGATTTTAAACAACATTTAGCATGACATAAAAATGTGTCAAAGACGGGGATACCAGTAATGTGTAAAAAAATATTACCAAAAAGGTTGATGACCAATGAAGAAGTACATAACCTGCTTGACCATAAACAACACAATTAGATCAAAATAAATTTTAGAGTTTAGTAGCTAAATCACAGAACCAAAAGCACCCGAAAGATATTTCATATTGACGATTTAGCTATAAAAAGGTTTTCTATATAAAACCAAGCATAACTTGGCTAAAGATTTTTCCTACCAACCCGCGATTTCGTTTTGGTATGGCAATCGTTTCATCGTCTACTGTAAAATGACGTCATCAACTTTAAAACTTAAAAAATTAATATAAAATTAATAATAGTATTTTAGGCGGAAAAAAACAAATTAGTTTCCTAAAATAGTCTAAATTTTCAGTTAAAAATAAAAAAAAAATCATTTTTATTTATTTAGCTTAGCGAATTCTTTATCATAATTATTTCTTTAATATTAAGTTTATTACTAAAATCAGTCAATTCCTTCAACAAATCGTCTCGCGCCTTTGCTGATAAAGAAGATCGACAAACTAGTAACGTTCTCTTTCCTTCTATGTAAACAATTTTTCTATTCTTTGATAGTTTTATTAAATCTCTCTTTTCATTTATTAATCTGCGCAGATTATAGTCCGATAAAACTGATAACTCAACGTCATCGTCAAGTTTTTTAAGAACTTCTACCACTGCAGGTTGATCAGGCCTGGCGGTGGTACAAGTCTTGGGGTCATTGTCCATTTTGTCAATGTTATTGTCTCTATCTTTCATTCGTTTTGCTTGCGCTCTCGTCACATTCACTACCTTCTCAGACATACTCTTCAACTCATTTGACGTCACAATCACTCTCGACAAAGCATCTGCCACAACATTCTCTCGTCCTCTCACGTACTCCACGTCAAAGTTATACTCCTCCAGTCTCAGTCTAAATTTTGTCAAACGACTACTCGGGTCCTTCATTCCAAATAAATAAACTAAGGGTTTGTGGTCTGTTTTTATAATAATTTTTTTGCCAAATAAATATGGACGGAAATATTTTACTGACCAGACTATTGCTAGAAGTTCCTTCTCTATTGTCGCGTAATTAAGTTCACTTTTGTTTAAGCTTCTGCTCGCGTAAGCTACAGGTCTGCCGTTCGCGTTACACAGTATGCTCCCTATTGCGTAACCTGAGCTGTCCGTCTGTAAAATGAATTTATTGTTTTCCGAAAAATCTGGATAATCTAGAACGGGTGGGTTTGCTAGAGCTTTTTTCAATAATTCGAAAGCTGTTTGACATTCTGACGTCCACTCGAATTTCACTCCTTTTCCACTTACTTTCTCGGGGTCGGGTAAAATTCCTTCTGATGAAATTACATGTCCTAGGTATAAAATTTGACGCTTCAAAAATTCGCATTTAGCCGGGTTTAGTTTCAAATTAACTTTTCTTAATCTACTAAATACTGTCATTAAATTGGAATTATGTTCTTCTAAATTTCTACCAAATATAATCAAGTCGTCTAAATATATTAAACATTTTTCATAATTTAGTCCCGACATCGCAACGGTCATCAACCTGCTAAAAGCTGATGGACTAATCTTTAGCCCCATTGGTAGTCTAGTCATTTGGTACTGTCCTTTGTCTGTTGTAAATGAGGTGTACTTCCTACTTTCCTTCTCAAGCGGGCACTGATAGTAACTTTGAGACAGATCACAGTGACTGAAGTAAAAGGCACCACTTAATGACTCTAATACTTCAGTTATATTAGGCAGTGGGAATTTATCATCCTGTATGTTGTCGTTCAGCTGCCTATAGTCTATGACGATTCGCCATTTCCGCTTACCTTCACGATCAAGTTTTTTAGGGACCAGTAACAAAGGACTAGACCACTCACTACTACTTTCTTCAATTATATTACTTTTTAACATCTCATCAATTTGTCTATTTAATTCTTCTTTTTGGGCTTTTGGAATGCGATATTGCTTTCTGTATACAGGGGCGGCATCTTTTTTAAGTCTGATTGACTGTTGGTAAATATTAGTTACACTCGACGTATCGCCGGGTAAATGAAAAATGTCCGGGAACTTAGCGCAAATCTGTTCAATAGTTGTCTGTTCCTCGTCATTCAAGTAAGATCCGAGATTAAGTATTTTAAATAATTCTTTTATTCTATCTACATTAACTCCCGTTTTGTCAAATTTTCCGTAATAATATTCCGACAATCTATCAACTTCAATATTTTTTAAATTTAACTGTACTGTCTCATCAGTTGTATTTAAGATTCTTATCGGTATATTACCGTTTTTAGGACGTGCCACAACACTGGCAACAAAAATACCATCCTGTATCTCCTTCGGAATGACTAAACAATCGTAATCAACTCGAGTAGGTATGTACTTGATTATTTCGCAACGCGGTGCGACATTAAACGAGTAATCGTAAAAATGCAACGTTAGCGTTACCTTGCGTCGTGGTTTTGTCTAGATGGACAAAATGTCTTTTTCAAAATCTATAACACCGTAATGCTTTTTTATAAAATCTTGTCCAATTATACCTGATGCTCTGCATTTCAGGTTTTTAAACACATGAAATTTGTGAAAGAAAATATTTCCTTCGTGTTGCAACTTCAAAAATACGTATCCTTCCGACTCTGAACTTCCGCCTATACCATCTATCCTAATGTAATTTTTATATATATTAATATTCCTAATTTTACTTAAAATATCATATTTTATAGCTGATATTGAGGCCCCAGTATCTACTAACCATTCTACATCTAAATTTTCTACTTTTAAGCTAACCCAATTTATACTATTACACGATAACACAGGTTTGGATTCTTTAGGCACGAAAAAATTTCTCCAAATTCAAATAATTTTCCTGTGCCATTTCGTTCGTAAAATGTTCGAGTGCCGCGGTATTGCTTACCTGCGAAATTGAACGCTTCACGGCCAGCGCCACGGCCGCGCGACGCGCCTCGACCGCGCTGTGTACCGCCACCACCACGCATGTTGTAGCTAGAGTTATTATTCGGTGCATTTCGGAAGTAACTACGTGGTGACTCGGAGAAACCTCGACCACGTGCGCCCGAAAATCCACGGCTTCGTCCTCCACGCGACCTGTACGAGTTATGCTGTGGAAATCCTCGGTGGTTATAAGACATTACCTGATGGGTTTCCGCATCTCGAGATTCGTCTTCCGCGACACGAATAGCTTCTTTCAGGGAAGTTAAATTACGTGCGGCAACGATGGTACCTATCCTCTGGCTGCGCAAACCTTTAGCGAATCTCTTGATAGCGTTCCGCTCGTTTAATGGCCTCAGGATCTTGTACGCCTGGTCGTTGCCTTCAGCCTGGGAAATCGTCAGATCTGCAAATAAACTCTCAATTTCCTCGCCAAACTCTCTCACTGACCTATCTCCTTGTCTAGCCACTTGTAACTTTGCCTGAAGGGCAGTGTCTGACTTTCGCGTGAGCAAATGAGTACGCATATCTTTTATTAATTTCTCTACACTAATGTACGTTGCAGATAAACGCATTTTTATACTTGAGCTAATTCGAGTTTTTAGGACAAAATTAATTAGCAACTTCTTACCATCATCATTGAGCATTGACGCATACAAATCAATAGCTTCTATCAAATCTTCAGTGGAACTTTCGTCTCCACTGGTCTTAGGCAGTAGGCTCGTAGCCGTTTTTAAACAAAAATTTTCTGACATTTTTGCAGTTTCTTTTGTCAGTAAATACTCTGTTTCAAAGCTTAAAATATCTAAATAAATTTTCTCAACTAAAGTACACTGATCTATCTCAGTACTCGTTACGTTATAATCTACTAGATGTGTTTCATTTTCTTTATATATCTCATATATTTCCTTAGCAGCTATTATTTTACTCTCAAAATTACTACCTTGCCTTCTACTTGGTCCAAGCTTCACTATATATTCTCTTAACTTAAATAATTGTTCATAACTTTCTTTAAACGAATTGATATGTTCCTGTAAAGTAGCAATATAATTAATCTAATAAATGACCTACTTAATAAAAATTAAACACTATCTTACAATACGATGCGGCGATGCTTCTAGAGTTCATTCATGCAAGTGTCACGTTTTACTGACGCTGCACTTTTCTTCGGTCTTCACTGATTTATTTAAAAGTTATTGTTCTTAGGTTTTGATTTTATTTTAAAACGACACTTTCACTTATTTATTTTAGAAAAAACACCACACTTTTTTACATACTGCATTTGTTAACGGAGAACGCACTTTCGTCGTACCAGGCGGCCTATAATTCTTCTTTCCCTTCGTGATGGTAGGGTAGCTACCCCCGTAGATACAATTGCCTCTTCATTTTTCCTGCTTCCTCCTGAACAGATGTAAGGCTCGCAGCATCGGCGTTTCGTTGCTTAGCAACGCTCTGGCAGGGTCGCCATGCACGGATGTCGCAGGATGCCCATGTAGAGGTGGTGTGTTGAGGGGTAGCTCCGAGGGGTTGGTTGTAATAAAACTCTAACATTTTAGACACAATACTGTATTGGAGACCGAACAAGCAATGAGGGCCATGAGCACATGGCGCAAGCGTATTTATATTAACGAAAATGCTGACACGCGTTTACGTCACTTAGTTAATAATCGCTACACACTACACTAGTAATAGCATTATTTCTCGTTAATGTAATCTTTGCTTATTCTTTATATTTTTCTCTTTGGATAACTCTTTGTTTGCAAATACCTACACTATACAAAAGACTACTCATACATTTCTATTCACTAGTATCACTGCACGATTTGATTATTACACATCACACCTACACAACTTCACCATCATACACAAACATGTACTACGTTCCGCAAATAAATATTATATTACCTGTCATATTATAACGATCAAATTGTGTACCATCTTCATTAATAATAAATAATGGCTAACCTAATTACAATTGTTAATGAAATTGACTCCCTAAACCTAAATTCATTTTCTTGTTTACCAGAAAATTGTATGAACTATGTTCCTAAATCTACCAAAAATATTTCTATACTGCACTTAAATATACGAAGCATAACTAAAAATTTCAGTGAACTACAGATTTTGCTAGCAAGATTAAAAACTAAAATTGACGTCATTGTACTAACTGAATGTTGGTTAAGCAAAGCACCCGAAATTTCATACCTAAGTGGCTATAATCCTCATTTTACGTCTGTAATAAGAAACCAAAATGATGGAATAATAATATACACAAGAGTTGGGTTAAAATGTAAGGTAAACGAGCCTAATTTCAAAAGTGGTACCTGTATCACTTGTATAATAGAAAATAGATACGCATTCGTTGCAATATACAGGTCACCTTCATACAATTCAAAACAGCACTATGAAATTTTTTTGGACAGTCTTAATACCACATTTCAAAGTTTATCACATTATAATAACCTTGCTTTACTGGGAGATTTGAATATAGATATAAAACCTAATACGACAGATGAGCATAGTAACGATTACCTTATACTTAACGCTTCCCATGGCTTACTCCCTACTCATCATTTCAATACTAGGTTAGAAAGGTGTATAGACCACGTATTATTTAAATCAAAATTAAATAGCGTCACTCTGGTCTTCGAAACTTTCATCACAGATCATAAGCCAATAATGCTGATAATAGAGGAAAATAAACAAAATAAAAAACCTTGTCTAACTACGACTAGGGTAGACCACCTAGCTATCAAAACTGACCTTGAAAGCGATAATTTCGCTGAAGTTCTTAATAATAATGATGCTAACTTAGCTACAAATAATTTAATTCAAATCCTTAGGTCAACAATAACTGAACATACACATACTGTCAAGGTGCCCAAGAAAAATTGAAATTTAAAGCCCTGGATAACACCGGGCCTTCTAATATGTATCAGGCATAGAGACAAGATACATTCCAGTTCCAAAAAAACGCCTGATAATTTAATCCTCAGAACTACTTACACACGCTACCGCAATTTCTGTAATGGTTTGTTGCGTAAGCTTAAAGCCCAATATGAACAACTAGCTGTTACCCGCGGCTTCGCTCGCGTGGTTTTCGTATTTATGTTGTTACTGGTTTTCCGAAGCAATGAGATATTTTCCCATCATTTCGGGGTAATTTTAAACTAAGGAAGGAACTAACCCTGCGCAAATCAAAGAGAACAATTCAAGATCCAGCTGAAGTTACTCCTAAATTACTAGAACCCCTAAATAATTAGAACAGAAGAACTTAGCAGCAGTATTATGACTTAAAGTTGTCACTCAACCTAACAAATGTAGAAAGAGAGATGAGAGACACCTTTATGTGATATTTCAAAACAGAGCCAATTCGCAGAAGTTATTGAGAAAAACTAAAACCCTCTCCCTCTCTTTCCCTCTCCCCCCTTCCTCTCCCCCTCCCTCTCCTTTTCCCTCTCCCTCTCCCTCTTCCTCTCCACCTCCCTCTCCCTATCCCCCTCCCCTGTCTCCCCTTGCCCCTCCCCCTTCCCCTCCTTCTTCCCCTGCCCCCTTCCTCTCACCCTCCCTCTCCCCCTTCCCCTCCTTCTCCCTCTTCCCCTCTCTCTTCCTCTCTACCTATCTACCTATCTACTTCTCTACCTCTCTACCTCTCTACCTCTCTACCTCTCTACCTCTCTACCTCTCTACCTCTCTACCTCTCTACCTCTCTACCTCTCTACCTTTCTACCTCTCTACTTATCTACCTCTCTACCTATCTACCTCTCTACCTCTCTACCTCTCTACCTCTCTACCTCTCTACCTCTCTACCTCTCTACCTATCTACCTCTCTACCTCTCTACGTCTCTACCTCTCTACCTCTCTACCTTGTATGTTTGTATGTTTCCACAAAACCAAAGCTTCTGCGCCCTCTGTCATACCTGACATACATGTCCACGTTTGTGGTCAAGATAGTTTGTGTCCATCCCTGCATGCGTGCTCATGTGACAGAATTTCTCTGTCCAAATCGGTGAAATATCTGGGTGTCCTAATTGACGACAAACTGAACGTCAAGGATCATATATCCGCCATGTCCGCTAGAGTCCGTAAAATTATGTATACAATGAAAATGCTCCGGGACGTGGCGGATACGGAGGTTTTGAGAACTGTTTACTTTGTTCTGTGTCAATCCGTTATTGATTACTGCATTCTCGCTTGGGGGGGCGCCGCTTCCAAATTCCTTATTTTGCTGAAAAGAGCACAGCGTGCGGTGTTGAAGGTCATGCATAAAAAACCTTTTCTTTACCCTACAGTTAAACTTTTTGAGGATGTCAGGAAACTATATATTTTAAGAACTTCGCTCCAAATGCACAAGGAGGTAAGGTCCAACGTCGACTATTCGACTCGCTCGCAAAAGCGTGTATTTAAAATTCCGCTCCCTGCTGTTAAAACGACATTTGCAAAACGTAACGCTGATTTCAGAAAGCCTTTCATTTATAAAAAATTGAATAAGATTGAAAATATTCATTCCCTAAATGCCCGTGAAGTTAAACAAAAACTATATAAAATTTTACTAATTTGGACTTACGACTATACAGAAGACTTCTTAAATAGTGTTATCTAGGCATATTGTACACAAATAGTTTATCGTTTTAATGAACCAATTTGAGAACTGTATCCGCTAAATAATAGTATGTTTTTGATAATGTTAAAACCGGAAGACAAAAAATACCCACAGGACAGGTTTATCCTAGTGTGGGGTTTTTGTTAATAAATGTCATTGTTACTGTGTTTTAGGTATAACTGTGGTACGACTGTAATTCTGTTGACTGCCTTGTAATTGTTTATTGATAAATAAATACATTTTTATTTTATTTATTTATTTATTTTATATTTGGATTTGTAATTTATAAACAAATGCAAAAGTGTTAGTACTGATTTATTTATTTACCTCTCTACCTCTCTGCCTCTCTGCCTCTCTACCTCTCTACGTCTCTACGTCTCTACCTCTCTATCTCTACCTCTCTATCTCTACCCTATCCCTGCCCTTGCTTCTATCCCTACCCCTAACGCCAATTTAATCGCTATCCCCAACATAGGAATGACACCCATATTGATTTTAAGACATTTCAAACATATCGCACCCCAACCCCAACCCCAGGGGCTGATGGTATTTCACTTCCATCACGTTGGATTTCAAAATTGTTGTAGTTTTCGTAATCAGCGACCCGATAAACCATACAAACGACACCCATTTTGATTTTTATACATTTCAACCTTATCGCACCTCAACCTCATCTCTAGGGGATGATGATATTTCACGTCCACCACGTTGGATTTCAAAATTTTTGTAGTTTTTGTAATCAGCGTCCCGATAAACCATACAAACGACACCCATATTGATTTTTAGACATTCCAACCCTATCGCACCTCAACCCCATCCCCAGGGGATGATGATATTTCACGTTCACCACGTTGGATTTTAAAATTGTTGTAGCTTTCGTCAGCGACCCGATAAACCATACAAACGATACCCATATTGGTTTTTAGAGTTTTGTACCCCATTTTCCTTTTTAAAGGGTTGAATTTGGGGTGGAATTTCAATAACAGTGATGTACTTTCCACAGAATTACAACCCTAATGCCTCAAGAATTAATTTAGTGGATTTTACTTTGAAAATGAAGGATTTTCAACTTCATCCCCCTTTTCTCCCCTTAGGGTGTAGAATTTTCAAAAACCCTGAGACACGTAATTATTAATTTTTAGTCATCAGCCTAAATACAAATTTTGAAGATCCTAACTTCAAAACTGATGGACTTTCATACAAACTTTCATCCCCTATTTTACCCCCTAAGGGGTAGAATTTTTTAAAACCCTTTCTTAGTGCACCCCAAGGTCTCATAAGGAACCTACATGCCAAATTTGGAATCTCTAGACCCAGCGGTTTGGGCTGTGCGTTGATATGTCAGTCACCTTCTTCTTTTATATATATAGATATGAGCTCCAGAAAGCAGGGAAAAACTGTAAACGACTGTGGAAAACGATCAAAGACATTACTAATTCTAAGAAGCCATTTGAGTCCCCACTAGAATTACTGCTGGATACTAGTTTTGATGCGCAAACAGCTATCGATGGTGTCTGCTCCTTTTTTAGCAGTGTTGGCAGTATTTTGTCAAATAAACTTATGTCTAATAACCCTCACCTTTTCCCCTCGTCTCATAACAATGCTCAGTTTTACCCAGAACACAACATTTCCAACTCCCCACTCAACTCATTCGGTATCCTAGAAGTAAACGAAGAAGAAATTGAGTTGACTATACTAAATTTACGTCAAGATTGTGCTACTGGATGGGACGGTATATCATCTGCTATCCTAAAAGAATGTCAGAATGTTCTAGTCCCATCTATTACGCACATTAGCAATCGTTCCATCGCTACAGGAGTCTTCCCAGAGGCCTTCAAGCTAGCTATTGTCCACCCTATATATAAAGCAGGGAACAGAGACTGTGTCAATAACTATCGCCCAATATCTGTGCTTACTGCCCTGTCTAAAATATTGGAGAAGATTCTTAACAAAAAACAAAACAGCTTTCTTGAAAAATATAATCTCTTACCGAACAATCAATATGGTTTTCGTCCTGGTATATCAACTGAGGATGCCGTTATTGATCTGACTCAAGAGATAGCCAAAACACTTGATGATAAAAGTAAATGTTTAGGAATCTTCTTAGACTTATCAAAAGCATTTGACACAGTCTCTGTTCCAATACTCGTTTTTAAACTCGAACAAATAGGGATACGTGGTGCAGCGCTAGGGATTTTCAAGGATTATCTATAACATAGAAAACTGCAAGTTAAAATTGACTCTTGTCTAAGTGCGGAAAAAGAGCTCACATATGGTGTCCCTCAGGGCAATTTATTAGGCCCAACCCTCTTCCTTATCTACATAAATGAACTTTGCAAAATGTATATTCCTCAATGCAGTATCTACACGCATGCTGATGACACCGCTATTCTTGTTCGCGGACGTAGCTGGGATGAGGTCAAAACGAATGCTGAAAGTGCGCTTGGTAGAGTAATGGGTTGGTTAAAAAGAAATCTTTTAACACTAAACCTTGAAAAAACCAATTATATAACTTTTTCTATTCGCAAAAATGGCAAACCTTCACATTCCTTTACCATACAAGCACACTCATGTGCCAACTCTAACCAGGCCTGTAATTGTTTTGTCTTGGGTAGAACTGAGTCAGTTAAATATTTGGGCATTCACATTGACTCCTGCTTAAACTGGGGAAAGCAGATAGATACTCTCTCTGCAAGGGTTATTAGACTAACATATGTTTTTAGACAGCTCAGAAACTCAGCTGATTTCGAAATTTTAGTAATGGCCTACTTGGCATTATGTCAATCGATATTGATGTACTGCATTTTTGTATGGGGAGGCGCGTATAAGACGTCGTTCCTCAAACTAGAGTGAACACAGAGAACTGTACTGAAAGTAATGCTTAAAAAACCTTTTAGGTACCGTACGACTCAGCTATATTCAGACTGCAAACTGCTTACTGTCAGACAGCTCTTTGTGCTCCAATCCACTTTTAGGAAACATTGTTCTGTCCCTCCCCCCCGGAATGACAGGCGCAGAGCAAATATAACTAGTGCGCCGCATAACACATCGTTTGCCAAACGTTAATTTTACGTATTAAGTCCTTATGTCTATACTGAATTGAACAAAACGCTAAACTTGTCGCGCCTTACTAAGCACGAAATTAGATTTAAGCTCTTGCAATGGCTTCTTACAAAAGATTATTCACAAACAGAAGATATATTAAAATTTGTATCTTAATAACTTCCCTAACTGAGATGCGGACTTGTTCCCTTACCCTACACATACACACACACACACACACTCGTACACCTCCACACAATCTTCGTACACATTCCCACACGCACAAACTCCTTTTTCTCACACACATATAAGCTCACTACAACACACTCCACATACTAAATAACTAAATTACTAATTAAGCACACCGCGCGCATGGAAACATGTTGCCTGTAACTCCACGATTGAATGCACTGACTCCCAAGTCACAGGTTGTCCTAGTTTGGGAGCCAGGGCTTTCCTTTTATTAGTCAGTATAACTAGATTAAGATTTTGTTTAAATAACTTGAACTCACTTTTGTTATACCTACTTTTTGTCTAAAATAAAAAACTTTATTTATTTATTTTATTTATTTAATTGGAACACTGTTGTATGTATATTGCATGCTGACACAGTAAGATACAGTGAAACTTTATATAAATTTAAACATCTTATGTACCTGTTTCTGACAATAAATGAACTATGAATTGTGACCGCTTTAGCAAAAAGTACAAATTTATACTATTTTAAACTATTGAGGTTGTTAGTTTATAATGTGTACATTTAGAGGTCATCACATACTCTTTAGTGCACAAAATATTTACAGTAAAATCATAACTTAACGACATACACAAAGGCGGAAATAATATGTAATGAAATTTATTTTGTGGAAATGTTTCAAATATATTGTTTAATCTTTGTCATGTTGCAAAATGCTGTTTGTTAAAATTTTTCTTTTTATTGCGAATATCAATTTATTTTTTGTTAGCATTAAGATTCAGATTGGCCGAACGGATAGTGGAAAAATACTGTGACGAATGAAATAGACAAAAACGTTGTTGTGTTATATGCATTTGTTGTAAATTTTTGACGTTGTTTCATGTACTGGAGATACGCTGATCGGCCTTATACATGGTGTCGATCGATCTCACTGGCAGCGGGTGAATGTGATCGACATGTCTATGTATCTGGTAATTCATTTTTTATAAAGGGTAACCGCTGGTCGGCCAAACACTTGATGTCTGATATCTCACAAGCAGCGGTTAAATGTGACTGGCATGCCTAGGTGTCTGGCATTACCCATCAAATCTAGAATTTTTTTTTGTGAAAGCAAGTTCTGCTAGGTAAGATACTTGGTGCCAATTATTTCGGTTGGTGAATATGGTTGGCATGTCTATGTATCTGGCATTAACCGTTTTAACTAAGCCCATATCTCAATGGTAGCAATAGACGGGGCTAAAATGTAGCAATCAGCTTTTTAACAAAATCTTAAAGAATGTTGTAAAGGTTTCATCATTATTATTTCAATGTGAGCAGGAGTTTTAAAATAAAACTTAGCCTAATTGTTTTTTGTATAATTATCACTATTTAATTTTGTAAAGTATTTCTAAAGTTATATATATGTGTAGGTACCTACTAGATATTTGTCCTGATAGTACTTCGGGGACGAAGTACTCTCAGTATGGCCGTGATAGATTATAATACCTGAAAATATGTCTTAAAACATTGCTAAATGGCTAAATTGTATTTCAGAGATAATAGATAGTTAGGAGTAATAAATTTTATTCTAATAGTATTGATTTCATCTCTTTCCTAACAGAAGTTGTAGAATGTAATTAACTAAAGTATTGTATTAAGTAAAATCATAAAAATGACATGTGCTGCAAGGTTTATAATGTGTTCAAAATATTGTATTAATATTGTTGTCGATTAATCTAGTAAAATATATCAAATCGTATGTAAAAGTAGTAATTTTGATGCTGTTCAATGTAGCTCATTGGCTAATGTAACTAGAATGATTTGTATTGGTTAATATGTGGTTAATATCACTCACCTCGTTCCTGATTGGATAATTGTATTGCTCACTACCTGTACAAACTTCATTTCATATTGTATGATAAAAAAATCCCTCAGAGCATTAAATCTCTCTTATCTTAGTGTCGGCGAAACTGGAAGTATCCCTAGTCCTGAGTTAAGTAATTTTCTTTTCAACACATTTGCTCATAAAACAGCTCTATTTGCACTGTATTTAGGTCCATAATCCAGCTTATTAAAAACGCGTGCTTTTCTCATTATATATTATAGCACTAGTTATATAATTTTTATTTTTTTTATATTAACAAAGAGCAAGGAGTTCTAATGTCTAAAATATTTATAACATTTTCGTAAATTTAAACCTAATGTTGATAAAAATATACGAGTATTATATAAACAGTTTGTTACGTGAGATTAGTTAAATTTGACAACAAATTAACATTAATTGATTTTGTAAGCAATAAATTTTAAGTTTTTGTGCTTTTTCAATGACTACGCTGTTTGGGAGCATTGCCACTGCTTCGTCACAGCTCCTCATTTGAAAAAAGAAATGCGCGCGCAACAAGAATTCCGCGCGCCATTTTTCAGAAGTATTTTCATTTGCTTTAATTTTTGTGACTACGATGGTTTCAAGCAATGAAGAAGAACTTAATTTAACCCCGCAGGAAATAATTACTGGGGCACAAAATGCAAGTGAGAGTCTCCTTCCAGCAAAATCAAATAAAAAATACATTCTTGCCTACGAAAAGTTTATTGCATGGAAGAACAGCAAAAATGCCAATTCGTTTTCAGAGAATGACTTTTTGGCTTATTTCAATGAGCTGGCGAATAAGTATAAACCTAGCTCTTTGTGGTGTATTTATTCCATGTTGAAAAGTATCGTGAGAACGAAAAAGGGAGGCTTAGGAATCGCAGCCCGAACCGCAAAAAGGTTAGTGAATTTGATTCGTTTTTATTCGCAAATGTGTTGAAAAACGTCGTAAGAAGCTTGTGCGCTTTGGTGTTTACACCCTCGGCTCTATTACGCCCTCGCCTGCGGCTCGGGCTGCAATTTCAGAGCCTCGGCCGTAATATCCAAAATAGCGCACGTGCATCTTAATGTACTATTAATATTTAAAATATATTGTTGTAATAGAAGTAAATCTCATTGTAAACGTGTTATTTTTTTGTTTTTAAATTCAGATAACTGTATTTTCAACTTTGCTTGGATTAATAACTGTTTTACTGCTGTTTCTTTGAATAATCAAGTACATTTATTACTACCATTTATTTCGTTTATCATTTGTTCTAAAATTCCCTTCCTATGTAGCTATAATCCACGAAAAGGCGTGGTTAATTTAAGTAGGTAGTACAAGACAGCTTGGCTATATCCTCGTATTTTAGAGCACAATAGGTAAATAACTCAAGACCTAGTATTTGTTTAATAGAAAACTCATATTAAAAAGCTTTTATTTGTAACTGCACATGTCTCTTTCCTTAAAATTCTAACACATGCATGCGTCATGTCTGTCTGTGATCGCTAAACTCAGGAACTACTATATAGATTTTGATATGGTTTTCACAAATAGATAGATTATTTCAATAAGAAGGTTTAGGGCTATATTTTATAAATATTACGTGTATGTTTGTATTTTTTTTTGTAAATTTTGTATTTCTGTGTGCAAAAAAGAGTATTGTATTGTATTGTTTTGTATTGTATTGTATTGTATTGTATTGTATTGTATTGTATTGTATTGTATTGTATTGTATTGTATTGTATTGTATTGTATTGTATTGTATTGTATTGTATTGTATTGTATTGTATTGTATTGTATTGTATTGTATTGTATTGTATTGTATTGTATTGTATTGTATTGTATTGTATTGTATTGTATTGTATTGTATTGTATTGTATTGTATTGTATTGTATTGTATTGTATTGTATTGTATTGTATTGTATTGTATTGTATTGTATTGTATTGTATTGTATTGTATTGTATTGTATTGTATTGTATTGTATTGTATTGTATTGTTTTAACTGAACTGTTACTAACACTGAACTTTGAAAACTGTAACTGAACTTTGGGGTGGTAGAGATCTACCTACTAGCGTTCCACCCCGGGCAACGGCGCTGCGGGACATCACGTTCTGTGGCGGCGGCTGAAAGTCTCTCTCAGCGGTGGTAGGCTTCGGTCGCCTGGCTGGCGACCACCCTCCCGCCGGAGCCTGACGCCAAACAGCTTGTCTGTGTTCCGTCGGTGTGCGGGAGGGCCAGTGCCACTGGGGGATCGGAGGTGGTCAGTTGCGTGGCTTAGGATTGGTCTTGGTCTCTAAGCAAGTCTGTTCCGGGTGTGATATAGTAAGTCTTAAACATCACGTCTGGTTAGCATCCTGGTTAGATAGACCCCTCTTCCTACTGTTAAACACGTACATCACGTAGTGTGACGTTATGTTGACGCACTTAGTAGTAGTATATAAGTACATGTAATAGAGAAATAAAGGGAGATGATTACAAGTTGCAAAGGTGTTTGATTCAGTCCCTCGGCGCTATCTCATGGCGACCGTGACTAAGTGACGTGTTTTCTTATAAGTTTTACCAGTGAAATGTTAAAGTTAGAGGCAAGTGATGGTTCCTGAAAGACTGTAAGTAGTTTTATGTTATTCTAAGGCCATTAGGGTCAGATGGCCCTACGTCGTCGGGGACTGGAGCAGGTTCGACTAATATACTGAGGGGCTACATCCAAGGCATCGTCAGGGTGGCGTGTGGGTGCCTATTGCTGCTGCTGGCGTCGTTGTTGTACATTTGGCGAGGGTGTTGCGCCGGGTCTGTTCAGTGTAGCAGCGTTTAATGGCTATCATGGGGACGCAGCAGTCAAAGGATAATGTAATAGTGAGCCAGTCACCAAATATGGCAGCTACGGCGGCCTCTGTGGGCATGGAACTTTCTGAAATATTGTTGTTAACGATTGTGGTGGCAATAGCAGTTTGTATTGTACTCAGAGCCCTGAAATATTTTAATTCAAAATTATTGGACGAGTTGGATCGACGAGCAGCGCGGCGAGCTATTCGGCCCCAGCCGGAGAGCGTATGAGATACGGGGATTGGCAGAATGGGCTGGTGATCCGTTCGTGTGTGTGTGAGTGTGTTATACGTTTAGTTTTGTGAGCGTGTCAGTGTAACAATAGTGTATTTAATCATAGCATTGCGGATGGCAAGCCTTCAGGAACTTTTAAGGGAATTACAAGTAGTTAGAAGTAGCGTAATAAGTTTGTGTAAGGACAAGCGTACATCTGCTCAAGGGCAGAATAAATTGGTAAAAGCAAAGGCGATTAAGGAAGATTTTGATAGTTTAGTACAATCTTTGAGTAAGAAAGAAGTGGTAGCCGTGGATTTTGATGCAATAACCGATTTAACGGGGAAATTTTTGTTGCTTTATAAAGAGATAGAGTCCTTGGTCAGCCCAACGATAGAGACAGTTGTAGGCACAATGGCATCTTTTGATTTAAAAACAGCGCTTACGCTGTTACCGATAGTTGATAATAATGAATCCCAAATAGGTCAATTGATAGACGGGTTGGAATTTTACAAAGGTACCCTTAAGCCGGAGGAACACAAACAATTAATAGATTTTGTACTTAAGACTCGGCTTTCGAGTAGGGCGAAGGTTAAGTTGAACCAAACTTATACCGAAGTTGATGAATTGCTGAAGGACATAAGGAGATTTTTATTGTCTAAGAAGTCCTACACAGCGATTTCAACACAGTTGCAGCGGTGTAGGCAGGGAAATAAAAGCATTGGGTCGTTTGGGGATGAGATCGAGAAGCTAATGACCGATCTTACGCTGTCCCAGGCGGACGGAAATGAAGAGGTCCAGAAAATCCTTAAACCAATTAATGAAAAGACCGCCATCAAACGGTTTGCGGATGGCTTAAATAGTCAGCGCATCGGGACTATTGTCTCTTCAAGAGGTTTGGGATCGATTAGGGAGGCGATTACAGTAGCCTTGGAGGAGGACGATGTAATCCCTAACCCATCAGGGGGCTGTATGAGCTATGTAGCGAGGACAAAGCGCTACCCACAAAATAGCTACCAGTATGGTAATAAACAAACATGGGACAGGGATGCGCAATTACATAAGAAGCGCTACATGGTGAGTCAGCAAGGTCGTGGCCGCGCGAGTTATTCGAATAGAGGTCGTATTCAGCAGAAATCGAATAGCAAACCGCGTACGTTCACACGTGGGGGAACGGTGAACTATGCAGAGACACAAGATACGTGCCCCGAAGGTGATGAATCTCTAAGCACGTTTTTTCGTGAACAATAGTGTCGAGTTAGAGATATTCAGTTACGGAAAAGGGAATCACGTAGTTTTAGATGGTTATGATAGGAAATTGACATTGCTTGTGGACACGGGTGCCAATGTTTCAATTTTAAAGTTAGGATGGCTAGAAGGTTTGTTAGGTAATATTAAAATTGTTCCAAATAAGCTAAAAATAAAAGGAGTATGCGGGGATTTGGTTTCTGTTGGTTATGTTTATTTAGATATATGTTTAGGTGGGTATAGCTTTCGGCATAAGTTTTATGTGTTTGAAAATCTGCAGTGTAAGACGGATGGAATTTTGGGAGAAGAATTTCTTTTGAAGTACAAGTGTGGTATTGACTACGGAAGCAGGGTAGTTAATTTTCAGCACCAATCGGGTGGAAGAGTGTATACAGAGTTGTTGTTGGGGCGAGATCAGACTTTGGTTATTCCAGGTAGGTGTGAAATTGTAAGGTACGTGTCGACAGATTTAAAGGGTGTGTATGTAGTTCAGTCAGAGGAGGTATCTCCAGGGGTGTTTGTGGCAGCTGCAGTTGTAGAGGGTGATGGTAGTAAAATTCCGGTGAGGTTTTTAAATACCCGGGAAGAAGATGTGTCATTGGGGAATTTTAGTCCGAAAATTGATAGGTACTCAGAGTATGACGTTTGTTCTTTTGAGTCAGGCATTGGTTTATCTGTGGAAAGGGTTAAGAAGTTGTTTGAGTCGCTTAAGTTGGGAACTTATTTGGATGAGGTAGAGCGACAATCTATCGAGAAAATTTGTGCTAAATATGCGGATGTGTTTCATATGCCGGGAGATAAGTTGTCGGTGACGAATTTATTTGAATATAATATTAAGTTGCAAAATGAAGCAACACCTGTTTATGTCAAACCATATAGGATACCACGAGCTCAGAAGCAGGAGTTGACGAAGCAGGTTGGGAAATTGTTGGAGGATGACGTAATTGAGGAATGTTCTAGCGAATGGTCGTCACCTTTGTTGCTTTTGCCTAAGAAATTGGATAGTAGTAATGAGAAGAAGTGGAGGATCGTGATCGATTATAGGCTATTGAATAAGAAAATTATTGACGAAAAGTTTCCGATACCGAATATACAGGAAATAATTGACTCTTTGTCAGGATGTTTGTATTATTCCCATTTGGATCTGAGTTCGGGTTACTATCAGTTAGGGTTGTCTCCTGAATGTAGAAAGTACACTGCTTTTACAGCAGATAAGCAATATCAGCTAAAGAGGTTACCCATGGGGTTAAAGACAAGCCCGAGTGTGTTTTCAAAGCTCATGTCAATGGCTTTGTCAGGATTAAATTATGAAGTTTGTTTATAGACTGATTTATTTATAGCTACCCACTAGTACAGATATTATTTACTACATCTTCCTCCTTAATGAACAGAGATTATTCTTTAAATTTGAATTATAAATTTCTCATTACTATCCATGCATACAAACACATTTAAATAAATAAATTTGGTACCATGCAAGATACAGGTTCATTCTAAAATTTTCATTGAAAATGTTCAACAACTGATAATATATGATGAGCATATAATACATTATTGTAACAAATTGGTAACTAAATCAATGACTATTAGTTTCAATAAATATAAAATATGACAATACATATTATTTCTTCTAATAATTCTATTGTTTTATCTTTAGTTATTTATATTGTATATCTACTACTTATTATTGTTATTTACTCATGCTATAATTATATTGGTTCACCTGGCTAGGAAATCTATTTGGGTCATTTTTTATTTTTAAAGTACTCAGCAAATTTATCTTTTGCTTCCCTTGCAGCAGCCCTTTGTGTATGTGCCCGGTAATTAGTTGGTTCTTGCTCAATTGAAGTTTCATCATCGCCAGTGAAAGTTTCATCATCATAGCCGGTGAGAGTTTCGTCGTCTTGCCCAATCGAAGTTTCTTCGTCTGGCGTCGTGTATTCCGGTTCTTCGTCTGAGCTCAAGAGCTGAGAGTAACTGACCGTATTTTCATCTCGGCTTAGTCCGTCCTCACGAGTCGCCTCAACCGGCGACTTCGTGGGAGGAGATGCCTGGGGTGACGGAAGCTTGATGAGATGCCTCCGGTTCCTGCGCAGCACCCTGCCCGCGCCGTCCCGCACGTGGTAGGAGCGAGGTTCGGGCGCTCGGCCCTCCACGCGCGCGCGCTGCCGGCGTCCACCCGCACCCTCCGTGACCACCACTGTATCACCCGACTTCAGTTCTGGTAGTGTCCGTGCACGAGTGTTGTACCATGCTGTGCTTCGTGCCTGTTGTCGGATTACATTTTTATAATCATTCGAGTTGTCCCTTTCCGGTTCCAATTTATTCACGTGGGAAGGTAACTTTGTATTTAGCCTCCGTCCCATAAGTAATTGCGCCGGACTTGCTATTCCATCTTTAGGCGTCGCTCTGTAATTCAACAGGCAAATGTAAAAATCCTCATTGGTGTTAAGTGCTTTTATTAGCATTGTTTTTATCGTTCGCACGGCCCTTTCACTACGTCCGTTAGATTGGGGGTAATTCGGTGATGATGTCGAATGCTTGAAACCCCAGCTTTCTGCAAAAAGTTTAAATTCTTTGGATGCGAATGCAGGCCCATTATCCGTAAATAACTCTTGAGGGATACCGTGGCGCGCAAATTGATCCTTCATAGCCTTTACTACTTGTTTTGTAGTTATGCTCAACACAGGACATACTTCGACAAAACCTGAAAAATAATCCACTAACAGCAAATAGTATTTTTTGCCGTATTCAAAAATATCTGAACCTACTTTTGCCCATGGTAATTTCGGTATGCTATGCGGAATCATCGGTTCACGCTGCGGTCGAGGCGCCAGTTCTGCGCACACGCGACAGTGTCGAACTGCGCTCTCGACGTCACGAGACATGCCCGGCCAGAACATGACGTCACGCGCGCGTCGCTTGCACCGGTCGATCCCGAGGTGCCCCTCGTGCACGCGCGCCACCATCTCCGCCCGTAGTCCTTTAGGTATAAACACTAGATTGTTTACGAATATTATTCCGTCTGCATATTCAAAAGACTCCCTGTAACTCCAGTGAATGCGCACACCCTCCATCATGTCACGTTTAATCAGTGGCCAGCCGTTTAAAATATAGTTTATTAGATTTTGACACTCATTATCATTTTCAGTGTAATGTTTTACTATTTTTAAACGGTCACCACTAAACCTGATGTTTTGAATCAAAAAATATGTTTGTTCCTCGAGTTCCTCATTTACCTTTTCCAGCATTAATTCGGGAAGTGGGGCTCGCGATAGTGTGTCCGCAACATACATGTACTTTCCAGGTGTATAAACAACCTGGAAGTCATACCTTTGAACGCGCAACATCATGCGCTGTAGCCTCGCTGGTACAGAGTCTAAAGTTTTCTTAAAAAGTGCCTCGAGTGGCTTGTGGTCGGTTTCTACAATAATGTCCGATTTTCCAAATACGTATTGGTGAAACCTTTCTAGAGCGAATACAATAGCTAGCATCTCTTTCTCTATTTGTGCATACCTCTGCTGCGTGTCGGTGAGCGTCAGCAACGCAAACTCGACCGGCCGGCCGCCCTGCAGGACCGCGGCCCCCAGGGCGCGCACTCGCGTCCACCGTCACGACTGCCGGCTCGCGAGCCTCGAACAGCGGCGCTCTGCACAGGTCACGCTTCAACTCACTCACCACGCGCTCTTCGCACTCGCCCCAACACCACTCCGATTCTTTTTTTAGTAAGTTCCGTAAAGGAGCAACTTTATTGGAGTAGTTAGGAATGAACTTACTCAAATAATTCACCATACCGAGAAATCTCTCAAGTGCTTGTCGATCGTTTGGACTCGGCATGTCGATTATAGCCTTAAGCTTGGACTCATCAATTTTCATTCCCTGCTCATTGAATGTGTGACCTAAGTAGGTAACTTCCTTCACCCCGAACTCACATTTTTCTGGGTTAAATTTTATACCTACTTTTCTTGCTCTCTCCAAAAGCTTTTTTAATCGAAGATCATGCTCTGCTTTGTTCGATCCCCACACGATGACGTCATCAACGAATGAGTCAGTCCCTTCCAAGTCCTCAAGTAATTGGCGAACCTTGGCGTGAAAAACCTCAGAAGCAGAATTTATGCCGTAGGGCAAACGTAAATACTGGTACCGTCCGAACGGTGTACCAAAAGTGCATAGGTCAACGCTCTGCTCATCTAGCTGTACCATCCAGAAACCAGACTTCGCATCCAGCTTACTAAAATACCGCGCACCTTTAAGTTTGGTGGCTACTTCAGTAAGTGTCGGTAGTGGGTAATGTTGACGCCGAATCACGCGATTTAGTGGTCGCGGAGCTAAACTAACCCTCAAACTACCATTTTTCTTTGCTGGGACCACAATTCCATTTACCCAGTCGGTTGGATGTGTCACCTTTCTAATGACACCTAATTCTTCCATTCGACCGAGTTCTTTCTTTAACTGTTCCCTAACTCCTACCGGTATCTTCCTTACGGGGCATATGCAAGGGGTCGCGTCTTTTTCTATTGGTATCGTATAAACACCCGGTAACTTTCCTAGCCCTTTGAACAAGTCTTCGTAATCATCCAGATTAATTGAGTAAATTCTTTTTATTAATCCTAAGCTTTCTAAAGCGTCTTTTTTCTCTTTCGTCTTTATCGAAAGAGCACAAAGGGCAATTCTGAAGGTTATGTCTTTCCTTCCGTTTAGATTTCCTACTGTTGAACTATATCGAAAAAGCGAGGTACTTACCGTGAGACAACTTTTTATACTTTACACGGTCTTAAAACAACATTATAACCTATCATTTGACGCTAAACTAGTTAACTCGAAAAGGAAAAATTTATGCCCTACAAATTCTGTCCGCACGGAATTTGCTCATAGGTTCTATTTGTTTCTTGGCCCTTTCTTATATAATAGAGTTAACAATAAATTGCACATTTACACCAACACTAAATATGAATGCAAAAAGAAAATTACTATGTGGCTGCAAAAGATGACTTATGACGAAACCGAGACTTTACTTGCTGTTATATCCTGAAAATAAAAACAACTAATATAAAAATATATAAGATCACACATGTATAATCTGACACTAAACACTCATATAGTGACACTCAAACACACACTCACTCATACAAACACACACACTGAGACACACACAAACATTAACACACTCGTTTCTCTCTCACACACACACACACACTCACAAACACACACACACAGATACTCACATATTCATTTTTATATTTCTCATATTCTCTTTTTTAATATTTTATTGATTATATGTATATTCCACTTAGTTATTTTTAAACTAATCTCATTCAAATCAAAACATACCTTTTAAATAGTTTTTCAGTGTTTTGAAATTTTTAAATACTAAGTAGTATTATATTACCTAATGTAGTCCCTATGGGGTGGGTCCTGGAGACCTGTAATACAGGGATGACCTAGCTCAGGCTCCAGTCTCCCACAACATTTGAATTTTAAGTTTTACCTCTAGCATTGTACTTACCTAGTATGAAAAAATGTTATGTGGAGAAATAAATAAATTATTTATTATTTATTATTATTATTTTCCTAAAATGCTTTGACAGTTTTGTTCCGAGATTACAAATTTTAATTTATATTGTTCATTTTTGTACACCCAATCTATAACACTAGAACCAATAATTGAAAGGTAGTTTCCACAGAATGATTTAGCACGAATATCATCAGGTTTAATATTCGAAAGCGACAGCCCTTGATAAAGTCACTTTTCGATAAGACGTTCAAGTCCGAACCGGTATCTAATTTGAAACGATGCTCCGCGCACTTATCGAATAAATACAGAGTCTCATACCATTTTGAGTCCTTAGCCTGCACGATGGAGTCGACATTCTCTAGTGTCGAAATGTAGTATAGCTCGTTTTCACTGTCCTGTTCGTCATCGTCCTGACTTACTTCGTACACCTGTTTCACTCTGCGCCTTGGACACATCACCTTAAAATGACCCTTATTGCCACATATAAAGCACTTCACTTTACGAGCCGGGCAGCGCTCACCGCCGTCACAGCGCAAGCCGGCGCAAGCACCGCATGCCCGCGCGCTGGGCCCGGCCCTGGCCGCCGCTCCCGGACCGCCGACTCCCGCGCTCCAGCCGCCGCTGGCCCCGCTCGCGCCGCCGCCGCTGCGCCCCTGCCGAGGCGCGCTCGGCGCACCGCCTGCGCTGCCACGATGCCGCCCCGTGCTTAACATTCTGTGCCGCAAATTTTGCCTTTTCCATATGCTGTCAACCGACTCACTCTTTGGCTCACTTTTTACTTGTTCAATTTGTTTCCCGTCGGTGTTAGAGATTTCACTGGCTTGACAAATCTTTACCGCTTTTTCTAACGTTAAATCGTCCGTCCGCAGCAATCGATCGCGCACGTTACTATTGTTTACCCCGCACACGATTCGATCGCGCAACAAGCCATCTTCCAGTTGCTCAAACTCGCATCGCTGGCTCAAAAGTCTCAAAGCGGTCACGTACTCATCGATGCTTTCTCCTGCCTCCTGATTTCGCGTAAAAAATTTGAACCTGATTACAGTCGTGTTTGTTTTCGTGCCAAAATGTGCATTGAACTTTTCTATCAATTTATCTAAGTTCTCTTTCTCAGTTTCTTTTTCGAACTTAAATGTTGAGTAAATGTCATAACCCTCAGATCCGATTAAATTTATCAACAAACTGGCTTGCACATCACTTTCTTCCTTAGCAACACCCGATGCCTTCAAAAACACCTTGAACTGCCGTAGCCACTTCCGCCATGATTCCGCCCGGCTAGTGGGCCCTCCTTCAAGACACAATTCTGCTGGTGGACGCGCATGTTCCATAGTTTTGATTATTTAAATTGGTTATTTAAACGTTTCTTAACAATATTTTCACTAGTTTATGCACAATTACGCGATAAATCAATTTATTTCACGCACCGCTGTCACCATGAAGTAAACAACAAGATGGTTCGGTAAAGACTGATTTATTTATAGCTACCCACTAGTACAGATATTATTTACTACAAAAATACAGAAAATACAGAAATACGTTCTTTGAGAGAAGCCATGGTAAAGCGTATAAACTCAACCTTAAGTCTTGTCTCGGAAGCCGTACTTCGTCCGAGACTCACGTGCGCGTATTATTTACCTCCGCTATACATTGTTATCAGTGGGTTGGCCTACTGGCCGCCGAGCGTTTACCTGCGCGCGTAGGTATTCCGCATTCTTTATGAATGTCGGACGATGGGGGAGTCGAGCAGATCTGTTGAGGATCATGTAGCGGTAGAAATGGAATATGAGGAAAAATCGAGTGAAGATACTACCTATATAGAGGACTTAACACAATCTGGGCCTAAAAACAAGAGGTCGAGTGATGAAATAGAAGACGAAGAATTTCAATCAGTGTTATCTAAAAATGACAAAAAGAAACAAAGGAGTATATTATCTATTCGCAACTCTAACGAGGTGAAGACCCAAGTTTGTATCACTCATAAAGAAAAGTTGCCCAAACAATTCGCATTAGCAAAATGTTTAAGATCCAACGAGATCGTGGGAATCTCTCGCGTTAAATACGTGAATCCGTTCAAGATCCTATTGGAATTTGAAAAAGAATCTGACGCGGAAAAGCTACTTTTTCATGAAGAAATTAAAAAATTAGGTTGGAGAATCCAAAAAACTTGGGAAGTTGGCGTCTCCTACGGCTTGTTACAGGATATTGACATAGACTTAACCGACACGCAGCTACTGGAACACATCGAATGTGACGTAGAAGTTGCTTCAGTCAAGAGACTCAACCGTAGATCTGAAGATGGCACTTGGACCCCCAGTGAAAAGGTTAGAATTGGTTTTGTTGGTTCAAGACTTCCGCTATATATATATTTGCACCACCTACGCACTAGGGTCGAGCCTTTCGTATTTCCCGTGACTCAATGTTCCAAGTGTTGGAGATATGGGCACCTTGTCAAAATGTGCCCTTCAAACAAGGTCAAATGTCCTAAATGTGCAGAAAACCATCCTAACTGCGACCGCACTTCATTTAAATGCTGCAACTGTGGAGGGAACCATTTGAGTTTGTCAAAGTCCTGCCCGATATACATAAAAGAAAGGAAAATACGACAACTTATGTCGGATTTTAACTGCTCATATCAAAAGGCTCTGTCTCTGTACGTGCCTCCTTCGCCACCTCATCAACCTGTAATAAACTCTGAACCACAAACAATAAATACACACAATGTCGTTCAACAGTCATCCTCGTCGTCATACGCAAAAATTGCAGCCAATTTCTCTCAAGACAGTGGAACTAGACCTATTCTACCTAATTTGAATAAAGAAAAGAAGAAAGGGAAAAAAACTATAAAAGTGAAACTGGATGATGAAGTAATAGATTGGTCAATGTCTGAGTCGGAGTCAGAATCTGCATCAGAAAGGGAATCAAGACCCGAATCACGATCGAAAAAAGAAGATACGCAAGACCCAACCTGGCAAAAGTACTTGAAAGAGCTTATTCAAAAACTTAAAACAGTATTACTGGAGAGACGCAATGAAGAATCATGGCAGAGTTTATTTAAGAGAGGTTTTGATACATTTGTGCAGTGGGCTAAATGTGTACTTTGTGATGTTGTTACCAAAATTCCTGTAGTTAAAGATTTACTTCCCTTAGTATCTCAATATGGAACAGTATGCTAGAAAGACTATAAATCTAAACATTCTGCAGTGGAATGCACGCAGTATTCGGCCTAAATTAAGATCTTTCGAACAATTGCTTATTCAAGAAAAAGTACACATTGCGGCACTTAGCGAAACTTGGCTTTCTAGTGAAATTTTTATCAAGGTAAGGGATTACAACATTTTTCGTTGCGACAGGGATGAATCATATGGGGGCGTAGCTATTCTAACTCATAAATCAGTTCAAGCTCAAATGTGTAGGGTGTCTCATATGAATCCTGGAATAGAGCTAATACACGTTAAAGTAAGCAATTGTGACCAGATTGAGAACATTATTAGTGTCTATTGCCCATCGGATGTGAGAACAACGAAAAGCGACTGGGATAATATATTCGCCATTGCTGAAGTTAAGTCCGTCATACTCGGGGATTTCAATGGTCACCATTCTATGTGGTCATGTAAAACCGACAATAGAGGAGCGCAATTAATTGATTCTTTAAGCGAAAGTGATTTCGTCTTGCTTAATGATGGATCTATCACCCGTGTCCAGCTAGTCAATAACCTTATACGAACGTCATCACCTGATATAACTATGATCTCAGCTGACGTAGCACTGCGTTTTAGGTGGATGGTTACGAATGAACTCTTAGGCAGCGATCATTTAGTTATTAAACTCAGTACTACTTATATTTGTAACTTCAGGATACACAAAAAAAGAAATTTCAAGTTGGCCAGATGGGACCGTTACAGCGCAGAAATTGAAAAACTATTTTCAGAATTCGACTTCCCTGAAGACGATATTCAGAAGGCGTACGATGAATTCATCAACAACATTAATAAGGCGGCTGAAATACATATCCCTTATATTAAATATTGCTTGAACCCTGAAAGTAAATTTACACCTAGAAGCTACTGGAACCCAAAATTATCTCATTCAGTAGCGAAACGACGCTTGGCACTAAGTCGATTCCGACGTAACCCCATCCCAAGTAATCTAACTGAGTTAGATAAGACGGTTGCAGATTCACAGAGAGAACTACGACGTGCCGTATCCGATTCATACCGCAAATTTTGTTCCTCAATCGATGAAGTAACATCATCAAGCGAGATGTGGCACCGTATGAGTTGGATGAAAGGCTACAAATCCCCCCGTCGTTACGTTGATTCTGAAAAAGCTAATGCTCTGTTAAATTCATTGAGCCCAGACTTTGTTACTCCTTCTAAACCTATCTTTCTATCCAATAACATTTTTTTAGATTTACCTGTCACCATACAAGAACTGAATAATTCAATAAAATCAAAAGACACAGCTCCCGGGTGTGATAATATCTCATTCTCTATGATTAAAAACCTTCCATTAGTAGCAAAACAGTACTTAGTTAACCTTTATAACAGAATATTATTATCAGCCTTCGTTCCGCGCCAGTGGCGAGAAGTAGGTATAGTTCCTATACCTAAACCGGGTCGTGATCCTACATGTGCTTCTTCGCTAAGACCTATTGCTCTTATCTCCTGTTTGTGTAAAGTTTTTCATTCAGTCTTGAATAAACGTTTAGAATGGTTTATTGAACGCAATAATGTTCTTTCAAAAGAATCTGTAGGATTCAGAAAATGTCATTCTTGCTTTGATTGTTTAAGTAAATTAGTTACTAGGATACAAACAGGTTTTACCAAAAATGAAATAACTGTGGGTTGCTTCATAGATATTGACAATGCCTACAATAATATAGATATTTGCGCCCTTTTAGGCAAATTAGACTACTTAGGCGTTGGAATGAAATTATGTAATTATCTATGGGAAATTCTGAAAGAACGTAACCTTAAGATTCGATCTGATGATTGTCCAATAACCCGAAGCACAGGTCAGGGCCTAGCACAGGGGGATCCCTTATCCCCACTTCTTTTTAACTTAGCGACACATGACATATGTAGTAAATTCAACAATGTGTATATTTCGCAATATGCTGACGACTTTGTCATATATTCCACTAATAAATCTATATCCACGTGTGTCATAACACTTCAAGAAGCGATTAATCTTTTGATTTTATTATTTGCCGATTTAGGTCTAGAAATATCAGCGTCAAAAAGTAAGATATGTGTTTTTAAAAAAGGAGTAAATAGGACTCAAGTAGCTATTAAAATGGGTAACCAAACATTATCAACTGTAGAAAACGTTAAATATTTAGGTGTATGGTTAGACCGTTCGTTAAGATGGGGCAAACACATAAATGAGGTTAGAGAAAAGACTTTTAAATTTCTAAATGTATTCAAAGTTTTAGCCGGATCTGGATGGGGAATACATCCGATGCACCTAAGGAGACTTTACATAGCCATTATTAGGAGTCGCTTGGACTATGGGTGCTTCCTTTACGCCGACAGTAGCGCTTCCCACCTCACTAAGTTAGACAGGGTTCAGAATACAGCTATGAGAATCATAGGAGGTTTCATAAAGAGTACTCCGATCCATGCAATGCAATCTGAATTACATTTACAGCCATTAGAAATACGAAGACATTTCTTAGCCAGTAAATTTTGGTTGAAAAGTAAATCCTTGGCTACCCATTCTAATAATATAATAGAACCACTACATAATTTGTCATTGCAATGTTCCGCTAATCGTTGGTCAAGAAAAAATATTCCCCTTTTAGTATTACTTCAAAAAGATTTAAAAGACATAACAATAAAATGTAGCCCTAAATTGGAAATGTTTTGCTTAGATACCTGGATGAGCAGGGTGGATTTAACTGAGATCTTATATATAAATATAGAAGGCATAAACCGAGCCAAAAGAAGCTATAAGCTAATGAGAGAGTTGACATACTAGCGAAACAGGCTACATACGAAGGTATTAGATTAGAGGTCTCCCCCTTTTATACGGATTGTCTTACATTGGTAAAGAATAAGTGCCGCGAATTGTGGAAGGAATATTTTGATCGAAGATCTAAAGAAAAGGGTATTTGGTACCGTACCATTCAAACAGATCCAACAACTTCTTGGATAAGCAATTGTTCGCTAAACAGACAGGACTGCGTACATCTAATGAGACTTCGGACCGGACACATTCCGTTAAATAAATTCGGTCACATGATGAGGAAGGTATATTCCCCCAATTGTTCGGAATGCGATATTGTGGAGGACGTCTACCACATTCTAATGGAATGTGTCCGAAACGAAGCACGAAGATGGGAGGTATTTTCTCGATTCCCGATGCTACGGGATGTCGGCGGATGCAACAGTGTCCTGGCTTGCCCCCTTTCGGGGGAGGCCGGGGCTCTTTTGCATCTAGCGAGAAAATGTCTTAGCAGAAGGAATTTATAATTTAATTTGTTTGTTACTTCATGTAGAATACCTTACGGAGCGACTTAGTCTGTAAAAGACCAAGCTCCTTAAATAAAGAATTAAAAAAAAAAAAAAAGTCTTGTCTCCGACTGGGGTGACAAAAATCTGGTAAGTTTCAACGCCACCAAAACGCAGGCGTGTCTGTTCACCACCAAAAGGAGTCCGTTCAATCTGGCTCCTACTTTTCGAGGTACAACTGTACCAGTTACCGACAGCCTCAAGCTACTTGGCACGAAGTTGTGTGCAAACCTGAACTTCGGCGCTAACATTGAGTCAAAAGCCCAAACTGCGGCAAAAAAGCTGGGCATCCTCAATAAGGTTAAGCGTTACTTCACTCCTGGACAGCTTCTAGTTTTATATAAAGCCCAAGTCCGATCGTGCATGGAGAATTGCTGTCACCTTAAGGATGGCTCAGCCAAATACCAGCTAGCCGCACTTAACTCTATAGATCGCAGAGCCAAGAAGCTCGTTGGTGATGAGATGCTGGTGAAAACCAAGTTTCAGTCTGGCCCACCGCGCACCGTCGCAAAGTTGCATGTCTGTCGGTCTTCTACAGATTGTACTTCGGAGAGTGTGCTGTAGAGCTCCACGAGCTTATTCCACCATCTCCCTTCTACCATCGGGAGTCCAGACGCACCGCAGGATTTCACCCATACTTGGTTGATATTCCGCACATTCGCACAAAGTGCTTTGAAACATCTTTTATAATGCGCACGGCTAAAGAGTGGAATTCTCTGCCTGCGTCTGTGTTCCCGAGTTCATATAACCCGAATCTATTCAAGTCGCAAGTGAATAGGCTTCTTCTGGGTAAGCTCGTTCCATCGTCGACCTCATCTCTGTCTTTAAGACTAGATCGAGGTCAAGAGTAAGCCCATTTTCAATAAAAAAAAAACTGTGATGATGTTTGTCGATCGAGTCGGAAAAAAACGTGCCTCTTGAGAGCTTTCTGGGCGTGCGCTGCGTAAATTTTTCCATTTACCTGAAAGTTATGTATTAAAGAATTTTTGATCTCTAAGAGTTCTAAAGAAAAGTCCGCGATAGTATTTGTCTATCTTTTAAGGATAACCCACAGTAACCAACTATTTGTAGCAAAAAAAATAGATTTTCAAAATAAGGCATTTTTGAACGTATTTTTACCCTCAAGGTATGGATCCTTATCCAATTTAAAAGGTTAGTAATAATAAGTAATAAACATAAATCAAAATGTTCTTTACACCATGTTATTTAAATGAATATCTTGGAAGATATCACAATATTAAAATCACTCTCAATAAAGTCCTAGAATGAGTTTCGCACTCGATGCGGTTTTCCGTTGATAGCCGAGCGTAGACGAGAGTTCCCGAAGTTAATATCAGCGAGCCAGGAACCCGACGGGTACACTCGGAGGGCACACGTCGTTGCGACTGGTCGTCCGACCAGACCTCAAACGTCGCTGGCATTGACCTAAGCGTTCATTGTTTTTTGTTCAATGTGGCCCTGTCACGAGTGACATACAAAATCAATCTGTCTTACTACAAAAAGGTTAGACATCTGTTGAACAATTGATTAAAAAAATCGTACCAAATTACTCTGTCTATGTCATTGATGCGCAGAAGTCAAAAATGACTTATTTTCTTATGACTTGACTTCTGCGCATCAACTAACATAGCCAGTTATTTTGTGCGCATTTTTTTAATCAAGTGTTCAACAGATGTCTAACTTTTTTGTAGTAAGACGGTTTATGTTCATTTTTGTACCTAATCCTGAAGAAGTAATAAATGTTGTGTACAACGAAATATTTTAGTGTTAGAAAGTTTTTAAAATTGTGTATCAAGTTGAAGGCTACGTCATACATCGCAATAAAAGGCACCACTCTACGTACCCATGCAAAGCCGGGGCGGGCCGCTAGTATATTATAATAAGTATGTTGTTCTCTTGAATTAACAAAACAAGCCACGGGGGGTGTCGTTCTTTAGTGGCTAGACTGTCTAGCCAGTAGTGGCCCTTGACGAGTTAATATAGTGCTGCATTTACCTATTAGACCTCTTTTATTTAAACCTCCTTGTTTTTTCATATGAACGGAGCTGTCAACTAAGGGCACAGTCAAGGAGGTTTTGATTCACGGGCGTGGCACAGAATGACGGATGTCTCCATTTTCATACAGTACTAAAAATTACAACATTTTGTAATTAAAATATCATAGTCAATGTGACGTTTTTATTTAATGAAATTGATTTTGCCGATTTGGGTTGAAGTTAAGATTCGATTAAAACCAAAAATATTGGTGATTGCATCTGTTTAAGATAATTTTTTTAAGAATTTCTTAGACATCCAATATGTTCCATGGGTTTTAAGTTTTGTTTTTACTTGTATCTTGGTAAAAATTACACAGCTGCTATCGTTTTTCAGATCCTGTACACAAACTGGGCAACTTGGCAGAATTTTCCTTGGTTCCAGCCACTCCGTATAATTTTTGAGTATTTGGGTCCTAAGGTAATGTTCATAATTAAAAAACCCGTACGTAAAGATGCTACTGTTCTTCTAATAAAAAAGGAATTTTACTATACCTTGTTGTCATGCAAGCTCACACTCTGTCTGTGATTGTGAATTTTAGCGATTTACTTTACTAATTTACAGAACTATCCAAACACAGACAAAGAACTTTAAATATTTTCTACTTTCTTTTATTTTAATTGATTACCACTGAATAGGCCACATGATTATTAGTGATCACGACAACTCTTAGCACTATCTTATAGCGGCTTAATTTGATACTAATAAGACAGCAAAGCGCGTAGCTCACCCTGAAAACGAAAATGGTATTTATAATGTGGTGGTGATTTCACTAGCTTCCCTATTCTTAAAATCGATGCACAGCTTTGCAAACAATGCTGCTTTAAGTCACAAATGGGGCATAAAATCGGGCCCGACAAAATAATTTTAACCCAGGGACTAGATAAGTACAATACGTACAACTTTTAAACATATTTAACTAAAATAATCAAATTGTATTATTAACAAGCGCTAGCGGAAGGCAATTAGCACATAAACTCCACGGATCACAAGTGACAACTGCTGTGATGCCAGCACAAAAAATATACTAATTCAATAAATTCGTACAATTGATATGTTCAAAATCTATTCAATTCATTTATTCTAAAACAGTAATTCTGTGTGCGAAATAACATACATAATCATTTATAATAACAAGTTACATTATTCATTTTACCAATATCCAAATTAAAGTTTAATACATTAAGTCAATAAATCAAAGCTAATATATCCTATCTAATAAATTTATCTTAATATGTCAACAAAATTTCTATTAATATTATTATCATATGTATGTCGTTAATTATAAAAGTCATCAAAATTATAACAATTTTTTTCTAACAGAAACAACTTCAGTCGGTCCTTAAACACTTCTATACTACTTGTTCTTTTTAATTTAATCGGAAGTCCATTGAAAAATGCTACGGTCTGGTATAGAGGGCTGTGCTTCACAATATTTAACCTTGGTTCAATTATGTTATTTAGGTCTTTTCGCCTAGTGGCAAGACGCAACTTCATTTCATCTTCCGTTTCGAAAAACGATATTCGCTTCATGAAATCTACTAGCAGTATCAGAATATACAGACTAGTTACAGTTAGTATTTTATAATCTTTAAAATAATTTCTGCAAGATTCCTATGGAGGAATTCGAGCAATTGTTCTTATTGCCCTTTATTGGGCAACAAAAGCCTTTTTCAGGTTGTAATTATAACTATTTCCCCAATGCTTCATACTGTAACGTAACTTAGATTCTATCAAGGCACAATAAACAGACTTTAACTGGTCCAATGTCAGTAAGTCTCTAAGGCTTCTCAATGCGTAACATACAGAGCTGATTGAACTTTCCATCGTACTTAGTTCGCCCTTCCAGTTAAGAAGAGGGTCTATATGTATTCCTAAGAACTTTACTGTATTAACTAACTCTATATTTTGATTATTTAAAGATAACCTCAGGGACTCTTGATTTCTTGCAGTAGGCTGAAAAAGAATTGCACTTGTTGTGTGTGCATTCAACTGAAGGTCGTTTGCCACAAACCAGAAGTCAAAAGCTATTAATGTAGCATTTGCCCTATCATTCAATTCTCGTATGTTTGATCCCGAGAGCATTGCGTTTGAATCGTCAGCAAATAGGACTAGGTTAGCACTGGGAACTTTGGAGACGACGTAGTTTACCAAGTCATTGACAAAAATTAAGAAGAATATAGGTCCCAAAATGGATCCTCGTGGTACACCTCGAGTGATGTTTATAAGATTATAGACTATAAGGGCACTGCATGTTATCCTACGTCATCTAGTACACGAAATTTGCAACTTTGTAGCGATAGTAGTGGCCTAATAGGTCCACAAAACGTTGGTCTGCAAATCCGAAACCTGGCAGGTTTTGTACAGTTGGAGAGAAAAGTGGTTAAATGACAGATTACACGAATGAAATCTATTCGTAGAAATAGAAAGTACCTATATAAGTAAAAAACAACAGGTCTGCCTTGCATCCTCTTGGCAGTTTCGCCAGTCCGACCAAATATGTGGTCCAATCACATCCGCCTACATTTGTGGTCCGACTAGCGAAACTGCCAAGAGGATGCAAGGCAGACCTGTTGTTTTTTACTTGTATAGGTACCTTATATTTCTACGAATAGATTTCATTCGTGTAATTTGTCATTTAACCGCTTTTCTCTCCAACTGTACAAAACCTGCCAGGTTTCGGATTGGCAGACCAACGTTTTGTGGACCTATTAGGCCACTACTATCGCTACAAAGTTGCAAATTTCGTGTACTAGATGACGTAGGATAACATGCAGTGCCCTTACGGTCTATTAGATGTTGTAGTTCTTTCTGTACTATCATTTGATTTGGACATTACCTCTACAAACGGCTTTCTATTATTGAAATAGGATTCTACCAGTTAACGCCTTTTGTGATCCATGTTATCTGGCCTAATTTCTTCAATTTGATTTTTCTTTTTGTCTTTCTAAAACTTTTTTTAAATGTTCCTGTTATTTTATTTAAAAATCCATTAAAAGCAAAATTTTTCCAATTTATATCATTAACATTTTGTCTAAATATTGTATTACTTGTGCTATTAAATTTCCTTCTTTCAACAACTAATTCAAATTCAAATTCAAACTTTATTTTGAGTAACAAAGACCCATACATTATATAAATCACCAATCAATAAATAAATACGTGAAATAATTGAATAAAATTAAAACTAACATCAAACTTAAAATCAAAACAAACACAAACATAATATTTTAGGTAATGAAACCTCGTCTCATTTTATAATGTGAAACACTGCTGCCCAGCAATCCGTGGGAAACTAAGCAGCAATGTCTCACATAATAAAAATCTAGCCTTTCAGCAATCATTTGCAGAATACTGTTGGTGCGGGCCCGTACGCGATGCACCAGGGAAGAGCATCTAGAATAGTAAAGCGCCCGGATGTGATCAGGTGAGAGTGAAAGACTTAAAGTATGTCAAGGAAGGAATTAGTGAAGTTTTGGCAAATTTTGTGAATATGTGCATTATGAAAGGTACTTACCCAAACGAACTTAAAAAAGCTATAATTAGGCCTATATTTAAACAAGGAAGCCACTTAGATTACACAAACTATAGACCCGTTGGAATATTATCAGTAATAAATAAAATATTGGAAAATGTTATTGTTGGCCAAATAAGTGTTTTTTTGGATAAATATAATGTTATAACAGATTGTCAACATGGATTTCGTAAAGGCAGGAGCACGAATACAGCGCTAACTCAATTTAATGATTTTATTAATGAGGAACTCAATGAGGGTAAACAGGTTCTCGCTTTATTCATTGATTTTAAGAAAGCGTTCGATACGCTAGATCATGAACAGCTGTTGAAGGCAATGAAAGAGTACGGTATTCGTGGTCCCACCAATGATTTCTTCCGTAGCTACTTAAGTAACCGGAAGCTCTGCGTCGTTGTGTCTGATACAACGGGAGCAGAAGCGGATGTAACGATGGGTATACCTACTGGATCGGTATTCGGGCCGGTAGGATATATCATACATGTTAATAGTATGGTCAATGTGGTGAATCATTGTAGGGTTTTTATGTACGCGGATGACACATGTTTAGTTATTGCTGATAAAGACGTAAATAAAATAAAAGATCAATTACAAACTGACTTTGAAAACATAACGAAATGGGCCCATGATAATGGCATAATATTAAATACAAACAAAACAAAATGTATGCATATTTACTCACCCTACAATAGAGAAGCTAAGATAATAGAAAACAGTAATTTGGGAATCATAGGTCATTCTTATGAATGCTTACATAATAAGAAAATATCTTGCATTTGTAAAAGTCTAGAGTTTGTAGATAATATCAAATATTTAGGTCTGACCATTGAAAACAGACATAGTTGGAAGATGCAAGTGAATACCGTGTGTAATAAATTAAGAATCATTCTTGGTAAATTTTATCATCTACAAAATGTTGTTGACAAGCGCACCCTGTACATGATTTATTACGCACTGGTGGATTCCCTACTTAGTTATGGATTGACCTGTTACGGTTTAACATTTAAAACCTATCTAGAGGATATTAAGAAATTACAGATAAGATTTCTAAAAAAATTAGTTAACAAAAAAGTAAAATTAAAATACAAAGATGATTATAGCAAATTATTTTAGGTTTGTAAAATGTTACCTATAGACAAAAAGATAGAATATTTAATAGCAATAGAATCATACTACAGTGACGAGTTTAAAGTTAAAATTGACCATAAGCATAATATAAGATCTAAAATTGGGGGGAAGGTAGTACAAGTAGGGGCAAAAAATTACTACGGGGAGAGGACAAGAAGATATATGGTTCCTAAATTATGTAATAAATTTCAAATACTCTTAGATGAAAACAAAAGTTTGAGTAAATTTACATTAAAAAAGAAGATCAAGGAATGCATGTTAAAAATGTTATTATATAGTAAATAAGATATTAATATTAGTAAAATGTAATAATATTTAAATAATGATTTTATCGAGTAATAGTAATAGTACCTAAGTTAGCCTATAAGATAAAAACTGTATGGTTTGAGCGCAACGCCTACAAACTGCTTTGCAGTTTGGCGATGTTTAGATAAGGCAAATTTGTGTAATGTAAATAAGTTAAATAAATAAAAAAAAAAAAAAACAATATTTTTTGCATCGTTGTGTAGAAACAATCAACGCGGGCTTCAGCAAACATCCCTGATTAGCTACAATATCGAGGCAGCCCCAACAGCATTCTTAAAGCATTATTGAACTGGACGCGAAGGGCATTGTAGGATTTCGCATTATAGCGTGCCCACAGGCTGCACGTGTAGAATGTGGTACAAAATGCTCTAAATAAAGTAATTTTGGCCTGCACTGAGCATCGTGCAAACCTGCGAGCTATCATGTTAGCTCTCACTGACAGTGCCCTTCGCTCACGCTCAATATCTTCATCATCTTTAAGTTCAGGGGTCAAGATGTGACCCAGGTATTTAAACTTGTAAACCCTCTGTAAGGGAAACTCATTCAATTTCACTGGTGGCACATCTCTCCCCTGTCCCCAAAGACCATGAATTCGCTTTTTTTAGAATTATAAACCAGCCCATGGTCATCCGCAAATTGCTCACAAATGGTAATAAGCCTTCTCAAATCACATATTGATGCACTCAGCAGGACCATATCGTCCACATAGCTAATATTATTGACACTGAATCCGTCAATGTAGCAGCCGATACGTTCACTGCTGAGTGCCTCAATAAGCTCGTTAATGTAAATATTAAACAGCGTAAGCGAGCTCGATCCGCCCTGCCTTACCCCACATTCTAGCTTATATGGTTCCCACAAAGTCCCTCCCCATAGTACGCTATTGACCTGGTTTCCATACCAGTACTTGAAGATATTAACAAGTTCTCGTGGAAGATTAGTGTCTTCAAGTTTTTTCCACAGTTTACTGTAAGAAACCAGGTCAAAAGCCTTGGATAAATCAAGGAAGCGGGCAAAAACGGGAGTATTACGGTTAGTATAGTATTTTACAGTTTGCTTAACGTACAGTATTGCACTGTCTGTAGACAAACCAGGTCTGAAGCCGAACTGATTGTCATGAAGTTTAGTATGTTTATTTAACTGTGCGTCTAGCAACCTGTCAAATACCTTGGCCGTCACAGTTGTTAAAGAAATAGGCCTATAGTGACCTGCATCTGAGGCATCGCCTGTCTTATTTTTAATGATAGGACTGACTATAGTTCTCGTTAAGTCATTTGGCAGGTAACTATGGCTGATACACAGGTTAAGTAATAGTGCCAGCACCCTAGCAACATGCGGACCACCATACTGAAGATGTTCGATACTGAGGCCATCGTGACCCGGTGATTATCCACGCTTTATAGCTCGTATAGATTTTTCTAATTCTTTAGCGCTAAATTGAAATTTTAATTCACCTTCGAGGACCTCAGTATCGAAAATCGTATGTGATGGATCCAACTGAGATTTTACAGTAAATTGCTGTCTAAAAACATTGGCAATACTCTCCGGTTCACTTAAACCGTTAACACTTACAGGAAGGCCGGGTTTTAGGCTTAATTTGTTTGTAGACTTCCAAAAACCAGGGAAGTCTTGTATTGCATGAAGAGTAGAAAGGATATCCATCCTTATTTGGTCTTCGTGGGTTTGGCACCATTTCAGACGTAATTTGAATACCTTTCTACTCTCACACATTTCTTCATAAATAGGTCCATTGAAAGGTCGACCACCTAACAGCCATGCTTCAAACTTTAGCCTTGCCTCCCTATGCGCGTCACTGACATGTCGGTTCCATCCTATCTCCTCATTTGATTTTTACCCGCTTCCCTACTTATTACTGAAGATACTTTTAAGGCATTAATAATACTGTCGTATAAATTATCTATAATAGCATTATGACTAGAATTGACTAGAATAGCATTATCTTTAATAGCATTATGACTTATACCTGTTCCTTCCATTTTTCGTGCCTAACGCATTCTACCACTAAGCTTGCCATCACAGCTGCATGCCCATCTGCAAAACCATTGTGATCAACTATAGCATTTTCAATAGATTCCATATGAATATTTGTCAATATGTTATCCATGCAAGACTGAGAGTTATTCCTTATGAAGGTACTAGTATTTATAAGAGCCAGTTATAACATTTTAAAAGGTTGAAAAATTCATCAGTCTTACGATCATCATTAAGTAAGTTTACATTGAAATCGCCCATTATGACGACTTTCTTAACAAAATATCTTTGAAGCAACAACTCTAACTTGACCAAAAATAATTCGTATTTTTTAATTATTTTGATAGCAGCAAAAGATATTTACATCAGTATTTAGATCTTTTATACCGCACAACTCGAAGCTCTCAGCAGACGCACATTTTGTGCAATTTATTTCTTCAGAATGTTTATTGTTGAGCCCAAGAATTAGGGTACCTCCTCTAACTTTATTGGTTCTGGCATAAAAAGTAAAAACTTGATAGTTAGTTAGTCTAAAAAGAGCTGTTGAGTCGCAATTTAAAAAATACTCGCTGATACAAATGTAATCTTGAGTCTTCTGTAAACATTCCAAATACAGTTCCAATTGGTCTCTTTTGTTATTGAGTCCACAGACATTTTGATGTAAGATATGTAAGGGTAGGCAATTGGAACCATATTAAGTTACATTATCTTTGCTTATTTTAGAGGAAGTCGCACTATACATCTCATGATTGGCAAGTTCGTTAGTTATAGTAATATTTTGCAGCATGGAATTTTGAACACTATTTTGAATCTTGGTCACGAAAAAAAATTTGCGTCTTTTTCTGAAATTCTAGATCACATGTCTTATGTATAATAAGTTATGTAATTATGTAAATAGCTCTCCAAATGAATCTGCTAGTTTACAACCTATGAACTTTATATATAGGATGTAATTAAAGGTACGCACACTAATGAAACCCCAATTTCCACTGCTTATATGGAATGCATTCGCGCAGATATTTCAATAAAATTTTGATTTTCATAAAAAATAATTTATGTTTCTTTGAAAAGTAGGTTGAATAGGAATACACCACTTACATTATAACTCATAACTAACTTTGTGAGGGTCAAGCGATTGAAATAAAGCGTGCACTCGTTAATGTATGTCACCATCAGCGACCATAATAAGCTGGCCATATGGGTCAGCCACTTTTCACTTGAAATAAAAAACACAACAAACACCACCAGGCAGTCTTCCATAGCGTGCCTCGTACACATATTCGGCACGCTGTAAAACCTCCCTACACTCGTGATAAATGAGTACCATTGTTAGGTATTCCTGATTTGTGTATCGTTAAGGCATTTTTTTCACAAATTTATAAGTAGTACAGGAAACTTTCTTCGTATTGATTTTAGTGGGAGAGCCAGCTCAAGAAATGCCTACCTCATCAAATACCCCGACAGGCTACCTTTGGATCGTTAACCGACACTTAAATACGTATAAAAAATTGTCTAAAAGCCCCGTTGATCCATTATCAGGTGCATTTTAGTTATTATTTGGCGTAGGTCTCATTCGGGTATTCGATGAGGTAGGTTGGGGGTGTAGTAAAAGCATGGTTTTTAGAGTTTGCCGAGTAATTTCGGTAGGAAGCGCAATGGCAGACCATTTTTTAAACATATAAAATAGTTAACCTGTACTTTCATTTGGGTATTTGATGAGGCAGTGAGGCAGGTACAACATTTTTAAAATTATTATTTCAATGATTCGGCAGGATCGGCGCTGGCAGACGTTTTTAATGTGTTTTTGGCTGTTGGGGTATTTTATGAGGTAGGCATTTCTTGAGCCGGCTCTCGCACTATTTGGTTCAGTTCTCAGGAAGATGTCATAAGTTTTACTTTTTTATCTATGATAATCGCAAATGAAGGAGACTTCACTTCACTTTGATAAAAATGTAAAGAAAGACCAAAAATTTTTTAAACCGACGCACAGGAATAAGAAAGACAGAAAAAAAATTATGTTTTTACGACAACTAAACTATTAATTTTCGATTCTGATTCAAGAAATATGGAATAATAGAAAAAAATAATGCCTTACCGCTACAAAAATCCTAATGAGATTATTACCTTCTTAGGGATATAATCTCCATACAGCCTCTGCAGCTGTTGCTAGGTTGCTATGATAAGTTGATTTATTTATGTCAATGTTTTTATTTACAAATAAAAATAAAACTAACAATTTATTGATTCATATTTGCTTAAATTAGTCAATCAGTGAACAAATCAGTGATAAACAGCTTGCCCAGGACAATTATCAAGCACGCTATGGAAAGCGGCCTAGCAAGGAAAACCATTTTGGATGCTGACCGAGAAAATGGTATGGTCAACGTGTTCAACCCACTCGAACACAATATCGGTAGTCGGCAGGCTAAGATTTCCTCCTGAGTTTGAAGAGGCAACAGCATTTAATGAATAAATGATGTATTTATTCACCTCTTTGGCCGTCTTAACACGAAGTGACACGACCACTTATTATGTAAACAAGTGGGGGCGGTATATTCCCAACCGACCCAATTTTTAAAGTAAGTTTTTTTATTATTATTTTTACAACGTTAATGCCAAAATGAGTAAGTGAATGCACTCCATACAAGCAGCGGAGTCTCAGGTTTCGTTAGTGCGCGTACCTTTGATTCCACCTTATATATTAAAAGTGTAAAAAACTTCGAAGGTATCAAAATTCGCATTTTTACCATAATTATATGACATATTGCGACACATAGAAAAGTTTTGAACTAAATTGTCACTCATGAATACATTGGTGGTTTTAATCAAATTGTGTATATTTGATGATTGGGACAAATCAGATTTATAATCACTTCTACTAGTAAGGGTGATGAAGGACAAATTTCTTTATAATTTGCTCATGTCTGCCTCTGTGACTGATGATAAGGAGCATCCTCTAGAAGATACAAAAAATATTGGCGGACATCCACACCCCTGCGTTTTTGAGGAATTAGGTTTTAACTATTTTGAAATTTGACAATGAAACGTACACCTGGCAGACTATGACTATCTGATTAAATACAATGTATAAAACCCCAGAAAAATGGTCTGCCACCATAATAGCCCTGCGTCGTAAAGTTACAGCGCTTCAAAATGCAAAACTTCACTACTTCGTCCCTGATAATGCAGAGCCCTGCATGTCTGCCTCTTCAATTTTCTACATCTTCAGAAGTATTTTAAATAGGAGCCACAAAGGCAGACAAAAAAAACATTATTTAGTATCTTATTTTCATTTTTTTTGCTTTAACTCTAAAACGCAGCGACGCACAGAAAAACTTGTAAGGACCAAATCGATTCTTATTGAGCTGATCTATCATCCCTATTAATATGAATCATGAGCAAATCATATACCCAAATTGCAGCCAGCACCCTAACTATACCGGCTAATATAATTATAAAATCACTATCCGTAAAATCATTGCAGTCATTAGCACATGTCTCCAAAAATTTTTTTACAATTGCATAGGGTTTAAGTGAAGCGGATACTATAAAACGATCCCCAAGCAACCGTTGTAGTATATTTCTTAAGTCTCTACCTGTCTCATCAGCGTAAATCAAAACACGTCCAAAGCTTTCCTTTTTCTTCACACTTGACATTGCTGTCTCACAATCCATAGCATGAGTGTTTTGGGCTAATTTAGGTGATGAAGCTGCTAAGATATGGAGATTTTTATCGAAACTTTGTTCCAGCGGATTTTTTTCATTAATAGATATGATTGATTTGGATGTAGTCGGTCGAGGATTTCTATTTCGGAATTTAAGTGAAAGATATGATCTTGTTGCTGGCGATCCTTTGATCCCCACTATTTTATACAGCTTAATTGTATGCTCATGCTGTTGTATCTTCTGCTTTAGTCTATTACTTTCTTAGCCTAACTCCTCAATTGCCATTTCCGCAGACAGTAATTCATTTTTTAGCTTTTGCAACTCTTCTTTGATTTCATAGACTTCGTCACTGTTAACTAGCTCCTCCGGTAAACTCTGAAGCGTTATATGTTTGCACATTTGACTTCCATCAAACGAATTACTGGCAATCTTCCTTCCCATTTTGTGCTTGTTTACGAATGAAAAGGATTGACTTTGATCATCTTTTTCTTGCGAAATTGTAGGTTTAGAAGAGTTGATTTTAGACCTGTGAGCGGAGTGCGTCGTGGCTGAGCTAAATAAATAAAAATGTTTTTTTTTTTACTGAAAGTTTAGACTATTTTAAGAAACTAATTTGTTTTTTTCCGCCTAAAATATTATTGTTAATTTTATATTAATTTTTTAAGTTTTAAAGTTGATGACGTCATTTCACAAATAGACGATGAAACTATTGCCATGGCAAAATAAAATTGCGTTGCGGGTTGGTAGGTGTTAATGATCTGACCCTTAATGGCACTGCACTAGCCTAAAGGCTTCCAAATAAAACCACTTTTGAGTTTGGCGACGGTTTATTACCATTAAGGGTGTATTAGAGGCATAAGAAGAATCAATGTGCGTCGGAGATCTTATTCTACGAAGAAGACATCTCGATACCGCGTTTTAACTTTAGACGAAATCGATTACAACGCCATCTAGTGAAATCGCTGGAACTAAATTCCAAACATACCGCCCTCCAAAGACATTTAGTGAAAAAATGTCTTTCTTAAAAAAGAAAACAGTGATAAAATCAACTACAATTTCAGCGATAGTAGTAAGAATTTATATCCAACGAGACTAAAATAATTTTAGTGAAACTAAGCCCAAACATATGGGTTGTTAAGACAAAAATAAAAAACTGATGTAACAGTAACATGAGAAAAATGATGTAAAAGCAAACATAACATTTTACATGACTTTAAAAAATACAGCAAAATACATAATCTAAGACTTATTTTCTAATTTAACAAATCATTGGTTTACAGGTACAATACAAATTTTGGAAATAGGTCTCTTAAGCGTAGACGTCTTGGTGCGTAACGTGACTACACGAGTGATATTATCATGACCGGGGTGTTTTTCCATAATTCGACCTAATAACCAGCGACTTGGAGGTAAATTGTCCTCCTTTATAAGAACCACGTCGCCCTCGTTGGGCTCAGTGGTTTGCGATGACCACTTGTATCTTTGCATCAAGGTACTGAGATATTCAGAGGACCAACTTTTCCAAAACGAGGATAACATTCTCTGAACGAATTGCCATCTTGACAGACAGTTAGCATTAGAGCTATCATAGGTTTCCTCAGGTACTGCAAGGAGAGGTCCACCAATGAAAAATTTACCGAGTTTTAACGGCAAAAGATCTCCAGGTTCTGTAGTGTCAATTACGCTAAGTGGTCGGGAATTTACACAATCTTCGATTGGTCGAGAAGGAACGCATCTAGGTGATGGTAATGATCCCATCAGCTGATGGTTGCTAAGGGCTCTCTGTTTAACACAAACAACAAATTTGTCAATATGCAGTTTAACCTCATTTCCTGCACCTATAATCCAATAGGCTGATCTTAAGTAGATCATCATTAATGATGGACCACCGTGTAGTGTCCTGATGTGAGCTTCCGCTACGATTAGTTTAGTCAAGTGAGAGTCTCTTGGAAGTATTATAGGGTGTTTTGTTTCTTCACTTAATTGAGCCTTTTGTAATCTTCCACTGACTCGAATCAACCCTTTATCGTCCAGGTATGGAAAGAGCGAATTTAACTTGCTGTTTTGTCCTTGTATTGTCCCTATTATTTCTAATTGTTTGTATTCTGTTTCAAAATATTCCATTTGTGTAATTTTTAACCACTGTTGTAAGCCAACGTCTAACTCCTTCTTCTGTAAATATTTTGTACTGTTTTTGTCTTTATTTAGAAATCGTCTGCAATAAGCCAAGATTCTTTGTAGCCTTTGCAGAGAAGATGATCTGGTAAAGAAAGTCTCCTCTGGAGCGGTTGAAAATTGACTTTTCAACGATTCTTCAAGCGTCACGTTTAGGTCTTTTGGTCTGTTGTACGCAATGTTGAGCTCTCTCAAAAATGGAGTCCCAGAAAACCTAAGTGACTCGCTGATGGGAGCGGTCGGCAATACTCCACGTGAGGCTAGGTCTGCCGGGATCAACTTGGTTGACACATGATACCACTGCGACGAATTCAACGATGTCAACACTTCCGACACCCTGTTTCCCACAAAGGTTTTCCATCTGCTTGGATGGCTATTTAGCCATGCCAAAACGACTGTTGAGTCAGTCCATGCTCTTGTATTGTCCTTCGGTATACACGAAACTTCGGAAGTTTGGGTTACCAGTCTTGACACTTGAAGAATGCTGATTTGTTTGATTGGCGCTACTCTTGTTTTTGCGACTTCAATTGATGTGTGAACTTTGCCATTTGCATTGACAACTTTAAGGTACACTACGGCTGAATATGCGGCCTTAGATGCATCGCTGAAATCATGGAGCTCAGTGATGACATCATCAGACCCTGAACTCATACATCTAGGGATTTCTATCTTTTTAGGTTCAGATAGTTCCTTGCGGTAAGTATGCCACTCCTGTACTAGTTCGTTGCTTATTTCCTCATCACAATCTAATTCTGTGTGCCACAACTTTTGAATTAAGATCTTTGCTAAAAGGATGGTAGGTGCTATCCACTCTAGCAGGCCAAAGAGTCGTGCACTGTCTGAAATAATAATCAGACAGACAGTTACAGATCCAGGCGTCATCGAGGGAAGAGTCAGCGAATATTCAAACTTGCGGTCACAGGTAAGTCCGAGTATTTTTGTAGTATTATTAAGTTTGATCTCTATTTCTTTTCTTTCTTTGTCCTTTTCCTCTTTGTTCTGTTTGTCCTTTTCCTCTTTGTTCTGTTTGTCCTTTTCTTCTTTGTTCTGTTTGTCCTTTTCCTCTTTGTTCTGTTTGTCCTTTTCCTCAATGTTTTGATTATTCCCTTTGATAATTTCCTTTGTTCTTTCTCTTTCAGCAGTAAACGTGTTCATTTTCTCTAAGAGTTCTTTGTTGTTGCTATTGGTGTGATGTGGTAGGTAGACTGATTCTTCATTTTTAGTGTCCTTCTCTGTAACCTGTCTCCTGTGATGTGATAAATATTCGTTTAAAACTTAGTCTAGCTATAGCAATATTTCGTGTATCACCATATTTACAGTTAGGGTCTTCATCTCGGAAAGGTGATTTGATGACATAGCGTCCATCCTTTGTTCTAGAAGTTGTTTTAGTGAACTGATATTCACATTTCTGTTCTACTTCGGTAAGTATTTTCTTAACATCTCCAGTTTGCTCTTCAATTTCCCAAAACTTCCTAGGAATTTCATCTTTGTTGACCTTTGCGTGAAAAACTCGAACCTGAGTTGAACTGTCACCTCTATTATTAGGTTGTACTATACCAGATACTATCCACCCAAGTGTGGTGCTCTGAGCAATCAATGTACCAGAAGGACTCTTTTTCATTCCTTCTATCATGATTGTACTGTAAACATCAGCTCCCAATAAAATATTTATTTTATTCGGAACATTGAACTCTGGGTCTGCTAAAGGCAAACCTTGTACTGGGGATCTACTCTCGACTGAATCGACAGATTGACCATGGAATTTGACCTTAAAGATTTATCTTGACCTAAACCTGAAATAACTCCTCTGATAGGTAATTTTTTCAGATTCAACAATTGAACTGTAGCTTCAGTAATGAAGCAAGCCTGCGAACCCTGGTCGAGCAGTGCACGAATTTTTTGTAACTGTCCATTTTGTGACTCGGCGTTTACTAGCGCGGTTGCTAATAAGACCTGACTGGATTTCGTTACTTTTCCCGTAGATAAACACGAAACTACCGGAGTTTCATTAGCAGGTATACTAGTGAACTCGATAGCTTTCGGCTTTTCTTGTGACTTTGTTTCAGGTTCTGGAGGTTGATGCAGTAAGGAATGGTGCCTGCGTTTGCATAAGTGACATGACGTAAGTTTTTTGCAATCATGCACTACGTGATTGCTTCCTAAACAGTTAAAACAAATGTTGTTTTTAGAGACGAATTCTCGCCTTTTGTCAATAGCTTGACTGGAGAATTTTTTACAAAAGCAAAGCTTGTGGGGTTCTGTACAATATTCGCATTTAGCGCTGGGTGTGGTACCCAGTAGTACCTTTGGGTTCTGAGCCGCGTTATTGCCACTGTTCTGACTGGAAACCCTTTTCGGTTCTAAACACTCCAACGCTCGGAAGCGGATTTCTACAAAAGCCCTAAACTGGGTCAAAGTTGGCAATTCGCTATCTTTATCCTGGGTAACGTGTAATTCCCACTGTTTACGAGTTTCACTGTCGAGCTTAAAAGCGACTATGTGAATGATAATAACATCCCATGTAGTCACGTCTATACCCAAGTTAGATAAGGCATTTGTGGTGTCCAATAATTCTTTGAGTGTCGAGGCAGACTCAACATTCAAGCGTTTTTGACCGAACAGTCTTTTTAGAATACAGTTAGCTAAGTACCGTTTATTATTATAGCGCTCCTCTAACTGCTGCCAACATTTACTGTAGTTGGCGTCAGTTATCGGAGTCTGTCGAATAAGTTGTTCTGCCTCGCCAGTTAAATGCGTTTTTAAATAGTGCAACTTTTGCACGCTGTCCAAAGTGGGGTTCTTATGAACGAGAGATATGAAAAGATCGCGGAAAGTCGTCCACTCCGCATACTTTCCCGAAAAAATGGGCAGTGAAATCTTGGGTAATTTAATCAAAGTATTGGAGGGCCCACCGGACGAGGTCTCTTTATTTTCCTTAATTGTTAATAATATCTTATTTAAAACTATTTTCATATGTGTTTTATAATCTATATAAGCGTTTTCACCTGTATCATACAAATCCTCAATTTCATATTCAGATTGTAGCATATCTTCCTCTTTATAACTTCCATGAATTTTCAAATGATTTTGCCTAAATAAAGACCAGTCTCTGTCTAGGTTTTCTAATCTAGTTTCTATATATTCGACAGATAATCGCTCTTTAGGTGACTTTTTAAAATTACTTAAACCTTTTTCCATAGATTTAATTAGTTCTTTTTGCAGCTTAATTAAGCTTTCCATATTTCTAATATAACAAGATCTTGAAAAGAAACTAAAACTGATCAAATTGAACTCACTACTTTTTTTAAAATCTGAACTATACAATTTTGCAAAAAATATTCTAAGTCCACAAAAATGAACGAAAATTTTACAAGTGTTTTGCACTACTTGTACTCTGGGGAAAATCCGGCATGGATTCCCCGTTCCCTCGTTTTTAAGCAAACTATTCTAAGTCCTATTCTAAGCATGCACATATGAAATTATTCTAAGTCCTAAATTTATACACGTAAAGTTAAAATTTTACAAGTCCCAAATAAGAAGTTGAAATTTTACAAGTCCCGAATTCCGCAGAAATGTTCTAAGTTAATTTTTCGATGTAAATAAGGTTCAAATTATACGATCAATAATCATTCAAAGTTAGAATAGATCAAAGTACTCACAGTTTGCACTTCTCACTCACACTTTGGTTGCACTTCCAAGTTGCGCCTGTAGAGGGCGCCTCTGTCCAGGTAGATGGATGACGTTACTCCGGGAGCGCCGGCACTGGTGGACGCCCACTTCTAGAGATCTTCCGTCCTTGTCTTCGATAGCTTGAACTTGATGTCGTCACTGGTTGCTGTCGCCTGCTCTAATGGGCGACCAGCTTCCGTGCGTGACGTCAGCTCCAATGTCAAGAGGCACTGACAGCTGTCACTCAGCTGTCACTCAGCTGTCAAATGCCACCGTTGACGTCACGTCCTCTTGCTGCAGCGATCCACTGCGAGGGCGCGGGAGGGGTCCTCTTCGGGGACCAGTAGAATCCACAAAAATCCGGTCTCGTATGGACCAATGTTAATGCTCTGACCCTTAATGGCACTGCACTAGCCTAAAGGCTTCCAAATAAAACCACTTTTGAGTTTGGCGACGGTTTATTACCATTAAGGGTGTATTAGAGGCATAAGAAGAATCAATGTGCGTCGGAGATCTTATTCTACGAAGAAGACATCTCGATACCGCGTTTCAACTTTAGATGAAATCGATTACAACGCCATCTAGTGAAAATCGCTGGAACTAAATTCAAAACAGTAGGAAAAATCTTTTGACAAGTTATGCTTGGTTTTATATAGAAAAACTTTTTACAGTCGTAAAGCGTCAAAATCTAATATCTTTCGGGTGCTTTTGGTTCTGTGATTTAGCCACGTAACTCTCAAAAATATTTTTGATCTAATTGTGTTGTTTATGGTCAAGCAGGTTATGTTTTTCTTCAGTGGTCATCAACCTTTTTGGTTATATTTTTTTATACATTGCTGGTATCATCTTTGACACATTTCTAAAGTGTTGCCGATACGGATCTTTTGTTCAAATTTCTGATCTTTTGGGTCCTTGGCGGAACTTTAGTGGAACCTCAGTGTAGCATACTAATAATTAATGCAACACTATCCGGGAGGTGGCAACACTGGAGAGTCAGTCTGGGCTTGACAGGCGTTGCGATAACACGGGTGTGCTGGAAAAATACTAGATAAGTTACATTGAAACCATCTAAACAATACAATGGCGACCCTGGAGAGACTACGAACTTGAAGGCAAGTAAAGAAACAAATTAATTATCACATTGATAAGGAAAAGAGGTAAATCGATGATTTGAGACTGGTCAAAATTCACGCTAAAGGTAAGCCAAGCTAATTATTTTAGCTGTATTACTCTTCACATGTTGTTAAATAATCTTGTTCAGTGATGCAATACGTGATATAAATTTTCTGTTCAATTAGAAACTGAAACAAAGGCATGGGAAAAAAAAACTCGGGAGACTCGAAAAACCGGCTTCGGTCAAGCGAGTATTGCATAGCGCAGGGTGTAGCAGCTTAACAGCCATAGACGTCCACAGCTGGACAGCAGTCTTTTTCCAATACTTTTACGACAACAGTGTGTCACATGTACCTACTTACCTTAAATTATTATTCTTATTAAATCCTTAAATAGTCCTATTATATCTTTTCTTGATAGAAAAAGATATATACTTAAAAATACCTACCATAGAACTGGTCTCATTTTGTCGATTGGTACCTAAACGATTAAGTTATATAAAACGATCGTAACAATATTTATATTCGAAGTAAAGGTAAATCGATAATTGAGATGTTGTTTAGTTGCGTACTGTGAGGCTTTAACTTGAAAAATAAGGTTATTACTGCTTTGGAAATAGTAACTACCTACATCAAGGTTACTACGCATTATGACCTAAAATCTGACTTCAGGCAGAATTAGCAATGTTTGTTCATAAAAAAAAAAATATTTTATCCAAATCCGGCTGCAGCCAACACGGGTGTATGCCGAAGGGATGAATCGTGATTGTTTACATGTTAACTACCTACTCGTTATGCGACGATCTAGATCTAAAGTGCAGTTTGGATGTCGTGTTTGGCTTAATTTGCAACAAATATGTTCCGTTTCCTGTCTGAGATACTTTTCTTCCAACCTGCTTCTAGTTTTGGATATATTAATGAAGTTAGTCTCAGTAGTGCGTAAACATGCAAAAACAATAAATAAATGGAATCTAGTCTCATTTTTTCGATTGGTACCTACTATGTAAAATCGTTTGTACACACACCCCATTACGGGTCAAGCTTGTCACTCGCAAAGCGAGTCTGGCCCGTACGTCTATTGAGACAAGATAATAATAAAGTGGTAATAGTTAAAAACGTTCTTAAGTGGCGATAGTTAAGACTAAATAGTCATAGTGACCCTCTATTATAACAGATAAGTAACTGTTCTTTCATGCTTGTGCAAACCTTATAACTATCACTAAACATAAATACCAAGTAACAAAGTAGAAGAAAAATAGAATTCTAACCTAGACATAGGCAGTGATAATACTAGTCACAGCTTTACAAAGGATGTTCTTCTTCTTCTTCTTCGTGTCAATGTTCAAATACCAGATGCTTTTAAATGTCTTCCTCCCAAAACCTTGCCACTTCTATGGCTTTATTCGACGCCTCACGCAGATCGTCGCCAGTGCAGGTGGAGGGGCACAGTGGACAAGAGAGCAAGTGCGCCATGTTCTGAGATGGAGCTCCACAGTCACAGTGCTTTAGCAACTGGTCTGCGAAGCCCCACCTCGCCATGTTTTCTCTGCAGCGGCCAACCTGAGTTCGCAGACGGTTTAGCGACTTCCAGGTTGACCACTGCAGATTGTGTCCTGGTGGCAGAGTTTCTGCAGGTGGGACGTATCCTGATGGGACTGGGAATTTTTTGACCCACACTTGCTCTCTTGCCTAGCTTGGGTTATCGCTTGTTGCGGGAGAAGTTGACCTCAGAAAGCTTTTCCGACTTTTGAGGCGGACTATGGGCATCGTGTAGTTAAGCAGCGGGTGTCGGGGATCCGCTTCTTGTTTTTGTTTCTCCACTGCACAAGTTACTTCTCGGCGAACTTCAGGAGGAGCTATGCCAGCCAGAGGATAAATGAGGTTCAGCGGCGTAGGTTTAAGGCAGCCCGTTATTATCCGACATGTCTCATTCAGCGCAACGTCTACTTTTTTGGCGTGGGTTGATCGGTGCCAGACTGGGCACGCATATTCTCCCGCCGAAAAGGAGAGCGAAAGACCGGTCGTGCGTAGAACATGTGGGGCTGCTCCCCAAGACGAGGATGTTAAGCGTCTTAGTAGGTTATTTCTGGCTTCAACTTTCTGCTTTGTATTGGTGCAGTGTGCCCTATAGGTGAGAGATCTATCTAAGTATAAACCCAGATAACGTGGGTTGGGACAATGCTCGATGTTGACGCCACGCCACGACAGCTTCAGAGCTCTTCTCGCTTCACGATTGCGGAGATGGAACGCACAAGATTGTGTTTTGGCAGGATTTGGCCTTAAGGCATTTTCGTCGTAGTAATTATCAAGTGCGTTCAGCGCTGTTGTAAGCGATGTTTCGGCTTCTTCGAAGTTTGGTGCCTGGGCGGCTAGAGCCAGATCATCAGCATAGAGAAAGCGTTGAGTTCCTGGAGTTTTTGGCTGATCGTTGGTGTATACATTAAATAGAGCTGGGGCCAGAACGCTACCTTGTGGAAGTCCATTTTTTTGACAACGCCACCTACTTTTATTGTTGTTCATATGTACCTGAAACCGCCGGTTGCTTAAAACTTCTCTTAAAATGTCAACGAAACCCATATCATTGGTGACGTCATATACTTTTGACAGTAACCTCCTTATGTTTACGGTATCGTATGCAGCGGTTAGGTCGACAAAAACAACTCCAGTCACATTCCGGGTTTGTTCATCGTTTAAGTAACTATTTAGTCAATGCCTATATTCCTAAATTTATTCAAATAAAATGAAGGTTAGTGATTGGAAAAAATTAAAATTGATTTTTCTGTCATACCCGTCCCATTTCCATGGTACTTGTTAAAGGTATGTTTACACATGACTACTTATTGAAGGTACTTCTACTCATGGCACTTGCTGTTTTTGTATGCACAATTACTTATTCATATGGTGCCTATCTATGATGTAAGAGGTATCTAAAACATGACAACATACCTACTTACTTACTTTGTGAAATTGGTATAATTGAGGTATTACTAAGATTATGGTGAAAAAAGAAAGTACCTACCTTGAATGGTAGAACAGGTAGTTTGGCGAAAGCTGAACGGTACCTACAAGAGTGTGTGAGAGGTAGTTTGGCGAAAGCTGAACGGTACCTATAGGAGTGTGTAAGAGGTAGTTTGGCGAAAGCTAAACGGTACCTATAAGAGTGTGTAAGAGGTAGTTTGGTGAAAGCTGAACGGTACCTATAAGAGTGAGTAAGAGGTAGTTTGGCGAAAACTGAACGGTACCTATAAGTGTGGGTAAGAGGTAATTTGGCGAAAGCTGAATGGTACCTATAAGTGTGTAAGAGGTAATTCAGCGAAAGCTGAATGGTACCTACAATGACAACTGTTGATTACAAGTAGATAGATAGATAGAACACTTCATTGCTCACATAACAACAAAAAAACAAATGTACATAGAGAACTTAACCTAATGTGGGCAAAGGCGGCCTTATCGCTGCAAGCGATCTCTTACAGGCAACCTTTGACCTTAGGGATACATAAAACCTTATACCTTTATTAGGTAGCCCCAAAAAGTGCACAATGTGCTGGACATGGATATTAAGTTGACAGGTTATACCTAGGTACGGTAAACCGCACATCAGTAGAAATTTTTTCAATTCTATTACCATGCTTTAAAGTCCAAAAGTGTTTCTACTGATGAGCTGTTGTGTTTACTAAAAATAAAAATAGTTTAGATAAACACTTTATTGGAAACAGATGATTACATAGTAAACCGTTTTGAAATACATAGTAAAGTTAACAATGAACTGAAGCTATATGATATCCGGGTTGAGTTTTGTATGGAAATTATAAAATGAAATTATAGAGTGATTGATTTCATATCAGAGCCGCGTTCCACAACGGTGAGAAATTACCCTGTTAGCACGTTGACTTGATATACCATCCATGAGTGTGGTCAGGACATGACTGACTGCTCTCTGAGGTGGTCGTCACCAAGAATGGAGCCCTTCGGCCAGGTAGTAGAAGAGCCGCTAGAGTGGCACCGTTTGCCTATAATACCTATACAATTACTTACATATATATATAGAATTTAGTACCTGCTGTATTAGTGATTGTGGTTATTGGTCAAACAGACTTGAATAACAAATGGTGGAAATAATTTAAATCCATAACCAGTCGGTTTTACTAAGATAATGTGCGGTTGTGGAATTGGAAAACGAGGCAAATAGTATGTTCAAGTATGAAGTATAGTTATTTCGTGTACAATTGTGAGAAATAGACTTGTACCTACATAAAGCTTGAAATCCATACACTCGTTCGGACTTAAGGCGATGTATTGTCGTGACGTAGTACTTTTTATTACATACACTTCATTTTGACACTTTGACATGACTTGTGGTTAACCAAATTAACCGCAGCGTAATTAAAGAAGAAACCGCCCACTCAAAATTGAGTGTTACAATTAAAAGTACGTACGGTCTTGTAAGATCGGGTACGATCAGGTACGATCAGGAACAATCGGGTACAGTTCGATAATATCGGGTATCAATCAAGTACGGTCGAATACCGTAGGCAACACTTTAGTACAGTCAAGTAAAGCCTAGTACAGTCAAGAACAGTTAAGTACAGTCTAGTACAGTCAAGTACAGCCGAGTAAAATCTAGTACAGTAGAGTACAGTCGAGTAAAGAGTTAAGTACAGTCAAGTACAGTCGAGTAAAGTCTAGTACAGAAGAGTACAGTCGAGTAAAGAGTCCAGTATATTCGAGTACAGTCAAGGACAGTCGAGTACATTCAAGAACAGCCGAGCGAATTTGAGTAATTCAACAAGCTAAAGCATACAATAGTCGCAATAAGGTTAATAAATACAAAATAAATATCTACTCTATATCTTAATAAAACTTACAATAAACAGGGTGTAATTAACACAAAATGATCTTTTACATTAGAAATTTCCCTCAAGTTGAGATGTGGTGGTAGTTCTGTTTTAGATACCAAAAAATGGATAGTACAGTTTACTGCGGAGGAGTTAAGACAAAGACATTTAATAAACATTTAACGACCAATGAATTATTGTTTTAAAGCAAACTTTGTATAGTAAGTAACTGCAACTAAGCCTGTGGCTGTACCTGAGGCTGTGCCTGTCTCAGTATTTGAGGCTGTGCCCGTGGCTATACCTGTGGCTTAACGATGCCGGTGGTTATACCTGTGGCTGTGCTTTTCTCCCCCAAAGTGATGCCTGTGCCTTTGGCTGTGGCATATGAAATAACTGTGCCTGTGACTATACCTGTGGTTTAACGATGCCGGTGGTTATGTGTTTATGCCTGTGGCTGTGCTTTTCTCTCTAAAGTGATGCCTGTGCCTTTGGCTGTGGCATAAAAAATAAAATGTATATAAATATGTGTATAAGAATGTGTAATATGTGTAAATTTAGATGCCACTATTTGGAAAAGACGGGTCCGAATTGGTCACGAATCACAAACCCCTGGAGGTGAATTTTGGGCCAATCTCTGAACTATGTGTGCGAATATTGACTACTGAACGCTTCGTTTTGCGGCTGCAATGATTTAAATTAATAATTGTTTACAGTTCTGGTAAAAATATTGCAGACGGTTGTGTTTCCAAAATTTACCACCGCAGCACTTCGAAGAAGGTAGTTACGTAAATGTAGTAATTAGTCATTGTTTTCCCATGGCAATCAGTTTAAACGAATTAAAGCTTGCATGTCAAGTAGACAGTGAACTAAGATTGGTTAAACAAGGAATTTTCATTTTCAGCCTCGAATCATTATCTCCTTGTTTTACCAATGGATAAATTCAAAATTGTTTGTCAAGAAAAAAAAAATAAGAAAGGTTATTATTAAATATTAGAGTACCTAGAAGAGAAAATCCATGGGATTTTAGGCTACGGTTATGCAATTCAAATTGTCTTATGTTGATTGTATCAACTCTGTACATTCAAACATATTTAAAGGAGCGCGTGGGTTTTTACTGTCGCTTCTTTTTTCCCACCACGGCGCCACTTTGTTGTGAAGCGACGTAATTTTTAAATAAAAATAAAAATGGAAAACATAAAATTACTTAAAGAATTATATAAAATTTATATAAAATTACCTGAAAAAGAAAAAAAATATTTAAATAATTATTGATTAAAGCTCACTCGCAGTGCATATTTTAACAGTTTCTGCAAATAATATGGTCTACGTGTATTTCATAGCATACGATATTGGCTCCAAAAAACAGCGAGGGTGAGAGGCAAAACAGCGATATATTAAAACGATTGAAGATTAGTCAAAGCCAGACATCTCACTGGCAAGTCGGATATCGGGGTGGGACAGAAGGAAAAAAAAATTATAAATATGTTCACCACATTCAGTGAGGCGCCACAAGCAGTAACAAAACAGAATGGAAATAATATGATAGTTGGAAATGATATGAAAGTTGGAAATGATATGGAAGTTGAAAACGATGAAACAGGACAGAGACTATGTAGAAACATAGTACATCAAAAATAGAAGACCGAGAAGGCCAGTGAAAAGTTTGTACAGATAATGATGAAAGGAAAGGCAGTGATTCGGATACCTAACATTAATAGTAAAATAAATGAAAGCTACTTATTAATTAACGTCCTTGATTACACTGGTTTGTTAAATTGATTATTGTAAGTCAATCAGTTGCAGTAAGGATCTTTATGTTTTCTTTTCAATTAAAACAAAAGGTAGATGTAGCATACTAATAATTAATGCAACACTATCCGGGAGGTGGCAACACTGGAGAGTCAGTCTGGGCTTGACAGGCGTTGCGATAACACGGGTGTGCTGGGAAAATACTAGATAAGTTACATTGAAACCATCTAAACAATACACTCAGTACAATCGGAACTTTTCAAAACTTTTGATCTATTAATCTTTTGTTAAGTTTCAATCGACCATGCATCTGAAGTGACGCATTCACTCAAATCGATACTAATTATTGTCTCATTTGTCTCGCACAGGTAGGTCACGACACACAACATTCACGACGTCCGTGAATGGGTCCGAAGATACTTCGCGCGATTTTATGCGATCTATCACTGGGTTTCACGTCACCGACAATTTGAAAGTTTTGTGTTTCTTTATTTAAAAAGCTTTTCGGACCATTCTAGGGAAATATTGATGGTCGGAAAGGTAAGATAAAATTTATTTTATTTGACTAAGGCTAAAATATACTCAATATTACACTACGGAGACATACGGTGGAGAGGCCTTTCGGCTCTATACAGGGGTCCTAAAATTATCGCTCTAAGAGCGACCGCACCGTGAAGCGTTCGAACTTGACGTCAAACGCGCGCGTGTCACGTGGCGTTCGTTATCCACGCCACGCTGCGCTGCTAGTACAAATTCTCATTTCTGGAATACACGACAAACGTACGTCGCATTCGAACGCATCACTCGGCGGCGTGTCAGTACAAATTCGTCTTTGTGGTATCCGTTGCACAGTTAAGAGCAGGTCAAAGTAAATAAATAATTAAAAATAGAAAAGGGAAAGGTTTTTTGAATATTTTATTTATGTTGTTGTTTTAACATGCAATTTTCTACTTTATTAGTTTATTTTAATAGTTTGCTTTCAAACAAATAAACAAAAACAAACAAATGAACAAACTTAACTAACAAACAAACAGGCAGACAGAAAGACCAGACAGACCGACATACCAGACAAACCGAACAGACCGGAGAGTCTGGACAGACAGACCAAACACACATATTATATTATCTACTTTGGTGGTACTTGAGATGCGCTTGACTGTACATAAAGCGCGGCGTTCAAACGCGGCGTGTCAGGTAGACGCCCGGCGTGTGACAGACGCGCCCCGTACGCAACGGTTCACGTTGAGTTGTTCATAGAAACACGAACGCCAGACGTCGAACGTGCGCAAAAACGCTTCACGGTGCGGACGCCCTAAGATGCGGAATGAAATAAATGTGTATGAAAGGTGCGTAAAACAAGCCTTATTTAGTGGAGTCGCAAGTGAAAATCAAAATTTCAAAAAATGGTTATAAACTCTCTATTGCCGTCGTTCTGAAAAAAAAAACACAATATTTTTTTACTCAGTCGGAACATTTCCGATCTTTTTGGGGAGGATAGCGGAACAAACTACCTAGTCTTTACATTATGGTAGTTCTATGTAATCTTGCAAAGCATATACTCCAATTTGAAAGTTTACATGAAAGACAATTAAGAGAAAATACAAGGAGGCAAGACATAATTAGTAAGATACAACCTGCACTCGAGATTTTCAAGCATGGTACACACTATAAGGCTGTTAGGTTATTTAACAAGTTGCCTGAAGATGTAAAAACTTTGGTCTACAGTAGCGGATTTCGGTCCAAGCTCAGGACTTTTCTATTACAAAAATGTTATTATAAGTTAGATGGTAATTAATTTCTCTCATTGTCTTTATTTTTATTTTTAATGATGTTGTAATAATTTTTTTTTCTGTGTAAACTGTATAGTTAACATAACCTATAAGTAGGTACATGTACCAGTTTAAATAATCTTAATATGATTATTATTACTATTTAATTTTTTTGTATATAAATTTCACATACAATGTAATTTGTTATTGAAAAATAAATAAATGAACTGAAACGTGCTTCCGGCAACACTGCTCATTTTTATGTCATGCTAAATGTTGTTTAAAATCACGCATTTTTCTGCAAAAACAGTGAAATATTGTTGCGTAAATGGCTGCAAAATTGATAGCTATGCTATTTGCGGAATATTCTTCTATGTGTATGCATTATTCCTTTAATTTTTCTATGAAAAAGCCGAATTGTTTTACGTATGAAGTAGGGTGGCTATAATGTAGGTACGATGTTTGAACATAAAGGAAAACAAAAAGGTACAACCACATCAGTGCTGTGGGATGTGAATCTGCGGAATCTGCCTATAAAACTGAACAACTTGTCCCAAAGAACATTAATGTAGACTAGTCCCAACGAACATTATGGACGACACGCGAGAAGCCAATGAACAATTCGCACGCCTGCCTTGCGCTCCCTCGCAATACATATTTTGAGCCACATTTACGGTCAGCATCGGAGTTTTGTGTCGTCATTATTGACAGGTATTATGTTAAGTTTTTTTTACCTTGGGTTGGAATTTATTTAACAGTTTCATCTTTCGATATTGGTATGCCTCTTACGGCAAGTTGCATAATGCGACTTTAAAGTTAAAGTCCGTTTATTTTTTATGCTGTCGCTTTCTTCATCATCGAAATAGAAAGTGACAGCAATAGTGTACCGAATGGCAGAGTGCGATCGAAGCAGGAGGACAGGAGCAATAAATAAAAACGCCTTCGCCTTAGTAGTAGTGAAGCAAACCACCTCGCTGAGAGAGATGTATTCTTGCTCATATTCAAGTGGTTGTTAGTTAATTTTAGTAGGTATTGTTTTGGAATTTGGGAGAAATTTTGTTTTGTCTTTATTCATTGATAGACCGACCTACTATCTCGATTCATCCATAACTTCATTTAAAAAGTAGGGGGCTCGCGACTAGTGTAAACAAATTAGAATAATTTGTACCAGTTAATTTCTGATAAGATTTATTTTAAGAAAATTACAAGTTTCACCACTCTAATAACGAACTATTCCACTCAAAATTCAAAATTATAATAATGGCGCCGCCGCTCTGCAACCGTATTTATTCTTGCGATGACCTTGGGTTGCCGTGCCCTCTCTCCAGTCACTTGGGAGGGCACGTGCACGCGTCTGATTGGCTTACGAGTCTCGGCTTCTCCTATTGGTCGACGCGTCGTAGTACCATCGCGTAAGGACAGATGGCGCCCCATGTTGCTGATCGATCATGGCCAACTGAGTTGGACTATGTTGGCCCACGCACGATTGCCAACACGGCCATTCTGCTCGGTGCCTGTCCCCGGGCACCCCACGAGTCTAGGTAAAGCACTCAATCTGAATAGTATTTTAATTAGTTCGAGAATCAATCCTTAAAATTGTAGTTCAGTGCAGTGTGCGGCCACTCTGAAAATTTTGTACTAACATTACACAGAAACTCTAAAGTTAGTCCGAGTTATCCCAAGACCACCCGCACTTAAAGGGTCTTTGCCACACTTAAGAGACCGGGTTTGTCTTAATATAGCTTTGTACCACTTGCACTTAAAGAGTATTTCACTTCACTTAAGCGTACCAAGTTTGTCCTTTGTAATAACTACTCGAATCTATGTTTATTTCAGTGTAATGTACCATATGAGTGTTTTACCTTGGCTCGCACACCACAACTTGCTGAAATAAAATAATCAATTTTTAATAATATCTGTGTTTTATTACCTTACCAATTATATTTCATTTTGCCAACACGGATTCTTAAGGTGTTATAGGTCCCAATCACCAATCCGTATCCAAGGCTTTATATTTTCAGCAGCAGCCACGCCAGTATAATTTTTTGACGTCTTTTCACTTCCCTTAACATCCGCCACCTCATATCTATCATTGCCAAGAACTTTCCGTATTTGGAATGGCCCTTTGAAAACAAGCAGTAGTTTCCTGCTTTGTCCGTCATTATTTTGGCTTTGAATTTTAACCAGAACTAAATCTCCTTCAGAGTATGTCCGTGCCTTAGTTCGAGATTTATCAAATATTTGTTTCTGCATGTCAGCATTGTTCTTAGTATTATTATCTACTTCCTCGCGTAACTTTGTCACGTCAACTATATTCTCATCATCAAGCTCTGGTGCTAAACTATCATTATCCATACGCAATCTGTAACCTAGAAAAACCTCACAAGGAACAGCTTTAATTGTTTTGTGTATTGTACTATTTAGGCCTTGTTGTAAAACCTTTATGTATTGATCCCGTCTATCGTCTGTGGGGTCAGCGCCTATAGTTTTTAATGCCTCCAAGATCGTTTTATTAAAGCGTTCGACCTGTCTGTTTGACCGAGGCATACCCGTGGCCACTACATGCAGACGTATGTTTTTTTTTTTTACAATATTGGGCAAATTCATGGGACGTAAAGCAAGCACCTGCGTCAGATATTAACCTTTTAGGGTTTCCAAATGTCTTTGATATATTTTCGAGCTCTTTAATAACACCTGATGTTTTTGTATTTCTTACAGCCGAAATAAAGACGAACTTTGTAAACGCGTCTACGACTACTAAAGAATATTTATACTTGCTTTTCGTCCTCACGAATGAGCCCAAGTGATCAACGTGAAGTGTGTGAAATGGTCGAGCATATTTTGGCAACGGGTACAACTCACCTTCTTTAGGGCCGCCTTTGTTTTTGAAATAAATACAATTCAAACAATTTTTGATGTATTTCTTTACAATGTGTCGCATCCGAGAAAACCAATACAAATGACCTATCCGTTCTACAGTCTTGTCTACAGAAAAATGGCCAAGGTCGTCGTGGTTGCACTTGATTATTTGCCAAATGCACTTTTTTGGCACCACCCAACGACGCCCATGCACTGTTCTTCTGTAGACTTTACCACCTAAAAGTTCATATTTATCAAAAACATCTTTATTTTGATCGGCCTCTCCTGATTCTAATATCTTTTTTATTCTTTGTAACTAAGGGTCTTGTACTTGAACAGAAAACAACCAGTCGGCCTCAGTTATGGACATAATGATCTCAGATTCGGATTTTTCACCGGATGGCACGGGGTTTCGACTCAAAGCATCTACATGTTGCATTCTTGTACCGTCTCTATGAAGGATTTCAAATGAAAACTCTTGAGTTGATAATACCCACCGTGCGATCTGGGGAATTATCTCTTTTTTAGTTAAGGCATACCTGACAGCGTTGCAATCGGTTACTATACGAAACGGTGTTCCTACCAAATATAAACGAAATTTTTGCAAAGAACAAACTATAGCAAGAAGCTCCAATTCAAAGGAGTGATACTTTTTTTCGTCCTCTGTTGTTTGCCTACTGTAATAGTGGACAGGCTTTTCACCATCTTCTGTTTTTTGCATGAGAATTCCCGCGATACCATCTCGACTGGCGTCGGTGTAAAGAATATTTTCTTTGTTAGGATCGAAAATCGAGAGAACACTATCAGAAGTCAATTTACCTTTTAAAGTTTGAAATGCGGTGTAATGAATGTCTTCCCAGACCCAGTCAGTGTCCTTTTTCAACAATTTTGTAAGAGGAGCGGAAAGCATCGCGCAGTTTTTAATAAACTTACGAAAATAACTTATAAGGCCAAGAAATTGGCGAAGTTGGTGCACTGATTTGGGTACTGGGAAATCTTTCACAGCTTTTAATTTTGTCTCGTTTGGCATGACACAATCTGGTTTTATTTTGTATCCGAGAAATTCCATTTCGGATTTGAAAAAATGACACTTTTTTAAATTGAGCGTTAGTCCGTTTTCACGAAATATCTGCAAGACATTTTCTAATAATTTGAAATTTTCTTCGATCGTATTAGTGACCAAATAAATATCATCTAAATAGACAATCACGTTTTCGAATCTCAACTTTCCAAGAACTTTGTTCATCATCTGTTGGAAACAAGAAGGTGCATTGGCCAACCCTAAAGGGAGTCTCAAAAACTCATAGTGTCCATCTTCCGTAATAAAAGCAGTTTTTTCTATAGATTCTGGATGCATCATGATCTGATAATATCCGCTTTTGAGGTCTAAACAAGTAAAGCATTTATACCCTTGAAGCCTATCTACAAGATCCTCGATACGAGGCATCGGGTATTTATCTTTCACCGTTATCTTATTTAGATCGCGGTAGTCAATGCAGAGCCTTTTTTCTCCATTCTTTTTGTCTATCAATGATTTTTTAAAAACTTTAAACTATATAATTTTCTTAAATTTAATCACGAATCGTTTAATCAAATTTTAACTTTATTTCTTTGGCTTTATATTAGTGAAATCATACTAAATTGTGTTCTATTTGATTTTATTAAAATATTGTATGTTATATCTCTTTGTTTGTTTGGTTAGTTTAAGGTAAGTTAGCTCTTACTCTATTTTAGGTAATTGCAGTACATTTTCAATTTAATTTACTTTATTTTACTGCAGTAGGTACCTTTCTGTTCGGAAGTTCACCCAGCAGAAGGGGAATACTGGACTATTGGCTACTGAATCGATCGCTGACCTGCTTTTCATCACAAATACATGGCCTTCACGGGGCTAGAACTCCCAACACAAAAGTGGATAAAGGGTGATCCGATCACCAGTCTGTGTACGTCACGGCATCCCCAACAAGATATGAATGAAATAATCCAGACTAATGAGTATACCACGGGCAAAGCCTGATAAAAAGCAGATGTAAACAAGAGCTTTCATGCAGGCTGCACTACCTTAAAGATTGTTGTGGATTATGCCTTAGAATTGCATAAAAAGAAAGAAATACATGCTGTACCTCTGCTCTTCTTACTCTCCATGTGACCAAGGAGCCATGGATCACCATCTAAACAACAATAAAATGTGTATCTCGGAAAACAAATAAGTTTCAACCAAGAAACGAAGCTGAAGTGGAATTCATAGCATTAAAAGAAAGAAGATAACCTTAGCTGCATACCAAACATGGGATATATCCATTTGTATTTACAGAGAAAGCCTACATCTTAAAAGTTAATAGATCCTAATAAAAAATATCCTTACTCATCATTTGGACATTGTTTGGATAACCAAACCCAGAACCTTCTGTTCAGAGATAACTGCAATACTACTGTGTCATACAGGCCATGATTGGAAGAGCAAGACCATATTGGGTCAGTGACAATAATCATTGTTGCGGGCAGAACCTGGAATGAACCCTAAAAATTGGCCCATACCAAAATAGGATTTTTAAAGAATTATTTACTTACTTTAGCTACAAAACTATCAGAAACGCTGTACTGATGGAAAGAGAGTGCTTTTTATTATTAAAATATATTGTGAAATAAAACAATGTGCGTTTTTGAATACTTTATTTACTTTCACTTATTTAACACAAAATATAAATGATGTATATTTAAGTTTCTTTGTAAAAAAATACTTATTGGACAAAGCCTTTCTTTACAAAGTCTAAACTATACAGTGACATTGACAAATAGAGTATATAAAAATTATAGTAATGCATGCAGTTGTGACTACTTAACGAAAAGATTTGTGCAATGGTCCATTAAACAAAAAAAAGAGCTTTTTTAAATACTATACAATGTGTCATTCTAAATAAAGCATCTTCTCGGCTGGTAGTTCCATGTAACTGAACAACTTTTGTTCTACAACTTGGAAATTATTATAAAAAAATCTACATACAAAATGAGAATCTGATCCGGTCAATTTATATGGAGTAGGTACCATTTTTTTTATTTTAATTTCCAAAAGTTATTCGGTTATGTGGGTAGATCTACCCCCCGAGAGGTTTTGTGTATTTGGAATTACATGGTGTATTTGCTCATATGATCTAAATAAACCTAACCATTTCACCATATCCACTACTACCTTCCGACCTACCACTCACCTAACATTCACAACCACTAATCTAACTACCACAACCATCAACAATAACGCTCTATCCATCATCACCCTGCTACCACCACCACTAATGAAACCATCAACCAACCCAGACCACCATTACTACCCCCCTATAACCACCAACTTTCCATCAACATACCATCCACTACCACATATGAATCTCCGACACCACCCCCATTCGCCACCAGCATCTAATCGCCACCACTGCTCCCTATTCGCTACCACCATCCCCATTTGCCACCACCACCCCTAATTCCCCACGACCACCACCACCCTCAATTCTCCACAACCACCCCCCATTTACCACCACCTCCCTTTTTCGCTACCGCCACCCCCCATCCCCACAACCACCACCACCCCTCATTTACCACAACCTCCCCTGTTCGCCACCACCACCCCACATTCGCCACCACCACCCCACATTCGCCACCGCCACTCCCCACCACCACCACCACCCACCCGTTGCCCACCACCACCCCCCCATTCACCAACACCACCCCCCCATTCACCACCACCTCCCCTATTCGCCACCACCTCCCCTATTCGCCACCACCATTATTCCTCATTTTCAATATCTTCTCTAACTAATATTCCATCCAGAAATGATGCAGGTGCCTCTATGTTCTCCTGATACCGAGCCCAACCTAAGTACCACACAATCGTCATCACATGAGCACAGCATCCTACTGTACGTAACCCACAAATACAGCTACAGTAGTCTCGTCAGCAGAATGTAAGTATAATAAATTGTGCCAGTATGGTGTCGTGACTTGATGCGACCTCTTAGTAGAACTGTCTCATGTGATGACGATACTGCTTGAGTCACAACTTCCAACTCATCTGATACTTCAATTACAAATGTCCCATGTTCTCTTAGATGCTCCCCATAATAACTTCTGGCTTGTTTTATTTGATACGTACCTAACGCGAATAGAACAAGATCTGACATGGACATTTGTGGAAAAATGTCTAGCGCTGGAAGTTGTCCATCAATTCTGTGAAATTGGGCACGGTGTCGATTAATCCTGTTCGAAAAAATCAAATTAACTAATACATTAGGCATGTTCATTCTTTCTAATGCACGATTTAAAATCATTCCAGCATCTGGTCTATTATTAATTTCTGGATGGAACGCATTAATCATTGCTGCACAAATACGAAAATCTACCATCAAATGGTCGGCAGCCATATTAAAATAATAATTTCTAAATAATCTAAAATCTCTTTTGAATCGACCATTTACCACTTCTACTACCCATCTACAAAATGTAACTAGCCATGATTTATTGGCCTTGTCGGTCGGCAATTGCCTTTCTCCCTCTTCCAAAGATTCAGGCTTATAAACCTTATACCCTAGGGATTCTAAAAATGGCAGAGCATCACGAAAGCCCGATCCAAGATGAAAATATCATTTTCTTCAAAGAATGTTCTAAGATCTCCATTTTCATCTTGGAACAGAGCTTTCATAATGTCTGCATCAGATGTTGTAGCTGGGTACGGGCCAAACACATCAATTATGTGCCCGTCTGTTGCCACGAGTAGAAATGGTTTTGACATTTTGGACAAAGAGATTTAGCATTGCTTTCATCTCTCTTTTAGAAAAAGAGTTTGAAAACTGAGCACGATCCAGAAACTCCCAATCAAATAGGGATTTGTGACTTTGACAAATCCTTGCATTTTCAGTGACAAACACTTTTTGTGAAGTTAATATTTTTTTCCTTAAAAAGTCTGGTACAATTAACCGCTCAGAGTTTGAACACCCTGGTACAGTCAAGAGCACATCAAGCTTGACACATTGGACTTTGCCCCATTCGAAGTTGAACGGGAGAATTGAATGATAAGGATAGGTATGTTTCTCTCTCTTCCGCCTTCACTTGTTTTGTGCCGCAGCGCTTTGTGTTAGCGTGTGCGTTGTGTAATGAATGAACTACCTATATAATAGTGTGCGTGTCATTGCAGTTAACATAACTGGTTTTATTTTACTGTTTGTGTTTAGAAAATAAAAGGATCGTTTTTTACTTTTGGTTTCTTCTTTCCAATTACTCGTATCTTCGCAATCTTAATTTGAAATAAGTATTACTTTGATTTTATTTTATTGAAGTAATCGTCACCTACTAAAGAATATTATTTATTATTTAATTATTATTATTTCTACTTATTGAACTTTATATATTAACATTAATGATAAAATAAAAAAGTGATAAATAAAAAAAAAGAGAGTAAAAAATATTGTGCATAATTATGTCGCCTTGGGGAAAATTTTATATGAATAATTTAACTACTTATATTTTGAACTTTGGGAGTTTTTCTAATCAATGATTAATAAAACTCGACTGTATTCATAATGTTTTTGTAGTTTTGGTTAGTATACCTACAGGGTGTTAGGGTATACACAGTGATCCTTGAAACTATGCATTCAGACTCAATGAAACTGAACAACTTTCGCCTAGGAATATAATAAGGTTGAAATACGATGAAAAATATTTTACTTCTTATAAAAACTGCACAAGCTGATTGCGCATTTTGTATAAGAGATGTTTTTTCTTCATATTTCAACCTGTGTTCCTTAGCGAAAGTTGTTCAGTTTCGTGGTCTGAATGCACAGTTTCGTGTTTTGCCTACAAAATAATATGTAATGTTTTATTTATGAAATACTTTTTGAATTGACTAGGAGTAGTTCTAGAGATAACTCTTTATCTGAGCCCTAATAGTTTGTGTCAAAATTAAAATTGTCTTAAAAAGTGATTCGATACCCGAGACCAACAGTGAGCTAAAGCTTATTTGGGATATTCTTTGAACTGATTGCTAAGCAGACATTTATTTACGTTCAGCATAGAGATAGGTAAGCGACATACTTTAAAAATAATCTCGCTGTTGCTCTAAACTTAAAGGTAATATATTTAAGAAAAAGTAAGTAAAACACCAAAATATATTTGAAGTAAACTTATATTTCGTAATTCCAAAGTGTCATCAATGTTGAACGAAGACTACAGACTAGCTATTTTGTCAATAATTTTACCCGATCTAGGTGGTAAAAACTATAAAACGAATAAGTAGGTAATGGCAATCAGTCAAGTAATAATAATTCGCAACAGAAACCCAAATGTAAGAAACCTTTAAACTTGGCCCCTATAAAGAGAGAGGGGTCATTAAGTTATTAAAAAAAGAAAAAAAAATCTAACACAAATAAAGCCGTTAACATTTCTTTTTATTTTCGTAAATATCGATTTTTATACGGCAGAATGAAATATAGTCAGCCTATTAAAGAATTAAAAATAGAAACTGTCGTCTCTCTTTAGTATTTATCTAGGCCCAGCCTCTCATAGTGACATGACAGCTATTTTAAAATTCTGTGATAGGCTACGACTAAGTTATATTCTGTCGAGAATCCATATTTTACGAAAATAAAAAAAAGTATTACTACGTTATTTGTATTAAAAAATGTTTTATATTTTTAATAATAACTTATAGCCCTATGTCTATTTATAGGCCAAGTTTCAAGGTTCCCTGTATTTGAGTTTCTGTTGCGAATCACCTAACGAAATAAAAGATCAACAAATCATAAAATACAACCAAAATCAATAATTCTCATACATATAATCAACTTGTCTACAGTAAAATCATCCTTCCACGATACTTAAACAAAAATTAACAAGTGTATTTAATCATTTACGATATTTACAATAATTTACCTACGTGAAAGCCACCGAAACAATGGTATGGGTTGATAGGTCAAGATATAGTTGTGCTTCACAATTTTCTTTCCCAAAGAGAAAAATACTATCTCTATTTATAGCCCAAGTTTCAACGTTCCCTGTATTTGAGTTTCTGTTGCGAATTAACGAAATAAAAAATCAACAAATCGTAAAATACAACCAAAATCAACAATTTTCATACATATAATTAACTTGTCTACAGTAAAATAATCCTTACACGAAACTTAAAACTAAAATTAACTGGTGTATTTAATCATTTACAATAATTTACCTACGTGAAAGCCACCAAAACAATGGTATGGGTTGCTAGGTCAAGATATAGTTGTGCTCCACGCTTTTCTTCTCCCAAGAGAAAAATACTATCTCTATTTATAGGCCAAGTTTCAACGTTCCCTGTATTTGTTTCTGTTGCGAATTAACGAAATAAAAAATCAACAAATCATAAAATACAACCAAAATCATCCTTACACGAAACTTAAAACTAAAATTAACTGATGTATTTAATCATTTACAATATTTACAATAATTTACCTATTATAATTAAATAAAATTTAAAGCCATCAAAATACTGGTATGGGTTGCTAGGTCAAGATATAGTTGTGATTCACAATTTTCTTTTCTAAAGAGAAAAATACTATTAAACAACGGATGACTGCAGAAAATCTTACGGTGATTTGACAACGTGAGTAACCTGCCTGTGAGAAAAAAGATGTTGAAGTCCTCTTAAGTTACACCATGACCTAAAAGAACCCAAATCCTACAAGAGAAGCCTAGAAAAAAGAAAGAAATAAGATGTTAAAACAGTAAACGAGAGGATAAAATGTGTGCTGGACAAGCAAAAGATGACAAATAAATTAAATGCCGTATGATATTAATATTTGGTGGGACCCCCATTAGCATCCAATACAGCATTTAATCTATTTCTCATTCCAGTCACCATGTTCCAGCACGCATCTGATCCTCTATTATACTCCCACGTGCGAAACGCTTGCGCGTATAAGTCGTCCCTGTTCCGGACTTCACTTGCGTCCTAATTGAGAACCATGAGTCCCCATAAATTCTCTATTGGGTTCAGATCTGGGCTCTTTGAAGGCCATGGTATCAATTGCAGGTCAGGTTGCGAACCGATCCAGCGCTGGACGATATGAGAGTTGTGGACGCTGCTGTTATCTTGGGCTAAATGTATGGTGCCCTCGGGGTAGTGAAGTCGCACGGTCGGAATCAATACATCTCGCAATATTTCGATGTAGTCCAAGGAATTCATCCGACCGCTAACTTCCACTAGCTCCCCAGAACCCATAGAGCTCATCCAGCCCCAAAGCCCAATACTTACGCGTCCACTCGACCGATTTGGTAGAGTATTTTTTTCTTCAAACCTCTCGTGGTCAAATCACCATAAGATTTTTCTGCCGTCATCCGTTGTTTGAAAGGTTTTTTCATCTACGAAAATAACAATATTATTTTGCCAGTCAAAATTTAAATACTGTAAAGCGAAACTAATTCTGTCTTGTTTATGAACAGCACTTAATTTGATTTTTTTTGCCGGCCTCCTGCATTTAAGGCCTCCATCCCTAAGTCTTCTTCTTACAGTCCACGGTGTTATCTGAAAAATATAATCGTAATTTAAAACTTTGCTAAGCTTACTCCTTTACATAGTTTAGTTGAAGAGGCTTATAAATAACGGTATTAAAACCATGAAGAATGTGAATCTCTCTTGTAAATGAACAACTGAAAATCTCATATACTATACAGGTTGTAAGGGACAGCCTTCCGAATACTGAACTTAACAACTTTCAGCGAACAAAACTTTCAGGAAATGAAAAAACAAAAATAAGCTTCACCATACAAACTGTCCAATTTTGTATGAAGAGGCCGATTTTTTTTTTTCATTTCCTGAAAGTTTTGTTCGCTGTAAGTTGTTCAGTTACGTTGACTGATCATGCCCTTTCAGTATTCGGAAGGCTGTCCCTTACACCCGGTATACTAACTACCTATTATACTTTTTTTTTTGTTTTATAAATGCCTGCCCCCGTTTTATAAATGCCCTGCCTGCAATATCTAGAGAAGTCAAGTTTACCAAATCCTTTGTAGATCCTAGCTTGAATTCCTCTTTTCTGTTACGCAGCCGGGATTGTTTTTTTTTTTAACTTTTTGGTCTCCGATTTATTACGTCACATTATTTTAAAACACTTCCCTAATATATTTTTGCATTCACCTCTCAAAACCCTTTATTTTTATACTCACCACTATTTATAGGATTAGAACAAAAATATTTTTTCAGGATTTTTTATTTTACCCCAAAAATGCATCACATTGTTTTCATAATTTTAATATAGCCAGTGTCTCTTGCGCTATTAACACAAATTTAACGATGTATAACACTCCTTTGCCCAGAGTGGGACGATACAGGCTAGGTATAATAACTTTCAAAACCGGTTCAGCTTTAGTTGTTTTGTTACACTTACTACTCACATACATACATACAGGTCCAACACATAACCCTCCTTTTGGGCTTCGTAGCAGTCGGGTAATAATAATCACTTTAAATTGTCAGTTAAATATGTCTCTACACAAACAAAGTGGACATATGCGGGATAAAATGGAGTGATAATAGATTTAATAAGTTTGGCTAATCCTATATAATTAATATAACTTATTTTATTGGGTTTTTATTGGTGATTGCAAGTATGACGTAAATACTCTATGTAAAACTACTTGAAAACTGTACAAAATACTTCGTTGAGTGTTTTTTGGAGCCCATTTATAACCATGTAATTATTGAGAACTCGAACAATAAAAAATACGGGCCAAAAGCGAGTCGGACTCGCGCACCGAGGCGAGGGTTTCCTAACTACTATAAGGTGAAAATACCGTCTTAGTCATGGATGCGCAGACTCGCAGAAGTGTATTAAATGCGCGCGAGTCCGTCACGAACTTGACCAGTTTTTATTATTTGTTGTTATTCTACAGCTTATGCACTAGAAACATAACAATTTTCACTTTGTAAGTGTAGAGCTAAAAAAGATCGAACAAAAATCGCCTAAAAACACGTCATTAGTAGGGAAGCCCCCTTATTTTTTGTTTTAACATTTTTATTATTTGTTATTAGAGCGGCAAAAGAAATGCATAAACTGTGAAAATTTCAACTGTCTACCTATTACGGTTCTTGAGATACAGCCCGCTGACAGACAGACTATTTGGTGGTTTTTGCTCGATTTTTGATTTAACTCTATCGTGAAAAACGGGAACATTTTCAAGCATGAAAATTGGTATTTATAGTGCGAACGGAGAATTGAAGAAATTAAAAATTTAAACAGCAAAATTAAATCAAAGTTAAATCAACTCTTGTATATTACTGAGTGATAGATAAAATAATACCAATACGATTCAAAATTGGTTCTTTCCATTTAAAAGTAAAGAATTGTCTAGAATATTGAACTGGCAGAATAAAATTGAGGTTGACACTTTTAATATCGTTAAGTAAAATAATAGTGTTTGATTGCTAATTTTCATATTAGTTTCGTAATTTACCTTTGAATGTAGATCTGCGCTATTTTTGATTGATGAATCTCAAAAATCACTCGGTGATATAAATTGGGCTCCATAGACAAACCCAGTGACAAACACAATTTACGAGATTCAAAAATATACATATTATTAGCCATGACATGGCGCCACATTGTTTGTGAAGCGATGTAGTTTAGCTGACGTCATTAAGAGATTTTAATATCCAACAATGAATAAACGATTTTGACTTTAACTTTTGATAAACTACTAAAACTGATTATAAACTACTAAAACTGAAATAATGATAAATTGGTATGTAAACTTTCAATGAAATACTACCAATTTTATAATTGACAAGTAATATTTATTTCTTTTTTAAAGTTTATCATGGTAGTTCTTATTTTTTTTTTATTTCGCAAATCTGGCGGTGATAATCTAGATTTGTGCACTAGAGCTTCAGATTGGTATTTAACCAAAAGACTTACCAAACATATTTTAAGGTAAAGTAACATAGAATTTGTAATAATAATACGGAGTAGATAAAAGGTCCATGTTAATGAGCAACTATTTCAGAAACTACATTTGCACGTGCGATTCGGAGAAACAGAGATAAAAAGCTATTTCTTATTGTAAACTCTTTGCCGCGTTTGCCATTATCTTTAACTTACAATGAACCACTAGTCCCCGTCATAAAAAGCAATTTAAAGAAACAATAAAACAAACACAAATTTCTAGGAAGTGATAGAAATGCTTTTGTTGTAGCTGCTTTATTTTGTTCGTCGAAAAAAAAACCTAACCAAAACAACTTGTTTATCTTCAAAATTTCATAAAGTAAGCCGTTTTATTTAATACATATTTATCTTTTAAAAATTATTGCACGAACATCAATATGCTAAAATTTAAGCGTTTGAAATTTGTGAAAGAAGAGAGCGAATGTAAAGACAGACATGACTTGTTTGATAGGCTTGTTGCTGTGTCGACAAAGTCGTTCCCAACTTGGCATGCACAATAATAGCTAAAACTGGCCAAGTGCGAGTCGGTCTCGTGCACCGAGGGTTCCGTACGAGTCAGGTAAAAATACGGCCTTAGTTATGGACGCGCAGTCACGCAGAAGTGTATTTAAATGCTCGCGAGTCCGATACGCACTTGACCAGTTATTATTCTTTGTTGTTATTCAATAACTCATGCACTATAAACATACCAAAAAATTCGTTTTTAGTAGGGTTCCCCCTTATTTTTTTTTATTAGTTTTTGTTGTTATAGCGACAGATATCGGAGGCACTCGGAGGCGTCCCTTTTTTTCACCCTTAGGGTACGCAACCCTAAAAATCCACATTTTGGCTGTTTATTTATTTTTATTTAAGGCATAGTAGTAGATCCAAAGAAAAAGAGAAAACGAATTTAAGAGCCAAAATTTAAAATTCTGGAAAGACAAAAACTTACGAAAAATATTACAGTTTTTTTACACTTTCCCAGAAATGGACCGACCGGCTTTAGGCGGTGATAGGTTAGGTCAAGCAAGACCTCCCAAATAAACAAAACATACATAATTATGTTCCACAACAACTAACAGTTTTTGAGCTATAATCGATTTAAAAAAAAAGTAGTCGCCTTGAGTTATTGTTTTAGTTACCTTTTGCAAAATAATTACCTACATAATAAAGTTTTTGCATTACATTAATTTACCACGAAATTGTTACTCTGTCTGTAGACATCTCATCATCATCATCTTCATCAGAAATTTAAAACTTTTTATTGTGTTATTTTTTAATTTTAGTGATACATTAATTTTTTTCGCCATTAATGTTTTAAGCATATTAAAAGAAAAATAAATAGTTCCTTCTTAGTTCTCAGAGTTGGTAACGCGCTTTGCTGTCTTATTAGTAACAAATTATTTCACAAAGAAGACAGTGGATGGTATGGGCGGTCGTGACCACTTACCACCAGGTGACCCGCACGCTTGTTTGCCCACTTGTGACATCATCATATCAGCCAAAAGACGTCCAATGCTGGACATAGGCCTCCCCTAAAGATCTCCATGACGACATAAAAAAATAAAATAAATAAATTGTGATTTTCTGATAAAAATATCCAAAACATTATTTTGATGGAATTTTGATGATAGTTACTATTTTGTAGTATTTTAATGTAAAAGGTTATTTAATAATAGTAACATTTTACCCATGCGAGCCAAAAGAATGACGCAAGACGCTTACTTTAATATTTTTTTCAACACATTTGCTCATAAAACAGCTCTATTTGCACTGTATTAAGGTCCATAATCCAGCTTATTAAACACGCGTGCTTTTTTCATTACTATAATTTCACTAGTGTTGTAATTTTTGTCTTTTTTTAATCGGCAAGATGCAAGGAGTTTCTATATCTATACCATTCATAATATTTTCATGAAAAAGTAAACTGTGTTCGATAATATGATAAATAAATGTTAATTACATGGAAATACTTATATTAATCAACCAACTTACTACAAATTTGTCTTTAAAGTAACAAAATATTCAATATTAAATAATTCAAGGGAGTGAGCCTCAGAACAAAGACCTCCTTGCTGAGTAAGCTGTTTGGCAGGTTAGTGTTTTATTTTTGTTTTCTATAGCGGCAAGGTGCAAGGAGTTTCTATATCAACATTCATAATAATTTAATGAATTAAGAAACTGTGTTCGATAATATGATAAATAAACGTTAATTAAACGAAAATATTGATTTTAATCAACTAACTAACTACAAATTTGTCTCTAAAGTAACAAAATATTCAATTTTAAAATAAATTGAAAAGTAGTCTGTTTGATAGCTTAGTCATTGTCTCCTGCGCGCGCATGTATAATCTGTGTCTTCGAAAAAAGTAATACGCGCGATTTTAACAGATATTTCTTGTTGTGAAATGTGTTTTAATGTAATTAAAAAATAAACGATTTCTAAAAATAAGAAAAACAGTGATAAGTGTAGAATGTCGAAAATACTTGAAAGGATGGAAAGCGGGACCCTATTGATTGATATGCCTCCGATGTCTGTCTGTCTGTCTGACAGCGGGCTGTATCTCATGAACAGTAATAGGTAGAAATTAAAATATTCACAAATTGTGTATATCTGTTGCCGTTACAACAACAAATAATAAAAATAAAAATTTAGGGGGCCTCCCAAAGAGCTAAAGGGGAGCGCGAAAAAAAATTTTGTTCAGCCCCATCGAGTGGGGTATTGTTGCATTTTTTTTTAATATATATTAAAGAAAAGGAATAAAATGCCACCAGGTTTTTTTAGAATTTTGTTTTGGCTGTATCTCATGAACTGTAATAGCTAGGTAGATATTTGAACTTTTTACAGATTATGTATTTCTGTTGCTGCTATAATAACAAACACTAAAAATAAAAGAAAAATAAGGGAGGCTACCTTACTACAAACGTGTTTTAGGCGATTTTTTGCTTTAGCTCTATCGTAAACATGGAAATATTTGCAAATGTAAAAAATTGTTTATTTATAGTGCATAAGTAAACTAACAAATAATAAAAACTGATCAAGTGCGAGTCGGACTCAAAAAATCTAGCACAGAAAGTTACTGAAATTTCAACTAATATATTTAACTAGTGGTACCGGAAAGCGCACCGGCGCGAGTCCAACTCGCACTTGGCGGATTTTTTTTATAGAGGATGTTTGTTACTTACGTTGTAATTTGATGAGGTCACGCGTGTGGGTAAAAATGGGTCAGCCGTGTGTGCAGCAACAATCTGGGCGTCTTGTGCCTGAGTTGTAGCTCTGTGGTAAAGGGCTCATGATGAGCTTCTATAGAGCCTTCCTCTTCCCACCGCCTTATCCAAAAATAGATCGTTTGTCTCTAAAAATAAAAGCATAAAAGCGAATTATTTTATGCTGTAAAATAATATATTTGAAAATGAGTATCTTGTCTAATAGATAACATTTTGATGTATTTTTGTTAATAATAAAAATATGATATTTGTTAGTTTCTCTTTCTTTCACACAGAAACGGATCGGTGTGATTTTTAAATTGTTTGTATGAATCACAATTAAAATTAATTGGGCCATAAATTTGTGAAATCGGCCTAGAAGGTGTTATTGTTGGTTTTGAGAACTTACTTGAATGTGTCTGATTTTACCCCGTTATTGTAAGTAAAGAACACGCCAAAAGCTACCCATTCTTTAACCAGATTTAAAATAAAAAATCTACGACTGGCCCCAAAATGTAAATCATAAACTATGAATATTTAAAACCAACAACCATTTATATTTAACGAATTTTATTCTTCACTTTCTACAAGAAAATTCTGTGGGTTTCAATTTTTTGAATGATATTTTGTCACCCTCAATTCAAGAATGATCCCCAGATGAATACCTACACAATAAATACCGTGATGCAATAAATATTAAATCCGTTTCAACGTATAAATAATAAAGCAAAGAAACAAACTTTCACATGAACAAAAATTTGAATAATTAACTATTAAATTATTTTAATTAGACTTACCGATATTCCCATTCTCCGTCCAATTTCTGAAACGGTAAGCCCACTTCGCCGTAATGCTATTATTGTTTCGCGGTCAATTCTCGATATTTGTGGTGCCATGGTGTGGCTAGCAAAAGTGCACGTGCGACTTCACCCCCTGATGAATTATAACTGGCATAGAGCAATATTGAATGAGCGACCGACCGGCCGAATGGGAACCACCCCTTTTATTTCGACCAATCACTGCGTTTCACGTCACAGGAACTCAATGTTTATTGCTTGAAATAGTTGAAATGCTATTTCGACCAATCGGTTCGAAGTGCACTTTCTTTCTAACGAAGAAATCTATCGTAGCTATAGTTGTATACAGTGTCAAGCTCGTTGCGCTCTTAGCTGTACAAAGCAACGTGTGCTGGAGCTGGTCGTGTGGCAAAACTCATTAAGGGCCATTGGATTCTGGTCTTCTTCTTCAACTGGATCCACAAAAAGACCTTCATTTATTTAGACGATTTCCCTTGCTCGTGCCCAACAATTGTCACACACAAGAGCTTGCTCTGGCAGCCGTAATAAAAATAAAATACTCAAGTCAATACTACAATGGGTTGTTTGGTTAAATAGGTACTTCTTGTGTTATGCCTTAACTGCCTTCCTCTATTTAGTTATATGCTTTCATTGTTTTTACTAACGAAATGCCTTCGTCATAATTTATTGAATTGAATTTCGGTTAAGGGGATTCCTGCAATCAACTAGCGCCCCCATCAGTAAAAAAATATTGCTCGCTAAACACAAAACTTATCTAAAATCCGGAAAAACAGATTGAAGTAAAGGTACCCTATACCTATACCTTCTTCCAACTTGTTTTTAATTAAATGTTTTTCAATGTGTTTTTTATATAGGTATGGAAATAAATGTATTTGAATTGTATTTGTACCCTAGATTATTTAGAACCTATCAATTCTGAAAAATGTGGTTGACTGTAGTTACAGATGCAAAAAGTGCCAAAAATGGCCACTTTTAGTAGTTTTTGTATCTGTTACTACAGCAAAGGAGTTCAAACATTTAAGTGTGGAACGTGGCATAGTGCCCGGCCGCCATCTTGTTTTTTTTTTCAAAATCGCGTCGCACAGTCTAACCTTCAGACATCTATAGAAGAAGGCTAAACGAATAAAAAATGTCTAATAATATAGTGTCCTAAAGTGTCAGTTTACTGTGTTATAGGGCGACAGAAGTCGGTTATAGGGCGACAGAAGTCGGTATATATTTTATGTATTTTTTAAAATAAATTGAAGTGTACCTCTCACCCAGTGCGTTTGATAAGTCTCATTTATGCTTACTCATATACTTTTTGAGACTTTCTATAAATCCTATCCCGGAAATTAGATAATGTCTAGTAAAATCGGATTCTACACACTATCCATTTTCAGCGCAGCTGGTCAATATCTTGAGTTGGCAACTAAACTAGACTTGTTGACGTTGATTTCCCCGATGGCTTCGCTGCTGGCGGCATTGCTTGAAGTTGCCTCAGGGTGCTTTATCTTCCCTCCCACGGCTTGTGGAGTGGAGACCGCTTCCGAAGGCATCTGATGCGATGTAGGTATGACGGTAGTACTGGCAGGCGCCGTCGTCAGCTTTGCCTTCCTCCCCGCAGTGGGTGGGGAGGCGACCGCTTTCGAAGGCGCTAGCTGCGGCGGTATGAGGCAAGCCTTTATTCTTCCTCCTCCTTCCCCTCCTCTTCTTGGCCGGCCCACTGGGCTCGTTCGCGGAGGCCATGAGTGATTCTAGCGCGTTCAAATCTCCCGTGGGCAGGGCTACGACCCTCTCCGGTGTTGTGGGCTGCGTGAAAGTTCGAGGTACGGTGCCAGCTTACTTGTTGCGCACCGGCTCGGTGCGTGGACGTGGGCACTCCTTCGCCGAGAGCTCTTCTCCACAGCAGACACAGGCTTGGCCCCGGTGACAATTGTGCGAGCTGTGTCGGAACAGCTGGCACTGAGGTACTCGTTGTTTCTACGCCATCCCTCAATATACACGCCGGGTACGCACAGGAGCTCCCTCACTGTGTAAATACCCGGGTTGAGGTTTGGCGTGTAGGTGAGCTGGGCAAAGTGGATGCACCCAGGGCGTCTTTGGCGGGCACGGATGGGGCGTACGAACTCTGGCTCATAGCCCAGGAGGCGTAGCTTCAGTGGCTTCTCGGACTTCGGTGCGTAGGCGAACCAAGAGAGCCCAGTCTGCCCCTCCAGGGCGGTGAGGTAGCGCTGGTAGGTCTGGAACTCGGTCTCGGTTTACGCCAGAAAGCGCATTCCCTCCTTGCCGTAGGGGCGCACATTCAGCGCGTGGCGCGCACGTGCACGTTCGGGACCGTCTGTTTCTTCACCGAGGAAGGGGGTGGTGAGAGGGACTTAGCGGCGGTGGTCGCACCCCTGTATGAGGCGGGGGGTGGGGGGGCAGTGTCACGGGCGTTGCCGGCGTTGGTGCGGGGGCTGTCGATGTAGATGGCGGCGGCGACGTCTTAACCATCGCCTAAGGGGGCGCAGGCCGTTATGTCACTCCCTAAAGGGAAGAAGAAGATACGCCGACTCATATACCGTGGGAGAGAAGAAAGAGCATCTGGATGCAACCCTCAGCATAGTCTAGTTGCAGACTCAAGATACCTATTGACATTATCCGATTTTCGGGTTTTGATTTATAGGATGACTCAAAAAGTATATCAGTAACCTTAAATGTGACTTACTAAACGCACTGGATGAGTTGTACACTGCAATTTATAAAAAAAAATATAGACCGACTATTGTCGCCCTGTAACTCAGTAACCTGACACTTTAGGACAATATATCGTTAGACATTTTTTATTCGTTTAGCCTTCTTCTATCGATTTATGAAGGTTAAACTGTGCGACGCGATTTTGAAAAAAAAAAATCAAGATAGCGGCGGTTTACAATGTCACCAATGTACGAACCCCTTTATTTTACACAGTCAATAGGTTCTACATAAAATTGTTTACTTCAATCTGTCTTTCCGGATTTTTGATAAGTTTTGTATTTAGCGAGTAATATTTTTTTAACTGATGATGGGGACGCTAGTGGACCGCAGGGAGCTCCCTTAAGGATAACACTTAGCCAAGTGGCATCCCTGTGGTAAAGAATATTTATTACTCGCCGAGCACCTACATAAATTATTATTAATTTATATTTATTGATTTATTATTATAATTATATTTTGTACTTTTTGTATCTAAAACTACAGTGACCTATATTTAACAGAGTTGATTGGTTCAAAAATATAAACTAGGGTAGACGTGTCGCACAAAATAACTTTGGCCATGTCTTTAAAGCGCAGAAGTCAAAAATGACTTACTTTCTTATGACTTAACTGCGCATCAACTGACATGGCCAAAGTTCTACCTACCTTTACTTTTTCTTTTTGTTTTATGTAACAAGTAAGCAAGCGAGCTCGTGGGCCACCTGATGGTAAGTGGTCACCACCACCCATAATGCCTACTGTCTTATTAGTAGTATAATTTGGGGTGGTAGAGATCTACCTCCTAGCAGTCCAACCCGGGCAACGGCGCTGCGGGACATCACGTTCTGTGGCGACGGCTGAAGGTCTCTCTCAGCGGTGGTAGGCTTCGGCCGCCTGGCTCGCGACCACCCTCCCGCCGGAGCCTGACGCCAAACAGCTTGTCTGTGATCCGTCGATGTGCGGGAGTGCCAGTGCCACTAGGGGATCGGAGGTGGTCAGTTGCGTGGCTTAGGATCGGTCTTGGTCTCTAAGCAAGTCTGTTCCGGGTAAATCATACTCGAGGGTAGCGGGATCCGAGGCACGGTCTCTGCCGTTGGCCGACCGCAGGTAGATGGGGGCCCAAGTACCACGGAAGCCGACGTGGGAAAGGCTGCCCCGCCAACTAGCGAAAAATCCTGGAATGCTCCGTCGTGCCAGCTGGCGACTGGACGGGAGGACCCGACGGCCATTTCAGGGGGGCTCGGGCGTCCTCGCAGTCTCCAGGTGAGTTCCCCACTGGTCAGATGAGCCGAAGAGTTTCATTTGATAACCAAGCCGCGTCTCGACCAGTTTTCGTTTCCCCACAACAACAAACTCCCCAATGAAAAAGTCAAATATACAAACGGCGGCACTTCCTCCCACTAAAAGTGCACCTCATTAACATCCGGGGGTTGCACTCCAATCTCAATCCGGTCCACTTCCACCTTGAGACCGAGAAGCCGCACCTATTCTTTTTAACGGAGACGCAGATAGCAACGCCGTCAGACGTGGCGTACCTCAACTACCCGGGTTACTCGTTGGAACACAAGTTTAAAAAACGAACCGGGGTCTGTGTGTACGTCCGCGATGACATTTGCTTTCGGCGTCTCCGTTGCTTTGAAGATTCAGGGTCATCAACACTGTGGATTCTGGTGGACACCGGCATAGAGAAATATCTCTACGTCGGTGTCTACCGGTCGCACAGCGGTGACCAGGAGACGACCAGGCTCTTTGAGCACCTGTTAGAGAAGGCGGATTGTGCCCAACAACGGTACCCAACAGCGCAGCTTCATTTTCTGGGGGACTTTAATGCCCACCACAGCGAGTGGTTGTTCCCATACCAGAAAACTGACCATGCTGGGAGAGAGGCGCGCAGGTTTGCATTGTCGCTAGATCTCACCCAGCTGGTGAATGTAGCTACGCGGGTGCCCGATGTAGACGGACACACGCCCAATTGCTTGGACTTACTGCTGACTACAGATCCAGACAGGCACTCGGTGTCGGTATCAGCCCGCTGGGAACATCCGACCACTGTCTGGTGAAGTCCGTGTCGATCAGCTCTCCTCCGTATGATAGCCCAAGAGGCACGAGGCGAGTTTGGCGATACGAGTCAGCAGATTGGGATGAGATGCGGCACTTCTTTGCATCCTACCCATGGCAGCCAGTGTGTTTTTCTTCGAGCGATCCCTCTTGTTCAGCTGAAGCGGTTGCGGATGTGATACGGCAGGGGATGGAATACTATATTCCGTTCTCCGACATACCGCTCGGTCACAAAGCCCGACCTTGGTTCAATGCGGACTGCGCTCGCGCTGAAGCTCGAATGCAGTCCGCATACCAGCCTGGGTTCAAGCCCGTTATCGCAAAGTTCGAGCTCGACGGGTTCGCGCGAAGAAAAAGGCATTCAATTATGCTGCAAAAATCTGCAAGAGGGTGATCCGAAAGGCACGTTACGACCATGTCAGTCGTATAGGGACCAAACTTGCATCTTACCCCTCTGGTAGCAAACAATTTTGGTCCCTATCCAAATCGGTCGAAACAAACTTCTGTCGTCCTACATTACCTCCCCTGCTAAAACCTGACGGGTCGCTAGCTCACTCTGCAACAGAGAAAGCAAATTTATTTGCGTCTCTATTTGCAAGCAATTCTCGTTTAGATGCCGGCTCTTATCAACCACCAACGATTCCTCGCTGTGACTCTTCGATGTCGGAGGTCACAATACACGCAAAAGAGGTTTGTAGAGTACTCCGAAGCCTAGACGTGAACAAAGCAAGCGGTCCTGATGGAATACCAGCAAAAGTCTTGAGAAACTGTACGCCTGAGTTGTCTCCTGTGCTAACACGTTTGTACCGCCTCTCTCTAAAAACAAGAACGGTGCCAAAATCTTGGAAGGTTGCCAACGTACAGCCAGTGCCCAAGAAGGTTAGTCGTGCCGACCCCAGCAACTATCGGCCAATCGCCATCACCTCCATACTCTGCAAAGTTATGGAAAGGGTACTCAATGGAAAACTGCTGACATACCTTGAAGCTAACGACCTACTCAGTGACAGTCAGTATGGCTTTCGCCGGGGACGATCAACTGGGGATCTTCTAGTGTATGTCACGCATTGCAGGGGGGAGGCCATCGAGAAATACGACGAAGCCCTTGCCGTGTCACTAGACATCTCGAAGGCCTTCGACAGGGTGTGGCACGCAAGTCTGCTGAGCAAACTTCCTGCATACGGCATTCCCGCTGACTTTAGCTCTTGGATTTCTGACTTCCTGAGCGAACGGTCGATCCGAGTAATCCTTGATGGCTGCTCCTCTGACCTCGTGGCTATTGATGCCGGGGTTCCTCAGTGGTCGGTTCTCTCTGCGACTCTTTTCCTGTTGCACATCAACGACTTACTTGGTCCTAGTATTGTTGGGTACGCAGATGACAGTACTGTCGTCGAGAGAGATATGTCAAGCGCAAAAGCCAGCAGTGACGAAATACGTTCTTTGAGAGAGGCCATGGTAGAGCGTATAAACTCAACCTTAAGTCTTGTCTCCGACTGGGGTGACAAAAATCTGGTAAGTTTCAACGCCACCAAAATGCAGGCGTGTCTGTTCACTGCCAAAAGGAGTCCGTTCAATCTGGCTCCAGCTTTTCGAGGTACAACTGTACCAGATACCGACAGCCTCGAGCTACTTGGCATGAAGTTGGTGTGCAAATCTGCACTTCGGCGCTAACATTGAGTCAAAAGCCCAAACTGCGGCAAAAAAGCTGGGCATCCTTAATAAGGTTAAGCGTTACTTCACTCCTGGTCAGCTTCTAGTTTTATATAAAGTCCAAGTCCGATCGTGCATGGAGAATTGCTGTCAGCTTTGGGATGGCTCAGCCAAATACCAGCTAGCCGCACTTGACTCGATAGATCGCAGAGCCAAGAAGCTCGTTGGTGATGAGATGCTGGTGAAAACCAAGTTTCACAGTCTGGCCCACCGTCGCAAAGTTGCATGTCTGTCGGTCTTCTACAGATTGTACGTCGGAAAGTGTGCTCTAGAGCTCCACGAGCTTATTCCACCATCTCCCTTCTACCATCGGGAGTCCAGACGCACCGCAGGATATCACTCATACTTGGTTGATATTCCGCACATTCGCACAAAGCGCTTTGAAACATCTTTTATAATGCGCACGGCTAAAGAGTGGAATTCTCTGTCTGCGTCTGTGTTCCCGAGTTCATATAACCCGAATCTATTCAAGTCGCGAGTGAATAGGCTTCTTCTGGGTAAGCTCGTTCCATCGTCGACCTCATCTCTGTCTTCAAGACTAGATCGAGGTCAAGAGTAAGCCCATTTTAAATTAAAATATATATATATATATATATATATATATATATAATTGATACTAAAAAGACAGCAAAGGGCGTTGCCTATTGTGCCAGTAATTTCCCTGGCTCCCTTGCCCTTCAAACCGAAACACAGCAGCGCAAACACTGCTGCTTCACGGCAGAAAGGGCAAGAGGGTGGTTCTTCCGCACACAGACTTTGCACAAAAGCCCTACCACCTTTTAATATGTCTAGCCGATTTTTTTTTCAATCGTCGTTTTATGAACTATTGAATGTTTTTGTGTCTTTTAAACCTTGCATTGCATACCTGTTTAATTTTATAAACTCATTAAACTGGTTAGAGCTTGTGTCGCACTGCAAGTGTAAAGCTTGATCTGCTCCTAGCTGTACTCGGTGAGTTATATTTTTTACTGGTGGGGGTGCCATTTGACTCGGATAATGATTTTGAGAAAGCCTAACTATAACTATTAAAGGCATGTTATTTTTGTCCATCTTGAATTTCCTCTTTTATTATCAATTCACAATCAAGTGAGCTTGTACTCGTAGCCGAGTGGTAGTTGCTCTTGCTTTCTGATCACTAAAGTTGAACAATTGGACGTTTACAGTTTACAGTGATAAAATAATTCGAGCATTTTTCTATCCATGGGTATACACATTAAATCGGCTACTACGACTATCTATGATATAAGTTGGTAAGAAAAGTCAGATAAAATGTGGCTGGCAGTGGTTGGCCAAAAGTTTCATCTACAATTGAGTCAGAAGGAAGTCTTTCAGTATAATAATAGTAGTGCACTTGTTTATCAAATCTCCTAGGTTATTTATCCGACTCCGAAGGAATGAACTAAGACCATGTCAGTGATGATGATGACAGATGTCAATATACACACATACCTCAATGGGTTGTATCCTTGCAGCAACTTGCTCTCGTTCTGCTCCTGATAGCACATGAGTGCGTCTACGGTACAGACTTGTTCTGCACCAAGCACAGGTCACACCATAAAGGCTGTGCGATGGACCTGGTTCCAAAAGTAAATTGATGTTGTCGGATCTATTGGTCTCCTGACGGCGTTGCACATTTCGTTGAGCGGAGACCCAACATGCATAACACAATTGGCTAACCGCTGGAATCTGAAACAATAATCTTAAGGTTTACTTTTGAATCATTTTAACATGGCCTGGATATGGCTTGCTAGCGAATGCATATTCTGAAAATGAAAATATAAAAGTTGAACGCTGTCTCTTAAAATACAAGTTTCTACTAAGCTTAAGAGACAGTGGCAGAAATAAGTACCTACTATAATTATTAATATATGAACAAAATGTATTAGGAATGTAATTTCGGAAAAGCATGTTTTTAGGGAAAATAACAATTTATATATTTATTATTTATTCCTCATCATGACATAGGTACGAGGTAAAAACAAGCCATTTTATCTGAGGGAGGTAAGATATTTAAGCTGATGATATAAATTGTTTACTCTATAGAGTTGGGTTCTATTCATATATGTATAACATTTTCTGCGACCCCAAAATCATATTTGCTCAAAAGTTACTCTCAAGCTAAGCTCAAGTACAGAATCGCTGATTACTATGTTTCACTTTTCATTTAGTTTCATTCATCACAGTTTTATATTGCTAGGAGGAGCGAGGTGAGAATTTTAGAATAAATGTTTGTTTAAAATATAGTGAATTCCCACTGACCTCTCTTGGATATATTCTTTGAGCAATTTCATCTCTCTCTGGACCCTCTGGTAACGAGTGTCTACGTCTTTCGAACAGGGACACCCGGCACCAAACACAGACATTAGTATTCGCAGCAGGTGCACTGATGATCCCTTGTTCTCGCAATATATGACGAGTTTCCACCCAGCATTTAAAACAAACTAGTCCCCCTTCAGGTATCTAAAAGATAAAGAAAAAAATAAAATAAATGTTGTTTTATAATTATTAAAGCTCAGCTTTGCTATATCTTTACAATAGACTTTTTTATAGGATATTATGATGATGATGAATATTGTAACCAATGATTGCCATTTCTGATATTCTGATATGAACTTCTATGGCAAGCAGATTTAAGTGATATGCGAAGTCTATGTAAATATAATGATGGATATAACTATATTTTATGTGTAATTGATGTTTTTAGCAAGATGGCTTTTGCAAGAGCTTTAAAGAAAAAAGACTCGAGAACAATTATTTCACTTTTTAAATCAATCTTGAATGAATACGAATCAAGCCCTAGAAATTTACAAAACTAACAAAGGAACTGAGTTCACGTCAAAGTCTGTTAGAGAATTTTTAAAAACTCAAAAAATTAATTACTATGTAACAAATGATCCAGATATAAAAGCAAGTATTGTAGAACGCTTTCAAAGAACACTTAAGGGTAAAATGTGGCGTTACTTCACTCACAAGAATACGTTTCGATTTATTGACATCCTAGAAGGTTTAATTAGTTCGTATAACCATTCTAAACATTCTAGTATAAAAATGTGTCCCATAGAAGTTAATTCTAGCAATGTATCTAAAGTTTGGCAAAATTTGTATGATTGCAATTGAAGAAAGGTTAATAAACTTACTTCTTTTCCCAAATTTAGCGTAGGGGATTATGTACGAATAACTAAATTAAAATATACATTTGAAAAGGGATACGAAACTAATTGGAGTGATGAAATCTTTCAAATCACATCAGTTATTCACAGACTTCCTTATGTTGTTTATACCATCAAAGATTTAAACAACGAACCTATTCAGGGAACATTTTATGAGAAAGAATTACAAAAAGTTGTGATGAATACTGATTCGTTATATAAAATTTAAACAATATTGAAAACAAGATTAAGGGATCTAGAAAAGAAGTTTTTGTGAAGTGGAGGGGATATCCAAATAAATTTAACTCTTGGATACCATATTCTGAAATAAGTAGTGTATAATTTTTATTTTCTTGTTTGATATGATAATAAATTTGTTGTAAATGGTAATGCTATCCTTATTTACATTTATTGTTCCTAATTTTGTAAGTTCTATAAAATAACAGTTCTGAAGTAAAAATCTCGCATTCAGCATTTTGTTATCGTTAAGGTCAGTGTTTTTAACGAAGATGTTGGGAGATAATTTTTATCTCACTCTCCTGAGCAATTGTTCCATGGATTATTTCCCGCTCAACATGACATCACACTTTGTAACTAAACTACCAAAAATCATTAAATTGGATGGAGAGTGGACTGTTAGTCTTGTAGAATTCAACTATCCTTGTTCAATGCTTACCGCACAAGAAAAGGAAAATGAAATAACTATTTTCAAAAAACCACCTGGCAAGGGCTTGGATTCTGTTTATATGGAGACTACAACACTACCCGCAACTAGCTATGATACAGTCGAAAATCTTATCACAGCATTAAATACAAATAGGGATCTAAAAGATCGTGTCAAGTTTAATTACAATAATGCTACAAAATTTGTGTCCGTGGCAGTACCTGATGATAATATTACAACTTTAAAATTATCACCTAGATTAAGTCTTCAGCTTGGTTTTGAGCCAAACGTTGATCTTGTTGTCAGACCACTAGGAAAGTATCCTTGTAACTTATATTTGGGTCTACCATCACAAATATTTGTTTACTGCGATATACGTGTATGTGACCCTCAAATCGTAGGAGATGTAATGACATCATTATTGCGGAATGTTCCATTAGATTCCTCTAAGTATATTTATGGTGTTAACAAATTGAATATATTTTCACATCCTTACTATATTCCAATAATGAGAAGGGAGTTCGATACAATAGAAATCGATATAAGGTCAGAAACTGGTCAACCCGTACCATTTGAATTCGGTACTACATGCGTTAAACTACATTTTAAACGCTTAGGTATAAAAGATTAGCTAAGAATAGCATCAGGAGCGAAACAAAATTAAAAATGAGATATTTAAATAGGAATCATAGTTATCCATGTCCGTATGAACATTATTACTTACAACAAGCTGGAACTGGTATTGGAACAATCTACAAGGGTGCTATTCATCAGAGGGGACATGGCATTGGAAGTTTTCTTGGAGGATTGTTTAGAAGCATTATGCCCATGTTGAAAAGTGGAGCAAGAGTACTAGGGAAAGAAGCCTTAAGCCTTAAGTACAGGAGTGGGAATATTGGGTGATATGTTTCAAGCTAGACCTTTCGAAGAATCTGTAAAAGATAGAGTAAAAGAAGCAACAGGTAATTTGAAACGTAAAGCAGATGAAAAGATTGAAAGTGTAATGAGAGGTTCAGGATATAAAATAAAAAGAAATAAAATTAAACGTTCAGTTGTTTAACGATCAGCCAAATAGAAACAACGTTTAAAAAAAGGTTCAAGTGATATTATATCAGATATTTTTGAATAATGTCATTTTTACATAGTCAATCGTGTGAGTGTGCTAAGTCTGAGTTGGATTTGTTTGCATTACCATCAACACAAACAAGTATAGAGTCAGGACAGTGGGTACATAATAAGTCAATATTATCACTTACTGACGAAGGACCTATTGAATTTCTTGTTCCTGGGAGCGGAGAATTGTACTTAGACTTATCGCATACTTTGATTCATATAAGAGCAAAAATCATCAAGTCAACTGGAACTCTAGCTGCGACGGACATAGTGGCACCTGTTAATAATTGGCTTCATTCACTTTTTTATCAACTTGATATATACTTGAACCAAAAGCTTATATCTCCTCCAAATAATACATACGCTTACAGGTCGTATATAGAGACTTTACTAAACTATGGCCCTGCGGCAATATCTTCCCATCTAACATGTGGATAATGGTATGCTGATACGGCAAAAAGAGAGCAAGGAAATAGAAATGGTTGGACATCTACATGGTGATATATTCAATCAAGAAAAGTTTTTATTGAACGGTGTCGAAATGAGACTTAAATTAGTCCGATCCAGAGACACATTTAGTTTAATGGCCGAAAACTTAACTCCAAAGGTTTCTATCCTCAATGCGACCCTTCTGGTTAGAAGAACACGTTTGAATCCAAGTATTTTGTTAGCACATAGTAAAGTTCTAGCTATAACCACCGCTAAATATCCGATTACACGAGTTGAAGTAAAAGTACTTACTATACCTTCTGGTGTTCAAGGAAAAACCTTAGATAATGTATTCCTCGGTCAGATACCTAAAAGATGTGTCGTAGGTTTCGTTGATAATTCTGCGTTTAATGGTGTTTTTAAACAAAATCCATACAACTTTAATAACTTCAATATGAACTACTTTAGCTTATACATAGATGGTCAACAAATACCTTCCAAACCACTACAACCAAGTTACAGTAATAATAAATATTTATATACGCTACCATTTCACACATTATTTTCTGGTACAGGAATACATTTTTTAAATGAAGGGAACGATGTGTCTTGGGCTGACTATCCTAACGGCTATTGTTTACTTGCATTTGATTTGACACCGGACTTGTCTGCTAATGTTTCATCTCACTGGAATCTGATAAAACATGGCAGCTTGCGTATGGAAGTACGGTTTGATGCAGCTTTAGATAAAACTGTCAATTGCATAGTTTATGCTGAATTCGATAATGTAATTAAAATTGATAAAAATAGATATGTTGCAGTTGACTACAGTAGCTAAAAAAAAAAAAGATTTTAATATCTACATAAAACAGATACTTATTAAGTACAGTAACACTGATTAATTCTTTCAAACTAGTTGTCTATTAAGTTGAACAGAAAAATATTTTAAGAAAAAAAAGTATGAATACCTTTACAATTAAACATGATTTAAGAAAAATTGTTGGACATTTAGATGTCGAAAATAATGTTTATGCAGCGAATCGTTTACGAATGTTTGTGTCCAAACCCACATATATAGTTGTAAATAAGGATCCAGACACAAAACCGGGATCTCATTGGGTTGCAATTTATATAAATAAGTATCGTATTGGAGAATATTTTGATAGCTATGGTAGAAGACCAATAGGGTACCATTTGCATTTCATGAAAAGGAATTGTAGAATTTGGAAGCATAACAACAAAGTCATACAGAATATTTTTACATCTGTTTGTGGAAAATATTGTTTAGTATACCTGTACTTTAAATTAAGAGGATATTCAATGGATTACTTTGTCAGCATGTTTAAGAGAGAAAATACAATGTTAAATGATTTTTTGATTAACTTCCTTTATAATAAAATATATAGATGTAATGTTAAGTTTTAAAAAACATATTGTGTATTGTTGCTAATGATTATTGATGTTCTAATGTTGGTTAAGTTATTTAATAAGTGAGTTCAATAAAAGAAAGATTACAATGAAAAAGAAAAGTTTTTTATTTATTCATAAAATTATTAGAAATAGGTAGGTACATAAAACCAAATATAAAAAAAAAAGTTAGTCAAAACAATTTTCACATAGGCGCCCCGATATTTTGCGTATAAGAGTTTGGGCATCATCAAGTATATCGTCGTAAGTGTTTTTTACACAATATTGAACACCAATGATTTCATTGTCTTCATCACTTTCATGTTCTTTAAATCAAGCACTTTAATATTTATTAATTTGGAGCCTTTATGAGCGTCCTTTGTGCTCACATATGACTTCAGCTTGCTTAATTTCTTCTTCGTATCCTGCTTTCGTTTAACGATACCTTCCACTCGTTGTCGGCTTCTACTAAGTTCAGGATGCAATTGGCTGAAGTCTGCTAGCACATCTTGTCCACACGGCAGATCATCATCGTACGACGAAGTTCCAGAAGAATTTTGGATGCTGATCATATCCTTTAAAATGAAATATAACATAATATATCTTAACAAATCCAAATATAAAACAACATACTTACCATTTTCTAAATAAATCACGGTTTTTCTTGTCTAACGAAATTAGAAACTAATGTGAAGATGTCTGATGATGATTTCTATGTGCTTTTAAACGGAAATCTTTGAGGTTTTATGCCATTAGTATTTACTTTAAACTTATTAACTCTCATTAAACTAATGTTATTTGCTGATCAATCTAATGATAGTTTTCTTAGAACATAAGTAAGTAATAATTTTAAAACCAACAACCCTAACCTAATCACCGTGCTATTTCACATTTCCTAACAAAATAACATAACGTCACGTAGACAAATTAATTAAAGAAATTATATTATATTTAGATAGATAGATAATTTGTTTATTAACGAAAGATAAGTCAAATTATGATTTCGTTCAAATCAATACACTATCCCAGAACCGGAATTACTAGACATGTGATGACTTTCACATGATCACTATAAGCAAATATAAGTTCTAAACCATCAAATAAATAAAAACTACTACTAAAGTTTCAATCAAATCAATAACTAAGGTACTTATTCTGGTTAAGAACAAGGTACCAAAATAACATGAGGTTCACATGATCATTCATAATGAAACGTATTTTATAAGCCATACAGCACATTATTCATTGGCTAATTACCTCCTGATACTACCCTATCGCACTCATAAGCTAATCACCATCTGTATTTCTAGGTCACTGATGACGTCACTGTCCTAGAACCGAAATTACTGGGTCAGCGATGACATTCATATGATCCGTTTACACGCATAAGGACCACAGATAAAATGACCAATACGCATTTGGACCAATACGCATTTCGACCAATTCTCATTTAGACCAATTCGCATTTCGACCAACACGCATTTCGACCAATACGCATTTCGACCAATATGCATTTGGACCAATACGCATTTCGACCAATACGCATTTGGACCAATACGCATTTGGACCTATACGCATTAAGACAATTTTTGATACATAGCCTATCTAGACTAAAATACAGGGAGCTAGATGAAACAGTGAAACAGCGTATTGCGAGACTGGCCATTCATTTTATTAAAGAAGGTAGACAAATATAAAACTACCTACAATACACACCATTCTCCCCCCACTAATTACAAACAAATATTAAGTTACATAAATTAAAACTTTTCACAGATCTTTCCCCCCAATATGTAAATGCCAGATTCTCTAATAGTTTTTTATGATCTCTTATAATTATGTATCTTAACTATCTATTATTTTAATCTATGTTTAAATCAAACCCATAACGGTTCACCGGTTTTCGAACTCTAACGGACCTTTGCATCGTTTCCGGGGAGTTCGCATTCAGCCGCGTAGGCGCAGCGGGCGATGACGATGCAGTAGGCTGCGGTGTGGTCTCGGGTTCGAGATCACATGCACCTTCCTGCTCGTTAGAGGCATGGCCGGTTGGTATTGTTTGTGGTATTTGGCGTGCAAAGCCTTCGGTCTCGTTTGAGTTCGAAACCTGAATTTCATCGAAACTCTCATTTGTTAAATTTTTTTGTAATTGGTCAATGTGTTTTTTATGGATCTTATTTCCGTATTTTACATAATAAGTCAATGGACCAATACGGTCACCGATCACTCCTTTTTCCCAGGATGCAATATTGCCTCTAAATAATTTGAAAAAAACTTCATCACCTACATTGAACGACCGTTCCTTTCCACACTTTTTGTGTTCTTTTTGCTTAATTTGTTTTTGGAGGACAAAATCGCGTGTTGTTGGTCTTAGTAAATCGAACGTTGTACGTACATTTTTACCCAGTAATAGGCTAGCGGGGGTATGGCCCGTAATAGTGTGTGGTGTAGACCTGTACAGCAATAAAAATTGTGCTAAAGCCAAATCTGTATCTACCCTGTCGTGGATTGCCTTCTTTAATGCAGTTTTAATTATTTTAACGGCGTTTTCCGCGGCTCCGTTGCTACTAGGTTTGTATGGACTGGTCGTAATGTGTTTTATACCGTGGTTGGATAAATATTCTTTAAAATCCTTACCATTAAATGGGGGTCCATTGTCAGACACCAACTCGTATGGGAGGCCAAACTGTGCAAATAAGTGACTTAACTTACCTATCGTATGTCGCGCCGACGTACTCGGAACTCTGAACGCCTCAATCCACTTAGAGTGGGCATCCGTTACGACCAAATAATATATAGTATTACCAGCCATCGAAAAAAAATCAGCGTGTAAACGATACCAAGGCTCCTGGGGCCAGAGCCAGGGATGCAGCGGTGCAGCGGGGGGAGCGGCTCGCTCGCGTCCGCAAGTCTCACACGCATTACAAATACCTTCTATTGCTATGTCTATACCGGGCCAGTAAACATAATTGCGTGCCAAATTTTTACACTTAACTATACCCTGATGAGTCATGTGTATTTGCTTCAGAATTTCACCTCTTAAACTACTCGGGATAACAACGCGGTGCCCATACAGGATGCACCCTTGTTCAATGCTTAAAAATTGTTTAATTTTAAAATAAGGTTTTAAATCATCCCAGTCACAATACTGCCAGTTCGTTTTGATATTTTTTATCACATTTTGTAGTGCGATATCTTCTTCCGTAGCCTTCGAAATTTGTTTAAAACTCAGTGGGGTAAATTTGTCTATAAAATGTATGTAAGAATCTACTCGAGTCTTTTCATTGTTTTCGGGGACGGGAATTCTAGACAAACAATCCGCTACGCAATTTTCTTTTGACCCGATACATTTCACTTTGTAATTGTATGCTCCCAAAATTACTGCCCACCGCTGGAGACGACTAGCTGCCATTAACGGAACCCCTTTTTTTTCATTAAATATTGCTGCCAGCGGCTTACAATCTGTTACTAGGATAAATTCTCGCCCGTAAATATAATCGTGAAATTTAGTGACTCCGAAAATCACAGCTAACCCCTCCCGACAAATCTGTGCATAGTTTTTTTCAGCCTCTGTCAGTGTGCGCGATACATGCAGCACCGGCCGCTCCACGCCATCGACACCGCGCTGTGACATCACTGCAGAGACCCCATGCGGGGAGGCATCGCACGTCACAATACTGACCAGGGCCGGATTAAAATGTGATAACATTAAGCTATTTTTTAAAGCATTTTTTACTCTTATAAACGCATTGTTACAATCATTCGTCCATTTAAAATTGATATCTTTCTTTAGCAACTCATACAAGGGGCTTAAAGTGTCACTTAAATTCTTTACAAATTTGCCATAATAGTTTACCAATCCCAAAAATGCTTTAAGTTCTCTTACATTCCCGGGAATCGGTGTGTTCACCACTGCATCGATTTTTTTACGATCAGTATGTAACCCGTTTGCATCAATGTTGTATCCTAAATAGGAAATACTTTTTTGAAAAAAACTACATTTCGTTGTTTCAACCCTCAATCCTGCCTCGTACAAAATTCTAAACACATGTTGGAGTCTGACCCACAAATCATTATGATCCACTCCACTGACTGTTAGGTCATCCAGATAACAAGTTACAAATGGCATTCTGAATAACTGATCCATTATTCTTTGAAATTTATTCGGCGCGCACTTAATGCCAAAAGGAAGCCTATTAAAGCAAAACATACCCTGTTGTGTGACGATCGTACATAGTTTCCGAGAGGCCTCGTCTAGTTCCATCTGTAAATAAGCGTTGCTAAGGTCGATTTTCGCAAAAATCTTACCTCCCTGCATCGCTGCGAAAATGTCTTCAATCCTCGGTATAGGATATTTGTCATCTATTAAAACGGGATTTACAGTGGTTTTAAAATCGCCGCAGAGACGTACCTGGCCATTCGTCTTGATAACAGGTACGGCGGGCGTGCCCCACTCGCTCCACTCAACTGGCGAGATGACGCCCTCGTTCTGTAGCCGCGTCAGCTCCGCGTCCACCGCTGGACGCAACGCGTGCGGCACCGACCGGGCCCGACGCCACACCGGACTCGCGCCCTCACAAACCTCTAGCTTAATTTTACATTTATTGAACGTACCAATGCCTTTTTCAAAAACGTTCGGGAACTGTTTCTTTAGTTTGGCAATTGCATCCTCAGAATTGGTGGGTGTTTCGTAATGTACAGCATTTATCGACGTTAAGTCGTTTGTACTGGGAAATTTTATATTAAAAGCACGCATCCAATCGCGCCCTAACAAAGAAGTGCTAAAATTATTATCAATTACTATTAAGGTTAAATTGTGAATAACCTGGCCATGGATTTCAACTGAACATATTAATTGGCCTTTTGGCTTTACCGACTGACCACTGTACATTTTCAGATTTCCTGAATAAGGTTGTAAGATACATTTTGAAAAATACCTGCTATAAGTCCCAAATGATATTACACTAACTGCCGACCCTGTGTCACCTTCCATTGATAACGGTACGTTGTTAATTTTCGCACGAATGTTCCAGCGTCTGTCCATCGATTCATTTTCATCACTCAAAGTATACACAGTCGCGCCGCCCGCGACGTCATCGTCCGAGTCCTCATACAACGTTGATATCGGAAGCGCCTCCGACTCCGGCTGATCGCTCAAACCGTGTACCGATTTATTATGACGTAGGCGACAAACCTTTGCAATGTGGCCTTTACGACCGCACACGTAACACTCACTATTGTTAAACGAACACTTGTCTGCGTAATGCCTCCCGTCGCATCGAAAGCACCGCGGGCCGCCGCTGCCCCCGGGTTCCGGCGCTCGCGCGGCGCTCGCGCGGCGCCGGCGCGGGCTCCGCGGCCTCCGCGCTGTCCCCGGCGGCGCGCAGAGCCCTGGCCGCGCCCGCCGTCACGCGCCTCCAGCGCGCACACCATCTCGCTCTCGCCGGCCCCGCTGCCGCGTGAGCGCCCGGCCTCCGCTGCCGAGCCTGAGTCCCGCATTGCCGCCTCCAGAGATAAGGCTAGTTCCGTCGCACGCGCGAATGTCAGTTCACTGTCCTTCTCAGTAAGAATGCGCTGACGCGTGCGGCTGCACCGCAAGCCAAATACGAACTGGTCGCGCAAGTTCTCTTTAAGCACGGTATCAGAAGTAAACTTACATGCTTTGCTTAACTGCTTCAACTGCACTAAATATTCACCGACCGTTTGACCTTCGACCTGTCTGCACGCCCGAAATATCATTCTTTCGGCGATAACTGACCGTTGTGGTGACAAATGATCTTCTAAAAGCTTCTCCAACTTATCGATGGTAACTTTTTCCGGCTTGTCAGGGTAACACAAATCGATCAACAAATCTAATGCTTCTGTTCCAATCACTGCCACCAAATAGTTAGGTTGATCCGCCGGCTTTATATCATTAATGGTGAACCACGCCTTTAGCCGACTCATGTATGTCGACCACCGATCCACGTGCAGCTTAAATTCTCCAAATCCACTCAAACTCGGCAAATTACTATCACCCGGCATTTCTGGATTAATTGTTTTCACAAAACTGAAACTAATTTAGCCCGAATCTCGTCGCCAATAGCCTATCTAGACTAAAATACAGGGAGCTAGATGAAACAGTGAAACAGCGTATTGCGAGACTGGCCATTCATTTTATTAAAGAAGGTAGACAAATATAAAACTACCTACAATACACACCAATACACACATGTAAAGCGCAATACAGACCAAAGCCGCCGGCCCGCCGACACAACCTGCCGGCACAACCCGCCGGCCTATTAAAAAGAAGCATGTTTCCGACATGTTTTTCATCATAACACCAAATTATTTCAAAAAATGATGTATCACAAACTTTTTGGCGGCTTTTTAAAAATTCTTTTATAAAAAATGTTTTTCCACAACTACTGGGTCCACTAATGATTGCAGCAAATGGATGTATAAAATGATACATTATGACCTATTGTTATGGTGGTTGTTGTAGAAATGAAAAGATTTTTTTTTATATATAGTATAAAAGAAAATAAAAATGGTGAACTTATTAAAAAAAAGAGAATTCAATTATTAAAATTACTTACAGATCTAACATTACAAGTATGTACAGGAAAAAATTAAATGATGCCAATTTATTTACAATAATATAGAAATTTTAAAACTAAGAAAAATCTAAGAAAAATCAATTCATTTTGTTGAAAAAAAAAATATGTACAAAAAACATTTCTATTTACAAATTATTTACAACTAAAGCAATACCGAAATATAGTATGAACAGGTATAGTACAAATTACTATAAACAAACACGCAGAATAAAAGTAACACTATATACAAAAAATCTATTTACAAAAAAAACTTTATTATTACAACAAAATAAAAACAAAATTAATAAATTTCACTATATTAAAATAAACACAGAGAACTCATAAAACAGTATCCAAAATATACAAAAAACAAACATATTACATTCTATTTACAAACTTATTACAACTAAAAACAAATCAAAATTTAAACATAGGAAAATCAATTAATCTTATAATGACCCCAAGGCAAAGTGTCCGTTGAATTTGTTAATAAATATATTTCCGTGTCATTTGCCGGAATTGCGTTTTTTTTAATTAGCTTCAGTGTAAACAGGACAAAGTCTCGTTCATTATGAGTTCGTAGCTGTTCTAAAGACACGAAGTTTAATAAGCAACCATCACATATAAACTTTTTAATAGTTCTTTTATTGATTTGTGTATTTACCAGGCGACTTAAGTTTTTAATGTAGCAATAATGGCCATTAGTTTCTTTAGTTAAATACAAAAGATTATTGTGAGTCTCTTTTCTTTGTTTAGTGTGATAAAAAGGTCCTATTACGGAATTCTTTTTTTAATTGTTGTCAAACTCGAGCCCAAACACATTGTCACTAATATTGTTTTGTTTTTCAAATTTATTAATGTCACTCAATTTGACAGGATATAAAATACCTACCATGTTTAAGGTATCTGAGTGCTGAAGGTATTGTGATACTCTTTTAGCGTTATTGGTTTTTGGGTGAAGTCCTGATAAAAAAGCCCATTTGAAGCACTCGTTATCAGAGTTTTGCACGTTGATCACAGCTTTTTTTATGTTTTATATCTAACGGAAGATCAATGTAAGATGAGCCTCGAAGAGGACTGAATTTGTTTAAATTGACATCCAAGTACAAAATATTTTCTGAAGACCATCCACTATCTTTCATCTCAAATTCCTGCAATTTGCTGGTGAACATTGAACAAATTTCAGTCAGGAAAATCTTGCTCCAAACACAAAACTGAATTACATGATTATAAGTCGTGTTCACGTGACCCATCTGTGTTTGGTTTAACAAACGATCAAGCCAGTATAAAGTTCACTTTGATGCTTTTATGAATTAGCAAGGTAGATTTTAAAACATTTATAATGTCATCCTTAATATTGTCAAAAAACTGCGAACAACTAGTAAAAAGTTTCGGGTCGTTACCCGGTTGCAACTTAGGATTAATCCTAAATGTTTTAATCCTACATCTAAAAGCTGATTCGATAACTGCAACATTTGAGCTGACAGGGACAGAGCACAGAAGTTTATGTGACTTACTATTTAAGTGACTAGAAAAATATCTCTTTTTCACTAAAATGTTGCAGATATTACATAATAAGCGCTAAGCTAAGCGCTTTAAGTCATCTGTGTCTGTAGATGGTCCAGCGACTGCTTCTAACTGTGAAACTACTGCCTCAGTGGATGGTCCAGAAATTGCTTTCATCGGAGATGGTACGGCTTCTATGGATGATCTAGCGATTGCCTCTAACTGGGATCGTACGACTGCTGTGGGTGGTCCAGCGATTGCCTCTAATGGTGTCATCGATACCACCCTGGTGGTTCGACCGGCTCCAACTTGATATTGTGCTTCTATATCTTTGCAGGCTGCATAAAGAAGCTGATCGATTTCGATTTTATCACACAATGCAAACATCTCCTTATCACACTTATCGTCACTTAACGAGTCAGAAGAAAGTTTTATTTTATTTGATTGATTACCACCAGAAAAATTGGCCACTCGTTTACTAGAGGTACTAAAGGTACAGCGAGATACGACCAACTCTTCACAAAACAATTCACTATTTTCCACTAGTTCACACAGCTCGACTAACATATCGTTATTTACTTGAGTAAAATGCATTTGTAGTTCTAAAGATGAATCGTTTCTAGTAACAGAAATACTTCTGTCGTTAAGAACCATGGTTATGCCTCTATAGTGTTCTAAATGAAACTGAACACTGTATAATATATTCGTTTTAGTATTTAAAGAGCAACTTTCAATGAATCTTCAATAACAAGCTACTAAGGTAATTAGTGAAATAGTAAGTTGTTTGTGACACTTTTCATAGAAGAAATAGATTGCTGTAATTAATGTCATTAAGAAAATTGAAAAACATTGTTAGGTTATTAGTTATAAATTATCATTTATTAGTGAAGTCGAAAAAATAAGATTTACATTTCGGGTTCTCCGAAATCTTCTTGGTGATGGAATAAAAAGCTTCTTCACAAGTCTGTTTGATGTCATCTTCAGCATGTGTTAGATATTTTACACGCACATCAGCGTATTTCCAATGCTCATCTTGCGCCACTCCTCTTATCTTTTTTAAATCATATAATTCTATTTTAATAAGATGAGTTGCATTAGATTGTTCAGGTAATGATATATAGGCAATCCCGTTATCACGGGGCATTCCCACGCTTGATGTCGTACTTTTTTTATTGATCTTCACGGTCTTTTTGTTAAAAAAAGACATCAATATTTGTAGTTTTCTCATTACTGATGAATGATTTATTGTGAAGTTTCCTTTTCTTTGCAACTGGTTGAACTGTGACATCAGCATCTTCTCCTGACTCATAGCGAGGTAAAGTGTTGTAAGCATTATAGTAAGGATCTCTAATATTTTCTAATCCTATTTGTAAGTCTAGAGGTGTGTCATCGTTGAGTACTGATTTCCCTCTGTGTGTACTGCAATAAAGGAGTTAATAATCAGCTATCTTAACTTTAAAACAAATCAAAATTCAAAATATTTATTTCATATTATCGAATTAACATAAAATAAAAAATACAGAAAATAAGCTATAAAAAATATCAAAGACGTTAAAAACAATACAATTACTTAATTAAATTTAAATCTGATATATTACAATAAATAAAATAAAAAAACTCAACGTACCTCCATTATTTGAATTTTTTCTCCTGTCTTAAGACTTCACACAGTTAATAGTACTAAACTCAACTTTAGAGTTTTTGGATTACTCACATAGATTTTTTCACTGATTGGCTGGCTATAACTTTATGTAGTTGAAAAGCAAAATGTCTTGGGTTTTATACCAATCATTTATTAGTGTACAAATATTTGATTAAGATAAAAGAAAGACTTACCCTAAACTAATATTCATTAGCTAATCACCTCCTGATACTACCCTATCGCACTCGTAAGCTAATCACTATCTGTATTTCTAGGTCACTGATGACGTCACTGTCCTAGAACTGAAATTACTGGGTCAGTGATGACGTTTATATGATCACCACAAGCAAACATAAATCACCATCTGTATTTCTGGGTCACTGATGATGTCACCGTCCTAGAACTGAAATTACTGGGTCAGTGATGACGTTCATATGATCACCATAAGGAAACATAAGTCCTAAACCATCAACGTAAGAAAAGTTGACAATGTATTATTCATTACTTAATCACCGCCGACTCTACCCCATCGCACTAGTTAGCAAATATTATGACTCATTAGCTTATCACCATCTGTATTTCTGGGTCACTGATGACGTCACCTGTCCTAGAACCGGCGAATCCCCCCTACTTCCATGTTTCTGACAGGCAGACCACGTCATATATTTCCTCATCTAACAAGCTCTCTAAAATATGTAATTTATTATTTATTATCATCATCATAACATCCCATTAAACGTCCACTACATGACAGGGAGCTCCCTCTAGAATTCTAGCTTTTGCTGGAAAAATGTAGAGGGGAAGTACCATAGTCACCTCGCATTATTTATACTTTGTAGATTTTGAGCAAAGATTTGGAATTTAGTTGTCTCGAAAGGAATTTCTTTATTTCTCAAAGTGTTGTTTAGGAGTAGAAGTTTCTTCCCGTTGTGGTACTGAGTTCTCTGTTCATGAGTGTTGTTGCTGAAAGGCGTCTACGTTCAGTTGTGCTTGTGGCAGCACGTATTTTTTGCCATCTAAATAAAGCTTGTTGTTTCGAATCACAGCATTTCTTCCATTTCTTCTTTCTTGAATCAAGATTTCGCGTAGTCTTCTCCTTATTTGTATAGATTTTTTATCCAAGCATTCTGCGATTGCTATGCCTGTATTTTTAAAGCATCGTCTATTATCCAATTAGTATTTATTCATTCTCTTGCTAATTAGTTCTACCATTACTGGTTTCCTGTAGCCTTTATTTCCTATTCTTGTTATATTCTCTATGTACCCAGTTATATCAACATTCAGTATCTCTCCTATTACTTGTATTACTCTGTCGTGTAGGTCGTGTTCATTTTCTTTGTTTTGTTCTTCTAACCCGTATAGTATAAATTTCTTCTTTCTATATAAATCCAAGTCGATATCATATGTTGTTGGTTTATGACCAGCGGACATATTTTCGAGATCTATAACTTGTTGTTTTAAACTCTGATATTCCTTTTCTAAATTTGATATCTTTTGTTCCAAAGCCTGCACGTTAGTTTGTATTTTTTGTTGTTCCGTATTAATATTTTTTATATGTCCTAGCATCTCTTTTTTTGAGTCTTTAATAGCTTGAGAGATATCACTTTGTAGTGTGGTTATGGTTAGTTACATTTTTTTAAGATAATTTTAGTATTCGCTGCTAGTTTTGCGTCCAATAGTTGACTGATTTGCTCGAGGGTGATTGTGTTTGTAGGTTCCTGTGTGGGATTAGACCTGCTAGGGCCAGATTCATTTCTATTAGAAGGCAAATTAGGCGAGACCAAGGACAAGGAGGTGCCAGAGCCAGGCCTAAGAGTGCTTAAGGTATCTCCTAAAATGCTTTGGTTGTCATGTTGTTCATCTCCGGACATTCGTGTGTCGCCTTATAATGTTGATTGCCCTAATGGTGTGTCATCGTTTCTAGGTAGTCTTCTGGTTGTTCTATTACATTCTGGGCAGATCCAGGCCCTTTCCAATTCTCGATACTGCTTTTTATATATTTCTTCTGTTAAGAATACACAGGTGTAATGGAATTGTAGTTTACATTTAATGCATTCTATTAATTTGCCAACATTTATGTGTTCATTACATTCTGAGCAAGCCCTCATTTTGTGAGTTTTCCTAATAACTAACCTTGCTGTTTGTGACTCTTCGTCCGCTTCTGCTTAAGTTCGCAGGTACCTTTGCAGCGGCCGGAAGGTAGCTAGGTATTTTGTGGGTGACCCCTACACTGTGTTCGGCTATCTTCGGGTCGTGCTCTCGTTCTGACGTTACTTGATGCTCGGTGAACGGTGACTCACGCGCAAAAATACCGGCTATGAATTTGAAGTTATTTGGCTTATATCGTGGAAACCCGGCACTTTTTTACAATAATTTATGCTCAATAATTTTAAATAATTAGTTTTAAACGGCTTTTTGGTATTTTTTACTTCTAGCTCAAGCAGAATTCACAGTTTTTGGGAAAACAATTTGGGACCAACGAAATACGCGTACACTTCCAACGGCTCTCGCGAGTATCCTCTCATCCATTTGTAATATCATAAATGAATGTTGATTTTATGAAATTATTTATAGTAATTAACTAATTAACAATAAATTTGTCATTTACGTAACAAGATATTCAATTTTTGATAATTTATTTCAAGGTTAATGGAATAGGATGTTTGGGTACCGAATGACAATTACTATTTTTTATAGCTTGGTTACTAGATTGACTAATAATTGATAAAAGATTGATGGTGTAAGATAACATGGTAATGTTTTGGGGGCTCCTTACGCGACGTATAATCTGTGAACGCTGAAAAAGAAAGAATGCGTGCCATTTTACAAATATTTGTCGTGTTTATTATTGTAATTATTTCTAATAGTGTCGACTTCTACATATAAAAAACTGATCCTGAACCGTCTAAAATACTCATACACGAAATACAATTTTGAAATTTGGTAAAATTAAAGGGAAGCATGAACATATGCAGCCGACAAAATGTTCCGGTAGACGTGCGGTGGACGTAAGGTTAGCAAAGTTTAGTATTTTAAAGGTAACCAATTTGATTTGTTTTTATTCGCAAATGTGTTGAAAAACGTCGTAAAAAGCTCCTGCACGTTGGTAGTTACACCCTCGGCTCCATTACGCCCTCGCCTGCGGCTCGGGCTGCAATTTCTGAGCCTCGGCTGTAATATCAAAAATAGCGCACTTGCATTTTAATGTACTATTAATGAACTGTAATGGGGTGTGATGTTTTGTATTGCAGTGTAAAATATTGTAATGAAGCGAGATAATTGATGATTAAACGAACTTACCTGTAAGTGAAGTTCTATCATAATTATGCGAAGCGCCTCGTCCGAAGAGATTAGTATTCTAGACATGTAGACTTTGAGAGTTAGAATGCATTAAGGGAAATATTATCAATGATAACGCATTTTATAATGAATTCCCTTTTTTATTTTTAAAATTTAATCAACAACTCACTGGATGGGCTAGTAAGGATGGTAAATAGAATAAAATATATTCTATAACACTGAGCGTTCAAACCAAAAATATAATGTAGAAATTACAGTTATGTGAATTTGATATAATGTTCAGTGGAAACTTAAATAAACCTTTGAAGAGTGAATGAGACGCCAGGTGGTTGTGATACGTTTATTCATACAGAACTTAAATAACATAGACTGATACTAGGCATAAGTTACACGTAGACTAAGTTAAAGGGGTGAGTTGGAGGGTGGACTGCGTGGCTATCGCACCCCTTCTCACATACAAGCATAAGGGTGGACTGCAGTGCGGTTATCGCACCCCGTGCTTCCAGGCAAGGTATAACTTGAGGACTGCGTGGCTATCGCTCAAGCTAACCGCTAGCTAGATAATGAGAATATTGGAGATGCACCGGCTTTTATATGCTTCGGTCCGTGCAGCCGGGCGTTGCTTGCTGGTGGTGGGGTACGCTCCGCAGTGTCGACGCGCAGAGCGAGCGAGGTAGATGTGTGCGAGCGAGAAAGTATTCGAGTACGCGCGCAACGAATGACGATGATGATAAGATGTACTTGTTACAGTCTCCCCCTCTGGTACTTGCAGACGTCCCGTTAAAGTACCAGGACTAAGAAGGAAAAACTTTTTTGGGTCTTCCACGTCGTCTTATAGGTATTATTAGTACTGGAGTTTCATCATCTCTTTTCCCAAATTTCACTATGGCTGACGTATGATATTTTCCAATTGGGTTTTCAGGTTCATTGACATTAGCTACCTCATAGATTGAACTTCCATGTTTCTTGATAATGACATAGGGTCCATCACGTCGAGGGGCCAGTTTAGCTGAAAATTGTTTGTCTTGGTTGCTGACGGGGTGAGTTTCTACTAAAACTAAATCGCCGACAGAATAGCCAGGGTCTGGACGTCTCTTATGATTTGCTCTAAGTCTATTGTTGTCTTGCATATTTTCAACGTTGGCCTTTGCTGTGGCCAAATCTTTAGCCAAATTTTTGAGGTGAGGCGTAATTTCTGGGACAAAGTTCTCAGTATGAACTATCTCGCTGAAATCATGAGTTATTTCGAACGGAGTTCTCATTTCTCTTCCAAACGTTAGGTAAGCTGCTGAAAAGCCAGTGCTTTCGTTGTATGCAGAGTTCATTGCGAATCTTATGGTGGGTAAAGTTTCTGGCCATCTGTTATGTTTATTTTGAACCATTATTGCGATTTGACTTTTCATGTCTCTATTTTTGCGTTCTACAATATTAGGTTCTGGGTGATATACAGGACTCAAAAATTGTTGAATATCTAAGCAGAATGTTAGTTTTTGCATCACTGCAGATACAAATTGTGTTCCATTATCGCTTGAAATCCTTCTTGGTAGTCCATAACGTAACAGTACTTCGTTAAGGAGTGTCAAGGCGCATTGTTGAGCTGTAGCTTCTTTTAATGGAAACAGTTCTACCCAACGGGATACTGTGTCTTCTATTATGAAAATCCATTTTTCATTATTAGGGCCTTTAGGTAGAGGACCAAACAAGTCTATAGATAAGACTTCGAATCGTTGATAATTAGCCGTCAATTGAAACAACCCTGATGGCTTCTTGTTTGTTGGTTTATATTTTTGGCATTCGACGCAGGATTTCACATACTTGATAACATCTTTGCGCATGCCTTTCCAAAAAAACCTGTTTTCTATTCGTTTTATAGTTCTTTCCACTCCCAAATGACCGGCTGTGGGTACGTCATGGAAGGTGTGTAGTATAGTGTTGATCTCCTGTTTTGGTACAACCAGTTTTGCATTGTCATCTTCTTGATCTGGAGTGAATCGATAGAGTACACCTTTGTGAAGAAGATAACCTCTCTTTGACCATTGTATTTAATCTTCTGACTCATTCTGATCTTGTTGTGCTTTTATAATTAGACTTAGTTCTTCATCTTTCATTTGTTTATTTGCTAAGTTGATTTCTTTGCGTTTCGGTATATCCATTTCAACTTGACAGATCTCACATGTTTCTGTGTGATTCTCACATGGAGGTCGGGATAGACTATCGGCTACAATATTTAACTTCCCTGGACAATACTTGATTTCAAAATTATAGGGTTGCAACTGAAGTGCCCATCGTGTCAATTGACCTGTAGGTGATTTTAAGTTAAGTAACCATTTCAACGGTTGATGGTCTGTGATAGTCAAAAACTTTGCGCCTTCTATGTATCCTCTAAAGCGAGATATCGCCCATACTATTGCCAATGCTTCTTTCTCTGTGACTGTATAGTTACGTTCAGCTGGAGTAAGTAGTCGGCTCGCATATTCAATGGGATGTTCATTTGGGCCCTCCCCCTGCTCCAAAGCTGCTCCAAATGCGTAACTGCTTGAATCAGTTTTTATGGTAAATGTACCTTCATAATCTGCTTGCTTCAGGACCGGTGCAGAGGTTAATGCTCTTTTAAGATCTTCATATGATTTCCTTTGTTCCTCATTCCGACACCAGGTAACGGTTTTCTTTGTCAGATTTGTTAGTGGTCTGGCTATCTCTGCAAAGTTTCGTATGAAGCGTCTGTACCAAGAAGCTGTTTGCAGAAATGATATTAATTGTTTTAAATTTCTTGGTTCAGGTCTATTTGTGATTGCAGATAATTTCTCTGGGTTTGCCTTTATTCCTTTCGGTACTATAAGATGTCCCAGATACTTAATCTCTGTACATCCGAATTTGCATTTTTCCCTGTTTGCTCTTAGATTGTACTTGCTTAATTTTGTAAATACTTCCTTGAGATCTTGTAAATGTTGCTCGAGAGTAGGTGAGCGAACTATTAAATCATCAAGGTAACACAAGACGCATTGCGCTCGCAGCCCATGTACGAATTTATCCATCAATCTTTGAAAGGTTGCGGGTGCGTTTCGTAATCCAAATGGCATGCGTTTGAATCTGTACATTCCAAAGGGGGTAATGAATGCAGTTTTGTCTTGGTCTTCTGGAGCTACTTTAATTTGCCAATAGCCTGATTGTAGATCGATTGTTGACATAAATGGCATAGCTTTTGCTTGATGTAATAAATCATCCATACGTGGCAGTGGATAACGGTCAGGCTTAGTTATTTGATTCAGTTGGCGATAATCTACACACGGCCTTACATCCTCTTCGCCTTTTGGAACTAAGATTATTGGTGCGGACCATGGTGAGTCGCATTCTTCTATTATATCGTTATAAAGCATTTTGTCTAGTTTGACTTTAAGCTGTTGCTGTCTAGCAGGAGATAGTCGATAAGGTTTTACCGCTATAGGGCTATGATTACCTGTATCTATTTTATGCTCAGCATAGGAAGTAGGTTCACCTGTTTTTTTGAATATATCTTGAAACTCTGTTAGCAAACTATTAAATTGTTCTTTTTCAGATTTTGACAGTAAGTGGCCCCCATCAGAATGCAATAAAAAATCAACAGAATACAATGGCATAGGATTTATTGGTAAATAATCAATACGAGGATCAAGTGAATCATTTGAATCAGCCGGCTCTCGAGGACGGATTGGACGTGGCGGGGTTGCTAACTTCATTAGCTTCCACTCTGGTACCTCAGTATCGGCAGCGTTTACCTCTCTCGAAGGTGATGGTGTGGCCGGAATCGGAGAAATCATTCGCAGCTCGTTTGCCCAACGAAGAAAATTTGGTAACTCATCTGATACATCATCCTTGAAGTCTATTTTCTTGGCTGCAGATAGTGCAGGAACTGTTTTGTTGCGCAGTTGAACAAAGTCGAATGTTTCTTGTGGGTTATCTATGAAGCACCATGCGCGTTGCGGCAGGAGTAGATTTATTCCAGTTGATTCTAAGAAATCAATCCCCAACAAAGTGCGATTATTTACTGCATCAGGCATCGCCGTTAAAGTAATTGGCACGGTTCGATTTCCAAGTGTTACTTCCACATTGAAAGAGAGAAGTTTCTTTGGCTTCACAGTTCCGTCCGCCAATATGATGTCGGCAGTTCTCTCAGAATATTCAATTCCGGCGTCTACAAGTAATTTGTATAGCTGTATACCTGCCAGTCCCGTGTGGTGCCGGCAAAGAATAGTACCAACCCATACATACCCGTGGGTGTCGTAAGAGGCGACTAAGGGTTAACTGGAGGATGGGCAGCAGCATCCTCCTCTGTATCTTACATCTTACTAACTGCGGTCACCTACAACCGCGGTCCATAGTGCCAGCCGTAACGCTAACAAGCGAGGTGACTATGGTACTTCCCCTCCACATATTTCCAGCAAAAGCTAGAATTCTGGAGGGAGCTCCCTGTCCTGTAGTGGACGTTGCATGGGATGTTATGATGATGATACCTGCCATACTTGTGCGAGCTGCTGTGTCAATGTAGGCGTATCCAGATTTGCCTACAATAGAAATCTCAATAGTTGGTGTCTTTACGTTGTCTTGAACAGCAGTTTCTGTTATTGTACGAAATGATACCGGCTTCTCTGGGGAGTCCTTCAATTTACAATTGTCGCAGTTACTCCTGAACACTCCCGGCGCACCACAACCATAACAGGTGATGACAAGTTTGGTCGGAGGTGGTTTCTCGGCCGAGTCATTCTTCTTTGTAGTAGCCATTTCAGCAATTCGCTTGCGACAATTCTCTGTAGAGTGACCTTTACGAGCACAGCAAGCGCATCTCATTTTAATGGCGCTTGAAGATGAGGTCACCGTGCTTGTTGACGGCTTGTCTTTTTCTAATGACTCGAAATGGCGAGCCTTATCAATTAGCTCGGAGAAGCTTTTTATGTCGCTTCTAGCGATTTTCCTTTTCAGGTCCATCTTCAATAGACCATAGACGAAGTCAATTTGTTCTTCTTCTTTGTGACGTTTCGCTGGCAACATACCTAGTAATGCTCTTTTTCGGCACAGAATGGTGTCTATTGGCTCGTCGTCACCTTGGTGGTCGTAGAATAGCTTCGAATAGACTTCGTACGGCTGTAACTTCGGAGCGAATGCCGCGCGTAAGCTTGTCAATGCCGCTGCCCAAGTTTTAATTTCAGTACGAATTCCCAGCCACCAAGTACTTGCTGTATCTTTTAATAGAAGTGGCAAACCTGCTAGAGCGTCTTCATCTGATATATTCTCTATTTGCTTAAAGATAGATACACTCGTTACGAATTCTTCCACTTTCTCGTAGCTACGTTCGCCGTCAAAATGGTGGGTACATCTAGTGAAGTTTTTATTTATTCTTGTAGATGTGGGTATTCAACTTAAAAGTTCTTCAAATTGTTCCGTAGTGAGTTGTACCGTCGCCATCTGATCGTGATGCGTTTCTTCTTCGTGTTATATCGTCTATCTAGATCTTTGTCTCTTTTTTCCGTAAGGCGCCACTATGAGGAGTAAATGAGACGCCAGATGGATCGACTGTCTAGACCTTTTTCTCTTTTTTCCGTTGGGCGCCACTATGAAGAGTGAATGAGACGCCAGATAGATCGACTGTCTAGACCTTCCTCTCTTTTACGTTGGGCGCCACTATGAAGAGTGAATGAGACGCCAGATAGATCGGCTATCTAGACCTTCCTCTCTTTTACGTTGGGCGCCACTATGAAGAGTGAATGAGACGCCAGATGGTTGAGATACGTTTATTTATACAGAACTTAAATAACATAATAAAATAATAATAAATAAAGCGTTTATTTGCTCTCACAAAAACAATTTCTATATATCAAGTAGGTACACTTGGAGTTTGTAGGTATACAATAAAAAAATGTTGATTTGTGAGAGCCTGGTGTCCGTACTAGGAAAAACCTGTATGACAGATCACCAGGCTCCCAACCCCATCACGAAAATCACACGGCTAAGACTCCTTTAAAAAGTAAGAACAAAGATAGCAAGAGATAAAGATATACATATAACTTAAAATAATTCTAGAATATTAATTCAGTGTGTGTCAGTATGAAAATGTGTGTGTGTGAGTGTGTGTGTGTGTGCGTGTACGTGAGTGTACGTAGTGTGAGTATGAATATTATAGTGCGTAGGTATTTATGAGTAGTATGTAGGCTTGGTAACTTCAACATAATGGCATTAGTAAGGTTTCTACCGTATCATAATCTAATGACATGAGCCAAAGGGAAACCTTTTTCTTGACTTCTGCTTTCAAAAGTTCATAAATATTAGGTTCTTTGTTAACAAAGTTATTTAAGTAGGATCCTAGAAAGTAGAAAGATCTTTGGGCAAAGGAAGTACGACAGGACACACTAGCGCATATATTATAACTGCAGCGTCTGTTCACTAATTGATCAGGATCATAGGTAAGTAAAGAATGTTTCAGAAGAATAACATTTAGTATATACAGTTGTCTAACTGATAGCACCTTCGTATAATCATATAGTTTTTTAGTTGGGAAGCGATAGGGTAAGAAATTACTAACTTTTAATATTGCTCGCTGTGATCGTTCCAGCTTTAAAAGATTTGATTTATAAACGCCACCCCAGGATGTTATGCAATAAACAAGAATGGCCTGGCATAAGGAGTAATAAACTAACTGCAACGTATTTTTATCTGCGGCATGCCTAAGATTTTTGAAAACATAAATAAGTTTACGTGTTCTTTTAGTAAGGGAGTCTATGTGAGGAACAAAACTAAGACCATGATCAATAATAATCCCAAGATACTTAACCGAAGAGGTAGATTCAAGCACACGACATGAGCAGACAGAATTTGGAATTGCCGAGCACGCGTGGGCTACTATTTTAAAGAAATCTGGTTCAGGCTGGTCACGTTTCCTGATAGAAAAAGTCATATATTTAGTTTTGCCAACATTTAGTGTCAACACATTTCTAAACAACCATTCAGATACAAGATTGAAACCTTTCTGAGCACAATCAAAGGTCTCCCTCCACGAGTCGGTGCTGAACAACAGGGCAGTATCATCGGCAAAAGTGATAATTTTCCCATTTATAAGCTTTAAATTGCAAAGCTCGTTGATGTAAGTTAAAAACAGCGTAGGGCCGAGGATACTGCCCTGCGGAACACCGTAAGTGACTGGTAGCTCGCCGCTTATGAAGTTGCCAATCTTGATCCTTTGAGTCCTATCATTGAGGTAGTCTGCAAAAAGATCCAACTGCAGATCCCTAATTCCTAATGATTCCAGTTTATTAATCAAATTTGTGACAGAAACAGTATCAAAGGCCTTTGCAAGGTCAAGAAATATCACCAAGGGTTTCCTTCCGGCATCCAGTTCGGGCACTAGAAATTCAGTAAGTTGTCGTACAGCCATATCAGTAGATCTACCACGTCTAAAGCCAAACTGGTTGTCGGAAAGAAGACCCCGGGATTCCAAATAATTAATAAGTCTTTTATTTATCAAGCGTTCCAACAACTTTGACAAAGCAGGTAGAAAAGATAGAGGCCTGTAGTTATTGACACTGTTTCTGTCACCGGATTTAAATATAGGTTTAATTAAAGATCTTTTAAACATGGAGGGGAATTTGCCAGAAGAAATACTGAGGTTGCAAATATGCAAGATAGGTGAAATGAGCACATGTTTGTACGTTTTTATCAGTTTGCTGGAAATGTTATCTAAGCCAGTGGCACAATCCGATTTTAGACTATTAATCAAAGTTTCTATTTCTGGCTCATTTGCTTGTAAGAGTACAAAGGAATGAATATTTGTTGTGTTATTATAAGTTTCAGGAGGTTTATGATTATTTTGACTATCGTTTATGATTTTTTCAGCAAGATTTTTTCCTACCGAGGAAAAAAATAAGTTGGCCATCTCAACCGAATTTTGAGGGTTATCTTGAGAAAGTAGAGACAGCGCAGTATCAATAGATTTATTTGTATTTGTTATTTGTTTAATAGCTTCCCATAATTTCTTATTATTGTGTTTATTTTTATCTAACTGTTCCTTTTCATAACCTTTCTTAAGCTTTCGGAGTAGATTATTACAGAAATTCCTGTATCTTTTGTAAGTTATAGTTATTAATTCATTATCTGGGTATTTTTTATATTTCTTATGTAACCTATCCCTGTTTTTCATGCATTTTAGTAAACCTTTTGTTATCCATGGTTTTATTAACCTTTAACGATTTGGTACTAATATTTGTCGAGAACACTTTCCAATAATATTTTCTAGTTTATTAATTAAATAATTTGTGGCAAGATTCACATCACAAAAACTGTAAATATTAGTGAAATCTATATTATTCATTAGCTCGTCCAAAAGTAAGTAATTAGTTTTGTTTAATTAATTTGTGAGCGGTAGTAAAATTAACAGCTGAGTCCAAGTAAAATACTACGGTGTCATGATCAGTGATTGAGGTTTTCATAACGTAACAGTACGCGGTCAATTTCGATTTTATTATAAAATGATCGAGACAAGAATTAGTATGTGTTGGGATTGAGTGTCCCGGCAACATACCGTGGTAAGCCAGTAGGTTTAGATAGGAGAGAGAACGGGAATCATTACTTGACTCAGAAATATCAATATTAGTATCTCCAGCGAGCACAATATTCTTATAGGAGGAATTTGCTGACAAACAGTCATCTAGCGAGGACAGAAAACTATCAATATTATGTTTGGAGGGTGATCGGTAGATGGCAAGTATCAAAAGGTTCTGATCTATTTTTATTAATAAACTATTTGCGTCGCATATATTTGGTTCCTGAACTGAGAGTTTTAAGGTATCTTTGTAATAAACTACGACACCTTCATTTTGGGAATTTATATTTAGAGTTGCCACCGAGCTAAAGCCATCAATGCTAGGTAAGTGTGGGCATTTCTGAAGCCAACACTCAGTTAAAATAATGATGTCCCAGCTCACTTTAGTTCTTTCAATTAAGGTGATAAAACTATCCAGATTTTTCTTTATGCTTCTTATGTTCTGGGCAATTATTTTTAATGGAGATTTTACATAGGACAGGGCACCTTGACAGTCTTCAGTTTCAAGAATAGAGGAATAAGATACCTGGATATTGTCTATTTCATTTAAAATATTGCTAAGATTATTGAATTTGTCTTATGATTGTTTGAGGGAGCAATTTATTTATGCTTCTGTTTAGGATGGTATAAAATTGTGAAGTTTGAGGCCCACCGATGTTAAAAATTGTGGTCTGTATGTATTTGTGTGGTATGTTGGTATAGGATGTATGTGAGAGTAGTGTAAGAGTGAGGGTATTATAAATGCTGCGAAACAACACTGAATTATATGAAATACAGCTTGAAAAGCTTAACGTAAACAAAGTCCAATTTAGTACACAGGAAAATAGTCATTTTTCACTTCGCAGTTTGCTTAACTGTTCTTCATCAGTGATCTGTAGATGAAGCATCCCCTCCTTCTTGCGCAGATATACCTGTCCATTAAATGTCCAGCAGTGGGAATAACCTTTTTGCTTAGCTATCGTCCTGGCTAAGAAGAAAAGCCGGTTTGCCTTAAATGTAAGATGTTCCGCTATGTAGACAGGTTTAGCAGGACCAGGAACGCCCAGATGGGAGGTACTTAACTTGTCAGTGTTATTTGTTTTGTTGAAATCTCTCGTAAGCTTGATGAAATTTTCTTTTTTTGAAGTTGATGAGAACTCGACCACAATAGGGCTCCGAAGATCATTCTTCTTATTCAGGCGAAAAATTGTGCGGATATCATACTCCTCCACTGAGCAATTTATTTTAACACCAACCTTATTCACCAGGTCAATCAGGGTATTTTTAAATTCTGATGTGATTTTTGGGATATTTCTTATTTCAATAGTAGTTGACAGAGCGTTTCTTTCCAGTCTTTCAACCTTCATTTCCAATGATTCACAACGTTTTCCATTTGCTCCAATATCTATCTTTACAGAATCTAGCTCCTTAATCACATCATCATACTTTCCAGATAAGAAAGAAATTGATTCTTTTATTTCTTCATTCTGTGATTTTAGATCAGCAACAGCGAAATTCAGGCTATTCTTCAGTTCCTTGAACATACCTCTAATTTCAGACATGCACTCCAGATTTGGTTCAAAAGGAGGTTGATTGGATGGTAAACTCACAGAGTATTGTTTATTTTGAGGACGGATAGTTACTGACGAATCATATTTAGAATAGCTGCTTCCCTGAGGCTTACCAGGCTGTGTCGGCATAATTTTGTCAGCCTTTTCTGTATCACCCGGGGGTAAAACTGGCACAGGAGATGGAGGTGGTGTCCGCTTCATCATTCTAGTTTATTTAGATTTTATCTTCTTTTCGTGGCAATCACCTTACGGAGTACGTTGATGCAGCTAAAGTCGAAGTGCAATACCGCCCTCTCGTGAGTACAATTCAGTATTTTTTCGGTCACTGGACAGGTGGGCGCTTTGATGATGACTGACAGTTGATTGATAGACAGCTGTCACTTATACCCGGAGACGTCGGTAAAACAGCCACCAGTACTCGGATGAAGTATGGCTATTGACACTTTTGGGTTATAATCAGACCACTTTTACGAAACTCGCACAGGGTTATTAAACGCAGCGCCTTCCGAAACAATCTGGTGAGAGCCACCCGCACTGTCACCGCACGCCAATAATTTCAAGAAAAAGTGCCAGCACACGCGATAAACAATTTATTTTATCTGCAAAAACACAGCAATCGAGGAACACGTCTGCACCGTATGACGTCCGCGGGGGGAGGGGGACATAGACTGATACTAGGCATAAGTTATACGTAGACTAAGTTAAAGGGGTGAGTTGGAGGGTGGACTGCGTGGCTATCGCACCCCTTCTCACATACAAGCATAAGGGTGGACTGCAGTGCGGCTATCGCACCCCGTGCTTCCAGGCAAGGTATAACTTGAGGACTGCGTGGCTATCGCTCAAGCTAACCGCTAGCTAGATAATGAGAATATTGGAGATGCGCCGGCTTTTATATGCTTCGGTCCGTGCAGCCGGGCGTTGCTTGCTGGTGGTGGGGTACGCTCCGCAGTGTCGACGCGCAGAGCGAGCGAGGTAGATGTGTGCGAGCGAGAAAGTATTCGAGTCCGCGCGCAACGAATGACGATGATGATAAGATGTACTTGTTACACCTTTACATTGTCGGTTATCAATTTTAGAATGAGCTAGTGACATACGATCATCATTTATATAGGTCTTTATAAAAATTGGCGAGAGTTACCGCTCCAGCCAGCGGTATTTCGTATAGCGTCGACACTGACACCCAATTAATGCGCATGTGACTTGCTTGCATGTCGGGTACTTTGCGCCCCAAACACAGTTGTGTCGATCCCGCACAGGTTTGGTGTGCTCTTTATCCACCGATCGAGCGTTTCACTGCCAACTGATTTGTGTGGTTGTTTTGTGCCAACGAACAGAAGATCTGATTTTTTCAAGGGTCTTGTTTTGTCTTGTATGGCTTATGTGGAAAGAAAGGTAAATAGACTACGGGTTGTTTTGAACCGGGTCGGGAGGTCTTTATGATATAAGGGATTGTAACTGTTGTAACTGTTATATTTTTAATATTAATTTCTGAGAAAGTTTGTATTCTATGGGCGCTAGTTAACGCCAATAGAATAATAGTCTTTTTTGATAATCGATAGAGTGATTGAGTGTTATTCGGATCCCAACTATTCAAGTGTTCTAGAACGCGGTTTGTATCCAAACCGCTTGTGTATTCCGGTAACTGTGATCTAAGACGAAATACACCTTGTATTCTGTCGTCTTTGGCTTTAAAAGAACCTATTATCTAGGACAACGCCGATCTACACAAGTTTAGGGTTCCGTACTGACAACCGTTGTCGTATACTTGGGTCAAAAAAAAAAGTATACTTATTGAGAACAGATGCAGAGAAGACATCGAGCGAATGAGTAATTTTTTAATTGTTAAAATAAAATAATTTGTATGCTTAATGGCAGGTCACAGCTGAACTTAATATTGTTAAACATCTCTTCTTGTACTTACCTGTGTTCCACAAATAAATTGATTGATTGATTGATGAGATCTACAAAAGTACCACCATTTTTTTTTTAACAGACGTCATACTGCTTAACAGTATTATTCGATAGTGAGGCTAGCCTTATGTCTAGGGACGATGTTGGCATGCTGCGTCTTGATAGCGCCGCCCGCACAAGATGGCGGCAACCAGGGTAATCGTCAAATATATCAGACGGGAGATGCAATGAGATATTAAGGCCTGTTTGTTTGTGAGGTGGAAATGTAAAAACTTTCGAGACGATGAGAGACTGAAAAAGTGGGTACTAGGCCTGCTTCGGCCATAAAGATTATGCCATCAGCTTTTTCTGAAATAATTTTTCCAAGAGCCTTCAGGACAAATGAGAAGGGAGAAAAAACGTAGAAAAAAGTATCACTCCACGACACATTGAATGCATCAATGGCGATGGCATCTGGATCCCTTTGCCACGCATTGTACTTTGTACAATTCTTGTTTATGCGACTTGCAAACAAATCAATTAGGCTTGCCAAATGAGTGCGTTAAGGATTGAAAAGCCCAGTCGGCGTTCCCATTCAATATCCGGATGAGTTTTACGTGACTCTGCGTCTGCGATTATACTATATTAATATTATTAGTATTATCGCACGATTTTATATAAGACGCAAAGGTAGTAGTTAATAATAATATGTTTTTCTCGCTCAGTATTAGACCACTGGCCGTTCGCTGTCATTCCATTGCAGGCCCCTTCCCCCCCCTGTAGTTGATGCGTCAGAATAGATCTCTCTCTATAGTTATCGGTCAGTATGCGATGTGCAGAGTGATCGATATGTTTAAGCCACCAACGTATATCTGGGTGTACGGAAGAAGGGATGGTCATAAGTTTATTGTAATCATCATCGGTGATTAAGTTAATATATTTACATCGTTCCACTTCTTTAGTATGCAGAAATCCATATTTCTACTGCAGGGCAGGCTGACACGGGCAAACCTACTAGTTGGACCATGTTTCTGATTTGACAACGTTTTAACTTAAGGAAGTTTTCTAAGTCTGTTTTAATTCGTAATATTTTCTCGTTTAGCCAACTAAGGTTCAAATCGTGGGAGTTAATTATCATACCCAAGAATTTACAAGATATTGAAGGATGGAGGACGCTCTTTTCTTCATTAATAATGAAGCCAAGTGAAAAAAGTAATTTTATTATATGTTCTTTATTGCACACAAATTAAAAATAAAATTACAATAATAAAGGACATATACAAGGGCGGGCTTATCTTTAAAAAAGATTTTGTAGTGTTTTCAATGTTTTGGAAAAAAAATTCGTAACATTGACCGAATAAAAGCTAATCGCTCAAATAAACTATGGATAACATACCCGCAGATCGTAACAGTTTCACTATTGGCTTCATTATTTTTGTAAACACAAAGCGCGGTGTGTTGAGGCCGAATGGTAAAACATTGAAGTGATATAATTTTCCGTCGAAGAAATACCTTGGGTACTTTTTAGAATTTACGTGATTTTTTATTAAAAAGTAAGCGTCCTTGAGATTAAGGGTTACCATAAAGCAATCTTGTGTTACAAGTTTGAGTGCTGTTCGTAAGTCTTCCAGTTTGGAATGGTCAGTTTGAATAAATTTGTTTATTTTTATAAGATTCAATATAAAACGCGACTTAACATTCGGCTTCGAAGTAAGGAACACACTCGAGATAAATTGATCTAATTACAGGATTCACACTCTAAAATTGTGCGAATACGCTTCAAATTGTTTATCGCATCGTAGAATTGCGTTTTTTCCAGATCTGAAAGGTTTTGTGTGGGAGGAAGTGAGTCTTGATTAACCGGACATCCATCAATCCAAGAAAGAATCATGCGATTATTAATAAATACTGTAAACGGCCGGCATACTCAACTGTACCGGCGCGCCGGCGGCGCGGTGCTGCAGCCTGCGCGGGTGGACGCGACCACGTGTTGTATCGTCGTGGCGCGGGCCGCGGCGGGGGAGGTGGCGGCTGGCGGCCGGGGCGCACGCTGGGCTGCAGGCTCGTAGCTCCTCGCTGGCTGAGCCGGAGGCCTGTACGCTGGACCGGGAGCCTTCTGGTTAAAATTTTTGGGAGGCGGCTTAGGCTTCTGGTTGTATCAAGAATACGCCTGAATCAGGTTTTACTTCAACTCCTGACTTTTTGCCGTTATTTTTTTTTGTCTTAGCTATTGATTCGCTAATCAAAAAATTATCAATTTTTGTGTTACTTGAGTGTTCCTTAAGATCCATTTTAGCGGAGATAAAATGAAGTTTCTTCTTGCCGAAGAATAACTATGATGTATGTCGCATAGCAAGCGTCCTAAATCCATAAGCTTTTTGAGCATATCTTTATCTTTAATTTTCAATTGAATCTGGGAGGAAATGATTTCGCTTAAACACGATATAGCGTTGGACATTTGTTTTTGTTTTAACTTGATACCTTTATCGCGCTTGGCGATATTTTGGGGTTGATTTTATCTTACTTTTAATCAATATTCTTTGTGAGATTCTTTGCTAAGCCCCTGTGTATTGAAATCGGAAATCAACTTCCTGCAATATATATTTACCAAGAGTATGGGTAACTGAAGGATCTTCTCCAAGGATCTCGAGAGCATCTGCATCCGACGTAGTGACATCGGTTTCTTTTTCCTGAGTTTCAGCCCCGGACAATGTGCTTAGACCGTCTCAGCCGTGGCGGTAGGAGTCTCCTAAATAGGATCCTCTGTGACATCAATGTTGATGGGGTCCGGTGGTTCAGATTCGGACTAGTAACAACCAATCCGTTGGTTCTAGCACTCATGTGCCTGAAAACATGAATAAGTCTTGCTATGGCACTTGGGTTTGTGATGCGTACTTCAAAAGACTTCGTCAGGATAAAAACATTAAAAATATTATACTGCACTTACGTACGGAGTAATTTGGAGTATGCATCGCAACTCTGGAACCCTAGGTATGCCAAATACAAAGAACAAATCGAAAACATTCAAAAGAAGTTTATACGCTACCTTTCCTACCGCACTAAACAACGATACTCCTCCACTTTGTACCTGGTCATGTGTAAAAAACACCATTTGCTTCCCCTCGATCGTAGACGTGACACCGCTGACCTTATTTTACTGTTGAAGATAGCCTCTGGTGCCATTGACTGTCCTAACCTTCTATCTAAAATTAATATCAGCCCCCCAAATAAAAATTTGCGTAATAACGCAATACTTGACCTTCCGTCTGCTTCTACAAACTACAGACAAAATGCATTTATATGGCGAGCGAGCAACAACTTTAACCAACTAAGCGTAGCTCTGGATCTGGATATATTTAATACTGGTTTTGAAGCGGCGAGGCGCTTACTCAGCAAACAATTCTTTGATTGTTAAATAGTTTTATTTTAGTTATTAATAGTTTTATTTTAGTTCGTATTTACCTCTGATGCTGGTTGTGCATAACTTTCTACGTAACTTCATTCCTACATTGGTTCTATTTGTGGAGACCTGTAATTGGTTTTTTGATGCCTATTTACCTTATTATTCTGTCTGTAATACTGTTGGTCACCCGAATATTAAATAAATAAATAAATAAAATAAATAAATAAATGTAGGTAGCAATAAGTATATGGCGAGACAGCCCTGGTAGCTGCTCAGATTATATACTGTTTCTACAACGTGAATACATTGTGAGGGTAGGTACATATAAATAACGTACAACAGTGCATATTACTTAAATTGATTTGATTTTATTCGCAAAAATGTGGGTAGATAAAAAAAAAACAAATAAAAAACAAGCACTGAGTATTAGATAACGAGTGTTATCTTATCTATGTTAGGTGCAATCCCCGCTGGATTGAACGCCAACCGTTATTTATTGAATGCGTTGATGTAGCCCCAGCGGCTAGATCGAGATGCATTCTGTACCCAGTTGTAAGTACTAGGAGGTATTGACTAACCTGGCGGTGACACGTCATGTTCCGAACTGTTTTTGTCATGTTCGCGAATTTTGCGTTCCAACTATCGAACTTTATTCAGTAAATGGTCCAAATCTTCTTCACAATTTCTTGAACTTTTCCGTTTTGGCATTTTTACATGTAACGTAGGTGTATTTGTGTGAAAACACGGCAGGAATTTTTATACGTGACTAGAGTGGTTGAGCACTAAAATGTCAATGAAGATGTCATATAATGGCGGCAGAGAGCTGAGTGTGAGGGATGCCAGTAACAAATTTTAAAACGATACAAAAATATCTAAACTTAGTGCAGAGTGGTAGCAAATAGTGTCTACTACATGTCTAGAATACTAATCTCAAAAGACGAGGCGTGAAGTATAATGTTATGTAATAGAGTGAAACGAAGTGTCAAGGACTGTAACGGAGTATGATGGAGTGGAGAGTGGGACCGCCAAGTGGGACCCTATACCCTTTTAGTTTTAACTAAAGACGAAAGCGATCACATCGCCATCTAGTGAACAGCGCTGGAGCTAAATCCCACCAACAGTAGTTTGTTTTTCAACAGGTTGGTTTCTTTTTTGCCTTTTACGGCATGTACAATACGTTTTTATTGGTGGCGTCGATTTGGGGAGTATTTATGATGGGAATATACCAAGTGAGGGATCCAGACTATTACTTCAATATAAGGTTAGTATTCAGTAGATTGAATCAGTTGTTTGCGGCAAAATAGTCTTTCTTTCCAATCGATGATTAGATTAGCATTTGGTTGAACAAAACATGGTATTACATTATTAGTAGTATGGAACAGGTTGTCAAATACAGAAAGTGCATGAGCAGTCAACGTAACTGACTAATCAACTTTTAGTGAATAAAACTTTTGGAAAATGAAATCCATATCAATAGAAATGACGAAAGGCTATGATAGAGAGTGTTTTCCCATGGGAATGAAATGATTTTCCGAGGTATAAAGTAGCCTTTAGCACGCTTGGGCCCTTCAACTATCACCATGCAAAAAATTACATCACTTATGAGCAGTAATTGTTCATTGTATGACAGCTACCGTCAAAAAGAGAGCCAGCAAGAAACCACTTAGCATCCTTCGATAGATTTACAAGAAAATCTTAAATTTAAAATATGGTGTCAATTAGAATATTCGTTTAGCCGCTAGGCCAAAGCGTGACGGACAGACCGACCGACCGACCGACCGACCGACGGACTAACATTTTTGGGAGACTTGTTTTTTATGATGTAAAAGTGCTAAAGAACACATTTTTGAGAAAATAAGAAAAACTTTTTTTCCTCGAATACAATACCTTTCTCGCTCCGCTCTAAAGTAAAAAATAATGAAAGATTGTTTGTTTAGTAATCTTGTTTGTATAGAAGTAAATTCCTACGGTTTTTTATGGAGGTATTGTTTGTGACAATCTATATTGCAATAGAAGGCCAATATCTTTAAATAAAGAATTGGTGTAGTGTTCGCCTAAAATAAACAACTATGTTTAAAAATAAAAGCATAATGTGGTAAATAAAAGCATTATAAGCATCTGTGCTAAAAAAAGGAATCCCACCAAATACATTGTACGAGCACGCTCTACATTTTATTGTATAAGGTATTTTTGTAATATGCTGACTCGCCAATGAAGCGTTCGACATGTAACCTAATTCAGTGTGTGTAATAAACGCTCTCGAAGCAGACGGACACAATAAGTTTTCCCTAACATCCCGTATTCTTTGATACATACAACAACATCAACATTTTCAAGTGTAAGGGCAAACTGCTCTTACATTTTTTGGTCCTTCGAGCCGGATTGTGACTGTAGACATCATCAGTTCAGCGATCCGCGAGCTACAACATTTTTGTGACGTATGATTTGTGCTTCAAACTTCGGTAGCGAATCGGTCCGACTGGCCTCCCAGAAGCGGGAATCACCAGTTTGATTGAGAAGGAATATTGCACATACCGAGGCTAGAATATGGTCACACTGAACTACCAACATCAACAGGCAAACAGCCACCTCAACAGGCAAACAACCACCTCAACAGGCAAACAGCCATCTCAACAGGCAAACAGCCGCAACAACTACTCTTATTGAACATCTTCTGCAACAATGGAAGAAAAACTGGAACAGTTCCTTACGCGTCAGCAAGTCATCGCCGAGGCCATAAGGAAAATCGGAAGCAACTTCAGCAAGGATAGCGCACACCGCAAAACATCCAGCTACTTACAGGTGAGGTTAAACTCGCTCAACGCTCTTTGGGAGGAGTTTGACTTAAACAACACTGTGCTGCAAGGCCTGGAAGACAAAACAGACGACTACTTTACCTCCCAGGCTTACCAAAGGGTTCAAGCTGACTACGAGCTCATCCGAGAGAAGCTGATAACATGTCCGCCGTACGATGCCACTGGCAGCAAAAAGAACGATGAGACTGAAACAGGAGGTTTGTCCAAGTCGGATGAACTATTAACACTGCAAAGTACCAACTTTCGAGCGTTTTCTCGTTTACTTCGCAACCTTAACATCGACAACCTCACCGACAAATGGGATATCGAAAACAAACTTCAAACACTCCAGTCGCGGTGGAAGGCCATCGACGACATACACTGGCAAATCGATAACATTTTGATCGGCAGCAACGTTAAGTATGAGATGGAGTTCTCGACAAACGAAAAAATTTATGAGGAATACAAGCGACAGCTCAGTCGTAAACTGAACAACACCATACAACTAAACGAAAGTGCCCCAAAAATTGAGATACCCATTTTTTCCGGCAACTACACTCAATGGCCAACATTTTTAGACCTCTACAAGGAAGCCATTCACAACAATTCTGCTATCCCAAAAGCCCGTAAAATGCAGCATCTGAAAGGCAAACTCAGGGGAGAAGCCGAACGCATAGTGCAACATTTAACCGTTTCGGCTGATAACTACGACTCATGTTGGGGAATTCTCAACCATCGGTATAACAACATACAGTTGCTTTTTACAAAGCACATGCAAACCTTTATGAGTCAACCGGCCATTCAACAACAAAACGCACACGAGCTTAAGCGGTTACACGACACCAGCCAAGAAACAATACACGCCATCCATAATTTGGGAATAGATACAACATCCTGGGACCCGATACTCGTTCATATCTTGACCGGGAAATTGGACTCTCAAACCTACACCGATTACATGGAAGCGCGCAAATCGCCCAGAGAATTACCAGATTTTGAAGAATTTATTCAGTTCATCGAAGGCAAGTTTACGGCGCTCGAACCCGTGGCCAGGAAGAAACAACCTGTAAATCCTAACACCAATAAACAAACAAACAAGGATGCGCCATGAACATCGTCTTCCGGGCCTAAGGATTCGTTCAACAAGTTACAGACGTTACTCAAAATCGTACCACGCTAGTAACGCAAGAAATTGTCCCATCTGTAAATCAAATCATCTTTTAATTATTTGTAAAACATTTCAAGAAATGTCGCCGGAAACTAAAATAAGGTCGATTGCACAACCCGACATTTACAAAAATTGCTTGTTTTCACACAATGGAAATAAATGCAATTCTAACAAACGGTGCAAGGTCTGCAATAACGCGCACCCTCACGACTTTACACGACGTGATACGCGACACCGCACCTATGTCGTCGTCGGGGCAGCAAACTGTCAATTCTACGAACAACCAAACTTGGAGTTCGCAACATGAAAGCAAGGCTCATCACGTGTCTGGCAACTTCAACGAAGTCTTGCTTGCTACGGTACAACTAAAAGTAAAATCAGCTGATGGAACCTACAAAACATTGAGATGCCTTCTTGACCAGGGGTCACAGATTAACATCATGACCGAGTCTGCCGCGCAACGTCTCGGGTTACAAAGACACAACCAAAACTCAACTGTATCGGGAATCGGCGTAACAACTAATCAGAGCAACGGCACCGTTTATCTCGACTGTGAATCAATATACGGTGACTACAAGTTCAAGACCGAAGCGCTAGTGATGGCCAAAATGCTCAACAATCTACCAAACTACTCATTTGAGAAACAAGATTGGCCTCACGTGCAAAACATCCAACTAGCCGATCCAGATTACAATATGTCGAGAGGGGTTGACATCTTACTCGACGCCGGGGTTTACGCTGACATAATTATGAGCGGCATACTTCGAGGTCCCATCCATGCGCCCATCGCACAACAAACCAAACTAGGGTGGGTGTTAGTTGGAAACACTAGAACATTTAACTGCCATGTGGTGGTAAATAACGATGATATTTCTCGTTTCCGGGTGTATGGTTTTTATCGCTGGGTTTACAAAATAGATATGTATATATATATAAATGTGGACTGTATTTGAAGGTGTATTTGAAATGTGAAAGTGAGGTTATTGCGCAATCTCTGCTGATATATTGGTGAAAAGAAAAAACTACAATTCACTGACCTTAGTTGTCCACCACGCAAGCGCTGCAAGGATCTCCAAGTCCAACAGTGGGTGCCGCGTGGCATGTATGAGGTTAGCACTTCACCAAAAACAGTAGTTTCTCGTTAGATTACACAAATATTTATAGCAGCACGGCTGTGTCGATAATTGACAATAGTTTTGGTGCCAGGGGAAGTGTCCAACGCTGGGCTTTTAAGGTTTTATCTGATATTCTTAAAGACAGTTCACGCACGGCGCGATGGTAGAATCCAGACTGTTCGCTCGGATGCGCCTAGTACGCAAAACGAGGTTGAAAAAGAAAAGTTCAAATGAATTATATATATTTTCTACCCACCAAATCGAGCAGAGATTGAACATACCCCCCACCGAAATCAGTATGATTTCCTACAAGTATGTAGAGTATGTAATGTAACATAATAAATTAAAGAGATAATGTATAGTGTATGAGTGACTCTACATAAAGTGTACTGTAGAGTGTAAAATGTTATAAGTAATAATTAACCTAATTATACCTACCTAAAATTACAACAAAAAAGTTTGCAAAGTTATTAAAAAAAACTAATTTGCATAAGGCAAAGGGCAAACTTTATTAACTGGTCGTTTGTAAAGACCCATAGAAGTGCGTACGGTAACGACACGCACAACATTGTCAACACCGGGAAAAATAGCCTCAATTCGACCGGTTGGCCATTGCAGAGGCCGAGTTAAATTTGATTTTAATAAGACCAAATCACCGACTTTTAAATTCGCAACAGGAGTACACCATTTCGCTTTCTGTTGCAATGTATGTAAATAGTCATCAGACCAACGCTTCCAAAACGACTGAGAAACCTTCTGGATTAATTGCCAACGTGACAATCTATTCAAAGGTACATCTTGTACATCGTATTCCGGGACGGTTAATAAATTTTGACCTATTAAAAAATGACCTGCAGTCATAACATCAAACTCGTTCGGATTGTCCGATAACGAGCAGAGAGGACGCGAGTTTGGTGGATTTGCAGCATTTGGTGGATTTGTGCGCCAGTCAACATGACGTGAAGTTAAACCGTTAATAATTTCATCCTTTGTGGTACTATTGTGAAAAAAGGAAGTCACTTCTTTTAGATGCTTAGCAGCAGCAATAAAATTAGTACCGCAATCTGAATATAAACATGAACAAAGTCCACGTCGAGCTACAAATCGGTCAAAGGTAGCTAAGAAACAATCGCATGAAAGGTCAGATAGCACCTCCAGGTGAACTGCCTTTGTTGAAAAACAGACAAAGATACATAAGTAAGCTTTGCTGACTTTAGCATTGCGTCGGGTACTTTCCTTTATGAAGAAAGGTCCACCAATATCACAACTGACGTGGTTAAAAACCTTATCAGGTTTAACACGAGGGGCAGGCAACGTACCCATCATCGGCTGTAAAACTGTTGGCCGAAATTTAAAACAATTCGCGCACTTGGAAAACACGGATCGTATGATGCTGCGAGCATTAATTATCCAATAGTTTTTACACAAAATTCCTTGCAATGTACGAGGTCCTACGTGTAGGAACTTTTTATGAAAATGCTCAATTAGTATTTTTGTCGTATGACATTTTTTAGGTAGCAACATCGATAGCTTACGCAAGGAAGCTACGTAGCCTTTTTTCATGAGTGCATCAATTTCAGATTGAAAATGATTTTTTTGTACAACACTGATGATTGTGTCGTGGGCTCTTTTTAATTCTGAAGTTTTGAGTGGCCCAGAAATTATATTTGTTTTCTTTAATTTGCTTTTCAAATTATGAATGAATCTGTGACACCAAGCCATTGAACGTTGGAGTTTATTAAAAGAAGAAAATTTGTTAAAAGTTTCTTCAAGGTCATTAGTAAGTACTTTCTTACTGTCACAACTGGTAAAGTTGAATGACTCGGTATTTGTTTTTAATTCAGGAATATTGTCTGAATTTTTCAAAAAGAAAGTGCTTGTAGGCCACCTTTCGGGATCTTCAAGCAACCACTTAGGTCCATGGGTCCATTCATTGGAGTTGCTTACAAGCTGCGATGGTAACGTACCACGCGAGCAAATATCGGCAGCGTTATTTTCGCTGTTTACGTGGAACCAGCAGTTAGGCGGAACCACATCAATTATTTTACTTACTCGATTAGCGACGTAAGTTTTTAGTTTATAAGGTGGCGTTTGAAGCCATGACAGAACAACGCTTGAGTCGCTTAAAGCGATTACTTTAACATTAAAATCAGTTAGATTTTGTACGACAAAACAAACTAACTTTGAGAGAAGCACGCTAGCCTCTAATTCAAGCCTTGGAATAGATAACGGCTTCACCGGTGCAATTTTACTTTTACCTGTAAGAAGGTTAACTTTTACGTTACCATCTTTGTCCGAGCTACGTAAATATAAGCAGGCTGCATAGCCGCGTGATGACGCATCACAGAAAGCAATCAGCTGCACATCAGTAAACGCAGGGATAAGTAGGTGCCGTTCGATGCGTATGTTTGCTAAAGCCGGCAAATCGGAAATAAATTTATTCCATTTATCACATGTTTCTTGTGGAACAGGCTCGTCCCAACCCAGTCCCAGTTTCCATAAATCTTGCATTATACACTTAGCAACGAAAGTACAAGGTGATAAAAAACCTACTGGGTCAAAAATGCTTGCTAGCAATTTTAGAACGGACCGTTTTGTATTTTTCGTGTCGGACATATTAAAATTGAACGAAAAAGAGTCACATGATGGTAACCAAGTCAAACCTAAAATCTTTAATGAAGATGATAACGTATCATCTTCGAAGTTGATGACAGAAACTTGATCATCGTTCATCCTCCTAAGGAGATCAGGACAGTTACTTGCCCATTTGCGCAAGTTAAAACCGCCACTGTTTAGTAATGACATCAGGGCGTCCTGTAAGGCACATGCTTCTTCAATCGATTGGCAAGACCACAGCAAGTCATCGACATAAAATCCTTGCATTAAAACTTCTGCTGCTTTAATTGCATATATGTTGGAGTTATCATTTGACAACCCAGAGTCCTTTAATCTAGTTAACTCGTCATGTGCCAGCTGATGCAACGTGCGAACAGCTATGTACGGAGCACTACGAAGGCCGTAAGTGTTAGTTTTTAATTCATAAATACGTAAGGGTTCCGTAGGTGAGTCACGCCATAATATATGTTGATAAATTCTTTCGGAGGGATCAATTAGCACTGCCCGATACATTTTTGAAATGTCCGCGGTGAAACATACATCATAAAGTCGAAATTGAGTTAAGACCTTTAAAATATCTTGATGTAATTTCCTCCCTGTGAGAAGGGCGTCATTGAGTGAAACTCCGTTTGTGGTTTTAGCAGAAGCGTCGTAAACAACACGTAAGGGCGTCGTAGTACTAGAAGGACGTAACACAAAATTATGTGGAATGACGTATTTTGAAGGCTCGATTCCTGTGTACAATTGCATATGTCCAAGGGACTCGTATTCAGCCATAAAATCACTATAAGCCTTTTTTAAGTTTGGCGAGTAAGCTAGCCGCTTTTCAAGTTGAGTAAGTCTTTTCAATGCATAATTGTATGAGTCACCAAGGGGCTCATGATCAGGGTTTAATAAAATCGGAGAAACGTATCTACCAGTTTCGTCACGATAATGTTTTTTAACAAAAATATTTTCCGCCATTTCCTCTTCCGGACTTAGTTGAATCGAGCACGGCACGTTTTCAACTTCCCAAAAACGTTTGAGAGTGTCGCTTAGAAGATCATCTTCTAGAGTGTACGACACTAAAGAAGTTGACGAAGATGTAGACGCTACAACATTCACATTATTCAAAGACGGCACGGCCAGTCTCCCGGTTATTACGTAACCAAATACACTGCTCAGTGCAGCAGGTATATCACTGCCAAAAATGAATTTTTTCCCATCATAAATGTGTGGGAAAACGTCACCAGACAAGATGAAATCTATTGGTGATTTTTTATAAAATTCTGGATCGGCTAAATATATATTTTTATACTCGTTTACCACATTTTCCGGAATTGTAACCGTTGGTAAATCAGCAGTAATTTTTGTCAGAATTACAGCATCAATATTAAATATAGGTGCGTTATTATTACGCGCCTTTATTACGCATGAAGTCATGCCATGATTTTTTAACGTCTCACCACCAAGTCCGTGAATATTGAAAGGACATTTACGCTGCGCTAAACCTAAGCGCTGCAAGCAGTTAAGTGTTATAAAGTTCGAATGCGCGCCAGAATCGATTAAAACTCTGCAGGGTTGGTAGCAGTTAAAGTTGCCTAAAACATGCACAACAGCAGTTCCTAAGATAACGTTCGCGTTATCTGTGTTTGATGACGTATGACAAGTCATAGCCGAGGCGCTGGAGACGGGAGGCGGCGGCGGCGCGGAGGCTGAGGGCGGGGGACGCGGTCCACTATCCCTGCTACTTGTGCCTGCGCTCGCGTCGGTCGAGCTCCGGCCTACCGGCGTTTTGTTATCAGCTGATTCAAAATCTTTGTGCAACAAAATATGATGCGGTTGCTGACAAATAAAACATTTAAAGTTGCTTTTACAATCGCACGCGCTATGATTAGATTTAAGACAATTGTGACACAACTTAAGGGCATTAGCACGGCTAAGACGTTGAGAATAATCAAGTTTACGAAACTTGTCACAACGGAAAATCATATGATTTTCACCACAGTGTGCACAGGGTGTTTTTATACGCGACGATGACGATGAAGCATGCGCATATTTTGAATTGGTTGACTTGTTTTTGTCTGATTTATTTGAACTTTGCTGTTTGTTCTCATGACTTTTTGAATAAGAATTTGTGTGATTTAAAATTTTCACTTGTTTTTGAATAAAATCAGTAAGCTCTTCAAACTTCGGAATTTTGTTTGGATCAAGGTTTTGTTCAAACAATTTTCTAGTTTGTGGGTCTAAAGCCCTTAATGCAATATGACAAAATACATAGCTACACAAATCCTTTACATTGAGTGCCTGAATAGCTTTATATGAATGTTCAAACACTTCGAGAAACATATTCAAATGAACTTCGGACTCCTTGTTTAGCGGTGAAAAGTTAAGCATTTTATCAAGATACCTACCTACCAACATTCGGTTATCCTGATATTTCTCGAGTAAACTTTTCCATACCAAGTCATAATTAGATGCAGAAATTGGAACACTCTTTACAATGTTTCGTGCGGAACCGTGAGTAAATTGAAGCAAATAATGAAACTTGTCTATTTTAGGAATATTTTTTAAAAAGTGATAAAATTTTCAATATTTCCATCGAAAGGAAATAGTTCCAATTTTGGAAGCCGAGGTACTGACTCATTTTGTTTTGGTTCGGAATTTTGATTGTTAGGTTTTGGATCTAGCCTTTTGACATGCAATTTTATACGATAATATAAATCATCGAAGTTTACTAACTCCTGAGTGTTCGCGGAAGGATTCGGGTTAAATTCAAGCTCGTATTCATAAATTTCAAAGATTAATTGACCAAATGTTTTGCGTAATTCGTCAATCTCCGAAGAACGCAACAAAAACAATTCTTTTGTTTCAGCTGGCATTTGTTTTGTTGTTAAATCATAAATTGATTGAATATTAGCGAAAATTGATTCTTTTCGTTTAATTAAGCTACTAAGAATTATAGCTTCTTTGCTAAGTGGCGGTGGTTCTTCACCTTTAGTCATTGTAATGATAAAATAGCCACAAAATAAAGGTAGGTACTAAAACGTTTAGTACGTGTGCTATAGAACGTCTATAGCAGTGTATTAAAATATCCAGGATGGTTTAGAAATTTATTTTATCCGGCTCGAAGGACCAGAAAATTTACTTTATGGTTTTTATCGCTGGGTTTACAAAATAGATATGTGTATATATATATATATAAATGTGGACTGTATTTGAAGGTGTATTTGAAATGTGAAAGTGAGGTTATTGCGTGTGACGTTCACAATTAAATGTGGGTACTCGGGGAGAATATCACTTCATAGCCAGCCGGCGAGCGGGGATGTTCTGTCTGTGACATGTATGAGTACATGTACTGGTGTGCGTGGCTGCGCCCACCTCGTCTAATAGAATAAAGACAGTGTGAATCAACCCGCCCGGTGTATTACTTGTCTCCTCGCTTGTCCGCATATTTACCAGTGGCGACTTCGGTTTGCGTACCCACCCATCATTAAGATTATAAAAATGACAAGTGAAATAAGTGCTAGTTTCGGAATATTGACTTCATTTGACCACAATGTGCATACGTGGAAAACGTACAAAGGACGAATCAAGCAGTGGTTCATAGCAAACAATATCAACGAAAGCACCGACAAGACCGGAGAAAAAAGACGGGCCATATTATTGAGCGCACTCGCCGAAGGCACATTTAAGCTCGCCGCAGATTTAGCGCTGCCGAAGGAGTTAGAAAGTGTGCCGTATCCAGACATAGTGATTCTTTTGGATAATCACTTCACGCCAAAACGACTTGGGTTCAGCGAACGTTACAATTTCTACTCTGCGACACAACAGCCCGGCGAATCGCATACGCAATGGGCGGGTAGACTTCGCGGGCTCACGGCTCATTGTGCATTTAGCAACGTGGAAGAAGCACTACGTGATCGGTTCATCATGGGGATGTTGCCAGGAATGGAGAAGCAAAAATTATTTGCACAAGATTTGTCGGATCTAACGCTGGCAAAGGCGGTAGAAATCGCGGAAAACATCCATTCAGCACGTACGGGCGCTGGCGCGTCGGCTAGCGGAGCCACAGTTGACGTCACCGCAAGCGACAGACAGCTGTTTAAGATCGCGCGAAGTGATAATACGTGTAGTAATAAGATTAAAAAGCAAAATTCGGGTAAAGTGAAGTGTTCCGTGTGCGGTTATACAAATCATAAAAGTTCAGAGTGTCGTTTCGCAAATTATGCTTGTAAAAAGTGCAACATAAAAGGGCATTTACGTAGGATGTGTCCAAATAAGGTTAACTACGTAAATACGGGAGCCGGTGTCGAGAGCGACAGCGATGACGGTGAGTTGTATAATATCCGTTCACTTAGAGGGGAACCTTTGATAGAAAAAGTAACTGTGAATGGGTTGCAGTTAGAATTTGAAATTGATACTGGTTCGTCCGTAACAGTGATAAATGAACAGATGTATTTATCATATTTTAAACATGTGCCATTGTCAAACACAAGGAAAAAGTTAATGTCTTATACAGGTACTAGGATAGAGTGTGTAGGCACGGTGCGACTTCTCGTATCGTACGCGGGTAGCGAACATTCACTCGATGTTTACGTAGTGCGTCAGGGCGGACCTCCACTACTAGGCAGAGATTTTATATCAAAGTTTAAGTTCCAATTTGTTCCGATAAATTATTGTGACTCCACGGATTTCAATGTAGATCAATCACACAAGCGATACCCTAAATTATTTTCGGAAAACTTGGGTGCATTTAATATGTATAAAATTAAGTTGCCATTGAAGGATGATGCAAAACCGATTTACTGTAAAGCTCGGCCAGTAGCTTTTGCGTTGCGAGATAAGGTTAGTAAGGAAATCGACAGATTAGTGGACTTAGGAGTATTACAGCCAGTGGAACATGCAGAATACGCATCGCCTATAGTACCAATATTAAAACAAGATAATAAGTCGGTAAGGATATGTGCCGATTATTCAGTCACAATAAATAATCAATTAATTGTAGAACAATACCCATTACCAACAATTAAAGAACTCTTTGCGAAGCTGCATGGAGGGCAACACTTCTCAAAATTAGACTTATCAATGGCATATAACCAGTTTTTATTAGAGGATGAATCGCAAATGATAACTTGTATTAACACGCATAAGGGCCTTTATAAGTACACTCGCCTGGTTTTTGGTTTGGCAAGCGCGCCGGCAATATTCCAGCGTGCGATGGAGTGCGTGCTGGCGGGTATGGAAGGGGTCACGTGTTTGCTCGATGATATATTGATTACGGGAAAGGATCAAGCAGAACATTTAAAAAGATTACACGCCGTGCTCCAAAGATTAGAAAATGCAGGATTAACTTTGCAAAAGACAAAATGTGAGTTTTTTAAAACAGAAGTACAATACCTGGGGTACATTATAAATAACCAGGGATTAAAGAAATCAGCAGAAAAAGTGCAAGCAATAATCAAGGCACCAATTCCTGCAAATGTCAATCAGTTACAGTCGTTTTTAGGACTTGTTAATTATTACAGGAATTTTGTGCCAAGTGCGTCGACCATTTTAAGCCCATTGTATGAGCTATTAAAAAAGGGGGCAAAATGGTCATGGCAAAAATGCCACAATGACGCATTTGAGGAGATAAAACAGTGCTTGGCTTCAGATCTAGTGTTGACACATTTTAATCAAAATGCAAAGTTGATCCTGACTGTAGATGCGAGTCGGACAGGCCTTGGGGCTATTTTGAGTCAAGTCAATAACGACGGGGTAGAGAGACCAATCTCATTTGCTTCGCGTACACTGAACTCAGCAGAAAAGAATTACTCGCAGATTCAAAAAGAGGCAACTGCGATTATCTTTGGGGTACGGCGATTTCACCAGTATTTATATGGTAGGTCAAAACCGTTCATACTACGAACCGATCATAAACCCCTTATTTCTATTTTCGGTTCTCGTAAGGGAATACCGGAAGTTTCAGCCAATCGATTGCAAAGATACGCTATGTTCCTAAGTGGCTACAACTTCACCATAGAGTATATACGCAGCGCGGACAATAGCGCAGATTACCTATCGCGCGCTAGCCTACCACAGCCGCAGGAGCCGACCACGATGCAGGCGTGCGAGCAGGACGACGCTACGGTGTGCGACCGCGCAGCCTATGTTTGTTTTATCGTCGATGGGAGCTTGCCTGTGACGGTGAGTGATATTCGAGAACAGACTAATAAAGACGTTATTTTGAGTCAGGTTAAAAAGTATATTTTAGACGGCTGGCCAAATAAAATTACAAATCTAAAATTGAGGCCATACTTTTTATGTAGGACACAGTTATCGTGCGAAAATGGTTGTATTATGCGAGGGCATAAAGTAGTAATTCCAAAAGCGCTGCAAAATAGAGTTACTTTGGAGTTGCATACTTCACATTTAGGCGTGGTTAAAACTAAATCGGAAGCGCGTTCAAGGTTTTGGTACCCTGGTATAGACGAAGCCATTGAAAAAATGATTGGTACTTGTGAGGTTTGTGTTCAACTTCGTCCATCACCAGCGCGCGCTCCAATTTCACCATGGAAACCGCCGACAGAACCATTTAATAGATTGCACATAGATTTTCTGGGCCCTATTAATGGTCACACGTATTTAGTGATCGTTGATGCCACTACCAAGTGGGTAGAAGTTTATAACATGAACACTACCACAACATCGGTAGCTGTTATAGAGAAGATGTGCGACTGCTTTTCACGTTTTGGTCTGCCTAAAATAATTGTGAGTGACAATGGCACAGCGTTTTGTTCAAGAGAATTCGAGCATTTTTGTGAAATTAACGGGATTTCACATGTAACTATACCCGCATACCACCCTGCAAGTAATGGGCAAGCAGAAACATACGTAAGGGTGGTAAAAAAGGGAATTAAATCCAGTTTGATGGCCAGTCGGACCATAAAAGAAAGTAAATTGATGTTATCAAGGTATTTAATGGATTATAGGAATTCAGCTCATTCTATCACAGGTTTCTCTCCAGCTCAATTGTTATTTGGACGGAAACTTAAGTCTCGGTTGGATTACATGAATCCAAAAACTTCAACGCACTCGACACCGGAACTCACTAACGTTAAAAATAAAAACCAGTGTTTGCAGATTAATAAAAAAATTAAAAAAGGTAAAAATGGCTATACAAAAGGGGAGTTAGTGTTATATAAAAAGTATACGTCTAAAAATGTATTTACGTGGAGGAAAGGAAAAATAGAAAGAAGGATAGGCAAAGTACTATATTTAGTTAAGGATTTATTAGATACATCATTAATAGTAAAAAAACATATAAATCAAATTGTTCTGTATAAAGGGACAGACGACACCCATATTAGAGAAACAATGGGAAATGATATAATAGACTTACCGCCTCCTCCGATACAGCATCTGTTGTCACCCTCATTGCAAGCGACACAAACACCGCCACCATCGTTTCAACCGCCAACACAGTCGTCAGAACCGTCATCTCCACCGCCGCAATCGCCACCACCGTCAGTGCAGGACTCAACTACAACACTGGAAACGACTCCTACGTCGCAACAGTCATCGTCGTCACCATTGCTCGTGTCGACAACACCAGAAGTAGAAAGTGTCTCTGAAGGATCGCATAATAGAAGGGAGGATAGTGAAGATGAATGGTTGGAGCAGCAACAAACTTCGGCTTCTTTGACCGATACAGAAAGGCAACCACGAGGAAGATCAGAGGAAGATGACAATTTCCTCGATGTGGAAGCACACAATGATTCGGTGGAGGCTGAACCGGATATTCCTAGAATGGTGTTGCGTAAACGTCCCTCGCTTTTAGATTTTAGAAGGTTTTTTTAAAAATAATTGTCAATTAGGGGTAGGATATGACATGTATGAGTACATGTACTGGTGTGCGTGGCTGCGCCCACCTCGTCTAATAGAATAAAGACAGTGTGAATCAACCCGCCCGGTGTATTACTTGTCTCCTCGCTTGTCCGCATATTTACCAGTCTGTGTCCTACGTACCATTATTAGCTAGTTTTACTAGATGCATCCCGATAAATAACAGTACGTCCTACCGGACGCCACAGTGGCGACGACGATGAAATGAAAGCGTGGTGAGTGGAAACCAATTTTTGACAATATTTTCAAATTATCCGCAAAAAAAAAATATTACTAGAAAAACCTTTGCCATCTCAAGCAATGGAAAAAAAGGAGGATTAGACACATATCCACACTGAAAAATGTCTCCGTGCACGTATTTGCTAAATTATGCATTGATTAATAAAATTGAACCGTTTGTTTACAAGTGTTCGACCGCCATCCCAAACAATGTTACAAGTAGGTTTCGAAAAATATACAGAGATTTTCGCTTAGGCTCTCATGTGTGTGGCATTATTTCTCACACTCAAGAAAAATAAATTACGGAAATGCGTTTCAAATATATCTTTCGTCAATTGTTTCCGCTGATGGCTGCCTGACCGTATTTTAATGATGCATTATTTCTGTTACCGAGGTAATTTAGGTAATTTACAGTTAGTAGCTGCTAATACCTACACAAGAACTAAATTGTTACACGTGTGTGACTTCCTTTAAATAACCTAATACTTATACAAAAACAAAGCAAACAAAATATTTTTATCAGCCTCTGTAGGTAATCTATAGTGCAGTAAACAACGGGTCAAGCTTGATACTGGTAGTGCGAATCCAGCCGTACATCTAATGAAATAACAACGGTACAAAGTTCAATGTGTTAGGCTTGATGTGCTCTTGACTGTACCAACTTAGAAATTGCGGTTCTCGAGCCATAATTTTTGGGACCGAATCCTCGTGGAGACACGTCAAACAAAAGTGGTTAAGACGTTGCATAATAAAGCTACTTGATTAACCGTTAAAATAATATGAATGCGTGCTTCGGGATGCAGGCTTAAACGGTTGTTCTAGTTATTATAGGCAGATCAATAACTCTGACACCAGGGTTTGTGAGGTTTTACGTAAGTGCTTATACGCTTGCGTAAGTGATTATTATGACACCGACGTAATGGTAAATAAAACTCGTTACTATGTGTCGTACCGTACCTACCTCAACTAGAGTACGACGACGTTTTGACGTGTGTTTTGACGTTAACAAAATATAGGCAACCAACTAAAGATTACCAACAGAATCACCTGCACTATGAAGCAATACTCGTACCAGCTAATCGTGTTGTAAACAATTTATTATTAATAAGTAGATATTCGGTAGACAGGACCAAAATACCAAGACAAAAATAAAAAATAAAGCAGGTATATAAATAACAACTCTTGATGTGGAACAAATTTCACTGTGCTAACTGCTTATAAATATCTATTGATCCAACTATAATTACCTATCTACCAAATATTTTTGTTTAATACATCATTAACAAACACCTTAAAAATACTTATTAACTTTTATTATTAATTATAAATCTTGGTAAGTAGGTACGGAATGGATGCAGTGTTATTAAATGAAATCCTAAAAAAAGATACATGTAAAAAAGATGGCCTCAATAATTATTACACCTCTATATTACCTACAAAGTATAATATACAAGTAGGTACAGCTAGGCAACTGAGCTTGCTCCGAATAACCTTTCTCGAAGCAGACCAAGACATGGCACCAGGGGTTTCCTGAATCTTGAAAAAATAAGGCAAAACGAAAAGTTTCGTACACATGAGATTAGATCGATTTTCGGCCCGAAAACCACTAATAGTAAATTTCATTGAAACGCGAGTCATTTTTATTACATGTATATTTTTATTTATACAAAGCAACTGGTGCTCGTTGATAAGTAAGTAGTATAGTATGTTGGGCATATTGAGTATTGTCACTAGAGTAGAGGAGATATTTCGAGAAAAACTTGTGTGCCGGGTAACATTGAAAACATGCAAAGATGACTGACCAGCAGTGGCAGCACAAAATCCCTAGATGAAAGTAGGTGTAAGTAAGAAAGTCAAACAAACTTCATATGTAAAAGAATTTGCCGCATAAGACGAAATAAAGTGCTTGTGGTGCTGCAGTACTTTCCTTCGTCAAGTGTATAAAAAAAATTAGTTTTTCAATCAAATATAGTTATTCATTGTTGGATATTACAATCTCTTAATGAATTATTAAATTAGAGCAATATTACAAAGGTGATATCCATTACAACGAATTATTAAAGATTTGCTAGTAATTAAATGAAGAGATTTACAGCTATATTTTGTGTTTTGTAAAATACGCATAGCATCATTATTGGCCAATATAACGGACTGATGTGAGATGTCAATAATAGGCAATTTTCCTTGATATTTTCAACTACAGTTTTTAACTGTCGTTAGTTGAGATTTGCAACAAGTACTTGAGTTCAAATGCTTATGGTACTGTTTCTCAGTCAGCACTTGAGTGGAGGTTACTTAAAAAAAAAATGTTGAAACTTAGGCGCTAAATAATTTTACTATTACTAGATATTTCTTAAAACAAAAAAAAATATTAGAATAAAAACCAATAAAAGAGACAAATCAATGTGATTTAAATAGACATACCGAGGTATAACGTATGCGAACATATTTTCACTATACTTTAGTATCAGTGTTTCCATTTTCCTGACGATAATCATCAGCGCCATCCAGTTGAACTTTCACAAGGTGCGGGAAAACACCCTATTGAAAATAACAAGTAATAAGTACTGAACTTACGTACCAAGAGTAAAAACAAAATATCAACTTGTGTGTGTGTTTGCTTTTTATCATAAAAGAGTCTTGATATTCTATAAAGCCACAAAATAAACTAACGAAAACAAAACAAAGGAAACGTTAGTTTTAACGATAATCCTCGAATGGATTGAAATCCTCAGGTATATTGGTGATGCAACGAAATCAAGCTAGTATTTTTCCATTGTGTATGTAAGACCTTAAAAGTTGCAAACACATATAGACAGACACCTTCTTTTATTGATCCAAACTTACAGTAAAAAAAAAAAGAAAAAAAGAAGACGGAAATGTACCGATATTTTATTTCGATTAAAATATACATAGGTGTCACAAAAGTTTGTTCGTCCATGTATTAGCTGTGAAAATAAATAAGGTCTTAATAATACCACAAATAAATATAAATACCTAACAACAGCGTCTCAAAATTTTAAATCCATAATAATATGTAACTACAGATAAGGAATTAAAAGCTAAAAAAAAAGAGATTAAGTATTTAAAAGGAAACTGTTATATGCTGAATATTGGGTATTTCAAGATGTAAATACGTCATTATTATTTAGCCAATCAAAAATATAATCATTTTTATACTTGTTGCATCACTAATATGAGAAAAGCTACGCATGTGAACCATGTGAATGGGGGAGTCTAGATGCGATAGCACAGTGGTCAGTGCATTGGATCGTGCTGCTTCTGGTGTCTGGTGTATGTAAATACAAAAAATACTAGTTGATTCGGTCCAAAGGTGCGGGTTCAATTCCTGCTCGTGTCTTGAAAGACTTTTTATATCCATAAAGGTTTATATGCGTGGTCGGAAGGCATGTGTTGATTTGGCCACAAGTCGAAAGACACCACAATAGCCCATGGGTCAAAAAACACCACAATAATCTATGGGTCGAAAGACGCCACAAAAATATATGGGTCTAAAGACGCCACAATAATCCATGGATCAAAAAAATAAATAAAAAACACAATAATCTATGGGTCGAAACTGTCGAAAGACGCCACAATAACCTATGGGTCTAAACTGTCGAAAGACGCCACAAAAATCTATGGGTCGAAAGACGCCACAATAATCCATGGATCGAAATACGCCACAAGGGGCGAAAGACGCACAATAATCGATGGGTCGAAAGATGCCACAATTACCCATGGGTCGAAAAATGCACAAATGTGTACGCATGGATCAAACGACGCCATAAATATTCCATGGGTCGAAAGATGCCATAAATTTTCCAGAGTTGAAAAACATTATAAATACCGTAAATTTTCTATGGTTCGTTTGATGCCATTAATGCCATGGCAAAGCAACACATGTCTACTCGTAAAACTTAAAGAAAAAAAAATGGGCTCCAATATCACACACACAGATAGGGTGACAGTTCAGTTTCTTATGAACCAAGACTAAACAAATGCTTTGTCATGCCTGAGTTAAAATAGTATTAAAAAAAAAACTGCCAAAAGCATCCTGATTATCTTGATAACTAACTGTGGAATTGCTATTTTAAGACAAAAAAAAAGTATTATTTGTAAAGAGGTGGTTCACAAACCGATATTATAAAATGTTTTGGATAAATTTTAAAAAACATAATTCAAATTCTAATTAATATGGAACAAATATCTTAACAATTCATCAGAAAACAGAAATCTCACTCCCTGACTTTTATAATAAACGCGTTCTTTTAACAAGTAAGTGTAAATACTACCTAAGTATCGCGCGCAAGCGCGAAATTGCACCTTAATGAGAATATAGATACTGCAATATTGTCCACAGGTGGTGTTTCTGCTTAAAGATGACTTTAGACTGCCAGCGACCACAACAACAATACTGGAACTCTCAGTGTTGCAAGAAGCATCCACAAATGAAAGGAAAAATGAAGAAAAGTGGACAGTACCTGAAGAAACTTAATTACCTAATGAACGACGTTGTAATTTTTAATAATGATACTATCGTATCTAAATCGGTTCAATGTAAGACTTATAGTGCTTTGATATTCTAGCACGACACAGGGAACCCATTGTATAAAGCCGACTCTTAAAGTAGGCCGTGCTGCAGTGGTTTCTTGCCGTCTCTTTTACACTGCCATAGCACGATCCGAGACGGTAGTCGAGTCGCTCTATTTGAATTGTATTCTGCATGTTATGATGACCATTAAGTATTATGTAAATAATGATATATAAAAGTATTTCAAATCATATAAAAAGGAAGAGATGTGACGTTCACAATAAATGTAGGTACTCGGGGAGAATATCACTTCATAGCCAGCCGGCGAGCGGGGATGTTCTGTCTGTGTCCTACGTACCATTATTAGCTAGTTTTACTAGATGCATCCCGATAAATAACAGTACGTCCTACCGGACGCCACATTGCGCAATCTCTGCTGATATATTGGTGAAAAGAAAAAACTACAATTCACTGACCTTATTTGTCCACCACGCAAGCGCTGCAAGGATCTCCAAGTCCAACAGTGGGTGCCGCGTGGCATGTATGAGGTTAGCACTTCACCAAAAACAGCAGTTTCTCGTTAGATTACACAAATATTTATAGCAGCACGGCTGTGTCGATAATTGACAATAGTTTTGGTGCCAGGGGAAGTGTCCAACGCTGGGCTTTTAAGGTTTTATCTGATATTCTTAAAGACAGTTCACGCACGGCGCGATGGAAGAATCCAGACTGTTCGCTCGGATGCGCCTAGTACGCAAAACGAGGGTGACAAAGAAAAGTTCAAATGAATTATATATATTTTCTACCCACCAAATCGAGCAGAGATTTAACACTGGGAGTTAGAAGAAATATTAGATGGAAAAAACTCCATAACAGCCGATGAACAATATTGTAAGACCCTGTATAACAGTACAACACGAAGACTCGAAGATGGGCGATACGAAGTCAAAATTCCTATGAAGGAGAACTTTGAGCAACAACTTGGAACATCCAAGCCACAGGCAGTCGCACAATTCAGGCAATTGGAAAAACGCCTAGCCAAGGATGAAAATTTAGCAGTGGGTTACAAAAACTTTCTCGACGAGTACATAGCCCTTAATCACATGAAACTATGCACAATGCCAACAGAGCCCAGCTGTTTTCTTCCCTATCATGGAGGTCAACCGATGACTCAACTAGTGGCGGCAAAAACTAAGCTAGCCCCGCTTCAGAAGCCTATATCGTTGCCACGTCTGGAGTTATCTGGTTCACATTTACTATCTCGGCTTATGAAAAAGGTCACAGATACAATAAACTCACAGAAAGTTACCGTCCATGGGTGGACTGATTCGATGGTCGTTTTGGGATGGCTACAAGGAGACGTCAATCGTTGGAAAACATTTGTATCTAACAGAGTTACACAGATAACAGAAAACATGCCTGCGTCATGCTGGAGACACGTCAAGTCCGAAGAGAACCCAGCGGACTGCGCCAGTAGAGGTCTCAGCCCTTCCCTCATCCTCAATCACACATTATGGTGGGGAGCGCCATCTTGGCTAAAAACGAACAACATACCTCAAAGAGAGAATTTCACAACATCAGAGGAAGAACAAAAACAAAAACAACCATGTACAACACAAATAAAGACACCACTTATCGAGGCACTTCTAGAAAAACATAGCTCCATGTATCATGTAACACGAATACTGAGCTGGGTGATGCGCTTTATAAACAATGCACGTGACGTAAGGCAAGCCAAGCGAACATCGTATCTAACAACGTTGGACATAGAGCTCGCTCGAAATGCAATCGTCAAAACAATACAACATATTAACTTTGCCGACGATACTGATCAATTACGAAAACATAACAAAGTGCGGTCAAGCAGCAAAATTTTGAACTTATACCCGATTTTGGATCAACATGGCATACTGCGAGTTGGCGGGAGGCTGCGTCATGCTAACTTAGATGAATCTCTGAAACATCCTATGATTCTGCCTAACAATCACAAGTTAACAGAACTCTTGATCGACCAGGCTCACAAACAGACTCTTCACGGTGGCGCCTAACTGACACTATTACACTTGAAAAACCAATACTGGATACTTGGCGGTCTGAAAACAGTAAAAAAAACAATTAATTAAATGCATTAAGTGTCACCGCTTCAAAACACAACAAAGTCGTCAGCTGATGGCGGACTTACCTAAGCCTCGAGTTACACCATCGCGCCCTTTCACTCACACTGGTGTTGACTTTACCGGCCATGTAGAAGTAAAGGCTAACAAGGGCAGGGGCATAAAAACATTGAAGGCTTACATCGGGATCTTCGTATGTCTCTGCACCAAGGCTATCCATCTGGAACTAGTTTCAGATCTTAGCTCGGTTATCTTCCTGGCTGCGCTAAAACGACTCTGCGCGCGTCGTGGTACTCCAAGACACATGTATAGCGACAACGGCACAAACTTCGTCGACGCAGCCAAGGCACTAACCAAGGAACGTGAAGAGGCGCTTGAGCTTTGCGTCAACGACAGTCTCATTACCAACATTTCGGAGTACGGAATCCAGTGGCAGTACAACCTTTTGAAGAGAAATGAGCAAGTAATGAATCAACAGTTCCTCCTCATCAACAGACACCTACGAGAAACTAACGAAGTTATGAAGTCAGAACAAGTCAGAGTCAGAAGACATTACAGCCACGGCATTTTCGGCCAACATGATTTTATTTTTATTTTATTTTATTTTCTTTATTAGGATCACCAACAGATAATACATATCAAACAAAAGTTTTATACACTAAAAAAAAGGATCTTATATATATGTACATCCAATTATAGGTAACCACAACTTACACATGAGACACTTACAATGATGCAAATATATACTGATACAATATTAATACAGATAACTAAGAAGAATTATGTGATATTCAATAACTAAAAACATTATCATAATCAAGAATAAAAAGGAACATTATAATAGGTAAGAGATCAAAATAGAAAATAGTAGTACACAATACAAAATCGGACTTTAATTAGCATAGTTTTGGTTATATTTTGGTTTAGTTCAGTTTTCGGTAACGTGAGATCTTACTTTATTTTTGAAGGTAGCAAGTGAGTCTTGGAATACCAGGCCACTCAGAAAGTATTGCGAAAAATAGTTTTTATATATGGGAGACTGGCCGGTCAGAATCTTTTTCGAAAATATGATTACTTGTAAGTAAAAATATGTGTGTTCCATTTTCAAAATTTCCCTCCACATTTTTTGCGAGCCAATTCAAAGTATCGTGTCTTACTGAAAAATGGATCTGCGCCGGGAACATTTTAGAGCTATGATTTTTTACGATTTCAAGTGTCGCCTGAAACCGGATGAATCGTTCGATAGACTTCAAATGGCATTTATGGATGAAGGCCCCTCCAAGGCAACCGTGTATCGTTGGTATAACGAATTTAGGCGCGGTCGACCAACCTTGGGGGATGAAGAAAGAAGCGGTCGCCCTTTGACGGCTATTACGGAAGAAAACGTGCTAGCAGTGAAAAATTTAATCCAAGATAATAGGCGAATTACATATCAGGAGATTCAGCACATATTAAAGATTGGATCGGGAAGCGTTCACGAGATTCTACACGGGCATCTTCGCGTGAGGAGGATAGTATCGCGCTGGGTGCCGCACTACCTCACCGACGCTCAGAAGCAGGCCCGGGTGGAATGGTGCCGTGATATGCAGAACAAATTTGAAGCAGGCTCGTCTCGGCGTGTTTACGACATCGTAACAGGTGATGAGTCCTGGATTTATCAATACGATCCAGAAACCAAGCGCCAGTCGACAGTTTGGGTGTTTCAAAATGAACCAACGCCTACCAAAGTGAAGCGATCTCGAAGCGGGGGGAAGATTTTGATCGCCAGCTTTTTTAATTTGACTGGCCACTTGGCCTCAATTCCCTTACGAGATCAAAGAAGCATCAACGCCGAATGGTATACTACCAAATGTTTACCAGAAGTTTTTTCTGTTGTGAGCAACAAGCGACCAAACACAGGGCTCCGCGGACTACTGCTCCACCACGACAATGCGCCTGCACACACCGCGCTCAAAACGAGGGACTTCCTGGACAGCACACCAGTCAAACTCCTGGGTCACCCTCCTTACAGCCCTGATCTAGCACCGTGTGACTTCTTTTTATTTCCAAAAATAAAAAATCAGCTCAAGGGGATACAATTTTCGTCGCCGGAAGATGCGCTGGCTGCGTTCGAGCAGGCTGTAAACGAGGTGTCTACGGCGGACTGGAAAAAGTGTTTTGAAAACTGGTTCAGACGCATGAATCTTTGTATAGAGGCTGGTGGAGAGTACTTTGAAAAGATTTAATAAAAATATATGTACCTGTAGAACAATTTTTTTTAGTGTCGCAAATATTTCTGAGTGTCCCACGTATATCGATGCAGAGCTGCTCGGGCAAATAATTGAAGAGTTTAACCATTCGGGTGATTGGCGAATTCCGACCAAGATTGGATTTGTAACTTCTACAGACAAATAATTTAAAATTCTGTCGTCTTGGCAACCTTTTAGGTGTCGAAAACAAAATCCTAGCTAAGATATCTGGGCAATCAATCTGATTATTTAGTACCTTGTAAAAGAACGCCAAGTCGAGCAGCTTTCTTCTTTTATCTAGACTAACCATTTTGTAGTACTTAAGTCGCTTACTGTAGGAGTTAAGATAACGATTTTTTAAAAAAAAGTATGACAAATGAGTCAAAAAACGTCTATGTACTCTTTCCAGTCTATTTTTGTGGCACTCATAGAAGGGAGACCATACCTGACAGCAGTACTCCAAATGACTTCTAACCAAGGCATTAAAAAGAATGATTTTGGACTTTGGTTTTTTGAACTTCTTAGTATTCCTAATAACAAAACCAAGCATTCTCAATGCTTTTTTCGTAGTTGTGTCGATATGTAATCTAAAGTTTAACTCTCTATCAATAAGAACACCCAAATCCCTGACAAAGTTAGCTTTCTCAAGTTCGACACCTGATATGGTAAATTTCGTAGGGAGAGGGTTTTTTCGACGACTAAAAGTTATATTGACACATTTTTTTGAGTTTAGTGACATTTTATTATGAGTACACCAAGAAGTTAATGCATTAATATCAAGTTGAAGAAGTGTTATATCAGATACGGTTCTGATTGGTCTAATAATCTTTAGGTCGTCTGCGAACAAAAATGCGTCTGAATAAGCGAGACTGTCAACAGTATCGTTGATGAATATAGCAAACAACAATGGTCCTAAATGGGATCCTTGCGGGACTCCTGAAGTGACAGGTAGAATTCTAGATCGCGCTCCATTAACTACTACGTGAAAGCTACGCCCATTAAGATAAGAGTGAAACCAAGACAGTAAATTACCACATATCCCAAGTTTTCTAAGTTTATCCAAAAGTAACGAATGATCAACTTTATCAAACGCCTTACTAAAATCTACATACACGGCATCGATTTGCTCACCTTGATCCAGATATTCGAAGAGAGTTTCAATGTAACTGACCAAATTAGAATTAGTTGATCTGCCCTTAAGAAAGCCAAATTGCCTATCGCTTAGCGACGATTTAACTTGGCTGTAGAGGATAGGGTATATAAAAGTTTCAAACATTTTTGGCAACGTCGATAATAAAGAAATGGGCCGATAATTCTGAACTTTGTTTTTAGATCCATCTTTAAAAACTGGTAGTATTCTAGCCTCTTTCCAAACTCTAGGAAAATGTCCTGAAACGAGAGAAGTATTAAGAATCCTTGCGAGAGGTTTATTGAGGCATTCCGCGCACTCACGAAGAAAAAGTGGGGGCAAACCGTCAGGTCCTGAACCTTTAGATACATTAAGGTTCTTAAGATGTTTGAGTATCGAGTCCTCCGATACACAAATCAGTCTGAAGTTGCAAGTAAATCATTCGCTAATGGTGGAAAAGCATTACAGATGACATTAGTGTTAAAATTGGAAGCAAAGTTTTTAGCAAATAGTTCACATACTTCTTCACTACTGCTTGCAACTTCATCATTTAAGTACATAACTGCCAGGAAATTAGACTCATTCTTTTTTTTCTGTTTTGTATAAGACCAAAAGTATTTTGGATTTGCGGCATTAGCAGCCTCAATTCTATTGCAGTAAGAATCATAAGAATCACTTAGTAACCGTTCACACCTTTTATTTAAAATATCGTAAGTTAACTCGTCTAAAGGATTTGAGTACTTTCTTATTCTCATTCTAATTTTGTATTTTTCCCTTATAGATCTTATTAATGGTTTGGTAAACCACACTGGGTACTTGTGTCCTTTAGGCTGAGTCAACGGAACATGTTTCTTTATGCATCTATTCAACTCATTATAAAAATTTTCAATCATTTCATCAACATTATTACATTTATGAAATAAATCATCCCATTTAATTTGATTGAGATCACTGATGATTCCATCATAATCAGCTTTATAGAAGTTTAGTCTCGGGCTATTTATTGGTTTGAGTGAAGCAGAAGAATTAAAATTTATTTTAAAGTCAAGAGGTGGGTGCTGTTTATCAATACTGCTAAGAGGGAATTTACACTCACTAAGGGCAACATCAGGTACAGAAGATATTATCAGATCCAATATTCTAGAGTCACAATTTAAAATGCCATTATACTGTTTCAAATCATTGAGTGACATAAATTCGCTTATAACACAAACATGCTCATCCGTACACTTGTCACGCACAAGAGGTAAGAGGCTTGAGCTAGCATTATCCAAACTCCAAGTGATATTATTTAAATTGAAGTCACCAGCTGCCAACACATAATCGAAATTTGATAAACTAATATTAGCGTTATCTAAAATCACCTCGAGATTTTTTAAAACTAACGGTGATGGAGTATAAAGGGCAAAGATACAAAATTTTGTCGTTTTCCCATTTAAATTTAATTCAATAACTACGTAATGGTCCTCAAATTCACTTTCAATTTCAATTATTCTATATGACTTGAATCTCTTATGCACCGCTACCATAACCCCTCCACCTGACTTATACGAACGTGACACATTTCTAATAGTATATATTTTTTTTAAGTTCCTAGCCCTCCTATGCACTACATATCTGTCATCGAACAACTCCGCATCGTATACGTTTTCCTGAAGCCAAGTCTCAGTAATTATTATGATGTCATAATCGTTTATGCTCACGTTACCGAAAAACTGTGCAGTCTTAGTATTCAAACCTCTTGCGTTTTGGTAATAACAATTAATAGAACAGAATTTTATATAAAAAAAACGCACAAAGCTTACGTAATTATAGGGGATAAAAATATGAGATTGGAAAAGACTATGACATTTTCTTCACACATTCCAAGTCTTTAATCATCAACACGGGATCCTTATCAGTCTTCCGCACAAAAATTCGCCCACCACGTATCCATACATAATTATACTTCAGCTCTTTTGCTTTCTCCCTCGCTACTTTATGCAGCTCCCGGTTGCATTGAGAAAGATGTTCGCATACATAAACTGGCCGCTTATCACCGCCGAAACCAAGATGATGGGAGTTGAGCTTGTCTTCCTTATTCTTTTGATTCTTATTAAATTTTATAACTGCTGCCAACAATCCATCACGTTTTAAGGGGTTCTTCATTTTGATGATAATTGATCTCGGTCGGTTGGTGGAAGTATCCATTTTAGCAACGCGAGTAAAGTTATGTAAATCATCCTCCTGGAGGACAAATGAGACCGTCTTTGCTAGTTGCTTAACTATCGTAGTTATATTTTCAGTTTTATGCTCAGGGACACATTGAATTTCTAGATTACAAGCGCGGGCATGCTGCTCCATATCGTTAAGCTTGAGCGATAGGTCTTTGTTGCTATTCTTTAGCTTCTCAACTTCTGCACGGAGAACGCGCCGTTCTTCAATGGTACTTTTTAGCTGCATGTCAAGTTCCCCGTATTTATCTCCGATAAAAGTAACGCTTGTAACAACTTCTTCGAGTTCTTTCTTTAGCGCACCCACTGCAGAGTCAAGACGCTTAAATTTGTCGTCGATGCTACGCTCTATAGCAATCTTAACTTGATCAACAAGCAGTTTGTGCTGTTCAGTCAATGCGTTTCTAATTTCTTGGCGTATTACCGCAAAAAGTTGCCCAGATACAAAATTTTCAGAACTATCGGGAGCCGGGGCAAGACCAGCAGCGGCTGGAGAAACCATAGTGACAGGGTCATGATCTAAATGGAGATTCTTTACTTTATCGAGATTCCTCTCATCCAAATTACTAGCTGCCTCGGGTTGCACTCTTACAGGGGTATCGTCACGTTTAGGACGGTATGTTGAGACGTTCATGCAGTCAGGGCATTTTCAACTTTTCTTGAGAACTTGGCTTTGTTCTCTAAATTTAGCCGACGTAATGTTCACACATTTATAGTGAAATGAGTTTTTACAGGCAATACATTGAAGAGAATCATTAGCATAGTCTATCGGATGCGGGCAGCCATAACACTTCATACTGTCAGAAAAGATAAAAAAATATATTAATATAAAACAGCCTGCACGGAAGAAACTATTCGAGTTAAAATCTTCCAGTAGTAGTAGGGACCCTCCGATGCGAGATGGTATTAGGCACAAATCCCAGCCATGCAAAGCCAACTATTCCTTGACTAATCGGACGACGTTAGCATACGTCACCGCAGAGCCGGTTTACGCCGGGTATCGCACGCAATTATGACCCGTCCGCAATATAAGGCAGGGTAGATAATAGTCCCGTAAGTTACTCAACTGCTCAGCTCAGGTGCACGTAATCAATGTCCAACTACCGCGGTCTCGTGGTAGTTAAATGTCGAATAAACACTTTTGGACACTAGTTTAACAATAATTAATAAATTGTTTATGTTAATTGTAAGTTATTGTTTTATCTTGCACTGTTTTCACTTGCGAATAGCACGAATATCACAATATTTCAATTTTTTACCGAGAGACAATTCAAAATCGATGTCTCACTTTAGAATGTCAAAGAATAAGTGCATGATACTGGCAAACTTGCGAAGAGTTCAGGAATTACTATTGGACTTAGTCACTGACGTGCGCAACGGCAAGGTCGATACACATTTACTGAAACCTGATGCCTTCCAAGACCAGCTGAACATAATATCGGGCCAAGTCCCTAAAGGATTATCTTTGCCATGCATAAACAGCAACAAATGCACTCGTGATATGTACAAACTGGCGAGAGTGCACGTGAAACTCATCGAAAACTACCTCTTATTTGAAGTAAAAATACCACTCGTTACAGATGAACAGTACGAGTTATCAAAAGTAATATCTATACCTAACATTAAAGACGATAGAATGGCTCGCATAACTCCTACAGCAGAATACTTAGCCGTAAATCTCCAGAAGGACTTAATCATTCCGCTGTCACAAAACGAATTTTCATCCTGCGTACACGTGAACGAGAATCAGCTGTTGTGCGCTATAAACATGCCTATCTATGAAATAAAAACAACACACTCCATTTGCGAGGCGCAGATCATAAGCAATCAGGCAGCGTCCAGTTGCCGCACAGAGGTGTCAAGTTGCAGTAGCGAGTGGGTGAAGTTGCACAGTCGCGGCGCTTGGTTTTTTGCTTGCTCCGAGGAATGCTCTACGCGCATTTTTTGTCCAGTTGGCGTTACGTCACAACAACTAAGTAACACGGGTATTATCACCTTATCAGACGGATGCACGTTACGTGGAGATCACCACCTCATTCACGCACACTACAACTTACATAGCGAGACGAAAATAGGAAATGAGGAATTTTATGTGCCAAAATCTGGAATTAATGATTTAATAACGACAAACAACAACTTTACTCTAGGAAACATGCATCTAAAAACGCATGAAGAGGACTTTGACAAATTGACACGGAAAATAGATTTGTTGAAGGAACAACAAGAAACGGCAAAACTTAACACAATAGAAGGATACAAGCACCACTACGTCATGTATGGACTTATAACGTTTTGCGGAATATCCTTTTGCATCTGGTACTGTCTTAGAATTAAAACAAGATGTACTAAATTAAAACCTGACCCTAACAAGAAACAGTCGGACGAGACAGAGATGAAAGAGATTAAAATCCAACGTACGAAACCTATCGAAGAGCGGATGGAGAAACGGGTAATCGAGGAACCCACTGCGAAACCCAAGGTCAAAAAGGTGGACCGCGCTACATCACCCATTCCGCGTCAATTACAACAATAATATAATTGTACTTTTAACTGAATTTTACATATTTTGTCTTTTACCTGAGATTTATTGCTTTTTTGTCAATGGCTTTTTCATCTCTTTTCTTTGTAGTTGGCAGGATGTACGAGCACGCTCTACATTTTATTGTATAAGGTATTTTTGTAATATTGTGACGCCCCTCCTAGCGCCGGCCCTGGCGGGGCGCACAACAGCCTCACTACGGCCCTGGCGCGACGCGCGACCAAGTCCAGCGGTGGGGGAACGAGAGCTTATAAGCTGCGTTGCCACGCGCCCCGCACCAGTCCGCACCAGTCCGCACCAGTCCGCATCTGTCCGCGCCGTCTCTACAATTTACTCGTAAAGTCCGATCTATCTCCCGCGCCTTTAGAGCACGACGGCCGACCCGCACGCGCCGCGCTCATTGTGATAGTCCGATATCACCGATAGAGTCCCGCGCCGCGTCCCGAATTATCGATCCCGATCTGAACGAGGCTACCCAGTGGTAAACGTGAGTAACCATCTCATTAATTATTCAGTGTGATTAGAATTAACTTCTCCGAGCACCGGAAGGCACGGTAGTTGCAGAAACCGTTGGGACTTCTCAGTCCCAAGTAGTGGGTCGATTTATAATTATTGTATGCGATCGTTATCGGGTCGAGTACATCCCCTCCGCTGAGACGACAGAGATAAACCAACAGACCTTGGGGAAGCCATGGCGCCCGCTGTGCCCAGCACCCCTTAGCAAGTGGCCGATCTCTGAGCGCCGGAGCCGGTACGGTATTCCCCTGGTGACGGCCGCCCGGGAGCAACGTGCGTTGTACTGCCAGGTGGTTCATTCCCGTGGGTGGCGCCCTTATTGGAGACCCCCGCCGTTCCTTCAGAACCTATTGAATCATCGACGCGGCTAGCTCCCGAGATAGAGCAGCCGTACCGACTTCCGTTGGCAGTTACATTGCCTGCTGTCCGGACGCAACGTGCGTTGTACTGCCAGGTGGTTCATTCCCGCGGGTGTCGCCCTTATTGGAGACCCCCGCCGTTCCTTCAGAACATATTGAATCATCGACGCGGCTAGCTCCCGAGATAGAGCAGCCGTACCGACTTCCGTTGGCAGTTACATTGCGCGTCGCCCTTTACGTGTTTAGCACTAGGCGAAACACCCATAATCCCGGACCCTTGCAAACGTGCACTCCGAAGCACGAATACTGTTGCGGGCCAGCCCGCGAACCGGCCGTCGTGCTCTCCCGGTGTCTCTGATAATAGCGCATCGCCGAAGCCTGCAAGGGCAAAGCCTTACCCCTGGGCGAGCCACTATAGCCCGTGTCCGCCCCTAACGCGCACCCCGTATAAATATACCATAACGCCTGCCGTACATTATTGTAGCTGCGCTCATCTACGTCATACCTATCTATAAGAATTGAACTAAATATACTGTGTTTGTTATCTGATAGTGCCGTTTACTTTGACCTTCCCCCAAAGAGCCCTTAAGATAAACACCTAAGCCTAGATCTAAATGTCATTGGACCAGCTAGCCTAGGTAACACCATTACATTTTGGCGCCCAACTTTGGAGGTGTAGCAATTATATTTTGGCACCTTTTTACATCGAATCCACTCTAGGAAGGCTCTGGAAGGTCAAGGAGCAGCTTACTCCCTGACGCGTAGGACGAAATAAATTACACCGTAAATACTTATGTCGAAACAGCCGCAAATCTCAAAACTAAGAAAAAACGAGTTAGTACAATTAGCTACGGAGAGAGGGATACCCGTAAAGGATCCCACAACCAACAAAGACCTCACTGTAATACAATTGAAGGCTAAAATCCTTAGGAATATAGCCGACGAACGCGATCCGTTATTAGACGAGAACAGGAGCACTTTAATCCAGTCTGTTTTATCCGCGGATTCAGAATCCGAATCCGAACCCGAAGTACCCGAACCTGGAACGCAGGATTCACCAACCCAAACCATGGTGAACGAGGACAAGCCAGTAACAGGCAAGGACCTGTACAGCATCATTAAAAATTGGGACATCAGTTTCGACACGACGAACGACCCAGTAGAGTTTCTCGAACGCCTGCAAGAACACGTAACTACGTGCGCGGTACAGAAAGAGCAAATTATTCCTTTGCTATCAAGATTTTTGAAGGGGAAAGCGAGTCTATGGCATAGAAATAATCATTCAGAATGGAAGACCTGGGATAAGTTTGAGGCAGATTTTAAGCTGTATTTTTATCCGAAGAATTACGAGGCCAAGGTATTAGATAGAATTTTGGCCAGGAAGCAGAGATATAGAGAAAAATTCATTGATTATTTAACCGATATACAAACACTAATAAGAAGGTACGGGAAGCTAGAAAAGGACGAAATATTGGAACGAGTTTACCAAAAAAAATGCATGCAGATTATAGGTTGTATGTAAAAAGGCAGGATGTGGATACATTGCCAAAACTTATTTCCTTGTGCGAGGACTACGAATTGGTCAGCCAAGAGAAATACCCGAAGACACGGTCGTGGACTGATAACCAACCAGTAGCGAGTTACACGAACAGTGGAGCAGGTGTAACGGTCAATAATTTGGTCAATAATTTTGTATACTTACTTCCGCTCAAAAGTCTGCATAGATCTTGATCACAGTTAGATAAAAAAAAATCAATCGATTTAGACAGACAAGATTGAATGCTTTAATTTGTTGATTTGTTAAGTCTCCATTATATGAACAACTGACAAAAAATATAGAATAATATATTAGAATATTAATATGATATGATTGATAAATCTTATTTAGGAGACTGATTTTTACTTTATTAAAAATATTAAAATTGTGGTTTTATTAGGAGAAAATTATAAACAGAATTAATTGTAATCTTGTGTGTATTTGAAAAAAAAAAAGATAATGTAGCGGACTTTAGTGCATTTTGATAGCACTAATGAGAAACTTTCTAGTTATTTGTAATTACTTGCAATTGTATGCATAAGATTTGAGAAAAATGAATTACTGCCCAACATTATCACCTTAAAACTACATATATACATCTTTATGTAATTTATAGTCTATGAAAAATTACTTTATTAAGTTTCTAAAGCCTGATGTAGTTTAATCGGGAAGGTTAAACAGATACAAGTATTAAAATATAGGTGTCATGTGTACTAAGATCATCTGAGTTGAATTGCTCTAAATAAATTTGTTGACACAGAAGATTAAATATTATTGCGTGATTAGACACATTTAATATGTTCAACTCAGATATCTAATTGCTAGAACTAGGTACTCACAAAGTATAGACACAAACCACTTTACAAAAATACAGTTGACTCTTCCCCCGTTAAAAACAGACTGCCTTCCCCGTCTCCCCAATCGTATATCGTCCTGGTTATCTAAATAATCACCCAAGAAACCGTAACTAAGCGAAAGATTCCCTATTTTAAACTTTATTACAATGCTATATGTTATACAAAACTACAAAATGTTCTCCCATTAAAGATACACCTCTATGAACCGATACTATGTCTTAATACTATGTCCGTAAAGCTTCTTCTTCGACGCAACGCGACTTCCAGTCGCGATCTGTGTTCCATTCGGCAGGCGCGTGCGCAGCTTTTGACGTAACCACCACGTCGCAAGACATCGCCATGCGAACGCTATTGATCAGCGAAAGGTCAGGATTTGCATTGACGAGTGCGTAGCTGCATATTTTGAGAAGGACACCCCTTAACGCAGACGACTTAGTCTTTCTGAAAAATAATAAAACCAGGCGCAAGTACTTGTCTCATAATATGGTGTCATTCAGACACACTGCGCTGAAACCACAAAAGTCACACGTACAAAGTTTGAACTGACATAATCTGGAAGCTTAGACTTATGCATTGAAGCATTCAATATTAGATTCGTTCTTTGGATTGATAAGGGCCCATTATCAATCCAATACACGTTTAATTGCACTATGTTATTTATAATCAGCTTCCTTCCAAATCTGTCGTAAACTATCATAAACTACACAGAGATGCCATAAAATTTGCAATTCATCACAGGAACATGTATTTGTCATTGCGTTACTTGGTTGTCTCGCTCGACCACATAATATTATGTTATTATTTTAGGACAAATTCGTGTCATTGAATTTCTAAGGGTGGGTTGTAAGGTTAAAACAAAAGATTTCAAAACGACAAAAACTTCTTTGAACATTTGCTTTTAACTAATGCCCCGAGCGCTGTATGATTTCCTGTAAAAAGAATAATTCATGGGGGCCTACCCTATGTCCGTTTCACCGGGACCAGTAATACCAGCAACACGTACAGAACCGGATACAGATATCAAGGAAAAAATCAGAATGAATCCAGAAACAATAGACAACGTTCGTCGAACCAGCAAAATAACCAAGCTAAGTTTATACCCAACTATAACCGAGACAGGTGTTGTTGGAGTTGCGGCAAGCCAGGTCACTCGCACGCCGCATGCCGAAGTAAGAAATTAATTTTTTGTAGCCAGTGCGGGAAGATGGGTGTTTTAAGCAAAAACTGCTGCAAATCCGGCGGTACGCGCAGAGGACCGGGCAACACTTGCACAGCCAGTATGGACGAAAGGCGAGATAACAGAATGTTCATAGAGGTGAAGACGTTAGAAACGACATTCGACGCCTTAGTAGATACAGGATCCACCGCGTCTTACATCAGTGAAGAAGTGTACAAGAGGTGCCAAGAGAAAGGCGTACACGGAGCCACCGCCAGTGAGAGAATAGTCCTCGCAAACAATACAGTAGTCCATGTGACCACCAGGATATTGCTACGAATGGACATTTGCGGCAAGATTATACAGCATCAGCTATATGTGTTACCACAAGCAACACTTAGTATAATCGGCATGGATCTAATAAAGCTAATAGGCTTGAAAAATATATGGGAGTACCTGGAAGACAAAAAAAGCACGCCGGAACGAAAACCGCCGAAACACAAAATAAAAATAATAAGTACCGAACCCATCAAACAAAAATATTACTTGCGGAACCCTAGATTTCAAACAATGATAAACGAACACGCCAACCAGCTGTCCCGCCAGCCCGTATGTGCAACAGAGATTAAAACAGATAATAAACTAGATCGGTACGAAAAGAGAAAGTTAGAAGTCCAAAAATCACCAGAAAAATATGACGATTATTGCCTAATGCAAGGAAAACTTTATAAGAAAATTATCAACGCTTCATACGGCACACAAATACAACCTGAATCCTAGTGGAAGCTATGCGTACCGCTAAGCGACAGACAAAAATTGTTACATGATAACCATAATGTACCCAACGCCGGCCATGTAGGTACAACGAAAACATTATCAAGGATTGCACAGCGATACTACTGGCCCGGCATGTACTGTGACGTGTCTACGTACGTACGCGAGTGTAGGGAGTGTCCAGTTCAAAAGCCCTCGCAACAGGCAAAAGCAGGGTTAGTGCACATAAATAATGCTACGAAACCACGGGAGGTCATAATGACCGACCTGATAATGCCGTCACTCCAGTCATCACAGGGGGAGACGCACCGGCCGCCGGAGGCTTCGGGCCACCGGAATGGCCGACAGCGCCGCCAGCCTCGTCATTCACAGTCATTCGCAAAGCCACCACCGACACGCACACAGCCACCCGTGACTTGGGAGAACTGGCAGCAGCCCGCGGTGGACGAGCCCCGGCGGCGCAGGAGGCGCCACCGGGGGAGGAAACCCAAGCTAAGTTCCCCTTATTAATTGAGTTAATACGTAAGGCCCCGCAATTTTTTTTACATACCCATACAACATACCGTGTTAAAAAAATTTAAGAGGACCGTCTTTTCCCCGACCGTAAAATCATAAATAAATAAATTTTGGATTTCAACAAAATCTCTGTAAGATTTCCGACAAGCCGGGCCTTACGAAATAACATTGCTTTAACATGTACCGTGTTCCTATTACTTAGATAGTTCGATAATTACCTCTAAGAGTTAGGTAGGTAGGATTCGAGAATATTCATTAAAGTTCCATAGTTCAGATACGATTGAACTAAGAACGACAAGATTTTAGCTAAAATTCACCAAAAAGAATAACTATCAAAGTTATACGACAACAAAGATTGTTAATTTGGAGAAGTTTATTAAATTAGGAAAAAGTAAAGTTATTTTAAAGCAGCCAGCTGACCGGCATACGGAGCGATAACAGCTGAGATGCGTACAGTCGCGAGCGCATCAAGTCGAGTACACTTATGTTGTACCGTACTATGTTTTGTACACGTATCGTTTGTGAAATAACAAAAATCGCGTAATAAGTATCAAGCTAAACCAGCTTTCAACTGTACAAGAAATACAGTCAAGTAAACAAAGATTTAAGTGACTGACTAGTATAGGAAGTTATGTGAAAAATAATAAAGTAAGTCAATCTGCACGACAGTGCACTACCGCCGGCAATAGGCAGACCGTATAAGCTTTAAGGTTAGATACCTACTTCATAGTAAAGTGAGATAAGAAGTCAATTTTGTAACCAGGGTAGGAACGAATAGTGTGGTAAAATTTTTAGGTAAATACTTAACTGCTTCTGGTAAAAATCTAGTCCGGAAATTAATTAATATTTAAGAAAGAAAGTTCAAAATGAGATGAAATAACCAGTTTTCTGGGAGAGAAATACCAGAAACAATTAGGTACTAAGGAAAAACGATTGTTTTGGTAGATTGTAGCATAAATAACTATTTACAATTGTTGTATAATTTTTAATTTATACATTGTTTTAGGAGATTGAGACAAATAAGACTGCTGATAGCATAAGCACTAAGAGAGATCTCAGGAAATAAAAAGACTAAAACTAAGTGTATCAAAAATTGACTTAGATAAGTCATGCCGTTATAAACAGTATTACAATGTAGAAAGATGGATAGGGTCTAATTGTTGTATAAAACATTTTAAAGACTAAAGTGAAGTTTTGGAAAGAGGAAAAATGTAAAATAGGTTTAGAAAATTAGCGGGGACCTACAATGTATAAGATTGCTTTGTAATAAGATTATATAAAAAAAAATAATAATAATAAATAAATCAATAAATAAAAAGTAAGAAATTTTTTTAAACATTAGAACCAACAATGATTAAACCGCACAAAAAAAAAAAAAAGAGAATCACCAGATTATGAGTAAGTTAATAAAATAAAATAAATTACCCGCGTAGTCCGTAGGTAGATAGGTAGGGAAAATACGTAACATAACCAGATACTGTCCAGAGGTATTTTCAAAACATTCCAGGAAGATGACATGAGCGCACGCTGAGAACAAGCACGTCCTCCGTGCATCGCACAGACAGCACGGGTGAGACGACGCGGCTGCGAAAGTGCCTGCGACGAAGCATCGAGCACACAGCGCAGCGGCCGCAGATCGAGCGCGCACAGCAACCCATACAAGAAACTCAGGCGTTGTTTACACAAGATATGAAAAGCTGAGTATAACGCGTTCACTAATGAGGGTTTCTGAAAGAACTGAATAATTAATAAAGAGAGCAACGGGGAATAATGTACAACGTGACACACAAAAGAACGACACCAGAATCCGTCACAAAAAGAAATAAAAATTGAATAAAGTAGCGACATTGTTGGAAAAAGATAAATGAAAGTAAATGACGCTATCCCGATATCCAGCTACTAGAGTCAGCCGTAACTTGCTCCCCAGTGGACAAGGAGAGTTACGAGCGAAGCAGACTCGTAGTAATACGCCTAAGTGCGTACATTAGCACAGTACAGCACTTAGCGGTGATTTTTCCCTCTTTACAGGAAAAAATCTCCTATTTGGGGGGGGGGGGGGGGTAATGGGACGCCCCTCCTAGCGCCGGCCCTGGCGGGGCGCACAACAGCCTCACTACTGCCCTGGCGCGACGCGCGACCAAGTCCAGCGGTGGGGGAACGAGAGCTTATAAGCTGCGTCGCCACGTGCCCCGCACCAGTCCGCACCAGTCCGCACCAGTCCGCATCTGTCCGCGCCGTTTCGCAGTCTCTACAATTTACTCGTAAAGTCCGATCTATCTCCCGCGCCTTGTAGAGCACGACGGCCGACCCGCACGCGCCGCGCTCATTGTGATAGTCCGATATCACCGATAGAGTCCCGCGCCACGTCCCAAATTATCGATCCCGATCTGAACGAGGCTACCCAGGGGTAAACGTGAGTAACCATCTCATTAATTATTCAGTGTGATTAGAATTAACTTCTCCGAGCACCGGAAGGCACGGTAGTTGCAGAAACCGTTGGGACTTCTCAGTCCCAAGTAGTGGGTCGATTTATAATTATTGTATGCGATCGTTATCGGGTCGAGTACATCCCCTCCGCTGAGACGACAGAGATAAACCAACAGACCTTGGGGAAGCCATGGCGCCCGCTGTGCCCAGCACCCCTTAGCAAGTGGCCGATCTCTGAGCGCCGGAGCCGGTACGGTATTCCCCTGGTGACGGCCGCCCGGGAGCAACGTGCGTTGTACTGCCAGGTGGTTCATTCCCGTGGGTGGCGCCCTTATTGGAGACCCCCGCCGTTCCTTCAGAACCTATTGAATCATCGACGCGGCTAGCTCCCGAGATAGAGCAGCCGTACCGACTTCCGTTGGCAGTTACATTGCCTGCTGTCCGGATGCAACGTGCGTTGTACTGCCAGGTGGTTCATTCCCGCGGGTGGCGCCCTTATTGGAGACCCCCGCCGTTCCTTCAGAACATATTGAATCATCGACGCGGCTAGCTCCCGAGATAGAGCAGCCGTACCGACTTCCGTTGGCAGTTACATTGCGCGTCGCCCTTTACGTGTTTAGCACTAGGCGAAACACCCGTAATCCCGGACCCTTGCAAACGTGCACTCCGAAGCACGAATACTGTTGCGGGCCAGCCCGCGAACCGGCCGTCGTGCTCTCCCGGTGTCTCTGATAATAGCGCATCGCCGAAGCCTGCAAGGGCAAAGCCTTACCCCTGGGCGAGCCACTATAGCCCGTGTCCGCCCCTATCGCGCACCCCGTATAAATATACCATAACGCCTGCCGTACATTATTGAAGCTGCGCTCATCTACGTCATACCTATCTATAAGAATTGAACTAAGTATACTGTGTTTGTTATCTGATAGTGCCGTTTACTTACTTTACTTTACCTTCCCCCAAAGAGCCCTTAGGATAAACACCTAAGCCTAGATCTAAATGTCATTGGACCAGCAAGCCTGGGTAACACCATTACAATATGCTGGCTCGCTAATGAAGCGTTCGACATGTAACCTAATTCAGTGTGTGTAATAAACGCTCTCGAAGCAGACGGACACAATAAGTTTTCCTTAACATCCCGTATTCTTCGATACATACAACAACATCAACATTTTCAAGTGTAAGGGCAAACTGCTCTTACATACATAACTATACGATACAGGCTTGCCTAGTGTGGGGACCATGTGAAACTCATTTGTGTAAAAACTGAATGTTAATAAATATATAACTGTTAAAAGGGGGCCAAGTTCCTATCGGCTAATTGTTTGCCTAAAAAAGGGTTGAAATCCGATCCAATGCCAAGTTTAGATGCACTTTAATATCGATCGTAATCGTCTTCATCAGCAGCCACGCAGGTACGTTTAAAATAATATCTAAAATGAAATACTTCTAAATTTGAACATGGCAGGTTTTTGTGCTGTAAGTAACACTTGATTAATTGTGTAATTAGATTTATTATTTATATAATTAAATGAACCTGCCAAGTTCAAATTCAAAAGTATTTCATTTTAGTTATTATTTTCAACGTACCTGCGTGGCTGCTGATGAAGACGATTATGATCGATATTAAAGTGCATCTAAACTTGGCATTGGATCGGATTTCAACCCTTTTTTAGGCAAACAATTAGCCGATAGGAACTTAGCCCCATTTTTAACAGTTATGTTTTTGGTGGGATTTCATTTCTTTTTGTTCAGTTTGCTATATCAATTATATTTATAGTAACTATCTCAACGATTTTTTATGCCAAATTTCAGATTTTCAGGTCTTAGAGAAGTATTACCAACATTTTATACATAACTAGCTGTGCCCGCGGCTTCGCCCTCGTGATATTCAGACAATATGCAGTCTCTCCCTCTCCCCCTCCATCACCCTCTTCCACTCCCTTTCTCTTCCCCCTTTTCACCCCTAAGGGTATACAATTTTCAAAAACCCTGAGACACATAAAACTTAATTTTTAATCGTCAGTCTAAATACAAATTTTCAAGATCCTAACTTCAAAAATGACGGACTTTCAAACAAATTTTCATCCCTTATTTAACCCCCATGGGGGATGAATTTTGAAAATGAATTTTTTATTTTTTACCAAAAGCTCAAAAACAAATTTCTATAATTCTACCTTTAAAAGTAAAAGACTTAAAGACCAACATACGGAAAAAAATTCATCCCCATTTTCACCCCTTTTTAGGGTGATTTGAAATGCGCTATCACGTATTTCTTTATTTTTAACCAAAAGCTTAATGTTAAATTTGTGTGAATCTAACTTAAGAAACAAAGGACTTTCATACAAACTTTCATCCCTTATTTCACCCCCTTGGGAGATGAATTTTCCAAAATTCTTTCTTAGTGAATGGTTTTGACGCTTATAGAATCTGTGTACAAAATTTTAGATCCGTATCTATAGCGGTTACGGCTCGGCGTTGATGAATCAGTCAGTCAGTCAGTCAGGACATGCTCTTTTATATATTTAGATTTTGACTAAAACCCGGCAAACAATTAGCGGATAGGAACTTCGCCCCCTTTTTACCAGTTATGTTTTTGGTGGGATTTCATTTCTTTTTGTTCAGTTTGCTATATCAATTATATTTATAGTAACTATCTCAACGATTATTTATGCCAAATTTCAGATTTTCAGGTCTTAGAGAAGTATTATCAACATTTTATACATAATTTTGACTAAAACCCGACTCGCACTTAACCAATTTCCAATATTAGAATTTCCCCATTACTCTTACCCTGACGACTAGCTAAATGCCAAATTTCAGCTTTGTAGGTCTTCTACGAGTAGAAGTGGTCAAACATTTTGATGAGCTGTCAGTGAGTACCAAATTTACAATTTTCTCGAGTCTATAATTTTTTTTTCTGTAATAGCTACAATATTGAAACTTTTTATTCAAAGTATATTAAATGGTGTTATTATGTCTGTAAAGTTTCATCCATATCTATCAATCAGGTAAGAAGATACAGGGGGGTTAAAAGTGAATCGAAGCGGTTCGGGTAAATAGTGCACGGTGTGCGCGCGGCCTGTGCTTAGAACTTGTCCGGCGCACTGTCGTGCGCTTTGATAAATAACAGTTTTTATCAATATATGGAGTGCAAGAGTGTTAATTTTAAATTTAAGTGATCGATCAACGTATTTTGAACAGACACAGGGTAATCTTTTTTATTAGTTGCACATATGCCCGACCTTGAGATAGTTCAACTGCTAACTACGCACGTTCTACGAGACGCAAGTTCGATCCCCAGCAGCCGAGATCTTTTTTTTGCTGTTTTTGTGATCTTACTCTATTCACTGCAATTTCAAAACTCAATGACGGGAATTATTTTAATTTTATTGATTTTATTAAATTATATAATATAGAAGTTCTGTTATTTGCCACAAGAGGGCGCAAAATTTCTTGATTCTATTCGGTACTAGAGGCCGCAAAATCTATAATTCTACTATTCGGCACTTGAATTGTGCCCGTAACATTTAACTAAGTGACTGTAAAAACAGATATTAAAAAAGTGCAACAAATAAAAATATATCAACATAAATATATTCAAAATTACAAATACCCCGTTGCAAACCCTGACCTAGGGCAACTCGAGAAATCGTCGCTGCTGTAAATCATTAACTCACCTACCGCCATACTAGACAAAACAGTAAATTGGCTAAAAGACCACAATCTCGAAGTTTACTTTTTAAAAACTAAGCTTATGACCTTTTACCCTTATCAAAAAAAACCACTGGACGTTAATATCACATACAATGACATAAAACTAGAATGCGTTAAGGATTTCTCTCTGTTGGGAATAGCTATAGATACACACGTCTCATGAAAAGCGCACGTGGAAAAAATACGAGCTAAATTAGCAAAATTCACGTACGCACTCAGGGAAGTCAAAAAAACCACTAACCTCCAAACAGCCCTAACTACCTATTATGCTTATGCATATGCATGGCTGAGCTATGGAATCATTTTGTGGGGATGTAGCAGTGGTGCGCCCGAACTATTTATTAAACAAAAAAAACTGGTTAGAATACTCGTAAATATAAAAACGACTGATAGTTGTAAACCTCATTTTAAAAATCTCAACATTTTAACCCTACCGTGTATTTACATCTTAGAAATATGTAAATTTGTAAGAAAACATAGCGAATTGTTTACTAAACGTAGCGACATCCCGTGTAACTACTCGCTTCGGCACACAAACCGGTTGATGCTCCCTACTTCCAAATTAAAATTACATTCAACTAGCCCATATGTTATGGCCATAAAAATATATAATAAATTACCAGATCCTCTAAAGCAAGAAAGTAAGGAAAAGCTGTTTCTACATAAAGTTAAAAATATATTATTAGATAAATGCTATTACACAATCAACGAGTACTTAGAAGATAAAATAAATGACTGAGTAAAGTTTAAATTTAATTCTAGTCAAATAATATAATAAGTAAGTTAAAATTCTAGTCAAATAATATAATAAGTACGTAACATAAAATATTATTATTATTTTTTTTACATAAAGAATCTTCCTCTCTCCTACTTTTGCTGTGCCCGACAGGGTCCATGATGTACCTATTTATTATATGAACACCTTGTAAATCTCATGGGATGCAATAAATGTATTGAGTATTAAGTTAATGTACTTACCTTTATGAAAAAACAAGGACAAGGTGAAAATTTCACTGTAACCCAACCTACACCCAGCTTTGACTCACACAAATGTTTTATCGTTGGTGTGCCAGCGAATCTATTCGAATATTTTATGACACCTTCAAATTGGCCAAAACACACTTCCTTACAAGAATGGCTCATGTACAGAAAGCAAAGGAATATAGTACGTAAGACTATAGAACATTTTTTCGTCAAAAAAGTCAAGAAAAGTCAACATAAAATAAAACTCTTCTATCAAAACGTAAGGGGTCACAGAGGCAAGAAGGACTACGTGAAGGCTAAGCTTAGCACTTTTTCCGGAGATATTGTTGCCATAACGGAGACCAGGCTTAACGATTCTGTCCATGACTCCGAGATATTTCCACTGGGCTGGAAAGTTTTACGTGCTGATCGCTGCGGGCGTGATGGTGGTGGAGTGCTGATGGCAGCTCGGGCTCCTTATACTTTTCGTAGTTTAGATTGTCAAGCTGACCCCCTTGATGAAATTGTGTGCGCATTGGTGACCAAAGGACCCGTACGCTTCTTTTGCTGTGTTATATATCTTGCTCCCCGGATACCTGACTCTAGATATTACTCCATGTTTGAATGTATTGACGGAATAATGAATACTTATGACTTGCCTATTATTATTATCGGTAATTTCAATTTGTACTCGACCTCAGTAAGCGTCCGCAATCAATTTGATGCATTTATCTATTCGGGTAATCTATGTCAACAGTCTAATGTAGTAAATGATAATGGTCGTATACTAGATTTAGTACTCACCAGTGAAACGATGTCAGATACTATGGTGACCGAGTCTGGTATCGGGTTAGTTTCGGCTGAAATGCATCATCGTCCGCTTGATATAACCACTTATATACCAATACAAAGATTTAATTCCCCGCCTATAAATATCGACCCAATAGCGCTTAAAATACGGAATTTCCGCAAAGCAAATTTGTGTAAACTTTATTTATTTATTTATTTAATCACAACGGTATACCCAATTACAGTAATTAATTAATTGTATAAAAACAAAAAAAAAAATAATATACACTAAAACACATGAATGAAATAGTAAAAAAAAAGTCAATAAATTAATTAAAATATGTCAAAAATTACGTCAAATCACTATAAGAAGAGCATGCTTTCAATAATTGATTCCATGTTGAAGCAAAAATATCAGATTCAGGGGCATGAATAAGGAGTGAGTTGATGCCCTCTAGCATCCGGCAGATTGGAGACTGCTGGTGAGAGACAGTCTTACAGTGAGGAACGGCGAGTAAGCAAAGTTTACGTGTAGCACGTCTTTTTATGCAATTGTTGGGAACAAAAAGCCGACACAGCAGATTATGGAGCTCGTTACTATCAATTAGTCCGCGAATAATCTTCAATGCAGTCAAAAGTTCTGCTTTTCTGCGCCTAGTTTCCAAGGAGTTCATCGCTAATGCGCCGAGTAGAAATTTTGACTGATATAGAAAGGGATACTAACCATTAGTTCGTTTGTACAAGTACCTCATAAAAGCTTTTTGGACGTTTTCAAGCACTAATGTGTATAAGGCCTCATGAGGGTTGCAAATGCAAGAACTGCTCTCCATTTTATTTCTCTCCAGGCTGTAAAATATAAGTTTCATAACAGTGGGATCTTGGAGATCCCGCATATTACGCACAACAAAACCGAGGCGCCTGAAAGATTCCTTGGCAAGAGCTGATATATGCTGGTTGAAGGTGAGTTTTTGATCAAATGTTACTCCAAGATCTTTCATAACTGCAGTTCTAGGAATAATTTTGTCGACCAGTTTGTACTGATAGGTTATCTGTTGCTTCCTATGTCCAAAACTCATGGCATAACATTTGGCTGCATTGAGCTCCATATTGTTTTCATAGCACAATTTGAGGATTGCATTTATATCGTGCTGAAGACGCTCACAGTCTTCAGCAGTTGTCACTTTCATGAATATTTTCAAATCATCTGCACAAAGTAGACTTTTTTGAAGATTGTTGTACTTTGACTAGGTCATTAACCATAATCAGAAAGAGCAGAGGCCCAAGGATAGACCCTTGGTTCACCCCAGATCTGGTGTAATATGGCTGAGACGCATAACAACCATACTTAACATACTGCATCCTATCTCGGAGATACTCGTAGTCTGCAAACAAGCAGATAAGCTTGCGGTCAAAACCAAAGGCTTTTAGTTTACCCAAAAGAATGTCGTTATCGACTCTGTCGAACACTTTTCGGAAGTCGAAGTATAATACGTCAACCTGTAATTTATCATCCATGCTGCTTGATATAAAGTCAACCAGTACAAGTAGATTGGTGTCAACTGATCTACCAGGTCTTAAGCCATGCTGCTCCTCGCATATGTTGATTTGGGTGAATATAGCATTATGCAAGAGCTTCTCAAATATTTTGGCTGGTGAGGAGAGCACCGCAATAGGACGGTGATCTTCAACAGCTGAATTTCTATCACTTTTGGGGATAGGAGTAACTCCTAAGTAACCCATTGCTCTGGATAGATACTTGTTTTGAGAATCAAGTTACAGATGAAGGTTAAAGGCTTAGACAAAAGTTTCCTACAGTCTTTTATGATGTAGGCAGGAAGATTATCCGGACCAGGAGAGCAGGTGGATTTTAAATCAAGGATGCCTCGTTCGATGTCTTTAACCGTAAAGTCAGATACACTAACATAGTAATTTGTCGGCGATTTTTGCGAGGAAGCAGAAGGATCAAGACAAGGGGCCGTAGTGAGATATACCTTGGAGAAACAGTCAACAAAGGCAGTAGCGGCTTCTGCTCCCGTGCATTCCCCTCCTTTGTATTGGACTGTCGGTTCGAACCCTCCACAGGATCAAAGACTCTTCATATGCTGCCAGAAAGCACGCGGGTTTGCTTTAAGGTTGCGTTCCAGCTGGTTCATGTGAGAGTTATAAGCTGCTGGGATTCGTATTTTCAACTCTTCCCGCAGGCTGCAAAGTTACGAGTAAGTAATTGGGCAATTTGTGGTTTTCCATGCATAATGGAGTGTCAATTTGCATTTAATGTCATTAATGATGTCTGGAGTGAACCATAAAGGATAACGTTTATTCGTCTTATTAAATTGCCTTTTTTTCTTAGGCACAAATAGTTCAAATATGTCATACATAATTTTATAAAAATGTTTTGTTGCCTCATTCACGCTAGTTGAATTAAAGACTGGCGACCAATCAACATTATAAATTGCTTGGTACATGCCAGGGAAGTTTGCCTTTGAGAAGTTCCAGTCTTTCTCAGTGTCAATATTACTAGGTGGGATAACGCCGTCGTGCTGACGTTTTGCTGTGATTGAAACTACTACGTCTAAAGGAGGGTGGTATTAATCTATAGGAACGATTCCGCCCCCTTCAGCCCAAGATACAGAGACGCCATCAACACACTCCTGCGTTAAAACAACATCAAGTTTGCCACCGTTAGAATTAAAAACTTGGTTCCTTTCACAAAAGTTACAATAGGACAAAAAGTAACAATAATAATTGCAAACATTGGCAGAGGCACTGTATAAATTAAGATCCCCAGTAACTATAATTGTTCCTTTCAGATCATGTATAAAACTCTCAACCTTACAGAACCAATTGAGATAAACAGCATCGGATGCTGTTGGATTTATATATACTACACACACGTAAACCACAGTCCCATTCAATTGAAATGATGCCCACAAATCTTTACAGGAGTCGGTTTCAAGTTTGTGTCTACGCTGAAGAATGATCCCTGGACGGGCAGCAAGCAGGACTCCGCCACTCCAAGTAGCTCTATCTCTTCGTAGAATGCTCCATCCAGTGCAAGCTAGCTCAGCGTCCTCGACAGAACTATCCAGAAAGATATTATATAAAGATTTATATAAAGCTTTCTCTAATTGATTGGACACCCATGTACTCGTATTCCTACAATAACGTTAATAATGCACTCAATTATTTTTATACTGTAATCAATGAAGTGATTGATAGCATTGTCCCTTTGAGTAAACCCAGGAAACCTTCTACTTATCCTGAGTGGTTCTCTTATGAGACTATGTCTCTAAACAAGCTTAAAAATCAGTATCACAGAATGTTTAAGCAGACGGGCAACCATATAACGGTCTTTTTTATTACTATCGTAAACAGGTCCTTATACACACTCAGTCTGATTTAATTGATTATTGTAAAAAGATTCAGTCAACCGTCATATTTAATCCTTCTTCATTCTGGTCTGTCATAAAACGTAATCGGCTATTATTTCAGCCAACTTACTTCGGTCCCATGTCAACACAGAGTATAGCTGATTCATTCGCAGACTTCTTTCATAGCGTCTTCCTTACACACCCTCCGCACCTTAGCGTTGAAAAGGCATGTAATATTGCTACATTAGAAGGTGATAGCCGGGACAACAGACATATTATGGTTGATCAGGTAACTGAGCAAGACGTGCGTCAAGCTTTCAGACGCCTAGCTCCAAAATCTACCCAGGGTCCTGATCAAGTGCCACAGTTTATCATCAAAGACTGCTGTGAGGTATTTTTACAGCCATTTTGTTTCGTATTCCACTTGTCTCTAAAAACAAATACCTACCCGAAGAAATGGAAAACGTCTTAAGTAATAACGGTTCACAAAACTGGCACTAAAGACAATGTTCGTAACTACAGACCTATTGCTGTACTATCTTTGTTTGCCAAGGTGTTTAAAACAGTGCTGTATTCTGCTCTGTCTGCTCAACTGCGGGGCTGGTTCTGTGATGAACAACAGGGTTTCCTTTTTCTTCAACTTCCAACCTATTAAACATATCAACGTTAATAGGTGATAGCCTTGATTGATAGTAAGACTCAAATTCATGTCGCTTATTTTGACTATAAGAAAGCTTTTGACCGGGTAGACATTGATCGGTTACTGGTTAAGATGGCCCTAGCAGGGTTCTCAGTCCCTTTACTTAGATTTTTCCAAGCCTATTTTCAGGATCGATGTCAGTTTGTAGAGTATAAGAATCACAAATCGACTGCCTGGAAAAGGACAGGGTAGCAGTCTTGGACCACTACTCTTTCTGCTGCTAATTAATGACCTTCCGAACTCAGTAGCATCATCTACCTGTCTTATCTTCGCTGACGATGTTAAACTTGCTTTGCCTGTGCAGTGTGCGCACGACTGCATTTTACTGCAGAACGATATAAACAATGTCTTATCCTGGGGCCGTGAAAACTGTTTAAGTTGAATAGTTCGAAGTGTGCTGTGATGTCGTACTGTCGCAATGGCCCGATATCAAATGTGTACACTCTCGACGGTCAGGCACTTCAACGAGTGCAATCAGTCCAAGATGTGGGAGTAACGCTTGATCCGCAGCTAAAATTCAAGGATCATATTTCCAATATTTGAAGTGCTGCAAGAAAAAGCCTTGGCTTTATCAAGCGGCAGTCCAAATTTTTCAATCTTCGCGAAGCAATTTGTTGCTTATACAATGCCTTTATTAGCAGTAAATTGGAAACCAATGCCATTGTATGGTGTCCCCACCAGGAAGTGCACATCAGTTTGATAGAGCGGGTACAAAAATCATTCTTACGCTTCCTGTACAAAAAGCTCTATGGATACTATCCATACATGTATCCAACAAAGTGGAAAATCGTAACATTAGAAAATCGCAAAATTTCACAACCACAGGCAGGATTTGAACCTGCATTTTCTCCGTCAGTACCGGAGACGCTTCACCAACTAGGCTACTGTGGTCCTGCCTGATGTTGCAAAATCTGCGATCTCTATACGCATTCCAACGTTGCGATAGTGCTGCCACCTAGTAAGCATTAGCTGTACAAATGTTGGTGCTACCACCTAGTAAGCATGAATTGTACTAGCCCAACTAGTCCATTATTGCAAATAGAATTCAAGTCAAAAATTGTAGTATATTTATTATTGTATGTGGGTATCTATAAGCATTCTTCTCTTCTTCTTTCGTGTCGGCAAGAGCACGGGCTAAATCTTACTTGCCCAGAAAGCGGCTACCTTGGTAGCCCTCTGGTTACCATCAAGTAAGTCCTCACGCGAGCAGGTGGTCGGGCACGCGGGACAATTGGTAAGGTGTGTCATGGTTTGCAGGAGTTCTCCACATTCACAGCAGGCATCTGCGCTACTTAGGAACCCCCACCGGCACAGGTTATCCTTGCTTCGGCCAACCTGGGTCCTCAGCCTATTTAGACTTCTCCAGGTTGGCCAAGGTTCCGTATAGCCAGGAGGCAGGTTTTCGTTGGGGGGGTACAGTGAATGTGGGTACTCGCTTGCCCAAAGTCTGCACCTCACGTCGGAAAGGTTTTGGTCGGTAGGCTGTGTGGATCGCAGGAAGCTTTTGCGGCTTCGCAACCGACCTGCGGCGGGAGAGAGCCCGTAGAGTGGATGTCTCGGATCGCTTTCCTGTTTTTGTTTTTCTAGCGAACAGGTCACTTCTCTACGGACTCTGGGAGGAGCTATTCCCGCAAGAGGGAACAGCATACCGACCGGAGTTGGCTTAAGACAGCCAGTCACGATGCGGCAGGTGTCATTTAGCTCCGCGTCCACCTCTCTAGTGTGAGCTGACCTAGCCCATACTTGACACGCGTACTCTCCTGCTGAGAAACACAGAGCTAGCCCCGTAGTGCGCATAACCGTTAGGTTTGCTCCCCAGTTGGTGGAGGAGAGACGGCGCAGCAGGTTGTTACGGGAGTTAACTTTTTGTTTTGTATTTCTGCAGTGGGTCTTGTACGTCAGTGAGCGGTCAAGTGTCACTCCCAGGTATCTAGGGCAACTGCAGTGCTGGATGGCGGCGCCTTTCCTGTAAATTTTCAGCTCCCTGTTTGCTTCCCGATTGCGAAGGTGGAAAGCGCACGATTGGGTTTTGCTTGGGTTGGGCCTTAGAGCGTTATGCTCATAATATTTATTAAGGTTCTCCAAGGCAATATTCAGTGTGCTTTCCACGGTTTCGAAGCTCTTATCCTGGCAAGTCAGTGCAAGGTCATCGGCATAGATGTATCGCCGTGTGTTAGGGTAGTGGGGCTGATCATTTGTGTAGATGTAAAATAAAAGGGGTGCCAAGACGCTTCCTTGCGGTAGACCGTTTTTCTGGCAGCGCCATCTACTCTTCTTGCCATATATCAAGCATTAACCTAGTGGGTAGTCAAATAAATTCAGTCTTTGTCTGGCAAGCTGTAGTTGCACTACATGGTGACAGCGGTGACTGAAAAATTTACGAATCTAAGCAGTTATTTTGTGCAAAGTAGCCGTAGTTAGTGTTTGTTAGTGGCATATACTTATTCCACATATAGTGAAAATAAAATGGAGCATGCTAGACCACCGGCTGAGCTTCGTTTGGAAGGCGGACCGGCGAGTCGCGCCGACGCTTGGCGAAAATGGCAGAAGCAGTTCAAAATATTTCTGAAAGCCTCTGAAGTACATAAAGAAGCGGCGGATGTGCAGGCTAGTTTGTTAATCAACTTAATAGGAGCTGAGGGATATGATATCTACTCTACTTTTAAGTTCGCCAAGGAAGAAGAACGAGATGACGTCACGAAAATATTTTCTTTGTTTGAAGAAAATGGAGAATCTTTGTTTGATGAACATTTCAAGACAAAGAAAAATACAACTACATAGTTGTGTTTTCTTGGTTTCTTGTAAAAAATTAAAATCGCAACATTGCAATTTTAATTTTTTACAAGAAACCAAGAAAACGGAGAAACAATCGATGAATACGTGACGGCGTTACGTATTTTGAATCAGGATTGCGACTAAGTACACCTTTAAGACGGATTAATTAAGGATCGTATAGTTTGTGGTATCGTGGATATATAGCGAGGGACACCCTCGCTATTCATGAAGAAGGGAAAACCACATATTACAGTACTATCACTTTATTACGAGTATAATATATCACAATACAATTCAGGTTACCAGGAAGACGCGGATCAAAATCTTTCGGTCCTACATAAATAAACACCGTAACACTAACAATACCGAGTTGCAATATCCCAGTGCTGCCATCTAGCGGTGGCAGTAGTGGGCACACTACATCACCCCCCTCCAGAGACCTACAGACGATAATATGCAGGAAACCGCACTCTACGACCCGAACGCGTCGTGAATTCTGGTTCCTTGGCCACAGGTAGTTTTTGACCCTCTGACTGAAGATTGTGAGGTTGTGAGGGATGAATGATCGGTGTGTGAACTGCAGTGTCTGGGTCACGCAGTATGTGGGCCGGCTTGACGCGGTCCACCGATACCGTAACCACCTTACTATTCACCTTAAGGGTGAAAACTTTGTCACTGCGTTTAAGAACTTCGTATGGTCCCGTATAAGGTGGTTTTAAGGATCCACCAACAGTGCAGTCACGTAAAAATACATGCGAGCAGGTGTCAAGCCCTTTGTAAACAAATGTAGAACGTTTACCGCCATGTCGAGAAGCAGGCTTCGGCTGTAAATTTTGAATAAAATTACGTAACCGTGACGTGAAACTCGTTGAGTCGACTGTGAAGTCAGACGCCGTAGTAAAGAAATCGCCTGGAAGGCGTAAAGGCTCGCCATAAAGTAATTCAGCAGAAGAAGCCTAGACTAGACTCTGATCTAGTAGTAGAAGAACGTCTGCTACGCCGTGAAGTGGATCTTCTTCTTGAACGGAATAACCTATCCAGCTTAGTTGACAGCATCTGAACTTGCCTGGTAAGTGCTGCTATTTTTTCTGACTTGCCATTCGTTGACCCGCCACCGTCTTTGTTGGCGGCGGTACCCGATGCGCTTTCATCCTCCAGACCTCCCGCCATGGAACTGAGGTTCCTATAACGGGGTCAAAACCAGTGAAACTGCTGAGAGGGTCCTCCAGTGTCTCTCCTCCCAGCGTGGCGTGGCACACGTGTTCCTAGCATAGTTCTGTTCGTGACAGATTACTCCGCACGGACAATTAGACCATTAAAATATAGACCATTTTAAGAAACTAATTTCGGTACTTTTAAACATTTACCCAAAAAAGCGAATATGACGTTATCAAAGGAATAATGGGATAGTCTTTTTGCCTACCACACACACAAAAAATATTAAGTCAACTGTCAAGTCAATGTCAGTCAGTCGATTGGCTAACCTAAAACTGTGAAAGATTACTACGGAAAACATTATTTCAATTATTTCTATTGTTTTTCAAGTATTTTTCAAAATGGGAAGCAAAGAGTGTTTCGTCCCTTCATGTCCGAATATCAGCACAGATAATCCGGATCTGTTATTTGTATCAATCCGTAAAGATCTACGAGAAGAATGGTGTCGTCAAGTGAACGCCGAGTATTTCAAAAATTATTTGCAGTTTTGTTGTGAAGATCATTTTAACGTTTGTATTTATAATTTTATTTATGTTGATGAAGTATGTATAAACTGTTTAAATAGTTGTGGAGCATTCATATAGGTACTTTATTTTGAACTTTACATAACCTCAAATTTTCTTGTGTATCAGTATATTGTACTTTTTTGCAGCGAGAAGATATCATAAATTATTATAAATGCAAGCTATTAAAAACGCAACCAGAAATTGAACAGGAAGAGATCTGTTTTTGGTGAATTATTACTGCAACAAGAAGACACACCCAGTACTACAAAGAAACAAAAGCTTGACAAAAACAGATAACCTAGTACTGCAGCGTCAACTTTACCTTTTAAAGTAAGTATCTCTAATTCACTCACAGCCAGTTGCACAAAGCATCTTTAAATCTATAGCTGACACTTTGTTTTGTTGACAAAAGATAGTGTCAGCTATAGATTTAAAGAAGCTTTAACTGTACAGATGCTTTGTGCAACTGGCTGTCAGCCTATTAAAAATATGTAGATCAAAATTAGAATGTAGATAAAAATTATGTTGAAATAATCTAAAGTATAACTTACAACGTATGACGGATATGTAAGTATGTATGATTACCAAATAGTTTTAATATTTGCATATAATTGCCGCTATATTGGCCAGGTGCCTGTATTGGAAAGCTGCCAACGGAACCCTTTTACTAAGCCTATTTTGTCTGTCCATCCGATCTTTAAAGACAAATATTGAAGGCATATTAATAGGGTCCCCTTTTTCACTTAGGTACAGAACCCTATAAATATATGAAAAAGTACCCAGTTTTTTTGTATTTTTAAGGGATACCAGTCTAGTACCACTTGCCTAAAAGTGTAATTTAGACTAGGGTTGCTTCCTTTAATCTTGACGTAACGCCCCTCTCTGTAACAAGACTCGGCATAAGGAGCACTCTACATACAGAGCATATTCAGATCAGTTTTAGTTTAAAAATTACATTTTTTAAATGGATGACTGCAGGTACAGTATCCGTTAAAATGTGTACTAAAATGTGTACTACTTGCTTTGATATCTGATTTTTAACAGAGAACTTGGCCAACTTTTCACATTCAAATTTTTTTGGGGGATAATTTTATTACTCTTTTCAGAACTAAAGTTTGAATATCTTCTAGGTGAATGCTGCAACACAGTGTGAACAAAAAAGTCCAAGAAGCAGTACCTCATTGTGGGAAGAGGAAGTAATTAATGTGCAAGAGTCGTCTAGTCCTTCAATAAGAGATTTTTCATCAGAAACAGATAGTGAGGGGGTCCATGTAGCTGAATTTAATTTGAGAAATAATTTTTTAAAACTTGACAATGACAAGCCAAATATGTATTTAGGGCTGCCTCGACAATATGATTGGTTATTAAATCATATAGTAGAAAAAAGTAAAATAAAAACAAGTGTTTTGAGTTTAATAATTACATTGTTTAAAATCAAGCAAAATGATACATTAGACACAATGTGTGATCAATTTGAAATTAATCGACCAAAGATGACAACTTTTTTCTATCAAGGAATAGAGGTATTGGCAATTTTTTTCCAAAATTTTGTGTTCTTACCGTCAGCTGTACAGATTAAGAAAAATTTACCATTGGTTTCTAAACTATATTATTACAATGTGAAAATGATTATAGTTTGTTTTGAGATTCAAATTGAAAAGCCCACCGATCCTCTGAAGCAATCACAAACCTGGTCTCAATATAAAAGTTGTAATACTTTAAAATATTTGATTGGTTGTTCCCCAAACAAAAACTACATTTGCAAGCATACAATATAGCAAACGTTCCGCTTATTTATATAATAAAATTAACAAAGAAAAAAAATTATACCCTAACTTATACCATAAATGTAAACAGCTTTTAGTAAATTGGTTACAAACAAAAAACTATGACGAGACAGTTACTTTTACAAAATGAAGTCTAAAAAAAAAAAAAAAATTGTTACTGGCGGCACTCATACACTCACTCACACACACACTCCCACACACACACATTCCCACACACACACTCCCACACACTCACACACACCCACACACACACGCAAACACACACACATATACACAATTATACTCACAAAACACCCACGCTCATACTGACAAACATTGATATTATTAATATGTCATTTAGTGTTTATTTCCTATTTCATCTTTACATGTATAGTACTTACTACAGCTATTTATATTGTGTTGTTGTTATTTTTAGGTGTATATATGTATTGTGTGTATATATATATATATATATATATGTCGTAGAGCAACTCTCATTTCGAATTTCCCGCTGTATTTTCAAAGACAAACGTTAGTGCCAGCAGCACCCATGCAGTGGCCCAAGCACGGCCAAGCTACGCCAAACGTCAAATTAGTACTGAATTTCCGTACCAGTGTAGATTGTCGATGTTGGACGATGATGTTGGCAATGATGGCTTTATTTAGATCGTGAGGTTGGTAGTACTACAACGAATGGTGCGTAAAGGGGCGTGGTTTGTGTCAGTTTAGCCAACACGTAGCAAAGTGAAGACGAGGCCGCCATTTTCAACAGCTCATTCTTGTTCGAGATTTTACCACGTCAAGTTCTAAAGTGATAATTGGTCGCGAGATGAAGCCTGCAGTCGCTGGCGGATGAGCCGTGGCAATTCTGCGATGACAGGAGCGACCCTTTAATGACAGCTAAGTGTTTATGATCTTTTCTGCCCTAGACTGTGAGATTTTAGGTTATGATACGCGAATACCTTTTGTGATAGTAAAACACGGTGCACTGTGAGTTTGCTGTAGTTGAACATGTGAATAGAATCTTAGAATAAGCCTCCAACGTTTGGGGTTGACAGGATTGTGCCACTTAGTTAATTTTACATTAAAACAACAGGTGGCACAAGCAGTCCTGCACACCGCTGTGTTCACCGACGACGTGATTGAGGAGAATACCGTATGAGAGGTCAATGGCAAGTCAGGATGAATGATGGTTATGCAAGTAAGTTACACTCGATTGAATTAGGCGATTGTCAAAGATGTTATCGATGTCTGCTACAAATAGTTCGGCCAATATCGTGTTCTCTGCTATTCCTGATGTCTATCCCTTGCCCACATAGTGCCATCCCTCTTTCGCCCGAGTTCGTGTCTTCGACATATATATATAAATATATATTATGTAGGTATGTTTATATGTATTAAATATTATATCATAGTTATTAAAATAGTATTAGACGTTATATTAATTAGATTAAAAGTTTCCAAATTTCACATCAACTACTTTGTAATAAATAAATATATATTTAGTGTAACTTTACGGAAGAGCGGAGCCTCCTGTCACAGGCAATGTTTTGCTTAAATAAAAAAATAAAAAATAAATAAAATAAAATTTATTTATTTCAAACTTCATAAGCTCATAGTTACATCTAGTTACAAATTGGCACCATCATAAAATATTAAAATATCTACTTAATACAGAAATCTAAAACATGAAAAATTAAGATTCAGAAAATTATTAAATTTTGTGTCAAAAAAAAATAAAAAATTAATAGATAATATCGGCGCCCGGTTGGGCGCCCCCGGTATCGCTGGCAAGATGCGGTGGAAGCAGACCTACGCGAGCTCCAAGCTAGCGACTGGCAAGAGACCGCACGAGACCGGGAGAAGTGGCGACATCTCGTATTGGAGGCCAAGACTCACTTTGGGTCGCTGAGCCAGCGTAGTAAGTAAGTAAGTAAGATAATATCACTTTCAAAATAATAACAAAAAGTTAAATAATAAAAAAAAAAATATATTAAAATAGGTCAATAAAAAATTTAAATTACAGTTGTCAAAAAAAAAAAATCCAAATAATTCAAAAATAAAATGTTACACGCTCATGTGTGCACCTATCTGGTCCACAATTGGAACACTGGGGCATGAAGTGCCTGCCAATGCCTCATAAACGGTCCGTCCAACCTGCTGGCGACCTGGAGGAGGCTATTGCTGCTGGCCCGCACCCTGCCCGCTATCGCGGAGGCTCGCTTGCGCATGGTGGCATAGAAACAGTCCACGCTCACAGCGGCGAACATCCCCGACGCGCTGCAGAAGCGGGGCAGCCGCAACAGCGCCCTCATCGCGTTGTTGTATTGAACGCGGAGAGCGTTGTAGGACTTCTGCGTGTATGATAGCCACAGGTTGCTCGTATAAAAAGATGTGCAAAAGGCTCGGAACAAAGCGATTTTAACTTCCCTCGAGCAACGAGCAAACCTGCGTGCTATCATGTTCGCTCTCACCGACAACGCCCTCCTTTCTCGTTGAATATCAGCGTCGTCCTTCAGGTCGGGCGTTACAATATGACCCAGGTACTTGAAGGATTGTACCCACTTCAAGGGCACGCCGTACAGCCTGACTGGTGGGATCCCTGTCGGACATTTGGACCCAGCCTTGAACAGCATAAGCTCGCTTTTTTTAACGTTATATTTAAGGCCATGATTATGAGCATACGTTTCGCAAATGCTTACTAGTTCCCTGAGTCCTCCTATCGACGCGCTCAGCAGCACCATGTCGTCTGCGTAGCTGATGTTGTTAAAGCAAACATCATCAACATGGCATCCAACATGGCGACTGCTAAGCGCGACGATAAGATCATTAATGTAGAGGTTGAAGAGCGTAGGTGAGCTTAACCCCCCCTGCCTCACCCCGCACTTCAACCTGTACGTGTCCGACAGGGCTCCCGACCACTTCACGCTATTGACCTGGTTCCCGTACCAGTACTGTAAGATGTTAATTATTTCTGGTGGAACTTGGGCCTCTTGTAGCTTTTTCCAGAGTACTGGGTAAGAAACCAGGTCAAAAGCCTTCGACAGGTCTAGAAAACAGGCATATACAGGCGTGTTGCGGCCCGTATAATATCGGACGGCATGCTTCATGCTCAAAATTGCACTTTCTGTGGACAGTTTAGGCCTAAACCCAAACTGGTTATCGTGCAGAGTTATAGTTGTATTTAAATGAGTATTTAGCATGCCGTCAAACACTTTGGCAATGACAGTAGCTAACGAGATCGGCCTGTAATTGTTCTTGTCGGATATGTCACCAGTTTTGTTCTTGACAATCGGCACTACGACCGTTCTCATTAGCCCGTCAGGTAGATAAGAGTGCCTGATACACAAGTTAAAAAGCATTGAGAGGAGACGCGGCAAGTGAGGACCCGCGTGCTGAAGGTGCTCGATGCTGAGCCCATCGTGCCCAGGAGACTTGCCTCTGGTCATAGATTTAATAGCTTTAGCTATTTCTTTGGCAGTAAACTTAATTTTAGGTTCCGGGTCTACACTATGTAGATCAGCATCGAATACCTCCGTGGAAGGAACGGTGAGCGGTTCTACACAAAAGTGGGTCTTAAAAACATTGGCCACGTCCTTGTCACCCGACACTCCATCGACGCTCACAGGCAGTCCAGGCCTAAGATTGTGCTTGCGCGTACATTTCCAGAAACCACGAAAATCTTTTTTAGTGTGCTTGTCAGCAAGAATATCCATTTCGATCTGGTCTTGGTGGTTTTGACACCACCTTAACTTTGATTTAAATGTTCTTCTACTGCTAGACATTTCCTCAAAAATCACTCCTGTTGTGGGTTTTCCGTACCATAGCCACATACTAAACTTAAGCCTAGCGTACCCGTGAGCCTCGCTGACGTGCTTGTTCCAACCCATGACGCGCTTCGGTCTCCTCTTTCTGGTCGCACCTCCCCTCTCCGCGGATTTAATGGCCGCCTCCCTTAAAGCGGATACAATCTCTCCATAAAGTCTATCCAAAACGGGTTTGTGGTCAGGATCACTACACATGCCTTCACAGCAGTGAGATAATTCTTCCGGGAAATCTATAAGTCTAAGGCGACTATGACAATCTTCACTATAGATACTAATTGCCTCCTCGCTCTTTTCCCCCCATAGTACCTTGTTGTCTGTAGGCTTACGTACACTTAATTTGGGTATAATTATGTTAAGATCGCATTCGATCAGCAATGGGTAGTGATCCGACCACAAGACGTCATAACCGACACAGACATTACGCACAGTTTTCTGTGACGACACAGAACAAAGACAATGGTCAAGCCATCTCCTTGCCCCGTTACTATCGCTTACATACGTATATGTATTAGAATCTAATCCTAGCTTAATTACATCGACACACACAAGGTGGTTATCGTCGCAGTATCTGATCAAGTCGTTATAGAACTGTTCATGCGGGTGGGCATTGAAGTCACCCAAGCAATAGACTGCCTCAACATCACTGTCTTCTATTATCGCACTCACTACGCCTAAACAATGCGAAAACTCCGGTAAGTTAGCCACTTCATCTGTAGGCATGTAAACACTTAACACAAGTAAAGGACGGTCACTTGTACTAATGCGGATCGCACACACCCGCGGATTGTCACTTGGTACGACTGTCACATCCGTGAAAACGCTCTTCCTCCACAGCAGGGCTACTCCGCCAAAAGGTCTGCCGCGCAGCATGCCGTCCGAGGTGTCCATTGCAGAGGCACCGGTGCAGCCGAAATCACTATGGACAGTATTAAGGAACGGCAGCTCGTCTGGCCGCAACCAGCATTCCTGCAGAGCAATCACGTCGCAGCTCTTGCATAGCTCCCTAATACCCTCCACAGAACGCTTTAAACTCTTACAATTAAAGCTAGCCAATCGGACTATTTTGTTATTCATTGTTGTTGTATGCAGGGCCGGCTCCATGTACCACTTTCTCATTGTACCACTTACTCGCGCTTCCGAGTGTAGTGCACAAAACGTCTAAAAATTATTCCTTGCGGCCAGATGTTCTCGTCCAAAAATGTCAAAACTTTTCTTTCAGGTACAAAAAATTTATATGCGTCATAGTTAGTTTGTTTCCGAAGGGTCAGTTTTTCTAAATGCACGACTTCCTTTGTTTTCATTTTAATATACTTTATAATATCAGCTGGCGCAGAGTCTCTATGAACGTTAGTGATGAACAAAGGAACTTTCTTTTCGGCTGCCCGGAAGCAACCTAAAGCATCTATCGCAACCCCCGTCCTCCCCGAGTAACGGTATCTTTGCTTGGCTTTACTTTTCGTTACCAATGTCCATCCATCTTCGTCTTTACTAGAGCCGGCCCCGGTTACTTTGTCAGCTGATTGAGCCGGTTGAGATAACGATTGTATTGTGCTTGCGCAGGGCGATGAGTCATTTACAAGTGACGACGGGGAGCGCGCATCGCGCGCCAGTGGCGGTGTCTTGGTACAGGGTGACGAACCGACTTTGTTTACCTTACTCGGCGAACCCGGTACCAAGTGCGATTTTATCGCACTCACGCTACTGCTAGGCTTGCGCAGCGATACCGTTAGCGGCTGCGATTTATTCACCACTGTGGCGGTAGATGTATTTCCCGATGACAGTTTCGATGGCAGAGGCGACAAAATTGCACGATATGTCCTATTGTTATCTTCGCTACTTGCAGATGAATTATTTTTAACGGTGTTGACACAGGTGTTGATCTCTGTTTCGTTAAGTGTAGAATTATAAGGAAGTGATATCGGACCGCTATCCATGCACCAGCCTCCGCGTCGCGTGTTTACATTGTATTTCGAGAAACATGACGGTGTATCGGGTTTTGTATTTTGTAAGTCCCTTTTTATTTCTTCAAGTTGGGTGATTGTGGCATAGGATGATTTAACGCAATCGAGGTCTGATCGCAGCTTTACTATGTCCTTTAACAATTTTGTGCAGTCTAGGTGATCGAAGGTTAACGGCGGTAGTTTTTCTAACTGACGAGCGACAAACACAGGTATCACATCAGGATCAGATGATTTAAAGAGGCTGATAATATCATGCAGGTCACGGAGGAGGTTCCAGCGACTTATTGTAAACAGTTTGTTTTTTAAGCAATAAAATATTTTATATTTTGTACAAGTGGTTTTGTCAGTTTTATATCTCAAGGTTATGGTGGACAAATATCCGATAAAGCCATTGTCGAAAAGAGTTGTCTGATTGATTGCCTTCCCATGAATGCAGTGATATTTGCCGACAGGGGCTTTAAGGAAATATAATCTACATTAGCAAGCAAAAATATAAAACTGTTTCGCCCTCCAAGCGTTTATGTAAATCAGAAACCATCCCGAGAAGAAGTACTTAAAAGCAAAACCATAGCAAGTTTGCGGATTCATGTAGAGAGAGTTACTCGTATTAGGCGAATTAGAGAATTTAAAATTTTGAAACCCCACTGTAGTAAACCACAAATACTCATATGTAGGCTACTTGGATCAAATCGTAATGATTGCTTGTGGGCTTATCAATTTGCAAGCTGATATATTAAAAATAAACTAAATTAACAAAATGAGTTTTATTTATTTTGAAAACAAAGTATTTATTACATATAAACAAAAAGACTTTATAGGCACTGCTTGTTATCTTACCCTATTGAGTACAAGAAATTTGTAACTTTGTAGCGATAGAAGTGGCCTATTAGGTCCACAAAACGTTGGTCTGTCAATCCGCAACCTGGCAGGTATTGTACAGACGGAGGGAAAAGTGGTTGTGTAAATATGGTCGGATGTGATTGGACCACAAATTTGGTCGGACTGGCGAAACTGCCAAGAGGATTGAAGAGTGTGGAAGAGTGTCATTAAAGCGGGCGCAGGAATGTGTATTAATATTCGTGATAAGAAATTTTAAAATACATTTTTAAATTAAAATTAATTCTAAAATACAGTGTAATATAAAATAGGGATAAACCTACTTAAACTACACACGAATATACTTATATTCCTAATCACAGTATTAGTATTAAGGCATATATAAAATTGATAAACTAACTTATAAAATACATAAAAATTATACATAGACGTACTGTATAATGATACATAATAATACATAAAATAAATATATAACGGTTCTTTCTGGTCGATTCAGCTCGGCTGCATATGCTGTCAGAAAAATCAGACAACTTACTGATGTGGCTACCGCAAGGCTGGTTTACTTTAGCTACTTCCATAGCATTACGAGTATGTCTTATGGCATACTGCTTTGGTGCCGGGCAGCTGATATTCATTCAGTATTCGTTTTACAAAAGATGGCTATAAGAGCAATTTATTGCCTGAAGACTCGTGATTCCCTGAGAGAACTGTTTAAGGAGATCAGCATTATGACAGTGCCATGCCAATATATTTATGAAAACATTTTGTACGCTAGAAATAACATTCATCAATTACCTAAAAATTGACAGGCATATTTTAATACTAGAAATAAGCACAAAATTGATCAGCCATATACTAGATTATCTTAAGTCAATACATCTTTCGTTGGTCTGTGTATACGATATTACAACAAAATACCTGACAATATAGTGCAATTACCAGAGAGAAAGTTTAAAGAATGTGTAAAGCAAACATTATGTTTAAAGCTTACTATAGATTAGATGACTATATCAATGACAAGGAGGTATGGTGCTCTGATATTCCAGCGAAACACAAGAAACACATTGTAAAAAGCCGACTCCTAAAGCAGGCCGTGCTGCGGTGGTTTCTTGCCGTTTCTTTTACGCTGCCATAGCACGATCCGAAACGGCGTAGACGCTCTATTTGCATTGTATTCTGCATGACATTCAATAAGTATTCTGTAAAGAATCTACATTGAATAAAATTATCTGAATCTGAAATACATTACTCAAGATGATTGCGATAAGTAGTGCTCTCTTAATCGCATGTTAAACGATGTTATTGATGGACTGCTTTGTATAGCCTCTGGAAGTTTGTTCCATAGTCGCACAGCTTGGGAAGAAAAGGAGTTAAAAAAGAATTTGGAGTTCACTCTAGGACACCGCAACATCGCAGTGATTCAGTCGCGCCTAGACCGGGGATCAGCAGGTAAAAGTTGGAAGTGGGAGCGAAGATAGTCAGGAGTGGCAGGGTCATTCATGATCTTATACAGGACAGAAAGGATGTGCACATTAAGACGAAGTCGGATAGGAAGCCACTTTAATTGAGCGCGAAATTCGGAGACATGATCATATTTGCGAAGACCAAAGATAAAACGAATAGCAAGATTTTGTAGGCGCTCAAGTTTGTTCAGCAATTCTTCAGTCACATCAAGTTAGCACACATCAGCGTAGTCGAGAATAGGAGGAGTAGAGCTTGTGCAAGCAAGATTTTAGTTTGAAAGGGAAGGAAGTACTGGAGTCGCTTAAGGGAGTGAAAAGAATAATGCATGCGCCCACTCACCTCACTAACCTGCGCGTACCATGAAAGGTCAAGGTCTATAATAATCCCTAGGTTCTTTGCCTTGACGTGTAGAGAATACAGACTCCGTTAAACATTTTTTTTGGCAACGCATTCCCCAATCTACCCCTTAGTCTGCTGCTACCAACTATCATTGCCTGCGACTTGTTTGGGTTCACTAGAAGCCCGAAATTATCAGCCCACAGCTGAATAGCAGCAAGATCTGAATTCACTGCACTCACAGCTTCATTGACTTCAGATGGAGAGAAGTGCCTATATATTTGTAAATCATCTGCATATGTACAGGTGGAAGAGATAACACGAGAAATATTGTTTATAAAAAAAACCGGCCAAGTGCGAGTCGGACTCGCGCACTGAGGGTTCCGTACCACCACATAAATACAATTATGATTAAGTTAATGTGCTAGATTTTTTGAGTCCGACACGCGCTTGACCAAATTTTATTATTTGTTGTTATTTTATAGCTTATGCACTATAAACATACCAATTTTCAAGTTTGTAAGTGTTCCCGTTTTTAAATAGAACTAAAACAAAAATCGCCTCAGCGACCATCCAACTTGACCCCTCTCTTATATGAATGTTCTTGAAACGGGAGCTCGCCACAATTGGTTACCTTTAGTTGTGAGAAAAGTTTTAATATTTAATGATTTCAGACTTTTCCCTTTATTTGTACTGTGAGACCTAGCTTCTTGCGAAATTTCATAATTTTAGGTCAACGGGAAGTACCCTGTAGGTTTTGCATTTTTGAATAAATGTATGGAGATGAGGACATAAAATGCCATATCTGTTGATTGCGTCATTGTAAAAAATTTAAATTTTCAGATCTTGTGTGGTTCATGGATCCTAATATATGGTATTAATTTCAACCTGATAACTTTACCCGTTCGTGAGATAAAGGGTCTTGACAGACAGACGGACAACAAAGTGATCCTATAAGGGTTCCGTTTTTTTCTTTTGAGGTACGGAACCCTAAAAATTGAAAATAATAAAGAAGAAAGTACACCGCCTTGAGGTACGCCAGAAGTAAGGTTCAACCATTCCGAGGATTGGTCGTCGGTCCTAACACATTGCTGGCGTCCTTGAAGATAGGAACGAAACCACTCGACCACAGGAGGATCAACGTTAAGAGAGCGAAGGGAACCAAGTAAAATATCAAAATTAACAGAAATAAATGCGTTGCTGAAGTCCAGGAGAGTGACAATCGTGAACTTAGTATTATCCATAGCATAACGGATGTTTTCTGTGACATTCAGGAACAAACTAACCGTGCTATGGGAAGGGTGGAATCCGGACTGGAATGGACAAAGGAGATTATTAGATATGAGATAGGATTAAAGTTGCTTGTGAACGACACTTTCGAGAACTTTTTAGAGTTCCGGTAGGATAGAGATGGGATGATATTGAGAAAGGGAAGTTGGAGTGGAAACTTTAGGCAGTGGGATAACATAAGCCTTTATCCAAGTGGAAGTAAAGCCTTTATCCAAGTGGAAGGAAGTAAAGTAACCTCCAGAGAAGAGTTTATGATGTGTGTGATAGGAGGTGTGACAACTTCCAGGATAGGTTTAAGCACATCGAGGCTCAGGTCATTGCCTTTGTGGATATAGAAAGGATACTCTTCTTGACGTTATCCTTAGTGACCGGTTGGAACGAGAATGGAGTGCAGTCAGGTAGAGCAAGGTTCGAAAGATATATGAGAGAAGATAACTTAGTGTTGTCATTTAGAATTACGGGTGGAGTTGAAAACTGTTTATTTAAATCATTACCATCCATGGTACTTTTACAAGTATCCATGGCCTTACCTACCCCAAGTGACTTTAAGAACCTCCAGGTAAGAGCCTGAGATAGGTTTTCAAGAGTAGAATGGATATAGCGGCGTTTTGCATCCCTACACATCCTGTTGCAGATGTTACGAAGCTTTTTGTACGCTGACAGGTTATTATTTGTAGGATCTTTTTTATATTGACTTTTATCCCTGTCCCGTTTTGCCATAACCCCTCGTAATTATTGGCGTCAGCCAGGGAACAGGAGCATGCTTCACACGCACAGATCGCACCGGAGCATGAGAATCAAAAAGCTTGGTAAGTATAATTTCAAAAGCAGCTACCTTGGCATCCACACTATCGGCCATCAAAACTGGGGACCAGTCAATATTCTCAGCGTCCTCCCTCAAGCGATCCAAATCCATGTTGCGAAAATTACGCTGAAGAATAACTTTACTTTTAATTTTAGGAGGACGTACTTTATAAGAAAGAAAAATGAGGTCATGATAAGAGAAGTGAGCTGTCAACTCTATTATATTCTTTATTGCGCACAAATAACACAAAGTTGTCAAATGAAAATTGTTCACAAAGTCAAGCTTATCTCTTTAAGAGATCTCTTCTAGCCAACCTATCAGGTGTGGAAGAATGTCATTAAAACGGGCACAAGGATGTGCGTTAATAATCGTGATAAGAAATTTTAAATTAAAATAAAAGTTTAAAATACAGTAAAATAAAAAAAATAGGGATAAACCTACTTAAACTACAAATCAAGTAGATAAAAATTTTATGTTTATATGACAGTACTACTTCATAATTATAATTTTATAGTCGCCTTCGCCTTCGCCTTCGCCTTCGCCTTCGCCTTCGCCTTCTACAGTAAATTTATAAGTTTTGTAATGATAAAAAGGAAAGTTGTATTGCTTGAAATATGGGCTTGCAATTTGGACATACTGTTCGACCAATTAGAAAATGTCATCAAGTATGTCAAGTGTCTATGGCAATTGAATGACTTTTTGTATATTCCTTATTTTTTTCTTTACAATCGCGCACAAAATACTTTTAGTAGGACTCAAACATGAAGTTTCATATAAAGATATAAACTATGAAAAAATGCTCGAACACTCAAGTAACTGTATTTCGTTTAAGTTCAAACGAAACCCTTTTTAACCAAAGGATATTCAATGAAACAAAGCTACATATTACATGAAAATAAGTTTACACTACCTGTCGAATACCCCGTTTGAATGTACATGATTCGATGAGTTTTCGATTTTATTATAGTTATGTACTAGCTGTGCCCGTAACTTCGTACGCGCCATGAAAATTATTTCATGAGCTTTAACTTCAAAGACAATTTCTGCAACTGGCACCATGTCTAGATTTAAAGGAGCTTTTACTTTAAAGACAATTTCTGCAACTGGCATTAATATGAAAAACTCCTTGATGAAGGTACATTTATTTTATTAATTGTTTATCAAGGAGGCTGAATTCTAAAAATCTATCATTAAATTGACTAATAGGTATTAAAAAAAGCTACGTTTATTTAATTTCCGTTATTGTGTATAGAAAAATCCTCACGATATTATTTTATGCAAGATGTTTATTTCATGGTTTTTGAATTGTGGCCAGTTGAATCATTGCTTCCAAATTTGAATATTGTAAAACATTGTTTGTGTAAGAAAAAACAGTTGAAAAACGCAATCGAAGTATTTCGTGAGAACATAGGTATATTATTGTGGAAAATTTGTGGACTTTGGATAATAAAAAATTTTGGGTAAATACTATAATGGTATTTCACCAAAATATAATAATGAACCTGGAGGTTCGTGGGGGCGTTGGCTCATAGATAGAATTTGCTACCTGTAAGTCCTATCAGCTGATCCTCGACATTTAAACAACGCTTCGAGTTTAAACGAATATCACATTTATTACGATGTAAACATTGATTACACTGTTGAAAGAACTAAAACACTTCAGGCTACATCAGCCTATAATTCGCAACACATTTAGTAAAACTAGAACGCTATATTGAAATGCGCATATATAAAACACGTGTTATCACATTCAAGGACACCAAGAGAATCTATATTGGCATATTCGATGAAGGGCGTTTAAAAATTATTTTATATTACTGGACCAAATGTCCTTTCGACAAGAAATCACCGCGGAGAATGCATAGCAAGCGCGGTGTACTTGTTACAATCATTCCTCCCTTCAACGAAAAAAAATTAGACATCTCTGATGTTTAATTTTTTTTAAATACCTAAGTCAGTAACATACTAAAATATTATATTCATTAACTGAAAAGTTACAAAAATTAAGAATATTTTATGAGGATATTCTTCATAAGACAAGTTAGTTAAAGAAGCAACAAAGTTAAGTTAGTATCCTGTACAAGAAAAATTATTAACCAAGAAAAAGAACAAATTAGAGGATGTAAAATTGTTTGAACCTCTATATCAATTCCAGATTAATTTATAAAAGCAGTGTTCATAAAACAATGTTTTCCATTTACAATCTATTTCCTTCCTAACTAACCTAAAAGACTACTTATCCAGGAAAAAAAAAGTTACAAGATAAACATGCATGCGAGGTGTTCACTGACACACAACCAACCTTTTAAGAATTTTAAAATAGCAGATGATTAAGGCTTTTCACAGGTTGGCTATCCAAGCAAAAACCTGGCAAAAAAAACTTGAACCAAACAATGCATGAATATTAATAAAAATTTTGAAAACAATATTATTATAATAGCCAATATGCGGTCGCGGATAACGTTTTTGAAAAAATAGTTACAAAATAATCGCTATCTACTTACGTAATATACTCATAAGTTCCACACAATTAAAAAGTCCGTCCATCAAATATTCAATATGGAAATTTTTTTGAATATGACGGAATTTATACACAAAACGAAAACAAAATATATTTACACAAAACGAATAATATAATAACTAATGTCATAATGACTGACATGCCAAGGTAAATATAAATGGCTTAACGTCGTTTTTATAAGAGGACGAATTTGCCAACATCCAGTTATACCTAAAAACGCACGGACGTTTTTTTTAAGAATGACAAGTGCCAAAAAATAAAATTGAATGGAACTCACGTAATAAAAAAAAAAAAAATAAACTAAGTAATCTGTACGATTGAAAAAATTTCAAATTAGCTAACAATTCCGTGTGATAACAAATTTCACAATAAGAATTCTTAGTAAGATGAATTTTCCATACCACAATCACTAGTAAAGCGCAAAAAATCATACCCGAAAGGAAGTTCATACAGGAACTATGCCCAAGAAAATCCATTCAAGAATGGGATCCCACGCCAACACGTGACCATTGCCAAGAAAAACATTATAATTTTTATACATTACATATTTTTGGTTTATATCCTCTTAGGTACACGAAAGTGTTAGTTAGTCTTCTTATTTTCTCTCAAGCAGTACACATGAAAACAAAGGGAAAAATTATAATACACAATATCATTAAGTAGGCATTTTACCTAACTCACCTAAAATGGAAAAATAAAACCTACAAACCTAAATAAAAGAGTATTTTTCGTTAAAAATGTTGCATAATTGACGATTTGCAAAAGGGGCAACGTAAGGTGGAAAAATATTAATAAAATATTAAACTATATGTGAGTGAGACCTAGTTCTAAACAATTTCATGCGGTTAACATGGACCACATCGCGATGCAAAGATACGCCACACTTTCTAACTAAGTAGTTAGTTGCTGAGATGCGACGTAGCACTTGGTATGGGCCTTTGTAGCATCTTGATAATTTTAATGATTTTCGTGATAATCTTCTAGGTGTAAATAGAAGAATTAGGTTACCTGTATCAAAGTGTTGGGGCTTCGTTTTTTTATCATATACAGCCTTTTGCTGTAACTGAGCCCTTCTTATGTTTGTAATTGCTTCCCTGGTAAGTTGGGAAGTCCATCTTCTTTTCTGTTGAACATTGAAAGAATTAACGCCATACATATTTACGTTTAAATCTATATCAGTTGTTGTAGCTGGATCTCGTCCATACATAACAAGATATGGCGACATCTTTGTTGAAGATTGAGCGCTCGTATTATATGCATAAACCAGGAACGGAAGTAGGTTACACCAGTCTCTTTGATGGCATGAAACGACTTTGGACAACATAGTAAGTAATGTCCTGTTAAATCTTTCTACCAACCCATTAGTTTGAGGATGGAAAGCAGTAGTATTGACAGCCTTTGCACCAAATATCTCTATTGTCTCCTTTACCAAACGTGCAGTGAAAACCGTGCCTCGATCTGATATAATCTCCTTGACTCCACCAAACCTACAGAAAATCTCTTGAATAAGAAAATCAGATATCACCTCAGCCGTGACACGCGAAACTGCTTTACAAATAGCATATCTAGATGCATACTCCAAAGATACTATAATAAATTTATTACCCTGGTGAGAAGTCGGCAGTGGCCCGAGGACATCAACACCAACCTTTTCGAGAAAGCCAAAAATATTAATAGGAGAAAGATTAGCAATGTTATTGATTTTATTTTTCTCTTGACAAGGGACACAAGCTTTAATATAGCATTCTATTTCCTTTTCCGCGTTTGGATAGAAAAATCGTGATCTAAATTTTTCCAAGGTTTTGGCTAAGCCAAAACGACCACCTGACCATGGGTCATCATGCAACTCTTGCATGATATCATTAAAAAGCAAGCGTGGTAATACAAAAACACTTTTTATCATACCCCGAATTCTAATACTTTTATAAAGAGCATTGTCACGTATGAAAAATCCCTTATAATTATTTCGTGGACTTCGTCTCACTTCGGACAAAATCCTTGAGCAAAATGAGTCTGTATTTTGCTCCGTACGAAGCTGGACAGCTTCAATTCGGAATAATTCGAAATGAACCGACTCATCAATAACGGATTTTCGGTCAAGCTTAGACTCTTGGTCTAACAAAGGAATTCTACTAAGAAAATCCGCTAAGACATTTTGTGGACAATGTCAAAGTCCCAGTCCTGAATCCATAAAGACCATCTCGCAAGTCTTCCCGACATATCTTTTTTATCACGTAACCAGCATAGTGCTTTGTGATCTGTTGCTACTTCAAACTTCATTCCCCAAAGATAGTGTCTAAAATATTTTAAAGCCCATACTAAACCTAAGCACTCTTTCTCCGTGGTTGAATAATTTTTTTCTGCATCAGATAACTTTCTTGAAGCAAAAGCCACAGGGTGCATGATGGTTTTTCCTTGCAAAATACATGAGCCCAAAGCTTCATTACTGGCATCCACATGTAAACGCGTAGTTAACGAAAGATCGCTAGAAAAATAAGACAGTATAGGCGGATTACACATGCATCTTTTTATTTTGTCAAACGCTAACTGATGTTCATTCAACCAAATGAACTTTTGTCCTTTTTTTAGTAATTTCACAAGTGGTAAAGTGGTTTCAGCAAAGCTGTCGACAAACTTCCGGTAATACGAAAATAAGCCCAATAAACGCTTTACATCTTTAGTGCATTTTGGAACCGCGGCGTTTTGCATAGCTTGAAGTTTTTTAGAGTCGGGCCTAATACCGTCTCCTGAAACATGATAACCCAAAACTGTTATCTCCTTAAAACCAAATTTACATTTTGAAGGTTTGAAGGTTAAGTTCGCTTGTCTGAAACGATCAAAAACAGTGATAAGGGCTGACAAAAACTCCACAAATGTTTTCCCAAATACAATTATATTATCCACATAAACGACAGCGTTTTTGTATCTCATGTCGCCTAACAGCTTATCCATCATACGTTGAAAAACCGCTTGACTAGTTTTTAAGCCAAAAGGAATAACATTGAACTCATATAGACCTGATGGTGTTATAAAAGCTGTTTTATGCTTACCATTGCGTATACATGTTTGCCAATAGCCCGAATTTAAATCCAATTCCGCGAAATAATGAGAACCCGCTAAATAAGAAATAATATCATCAATGATAGGTATTGGATAATTATCTGAATTTATTTTCTTATTCAACTTACGGTAGTCAATGCAGAAACGAGGCTCCCCATCTGGTTTCGGCACAATGACAACAGGAGCAGCATACTGACTTTTAGATTCCTGGATGACGCCTAATTTTAGCATTTCTTTTACCTGCTGATCGATGAGCTCTCGTTGTGCAGGTGAGACTCTATAGGGTGGGCACCTGACAGGAATCTCGTCGGTAGTAAGTATATCTGCGTCAATAATATTAGACCTACCTAGTTGCGACGGGTTGAACGCAAATCTATCAACATTCTCGTTCAAAACATTCAAGAGCGTAGTCTTTAAAGGCTTATCCAAAAGATCGTCTATTAAAAATTTGGCTCTTCACAGGATAGAACATTGGAGTCAGACCTACTTGTTAAGAAAATAAAATCTTGTTTGGATAAAAGTTTTTCTTCAATGAAATCTATCGAACCATTTGACTTGTCGCAATCATTATGGACATAAAAGGTTATCCTTTTTTTATCAAAAGATATTGAATTGTTACAAAAATCAACTATAGCTTTATTTTCAAATAAAAAATCTTGACCTAGGATTATTTGACAGGTAATGTCATTCACTACAATAAACTTGTGCAAAAATTTGAAATCGTCAATTAGCAAAGAGATTTTAGTTTCCCCTGATACATCTAAAAAAATATTATTTACAGCTTTCAATTGTAAAACATTTTCCTTCAGTACAACAATATTCGAATCAATGCACAATGAATTTGCAATGCATGATAAAGCAGCACCAGTGTCAATGAGTGCTAAATAGGGTTTATTATTAATATAAACTTTAATAAAAGGCTTAACTTTGTTTTCGGCGACCGAAGAACTCGAAGACTCCGTAGCGGCTTCCTTCAAACTCGGCACTGCGGATGCTGCAGTACCTTCAGCTTGGCAAGGTGGCTGCGTGCTGCTGTTGCAAACGCTAGCCACAGGTGGTGCTGACAAAATGGCAGCATGGGAAGGCGCTGTTGCACCTCTCAGCGTCTCCCAGTGAAGTTTTCCGCATTCCGTCGGTTTTGATTTAATGTCGAAGGTCGAAAATTATATTGACGCTGTGGAGTCCTATTCTCTCCCGTGGGTAAATGATGTTGTGGAGTAGAGCTCTCTTGGGGCGAAGTATAAGGGGTACGTTGCGAAGGTGTAAAACCTTGCGGTGAGGCATACGGAGTATGTTGTGGTGGTGGCTGTTGCCACATACGACCTCCAAACTGCGTAGATGCCGATGGTTCGCCATATTGATTAGATCTCCACTGATGCGAAGGAGAATATTGGTAATTTCCTTGGTGTCTACTAATGAAACATGTTATATTTGGATTTGCTGCAATATTTAGGGATTGGTTCGTTTTTTCTTCATAAATCATATCCATTTGCTGTAGTAGCAATTTTAAATCTTTTTTCGACGAATGTAAAGTATTAGCCAATTTTCCACGATAGAAGGGTTTACAATTTTTGATATATTGCTTTATAAACGCAGCATCATCGTCGATTTTCGCTTTCTGTGCTAATTCTAACAGGTTGTAATAAAACTCTAAAGGTTTTTCATTTTGCTCTTGCTTTCTTTGGTAAAACTTTTCTTGGAAGCTTACCCCAGATGCGAATTCGTCTATTAGAGCCTTTTTAATTACATCAAATGTTGAATCTTCCTTAATTATAGTTCTATAGAAGGCTAGAGCAGAGCCCTTAAGTGCAGCTGGTAGAATCGCTAACTTTTCTGCATCGTCAAGTTTTTTAATGGTGGCGATTGCGATGAATTGTTCAACAAAATCATTAATGTCTTCTTTTCCTGAGAATTGCATCTCCATCTTTAATGTCTTTATTGGTGAGGTCGGCAATCTTTACCAAATCTTTTGGTTACGGCGCTATCCACCAATTTATAATGGTATTTCACCAAAATATAATAATGAACCTGGGAGGTTCGTGGGGGCGTTGGCCCATAGATAGAATTTGCTACCTGTAAGTCCTATCAGCTGATCCTCGACATTTAAACAACGCTTCGAGTTTAAACGAATATCACATTTATTACGATGTAAACATTGATTACACTGTTGAAAGAACTAAAACACTTCAGGCTACATCAGCCTATAATTCGCAACACATTTAGTAAAACTAGAACGCTATATTGAAATGCGCATATATAAAACACGTGTTATCACATTCAAGGACACCAAGAGAATCTATATTGGCATATTCGATGAAGGGCGTTTAAAAATTATTTTATATTACTGGACCAAATGTCCTTTCGACAAGAAATCACCGCGGAGAATGCATAGCAAGCGCGGTGTACTTGTTACAGTACCTACCAATTCTAACTTCGCCTTGTACTCCATGAAGTAAGGAGTAAATTGACAAATGCCACCAACAATTGATGTTCGCGCATTACTTGGCACTTATCAAAGCAAAAAAAACGAATTTACTCTGAAGTCATTCTGAAGTACAACATATTAAAAATATCCCAAAAACATTCAACTAAAGCATGCATCAGTAATATATTCCGAAATCATCCAAAAATTTTGAATCCATCTACAACCAATAGTTGTAATATCATTGTCTACAACACATTATTATTGCCTTTCATGTGGCGCTGTCTATGATATCTGTGACCGGAGGCCCTACCGCCGAACTCAATCGTTATCGAATCTCTATTTTCTTCTTGTATAGAAAAAAAAACCGGCCAAGTGCGAGTCGGACTCGCGCACTGAGGGTTCCGTACCACCACATAATCATATTTGTATTAGTTGAAATTTCAGTGAGTTAATGTGCTAGATGTTTTGAGTCCGACACGCGCTTGACAAAATTTTATTATTTGTTGTTATTTTACAGCTTATGCACTATAAATTTACCAATTTTCAAGTTTGAAAGTGTTCCCGTTTTTAAAATAGAACTAAAACAAAAATCGCCTAAGCGACCATCCAACTTGATTCTATCAAGCAAAGCATGGGTTTGCTTTCTGATAAATACGATACGTTGATAGCCGAGCACGAAAAAACCAAAGATAAAATTCATAAGCTTGAAAAGACGGTAGAAAACGTTAATAATAAGTGCATTTATTTAGAAAAATGCAATCTTGCTTTGCAGCAAACGCTACAGGAATATGAGCAATCCACACGAAAGCATAATATTGAGATTGTTGGTGTTGAGCAGATGCCGGATGAAAATGTTAAGGAAGTTGTCAACAAAATCGGAAAGATGATTAATGTGAGCAGCGATGACATTGAGTGGGTAAGACGAAATCAACCTTCCATCACTATCGGATTTAAGAACTCGGGAACGGGAAGTCTTGATGCATGGCTTTTACAACGACGCAAATTGGCTGATGTAACGAGTAAAATGATAACGGGTGGTACTAAAAATGATAAAATCTACATCAATGAGGACTTATCTAAAACTGTTCGAACCCTGCTCTGGAATACCAAGAAAAATTTGCATGGCATGTACCAGTACCTATGGGTGATGAACGGCAAAGTTTTGGTGAAAAAAGCTGAAGGAGACAAATCTGTTTGGGTGAGATCTGAAGCTGACATCAATACTTTACTTAAAACAAAGTGATGCTTTTAAAAATATTTACATTTATTGGTTTAATAAAACAAATTAAATTCGCGGCTTTGAACTGCATTGATTCAATTATCGATGATAGTGTTGAAGCGGTCGAGGTTCATAGTTTAAGTGGATGGTTGTCTTCACTTAAAAATAGACATGACTTTTGTATTCTACATTTGAACATTCGATCTATTAAAAAGAACTTTGGGGAATTATTGGTAACCTTAAACTGTAACTTAAAAGATATAGATGTCATAGTAATAACTGAGCCTAACATAAACTTTTCTTTGTTGAATTTTTATAAAATTGCAGGGTATAATATACATAGTTATACTCGCACAGGGCGCAGTGGCGGAGGAGTGCTGGTCTATACGCGAGATACACTCTCTGCAAGAGTGAGAGAGACAGTGCATACAACCAGTATGCGAGCAGCGGAGTGCGTTTCCATTGTACTTTCTGAAGGTGGGTGTGATGCGATACAATTACTATCTATATATAGACCACCAAAAATAAATAACAAAAATAAATTACTACAATTTCTAAAAGAACTTCGGAATATTTTAGATAGCTTACCTACAAATATAAAGATAATTCTTTGTGGTGATATAAATATAAACCTCTTAAATGAGAACGATGCTCATGTTTTAGAGTATGAAAATTTGTTAGCTGAGTATGGCTTAACTAAATGTATTAATAAAGTTACGCGCAAAGAAATTGTAAAAGACTATATCGTTGAGTCATGCCTGGATCATATATATGTCAGGGCCCCTCTTGCAGTGATAAATTCAGCGGTCATACAACATAAAATATCCGATCACTACTATGTCTCGGCTACTGTGCAATGGAACCGCGCTCCGTCAGGCGATGACGGAAGCGCGTCAACCAGCTTGAATGGACGGGCCTCCTGCGCCACCTCGGCGTGTGATCAAATAAAGCCCGCTGTACGTCGTCGTGTACTCGATAATCGTATGGTCAGGGATAAATTGTTAGCGACTGATTTTGATGCCCTTATGTCCTTAGATTGTCCCATAAAACTGTACAATGCACTAAGACAATTATTTATCAATATTTATAATGAGTGTTATAAGTTCCAGATAGTGCGTAAAAGCAATAGAAATAATAAAGTCTGGGTAACAGATGGCTTGAAAAAAATTATTGCAGAAAGAGACAGATTATTTGTAGTTTGGAGCAATGATCCCTAGAATATGGTAAAACGCTTAACATATACTAAGTACCGGAATAAATGCTTTAAAATAATTTCTAAATGTAGTAATGAGTACGATAGATAGTGTATAATTGATTGTAATAATAATATAAAGAAAATATGGGATAGAATTAATATATTGATGGGGAAAGAAAAACAGTGTATAGATAGCCTTATATTGTCAAACATGGATTATGGAAGCATTCAGCACTTAACTAACCGGTTTGCGGCTACCTTTGAGGAGGAAATTCAGCAAATCAAGCACAATTGTGATATTAAATTGTTAAATAGAGACTGTTATGTACAAAATGTAGACAGGTGCATGAGATGGCAACCAACTAGCAGTAGTTATGTAAAGAAGGTAATAAAAAATATGAATACTAAGAAATCGCCTGGAAGCGATCTCATGCGCATGTGTGACATAAAGTTTATTTGTGACAAAATTAGCCCGGTGGTTTCTAAGTTGGTGAATTTGTCTGTTAATCAGAAAAAAATCCCTGATTAGCTAAAACAGGCAATAATACGGCCTGTACATAAAAAAGGCAGTCGCAAATCGTACTCAAATTATAGGCCTATAGCTATCTTATCTAGTCTGGACAAAATTATAGAAAAGTGCATAATTGATCAGCTTGGGAACTATCTACAAACTAATGATATATTAAGCAAGTCTCAATATGGGTTTCAAAAAGGGAAAGGCACTAATACTTTATTGTCTAAGTTCACAGATGAGATAAATAATTACTTGGGTGATAAGAAGTTTGTTGTATCAATATTTTGTGACTACAAAAAAGCGTTCGATACCTTAGAAACGACCACATTATTGCACGCAATTGGAGAGTGTGAGGTGGGGGAGCCGCTGAAACAATGGTTCAGAGACTACCTCACATCACGCTCATATCGAGTTAAGGTTGGCGAGACGTTCAGTGAAGAGATAAAGGTCCAGTGCGGTGTTCCACAGGGTTCGGGGTGCGGACCAATTTGCTACTTGATGCATGTCAATAGCCTCTGTAATGTACTGCAACACTGCTCGTCGTACATGTTTGCTGACGACCTGTGTGTGCTGCGGGCTGGTACCGACCTCTCTGAAACGTTGCGTCTCGTGCAGCAAGATGTGGATGCTGTAGTAAAGTGGTCGCATGACAATGGGATTGTGCTAAATTCGGACAAAACTAAATTGTTAATTATACATTCTCCTTATTTACCTGTCAATGATGTGCCTACTCCTATATTTGCCCACACCTATGATTGTTTCCATAATATATATGTATATTGTAGCTGCAAACCTATAGAGTGAGTTAAATGTGTTACCTACCTGGGGGTCAAAATTGATGAGCATTTTTCCTGGGCTGAACATATAAACTTTATTTGTAAAAAACTTACAGTAATTTTAGGTAAATTTTACCATCTTAGTCTTAAGGTTACTCTCAGTACTCTAAGATTACTGTATAATACTTTGGTGGATTCCATACTGGATTACGCTCTTGATTGCTATGGGCTAACATTTAAATCATATATTAAAAGGCTGGAAAACATACAAATTAGATTTTTAAAATTTTTCGTAGATAAGAAAACTAAAAACAAATGTAAGAATGATTACAGTGAACTATTTAAAGTGTGCAAAATACGTCCAATTAGCCTGAAGCATAAGTACTTACTTTTAACAAATAGCCATGGCAATCAGGAGCGTAACTCATTATTAGTTAATGTTACCAACAGTCATTGCACAAGATCAATGACCTCGGGTAAATTTATTGTCCCTAGAGTGACAAACTATTATGGAGATAGGACCCTTAAGAAGCGTCTTCCGTATCTAATTAACAGTTTACCCGATGACATTAAAAAAGAAACTAAAAAAACTAAATTTAAAAAAGAATTGAAAGAATTCTTCATAGATTGTTTGCCTGGTACTCGTAGTAATTAAGCACTTTTTAGAAAATTAATATTATATGTTTAACGAGAATCAACTGATCCTACAGTCAAACTGTCTGTGCAGTTTTGTGGGACTTTGTATAGTTTTTAGGTCTGCATTTATATGTAATAATCAATAAATAAATAAAATAACTTGACCCCTCTCTTATATGAATGTTCTTGAAACGGGAGCTCACCACAATTGGTTACCATTAGTTGTGAGAAAAGTTGTAATATTTAATGATTTCAGACTTTTCCCATTATTTGTACTGTGAGACCTACCTTCTTGCTAAATTTCATAATTTTATGTCAACGGGAAGTACCCTGTAGGTTTTGCATTTTTGAATATATGTATGGAGATGAGGACATAAAATGCCATATCTTTTGATGGCGTCATTGTAAAAAATTTAAACTTTCAGATCTTGTGTGGTTCATGGATCCTAATAAATGGTATTAATTTCAACCTGATACCTTTACTCGTTCGTGAGATAAAGGGTCTTGACAGACAGACAGACAGACGGACAACAAAGTGATCCTATAAGGGTTTCCTTTTTTTTTCTTTTGAAGTACGGAACCCTAAAAAGAGAGAACCGATAACGATTGAGTTCGGCGGTAGCGCCTCTGATTGACCATCGACTGCATTATTTTGGATTCTATGACAAATTAAACAGAGTGGTGATTTTTTACAGATTATGGCCAAACGAAAACTTCAAAGTATCTATAATAAACAAAATAAGAAGCTCCAGCACTGTAGTGTTTAGATGGTTTCAATGTAACTTATCTAGTATTTTCCCAGCACACCCGTGTTATCGCAACGCCTGTCAAGCCAAGACTGACTCTCCAGTGTTGCCACCTCCCGGATAGTGTGGCATTGATTATTAGTATGCTTATACCTTTTCTTTTAATTGAAAAGAAAACATAAAGATCCTTACTGCAACTGATTGACTTACAATAATCAATTTAACAAACTAGTGTAATCAATGACGTTAATTGTAGGTAGCTTTCATTTATTTTTCTATTAATGTTAGGTATCCGAATTTCTGCCTTTCCTTTCATCATTATCAGTACAAACTTTTCACTGGCCTTCTTGGTCTTCTTTTCTTGATTGTTCTGTTTCATCGTTTTCAACTTCCATATCATTTCCAACTATCATATTATTTCCATTCTGTTTTGTTACTGCTTGTGGCTCCTCACTAAATGTGGTGAACAGCTTTATCAATTTTTTTTTTCTGTCCCACCCCAATATCCAACTTGCCAGTGATATGTCTGGCTTTGACAAATCTTCAATCGTTTTAATATATCGCGGTTTCGCCTCTCACCCTCGCTGTTTTGTTGGAGCCAATATCGTATGCTATGAAATAAACGTAGACCATATTATTTGCAGAAACTGTTAAAATACGGACTGCGAGTGAGCTTTAATCAATAATTATATTTTTTTTCTTTTTCAGGTAATTTTATATAATTCTTTAAGTAATTTTATATTTCCCATTTTTATTTTTATTTAAAAATTACGTCGCTTCCAACAAAGTGGCGCCACAAACAACAAGCTGACTCTCCAGTGTTGCCACCTCCCGGATAGTGTGGAATTAATTATTAGTATGCTACAAGCACTGGACCAAAAAAAGAAAAAGTAAGTACTTACCTACTCAACTTATAAATATAATTTTACAAAACTTTTTGCGAGTAGAAAAAATTATTATACATGCTTACAAAACTATAAAACTTTAATTATGCTGATTGTTTGTGTATTACAGAAATATTGATGGTAGTGAACCTACACAAACAAAAAATAATCCAGAGATAGCGACTACGAGTATGCCTGAAAAAGGAGAGAATCTGATTGGAAAGGAAAAAAGTTATCCAATATAGCGATTAGCCAGGCACTATAGATGTGCCCAAAAATGAGTGTGATTCTTTTAATTTATAATTAGGTACACTCAACAGCACGTAGGTAGAAACGCTTTTGGATCTTATGGCATGGTTATAAAGTTAAAAAAGTTTCTACCGACATGCGGTTGACTGTACCTATATTTAAGGGATATCTTCAGCGAAATCCAAACTAGTTCTCAACCTATACACCTTTGGTAGAGAAGCCGACAAGAATTTTTCACGTGACAAGCATAGGCGTATCTACGTCAAAAAATGTGTGCTAGGTACTTTTAAAAACTTAAATCTGTTGCAGAGTCTACCCGACTAGAAATATGGATCCATTGCCAAAAACCACAGAACCTCAAGAAGAAAACGTTGACCGTCATGAGGTATTTTATTTTGAAAGCTGCCAAAAGCCTGACATGCCTCCGGAAATATTTGAGACAGCAAAAAATGATTTCTTTAATGGCTTAAAGCTGTCTAATGAAGAATGGCTGGAATTAGAAAGAACTACAGTCAACCAAAGAAACAGCACTGAAAAAAAGAAAGAAAGAAAAACTATTCATTCAACTGACAACATTCACTGAATGGATGAGCAGGAGGAGGAAGCTGTTGACGTCGTCTAATTTTGGAGAACTTCGCAAGAGACGCGAAACAACTAGTTGTGCGTCTCTTGTCAAAAACCGTTTCTAATAACAACATCTCATTCGTACCCGCCATTAAATACGGCATTTAAAATGAAGAAATTGCAAGAAACCAACTGGAGCAATAAAAAGGTATTTCAAGGACTTGCAGACTGTTCGTGGACAAAATTCACGAATTTCTCGGAACCACACCTGATGGAGTCTACGCACAACGAATTGTAGAACTGAAATGTCCTTCATCTCTTGAAAATTTAGAAAAAGAAGAGGCAATAAAAAGGCATCTATTTTGAAAGCTTGATAAAATATCAAAACTATATTTAATAAACGAAAAACAAAATTGGTATTTTCAGATTTAGGGCCAATTACATATGACCGAATAAGATATTTGTATGCTGGGAGTCTGGTTCGGGAAAAATTTGGAAATGCAAGTGCATTTAATCCGACGAGATGATCAGTTCTGGGAAACGAAAATGCAGCCAAAACTTATAAAATTTTATTTTGAGTGCATACTCCCAGAACTGGTTGATCCACGCGTATGCCAAAACATGCCCATCAAAGACCCAGACTACATACTTAAGGCTATTAGAAGATAGTAAAAATAGGAAATGGACAAAATCAAATTAAATTCTGATTGTGTACGGCTTTGCCGCTTGAAACTTTGTACTTACTCGCATATCTTCTGTTTGAGTTAACCGATTGCAATGAAACTAAATGCCGCACACAGAGTTGTCACTTAAGTTTAAGAATTGTTTTAGTTATTTTTTGTTACTCTTAAGTATAATAAGTATTTTGTGTTCTAATTATAGTACCTACCTAAATAAAATGTAAACAACCAAATTCAGATACCTACTGATTTATTTTTAAAACACTTTTGTCCTCAAATGTACTGTACTGATCTGAGAATCCTTCCTTTAGAATCCTCAAGTCAGATACTTTAAGATTTGGCCAATTATTTCGTCTAGCAACATAACTCCAATAAAATTATGTTAATTTTAACCCATTTGTTGTGTTTAATCAAATATGTATGTTATATTAATTTGTAGTATCAGGTCCTACTTGGTGGAGAGGTTGACTAATGAATGAAAACAAAACACATTTCGTAGTTTTCTTGTTTATTCTAATAAATATTATCTTAACAAAAACTAATAACTTGGTTTTATTTAATATCTTGAAAGAACTTTTATTATAGATCTTGATTTTGTTTATGGTCCCATTCTATCCACTTGTTTAACAATTTATTTAAACTATAATTTCAAGTTTTAATTTACGTAATAACCATTGAATTTTCTGAAAAGAGACCTTTGTTAGAGGAATGAATTAATAAAAAAAAATGTGGGGACTGTTATCGCCATCTATTAATTTTTTGTTTACTATTTAAATACGTTTATAGGCGAATATTATTCATCCCTTTCCCTCCCACCTATCCTTATGCACGCGCGCATTCGTCGTCTCAATCAAAAGAAGACACATCGGTGCCACGCAATTAAAATGGATGGTTTTGGTAAAATCAGACCAGTCTTCTACTAAACGGCTCACGGGCAAGGCTGTGCTTCTCATGGAACCCAAAATACCACGAGGTTCTAGATTTGTGAACTTTAAACAGTTATTGGTGTTTTTACATTAAAATAAAGACAGTAAAGTGCTCGCCGGTACCGGCAAAAATTTGCCGGACGTTCTTATGCCATCTGAAAGACCAAGAAAGAAGATTCCGGAAGCTGCTTGATTTTTCTGCAGAAGAGAGGATCCAGTCATCTAGATAAAGCCAGGTACGCGTGCTTTCCTGTGTTTTCCCGCTTCTTTAAATTTCCCTACTGTTCGAACCGCACCTCTTACTTTTCCATACAGTACAAAAAACCCATAATCTGTCCTTCACATATCTGTAGGCCTGCTCGGTTAATTTATTTCGCAAATTCGCTAACATTATTTGGTCCTTCGAGCCGGATTTTATCGGTTTTTTCCAAACCCGCTACCTACCTACCTATGGAATTGTTCCATGTTTATCAATAAATTGGATTATTTTCTTATAATTTATCTCGCTCGCATCCTTACAAGTACCTAATAGGTATTTCATTGTTTAACCGCACCCCTATTTAGGTTTAAACTTGAAGGATATTTTATTCCATTAATTGGATAAATTATTTATATTTCATAACGCTCGCACCCTTAAAGGTTTCCTAAAATAGGTTTATTTCATTGTTTAAACCGCACCCTATACTTAGGTAAATTTATAGGTATGTTATATATATTTTCTCCGCTCGCGTCCTTATAAGGTTGTCTTTAGGGTTTATTTTATTGTTTTAAACGCACCCCTTTTATGCTTAAACTTATAGGACATCTATTTTATCACGCTATTTTAAATTTGTTAAAAGAAGATTAGGTAGGTATGTATATTTTTCTTCAAAAAACGGAATACATTTTTAATTTTGTTGTCTCACAAAGTTAATATTTATACGCTACATAATCGCATTATTAATTACAACGCAAGCAACTGATCAAATTGAGTAATCATTACCTAAACTTTATAGATCGCAGTTGGTAATTTGTACCACGATTCTTGTTGCTACGCGCGTTTTCTACGCCTACCTTCATTTGTCGCATCGCACATAATTACGCCTCGGCAGCGATAAAGTAACCGTTGTTTATCGCATTTTATTAATTTCAAGATGTCCACGGAGAAGGAAGGAAAATCACCGCTAGAGTGGACTCCTAGGCAAATTCAATTAAAGGTGTTAGAGGCGAAACGTAGTGCTTTATTTCAATGCATGCAAACTATTTACGATAAAGCTAGAATCACTCATACGAATGAGATTGCGCTAGAAAGCTTGGTGAATAGTGCTGAATCCTTATCTGAAATTCGTAGCGAATTCAGGGATGTTTTGGATAGCTATAACATGTTGTGGTTAGAAGAAAACCCAACACGCAATCCTGATTATAATGTTTTACTTTCCTTTGAGGACTTATATAGTTATTCAAAGAGAATGATATCGCAATTAAAGCAGGACATTCACAAGGGTGACTTTCATCAGCCCATTCTGCGTCCCAGCTTACCGCCCATCGAAATAATGCAGTTTGATGGCGATATTCGCAACTGGCCATTATTTTACGCCAGCTTTAAATCCACCGTGCACGATAATAAGATGCTGACAGATTGTTTGAACTGTCTAGTAAAGCGCAGTCAGTTTTCGCGGGAATCGTGCCGAGTGGTGATAACTATAAAATTATCTTGCGCGCTTTGATTGATAAATATCAAGACGTACGCACACTCGCTTCTACCTACTTAGATCAAATAATGTCAAACTTTGAGCTATTTATTGACAAGATAGCGACCGCAGCAAATACGCTAAAAAGACTCAAAATTGAAGATCTTGCAGATTTTATAATTATGCATATTGCACGGAAAAAGCTCGATCCTGATACAATACGTGCATTTGAAATGGAGTATCGCGATAAGGATATGCCAAAACTCGATGATTTAATTGAATTTATTAGAAGCCAGTGTAAAATCTATCAAAGCACGCAAAATAAAACCCACATTCCCAACACCCCTAAAACGCGCAAAAGTGAAAAAATACCAAGTCCACAATCGTATGTCAGTGTTTCTTCAAACAAAAAATGTTTGTGTGAAAATATCACGCATGAACATTTCTTCAAATGCCCTGCTTTTATGAAGCTATCACCTTCAGAACGCTTCAAGTGCATAAAAGAAAATAATGCGTGTATTAATTGCTTAAGCCTTATGCACAAATCTATGGCTTGCAAATCTAATGCAAAATGCAATTCTTGCAAAGGCAAACACCATAGTTTGCTTCATTTCGATATATTAAAAATTCGCAAACCACGGAATCGAACCAGGAGAATTCAAATAACTGTGCTTCCGCGACTGCGCCGCACAGCGCTGATAAGGCGACTGGGTGGCAAGGCACCTCACGGAACGCAAACGTCTCGCTATGTAGCACATCCATTGCTGGGTCGCAAGCGCTCGTGTCGCGTGCATCGGGTATGACGCACGGTCAATGTAATGCGTCTACTACCGTTCTGCTCGCTACGGCGCAAGTCATAGTTTACGATTCTAATGGAATGCCGGTTTTAGTTCGATGTCTTATTGACAATGGATCGCAGTCTAATTTCATAACATACGATTTATATAAACAGTTGGGATTGCAGGGACTAGTTAAATCGCACCTTAAATTCAAGGGCATAGGGGGCTCAGAAAAGACGATTAAGGGAATAATTTATTTAAAATTTCATTCGCGCCATAATTCCAATGCGTGCTACGATATGAACGCGCTTGTCGTAGATCGTATAACTGATAATTTGCCGACGGCATCGGTGGATACGACAGCGTTGTCCTACCTATGTTCCGTTCCGCTCGCAGACCAAGAGTTTGCTTCTTCTGCCCCGATTCAAATGCTGATCGGTGCATCCATAGTGCCGCATTTATTTATGCCTGGCATAATACAAAGCGAGTCATCTGGCTTGCCACCCGCTATTGAGACTACCTTAGGGTACATAATTATGGGCACTGCGCCTACTTTACAACGCAATGAATATTATACAACTTCGTGTTGTGCCGTTGTCCACGACCCCATGGAAAAGCTTGTAAAACGCTTCTGGGAGCTGGAAGAAGTTTCTGTACCGCCATCCAAAAGTCCAGATGACATTGAATGTGAAGAACACTTCCGTTCTACAACCGTTCGCGAAGCCGATGGTAGATACACGGTCTCGTTACCTTTCCGCGACGATCCCTATAACCTCGGCGATTCCTATACTGCATCAAAGCGACGTTTTATATGCTTGGAGAAAAAGTTGGAAGCCTCGCCTGAATTTTGAACGGCTTACAATGACGTTATACGCGAGTATGTGGACAAGGGCTATTTATCGCCTGTGTCAAATGAGGACACATCTGATATCTCATATCACATCGCACATTTTGCTGTAGTTCGCATCGATAAAGATACAACAAAATTAAGAATTGTGCTAGACCCTTCCAGTTCGACATGCGCTAGCCCAGATGAGACTAGTCCATATGCACCTGGTCCGTCACTTAATGATTTGCTCCATTCGGGCCCTAATCTACAGGGTGACATATTTAAAATAATTTTAAAGTTTCGACTTTTCGCTATCGCGCTCTCCGCCGATTGTAAACAAATGTTCTTACAAATCGGAATGGATGAAAATGATCGGAAATTTCTACGCATTTTGTACAGATTTAATCCGATCTGATGACATATATGGATGACATTAACTTCTCCGTTATGACGGAAGAAGAGGCTATTGTTACAAGCAGAGAACTGATCCAGTTATTCAAGAATGGACAACTGGACCTAGTGAAATGGGCCAGCAATTCCGCAAACGTGCTCAAAAATATTCCTGCTTCGCACCGAGCTTTCCCTGAAGTCGAATTTGAGAAACAGGTAACGCACAAAATTCTCGGCTTATGCTGGGATCGAGTTGACGACTGTTTTCACTTTAAGGTCGTTGACCCAAGTGACAAGTGCACTAAGCGCACTTTATTGTCGACAATTGCCCGACTATGGGACATAATGGGATTTGTGGCTCCCACCGTATTATTCGCCAAGCTCTTAATAAAGGAACTTTGGCTGATGAAATGCGATTGGGACGACACACCACCGCACTACATAGTCGCTGCCTGGGAACAGTTTTGACAACTGTCATCTAGTTTTATTCTTTTCTCACACTTGATTGATTAAAGAAGATTTCATCTATCTGATAAAATTTCGGAAAACAAACTTTCTGTCGTAATTAGTATCGTGCCTGTTACGTAACTAGCTGTTATATTTTTTTATTGTGGTTACCTAGTTACGAGTTGTTTGACGAACGAATAAAAAATTGATTAGACAAACGGCCATCTGAAATCACTCTTTTTATTTTTATAGTTATTCAATAGGTTCTGGTCCCTCTACAATGGCATGGAAGATTATTCTTCTTGGAAATTTATGATGAGGATGTTGCTTGTACGTGAAAAGTTGTTCGCGTATACGTCAAAAGTTCCTCAGAAAGAAGATACAGCAGGTTTAGAGAAGGACGAACAGGCGTTAGCACTGATTTGCTTGCGTTTAGAGCCGCATCTTTTCCCGTATGTCAAAGACGCAACTTCGGCAAAATCGGCTTGGGATTCGCTGGCAGCTGTTTTCGAGGATAGAGGAATCAATTCAATCAAAGTGACAATTAGAAAAAAGAAAACACTCAAAATCGGTACGATTAGTCATCTAAAAAAAAAGCAGTCAAAAACCTCAATTAAATGCAACTAAAGAGACACTATCTGCAGAGAGATCCGTTGAAAAGTCATCAAAGAACACTATTAATGACTCTTCCCTTAGCGAGCAACTGGAAACTATGGAACAAGAAGAATCAAATAAAATGGAAGAAGAAGACAATAATACTTGCATCAATGTATCGACTTATAACTCTTTTGAATCTTTGAAATTGGATAAAGACCAGTTTTTCGAAACCTCGTCACCAGACCCTGCCAAAATGAACCGAAGCTGTACAGAAGCCGCAATGAACCTTGACGTTAATGAGGAATTGAAGGAGACAGAAAATAAACTAATTGAGATGGAAAAACAGCTACAATTCAAAGATAAACTTTTAGATCAGTATCTTGAAGAAATTTCGAGTCTTAAAGAAACAACACGTCGACAAGAAATGAAAATTGTATACTTGAGTAGAATATCTGCATCTCCATTGCAAAAAAAACCAGACCGACAGTTATTTAAACCACAACAAGAGAGAACTAGAACAAAATACAGATACAAAATATTTTAAAACAGAGACCTGAATTAATGAGGAACTTAAAAAACTCACAAAAAAAATTACAGAATAACAAAGCGAAATGAGTATTTTGATCGAGTTACAATGTTTTTCTGAATGAAATAATAAAAAAAATGGAAATTAGAAAAATGACTCCTTTAATTGGAGTAACATCTCAGAAAAAAGAGAAAAATTACTCTCCTTTAGTTGAAAAAAATCTCAGGATAAGAGCCTGCACATGTCTAATACAGAAGAGCAGCGAAGGGATAATGAAGAATTTTGCAATTCTGAACATCAATATACATGTAGTATCCCTAAGATTTGTATGATAAGTAGCGCGAACAGGAATTTGGTCTCAATGACAGAGAAGCATTTCAGTAACGCAAGAATTATTCACTATAAGTACACACACGGTGGTATTCGACAACTGCTACATAATCTTCCAGAAAAATTGAAAGATTACACTCTACAAGACTTTTGCGTAATATTTATAGGTAAAAAAGACTTTGAACAAAATCAAAATTACAAAGAATTAGTGAATATAATGAGGTGTGCTATCGAAAAGGTTCAGTTCACAAATATTATTCTGTGTCTTCCAACTTTCAAATGTAACAATAGAGATATAACCTTTAAATTTAATCAGCGCATTGAAGAGTTTAATCATCAATTGTATATTGCCAATGAAAAATATTTGTTTGCTTTTGTTTTAGACTCAAATCTAAATTTAGAGTATTCATCAGAAATGTTTAAGACATGGAATGGTGAAATCAATACAAAAGGACTCAATACTATATTCTCATCACTTGTGAATAACATAAAAAATAATGACTTCAAACAGCATCTTGATGCGAAGTTTTTTCGTTAACACTCAAGATAATGTCAGTTTGTTAAGGACCACTGCATCTCAAAAATCACAATTGAATATATACCATCAAAATGTATGTGGGTTGACGAAAAAGAAAGATCAGATTGAACTGTTCTTAGAAGATCTTGATTTAAGGAAAAATTATGTATGTATCACTGAACATTTTTTAAGTAGTTTGTCAGCACCATTACTTAGCTTTTTGAATTATGATTTAGTTACATACTTTAGTAGAAAAAAGATGATTCGAGGAGGTTCACTAATTTTGTGTGACAAAAGAAGAAAATGCGAAGAAGTAAAACTATGTAAATCCTTGAGTAAACAAGAAAGTTTCGAAATTTGTGGTATCAAGGACGATGCAACAAATATTTTCATCTTTTGTTGCTACCAAAATGGTAAACAATATGAAGAGTTTTTTACCAAACTAGAATTACTTTTACAGCGTTTCGTAAATAAAAAATGTATAATATGCGGAGATTTTAATATAGATTTTTTGACTGAAAACAATAATAAAAGAGACTTCTTGACTTTGCTGACAAGCTACAATTTTAGGCGATTTGTGTATCAAGCTACTTTTTAACGTAATGATTCGGAACCGTGTATTGATAATATATTAACAAACCTACCTGAAACTGATATTGCTTATGTGTTTGTGGATGAGAACGGATTGTCAGACGGACATGCAGGTATAGGTTGTCATGTTATGGTAGAAGATATTAATAAAAAAACTGAACGAATCATAATTAAAGAAGTACGCTCTTATTCTACTAGAAACTGTAATATATTTAGACAAAATATTTTAAATGTAGATTGGAAATCGTTAGGTTTAAACGGATTTATCACAAAAAGTACTCAAATTTTTAAAACAAGCTTCACAAAAACAAGGAAAAAGATTAATTTAACAAAATTATCAAAATTACGTTGGATAAGCAAAGGTATTAAAGTTAGCAGTAAAATGAAGAGAGTATTGAGTTCTGTCAGTGATACTAATAGCCATGAGAGTGTCGTATCATATAAAAAAAAGTTCATGAAAATATATAGAAATGTAATTATTGAGGCGAAAAAAACAGATACACAACGGGACATAAAACTTGCTAAAAACTCGATAAAAGGTATCTGGAAAGTGGTTAATAATAAACTTAATGAAAATAATAAAAATACACACTCCGACAAAATTACTCTGAAACTAAACAATAGAATTACATCAAATCCAAAAGAGGTGGTAGAAATTTTCGCCAAACAATTTACGAGAACAGACGATACTGTAGGAACTGATTATTCACTAGCTATGACTATGTTGGCAGAAACTACAGAAAAAGTAGAGTACTTACTGAACTTTAGAACAGTGACGCTATCAGAGCTGGAGAAAGTAGTTCAAAATATGGAAAATAAACCATTGTACGGTCATGATGAGGTCCCTATAAAAGTTGTGAAAGAGAATATTGATCTGCTCTGTTATCTATTTAATTTATGTTTTACAAGTGGTGTATTCCCTGACCAATTTAAAATAGCTCGTGTCCTGCCCCTTTACAAAAAGACAGACAAAAGTGATCCAAATAATTACAGGCCTATTTCTTTGTTACTTGTACTGTCAAAACTATTAGAAAAACTGATCAAAGTTAGAATTATGACACACTTAAACTCTTGCAATTTATTAAATGAAAGGCAGTTCGGTTACAGAAAGGGGTTGGGAACGAAAGATGCGATAAATACTTTGGTTACCGATATTCTAGTAAAAATAAACGACAAACAAAAAGTGGCGGCTGTTTTCGTTGATTTAAGTTCTGCATTCGATCTAGTGGATCATCGAATTCTAATTTCGAAGCTGGAATATTATGGCATAAGGAGCGTAGATCTTAATATTTTAAAGTCATATTTAAGTAACCGACATCAATTTGTAGAACTTAAACATATATCCTAAAATGGTGTGGTTGACACAACTATGTCAAAATTAGTGCAAATCAAGAAAGGTGTGCCACAAGGTTCCGTTTTAGGACCAATATTTTTTTTAATTTTTCTCAACGACATAGTAAATTACATAAAATTTAGAATTCAGGACATTGATTTAATATTATTTGCGGACGATACTACGGCTGTAATTTCTAGTAAGGATGTAAACAGTTTAACAGACAAGGTTAACTCTGCTCTTACCTATTTCTGTACATGGTTTGAGTCTAACAACTTAAAGATTAATGTTAGCAAAACAAATGTAATTTTATTTAGAAATACAGCTCGAAACCGGGACGTACTTGATTTAAATTTAAGAGGTAAAAGAATTGGGACCGTAACTTCTGTCAAGACATTGGGCATATATATAAATGAATATTTAAATTGGAAGGACGAATTAGAGTCTATTGAAAATTCTGTAAGTTCAGCCTGTTACGCTCTTATTAAACTAAGGGACGTACTTCTAACTGAACAGATTAAAAGTGTTTACTATGCTCTTGTAGAGTCGAAATTCCGTTACAGTATAAAACTGTGGGGAATGAGTTATAGTTATAACATAAAGAGAGCTTTTCTTTTACAAAAGAAAGCAATAAAGCCATAGTAAAGATTCCACCCTGGGAATCCTGTAGGGATCACTTTGTTAAACTTGGCATACTTACAATACCTAGTCTTTATATTTTTATAATTCTTACGGATTTCAAGAAAAATTGCCACCTCTATGAAACTAACTCTGAAAGAGAAGCTAGGGAAAGCACTAGACGAATGGACTTCCAACCGCTCATTCAACCTCGACTAGCCATAGTTCAACATGGTTTCATAAACCAAGTGGTAAGGTTTTTTAATAAATTGCCTGCACAATTAAAAATAGAGGACAGACTGCATTTTTTTAAGAGGAAAATTTGGATTTTTTTGGTAAAAAAGTGTTTTTATGATGTAAATGAATTTTTAAACTGTAATGACCTCGATGAAATGAATAACAAGGGGCTTTGGCGACAGTTCAGGCTGGAAATTCATTATTGCTGTGGCATAAAAGGCTTGGTCACGTGAATGTCAATGATTTACGCAAGCTACCGGGTATTGATATAGGAAAAGAAAAGGTAATGGAACCCTGTGTATCTTGTATTCAAGGTAAGGCGCACCGATTACCATTTCCTGTAGGTGAAGCTGGGCGAGCGGTAGAAAAGCTCGGTTTAGTCCACGTGGACATTTGTGGTCCTATGTCGGAATGTTCGTATGGGGGTGCTCGTTACATGTTGCTGATTATAGACGATTTTACAAGAAAAATATTTGCGTATTTTCTGAAATCAAAATCTGAAACTTTAGACTGTTTCAAACAGTTTGTGGCGCATGTGGAGAATGAGACGGATTTAAATTTAAAATGCTTACGAACAGACAATGGAACGGAATTCGTTAATAAAAGTTTTAATGTCTACCTTCAGATATAGAAACCAGGAGCCTAGCGAGCGGTAGGTTAGAAAAGTACAAAAACACGTTGCTAGAAAAACTGCCCTGTCACAATTATAATACTAACAACCCTAATAACTCATATGAAGATTTATTCACATTGATTAATACTGAATTCAGTAAAATTTTCACTATTAGAAAAAAGCAAATTATTGTAAAATTCAAATTCAGTGACTGGGCTACCGCTGGTATTCGCAAAAGTAGAGAGAGACTTTTTGAATTATATGAGCTTAGAAATTATTCAAATGACGACAATTTCATTGAATATGTCAAAAATTATTCAAAATTGTTTAAATTAGTTTGTTTAAAAGCAAAATCATTTTTTCTACGGAAAAAAATACAGTCTGCTGATAACAAAATTAAGGCTGTATGGAATGTTATAAACAGTGAAACTGGAAAAGTGAAACCGCGTGACAATCAAATCACACTTCATACAAATCGCGGAACTATTAGTTCAAACGTAGAAGTGGCTCAAGAATTCGAAACCTTTTTTTACTAATATTCCTTTGAAAACAACAGAGTCACTCAATTCATCATCTTCACTTGCTAGCGATTTACTTCAAAAGAATGTGGACGCCTGTGAAACTGAATTTGGGTTTAATCATGTCACCCCTAACGAAATTGTTAAAGCCTTTAAAAGTATTAAAATGAAAACCACTGAGGACCTATGGGGAATGTCAGTAAAAGTCTGTAGTGCGATCATTGATACTATATCTCCATATTTAGCTGTTATATTCAATGATTGTGTCGATCATGGTACATTTCCTGACTTAATGAAAAAAAGTAAAGTAGTTCCATTATTCAAAGCTGGTGACAAAAAGGATCCCAGTAATTTTAGACCAATATCAGTCTTACCTGTACTTAGTAAAATTTTTGAGAAGGTCATACTCAATCAAATGCTTTCACACTTCAATAGAAATAACTTACTACATGACCATCAATTTGGTTTCACGAAAGGGCGCAGTACAACGGATGCCGGGACTGCACTTTTAAAATACATCTTTTGCGCGTGGGAAAAATCTGAAGATGCTATTGGTATCTTCTGTGATCTATCCAAAGCATTTGATTGCGTAGATCATAGCACATTGTTGCTAAAACTTGAACATTACGGTGTTAAGAATAATTCACTTAAACTACTTAGGTCATATTTGGAAAACAGGATTCAAAAGGTACAAGTAAACAGGACGAAATCACTGGGATCTGTTGTCAAAATTGGCGTACCTCAAGGGTCCATATTGGGGCCATTTTTATTCCTTATTTATATTAATGACCTTCCTTCTGTGGTGAAGAATCTGTCAAAGATTGTGTTATTTGCTGATGATACTTCATTAATATTCAATGTAAGTAGGAAATCACAAAATTATAACGAAGTCAATGATGCACTTCGACAGATTCATGCATGGTTTACTGTTAACAATCTAGTCCTAAACGCCAAAAAAACTAAATGTATTAAATTTGCACTACCAAATGTAAGGTCTACTTCACATAACATAGTATTGAATAATGAACCATTAGATTTTGTAAATAGTACAGTTTTCTTAGGGTTAACACTAGACTCTAAACTTCAATGGGGCCCTCATATAACGGCTCTTTCTGGTCGATTGAGCTCGGCTGCATATGCTGTTAGAAAAATCAGACAACTTACTGATGTAGCTACTGCAAGGCTGGTTTACTTTAGCTACTTCCATAGCATTATGTCTTATGGCATACTGCTTTGGGGCCGAGCAGCTGATATACATTCAATATTCGTTTTACAAAAGAGGGCTATAAGAGCAATTTATTGCCTGAAGACTCGTGATTCCCTGAGAGAACTGTTCAAGGAAATCAACATTATGACAGTGCCATGCCAGTATATCTATGAAAATATAATGTATGCTAGAAAGAACATTCATCAATTACCTAAAATTTGTGACAGGCATAATTTTAATACTAGAAATAAGCATAAAATTGATCAACCATATACTAGATTAACTAAAGTCAACACATCTTTCGTTGGTCTGTGTATACGATACTACAACAAAATACCTGACAATATAGTGCAATTACCTGAGAGAAAGTTTAAAGAATGTGTAAAGCAAACGTTATGTAAAAAAGCTTACTATAGATTGGATGACTATATGAATGACAAAGAGGTATGGTGCTCTGATATTCCAGCGAAACACAAGAAACACATTGTAAAAAGCCGACTCTTAAAGTAGGCCGTGCTGCAGTGGTTTCTTGCCGTTTCTTTTACGCTGCCATAGCACGATCCGAAACGGCGTAGACTCGCTCTATTTGCATTGTATTCTGCATGACATTCAATAAGTATTCTGTAAAGAATCTACATTGAATAAAATTATCTGAATCTGAATCTGAATCAGAACAAAGGAATCAAACATAAACTTACTGTTCCCTACACACCGGAACAAAATGGAGTAGCTGAGAGAGTTAATCGTACCATATGTGAAATAGCGATGACCATGTTGCTAGAAAAAGACCTGAATCAGAAATTTTGGGCAGAAGCGTGCAACACAGTGGTTTACACTAAAAATAGACTGCCGCATAGCGCCAATGGTGGTAAAATTCCGGAAGAAATGTGGACAGGGAGAGCTCAAAGTTTTGATCACTTTAGAGTTTTTGGATCAACAGCGTATGTTCATATTCCAAAAGAAACTCGGAAAAAGTGGGATCCTAAGGCGAAGAAATATATTTTTGTGGGTTACTGTGAAGAAACAAAAGGTTATCGCTTCATAGATCCAAACAATCCACGTTCTTTTTTGAGAGCGAGAAATGTAATTTTCACTGAGGATTATATCTATCTTATATCTACTATGCAAAATCGTTTGTACATGCACCCCAGTACGGGTCAAGCTTGGCACTGACAGTGCGAGTCTGGCCCGTACGTCTATTGAGACAAGAACAGCCTAAAGTGGCAATAGTTAAAAACGGCGTAATGTGACAATAGTTAAGACTAAATAATCATAGTGACCCTCTATTATAATAGATAAGTAACTGTTCTTTCATGCTTGTGCGAACCTTATTACTATCACTAAACATAAATACCCAGTAACAAAGTAAAAAAATAGAATCCTAACCTAGACATAGGCGGTGATAATGCTATTCGCAGCTTTACAAAGTATGTTGGTTCATCGTTTAAAAACTTAACTATTTAGTCAGTGTCTACATTCCTTAATTTATTCAAATAAAATGCTTAGTGAGCCAAAAGACGTCCACTGCTGGACATAGGCCTCCCCTAAAGATCTCCATGACAACCGGTCCTGCGCTGCTCGCATCCAGCGGCTTCCCGCGACCTTGACCAGATCGTCGGTCCACCTTGTCCGACCGCCAACGCCAACGCTTCGTTTTCCGGTACGTGGTCGCCACTCTAGAACCCTCACACCCCATCGGCCATCGGTTCTTCTCGCGATGTGCCCTGCCCACTGCCACTTCAGTTTAGCGATTCTCAGGGCTATGTCAGTTACTTTAGTTCTTCTGCGGATCTCCTCATTTCTGATTCGATCGCGCAGAGAGACTCCGAGCATAGCCCATTCTATAGCCCTTTGGGTGACTTTGAGCTTTCTGATAAGGCCCATCGTGAGCGGCCACGGCTCGGTGCCATATGTCATCACTGGCAACACACACTGGTCAAAGACTTTCGTCTAGAGACACTGCGGTATTTTGGACGTGAAGATATTGCGGAGCTTCCCGAACGCTCCTGAACGAGTCGGATTCGACGAGTAACCTCTTTTTCTAAGTTGGATTTACCCAGCTGGACTGTTTGTCTCAGCTATACGTACTCATCAACAATTTCAAGCGTAGAGTCTCCAAGTTTGAGTGGAGTGGGTACAACAAGGGTGTTAGACATAGATTCAGATTCAGATTCAGATTATTTTATTCAATGTAGATTCTTTACAGAATACTTATTGAATGTCATGCAGAATACAATTCAAATAGAGCGAGTCTACGCCGTTTCGGATCGTGCTGTGGCAGCGTAAAAGAAACGGCAAGAAACCACTGCAGCACGGCCTACTTTAAGAGTCGGCTTTTTACAATGTGTTTCTTGTGTTTCGCTGGAATATCAGAGCACCATACCTCTTTGTCATTCATATAGTCATCTAATCTATAGTAAGCTTTTTTATATAACGTTTGCTTTACACATTCTTTAAACTTTCTCTCAGGTAATTGCACTATATTGTCAGGTATTTTGTTGTAGTATCGTACACACAGACCAACGAAAGATGTATTGACTTTAGTTAATCTAGTATATGGTTGATCAATTTTGTGCTTATTTCTAGTATTAAAATTATGCCTGTCACAAATTTTAGGTAATTGATGAATGTTCTTTCTAGCATACATAATATTTTCATAGATATACTGGCATGGCACTGTCATTATGTTGATTTCCTTGAACAGTTCTCTCAGGGAATCACGAGTCTTCAGGCAATAAATTGCTCTTATAGCTCTCTTTTGTAAAACGAATATTGAATGTATATCAGCTGCTCGGCCCCAAAGCAGTAAGCCATAAGACATAATGCTATGGAAGTAGCTAAAGTAAACCAGCCTTGCGGTAGCTACATCAGTAAGTTGTCTGATTTTTCTGACAGCATATGCAGCCGAGCTCAATCGACCAGAAAGAGCCGTTATATGAGGGCCCCATTGAAGTTTAGAGTCTAGTATTAACCCTAAGAAAACTGTACTATTTACAAAATCTAATGGTTCATTATTCAATACTATGTTATGTGAAGTAGACCTTACATTTGGTAGTGCAAATTTAATACATTTAGTTTTTTTGGCGTTTAGGACTAAATTGTTAACAGTAAACCATGCATGAATCTGTCCAAGTGCATCATTGACTTCGTTATAATTTTGTGATTTTCTACTTACATTGAATATTAATGAAGTATCATCAGCAAATAACACAATCTTTGACAGATTCTTCACTACAGTAGGGAGGTCATTAATATAAATAAGGAATAAAAATGGCCCCAATATGGACCCTTGAGGTACGCCAATTTTGACAACAGATCCCAGTGATTTCGTTTTGTTTACTTGTACCTTTTGAATCCTGTTTTCCAAATATGACTTAAGTAGTTTAAGTGAATTATTCTTAACACCGTAATGTTCAAGTTTTAACAACAATGTGCTATGATCTACGCAATCAAATGCTTTGGATAGATCACAGAAGATACCAATAGCATCTTCAGATTTTTCCCACGCGCCAAAAATGTATTTTAAAAGTGCAGTTCCGGCATCCGTTGTACTGCGCCCTTTCGTAAAACCAAATTGATGGTCATGTAGTAAGTTATTTCTATTAAAGTGCGAAAGCATTTGATTGAGTATGACCTTCTCAAAATTTTTACTAAGTACAGGTAAGACTGATATTGGTCTAAAATTACTGGGATCCTTTTTGTCACCAGCTTTGAATAATGGAACTACTTTACTTTTTTTCATTAAGTCAGGAAAAGTACCATGATCGACACAATCATTGAATATAACAGCTAAATATGGAGATATAGTATCAATGATCGCACTGCAGACTTTTACTGACATTCCCCATAGGTCCTCAGTAGTTTTCATTTTAATACTTTTAAAGGCTTTAACAATTTCGTTAGGGGTGACATGATTGAACCCAAATTCAGTTTCGCAGGCGTCCACATTCTTTTGAAGTAAACCGCTAGCAAGTGAAGATGATGAATTGAGTGACTCTGTTGTTTTCAAAGGAATATTAGTAAAAAAGGTTTCGAATTCTTGAGCCACTTCTACGTTTGAACTAATGGTTCCGCGATTTGTATGAAGTGTGATTTGATTGTCACGCGGTTTCACTTTACCAGTTTCACTGTTTATAACATTCCATACAGCCTTAATTTTGTTATCAGCAGACTGTATTTTTTTCCGTAGGAAAAATGATTTTGCTTTTAAACAAACTAATTTAAACAATTTTGAATAATTTTTTACATATTCAATGAAACTGTCGTCATTTGAATAATTTCTTATCTCATATAATTCAAAAAGTCTGTCTCTACTTTTGCGAATACCAGCGGTAGCCCAGTCACTGAACTTGAATTTTACAATGATTTGCTTTTTCCTAATAGTGAAAATTTTACTGAATTCAGTATTAATCAATGTGAATAAATCTTCATATGAGTTATTAGGGTTGTTAGGATTATAATTGTGACAGGGCAGTTTTTCTAGTAACGTGTTTTTGTACTTTTCTAACCTGTCGTTCGTTAGACTCCTGGTTTCTATATCTATCTTCTGGGTTACTCGAGAATAATTAAAAGTAACACTTTGACCCGAGTGGTCCGACTGAAGCGAGTTTATGATACTTTTATCAAAATAATCGCAGTTACAAAATACGTTATCAATACAGGTAGCCGAGGATGACGTCACCCTAGTAGGTTCAAAAAATACATGCTCTAAATTATAACTTTTAAAAAGACTTAAAAGTTTGGTACTATAGGAAGTATTTTCTAAAATATTTACATTAAAGTCGCCACACACTACCGCAAACTTATTTACTTTGGTCACTATTTTTAAAACATCTTCCATTACTAACTCAAACAAAGAAAAATTTTGATAAGCGGGAGGTCGGTATACACATACTACAACATGCTTGTCCAGCTCAACACAAGATATTTCAATACATCTTTCAACCGAAAGTCCAACAATATCTGTACGGTTCTTAATTTTAAAACTGTTACGAACTAAAATCAGTGACCCACCGTGTAAAGCAGATTTTCGATTGAAAGAACTGGCTATACAATAATTATCATAATTAATTAACATTTGGTGATCTTTTTGCCAGTGTTCAGTGAGACATAAAATGTCAAATTTAGTTTTTTCTAAGAACATTTCAACTTCTAAAATTTTGCTGGAAAAACCCTGTATATTTTGATGTAAAATTTTCAAAATATTAGATTTTTCCTTTGTCTTTGCTATAGGAAGTTTTTTGCCAGAAGATTTTTTTTTATTTACCTCAGTAAAAATTCGATCAGAAAAACCTTCTTTTGTCGTATCAACTAGTTTAAAGAATTTGAGTTAGTAATGTTACTAACTACAGAAATATTTTGTACATTACTTCCTATAACAGAATTATGTATATTATATGCTATCAATGTAGCGAGGTCTTTCTTAAACTTAAGGGGCAGATACATAGTCTCCTGCGTTAAAGTAAAATAATGAATAAAATTATTTATGTCAAGATATAAAATGTCACTATGACGAGATGTCAAATTCTGTAAATATAAATTCATTCTGTGTATACATTTGTTGTGTTGCTGAGTGACATTTGAGCAATATGGAAAGTTGCACAGAATAAACTTACATTTTGTTTTATTTTGTATATTATTTAACATTGTCACAAAATTGGTTAATGTTAATCTACTGATTTTAGAATGATTGCCGACCACAATCACAACAGTGGTATTCTTGTCATAATTTTCGTCTTATCCATGTGCATTTTAAGACCCACTTGTTGTGAAACTCTACTGAGGTTATTGAGCATCGTGCCGAGATCTTCCAGGGTCTCAGCCACTACGACAATATCGTCGGCAAATTGAACGTGGGTCATGTACTTGCTATTGATGTTGATGCCAAGTCCTTTCCAGTCCAGGAGTTTGAAGACGTCTTCCAATGCAGCGGTAAACAGTTTAGGAGATATGACGTCTTCCTGTCTCACTCCTCGCTGCAATTGGATAAGTTTCGAGTCCTGGTCCTGAAGACGAACTGAAATAGTGGCGTTTTTGTACAGATCCTTCAAGACGTCAATGTAGCGATAGTCGACTTGGCACCTCTGGAGAGACCGTAGCACGGCCCAAGTCTTGATAGAATCGAAGGCCTTCTCATAGTCCACAAACGCTAGGCAAAGTGGCTGGTTATACTCTTTGGTCTTCTGTATAACTTGCCGTAGCGTATGTATGTAGTCTATGGTATTGAAGCCTGTACGAAAACTGGCTTGTTCGGGAGGCTGGAAGTCGTCGAGCCTGCGCGCGAGACGGTTCGTAATGACTCTCGAGAACAGCTTATAGACATGGCTCAGAAGTGAGATGGGTCTGTAATTCTTCAGCAGGGTCTTATCACCCTTTTTGAAGAAGAGTACCACCACACTTCTGTGCCATGCCTGTGGCATTTTCCCTCGAGTATGACAGAATTAAACAGCTTCTAAAGAGCTTTAAGCACTGGCCTTCCGCCTGCTTTCAGAAGCTTAGCCGTAATTCCATCGTGCCTGGGTGCCTTGTTGTTTCTAAGCTGTCTTAGAGCCATTCTAATCTCGTACAAGCTGACGTCCGGGATATCTTCGGTATGGAAGGACCTTATTGTCCAAGCCTGAGCTACTGAGGGAAGTCGAGAAGTTCTATGGGCAGTTATACACGTCAACCGGCCTACCCTTTAGCAGTCTGGCCAACGATCCAAGAGCTAGACTTACCCGACATCATACCGAAACAGGAAAGTACATACAATTAATTTTTTGGAGTGGGTGTTTCGGCCACTTGTATTTTTTATGGCTTTTTTTAGAAAAGTAACATCAGCAACCAAATCAAATAATATTTTATTTTACTTCATAGCATGTGTAAAAATATATAGTATTTATTTAAACTTGTTTTGTTAACAGAGAGTCCTTATCTTTTTTTTAACGCAGTGAACTTTCTTAGAAATATCAGTGCTTATTTTTTACGGAGCCTTCTTAGTTAGGGCTCCTTACCCAAAAGGTGAAAAACGGGACCCTATTAATATGTCTCCAACATGAAGGAAAAAAAAATTAACGCGCCAAGATGTAGTAGTAATCATGCCCATATTGTATCAAAACCTATGCGGCCGCTCGGATGACTGGGAGGGTAGGTGGAAGCGGGAGACGGGGTTTGTCTTTTAACTCTATCACACATCTTTGAATACGTTACGTTAGAAAAAGATAGAGACATTCATGTTATGACATTTCCAATTAAAAACAAAATATCAATAAAGTACGACATTTATTTGTCTTTATTTGGCATGTAAAAAACAAGAAACTTAATGGTTGCTGAATTTGAGAATAGTGATGTGATGTATATTTATCGATTGTTTACTTAGGTACATTTTATCACATGCCTATTGGACTTATTTATCGAACCTCTCATATACAATGGTGATCAACTTGCAACTTGCAATAATATTGGGAACTGCTTACTTCTTTGGGCATTTGGTATTTTGTCTTTTTGCTTCTCCATACAAATATATCTTTTATTTCCTAGAGAGTAGCGAACTACCTAGAGAGGCACAGGAACAGACGGCCCACCTGATGGTAAATGGTCACTGTCGTCCAGGACATCTGCAACTTAGGGGAGCAGATACGGTGCCGGCTTTTGAGGTGTCTGTAGACTTGCCTTTTGAAGGACCCCAAATTGTTGTGCAAAGGAAACACCTCGAGAGGGACCATTCCACACCTTTCACGTGAGCGGTAAAAGCGTTATCCACGTACGTTAGTTCGAGATCAGACATCCAGGTGGTGAGGATGAAATCTATCACTTATCGGAATTAGAAATAAAATTGCAAGCACCACGTCAAATTAAACATAAACAAATAAATATTCATAACGAATTTTAAAAGCAATATTTTTAATTTATATTTATTACTTTTTTTTTTTTTAAGTTAATTGATTTATTGTCGAAGTCAAAACTAACGCTAAACAAGAATAGCTTATTGTCCCTACGTCCCGCCCCGATTCTGCCCTGGTCCGAACGTGCCCATTATGCTTGTAGCGTTCCCTCGTTGAATGGCAACTGCCAGCCGTTGGACCAGGAAAGAACCGGCGCGGGGATCATTCCCTCTGTTTTTGAGGCGTCGTCCTATTTCCCGCACAAACTCCTTTGCCTCACCGCCCCACGGACCCGCTGTCTCAAAAGCGACAGGGATAAATATATATGAAGCCTCAAGGGCAGCGTACTTGTGACGCTTCAATCTGGCGGCAGACTCCGCGGCAGCACCCACCGTGCGAGAGGTGGAGTTGATATGCGACGCAGCGTATGTACTAACGCACGTCGCATCCCAAATAAGGCTACGACCCTTACTCCATGGCACCATAGTGAGGCCATCTGGCCTTTTGCCGTCCGAACGGCTTAAACCTGGAGGCTCTAATACGCAGGGGACACTGGCTGCAACAAGGGCCCGGCGTATAATATCGTTTAGGGCGTGGTGCCGTGGAAATCTCCCTGAGCAACGGAGACAACTCAGTGCGTGATGTCCATTGGCTTCTACGGTTGAGCTGCAAATGCATAAATGAGGTTCACAGACATTGCAGCCCAACCGCAGCGCCACAGCAACACGCACTGAGTCATCATCCAACAAAGTGCCCAGATTCGGAGACGGCAACGCGTGCAACCACGCCCCAGCTTCGGGAGCAGTGACTGCTTTCAGCCGGGCTGCCTTGACCCCCGTTGCCCCGGCCTCCAACCCCTGCATAATAGAGGTGCAGGCGATACTGTCCCACAAACGCTGTCGACTCGGCTCGGATGGCAAATTCTGACTAGGATTGGCAGAAGACCAAGCATTACGGGCCTCCTCCTCGTGAGGTATGCGGATTTCGCCACCATCGGAAGATAGTATTTAAGCGACGATCCCCACAACCCCACTAGCAGATGCCAGGAATGCTGGCAAACTAATATCGCGCACCCGTCGGACACCCAAACCTCCGTGTCGAATAGGTAGACTGGCCTGCACCCAACGATCTCCCTCGAGATCTACATTTAAAATACTCTCTAACGCTTGCTTCAGTGAATTGTCGATTTCCTCCGATTGGTAGGGAAATAGCCAGGTGGGGCAAGGTCGCAGAAGGTACATGAGCTTAGGAACTGAAAAGCACAGACGCAGAAGAGTAAGCGCTACATGGGCAGGCAGGTGTTTTAGCCGCTCAAAAGATGTAAACAGGACCTCCCTTCTCGCCTCCAGGGCGTCCACAACCGCTTCAAGAAAAATTTGAGATCCCAACAAATTAAATGTCTCCTTCGTGATTTCTCTGAGACCCGGCATTAGGGCTTGAAATCGAGGCAATGACACACGTGCACTTGCGCTGCAAGCGAAAAATTCGCACTTCTGTGCATTCACCTCCAACCCCATCTCCCGTAACCGGGGAAACAAAACCGACAAATCGCTCTCTACTGTTGCTGGGTGTCCGCCTAGGGTTACATCGTCCAAAAACCATAAATTTAGGGGAGACTGCAACTCCACAATGGCATAGTATAGCCAGGCACGTGCACGTGGCACGTGTATAGCCAGGCTGAAAATCAGCGGGCCCAAAGGATCGCCCTGTTGGGCTCCCATTTGGGATGAAATTAGGTCACTCTGGTAATATAGATTGCTTTCAGCCGAATATACCTGGAACAGATACGGATATAGGGATGGAATTTTATCACGCGCAACTTCGAGGATGTTGTCTCTCTCGAGGCTGTTAAATGCGTTTTTTAAATCGATCTTGACCAAAATGCTCTCTGAATTATTAGAATCCAGCACAAAGGTGCGAGTAGCGTGAATGGCTGCTTCACAGCCAAGCTGGATGCCAAAGCCGAGCTGATGCGGCTGAAGGAAGGACGCCATCCTCTCTTTTACGTGATAACATCCCACCTTGGCTGCTATACGCCGAAAGGTATTCCCCACGGCAATCGGTCTAATGCCTCCGTCCTTTTTTGATAAGGCACACAATGAAGCTCCATATAAGAAGAGGCAAACTTCTGGATTAACTTGGCCGCTAAGCATAAAGTTAATCAGACGAGTTAGTGATTCCAACAGACAAGGACCATTGTCACAAGCAGACGATGAAATAAGCTCCTTGAGATGCTGGGGTTTAATGCCGTCGAGACCCGAAGCGGACCCATTATGGAAAGATCCTAATGCCCGTGTTATATCCTCCACGTCAACACTAAGCGGTACAAAGGACAGATCAGGAGGCACCGGAGAGCGTAAATCCCTGGAAGGTGGCGGGTGCTTCTCCCTAAGGGATGACAACGTAGCCTCGCTTGGCTGCGCGACCGATCCATCGGACACTAGCAGTCGGACCGCCCCCCTCAGATCACCGTCGTAGACCTTTGTCACAATGGATCTGTATACTGAAGGAGGTCGTGACCTAGATTTTTGAGCAGTAAAATAGCCATAGCTATCCTCCAGGTTCTTTTTTACTTTGCTCGTGAGTGTCCCCTTTTCCCCTCTGTCAGGCACCCTCAAAGCTGTGAAAGCAAATGACAGAAGGGAAAACCAGTCTTCCGTGCTGTTGGATTGGAGACATTTCTCAATCACCTTGCTTAATTTTGCGGCGGCCTGAGCCCTAGCCCCTTTCGGTATGTGGTGAAGAACCTGAACCGTCTTCTTCAGGTTTGCCAGCCTGTTCAAGGGGTTAGGCTGTGATAATTGTGGGAATAAACCTGGATCAGGCAAACTATTGTGGTGTGTTGTTGATGGCGAGCATCCAGATGGTGGTAAAACGCCCTTGTGCATTCGCCCCATATGCACACGCAGTCCATGAGGTACAACAAAAGTTTGGGACGAGACTGGGCAGTGAGGACAAAGGGATCTGATAACATCTGTCATTATACAAAGAAAAAAGTTTTACCAAAAAGGGTAACAAATCCACACACATAAATTAAAATTAAAATTACACCTTTAAATTGAAATATTACGACAATGTAAAAAAACAATGATTAACAATAAATTGTAAAAAATAATAATAATGTAAAACCATCAGTCATTACAATAATAACGGATAAATAGAAAAATATGATTAATAAATACTAATGTCACATAAAGTCAAAATTATTTTTAAAACTAACAGAACTATTGCTTACTACATAGGTCCAGAACAACGGCTAATTTACTGAATAATAAATTAAATAACTATAGACTAAATATTATTAAAACTGCTCTTTGGTAAGATTAATAATCAAAAATATTCAATCAACAAGAACGCTAAAAACATATAAAAGTCTAATCTTGAGGGTCCAAATCAAGGTAAAAAGTTCAATATAAGAGTCTTCAAAAACAGAAAATGAACCACGTTGAAAAATTTTTTTATGAAAACGAACGTATCCTTCGTTCCTCGTTGCCGTTGCCGCTGCGCTTGCGATTTCCGAACGGAAATGTCACGTCGCTGTCACAAGACAGATATCAGCTGTTTCGGAGCTGTCAGTCGAAACAATCTCAGATTTGGTTTTGATTGTTCGGTTTGTCCAGTTTTTGTGATTGAAAATATTTCAAAATCCCCTTTTTTTGAAAATAACGCCTTTGTATAGTGAATAAGCGTAAAAATGGCCTCCTCCTTCACTCTTAACCAGTCTTTTTTGTGCAAATACTAAAATGAATAGTGTCACGGTACTTGCGGGATGAGTTGAGGTGATGTTGTTTGTGTCCAGCTTCTCTTTTTCGGCACTTTCACTCCAAAAGGAAAGGAAATTCCTCGTGAAATTGATAAAAAAATTACGAAGAGGCTTGTTTAGATGTTTCCTGGCCTGGGGTTGCCAGTCGAAAACTATTTATAACTATTTAAATTATTGTACAACGTATTTACATTTCGTGTAAAATAACTTTTGACCACCTATTTTTCACGTAAATCATCATTGATATTGACATAATATTTATTACAATGTAAATTATTAACAATAAAAAGTAAAAAAATATTTTGTCATTTGCTCTTGCTGTCCAATTAAAAATGTAATAAAATTAGTTACACATGCCATAGTTGATTGTTTTATTTTCTTCCTTTGCTCTTCAATTTTGTTTTAATCTTAATTCTGACAATGTAGAGCTACGTTCAGAAGCATGTATCGTTGAGTTCTGAGGGGGAAACACTTGTTCATCAACCTGTAAGAATGAAAATATATTATTTGGATAAAGAGATAATGCTGAAGCTAATAAAACACCAATACTTCCTTCAGTATGGTCTATCTGCCTGTTAAATGAAGCACAAAAATCTTACAGTTCTTAGAATAACTGTAAAGCTAGATCAGCAACTATTTGCCATTACAAATAGTCAAATCTAGATATATAAAAGAAGAAACTGATTGACTGAATGAATGAATGACTGACTGACTGACTAAAAATCAACGCACAGCTCAAACCGCTGGGTCTAGAAACTCCAAATTTAGCACGTAGCTTCCTTGTGAGATCTACGGGTGACTGAGAAGGAATTTTTCAAAATTCATCTCCTCAAGGAGTGAAACGGGGGTCCAAAGTTTGTATGGGGCTAGCTAATAATATTAATTAGACACTGCACAGAAAAATGTCAGTTATAAACGTACATACAGCTGTTTAACCAGATGGGATAGCTGGTAGAGATTATGGATTTCTGAGGATGGAAAAAACTACTTTTACATTTACCTTGTGACATAGGTTCTCGGTTGGAATGGCAGCTTTATGAAGTCTTTTTCTACCTGCTTCAGTTAATTTGTAATTACTGTTATCAAAATGAGCCGAACAAATTCAGATTGGAATCCAATTTTGGTCTCACTTACATATTAACACCCATTTACGTTTTTGCGCCGGATCTTTTGGAAAACTGCGATAAATAAATGAAATAAAATAATAATAAAATGACGACTCGATTCTATATTTTTTTTATCGACTACTTCACATCACTAAAAATCAACAACACAATTTTGTACTATTAATTTTACCACGAAAATTGTAAAAACCAAGCGGTTTACTACTCACCAGAAAAATGTGATACCAGCAAGCTTTGTAGTTTTGCTTGCGGCATGGTTTCGGCACAATTTCACCGCACAATTATTAATATTTTGTGTTATTTATTTTATTTCTGATATTTTATGACAGAGATGTTGTCCATGTCACATGCCGTGAACGACTATTTGAAAGAAAAGTGTGAATGTGTGTGTGAGTTATAAAATTGTATCACAGCCGGCACCCTTAGTACGTTTTGATTACTACTCCATCTGGGCGCGTAATTTTTTTTTTTTTTTTTTTTTGTTTTTATAATATTTGTGGGTCCGTTCCGTCTCCAATGCTCCTTTACATCTAATGTTGGCCCTTTCTCTGATAGTAAAAATTGTCATTAATAGCCTTAAAATATATTAGAATTTCAAAATATTCGCTCCGTTGCTTAATGCATCTTTAAAGTTAAAGCCACTTTAAAATAATTGCTGACCCTGTCTAGGCTCAGTAGTGGCGTGCCGTTAGCATCCTTTGGGTTGGAAACTCTAAGTAGACCTTTTGGTGATAGTTTTTCGGTAAAAGAAAATTTGGTAAAACGCAATTCGGTTAAACGCATTTCGCTGCAAAACAATTTAGTACAAGGGCAATTCGGCAAGAAGTCTGTTCGGTAAAAAGTTTTTTGGTAAAACGCATTTTCGCTATAAAACTTTCAGATTTTTTTTTTTTGTAATTTTTTTGTTTAAAAATCATTGTTTTCATTAGCGCCTAAAACCCAAAAAATATACCACGGGGGAGCACGGAGCAGGCGTGCAAATCGTTCAATGATTGGCTCTCTACGTTTTACCCATGCGCAGAAAATATCGGAGTTACTTCGAAGTTACTTGCTCAAACTTGTATCCATGACACGGTAAAAGTGATTTTTCCTTTCTTTATTCTTTTTCAGAGATTATACTTGCAAACACCCGGATCTGTTAAATCCAAAAACTAAAGTAAACTACATAAATCATTACCATTGGATCGCACCTATATGCGCTGAATGCGAAGGGAGCAGTGAAATTCATCTATGCCCGTACACACTTATTCAACAGTATTGCTTGGATCTGAAGATAATGCAATATTTTGATAGCCCCTATATAGTGTTTTACAGCTTTGGGATATTGACTTTAGGTAAAAAAAAATTCCTCGTTGGCTGTATGCTTGATATACGGCTGTAAATTTTACGTGGATACTTCTTTGTAGTGTACCGGTAGGTATGTTAAATTCGTCATCATACTAGTATTAGAAAAGAGGTAAGTCCTGATTGATTGATTAACTTATTGAATGACATTAACGCAGCTAGAAGCACAAAATTTGGAGAGTATGCGTCTCGTGTTATGAAAATTTGACATTAGAAATTATTTTGAGAAATTCATTCCCTAAAGAGGTGAAATGGGGCAAAATGTTTTGTATGAAAATTCTTTGTTTCTGAAGTAAGATCTATATAAATTAGTGTATGAGGGTTACGTTATATACATCCATTTTAAGGCCGGACAGTCTGACAGGCATACAGATGGATGGCATAGACAATTGTTATTTTTTTGCATCGGTTTGTATTCTGTGCCTTCAAAGACATGTTATATAATTTTTAAATTTCATTTAAAGGTCAACTCAGGCCAAAAAAAAAGTTGATTTTCAGTTTTTGGCCGCCATCTTGAAAACTGTTTGTATGTTCTTCATGTAACAAGCATATTATTATGTGAATTCAGCAGGGTCGTGTTGGTCTAAAAACACCTTAAATATAAAAGATGTTCTATTTGCATCTAGAAAAAATTTAATTCAAGACTTGGACCTGTCTATTTATCTAATCTGTGGTACGATAAATTTACCGTGGTTGTGATGAATCACCACCGTTTTGTTGGTTTTTGTTACCTCGGGACAGGAGTTTGGCTATGCGAGGAATATCTCGAATTATAGTCTGAGGTCTCGACTCTGCATCAACTACCTCATAAGATAGGTACGTAAAGTAACTATACAAGGTGTAAAAAAAAAACAAATTTTAAGCACAATTTTAGCGTGATATACTAGGACTGAAAATGAACAACTTTTGCTAAGTAATTTACCTCAAAATACGTAAAAACAAAAAACTTCCCGTAGAAACTACGCCAGCTGTTTGCGCATTTTGTATGGAAGGTAAAACTTTATTTATCGTATTTTGACATATGGGAAAGTTGTTCAGTGTTGTGATTTAAATAAATGGCTAAAATATGCTTACATTTTTTTTTTCAGCTAAGTTATTTTGAGTGGATTCAAACTATGAAACTGAAAAACTTTCCCCATAAGTCGAGAATGGAAGTATAGTTTCTTACATTACAATGTCAAGAAGTATGGTGCTTCTACATTCCAGCGAAACACAATAAACAAATTGTGAAATCTGACTCTTAAATAAGGCCGTACTGCAATGGTTTCTTGCCGTTTCTTACGCTGCGATAGTACGATCGAAGAAACAGTATAGTAGACTCGCTCGCTTGCATTGTATTCTGCATGATATGACTTTCTATTAAACATTCTGTAAAGAATCTAAATTAAACAAAATTATCTAGATCTCAGAAGTCATTTTTTTTTCGTAACAAACTTAAAATCGCATGTTACGATAAATAAATTTGTAGCTAACTCCGCAACAATGAAATTACTAAACTCTTGAGTGGTTGTTATGTACCGGTTGCCTGCGTATGCGCATTTAATTGCGGATTGGTGGATTAATGTTTGTACTTTAGGGTAGTCAAATAATAAAATACGGTCAGCCTTGGTCTAACTGGAGTTTCATTCACAAGATGGTGACAGCGGTGCGGCAAAATTATTAATTATCAGGGCAGTATAGTGGTTGATAAGTGCACAAATTTATAGAAATAAACGAATCGTAATTGTTTAAATTATTATTATTATTAATATTATTTAGTGTTCTGTTTTTTAATTCAGCTCGGCTTCTAAATATTCACCGGTAGTATGAATGCTCACGGGCCTAGGCCAAGTGTGCACCATGATGATTGTTTGGTTGAAAAAGAGTTTTATCAGCATCTAAAAACTTCCTGACAATTCTGCAGGTATTTAAAATGACAGCTTTCTGTAAGGTTATATAAATAAATTTTGTCAAGTTGAGCAATTTAACAGATTGGTGAAGTTGTTGCGGTATGACACCTGTAGTGGATAGAACTATTGGGACGATGACTACTTTCTGAAGGTTCCACATACGTGTGATTTCTATTTTAAGGTCTGTGTATTTGTTCGATTTTTCTGGTATTGTAGTTTGTAAATTATGTGTATTGGGTACTGCTATGTCTATAATGTGGGCTGTTCTATTGATTTTATCTATAAGTGTGATATCCGGTCTGTTATAGTGTGTGGTTTTATCAGTTATTATAGCTCTATCAAAATACAATTTATGGGTGGTATTTTCAAGTATGGTTTCTGGTTTGTATTTGTAATAAGGTTAAAGTGGTTCTAAAATGAGTTTGTGGTCTATTGCAAGTTTCTGGTGGACGATGTAGGCTACCTGGTCGTGTCTGTACTTATAGTCTGTCTGCACTATTGACTTGCAAGCACCAGTGAACCGCCTACTGTGAGGTCCTCCCAAAAATAAAACGAACGAATTCGGAAATGAGGTGTTTATTCAACCCCGCAGAACATCAAAACTTGAAAAGTTACAAAACCCTAAGTAGTTTACCGAAGACATGCCGATAGCGAGTTTCAAATACTAACAACGCCATCTATCGAACATTTTAAGTAGTAAAAATTATAAGTTACTCGAACATATCGCCCGCCAAGGACATCTAATCGTGATGTCCTTAATGAAAGGATTTTACATCAAAAACATAAAGCAAATAATAAAAAATGTAAAACTATTATAAAGTTCAATCTGGAAGGCGACATACTTTAGTAATTGGTCTCTTAACAATAGAGTTTTTGCACTTCACAGATATCACTCTCACTAAATTGTCTGTCCCGGGATGTGTTTCTGTCACTCTCCCAAGATGCCATTTGGACGGTGGCAGATTTTCGTCTTTCAGTAAAACTAAATCTCCCTCCTTGAGATTTGATTGTTTGTTCAACCATTTCGGACGCTGCTGTGAGCGAGATAAATATTCACTCGACCATCTCTTCCAGAAATTCTGAATCATTCTTTGTGTTAGCTGCCATCGAGTCAAGTGGTTTATGTTTGAATCTAAATAGCTCTCCTCAGTTACAATAGTTGGAGATTCTCCTAGAAGAAAGTGTCCAGGTGTCAACGGCGAAAAATCATTGGGATCGTCGCTGATTGGAGATATCGGTCGAGAGTTTAAACAGGCCTCGATCTGTGAGGTCACCGTAGACATCTCTTCGTATGTTAATGTGGTATTACCAAGAATCCGTTTGAGGTGGAATTTGATCGACTTCACACCTGCTTCCCATAGTCCCCCAAAATATGGTGATGAAGGTGGGATATGGTGCCATGTTGTCCCATCATTGGCCAGGAGGTTCTTAATCTCTGTTTGTAACTTTTGGGTACTTCTTTCAAACATTATCTTAAGTTTTTTGTTACCAGCGGTTAGATTGGTACCATTATCGCTCCACATATTAGCACAGTGTCCTCGCCTAGCAACGAAGCGTTTAAATGCGGCGATAAAATCCTGAGTATTCAAGGATGTGACAATCTCAATATGTATGGCCTTAGTGACCATGCATATGAATATCGCAATGTAGCATTTTTGTGTTTTGCAACCTCTACCTTTCGAGAGTCTCAGATCAATCGGTCCTGCAAAGTCCACACCACTGTTTAAGAAGGGTTTACAAGGTGTTACACGAACATTGGGAAGGGTCCCCATCATCTGATTTCCAGTGCTTGTTCGGAATCTAGCACATGTCGTACATTGATGAACAACTTGACGGACGAGGCTCTTAGCGTGAACTATCCAGTTAAGTAAGTAAGTTGCTCAAAAGCATCGTTGGACCGCCGTGTAAGGTACGTATATGGTAGTCGGTAAGTATCACTTTGGTAAATGGATGATTTCCTGGTAGGATTATCTGATGTTTGGTGAAATTTGGTAAGTCACTTTTTTGTAGTCTGCCTCCTACTCTTAAGATTCCTTTCTCATCTAGAAATATGTTTAGACTACGAAGTTTACTGTTTTTTTAACGTTCTTTTTCATAGTAATTCTTTCTATCTCTTCTCCAAACATTTCCTTTTGACATAATTTTATACATACTTCTCTTGCTTCATTCATTTCTATTCCCGTTAGATGTATCTCCTTTGGTTTCTCTTTTTTCATGAATCGTAAAGCGTATGCTGTCACTATAAGTAGTTTCGTTAAATTTTAATATCTCTTTAGTAATCCAAATTCATCATTTTCTGTTATTATGTTTTTGAAAACATTAATCTTTTCCTTTTTCTTTTCCAGGTCTGTTGTGTTGTCCTTTAACTGTTTGTAAGTAATTATTTCTTTCAGAAGTTCGTCAGGTCCAGTCCACCATAAGTCAGATTGTAATAGCTGACTTGGAGAAGCTCCTCGAGAAGCCACGTCTGCAGGATTTTGAGTTGAATCTACGTGACTCCAGCATCTTGCAGGTAAGATTGTTAGTATCTCAGAGGTTCGGTTTGCTATGAACGTCTTCCATTTTGAAGGATGGCACTGTAGCCACGCCAATACTATTGTCGAATCAGTGTAAGCATGTATGTCAGTCTGAGCTATACCGAAGCATTCAGCTGATTCTTGAAGTAGTTTTGCCAGAAGCACAGCTCCACATAATTCGAGCCTTGGAATGGAAACTGTCTTGATTGGAGCGACTCGAGTTTTAGCTGTGATGAGATTAGCATGTATAGTTCCGTCAGTCTTGACAACTCTAAGATAGACGACTGCTGCATAAGTTCTATGGTTACAGGTAAATCGCCAATATCATAAGTTCTATGGTTACAGGTAAATCGCCTGGACACGATGGTCTCAGTATTGAGCACTTAAGGCACGCTGGTGTGCACCTGCCTAGAGTACTGGCGCTGTTATTTAATGTCTGTATCTCACACTCGTACTTACCTGTAGACCTAATGAGAACCACAGTAGTTCCGATTGTTAAGAATCGTACGGGTGACGTATCAGACAGATCGAATTACAGGCCAATATCCTTGGCAAACACAATAGCCAAGGTGCTTGACAGTGTGCTTAACTCAATGTTAGAAAACCATCTTACACTTCACGATGGCCAGCATGGTTTCACGCGTGGCCTATCAACCGAAACTGCTATACTGAGTATGAAGCACACTGTCAAGTATTACACGGACAGGAATACACCTGTGTACGCCTGTTTTCTGGATCTTACTAAAGCGTTCGATCTAGTCTCTTATGACGTCTTATGGCGTAAGCTGGATAATATTGGTCTACCAGATGGGTATGCTGACATACTTAAATTTTGGTACAGTAACCAGGTGAACGTTGTGAGATGGGCGGACGAGTACTCTGAGCCGTACAGGATGGAGTGCGGGGTGAGGCAGGGGGGGCTGACCTCGCCCAAGCTCTTCAACCTGTACGTAGACGCGCTGATCCGGGAGCTCAGCAGCACGCGTGTCGGCTGCCACATCGGTAACGTGTGCGTCAATAACATCAGCTATCCCGACGACATGGTGCTGCTGGCGCCCTCGGTCTGTGCGCTCAGAGAACTACTCAGTTGTTGTGAGTCTTACGCTGTCTCGCATGGTTTACTGTACAATACCAAAAAGTCGCAGTTCATGATATTCAAGGCGGGCAGTAAGTGCCCTAAAGTTGTCCCCCCTATAAAATTATATAACGAACCTCTAGACAGAGTGTATAAATTTAAATATCTAGGGCACATCGTCAGTGACATTCTCAAAGATGATGATGATATGGAAAGGGAGCGTAGGGCATTGTCGGTCAGGGCGAATATGTTGGTCCATAGATTTGGACGCTGCACCGAAGCAGTCAAAATAACGCTTTTTAAGGCATACTGCACGTCCTTTTATGCCAGTAGTCTATGGGTCAATCATACCAAAAAGGCCTACAATGCCCTACGCATTCAGTACAATAATGCGTTCAGGGCGCTGTTGCGGCTGCCGCGTTTTTGTAGTGCGTCCACAATGTTTGCGCTGGCGGACGTGGATAGTTTTGGCGCTATAATGCGCAAAAAGACCGCGTCTATGCTGCACAGACTGCGCGGCAGCAGCAATAGCGCGCTCAACGCAATAGTTGACAGTGGGGACTGTCCACTGATCAGAAGTATGATCGACAGGTGCAGATCTCTTTTAGTTATAGATTACTAACATAGTTTTAAGGCTTACTAACCCATATGGATCATGTTGTCCGAAATAAATAGTTTTTATTTTTTTATTTTTATTTTTATTTTATATTTATTTATTTATAAGCCGCCTGTGATGCGTCACTATATCCATGAAGTTCTATCTTTTGATCATTGTTGTTTGTGTTTAACCATCGGTCAATGTATATATTTTTTGCTTGTTTCAGGTCATTGCAGAAGGTAGTCCATTCCGTCTCAATAACATTTGAAACTTCTTCGTCCCATGCCACTCTAGCCAGCCATAGTTTTTGTATAATTATTTTTGCTACAACTATAACCGGAGCCAGCCAACCCATCGGGTCAAAGAGTCGGGATATTTTGCCGAGAATGAATCTTTTTGTGAAGGGTTTAGTTGAAGGTCTCATATTAATATCATATTGAAATTGGTCTGTGGCCTTATTCCACCGAATTCCCAAAGTTTTGATGATAGCCTCTGATTTTAGTACGTATGTCTCATCTGAATTGGAATTGCCATTTTCTACATGTGTTTCAAACTGTGTGTTGTTACTCGCCCACTTTTGCAATTGGAAACCTCCAGCCTTCATCATCTTCGTCATTTGAGCGTGTATTATTAAAGCGTCTTCGAAACTATCAGCTCCAGAAAGTAGATCGTCCATATAAAAGTCTGTTTGTGCAATTCAAGAAGCTATAGGGAAATGTTGTGCCTCATCTACAGCAAGTTGTTGAAGAGTTTTTGTAGCTAGATAAGGTGCGCTAGCTGTGCCAAATGTAACTCTAGTTAGACGAAATTCTTTTAATTCTCCGTTAACTCTCCACAGAATTTTTTGATAGTTGGCACTTTCCTCGGTGACCTTTATCTGCCGGTACATTTTAACACAATCTGCCGTAAAGGTAATCTCATGTCTGCGCCATCTCATGACTATGTGTCTTAGATCTGGTTGTAATTTGGGCCCAACCAACATGTTGTCATTGAGAGATTTACCGTTCGGACCTTTGCATGAGGCGTCAAAGACAATTCATACTTGCGAAGTTGTTTTCTCTGGTTTTATCACAGCGTGGTGTGGCATGTAAAAGGAATTGTGTGTATTCTCGTCGTCATGATTTGTTATTTCTTCCATATGATTAAGTTCAATGTACTCCGTTAAAACCCTTGTGTATTCTGTCTTCAACTCGTTGTTTCTGTCAAGTTTCTTCTCCAATTGCTCTAGTCTTTTTTCTGCTATTGGTTTTGTGTTACCATAATCAAGGTTTCTTTGTTTGAATGGAATTTCTACTATGTATCTTCCTTCACTGTCTCTCGTATAGGTTGTTTCAAATAATTTCTCACATAGCTGTTCTTCTTCTGTTAACAGTTTTCTATTCTTGTGCGTTTCTCCAGATTCAAGCTCCCAAAATCTTTGTAAAATGTCGTTTTCTCCTTCTTGTGTTGATATGTGCATGTTTAGGACATTGTGTCGTTCATTTCTTGAATTAGTTGAGTTAACTTCCCCGGATAAAATCCATCCCAATTTAGTTCTTTGTGCCAATGGTGAATCATAAGATCCAAGTTTCACACCCTCCATCACAATGTGACTATACACATCAGCTCCCAGAAGAAGATCTATTGCAGCTGGTGTGTCATAGTTTGGATCAGCTAATTGTAAGCCTTGTATATGTTCTCTTCTCACGTTTATCTGTCTTGAGGGTAGTAGTCGTGTTAAAGTCCTAAGCACGTATGCTCTTACTGGAAGTTTGAATGTTTTGTCATAATCTGATTGCAGATCCAGTGTTACCAAATGTTTGGTGTTCATCACAATGTTGTTGCCTAACCCGCTGATTGTGCCATTGATTGTATGTTTCTTGAGACCAAGGATTTGAGTAGTTTTCTCTGTTATGAATGATCCTTCAGATCCTTTATAGATCAATGCACGAAATTGTAGTGTACGTCCGTTCTCGGCGGTCACTTTGACAAGTGCCGTGGCTAACAAGATGTTAGTTGTGTGTTGTGGGACATTGGATTCCATCGCGTAATGTGCTGATATGTTTTCCTTATTCTCTTTCTCTGGATTTTCTGGAGTTCTGTGCTCTTGGGTCGAACTGTCTCGTTGTTCATTATTTTCAGGAGTTTTGTTGGTGCTATACTCAGTATGAATAAGTGAATGATGACGTTTTCCACAAATGCGACATTTTGACTTCTGTTTGCATTGTTTTACTCCATGGTTAGGTATCAAGCAATTGAAACAGAGTTTGTTTTTCTCAATGAATGCCTTCTTATCCTGGATGGGCATTTGTATAAACCTTTGACATCTGTAGATGTAGTGATCTTCGTTACATAGCACACAACCCTCTTTAGGCGTATTGTAAAACACTCTTTTTTCTGTATTCGTAGTCGTAGGTCTCGTTGGTGTGCGTGGGTTCCCCTTTGTTGATTGTATTCGTTCTAGGGCTCTGAATCTAGATTCTAAGTATTTTGTAAGATCTTCAAACGTTGGAAGGGTCTCGTTCTCTTGTTTACTTATCTCTTGTTCCCAACCTTTCAAAGACTCACTGTCTAATTTACTTGTCAGTTAATAGAGAATGATAGGATCCCAGGAACTTGTATCTATTCCAATACTCTTTAATCCACTCAAACATTCAGTAGTTGTATGCAACAAATTCTTAATAGGAGTTGCATTTTCATTTGTAACATTTTTCAGTGTCATCAAGTATGAATTTATTATAACTCTTTTGTTGCTGTATCTTTCTTTTAATTTTAACCAAGCAGCATCGTAATTGTTTTCAGTAATAGGTATATGTTTCAGTAATGTTGCTGCTTCTCCCTTCAGGTTTTGTTTTAGCAAGTGTAATTTGTTGACTTTTCTAAGAGTTTTATTGTTATGTACGAGAGAAACAAATTGATCATGAAATGGTATCCATTCACTATAATTTCCATCAAAGGTAGAAATTTGTATAGGAGGAAGCTTTATCTGTTGTGACGATACTTCTATGTTTTCAGGATTTTCCCTTTGCTGAGTTGGGTGTGGATATTCACACTGCTTTTTTAGCATAAGGTCCTTAGAATGTACATATTCATCTTCAACTTCACAATATTTATCGTAAACGGTTTCATCCAGCGGCTTACAACTCTCTATAATCTTTAGATAGTTTTCCTGATATTCATTCCATAAACTATCAAGTAATTTTATTTTCATTTCTACGTAATTCCATGAAAGACGATCCTTAGGTGTTTTTTTGAAATTGCTAAGGGACTTATCTATTTGTGTTTGTAAAGCAGATTGCAGGTTAACTAATTGTTCATATTCTTCACTATCCATTTTTGAAGAGTCAAAATTTTCTACGTCCAAAAATAACTAATTTCCATAATTTTTTAGCACTGGCAACACTATAGTTAATGTTCTGATAACTAAAAGCTAACTTCACTTCAATTAGATTTTTGAAAGCTAATGTCACTTGATATTGACAACTAAACGTCACTAGTTTTGACAGCTATTGTCTAATGATTTTGACAACTGAAACGTCACTAGAGATTTGACAGCTAATGTCTAATGATTTTGACAACTGAAACGTCACTAGAGTTTTGACAGCTAATGTCTAATGATTTTGACAACTGAAACGTCACTTTAGAATTAACAGCTGACGTCAATTGATTTTGACAGCTAAACGTCACTTTGGATCTGACAGCTAATGTCTCTTGAGATTGTTTGTGTACACTGTTTACACTACACTTTACTCATACACACACACTGAAACGTACTTGTATACTACGACTCCTACAACTACCTGACTATAACGCGAACCGGCTCGGGAGGACCATGAACCATGAAAGTTACTCGAACAACCAGTAATGTGTTGGATTGTTTCAGGGGCACTGTTGCAACGGCGGCATTTGTCTACAGTATTTGGTGCTCTTATTATAAATTTTTGGTAGTTTCGGGTTTCTATCACTTGGTCTTGTATCCCTAACATGAATCCTTCCGTTTCTGGAAAGAGCTCTCCGCGACTAAGCCATTCGTTCGACGCTGTCTTGTCGACGTTGGGTAGGTTTAAGTCACGGAAGTGCCTTCCATGAAGAGTTTTTCGGGACCATTCCTCAGTTTTTGTCTGTATGTCAGTTTGTATTTCGTTTCTTTGAGTGTTGCTATCATGCAAGTTTAGTGGAGTGAGTTTACAATCGTTCTGAACTATGGCTTTATGCAATATCGATGTGTTTAATTTTCTGTGGAAATATGACCTAAGATTCGTGATCTGTTTACTAGGCAGATTCATTATGTCTATGAGCCCCTTCCTCCCTATTATTATTATAAATTATTATTATTTGGAGTTTGGCTTTTGTTCAGTTGAAGTAAATAATGAAGAAATAGTCCTGCAGACGCTAGACGGTCTCCTACATTTTGTCGGAAGCGTGTTTTAGCGTCCGCAATACATTTTTTTGCATTTTCTTGATATTTAAGGACTCCTGAACAAGATTAGGGAGGGTGTCGCCCAGACATCCTTGAGGATTTTGTTTAAAGTCCATGATTAGATAAAAGGAGGGGAACGAAATAAAAATTTTGACCTACCTCATCGAGTTGGGATCGGTGTTTAGAGCTCGTTGAGGAGATAAATGCTGTATTTTTTGTTTTAAAATATATTAAAAAGAAAAGGAATTAGATGCCACCAAAGTCAGTTTTTTACAAAATTTTGTTTGGGCTGTATCTTATGAAAAGTAATAGTTAGACAGTTGAAATATTCACAGATTATGTATTTCTATTGCCGCTATAACAAGAAATACAAAAAATTAAAAAAGTAATAAATTAAGGGGGACTCCCAAACTAAAAACCTATCTTTTTTGGCGATTTTTGATCTGTTTTTGTTTTAGGTCTATTTTTAAAAACGGGAACACTTACAAACTGTCTAATCTTGTTCAGTAGTGTTAAAACATCATATATCATGAAAATCAATTAATAGTAGATTAGTAGCCAAGGGCTGTAAGGCATCAATTGTAGCCCGAGATATATAGGCGCACGAGCACAGCGAGGGCGCCTATAGTTCGAGTTTGCAATTGATGCTTACACCCGAGCTAACTACTCTGCTTTACATCTCGATTGTGATGTAAGTAGGTCCTTATTACTACCAAATTGTAGTTAGCGCTCTAGGGTAATAATGTAGTAACTTACCGCCCTAAGGCTTTTCTAGCTACATTATTACCCAAGAGCGCTAATTGGTCACCCACAAGCTCCATTTGGGGGTAATAAGGACCTACTTACCGAATATGAGAGATGAAAAATATATTGCGGACGCCAAAACACGCTTCCGCCTCAATCCTCCAGAAATTCAATCGTCCGAAAGTATAATTCGAACTAAACTAAAGCTATATTTGGAGACCATTCACTCTACTATCGTTGAAAAATTTCGTGATTTTTAAAAAGTAATTGCAAAATTTACAAAAACATAAAAAGTTGAATCTTAGTATAGGGCGCCGGGACAAAATACTAAACCTGTGAGTGCGCCGCGAACTGATAAAGTTTGGGAACCCCTGTAGTATTAGTCCTGCTTGTTTGCGCCGCGGGCTGCGCGGTGGTCTATGCCGTGTTCCGTGACGGCCAGGCAGGCAGCGGCACAAGGTCGGCGAGGGGTGCGGCGTTGGCGGCCGGCCGAGAGCGGCGCGTGCGCATGCAGGGCCATGTATATGCCGCGCTCGTGTAAATCATGGTTGCTAATGTAAATGAGCGCATATTGTTTATTTTTCATTTCCTGTATTTTCTCCCATCTGCTTTAGATGATAATGGAAGCAGGTATGATTCGTTTTCTCTAGCAGTGATAATAGACTTTAAGGGCACGATAATAGACTTTAAGTACACGAAATTGGCCACTGTGTAGTGAAAATAGACACCTTTTAGATCCACAAAACTTTGGTCTGCCGACGAGCAGCCTGGCAGGTTCAGTACAGCTGAAAATAAAAGTTGTAATTTTTTCACCGTAATCTTGTCGAAATGCCTCTTAGGTTTTAGATAGATGATAATGTAATGAATCACAATACGTGTTTAAGGTGGGGGTTTATGGAGGCACTTCGAAAAGGATTAAGGGAATGAAAGTGGGCTCACTGTAACTGAACCTATAACCTTACTTAATAGAATAAGTATTTTCTATTCAGACAAATACCAAAATATTCGTTAGAAAGTTTTAATTTAGCCAAAACACAAGTGTTCCAGCAGCGCAGTCCCTTGAACTGACACAATAAGATCATAGCGAGTTTCTTTCACAAGATCTTTTCTCAAATTTCTATATCATTATCTATTCCGCACGGAATTAGAGAGATATCCACCGACTATGACAGTTTTATGTCCGAAGACAAAGCAAATTCGTTAAGCTTGGGCACACCAATACAATTGATGTGCTTACACTTAATTTTTAAATGATCTATTTACTTGGTCCTTTGATCCCGACAAATCCGCTTTTAAACATAATCAATCTGGGTGTCTAAGTAGATCAACATCGTTACAACTCCGGAGAAAGCTGAAAATTAAAATACATTGAATGTTTTATTTAGGCCTCTAAACATTAAATTTTTGATCGACTTGTGGTAGGACTTACTACATGTGAATAGTAGCCCAAACTCGTTTTGAGGATCATGTTGTTGCCATCAAAAGGATTCATAACAAGTAGGTAACCTTTATATTATCTATCGCTTCACTTTTTAAGTGCTTATCACTGCCCCTTCAGTGCAATTGTAACCATCAAAAGGATTCAACCTAGTAACTCTTTAATTATCTATCGCTTCACTTTTTAAGTGATTATCACTGCCCCTTCAGTGTAATTGTAGCCATCAAAAGGATTCAACCTAGTAACTCTTTAATTATCTATCGCTTCACTTTTTAAGTGCTTATCACTGCCCCTTCAGTGTAATTGTAGCCATCAAAAGGATTTAACCAATAACTCTTTAATTATCTATCGCTTCACTTTTTAAGTGCTTATCACTGCCCCTTCAGTGTAACCTATTCATGTTTTAGGTAAGGCTATAAACGGCACACCCCATTCCCTTTTCATCTTAAGCCCTGCCTATGCGAGGCCTAAGATGATAGCTCTCCCGTTTTCTATTCTTTATCTTAAAATAAAATAAAAAATAAAAAAGGTGGGAGAGATGGTCCGCTCCACCACTCGCGGCCCACGATGAGCACCTACCAAAACACCAACGTGCGCAATGTGCTCCTCCCAACGGGGAAAGGGTATGCCGGCTTAGCCATTCTTTTGATTTGGGCCGAAGCCCGTGCCGAAGCACCGTTGGAGCCGAAGCCCATTGTTGGAGCCGAAGCCCATTGTTGGAGCCAAAGCCCTTTGTTGGAGCCGAAGCCCATTGTTGGAGCCGAAGCCCATTGTTGGAGCCGAAGCCCATTGTTGGTGAAAGGCCGAAGCCAGGGTTAGGCAAAAGCCTAATGTGATTCCAGCGGTGAACGAGGATTTCTCCAAGTCGGAACCAACAGCCGACCGAAATCGAGGCTGCGGCCCCAAAGTGACAATTTAATGAATTAAAAAGGTGGCCGAAGCCAAATATTGACCTCCATGGCGAAAACAGAAACATAAAAAGATCTATCGAAACAACTTACGTCTGTGTCGTCTTTTATTTTGAGTCCCGTGGGACAGACGAGGATTTTTCCAAGTCAGGACCAACAGCCGACCGAAATCGAGGCTGCGGCCCAAAAGTGTCAGTTGAATAAATAAAAAGGTGGCCAAAGCCAAATATTGTCCGAGTTCTGTAGAACAATCATGTCCCTCAGAGAGTCTCCATAATCTGCATGAACTTTTATAGCATAACTGCTATTACTCCTCATTTATTTCTGCTCTACACGTCTAGCGCGTATTTGTATGATAGAATGATTTATTCAGTATAGTCTTGGCAACCCACTTTTGCCATAAGACATATGAGGCGTTATTCCCATCGTTTATTTGGGGTTTTCATTCGTGGTTTTATAACTGTCATACTTGTGCTCTGCAGAAATATGAAAACTCTCTGTCCAACATAAGAAGTTCCAGACATGCTAGTACGTTTACTAACATGGCTTTGGGTACAACTCCGAAAAGCCATCACCAAAGGCTTTAATAGCGTTCTCAAACTTGTCTTCAACGATCATCAAAGATAACTTGTATGAATTCATTTCACCTCTCGCAAGAAGCGCAATTTAGCATTTTGTTGCTGTTCATATTTCTATGAGCGACGTATACAACCAAGATCTACATCCATCGACGTGATTTTAGCCAATATTGAAAACGCCAACCAAAGTCCTTATATATAAATGTAGGCCCTAGTCAATATCCATCCGCTCTGCACTAACTACTTAGCACATTTGCTCAATGCACGAATCGCAAGATTGTTATTTTAAATCACAAGGTAGCGCCTAGACAAATATTGAAGGCAAATTCAAGCTACTTGCTTTAATGTGTCATTTAAAAAATAGTGATTGATACATCAGAGACATACTTTTAGACATTTCCAATGACGAAACCAACATATCATCACCGTAGCCGTACTGTTCATAGCAGTCAGGACACGGACTTTTATCATTCTACGCACTATTAGCTGAACAGTGTTAGGCAAGATAGTTGTGTAATTCAGACAAGCAGCTCATGATAGCGAACTCCAGGCGCGCCGCTTCAAGAAGCTCTCGTCGTACAAAACACAAAGAGACTGTAAGCTCGTCATCGTCGAAAGTGCCGCAACTGCCAAGCAAGCATCGATTCGTGTACCGGATTTTCACGTCTCGATAACACAATCTCTGCTTTACTCAGAACAGTACCACATTCCTTCAATAACATCGCAAACAGCTCCCAACTTGCCCCGATCATATATATTTTTCGTCAGAATTATAAGAAAACCCAAACTTTTTGAGTTTTCCATCATGCCATGCACTACCAATCACCAAACAGACGGGTTCAATAAGTATTTGTTTCATGTTATACTTTTCAGTTTATCGAACAGGGGCCTAAGCGTCTGCCTACATATTATACGAAATGCCTTTCGTATTAATTAAGTCTCATATTATCACATTTCATGTGATTAATCCATTTGCCAATATTTCTTGGATTCGGTCCGCCGCCTGCTCGGCGACCGTCTTCCCCATAAGTATACTTCGTAATATAAAACGACAGATCGCGCAGTTGTACACGGATTCTACCGCGTAGTTTCGCGCCAAAACGGCTTCGATAGCCCGTTTTCGTATGAATATTTCAATACAGGCAGATTATTGTTCTAAATTGATGCTTGATAGAAAGATATTCCTATAAACCATTACGAATACTACTTTTAACTGCTTTAAGCAATGTTTTTATATAATAACATATCCCTAAACCTATCTTAATATCCATTTTCATTAACTTTGTAGTATTTCTCAATTTTTATGCGTTTCTAAGATATTTTTCAGCTCCCAGCCAGCTGTTTAATGGTTTTTAAGTATCTTAATTTGTACCTAGGGTCAAAGAGTTACAACCAGCCCCCAAAATTATCTGTAATTCATGGAAGAGAATTTTTGAAAACTATATAAATTCAAGCTTAGATATAATGTTAAAAAAAAAATCCGTTTCCCTGTTATCCCATTCTTTATGGAAACCATTTTAAATCCTTAAATGAAAAAAAAAATTCTTTTAACCTAAAATGAAAGTCCAACATTATTATACAATATTTACTTTTCCTACTTTCATTTGTATACATCATTAATGTCTTACGATTGTGACGTTTGACCCTAACATGAGAACGGCCACCAACCTCCCCTACAACCACATCTATCATTCATAGCTTTTAAAATGTGAAATCGTGTGAAAAAAAAAATTTTCCTTTTTCACTACTCGAATATTATTGTATACTTCATAATTTAGAAATTGCACTAATTAATACTTAACCATCTTTAATGGATGTGGTTGTGCCACTCCCCGAACCTCGCTACTACTTCCCGTGTTTTCATCGTTTATTTTATTAAAAATATATATTTTTAAATCGCTTTTATTTGTGTTACATTTGCTTGGTTTGAAATATTCAATTCTTTCTCTTTTTTTTTTTTTTTTGTACTCTTATTAACTCTTATACCAATCTTCTTTAATCTTATAACCAATATATGATTATATAATGAATACTCTTAACCAAAGGATTGACTAATTCTACAATTTTATTTACATAATTAGACCTTGCATTTACCAAAGTAATTTTCAGGCTTATAAATTTATAATTTGTTTATAACCTTTCATAATTTATTTTCGCATAAAACTACAAAACAAAATTCTTAATGGCCTTTATTAACCAAAAACAAAATAAATTGCTTTTTGTTAAAAAAAATCCGTTTACATCTATGTTGCAACTAATTATAATATTTTGATAAATGTATCGTATTAAATTTTCCTCTTACATTCCCCATAATTGGGTCTTCTAGAATATAAACATTTTCAAAAGGTATTGAGGAAACTATATATGGCCCTTCATATAACAAATCAAATTTACTAATCTGTTTGTCCTCAGCACTTGATTGTGTGACGCGTTTGATCTTCACCAGGTCCCCTACATGAAACTTAATCAATTTATGATTTGCGTTGAACTTCTGTTGTCTATATTCGCTTTGTTCCTTTAACGTTTTTCTGACGTTTGTTCTGACTTCCTCTACATTCAATTTGTCTTTAGGCAAATTCAAACATCGGTCAAATGTCATTTTGTTACTTTTTCCATACAAAACTTCGCACGGCGTGTAACCAATGCTGTCATGTAGAGTGTTATTATATAATTTCTCTATATCTGGTAACTTTGTTGCCCATCCGCGATGGTTATTATGACAATATGTTCTAAACATCCGTCCAAGCTCCTTGTTTACTCGTTCAGTAGTATTTGGTCTAGGATTCCTCACTGTAGTATAAATGGTCTTAATTCCAAGATCATTCAAACCTTTTCTCCATAATTTACTAATGAACTGAGATCCATTATCAGTCATTATTGCTTTTGGCTTTATGATTTGTACGAATTGTTTAATTTTTGTTACTACTGATCTTGCTTGTAGCATTTCTCATCGGGTAAAGTTTTGCAAACTTACTGAAAGAATCCTGTACCACCAGTACATATCGATATCCAAACTTCCCACTCGGTAGGGGTCCATAGATATCCGCCATCACTAAGTCTCCAATATTCTGTGTTACTATCGATTGACATGGACCAAAATATTTAAAATTATTACATTTTGCCAATTGACAAATGTGACATTTGTTCAAAATTCGCTTTATATCTCTTGTCAGATTAGGCCAATAAAAACGATCTCTGATGTATTTTATAATTTTATATGCTCCTTGGTGTCCCATCTCCTCGTGGACTTGCATAGTGACAGCTTCTATTAATGCAGCAGGAAGAACCAAGACATCTTTGCCGTTCACCTCCATATGTAGTTTTTCATCTCTAATAGAGCAATGTGGGGTTAATCTGTTTATGCTTTCTTGTTTTTCTTTATTTAAGTCCTGAAAAATTTTGGAAGCTACAGGATCTACTTCCTGCAGCTTCCTTATATTCCTCAACCTTTTATTTAACTCCTTATTGGGATCACTCTCAGTATAAGCAATTTCTGGGCAAATTGCTTTCTCTTCTTGTATGATTTCACTACTAGGAGGGTAACGTGATAAGATATCTGCTCCAATATTCATTTTTCCAGCTACATGTTCAAAAGTGTATTCAAATTGTTCCAAGAACAAAATCCATCTCGTCACTCTACTGTTGTAGAGTTTCATGTTGTTAACGAATAGTAATGCCTTGTGATCTGTTCTGATTATCACTTTTGCTCCTCTCAAATAAGTCTCAAACTTTTTAAAAGTACTGATTACGGCGTAAAATTCTTGTTCTGTAGTTGTCTAATTTAATTCAGCTCCTTTCAAGGCTTTACTGTGGAATCCAAGTATTTTCATATTTCCATCGTCTCCAAGTTGAAATAATACTCCTGCTAATCCAATTCCGGAGCAGTCTGTTTGAATGTAATACTGTTTGCTAAAGTCTGGATGATGGAGCATAATTGTTTTTATAAAACGGTTTTTAAGCTCATCAAAAGCTTTTTGTTCTTTCTCACTCCATATCCACCTTTTCCCCTTTTTCAATAATTCACACAAAGGCATAATGTTTCTGTTATAATCAGGTATGAATCGGCGATAAAAATTACAGAGCCCTAAAAAGGCTCTGACTTGTTTCACCTTCTTTGGAATTGGAAATTCACTTATTGCTTTGACTTTCTCCGGGTCTGTTCTTATGCCTTCTGTTGAAACTATAAATCCCAACATCTTTACTTCCTTGCAAATGAAATCACACTTTTGTAAGTTACATGTCAACCCGGCCTGGTGTAACCTTTGTAAGACTCGATCAATATGCTCCAGGTGAAGATCAATCGAGCCACACGTTCTTCTTCTTCTTCATGTGCCATCTCCATCCCGGAGGTCAGCGACCATTTGTCTGTACATGTCTCTGTTTCCTGTCATACGAATGATATTTTCTGTGCTCTCCATCTCCAACCAGTCTCTTATATTTTTCGTCCACGAAGTTCTTCGTCTTCCTCGACCTCTTCTACCTTCGATCTTTCACTCAATCAATAATTTTATAATGTTATATTTTTCATGTCTATGAATATGTCCAAAATACGCTGTCTTCTTTTGTTTAATTGTTCTAAGTACTTCTAAATTTTTATTCATCAATTTTAAAACTTTCTCATTTGAAATTTTGTCTGTCCATTTGATTTTAAGCATTCTACGGTATAGCCACATTTCAAAGGCTCTTATTTTATCTGTTGTGCGCTGTTTTAAAGTCCAGCTTTCAGAGCCATACATAAGAATTGGTAGTATATAACCACATCACCCCACCAGTACTGCCTCGCGTGGAACCCGTGTTGTCTTCTTTTGGCCTTCTCCACTCCTTGTATCTGTTGTTTGTTTTTGTCGCTCCTGATGGAGCGTGCATGTTGCTACCCGAGGATCTTGTTAATTGAGCGTCTTCTTCCGACTGGTTTATGCAGTCTAATTCGTGTAAGAACTGTGTTGCGGACAATATTTCATTCTTCTTTGATAATGTCCACAACTGTTGCACGTTTCGTGGAAAATGCCTCATCAAGTCAACAATTAACTGTGCATCTGTCAAAGGGTAATTTAATAGCTTCACTTGTCCAGCATACTTCATGAAGTGAGCTAACATAGTGGGTGTTTTTGTTCTGTCCCACTTTCCACTAACGATTTCTCTTCGCACTTTATTCTGTTCGACCTCGTTCCAGAAGGTCTGTAAAAAGTCCCTTTTCAAATCATCGAATTCACTCCACCTTTCCTTATAAACTCTTGCCCAATCTCTTGCCTGACCTTCTAAGCACTCAATCACAATGTCCAATCCTTTTCCTTGTGTTGGCACTTTCTTAATATAAGATGTTAAGTCTTCTAAAAAGGTCACAGGGTGAGTTTTTCCTCTGCCGTTAAATTTGGGCTTCTCTGAATTAAGGTTAGTAATCGAATACATAATTTGTCGGTTTGCAAGCGGATCTGGTTGCTCCGACACAGGTGATGTCCTATTAGATGATGTAGGTCGATTTTGGACTTGTAAACTTTTCTGAGCTTCTGCGGTTTGCTTGATCTCCGCTTCTAATTTGCTCAACTTAATGTCCAATATACGGTTTTGTCTTTGTATCATTTTGTGAAGAAGGGTAAATTCTTTTGACATTTCAGGAGCATCCCTTTTCTCCTCTACTTGAAAGACAGGGCTATTCCCCTTCTTACCCTTTATCTTTTTCTTGGGGGGTTCGTATATCTCCTCCACGTCCTCTACCGGAACTTGCACTTCCTCTTCTGTGTCCGACATGTTGTGTTACGTTTCTTCTGAAACTTTTTAATTATAGTCCTTTTTACTAACAATATCACTTAATCTATTAAGTGTCACTGCACTTTGGTGGTCCTTATCCACTTTTTATATTTTTGTGTCACTTCACTTTAGTGGTCCTCAGCCACTTTATTATATTTATTCACTTTATACAAACGTTATATTTCCACTTTTGCTTTTAATATTCATATGCTCATTAGTTTAGATATTTCTTTGTTGTACCCTGTAACAAAAGAAACTTTGGTTATTATTTGAACTAGTAACCTTTTTAAGATGGGAGAACGTATTTCTAGGCCACAACATGCTCGCTCATTCCTCTTTCACGGACAACTAATTGTAGGCTTAAGAAGCCTACGTATGTTTAGCCACAACCAATACCGGATCAAGAAATAGATCGTTGATCCATATCCTGGTCACGGCACCAAATTGTAACTGAACCTATAACCTTACTTAATAGAATAAGTATTTTCTATTCAGACAAATACCGAGATATTCGTTAGAAAGTTTTAATTTAGCCAAAACACAAGTGTTCCAGCAGCGCAGTCCCTTGAACTGACACAATAAGATCATAGCGAGTTTCTTTCACAAGATCTTTTCTCAAATTTCTATATCATTATCTATTCCGCACGGAATTAGAGAGATATCCACCGACTATGACAGTTTTATGTCCGAAGACAAAGCAAATTCGTTAAGCTTAGGCACACAAATACAATTGATGTGCTTACACTTAATTTTTAAATGATCTATTTACTTGGTCCTTTGATCCCGACAAATCCGCTTTTAAACGTAATCAATCTGGGTGTCCAAGTAGATCAACATCGTTACAACTCCGGAGAAAGCTGAAAATTAAAATACATTGAATGTTTTATTTAGGCCTCTAAACATTAAATTTTTGATCGACTTGTGGTAGGACTTACTACATGTGAATAGTAGCCCAAACTCTTTTTGAGGATCATGTTGTTGCCATCAAAAGGATTCATAACAAGTAGGTAACCTTTATATTATCTATCGCTTCACTTTTTAAGTGCTTATCACTGCCCCTTCAGTGCAATTGTAACCATCAAAAGGATTCAACCTAGTAACTCTTTAATTATCTATCGCTTCACTTTTTAAGTGCTTATCACTGCCCCTTCAGTGCAATTGTAACCATCAAAAGGATTCAACCTAGTAACTCTTTAATTATCTATCGCTTCACTTTTTAAGTGATTATCACTGCCCCTTCAGTGTAATTGTAGCCATCAAAAGGATTCAACCTAGTTACTCTTTAATTATCTATCGCTTCACTTTTTAAGTGCTTATCACTGCCCCTTCAGTGTAATTGTAGCCATCAAAAGGATTTAACCAATAACTCTTTAATTATCTATCGCTTCACTTTTTAAGTGCTTATCACTGCCCCTTCAGTGTAACCTATTCATGTTTTAGGTAAGGCTATAAACGGCACACCCCATTCCCTTTTCATCTTAAGCCCTGCCTATGCGAGGCCTAAGATGATAGCTCTCCCGTTTTCTATTCTTTATTTTAAAATAAAATAAAAAATAAAAAAAGGGGGAGAGATGGTCCGCTCCACCACTCGCGGCCCACGATGAGCACCTACCAACACACCAACGTGCGCAATGTGCTCCCCCCAACGGGGAAAGGGTATGCCGGCTTAGCCAGTCTTTTGATTTGGGCCGAAGCCCGTGCCGAAGCACCGTTGGAGCCGAAGCCCATTGTTGGAGCCGAAGCCCATTGTTGGAGCCAAAGCCCTTTGTTGGAGCCGAAGCCCATTGTTGGAGCCGAAGCCCATTGTTGGAGCCGAAGCCCATTGTTGGTGAAAGGCCGAAGCCAGGGTTAGGCAAAAGCCTAATGTGATTCCAGCGGTGAACGAGGATTTCTCCAAGTCGGAACCAACAGCCGACCGAAATCGAGGCTGCGGCCCCAAAGTGACAATTTAATGAATTAAAAAGGTGGCCGAAGCCAAATATTGACCTCCATGGCGAAAACAGAAACATAAGAAAATCTATCGAAACAACTTACGTCTGTGTCGTCTTTTATTTTGAGTCCCGTGGGACAGACGAGGATTTCTCCAAGTCAGGACCAACAGCCGACCGAAATCGAGGCTGCGGCCCAAAAGTGTCAGTTTAATAAATAAAAAGGTGGCCAAAGCCAAATATTGTCCGAGTTCTGTAGAACAATCATGTCCCTCAGAGAGTCTCCATAATCTGCATGAACTTTTATAGCATAACTGCTATTACTCCTCATTTATTTCTGCTCTACACGTCTAGCGCGTATTTGTATGATAGAATGATTTATTCAGTATAGTCTTGGCAACCCACTTTTGCCATAAGACATATGAGGCGTTATTCCCATCGTTTATTTGGGGTTTTCATTCGTGGTTTTATAACTGTCATACTTGTGCTCTGCAGAAATATGAAAACTCTCTGTCCAACATAAGAAGTTCCAGATTCTTAGTACATGCTAGTACGTTTACTAACATGGCTTTGGGTACAACTCCGAAAAGCCATCACCAAAGGCTTTAATAGCGTTCGCAAACTTGTCTTCAACGATCATCAGAGATAACTTGTATGAATTCATTTCACCTCTCGCAAGAAGCGCAATTTAGCATTTTGTTGCTGTTCATATTTCTATGAGCGACGTATACAACCAAGATCTACATCCATCGACGTGACTTTAGCCAATATTGAAAACGCCAACCAAAGTCCTTATATATAAATGTAGGCCCTAGTCAATATCCATCTGCTCTGCACTACTTAGCACATTTGCTCAATGCACGAATCGCAAGATTGTTATTTTAAATCACAAGGTAGCGCCTAGACAAATATTGAAGGCAAATTCAAGCTACTTGCTTTAATGTGTCATTTAAAAAATAGTGATTGATACATCGGAGACATACTTTTAGACATTTCCAATGACGAAACCAACATATCATCACCGTAGCCGTACTGTTCATAGCAGTCAGGACACGGACTTTTATCATTCTACGCACTATTAGCTGAACAGTGTTAGGCAAGATAGTTGTGTAATTCAGACAAGCAGCTCATGATAGCGAACTCCAGGCGCGCCGCTTCAAGAAGCTCTCGTCGTACAAAACACAAAGAGACTGTAAGCTCGTCATCGTCGAAAGTGCCGCAACTGCCAAGCAAGCATCGATTCGTGTACCGGATTTTCACGTCTCGATAACACAATCTCTGCTTTACTCAGAACAGTACCACATTCCTTCAATAACATCGCAAACAGCTCCCAACTTGCCCCGATCATATATATTTTTCGTCAGAATTATAAGAAAACCCAAACTTTTTGAGTTTTCCATCATGCCATGCACTACCAATCACCAAACAGACGGGTTCGATAAGTATTTGTTTCATGTTATACTTTTCAGTTTATCGAACAGGGGCCTAAGCGTCTGCCTACATATTATACGAAATGCCTTTCGTATTAATTAAGTCTCATATTATCACATTTCATGTGATTAATCCATTTGCCAATATTTCTTGGATTCGGTCCGCCACCTGCTCGGCGACCGTCTTCCCCATAAGTATACTTTGTAATATAAAACGACAGATCGCGCAGTTGTACACGGATTCTACCGCGTAGTTTCGCGCCAAAACGGCTTCGATAGCACGTTTTCGTATGAATATTTCAATACAGGCAGATTATTGTTCTAAATTGATGCTTGATAGAAAGATATTCCCATAAACCATTACGAATACTACTTTTAACTGCTTTAAGCAATGTTTTTATATAATAACATATCCCTAAACCTATCCTTATATCCATTTTCATTAACTCTGTAGTATTTCTCAATTTTTATGCGTTTCTAAGATATTTTTCAGCTCCCAGCCGGCTGTTTAATGGTTTTTAAGTATCTTAATTTGTACCTAGGGTCATAGAGTTACATCACCTGAGCTGGAGTCGCGGCTGCATGAGTAGTGATTCGCTAGATGATATACAGCGTTGATGAGTTTCAGATGGCACACCTAAAAGCTAAAAGAAGCTGCCATTATACGCTCTTAAACCTTGAGTCCTAAAGGAAAAGGGGGTCACAACACCGTTGTGACACTTCTCCCGTCTCAAGCATTGAAACCTTAGGGCGAACGCTGCATCAGGCGTGCTCACGTCGAGTTTCCACGCGCGTGACAGCCGCCCTTACATTATAATAGTTATATGTAGTGTTAAGTAGATATAGGTTGATATATATATGGCAATATAATATATTTGTATGAGAGACAGACAGTTTTAATAAATAGGTCACTGTATATGGACGTTGTACGGTTCAGTTACCATACATTGAAGTTATCGTAGAGTTGTGGTGAGTTTGATGGAGCCCGTAGAAGGAAAGATCGGTAGTTAAATTTAGGTAAAAGTATAATAATAATAACGTATGTCAAACAGTGAAAAGAGTGGCGTTTCTTTCCTTGAGGTCTTGGTTAGTTGCCGGTTGCTAACGAACTCAATGTTATTTTAGTAAAAATTATTATTTAAAGTGCGGCTTGCGCGCGGCCAAAACTAGGTAGCCGCGTCTGCATTAAAACATATGTACGGTGATGAAACCGTACATGTTGGCAACCCCAAAGAAACGAAGAAAAGGAAAACTGAATTTTCTCAAGGTAAAGACGCGCAATAACAAAGCAAGGAATAGTTTAACTAGTCGAAATCAAACGCGACATTTTTCCATGCCCTACTAGGTTCCTTGTAGGAAAGGTGTGGTCGCAGCTTCTTGCTTGCAGTTACAAATACAAATACAAAATACAAAATCGATTCATTAGAACACATGGGTAGAATTTGTTTACATACACAAACCAGTTGCAAGAAAGGTGCAAGTTTTACAACAGGTACATTAACAGTAGGTAGGTATGTGGTAAACACAAATACAGGTTGCGCTAGTGCCTGTTCTAGGTATCACCTGTGTTACAGGGTCCAGCGCCCCCTCCAGGGCACGGTGAGAGTCATTGATTAAAACCCTTAGAAAATTTAATACAATAAATGTGATAACAAAAGAAAATGTATCTAAACTTAGCACATAATAAATAAAATAATAATAATGGCAACCTTTACTACATTTGACAGATTTTGCTGTCCAAACAATGAAATATTATATATATTACGCATTATTACGATTACGCACTACCACAATATACACATTTTTACCAAAATCTAAACTAAAGAAAGGAGGTAAAACGGTACTCGTAGACGCATACGTAGCTTCCGGCTCTTGCGGCTTGAGTGGGGGATGCTGAGCAGTACGTACACGCTGTAGCTCGATTTCCTCGTAGACCTGTTTTGTCTCTGCAGGTTTTGCGATGGTACAGCGCCTTCTAATTGCCCAAAAAATTACACCAATGGTAATCGTTCCCAGCAGAAGGTAGCATATCACGTATTGGTGCATATCATGACTTGTAATTGTTGAGGGTAGCACCTCATTTGTCTTTAGGTCTCTCAGACCCTTGTTTATCTCGTCAAGTTCGGGATTTTCGTTCAAATGTGGCGGTGATGCGTTGTGGTAGGTCAGGCTTACGATGTTGTTTACTGATGAGTTGAGTGTTGGTACGTTGAAGTTGTATTCCATCTTTATTTTGCTGTTGTAATTATTATGCGAGAAGATAGTCAAATCTTTTGCCTGTAGCTCGCAACTTTGCGGAAGAGTTATAATCGCAGCTGAAGTTACAGTATGAGATGTCACGTCGTTTCCGCAGATTGAACGTAAAGTACAGGTGTCGCAACAAATTATGAGCCAAGTGTTTGCCGCATGTAATTCGAGCCATGTGTCCTTGCACGATGTCAACTTCATGTCACACGGTGAGCTCGTACGATGAGCTAATAGTTTAGCTTCGCAGGGTGCATTGTTATTGTATAAGTTGTAGACTGGTAAATTTTTATGGCATATAAAGTTATCTGCTTCCATCGGAATGCACATGCTTCTGTCCTTTTCTGTCATGGAGATGTAAGTGTTCTTTCGAAAGTTTACGGGGATGTAGCTTGAGGTCAGATGCGGTGTGATTATCCTGGCTCCTGTAGTTGTTACCGGTAGTGGTATTGCTTGATAGAGTTGAAAGTCTTCGTCCGAAGTAAGAGGTAAATGCACTTCGAACAGGAAGTAAGTATCTGTGACTCGCGCCTTCACGTAGAGTAGTTTGTAGATGCTTTTGATGTCTTCTCTGACATTCTCGACTGGCAAGGACAAAGATCTTGGAAGCTTTCCAGCTATCATATTCAGTTGCTTGGCTAGGGCGACAGGGGTCAGTACGTGCATGTCGATATGTCCCTTGTAGCCGTCAGTCAATGTGTTGAAGAGCATTTCTTGCACCATTTTTAAGTTATTTATAAGCAAATATGCAGATAGTGATGCCGAGTTAAAGTAGTTGGTGGCCATCACCACCTCTAAGGTAGATTCAATTTTGACAAAGTGTTTGTTTGGTCCATGAAAGTGGTAATTAGGTCAAATTGTCGCTTGATATTGTCTTTGCTTTTCTTCAGAACGTTGTTCTCAAGTTCGACTATAGAAGTCTGGTTCTTTACGAGTTCCAATAGGTATTTTTCATTGTTTTGTATTGCATCAATGTCAGTTTTATATCTGTCGGCAAACCGTTGATCTAGTATGCCAAACAAAGTGTTAGCTACGTAGCCGATTCCATCAACCAAGCCTCGTTTCTTCCTGTCTGACCAATGTTTGTGTGGTGCCAGCAGGATAGTGTTGTAGTATTTTAGTAGTTCTAGTTCATGATATAACTGACCAATAGTTGTTTGGCAGTATCTCGGGTCTGTCTTCTGGCATAACTGGTTGATTTGGTTGACATAATTTTCAATACGATAAGTTCCATCCCAATAACTTGTTAAGTTATAATACATAAGTAAATTCCATTCGTCGTGTATTACTTGCATTTTTCCCATTGTATCATAATAGATCGGGCGAGTTGGTTCGAGCGGTGTAATCTGAGTAGCTGCCGGCGGAGGCGTTGCGTCATAACCACGTGCTCCGGTGACGAATGTAAACATAGTTATCAGTATTGTAAACATCCACAGTGCGGAAGAGAGACAGTTTCTCCCTTTATTTTTAGTTTGCACAGGCGGCGGTGAGTTTGGCGCTTTTTCGTCTGGGTCACTCCTAGGGGTTGAAGTGGCGGTTCCCAGGGGAAGGGGTGACAGCTTGACGATAGGACGTGTGATCGTACCGGTCTGGGTTTTGACTGTTGTAACTCGTACGTAGCCGTCCGACCCGGGATGGGTTTCCGTTACTCGTCCCAAGGCCCACTTCCCTGGTGGAAGATTGTTATCCTTCACCAGCACGATATCTCCTTTTTGAATGTTTTTGTAGGCTTGTTCCACTTGCTTCTTTTTTGTAATTGGGCTAGGTATTCGTTGGACCAGCTTTTCCAAAATTGTTGTAGCATATGTTCAGTTAGCTGCCATCGACGACGTAAATTGATATTTTTGATGTCACTGTGATCCGATAGTGGCAATGACATCATCGGCGTTCCAGTTAAAAAGTGACCCGGCGTAAAGTAGTGGTAGAACTCTTCCGGGTCTTCCGTTAGCGGGCAAAGTGGTCTAGAGTTCATGCATGCTTCAATTTTCGCTAGGAGTGTTGAAAACTCCTCGTATGTAAGCTTCTGGTCTCCGAGTACACGGCGAAGGTGGTGCTTCATAGAGCAAATAGAAGATTCCCAAAGACCCCCCGCGTTCGGATATGCCGGCCCTATTTTTTTCCATTCTATTTTCATTTTTCCAATCTCGTCGAAAAAGTCAGGTGATAGAGTTTCTTGAAATTCGTGGAATTCCTTCGATAAGATCTTCGAAGCGCCGACAAAATTAGTTCCGTAATCAGAATATAAGTGTTTAGGGGTGCCACGCCTGGCACACAGTCATTGAAGTGCAGCGATGAATGTTTCAGCGGTTAGATCTGAAACCAACTCGATATGCACAGCCTTGGTTACCATGCAGACGAAAAGAGCAATGTAACCTTTTGATGTTTTTACGCCTCTTCCTTTGTTAAGTTTGACATCCACATGGCCGGTGTAATCCACTCCTGTATGCGTAAAGGGTCGCGATGGAGTAATTCTCTGTGGTGGTAGGTCAGCCATGAGTTGTTGGTTGGTCGAGGAGTTGAATCGATGGCAGCGAACGCAGTGACGTATTTGTGTCTTTACCGCTCTGTTGCCACCGACGATCCAGTAGCGTTGTCTTATATAGGCCAAGGTAAGTCTTGGTCCACCATGCAGGGTTGTTAAGTGCGCTTGTTCGATCAGTAATTGAGTATATCGCCCAGTTCGTGATAGAATTTAGAGAGGTTTAGCCGCCCACCAACCCTTATGATTCCCTTGTCATCCAGAAAAGGGTTTAATTTGTAGATACTGCTTTTGTTCGATACCGGTTTGTTTTTAGTAAGTAGGTCATATTCTTGCTTCCATTCAATTTGTTGCACAACCTTTATTATTTGTTCATTTGCGTTGTCAATTTCGCTCGTCGTAAGGTAAGCGGTGTCAGCTTTAGTTTTGTTGCGTGCGTTTGCGCTAAATCGCAGTGCCCATGCTATCACTCTGGTAACTCGAGTCAGCGAACTGCATTTATTTAGTAATTCGTATATAAAATGCTCCCTGTCGCTCGAAGTCGATTTTTCTATAGGGTTGGCACTCCCCATAGTGGTGGTGAAGCAGACTGGATTTTTCGCAACTTGTACTCTGTCTTGATTTTTTAAGAATGTAGGAGCGTGCCACCAGAGGTCGAAGTTCGCCAGTTTGGTAGGATACATCCCTCGGGAGGCGCAGTCGGCTGGATTTTGATCCGACTTTATGTAGTGCCATTGGTCAGCGGGTATAAGTTGTTTGATTTTCGAGACTCTGTTGGCTACGTATTTTTCCCATCTCGATGTCTCTCCTTGTATCCATGCTAGGACTACTTGGGAGTCGCACCAAGCTTGGACTGTTATCTCGTATCCTGACAGGGCGTCCTTAGTTTTCTCCATAAGTTGGGATAATAGGAGAGAGCCGTTAAGCTCTAATTTCGGCAAAGTTGTTCTTTGTGATAATGGGGCAACCCCAGTTTTGGCTGCTAGTAGGGTGATAGTCGGCTGGCCGTGTTCATTTATTACGCGGCTGTATATGACGCAAGCATATGCTTTCTCGCTCGCGTCGCAGAATCCTAGTAACTCGATCTGTCGTCGTGTTCCACCGATCCATCTGTTAAGTTAAATGTTTTAAACTTCTGGTAGTTCTGTCTTCAGTTTGAGCCACTCGTTCTGTATGTCGTTTGGTAGCGATTCATCCCACTCCAACTTACTCATCCAGACCTTTTGGAACATAAGTTTGGCTGACACAGTGATAGGAGATAACCATCCCAAAGGGTCATAAAGTTTGGAGATCTCGGACAACAGATGTCGCTTTGTTAGTTTTGATTTTGGTTTTTCTTCCAGATTCCAGTCGATCTTGAATGTATCGGTTCGTGGGTTCCATCCGAGACCCAAAGTTTTCATGGCTTCTTCGTGTTTGAAACCGAAGATGTTGCTGGTAGAAATCTGATCCTCAGTCAAGTTTTCCAGAAGTGCTGGGTGGTTAGAGGACCACTTTCGTAAGTTCATGCCGCCTCCTTTCAATAAGTTTATCAGCGACTGTTGTAGTTTCTTTGCTTCGTCGAGCACGTTGTGACCGCTAACTAGGTCATCGACGTAGAATTCATTTTCTAGTATTTCGGCGGCCGCTGGGTACTTGCATCGATCGTCCATTGCTAGCTGTTTTAAAGTTCTCATAGCTAGCCACGGTGCGCACTTTGTACCGTATGTTACGGTACAAAGTTGAAATTCTTGTAATATGTCATTTGGCGAGTCGCGCCAAATAATTTTTTGCAGTTGTTGTTGTTCATCTGACACCCAAATGCATCGATACATTTTCTCGATGTCTGCAGTAAAGGCATATTTGTAGGATCTCCACTTTAGTGTGAGAGTTTGAATGTCCTTTTGCAGGTTAGGACCTTTTTCAAGGACGCTGTTCAAGCTGAGGCTGCTGCTGGTTTCTTGCGAGGCATTGTACACAACCCTTAGCTTGGTGGTAGTTGACTGTTCCCGTAGGATCCCGTGATGAGTTAGGAATATTTCAGGAGTAGTTGTTGTAGTAGGAGACACCACGGGCTTCATATGACCTAGTTCGATGTATTCCTGAATGAAGTCGCGGTACATGCGCGCTAGTTTCTGTTGCCTTTCTAGTCGTTTTTCTAATTGTAGAAATTGGGCGATGGCGATAGGTTTCGATTTTCCCAGTTTTGTTTCGGCCCCGTCGCATAGCGGCAGTTTGACGATGTATTTGCCGTCCGTACCGCGCTTTGTCGTAGAGACGTAGTATTTTTCGCATTGGTCGTCCTTAGATACATCCATTTTGCCTTGAGTGATATCCTCGTGTTCCCAAAATTTCGTCATCTCATCTAAGTTGACACGAACCATGTGACAGTTAAAAGTTTGTAATTTGCCGCACAAAAAGTGCGTTTGTTGAGCAGTAGGGGACTTTTGGCTTCCTTTCAGGACTCCGTCTAAAAGGATTTCCGAGTAAACGTCGGCTCCGAGTAGCAGATCTATCGAGCGCGAGATATTGAATTCTGGGTCAGCAAGCTTCAAGTTCTCCAAATGAGGCCAGTTTGTTCTCTCGAAGGTAGAACTAGGAAGGTTGTTTGTTATTTTTCTCATAACTAGTGCTTGAGTTTCAAACGTGAAATTAGAGTAGATCGATTTACAGGCGAGCTGTGTAGGCGTCCTTTGCAGTCACCAGAAACCGATCCTATTCCAGAGATAGTAGCGTTCATTTTGCTTCTCGGTAGTCTTAATATTTGAGCGGCGTTTTCGGTGATTAGGTTTACTTGCGACCCTTGGTCGAGAAGGGCGCGAAGTGTGACGTAAGTTCCGTCCTTCGACTGTACTTGTAGTTGCACAGTCGTTAGTAAAATCTCCATATCGTTCGTTGATAAATGATTGGAACTTTATTGTTGAGTTTGGTTTGAGGTTGGTCGTTGACCTGAGTTGTTCGTTTTGGTTGTGTTTGTTACCGCGTTATGCAATAAGGTGTGGTGATGCATATTGCAATCTCGGCATGTTCTATTTGAAGTACATTCGTCTTTGCCATGGCTGAACAAACAGTTTTTGCATACATGTAGTTTCGCAACAGTTGTCATGCGTTGTCCCGCGCTCATGTCGATAAATTTAGCGCATTGCATTAGAACGTGCTTTCCATCGCATAAAGGGCATTGACCGTATGTAGCATGATAACTTTTCGACGGGTTTTTCTTGTATTAGTAATATGTAGATTTCTTCCCAAAAAAATTGTTGTAGGGCGCCTTGAAAGTAGACGGTTTTGGTAGGGCGGGAGCTTAATTTCTCGTCTTTTTCATGGTTTCGTACGCCATAAACTTGCTTTCGAGAAAGTATAGAAAGTCACCTATTTTAGGCAACTCCCTATGGTCGTGTAGATCTTTTATGTAGTCTGTGTAGGTAGAAGTGTCAAGTTTCTGCGCCATTAAGTGCACTATAAGAGGATCCCATGTGCTTATGTCGACTGCTATGTTGGATAACCCGTTCAGACATTCCGCGATGACGTCTTGCATCTTTTTCAGGTTTGGACCGTCGGCTTGTTGTAAGACGGGCAAGTTGAGCATGGTGTTGACAAAAGAAGTGAATTGAAGACGTCGGTTATCGTAGCGTTGGTTCAGGATTTCCCAGCACGAGTCGTGTGCTGGACCAAACGCTCCGCTTCGCCTCTCAATTTTGTTTTAAGATGCTGCATCTTTTGAGCCTTACTTATCGTAGGGTTGCTGTGGATAGTCTCGATGAAAAGATCCTTAAAAGTGATCCATTGCATGTAGCTTCCCGAAAAATCCGGGATGTCGATTTTTGGTGCTGACTGCTGGTAGTGCGCTGCCGACCAAATCTTGCTGTTAAGAGTTTTTCTCATCTCATCGTACTTATGCTCGATTTCGACGAAAGCGGCGTAGTAGGTTTCGTTGGAACCTCGTAGTATAGCCTCTAACTCCCAGTGTTGTTTGTCAATCACCTCCCACTTTGATCGTAAAATGGAGAGATGATCTTCTAGTTCCCATTTTTCTTTCATGGTTTTTAAGTTAATTTTCGACATGGCACGGTCGAGGGCCTTAAAGTTGCAATCTTGTTTGCTTAGCAAATTTTTAAGGCTTTCATCAGTTAGTTCTTCCCATTCGAAGTCTACAGGTTTTCTCTCCAGTAAAAATTTTAGTAAGCCCAACATCTTGGCCTTAGTTTCTTCGTACAGCTTCTTAGTCTTGCTGTAGACGTCGTCGACAAAGTACTTGATGTTTTTTTCCTCAATTTCTTGATCCAGAATAATGTGTCTCTCTTTGAAGTCCCTCCATTGGGATTCCAGAGATTCCAAGCGCGTGTTGAGGTATGTTTCATTCTTCCGGTCGATGCTATCTTTGTTATAGTTCCGGCATAAGTCTTTGATGTTTTCAAAAACAGTTTGTTGTAGTTGAAGAGTCATCTTTTCACGTTGCGAAAAGTGGTGAGTTAAGTTAGATTTATTTGTCTGTTGCTCGGTGATCTGACACGTAGTTTACGATGACAGCCCGTAGCTAGTAGTTAAGTTGTAGTTGTTGCCCTTAAATCTGACCCGTAGTTTACGACGACGGACGCAGAGCTTCGTTGAAGTTACAGTTGTTGTAGCTCGAATTGTAGAGCGTAGGTATGTTGACCCTCTTCAGTCTTCCGATGATGAAACTCGCAGTAAGTAGTTGGCTTCAAAATCTTCAGGCTTCAGATGGTCGCTGTTCGATATTCCGTGCACCCGCACTCTTAATGTGATATGTGCGACTTCTCAATTCCACCGGTGAGACCCGCTTGTGGGAGGCCGGCGAACCGATCCGCTATCACGAGAGAGATACAAACACACGAAATACCTGGTTGTTGCTCGAAGGACCATTTAATGTACTGACGTTGTACGGTTCAGTTACCATATATTGAAGTTATCGTAGAGTTGTGGTGAGTTTGATGGAGCCCGTAGAAGGAAAGATCGGTAGTTAAATTTAGGTAAAAGTATAATAATAATAACGTATGTCAAACAGTGAAAAGAGTGGCGTTTCTTTCCTTGAAGTCTTGGTTAGTTGCCGGTTGCTAACGAACTCAATGTTATTTTAGTAAAAATTATTATTTAAAGTGCGGCTTGCGCGCGGCCAAAACTAGGTTGCCGCGTCTGCATTAAAACATATGTACGGTGATGAAACCGTACAGACGTGGTTAACTTTAAAGTGCTCTTTACTACCCCTTCTGTCATCAGAAGTGGGATAAATTAGTGAAATAAATAAGTACCATTAATTACCTACACCCACAAAATAAAAAAATATAAAGAATAAAAATATTTATTTTCATAAACAAAAATGAACTCTAAAAAAATGAGAAATAAAAACAGTAGTGGAGAAGTGATACTACAATCAGTGAATAGTGGTGGACTGGAACAAAACAAAGAGACTAGTACAAGTAAGGCAATTGCTTTGCCTACATTTAACCCAAACGTTGGTGCTATCGAAGCGAGTGTATGGAGTGCGGAAGTTGACGCCCAAGCGTTGAAAAATGGATGGGATGATGTGAAGATAATCGCAAGATGTGTGCCATTTTTAGCTGGGCCAGCACGGGAGTTGTATGATGAGTGGATATCTGTACAGAGGACCTGGCCAGCATTAAAAGAGGATCTTCAAATCACATTCCCAAAGTGTCGCGACTTGTTTCGTGATTTTAAGACAGCGGCAAACATGACAAACAAGTGAGCAATACAATACTGTGTCTATTTACACATAAGGTGTGCACAATGGGGTGCCCACAGGGTTCCGTGCTCGGTCCGACGTTGTGGAACGTTCTTATGAACGACTTACTTAAGCTGCCGATGCCTGAGGGGGTACGGATGATAGCGTACGCGGACGACGTCACTGTCCTGATTGGGGCAAATTCGCGAGCAGACATTGAGAGAAAGTGCGCAACGGCTCTGGAGCTTGCGCTTGATTGGGGGCTGAGGAAGCGTCTGCAGTTTTCCCCGGCGAAAACTCAGACGATTACTCTGAAAGGCTCTTTCAAGGGCAGGGCCCCACTGGTCTGCATTGCGGGGGCCTCGATCAGGACGGAAACCTCTGTCAAGCTACTGGGCGTAACGATTGATGATAAACTGTCATTTGGGGAGCATGCACAAGACATCGGGGACAGGGGCGCACGGTGTTTTGGTAAAATGGCACGTGTTTCCGCGTCTTTCTGGGGGGTTAGGTATTATGCCCTGCGGCTAATATACCACGGGACTTTTGTGGCCACACTAGTTTACGCAGCCTCCATCTGGTACCGGCGGGTAGTCATGTATGTGGTAAAGGCGAAGTTACTGAGGGCTCAGCGACCGGCACTAACCCTGCTCACAAAGGCGTACAGAACTACAAGTACTGCAGCTCTGGCGGTTCTGGCCGGTGTGCTCCCAGCGGACTTGGAGGTGCTGCGGGCGGGTCGGCTGGAATCGCTACGGGTTGAGAAACCGGTAGGCGCAGCTGAGGGTAGACTGCGGAAAAAGGCAGAGTGGGATACGGTCCTCGGCGCTTGGCAGGAGAGGTGGGACCAGGAGGAGAAAGGGAGGGACCTTCACCGTTTCTTCCCAAGCGTCAAGGATCGCTTGGCTTTTAGGTGGGTCGAGCCGGATTATGTCGTGTCGCAAATGCTGACGGGACACGAGTGTTTTCGTGGTAGGTTGCGGGACTTGGGCTTAAGCGCGGAGGCTACCTGCAGTTGTGGTGACGCGGAGGAATACCGTGACCACATACTGTGGGAACGCGTGCGGTACGACCAGGAAAGGGGGGTCATGCTAGACGGCATTACGGGGGGGTTGGAACACGGCCCGGTTTACTTTGCGGAACTGGTGTCTTCGGCGGCGAACTTTGCAAAGTTCAAAGAGTTTTGTGCGAGTTGGCACCGTAGAAGGAGAATGGAGGAATGAGAGTAAGAAGGCGAGACGGAGACGCCGACGACAAAGCCGTAGCTTTTAGCGTCTTGCCCCAGAAAGGGGACTGGCGACGCAAGGGACACAAATTGAATTTGTAGGGAGCGGAGAAAACGGCACGATGGGGAAAGAGCAACGAGAGTACCCGTGCTACTCCCGTGATTCGGTCTGACAAGGTCTGTATGACCGCAAGGTCGGTAAGACCATGGGATGGAAGCCCCTCGGGAGGCCGCCCCCGTGACACGCCTGTTGCTGCAGGCGTTGATTGAGACCAGCCTCAGTGGCCCTAGGCCAGAAAGGCTCTCCCCGCTGCAGCTAGGCTGCAGCGAGAAGAACCCACAAGCAAGCATTCGCAATCCTGCGCCGCGAGGTTCGCAACAAGAAAGCCGGCACCGCACCGCGAACCTCCACCCAGCCCACAACACCGGCCAGGGTCGTCGCCGAGACCACGGGAGAGTCGAACGCGCCGGGGTCACTCATGGCCTCCGCGAACGAGCCCGGTGGGCCGGTCAGGAAGAGGAGAGGAAGGAGGAGGAAGAAGGGGTCCGCCTCCGCCAATCCAGCCGCCTGCCCCCGACCCATTGCCGAACCCGCCACCTGTGCCAATTTCGGAGGCCCTCATCCGGCAAACTCGGTCCAGTGCAACATCAAGCGCAAGGAGTCACGGAACAAGAAGGCCGGCATCACCCCTCGCTCCGGGCAAGGAAAACCTCGTCAGGAGGAGACGCAAGCGGTCGCGAAAACGGCTGCTGCCTCACTGATGGCCCCCGCCAATGACGCCATCCCTCGTGGCGCCACCGGCAAGAAACCAGGCAAGAAGGGGAAAAAGAAGAAAAAGGGCTCACAACCAGCTGTGCCCGCTCAACCTTCCTCCGCCCGCCAACCATCAGCAGCCACACCAGCTGCCACAACTTCTGAGCCCCAGGGCCATCTCCTGCAGACCCTGGAGGCCATCCAGCTGGTGATCAACGCCGCCATAGCCGGTGCCAATATCAGCCCGTCCGCGCTCAAAGCCTCCATCCAACAGCCTTCCAATGGACAATGAGCTGCTGATGGTGCATTGGAACGCCTCGTCCCTTATCAGAAAGGGCCGAATCCTGGGTCATTTCCTCCGAGAACAGAACGTCGACGTGGCGCTGATCAGCGAGACGCACCTTCGGCCATTGGACTCGCTGAAAATCCCTTACTACGTCTGCTATCGGAGGAATGAACAAACGCTGGAAGGAAGAGCATACCGAGGGCTTGCAGTCCTGGTCAAACGACGCATTATTCACCAGGAAATCGACGACGTCGCACTCTCATCTATGTATGCCCTCGGTATCGAACTTGACTACGCTGAGAGGAACCTCCGTGTCTTCGCAGCCTACAGACCGCCAAAGGACGTGTTCCAGGTCGCTGACATTCGCAAGCTCTTACAGTCCCCTGACCCTACCATCATCGCAGGGGACCTGAACGCAAAGTACACGGCCTGGAACAGCCTGGAGAACGCCTTCAAGCCGAACCCTACGGACGACGTGGAGCACGTCGCCGCAGTTGAGAGGCACCTTTGAGACCACTTTGCTACACCGATCGAGGCGGGAGAAGACCCGATGTTCTTCTCACCCAGCCAGGTCGAACGCACCCTTCGCCGAGCCCCACCGCGCAAAGCTCCGGGCGCCGACAGAATCCCCAACGCAGCTCTGCGCCATCTCCCACGGCAAACTGTCGTGGCAGTGACCAGACTGTTCAATGGGATACTACACTCGGGCCATTTTCCTGACGCGTGGAAGCTCAGCCGTGTCATCATGCTGCCGAAGCCGGGGAAGAACATCATGCGCCCCAAGAGCTACCGCCCGATCACGCTACTCAGCACTATCTCGAAGGTGTTTAAGAAACTCCTGCTGACGAAGTTGCTGCCCCACGTCGAGCCCAGACCGGAACAGTTCGGCTTCAGGCCGAAGCACTCGACCACGCTTCAGCTGACCCGTGTCCTCCACTTCATGGCGACGGGCCTCAACAAACGAGAGCACACCATCGCCATCCTGCTGGACATGGAGAAGGCGTTCGACAGAGTTTGGCACGAGGGCCTTCAGTACAAGCTCTGCCAGACCACCGCACCGCGCTGCCTGGTGAAGATCGTCGCGAGCTTCCTGGAAGGGCGGAAGTTCCAGGTCACCGTGGAAGACGCCCTTTCTTCGCCCAGACCGATCCCACAAGGAAGCTGCCTATCGCCGTGCCTCTACGCCGTCTACACTGACGACATTCCTCTGTTTGGAAATGCCAAGCTGGCTCTCTTCACCGACGACGCCACGTTCATCGCGTCGTCCATCAACCGCAAGCATGCGGCGGCGAGGAAGATCCAGCCAATCCTCGATGCGCTGCCCGACTGGCTATCCAAATGGAGGATGTCAGTGAACGTCGGAAAGACCCAGGTGATGTGCACCGGCAGAAGGCGTCACGACCCGCCGCACGTGACACTCATGGGCCAGCCACTGGAGTGGCAGGACTCCGTGAAGTACCTGGGTGTCACCATCAACCGCAACCTGTCCATGCGCAAACACGTGACCAATGTGGTGGGTCAGGTGAAGACCGCAAGGAGCAAACTGCGTCCAGTCCTCGATTCCCGCCTCCCCTTGCGAACGAAGCTGGGGATTTACAAAACCTACGTCCGGTCGAGGCTCACATACGCTGCACCGGCATGGCATGCCCTTGTCTCGGAACCCAACCGACGCCGTCTCCGAGCACAAGAGAACATGAGCCTCCGAACAATAGTCAACGCCCGACGCTTCGTCCGCAACTCCACGATACATCGGGACCTGAACCACGAAGGGCTGGACGCGTTCGTCAGCCGCCTTGCGAGGACCATGTTTGATCGTGCCGACAACTCGTCGCACGATCATCTACGTGGTATCGCACCACTGCACAGCCGCCCACCAGACCGGTCCATAGCTCTCCCCAGGGAGCTTCTACAGGCGAGAAGCGCCGAGGAGGAGAGCCAATTAGTCGAAGAACCACAACCCACAGATGGCCACATTACCACTATCAAAAGATGGCACCACGGGCTGAATTAGCCCCACCCCGAGCCCAGTCCCTCTGTTGAGGGCTGCGAATGACTACCTCGGCCAGAGCCGAGAAGGCTGATGCCGAAGCCCCAACGCCCATCCAGGCGTTCGAGATGACCCACGACCGACCATTCGGCAGTCACAGTTACAGTCCTAGCGAACAAGTTAGAGTCTACAGCTCAACAATACAAGTGCACAGTACAGTCGAAGATACAGTTCCAGTTCTGTCTACGTCGCGGCTTCATCTAGTAGGTAGCGAGCCAGGGCGAAGATTTCTGGTTCGTTAGGATCTTTATATCTTCTGGCGTAGTCGCACCATGCCTTGCGGTAGGTTGGAGTTAGCTTGCTGACGACCTCTTGCGATAAATCCGGGTTCATGAGGAAGGTGATGTTGGATACGGCTTCCAAAACGCACACGATGTTCTGCACCTTGATTGCGAAACGATGCATTTCTTGCGCTGTCTCGTCCATAGGTGGCAGCTTTTGGAGATCGGCCATGATGCGTGCGGTGACCATTCTTGGTTGCCAGAAGGCTCGTTCGAGCGACCTCATGATGATGTCTGGGCTTCTTGCGGTGTACAGCAGGGATGATACTGCTTCTCTTGCCTCCCCCCGTAAGGCAATCCGGAGGCGTCCCAGATTCTCGATCGGTGACCACTTGTACAGGGCCGTTGAGTCACGGAACGCTGCCTTGAAGGGTAGCCACTCCGTAGGGGCACCGCTGAACGTTGGTAGCTCCAATGCTTGGTGAGACTTTGGGCGAAGATCCATCATTCGCTCCATGGTGTCTGTTAAGCGCTCTGCGCTCTTGTGGCGTGAGCTTGAAATTGGTCGTCGGTCGTCATAATAAGAAGACGGCGACGGAGATCGGTCGCGTCGCGATGTCCTCGTTCGGTATGGTGACGGTGATCGCTCTCGACGTGGTTCGGAGTAATCGTGTTGCCATGTGACCGTAGCTCGACGAGGTAAAGGCTGGTGGTGCCGCGGTGGTGATCGCTCGCGGTGTGTTGCAGCCCTTGATGCACGCGGTGACGGTGATCGGTCGTGATGTGGCGTAGTCCATGAAGCACGGGGCGGCGGTGATCGGTCACGATGTGTAGCAGCCCTCGGTGCATCTGGCGAAGGAGTTCGCACGCGTCGCTGCAGATGTTGCTGCGATGACGGCAGATGTTCGCGCCTTGTTGATGTCGGTAGCGGTGGCGCCGGTTGCTGCGGCGTCAGTGGATCGCGTTGCGGCATCGGTTGTGACAGCGGCGGGTTGCGCTGCGGCCACGGTTCGGTCTGTTCTGGCTCCCCCCGTTGATCGATCGGAGTGTGAAGCAGCGACGAGGTAGGGATCTCACTCGTTAGTTCTTGCTGCTGATCTCCGAGAACAGAACGTCGACGTGGCGCTGATCAGCGAGACGTACCTTCGGCCATCGGACTCGCTGAAAATCCCTAACTACGTCTGCTATCGGAGGGATGAACAAACGCCGGAGGGAAGAGCATACCGACGGCTTGCAGTCCTGGTCAAACGACGCATTATTCACCAGGAAATCGACGACGTCGCACTCTCATCTATGTACGCCCTCGGTATTGAACTTCACTACGCTGGGAGGAACCTCCGTGTCTTCGCAGCCTACAGACCGCCACAGGACGTGTTCCAGGTCGCTGACATTCGCAAGCTCTTGCAGTCCCCTGACCCTACCATCATCGCAGGGGACCTGAACGCAAAGCACACGGCCTGGAACAGCACCACAACCAACACTGCCGGACGCCTGTTGCACCTTGACTCCCTGGATCACAGCTACGACATCAGCGGGCCACCAGAGGCAACAAGCCACGACCCCAGGAGCCCACTCATGGACGACGTGCTGGACATAGCTGTGCACTAGGGACTACGCACGCCCCCAGAGCAGCAGGTCTGCCTTGACCTTCCGTCGGACCACCGCCCCGTCCTCCTCATCTTGGACGAGGCGCCTACAATCGTCGCCCCACGCCCTCCCAGAGTGAGGACAGACTGGGACGCCTTCGCTGAAGAGCTGAGCCACTGCACCCCATCGAGGCCAGTCTCCACGGCAGCCGAAGTCGATGAAGCCACAGGAGAGCTGACCACCTCAATCGGAGACGCGCTTCGCAAAACTACTCGCACCGTTCCGGGCGAAATAAGGCTCGCGCCGCTCCCCGCACGGATCCAGGCACTCATTGAGGAGAAGCGCAAAACCAGAAGAGAATGGCAGCATACCCGGTTCCCTCCCCTGAAGAGAAGGCTCAATTACCTGATCGACAGAGTGAGGGAAGCGCTCACCGACCACGCAGCAGAAAGCTGGGACATCCACCTGAGCGAGGTCGAGAAAGAGGTCCCTTCCGTCCACCGGCTGTGCAAGCAGCTGTCAGGCAAGCCACCTCCAGTACGTCCGCTGCTGGATCCACAAGGACACCAGCGCTACAAGGCCGAAGACCCGGCCGAGATCTTCGCCGACAGCCTGGAGAATGCCTTCAAGCCGAACCCTACGGACGACGTGGAGCACGTCGCCGCAGTCGAGAGGCACCTTCGAGAACACTTCGCTACACCGATCGAGGCGGGAGAAGACCCGATGTTTTTCTCACCCAGCCAGGTCGAACGCATCCTTCGCCGAGTCCCACCACGCAAAGCTCCGGGCGCCGACAGAATCCCCAATGCAGCTCTGCGCCATCTCCCACGGCAAACTGTCGTAGCAGTGACCAGACTGTATAATGGGATACTGCGCTCGGGCCACTTTCCTGATGCGTGGAAGCTCGGCCGTGTCATCATGCTGCCGAAACCGGGGAAGAATATCATTCGCCCCGAGAGCTACCGCCCGATCACGCTACTCAGCACAATCTCGAAGGCGTTTGAGAAACTCTTGCTGACGAAGTTGCTGCCCCACGTCGAGCCCAGACCGGAACAGTTCGGCTTCAGGCCTGGGCACTCGACCACGCTCCAGCTGACCCGTGTCCTCCACTTCATGGCGACGGGCTTCAACAAGCGAGAGCACACCATCGCCATCCTGCTGGACATGGAGAAGGCGTTCGACAGAGTTTGGCACGAGGGCCTGCTGTACAAGCTCTGTCAGACCACCGCACCGCGCCGCCTGGTGAAGATCGTCGCGAGCTTCCTGGAAGGGCGGAAGTTCCAGGTCGCCGTAGAAGACGCCCTTTCTTCGCCCAGACCAATCCTAGCGGGAGTCCCTCAAAGAAGCTGCCTATCGCCTTGCCTCTACGCCGTCTACACTGACGACATCCCTCTGTTTGGAGATGCCAAGCTGGCTCTCTTCGCCGACGACGCTGCGTACATCGCGTCGTCCATCAACCGCAAGCATGCGGCGGCGAGGAAGATCCAGCCAATCCTCGATGCGCTGCCCGACTGGTTATCCAAATGGAGGATGTCAGTGAACGTTGGAAAGACCCAGGCGATGTGCACCGGCAGAAGGCGTCACAACCCGCCGCACGTGACACTCATGGGCCAGCCACTGGAGTGGCAGGACTCCGTGAAGTACCTGGGTGTCACCATCGACCGCAACCTGTCCATGCGCAAACACGTGACCAATGTGGTAGGTCAGGTGAAGACCGCAAGGAGCAAACTGCGTCCAGTCCGCGATTCCCGCCTCCCCTTGCGAACAACGCTGGGGATCTACAAGACCTACGTCCGGTCGAGGCTCACATACGCTGCGCCGGCATGGTATGCCCTTGTCTCGGAACCCAACCGTCGCCGTCTCCGAGCACAAGAGAACATGAGCCTCCGAACAATAGTCAACGCCCCACGCTTCGTCCGCAACTCCACGATTCATCGGGACCTGGACCACGAAGGGCTGGACGCGTTCGTCAGCCGCCTTGCGAGGACCATGTGTGATCGTGCCGACAACTCGTCGCACGATCATCTACGTGGTATCGCACCACTGCACAGCCGCCCACCAGACCGGTCCATGGTTCTCCCCAGGGAGCTTCTACAGGCGAGAAGCGCCGAAGAGGAGAGTCAATTAGTCGAAGAACCACAACCCACAGATGGCCACAGTACCACTATCCAATGATGGCACCACGGGCTGAATTAGCCCCACCCCGAGCCCAATCCCTCTGTTGAGGGCTGCGAAAGAAAACCTCGGCCATAGCCCAAGAGGCTGATGCCGAAGCCCCAACGCCCATCCAGGCGTTTGAGATGACCCACGACGACCATTCGGCAGTCACAGTCACAGTTACAGTCCTAGCGAACAAGTTAGAGTCTATAGCTCAAGAATACAAGTGCACAGTACAGTCGAAGATACAGCTCCAGTTCTGTCTACGATCCAAACACAGTTGGAAACAGTCAGTTGTACAGTGCAGTGCAAGTGAACGTTATACAGTCCACTCAAGGAGTTGACAAGACAGTGAAAACTAGTTAGTGACTAGTCAGTGTCAGTGCCAGTGCCCGCAAACTCGTCTGAGCCTGCGTGCTCGTCACTTGTTAAGTTTTCTGTTTGACTCTTGTTGTTATCGTTGTTTGAACTTGTGTGTTTAATAAAGACGATTTGTAAACTTGATCTCGTGTTTAAGTCACAAAGCACCCGGTGAACCCCGAACTCGTGTTGGTGTAGCCAACAAAAGTAATGTTATTCTAAAATTTGTTTTTATTTTTCCAATTATTTTCCGGTACTTTTCTAGGTGTGGCTTGTCAGCCTTATATCCTTCAATTTTCTTTATGCTACACAGGGTTTATGAAATATTTGCTGAACCCTTGAATAGCTTAAAACTCTTACTACGTAATCTACACGAAAGCAACAATATTCCAAAATAAGTTCTGGTTAGTATCTTTTAATTAGATGTATGTGTTCGTTTGTACGTACACAATGTCGTAGCTAAGCGATAACAAATTCACTTATAGATTCTAGAAGTTAGGTATTATCGTAAGGTTACTATTGACATGCGATAGACTGTACTGATAGGCGCCTCAGACAACGAGTTGCAAACTATACAGCGCAAGAAAAAAATCCACGCTTGTTTCTTCAGACCGGAAACGTCGACGGACGCAATAAAAACCTATCTCGAGAAAAAATGTCCTACACATTACTTCAGCACAGAAAAACTGAACCTCAAACACAATGATTACGCATCGTTTGTTATAACTGTCAATACAGAGTCATTCACAAATTTTATGAATCCTGCAGTGTGGCCAGCTCATACTCAAATCAGTGAGTGGTTTCGTCGCAGCACCGCCGCCGGGCAGGCGGCAAGTGCTCGCTCAGGCACGCGCCAGCACAATAACCGTGACTACACCTCAAACTGGAACACCAGGATGTGGAACCGCACTCCCACCTTTTAATCATACAGCGATACAAACTCCATCCCAGCGCCCCCTAACGTCATCCGGTCAAACGCAGAGCAATAACTCCAAAGCAAAACTCAGAATCAAAAAACATGAGATTTATTATCAGAATGTTAGGGGCATCAAGGGAAAGAAAGATCAAACAAAAAATGCACTTAGCTTACTTACTACTAGAATTGTAGCATTCACAGAGACCAAACTGGATGATAGCGTACATGACTCTGAAATATTTCCACCTGACTATAAAGTGCTGCGCTGTGATCGCACGCGCCGAGGAGGCGGAGTGTTACTCGCCACGCGCCCGCCATATACACTGCGAAAACTAGATTGCGATACAGCACATGAAGACGAACTAATATGCGGGTTAATTTCAAGAGGATCATGTCGCTTTATTTGTTGCGTAGTTTATATTCCACCCAAAGCCACCAATTTAAGATACTACTCAATTTTCTCATGTATTGAAAGAATTAATAATAATTTCGATTCTGTGCCTTGCATTGTGATAGGGGATTTCAACTTGTATTCGACATCACCGATCATTCGAACATAATTTGATTTATTTCTGAACTCATGTAAATTAAGTCAAAAGAACAATGTTTTTAACTCCCTAGGTCGTACTCTTGATCTTATTCTTACCGGCCCTGTAATAATAGACACTGCTACTTCTGAAGCCTCTACTATGCTTGTACCGATAGAGCAGCATCATGTGCCACTTGACATTACTATAACGCTTAATACCCGATTCACAAATTCACGCACAACAAATTGCCCTAAGAGTTCAGATAAAAGAAATTACCGCAAAGCCAACTTTATATTACTCTATAGACTACTACTTGACACTGACTGGACTCAACTATACAAAATACAAGACGCCAATGAAGCCGTCACATACTTCTATTCAACGATTAATGACATAATAAATCAAACAGTGCCTTATAAGCGAATTACTGACAGAATATACCCTACGTATCCATACTGGTTTAATCAACAGCTTATTAGCCTCAACAAACTGAAAAATCACTACCATAAACTATACAAGCAAACCGACAACCAGCTTTACTACGCTTTCTTTACCTATTACAGAAAACAAATAAATAACAGTAGCCCAACTAAAATGTTCCAATGCTATTATAAAATTGAAGAATTTTTAAATGATAAATAAATTGCCTAATCTTGTCTTATTTATTTTACTTGACAGTGAATTTTATTTGTTTTAATATCTTTTTAATTTTGATTTTTGAATGTAATTGACTTAATTTATTTATGTTGATATAATTTAATTGTTATTTGACTTGTTTAATTAATTTGTGACATAATTTTAAATGCCGAACTTTTGTAATTTTCGTTAGAACTTCTATTGCTACACCCTTACAGGGTGTCACACGTACTTATAACCATTTCTGTATTGTAACAACTAAATGACTGTGACATGCAATAAACGAATACGAATATGAATATGAATATACACAAAATTCAAACAAACATAAGAAACGACCCATCATCTTTCTGGTCCTTCGTCGCTAATAACCGACGATCTCAAGAGCCTACCACTTTTGGCTCTTTAACAGCGCACGAAATAGTCAGCGAATTTGCTAATTTTTTTGAAAGTGTATTTCTTCCTACACCATCTCTCTTTGATAATAACTTTGCCTTCCAGCAGGCATCTAAAGATCCGCTTAATGCCCTCCAGAACATAGACATCGGAGAGATCACCGAATCCGATATTAGTCGTGCTATAAAACGTTTACGGCCTAAGTTCACCCAAGGCCCCGATGGTGTACCCCAAGTCGTAGTTAGAGACTGCCGCGAGGTATTCATAAAACCACTCCACTTCATTTACAACCTGGCTCTAAAATCGGGATCTTTCCCTACGGCCTGGAAGAAATCTAAAGTTCTTCCAATTCACAAAAACGGTCCAAAAGATGACATAAAAAATTATAGGCCGATAGCCATTCTGTCTGTATTCGGCAAAATATTTGAATCGACCATTTACTATCATGTTGACAACCAAATGAAGGGATGGTTTTGCGACGAGCAGCACGGTTTCCTCCCCAAAAAATCCACAATGTCCAACTTACTAAACATTACGACTTTGATTGCAGAAGGTACCGAAATCAAAAAACAAGTGGACGTTGCCTATCTAGACTTCAAAAAAGCCTTCGATAGAGTAAATAACAATATTTTACTTCAAAAAATGGCTAATGCAGGACTCTCTAGCCAACTTCTAAGACTATTTTCAAGTGCAAAAATCTTTTCTGAGATATCTATATATCAAAATATACGGTATACGGTCATGTATGTACCCTACGCCGTTTATTCTAGGTATGGTTGAATATGTCACGTTGGAAATAAGACGCAAGTTGTCACTGTTGAAATACTTCTATAGACTTTTGCGTGGCTATACCTGCAACCCGTTCTTACATGCCCAAATACCATTTCATGTACCTCCACCTGATAAATACAACCTGCGCCCCCGTCAACGGACTCTTTTCGCTATACCCTGTGACCGTACCATTTCTTATACACACACTCCCCTTATGGAAGCACTAAAAATCCTGAATGTCTTGGGGCAATCTGATGTAGATATATTCAGAGATGCAGAGAATGCCTTCTTGGCATCTGCTGGGCGCTACTTAGAGTCGATGTATAATAAGAGCTCTATTATTACAATGCCAAAGAACTGTGCAACCTATTAATAATAAATATATGTTTTCTTACTCTTGTCTAGACTTACATGATTAGCTTAAGCTGTTAGTGTAAGGTCTATTTTAATAATAAATAAATAAATAAACTTATGGTCTCGTAAGCAAGACCTCCCGGCGCAAAATTTAAACCAAGACAAGTAAATAAAACAATTGTATTGAAACACTGATTTTCTATACGTAGGTAGGTATTTATAACGTGTCGAATGTAATTTATTAGAAAAGTGTATTTGGTTAGGTTAACAAATCGCAAGTTCTTTTGTTCAATATTAATCTACACAACAAAGTAAAAGATAATGAGATACTTTTTTGGGATTTGTTATTAGTATCCATTTAGTTTCTTAAATGTAGGTAAGAAGATTTACTCCTTGAATGAATGTAAGAAAAGAAAATTTTAAATTTTTATTCGTTATTCAATATCAGTTTTCATTAATTAAATTGGTTAGATTCAAATTATTTTATTTAATGTAGATTCTTTATAAAATGTCTTATTTATGTAACAGCTCAAAATAAAATGTAAATAAAGTAAGTCTATTAAATTTACTATCGTTTAAGATAGGTATAGTTAAAGACAAGTTACGCTCTACACTATTAGTGTGGCTTTCACTTGTACGTTTAGGGAACTAAGAATTGTCAAGCCATTCTTGTGGGGAGTTCTCGTCGAATTGCACGAATCGACATAGCGACTCTTCCTGCTATAGTTTACGATGGATCCGTCATACCACTTAGTGGTAAAGTGAAAAACTTGGGGTTCTATGTTGATTCGTCTTTTAGTTGGGTCCCTCATGTTGCTAGCATTAGTCAACGAGTGGTTGGGACACTACGTGCCCTGAGCCGCCTCAAAAACTTTCTGCCTGTTAAAACGAAGATCATGCTTGTGCAGACGCTCGTACTTCCTATTATAGATTATGCAGATGTATGTTATTTAGACCTTAATGCTGATCTGTTGAATAAACTTGACAGACTGCTTAACTACTGTATTCGCTTTATTTTCTGTCTTAGGAAGTATGATCATGTGTCTGCCTTCCGCACAAAATTGCAATGGCTTCCCATACGGCAACGTCGTAGTTTGCGAGCGCTTTGTGTGCTGTACTCTATCCTAAGAGAGCCTCAAACACCCTCTTATCTTAAAGAACGTTTTAAATTCCTCAGTGATGCGCATGGCAGGGAATTACGCCCCTCTTATAATCAGCTGCTTAGGTGCCCTCCCCACCGGACCGGTTTCTGTCACCAATCCTACACTATTCAAGCGATTTTCCTCTGGAATGCGCTTCCTGAGGAAATTAGAAATGCTCCCAGTCGCAGCTCGTTCAAAGTTAAACTTAGTTGCCACTACCTTAAACTGTTGTCTGACAACAGCTAACTTCTTCTTTATGAAATATATATACAATGTATATATTTATGTATATCTATTTATATATATGTGTGTATATTATTATATATCTATGTATATGTAATATTTTTAAGTATATGTATTTATTTATCACGTAGACACTTATGTATTCTTATATACTCATCAGTTCATTAATCAATTCACTATAAATTATGCACCTACCAACCTGTCTCTGCATCACCCTAAGGTAGACTGTTAGATAATGCCTTTAGGCGTTAAGTCCGCCTATGTACCTTTGTGCATGAAGTTAAATAAATAAATAAATTGTACATAAGGTATATTCGTTTCGTTTGTTGGAAAAGCTAAGTATGTATTCTGGTTTTTTTTCTCACTATTTAATTATTATCTCATGGTTAAGTAGGTATGATATGCAATGTGGATGTTTACCTTGTGCTATATAATATGGCAGGTATTTGGAACAAATCCAATAGATCCGATATTCATCACGTTATAAACACCAATAACCGAAAAGCTTTTACAAGTCAAAATGTTATCTCTAATGTGCCGTTGTATGTACTTTCTCTTAACATTCTTTATTTACTTATTTACTCAGATAATAAATAACCTAACACTTGGTAAGTTTATTTGGCTAGGAAACAGCACGTTTATTCATCCACAAAAAAGTAGTTAATAAGTAAACCTATTCAGAGATGTGTATTTCCCGACGGAAAATATTTATAATATGTGTTCGCTTGTACTGACGGAGGGTCAAGAGGTGTGAAATTTCCTGTTATATTATGATACTACTTTCATTTAAATTGTGTGGGTAGCTAGCACTATTCTTCAGTAAAAGACCGTAAGGGCACTGCATGTTATCCTTCGTCATCTAGTACACGAAATTTGCAACTTTGTAGCGATAGTAGTGGCTAATAGGTTCACAAAACGTTGGTCTGCAAATCCGAAACCTGGCAGGATTTGTACAGTTGGAGAGAAAAGTGATTAAATGACAGATTACACGAATGAAATCTATTCGTAGAAATAGAAGGTACTGTGACGTCCGCACGTCACAGGAGTAAGTAAGAGGTTAGAATAGATAATAATTAGACACCGTCGGGCCTCGTGTTAATTGGGATATATTTTCAGTGTTAAGACACAAAAAGTATAAGGTCAAATAGACTAACAAATCAATGCTACAATATTAATAACTCGTATCTTATTTAGACGTGTGTCCTGTACCACGGCCCGATAGAGACTGGCTGCATCCGCTAGCGCAGTGGCGGTAGTTGGTGATTGACAGCCATTGTCCAAGCTGGCCCACCAGCATGGCCTGCTGTACACCACACCCCTTCCTTGTTTTAATTGTTATATATCTGAAACAGCACAAGCAGTACACCATCCATTGATTAATGAAGCCTGCCTACAGCAGCCAACCCAGAACTTCCAGGAGGACCTTAATTTTAATGCCCTGTGTTACTTTAACGCCTTTAGAGGAAGGCAAAAGTGAGAAACACCACTACCTATCTTTCCTCCACCTTTTTTCTTTTTATTTTTATTTCACACCAACGGTTTCCATAGGTTTTCAGGTGATAAACAAACAAAAATACAAAGACTATTGAAAATAAATGAAATGTGGCTTTAAATATTACAACTAAACCAAAACAATTACATGTTCTTCAGATACCTATTTATAATATTTTTTTTTTTCATATGGTTAGGTAACGAATTTTTGTTGTTCTAATTACACCTACTAAATTTATGATCTATACCCAGACCTATAAACGCACTCTTCGAAGTCCAAGATCACCCATGTCATCCAAATGTGTGGTGATGATATAAACTGTGCTGTTCCAAGCCAGGAACTCCTCAGAAAGTCGATCTTATTAGACTCATTACTAAGCACGTACCTCAATCCACCCGCATATCTTGATCGAAGCGTCCAACCCTCCTTCCAAGACTATTATTGTTCTATACTCGTATTATTTCTGTGAGCAGGGTGACAAGCATACACCAATCCATTCATTTCATAATATAGATAGGCTAATGATAGCTTTCAGATGAATGATCTCTGGTTACCACGGTGTTTTTTTTCCGTATAAAAAGGAAACCAAAGTTCTCCTGATCGCAATTGTCCCAATTTGACATAAATTAATAAGGTGGTGATATCAATTGAAGTTATTTGTCAATATTATTTCACTATAAGTACCTTTAATCTGAATGTCTAAAAACTAAAACAATTATTCTTATCGTTATTTTTTGTGTGTGGGTATATTTATATATACTGGACCCAACAATGCCATGACATGAAGAATTCCAAATGAATGAGTCTACTTAAGAGGCCCACGAACCGCGACTAAAATCGCGCGTTGGGATCATGCGACGAGTGATTTTTTCTGTTGCTGTCTCACCTGAGTGCGACAGGGCGCTAAAAGAGCGGGAGCGCGATATTGTTTCGTGAAACCAGTTTTTGGGTCTTGACAAGCGCGGTGTGCGGGGCGGGTGGCTAGCGGGCAGCCTAGTCATTTGACTAGTCATAGCTATTTAGCTAAATAATAATTTTTATGTTTTGCTTGCATTGCGCTCATTTTTAACGGCGTATTTTCTACATTTCTAAGAATGATGAACTGTGTGGTGAGTAGCGAAGAAATAATAATAACTTAGTCGTACTGATAAAAATTCATGTTTGTTATTCGAAAGTTAAATCATAATAGAATATTTTAATGAAATCATAAAATAAAAAAAATTCGTATTGCTTCTTTCTTCTAAATCAGAAATCACACATAAAATCACCTTCTAAGCGATAACATCACAATCTTTATCGAATATAATAGACCACCCTTATAAAATAATCACAGTATAATATTTAAAAAAACCGTCCAAGTGCGAGTCGTACTCGCGCACTGAGGGTTCCGTACAAACCTGTACGTATATAAGTAAAAGTAATGGTATGTTATTGCAAAAAAACTTTATTATGTGATGTAAGTAACTTAAATTTTTTGAGTTGATTGAATGAAAGGTAAATTACGGTTTACGATTTATGTCGTATTAAAAAAACTACTAACTAGATGTCGTTCAAACCAATTTTCGGTGGAAGTTTGCGTGGTGATGTACATCATATATTTTTTTAGTTTTATCATTCTCTTATTTTAAAAGTTACAGGCCGGACACACATTTTACCACTTTAGAAGTGTCTCTCGCGCAAAATATTCAGTTTAGAAAAAAGTGATATTGAAAACCTCAATATGATTTTTGAAGACGCGTATGGGTTTGATGAAAAAAAAAACATTTTGAGTTTCTGTTCAAGTATGGGGGAACCCTAAAATTTATTGTTTTTTTTTATAGTTTTGTGTGAAAATATTAATGCGGTTTACGGAATACATCTACTTACTAAGTTTTAACAGCATAGTTCTTATAGTTTCGGATAAAGTGGCTAAGACATACGGACGGACAGACAAACAGACATGACGAATCCATAAGGGTTCCGTTTTTTGCCATTAAGCTACGGAACCCTAAAAACCGGTCCAGTGCGAGTCGGACGCGAGAGCCGAGGGTTACGTTGTACCTGTAGTATTTTTAGAAGCAATAAATTCCATTTTTTGGACCGCAAAACTAAGTTTGTTTGTAAAGGTTTTTTGCAGATTTCAAAAAAACTTTGCAACTTAGAAAGATGGTTTTATTTTTGCTGTAATCTATATATATAAAAGAAGAAGGTGACTGACTGACTGACTAACTGACTGACTGACTGACATATCAACGCACAGCCCAAACCACTGGGTCTAGAGATTCCAAATTTGGCATGTAGGTTTCTTATAAGGCCTAGAGGTGCAATAAGAAAGGGTTTTACAAAATTCTACCCCTAAGGGGGTAAAATAGGGGATGAAAGTTTTTATGAAAGTCCGTCAGTTTTGAAGTTAGGATCTTCAAAATTTGTATTTAGGCTGACGACTAAAAATAAACATTTACGTGTCTCAGGGTTTTTGAAAATTTGACACCCTTAAGGGTAAAAAGGGGGATGAAGTTAAAAATTCTTTAATTTTAAAGTAAAATCCACATTATTTATTAATTAGGCATTAATGATGTAATTCTATGCAACGTTCATCACTGTTATTGAAATTCCACCCCAAATTTAACCCCTAAAAAAGGGAAATGGGGTGAAAAAGTCTAAAAACCAATATGGGTATCGTTTGTATGGTTTATCGGGTCGCTGATTACGAAAACTACAACAATTTTGAAATCCAACGTAGTGGACGTTAAATACCATCATTCCCTTGGGATGGGGTTGGGGTGCGATAGGGTTGAAATGTGAATATGGGTGTCGTTTGTATGGTTTGTCGGGTCGCTGATTGCGAAAACTACAACAATTTCGAAATCCAATGTGGTGGACGTGAAATACCATCATCCCCCTGGGGATGGAGTTGGGGTGCGATAGGTTTGAAATGTCTAAAAATCAATATGGGTGTCGTTTGTATGGTTTATCGGGTCGCTGATTACGAAAGCTACAACAACTTTGAAATCCAACGTGGTGGACGTGAAATACCATCATCCCCTGGGGATGGGGTTGGGGTGCGATAGGTTTGAAATATCTAAAAATAAATATGGGTGTCGTTTCTATGTTAGGGACAGCGGTTAAATTGGCGTTAGGGGTAGGGTTAGGCAGGGATAGGGAGAGGAAGAGGTAGAGAGGTAGAGGTAGAGAAGTGGAGAGGTAGAGAGGTAGAGATGTAGGGTAGAGAGGAAGTGAGGTAGGGTACAGGTAGTGAGGTAGAGAGGTAGAGAGGTAGAGACTTAGAGAGGTAGAGGTACAGGTAGAGGTAGAGGGAGAAGGAGGGGAAGGAGGAGAGGGAGGGAGAGAGGGAGGGGGAGGGGGTGAGGGAGAGGGAGGGGGAGGGGCAGGGGGAGAGTGAGGAGGGGGTGGGGGAGACACAGAGGGAGGGGGAGGGGGAGAGGAAGGGGGGAGAGGGAGAGAGAGGGAGAGGGTTTTATTTTTTCTCAATTACTTCTGCGAATTGGCTCTGTATTGAAATATTACATAAAGGTGTCTCTCATCTCTCTCTTTACATTTGTTAGTATACTGATGCTAAGTTCCTCTGTTCTGAGTATTTTATGAGTAACGTCTGTATATTACGAGTATATATATTAAAATTCAGCTGGATCTTGAAAAATACTCATTGATTTGCGCAGGGTTAGTCCTGTTTTTCCTTAGTTTAAAATTACCCCGAAATGACGGTAAAACATCTCATTTCTTCGGAAAACCGGTAACAACATAAATACGAAATCCTCGCGAGCGAAGCCGCGGGCAACAGCTAGTATTTACATAAATTTCTATGGACAGTAATTAATTCAGATTTTTCCTTGCACAAACTTCGGAGATAAGAGGGGGGAATGGTATTAAATTTAAATTTCATCATAACTTGAAAACTAAGAGTCGTAAAAAATACAATAATATGTTTTAGAATGTACAAGTAAAGCCCTTTCATAAGATAAGAGAAGCCCCACTCGACCTAGTAACGACAATTTGAAATATTGTCCCCCCAATTTGGGCCCCCTTTACATTAGTAATCATAACTTTTTATATTCTCTCATGCGGAATTAAGTTAGGAAACCATATTCTAAAACTGTTCTAAATTTCAAGTTGACAGCATGAGTGTTTGCTGAGATATACAGGTGTGATAGGCAGACAGACAAAGTCGCCCCATAAGGTTCCTTTTTTTGCCATTCTGGTATCGGAACCCTAAAAATCAACTCATATCTATGTACTTATTTTAAAACAATCCTCTTATTAAACATAAAATTAACCTCATAAAATAATCAATAAAATAATCAGTTTATATTATAAAATCAAATAATAGTAGATTAGTAGCCAAGGGCTGTAAGGCATCAATTGCAGCCCGAGATATTTAGGCGCACGAGCGCAGCGAGGGTGCCTATAGTTCGAAGGTGCAATTGATGCTTACACCCGAGCTAACTACTCTGCTTTACATCTCGATTGTGAGGTAAGTAGGTCCTTATTACCACCAAATTGTAGGTGACCAATTAGCGCTCTAGGGTGATAATGTAGCTAGAAAAGCCCTAGGGCGGTAAGTAATAAAAAAAAACACTTCACTCTTTCAAAGCTCAATTACTTACCGCCCTAGGGCTTTTCTAGCTACATTATTACCCTAGAGCGCTAATTGGTCACCTACAAGCCCCATTTGGGGGTAATAAGGACCTACTTACCGAATATGAAAGATGTAAAAAATATTAGGACCTTTATATTTGTTAGGCAGTGGTGCCCTAATTTTTTTAGGATTCCGTACCTCAAAAGGAAAGGACCGTCCCCTACCCCTAAAGGATACTTCCAGTCAACCTAGAATCTTAAAATTTGACATGAAGCAACGTTTTATACCACACAAATTAAAAAAAAATACTATAAAACTGTGCAACTTAGAAAGATCGTTTTATTTTTGCTGTAATATTCACATTCATTTCTATCGAATGTAATTAATTCAGATTTTCCTTTTCACAAACTTTGGAGATAAGGAAATGGTAATTTTTTTTTTACATTTCATCATGACTTGAAAAGTAAAAGTCGCAAAGAAATACAAAAATATATTCTAGAATGTACAAGTAACCCTTTCATATGATACCCCACTCGACCCAGTAACAACAATTTGAAATTTGCCCCCCCCCCCCCCCCCCCCTGTTTTATGTGCAATCAAGTTGGGCAACCATATTCTAAAACTATTTTAAAATTTCAAGTCGATATCACGAGTGGTTGCTGAGATATACTAAAGACAGACACACAAACTCGCACCATAAGGGTTCCTTGTTTTACCATTTTGGTATCGGAAAAAATTGTCAAACAACCAATAGTGAAATAATGCTTCATAATCAAAACTATCTTAGCTTTATCAAGTATCGAAAAGCACGTAAAATGAATACGGTCAGTGCAGTCGCACGCGCGGAGAGCTAACGGGCAAGGAACATACTAAGGGTATGAACGAAAATCGAAGGCGGAGACAGGCCCTGCTAGACGTCCTTCCCCCGACCCCGCTCTATACCTGCACTACCCCGCTAACGAGAGAGAAGCTGCAGCGAACGGGCCGAAATTTAGCTAATTATTGAAACATTTTGGTTATTTCGTTTTCATTTTCTTAATATTTCATTTATTTATATTTTGTTAGTTTATTTTCCAAGTACACTATTAAATCAATGCTCACGATTGGTTTCCATTTAATTTGAAAGTGTATTACGTATGTCATACCTGGCTGAAAGTGACACGTTTTTTGCGTGAAATTTGTCTGAAATTAAGTACGCTCTAATTTTGTTTTTGGTATATATTTTCAAACCAAAACTAATCATAAGCTTAGATATGTTGCATTTGATTATGTCTACGATATTTGGAGAAGTTTGGTCATACCGTTTGAAAATTAAAACCAAACAATGTTTGTATTGGATTTTATCACTCCGTGGGAACCTTAAGAGTTTTGTTTTGAGAGAAATACTTAGTTATACTTAGTTACCTGTATATATGATAATAAATCTCACCACAATTAACTTGAAATATGTTGTAGATAACAGTTTTTTTTTTGTTGATAAATTTTCAAAACTTAGGTAGTGTAAAATTTTTGGAACTGTTTTTGTTGTATTTTTTTTTTGTCGTTTCAATAAAATTTGTAAATGAATTATTTATAAATATGGAGTTTAGTTACTTTTGTAATTTTGACAACTTAAGTTGAATGACAGCCCTTCTGCACAAAAAGATGAATGTATTAACCTCGTATTAACAAAACACCGCGCCGCCGGCGGGCTGAGTATTATACTAGCTTAATTTTTTTCTAATTTCACAAGACCTTTGCTCACTTATTTCTAGCGCAATTGCCGCTTTTCCACTTTTTTTTTTATCTTACCTGTACCGTGTTTGTCAGCAAATCAACTTTTTAATTATTTTTTTATTTCATTAAGAGATATTCATTTGTTTAAGCAAATATACACCTACTTAAGATCATTGGTATCTTTATTTCCACAACGCTTTTGAGGAGTATTTTGCTGCTTTACATGTTATGTTATGTATAAGAAAAGTTATACAAGAAAACCTAAATTAAAAATATTTTTCTACAATTACCTGAGAGGCTTATTTACCACAAAAATCCCATTAGGTACCGGGATTAAAATTTTTGTTTTTTAAATTTCTATGATTTCTTTACACCTCCGGGCAGACAACCTTTTTTTGTTTAACCTTTATTACAAAAGGTATGTTATTATGCCTGTACAGGGACCAAGCTTCTTTCCAACCAAAGTTTATGTCTAAGTTTATACTAATTTTAAATTGGTGCCTATCATGAATGATAGGTTAGTTTTTTACCGTTGCAAATGGACAAACCACTGGTAGTGGTCGGTTGCAAACACATAATTTATTTCTAACATTGTAAAATGTATTTATTTAATCATCCTTAAAATCAATTGCTTCTTATAATTTATTTATTTATTTATTAACACGACAAGAAGAAGACATAATCCTATATCTTGATTTTGGCACTCAACAATAATAGGTAGGCATTATTTTTGGTTGTCTTGGCTTATAGAACAAAATCAATATTGCTTCAAGATGTAACAAGTACACATAATTGTCTATGTACCGTACCTTCCACTTTAAGTGGGATCATTCAATACATACTAGTTACACTCCGATGTACCTACTTATGAGTAGTTGTAGGTATACTTCACTGTCATTCATACTGATCGAGCAGCAGTGATCCCTTCAGAACACAGCACAACGTCTCCGACTGCCTGTACAACTTTTTTTTTTCGTTGTAGTTCGAAGTAGGTATGTTACTTCATACTACTTTGATGACGTAATCGGACAACAAGCTTTTCGAACTTTTCACCGGGCTCTTTTTTTTATTAATCCAAATAAGTGCCGCTTGTAGACTTTGCATTGTTTGGGTGAAAAGAAACAATTAAGTTATGTTATTGCAGCGTTGTATACAACACCGGTATCCTCCTATTCATCGTCATCATCGGGAAATTTGTGGTATATCCCTTGCAATGCTAACCCTCCAACATGCAAGTGTAGCCATTTTTTCTTTAGAAAACTTTCCTAGCGTAAACCAACGGAACCAGCTTCGCTTTAACAATCTAATAGCTCCAGAGGAGGTATGTTGGACATTTTGGGGTGACCTACGTCACTAATTCTTTGTTAGTACCAACTGACAATGGCAGTTTACTAAAGGACGCACATCATACGATATATTTCTTATTCCTTTGTTAGTACCAACTGACAATGTCAGTTTACTACTGAACGCACATTATACGACATAAAATTTCTTTGTTAGTACCAACTGACAATGTCAGTCTACTACAGAACGCACATTACACGACATAATATTCCTTTGTTAGTACCAACTGACAATGTCAGTTTACTACTGAGCGCACATTATACGACATAATATTTCTTTGTTAGTACCAACTGACAGTGTCAGTTTACTACTGAGCGCATATTATACGATATAATATTTCCTTGTTAGTACCAACTGACAGTGTCAGTTTACTACTGATCGCAAATATACCATATATTTCTTATTTCTTTTTAGTACCAACTGACAATATCAGTTTACTACTGGGCATACACAATACCACATATTCCTTATTTCTCTTTAGTACCAACTGACAATATACGTTTACTACTGATCATAAATTATACCACATATTCCTTATTTCCTTTTAGTACCAACTGACAAAATCAGTTTACTACTGAGCATAAATAATATCACATATTCGTTAATTCTTTTTAGTATCAACGTACAAAATCAGTTTACTACTGAGTATAAATTGTACCATCCGGACTAGTCATAAAATACCAATTGAAATTGTAAACACAACTTTCAATGGATAATAGTTTATTGGTTCTTAGCCTCCACAACTAAAACACATAGTTTTAAACCCTTTTTTATAGATTTCCCATTGTTAAAAGTATGTGCACTTGATTAAATTAACATGTAGGTATTTTATGAAGCTGTTTGAGCATATTTCTCAGAAAGTACCCGGGCGACCAAGCTTCACACTATAATAGCAGCTTCAACATTAAAATATCATCGGGTGAGCAAGCCGCCAACAGATGATCTAAAACGCGGTACTTTATAAAAATGCTTAAAACACAGGGAAAACGAATTTTCTCAGACAAGACACAGCTAGATCGATTCTTCGCACCCGAATACCCCCGCATGGTAAAATTCATCAAAATCGCTGAGCCGCCCTCGAGAACCCGATTACAAATATTTAAAAAAATATTTAAACAAATATTGCATGTGGTATAATTAAGCTACGGTATAAGTAATATCAATGTGACATAATCACTAGTATAATTTTTAGTATTACCAGCCATAAGTTTGTTCCAGCTTAATACCTACTGTTAAACAATTCCATAGGTGTTTTTAATTTCTCGGCTTCACCACCAAAATTTATTAGTACCGGTCACTACTCGACCTACTACTTCTAAAAAGGGTAGGAAGTTACTCATCAGTACAATAATATTCTAATGCACTGAAAACAACCTGCCAGAGCGATGCATTTTTGTCCTGTGCGCCACCGCCCGATCACCGCTAAATGTAAACAAAATAATGTAGTATGATAAAGGTAAAGTTCTGCCACGAATTAATAAAATCAATTTGGTACAGCCAACAGTGGGTACTTCCCATCTGTATCACTGCTTAGGTACCTATGGATTCTTATTCTTAAATTTATCTTCACTACACTTTCGGTAAATAGATAATATGCAAAAATTTATAAAACTTCTTCGCTTTTGCAGGCAAATATATTCATTTCTTACTTATACGTTGGCGTGATGGCGCACGAGAAAAAACATCACGTAGCGGTATAATTTCGCTTCTTCCTTCCTTTTTTTTTCAAATACATCTTAAGGTACTTAGACTTACTCTGAAATTCGTCGCAAAAAATTCCATCCTCGTCGCCACGTGTGACGTCCGCACGTCACAGGAGTAAGTAAGAGGTTAGAATAGATAATAATTAGACACCGTCGGGCCTCGTGTTAATTGGGATATATTTTCAGTATTAAGACACAACAAGTATAAGGTCAAATAGACTAACAAATCAATGCTACAATATTAATAACTCGTATCTTATTTAGACGTGTGTCCTGTACCACGGCCCGATAGAGACTGGCTGCATCGGCCAGCGCAGTGGCGGTAGTTGGTGATTGACAGCCATTGTCCAAGCTGGCCCACCAGCATGGCCTGCTGTACACCACAGGTACCTATACAAGTAAAAAACAACAGCTCTGCCTTGCATCCTATTGGCAGTTTCTACCCGGAGTTGTGTTGTACGTTAAATCGTTTACAAAGTAGCGGTGACCTAATTCCTGTTCCAAAGCAATTTTATAAATTTAATTGACTGTAACAAGTGTAGGTATTTTGTCTTCCCTAGCTGTATCGATAAATATGTCTCAGGTTATACTTAGAAGATCGGTGTGAAGTTAAACTTCAAGTTTTTATTTACAATTTACTTTTTGACAATACCTAGTGTTTTCATGAATTTATAATGCTTAACCCCAACTAAACCGTTAGTTAGTAAGTCAGCGGGCATGTCTGCTGTTGGCAAATACTTTGTTTCAACTACATCATTATTTATAGACTCTCTTATAAAATTATATCGCACATCTATATGCTTAGAACGCTTGTGTGATTGATTATTATTTGCCAGCTTCAATGCGCTCTGACTGTCATTGAAAATTACAATTTTATTACGACAGCCAGTAATTTCTCCTTCTAAGTTTCTTAAGTAGACGGCTTCTCTACAAGCCTCCGATAAAGCCATGCACTCTGCTTCACAACTACTCAAAGCTACAGTTCTCTGTTTTTTGCTTTCCCAAGAAATAGCAGATCCAGACTTCACAAAGCAAAAGCCTGTGTAAGACCTTCTATCAATGGCGTCACTCGCCCAATCAGCATCTACAAATCCTTCTAGCTCTGCTTTTTCTTTGGAATATCTCAAACAATAATCTTTTCTTTTAGTCAAATATTTCAGAACACGCTTCACATAAATCCAATGAGTATAGGAATAACAATTATTAAATTGACTGAGATAACTCACTGAATAAGCAATATCTGGTCGAGTCAATAGGGGCCAAATACATTAAGCTGCCTATTAACTTTTGATAAGGCAATTTCTCGTCATACACATAAGATTTATCAACATTTAATTTACACTCTATAGAAGTCTCAGCTGTACTACAATCAGACATATCAAACTTCTTTAACAACTGCTCAATATAATGCTACTGATCTATAGTAAGTACATTTGCCTTTTTATCCATATTTATTCTCATGCCTAAATAATTTTTAACATGACCAAGATTCTTGATTTTAAACTTTTTACAGAATTTATTAACAATTTAGATTCATTTTCATCGTTTGAAAAAAACCGGCCAAGTGCGAGTCGGACTCGCGCACTGAGGGTTCCGTACCACCACATAAACATAATTGTGTTAGTTGAAATTTCAGTAAGTTAATGTGCTAGATTTTTTGAGTCCAACACGCGCTTGACCAAATTTTATTATTTGTTGTTATTTTATAGCTTATGCACTATAAACAGACCAATTTTCAAGTTTGTATGTGTTCCCGTTTTTAAATAGAACTAAAACAAAAATCGCCTCAGCGACCATCCAACTTGACCCCTCTCTTATATGAATGTTCTTGAAACGGGAGCTCACCACAATTGGTTACAATTAGTTGTGAGAAAAGTTGTAATATTTAATGATATCAGACTTTTTCCATTATTTGTACTGTGAGACTTGCCAAATTTCGTAATTTTAGGTCAACGGGAAGTACCCTGTAGGTTTTGCATTTTTGAATAAATGTATGGAGATGAGGACATAAAATACAATATCTTTTGATTGCGTCGTTGTAAAAAATTTAAATTTTCAGATCTTGTGTGGTTCATAGGTCCTAATATATGGTATTAATTTCAACCTGATACCTTTACCCGTTCGTGAGATAAAGGGTCTTGACAGACAGACAGACAGACACACGGACAACAAAGTGATCCTATAAGGTTTCCGTTTTTTTCTTTTGAGGTACGGAACCCTAAAAATCAGGAAATCATCAACGTAGACACCAAAAATTGTTTTCTTATTATTATCACAATTCTTGGTTTATACCAAGAATGCGTTTATACGCAAGGCTCTAATTTACTTCTAGAATAGCCTAATTCACATAAAGTATCATTGACACGTTGATACCAAGCAAGTGCAGATTGCTTTAAGCCATAAACAGCTTTTTTTATACTTCAAAACCTTTCTAGAATCACCAACTGAAAAACCTTCAGGCAAACACATGAAAATGTCTTCTTTTAGGTATCCGTTAAGAAAAGCTGTTGTGACGTCAAGGTGAGTAATGTCCATACCGAGCTGTACACTCAAGGCAAATAACAAACGCAAAGTTGAATGCCGAATGACTGGAGAAAAGGTCTCCTGATAGTCCACACCAGCTTTCTGCGTAAAGCCTTTCGCTACTAATCTAGCACGATATCTCACTTTATTGTCACATTCATACTTTTTCTTTAACATCCACTTACATTTTACTATACTTGCGTTACTCGTATCTGGAGCAACGACAACCTCCCAAACCTGGTTGTCATTGAATGACTGCAGCTCTTCTGCCATCGCCTGCAACCACTGCTGCTTCTCAGGACCGCTGATAGCCTCTGCATATGTCACGTCATCGTCTCCTACGGAAGTAGTACACATCATATTCATAAAGCCATACCTTTCTAGTTTCTTTCTCAGTCTTTTCTGTTTATTTTCTCCTTTTTCTGTTACAGGATTCTCCACGGGTTCCTCTGCTGCTGTCTCTCTAGCTACCTCGTCAGGATTCTCTTCAGCTGTCTCTCTTTCTCTTATTTCTTTCAGGAAATTGGAACACCAAGCTTCCTTTTCTTCTTCTTCTGATTTCAGGCTTTCTTCATTTTCAAGAAGATATTTTGTTCCACTAGATTGATCAAAAACTTCTAATTTTACCACAGATTCCTCCATAACATCCCCCACTGAATCTGTGTTTTCTACGGGAACTTGAATTTCTTTTTCAGGTTGTTCCATCATCACGACATCTCTACTAGTAGTGACAATATTCTTCACAGGATCATAAATTCGGTATCCTTTAACATTCTCACAAAAACCCACCAGAATGTGCTTTTTTGATTTCTTGTCCCACTTCATTCTCTTCTCTTTTGGCACGTGTGCCATAACTGGACTCCCAAATATACGAATATGCTGTAGATTTGGTTTATTCCTGGTCAAAACTTCATAAGGAGTCTTTTCTAGTCCTGAAGCTATGGATCTGTTTTTTAAATAAACAGCGGTGTTGGCAGCTTCTGCCCAAAACCGCTTCTCCATATCTGCTTCGAAAAGTAAGCATCTCGCTCTCTCCACAATGGTTTGGTTTGACCTCTCACTGAGTCCGTTCTGCTCTGGCGTATAGGGGTTTGTCTTTTGGTGTATGATGCCTGTTTTTTTTTCAGAAAATCTTCTTAATCATTGCTGCAGTACTCACATCCATTGTCAGTTCTCAAGATTTTGATTTTCTTGCCTTGCTGGTTTTCTACTATTGATTTAAATTCCTTGAAGTAGCTCAGCACCTCACTTTTTTTCTTTAAAAAATAGATGAAGGTCATTCTGCTGAAGTCATCAATAAATAGTAGAACTTATATTATTTTTGAATGACCTATCTAACGACACCCCACTTTATGGGGTAGACGAGAAAAAAATTCATTTCCATTTTACTTGTATGGGAGGTACCCTAAAAGAAATATTTTTCAAAATTTTATTCTACCACTTTGTCGACGTGGATAAAATGTATTACGGTACAAAATTTCAGCTATATAGTACTAAGGGTCTCTGAGCTGAACAGCGGACAGACAGACAGACAGACGGACATGACGAAACTATACTGCCGCTCTTATCAAGAAGGCAGTTAGGACCGATTTTACAAAAAATGAGTTATAGATTTGGAATCCTTGCAATGAGATCTATCCGATGATTTGACTCATATTTTGCTAGCTATTTTTTAAGTGGTACTTTTATATAGAGAGAATGCAGCAAGGGCCCTATTTAAATGTATATTGCTTCGCATGACCGCAGTATGAATTGTTACTGCTCTTAGGCTTATGGTATTTTCATACACTTAAACTTTTTGTACTATATAAGAATGCAGTAAAAATCCATGCTGCGTTCTTGATAAGCAAGTTTTGTTTCGATGAAATATATAGTGTGCTACTTAATTAAGTGCGTTCCTTCTAGTATGATATATGGGCTATAAAACTGAACACAACTATGGTGAAAATTTCAAAGATTTCTGTATGAGTTTTTGAGATAATCAAGAAAACAGTTTCTTAACTAAACATTTAAAATATCACCCTTTATCATTTATTTACTCACACGTTTGCAGTAGTCATTCATTCTTTCATTTCCCATGGCGCTAAAAAGCAAACTGGCGCCAAAAAGCAAGTCTGAACTCGACTATTTAGGAACTCCATCAAAGATTGCAAATAATTTGTTTGCAGATTACACATCACTAAAGCTGCAAATTATTAAAGGCACCTGTAATGCGTTGGGCGTGGTGATAGCGACGTCCGAACCCACAAATTACCCGAAAATTGGGCACAAGTTATTGTGTTTACGTTAGTCTGTGGTTACTTTTTTGTGTTGTTTTGATATCTGTTTTAATAAATTTTGCTGAAATGTTGTTTACAAGATACGTGACAGGCAACAGTTGATAGGCGGCGGCATAGACTATGTGTCAACCATTGACGTAAGAAAAACGCTGCGCTTCTAAACGCCCCCGTGCGTAGTTTCCAAAAGGAGATCATACTCGTAACAAAAAGTACATTTTAAAGAAGGAACGTAACTCCATCTACGATTCAGAGTGATTGCAGAGTCATGACATTAACAACACCAATCTTTCACCATCTTTTAACCGTGTTGAGTAAGCGCAGTCGTTTCAACCTAGACGGAGCGGCAGCATCACGCGACCACCGCATCCACTCATTGACGAGATGTAGTATGGATTGGAACTCAGAGGAGTGACGAATGTTCTAACGAGACTTCTTCACCTCAACTTCCTTATATCTCAACATAGAGCGGCTTGGGTCTTTGTCATACTTCAATGTCAGTTTATTGTTATTGTTTGCTTGATTAGAAACTATTGTTATTTTTCATGTTTATTTCAGCTACAAACCTGTTTTCAGCAATAGTGGGACACAAACAGCTAAGAGCACTGTTCCTTGAGGCCTGTATAATTGAACAATCGGTAGCCCATTAAAAAGCAAAGGTACCTAAACAATTTTCTTATTTTACAATGCATAAAGACCGTTTTAAGTTGATCCAATAATGTTCACCTAATCCCGCACTGGGTCCTTTGTTGCTGTTGTGCTGGTAAGATTATTCGAAAAACGCTAGATAGCAGTGCTAGATCGAAACACTGGATCAATGTGAATCAGCCTTCATGAAAATCTAGTAAAGATCGCCTTTTTAGTTTAAACATTCTTTCACTCATTCATAATTTCTCCTTGCTCGCTCTGGCTTATGGCCTTACGCAGAAGTTCAGAGACCTTCTCGCATTTACGTTTGTGTGTGTGCCGTATGAGTACATGCTATCAGCTGTTCTAGCATGGTTTCTACAGGATGTTAAAATCTCGTGCGGATTTATTAATAAAATTTTGTTAAGAAAGTTAATTTCTAAAAATCATATGGAAAGTTTTGCTAATTTTAACATATTTGAGGTCAATGACCCTCCACAAAGCCACGGTTTTCTTAAACGTACCTTATTACTTCGCACCTTATAAATATCACTAAACAAAATTGTAGTACAATTCTTTACTGCACTTTTGCTAGGCATTATTGTTTTAGTTATTTACTAGAAGATACTTATTTCTGACGCAGTAATGATCCTTACTGCATTTGTACTTAGTGCTCACTCAAGTTACATCAATACTCGATACAAAAGAAAACTGAGGTTACTTACTGCACTTTTTTGTTGCATTGTAGTTTTACAAAATTACCAAACGACACATAATTGTAACACAGTAATGAGTGTTACTTCACTTTTTCTAAGTGCCCAGTAAAGTTTCAATGTTCTTTTCGTCTAACGCAACAACAGTCATAACTTTTACTGCAATTTAATGTTGTAGATATTCATATTTAAATTCTATGGAAGTGCAAAGAAATATTGCTGTTAAGTCAGAGTTACTGCAGTTTTGTTTAGCAACTGGGTTCAGTGGACAGGGAGAGGTAAGCGGGACAAATAAGGTAAAAGACTTATCGGTCTGAGATCCTTGTAACATAGAGTAGCAGTGACTTTAGGAATTAGGTGTATAGGCCTGTCTTCCAGGATATCGGAAAGGTAGAAGACGATATTGATTTGTTTATGACTGCGGTTATAAACGGTAGTGTATAGGGAAGAGTTAAAAGGATCGTATCTGAATCAATACCAGCCACACCCTGTGCATTTCAATAGCCTTGCCGAGTAGTGCTTCATCCACTATTTGTAGACTAAAAACACTTTGATTTAAACGATTTTGTTCAAAGTAGGAAATTTTGGCAACCGAGATCGATTCTGAACAAGGTAGAGTAAGAAAAGTCTTTTTAATCTCGTCTGGATCGCTAACATGTTGAGGCAAAGAGTCTGAAGTCTTTTCAGACTGTCAGTGAGAACATCCTTCTTAAGATTAACATAGTTTTATGAGTCGTTGCAATTAAAATTTATGCGCTGATTAAAATAAACTTGTTTTTCCGCAAGCATGGTAACACTTAATTGGTTCTTAAGACTCTTTTAGTATTTTTTGTGCTCATTATTCTTGCAACTTTGATATCAACTTAGAGCTTTATTGCTCAGTTTAATGACAAGCTTTGTGTTGTTAGAGACCCACGGAGTTGGTTTATCTTTTAAATAAACTGTCCTAACTGGTGCACGACTGTTGATTAAGTCTAACAAAATACCACAAAAAGCGTCGACCATTTCATCAACCGAACCCAAAGAGAGGCTCTATTAAAATTGCTCATATTTATTTCTTTTAAAGGTCTTAACGAGTAAGATGTTTCTCGACTTGTATTTGTCTCTTTTAATATTTGATATTACATTCACCATACAATGACCTGAAAGTAGGGGGGATTCGCCGGTTCTGGGACAGTTACGTCATCAGTGACCCAGAAATACAGATGGTGATTAGTTAATGAGTCATAATATTTGCTAACTAGTGCGATGGGGTAGAGTCGGCGGTGATTAAGTAATGAATCATACATTGTCAATTTTTCTTACGTTGATGGTTTAGGACTTATGTTTCCTTATAGTGATCATATGAACGTCATCACTGACCCAGTAATTTCAGTTCTAGGACAGTGACGTCATCAGTGACCCAGAAATACAGATGGTGATTAGCACAAGCGGTACTGAATCATACTAGGACTTATGTTTGCTTATGGTGATCATATGAATGTCATCGCTGACCCAGTAATTTCGGTTCTAGGACAGTGACGTCATCAGTGACCTAGAAATACAGATGGTGATTAGCTTATGAGTGCGATAGGGTAGTATCAGGAGGTAATTAGCCAATGAATAATGTGCTGTATGGCTTAGAAAATACGTTTCATTATGAATGATCATGTGAACCTCATGTTATTTTGGTACCTTGTTCTTAACCAGAATAAGTACCTTAGTTATTGATTTGATCGAAATTTTAGTAGTTGTTTTTATTTTTGTGATGGTTTAGAACTTATATTTGCTTATAGTGATCATGTGAAAGTCATCACATGTGTAGTAATTCCGGTTCTGGGATAGTGTATTGATTTGAACGAAATCATAATTTGCTGACTTATCTTTCGTAAATAAACAAATTATCTATCTATCTAAATATAATATAATTTCTTTAATTAATTTGTCCACGTGACCTAATGTTTATTGGCTAGTTCGAGAAGTGAAACTCATATCACCTTCCTTAAATATATTTATTATTTACCGAGACACAGTATAACATTAAAGCACAATCTTACACGCTAAGAGCTATCGACCGACTGACTTGCCTTTCACTTTACAATAATTATCTCTCCCTACCATCGACATGTAGCCAACTTCACATGTAGCTAACTTCGCATCGTGGTCGCTGACCTCCGATTGGCTGGACTCAGACGCTGCGCTACCAGCCAATGAGAAAGAGGAATGTAGTATTGTCCACAAAAACAACTTAAGTAACCATTCTATTGACTGCCAACACATCCAAGCACTTGATCTAGTATTATAAACAACTATATCCAACTACAAATATTTAAAGTTTAGAAAAAGCCAACAGTTCGGCCGTCCTGATAAGCGCGAGTCCCTTCGCGTGGTTACAGTAAATTACTTGATACTTTATTCCTTTTTTAGGGTTCCGATACCAAAATGGTAAAAAAAAGGAACCCTTATGGTGCCGCTCTGTCTGTCTGTCTGTCTGTCTGTCCGTCTGTCTGTCACACCTCTATATCTCAGCAACCACTTACGCTATCGAGCTGAAATTTGGAATAGTTTTAGAATATAGTTGCCCAACTTAATTGCACATGAAAATTTTTTGAAAAAAGTATGATTATTAATGTAAAGGGGGCCAAAATAGGGGGGGCCAAATTTCAAATTGTCGCTACTAGGTCGAGTGGGGTATCATATGAAAGGGCTTTACTTGTACATTTTAAAATATATTTTTGTATTTTTTTAAGTTTCTTAGTTTTCAAGTTATGATGAAAAATGTCAAAAAAAATACCATTCCCCCCCCCTTATCTCCGAAGTTTGAGTAAGGGAAAATCTGAATTAATCACAGTTGACAGAGGTTTATGTAAACTTTACAGCAAAAATAAAACGATCTTTCTAAGTTGCACAGTTTTTCAGAAATCTGCAAAAAACCTTTACAAACAAATTTAGTTTTGCGGTCCTGAAAATGGACTTTATTGCTTCCAAAAATACTATAGGTATATCGGAACCCTCGGCGCGCGAGTCCGACTCGCACTTGACCGGTTTTTTATATCTTGTGATAGTATAAGGAAACGATATTATAAAACAATAAATACAAACACAAAAATAAAAGCAAAAACAACAATAGAAATTATTTGAGGAAAATATTCTATAACAATAATTAAAATGTACAAAACAAAAAAAAGAACATTAAATGTAAGTAGTTCTCTAAAATTGTAGTGAAAGAAAATATTTTTACAATTTATTAAATCATAATATCACTTAACTCAGGTTGGCTGGAAAAGATCTCTTCATAGAGATAAGCTCGCCATTGTGAACCTCTTCTGTCACTACTGTTCTGTTTTATTGTGTACAATAAAGAATTTATAATATGAAATGAAAATGTATCGCAAGTTCCCAAGCGTAGTTACAGTCAGTTATTTTGTTTTATTTTAATGATAAAAATAACAACAATAGTAATTATAATTCAAATTCAAAATGATGTAGATATCGTATAATAATCAAAACAATAAGAAGACATAAAGAACTGCAATGATTGTACCTACATATTCACATGTCATAAGTTAATATCACAATATATCATATCATAACGCAAGTTTAAGTAAGTAACAATATTAAACCAACATACCTAAACAAACAAACATCATATCAAAATAATAACAAGAACTTAGTTATAACTAAAATTTTGTATTGTATGAAACATGGACATCAGTTTAATATGGAACGTTCATGAATGGTTATATCGTACGGCATGCGTACGGCGCACAATACACAATACAAGAATTTAGTAATTACTTATTGGCGATACTCGTATAAGCCGAAGTTTTGATGATACAAGAATTTTATAAATTTAATAAGATAAGTCCATTATTTTTGAGTCGTCCGTATCGATGAAAATGTGACTGAAGGCAGCTTAACATCAGTTCTGAACCAAAAACGGGGCAACAAGTGGTGTGATGTGATGATAGGTCCGTACTTAGTACAAGTACATGCATAAGAGTGTCAATTCACAACATTTCATGTTATTTCAAAATCTTATTCTATCAAACGAGCAATATTTATATATATATTTGTAATCGGTTTCTCGAAAACGGCTCAAACGATTTCGATGAAATTTAATATACAGGGGTTTTCGGGGGCAAAAAATCGATGTAGTTGGGTCTCATGTCTGGGAAAATTCGTTTTCACCTTCTTTTTAATAATTTCTTTGCGCGTGTTAGAGCGTTTAAGAAATTTACAGCGCCATCTGTTGTTAAATAGCATAGCTTGCTCACCAGATGATATTGTCAGGTAGAAGTGGCTATTATAGAGCGAAGCTCGGTCGCCCAGGTACTTTTGTATTAATCACGGTGTATTTTTTTTGACGTAGTCTATGTGGCTAAGGGAAATTTCAGAATTCGGGTGTTTATTTTGGCGCTTGTAATTTAGAACGTGAATCATTTTCAAAGTCAAAATTATTAATTTTATCAGCGAAGGCACTAAAAACTTTGTACATATTTTTTTTGAAAAAGTTTCATAGCAGTGTGCAAATCGCATGAGTAAGAAGAAAAAAAAAGAAATGTTGTGAATCATGTTCCATGTTACCCGGAATCCCTGAGTGTAGGTATGAAAACCACTGGCCCCGTGGACTAGGTACTCCTTAGGTTTGAATTTGTACGAAGATTTTCGAGTTCCCTGGCCCTGTGACTTGGGCACTCCTGGGTTTGATTAAGTACGATGAACCCCGGCTCGGTGACCTGAGCCCTCATGGGTTTGAAAATAAATACTAAGAAACCCGGCCCTGTGACCTGGGCCCTCGTGGGTTTGAATAAGTACGATGAACCCCGGCCCTGTGACCTGGGCCCTTATGGGTTTAAATAAATACGATGAAACCCGACCCTGTGACCTGGGCCCTCCTGGGTTTTAACCAGTTTTATTATCGTCCTTGGTTTTAATAAGTACGAAGGACCCCAGCCCTGTGACTTGGGCGCTTCTGGGTTTGAATAAGTATGAAGAACTCTAGCCCTGTGACCTGGGCATCCCTGAGTTTGTATAGGTATGAAGAACCACGGCCCTGAGAGCTGGGTACTCCTGGCTTTCCATCCTCGATATTGTCTTAAGTAGATAAGAGGATCAGCACTACTTGGCACTTTCATAAGCTGCAGCGTTAATTAAGCTATTTACATGGTTAAGCTTTCGTTATTTCACACGAAAAGATTTCATTTAGCTTAATTTATGCTTTCTTAGATTAATCTCGATTTAAAAAAAACAGTAGTTTTCTGCTCCCGGATTGAATTGATATTAATTAGTAGATTCAGCTCGATGGTGTGATAAGTCAGTTTTTAGCGAATTAGTACTTTTGGAAATGGACTAGTTGCTTGGCTGCGACAACTACAAAATAATCGAATATTTAAAGAGGTAGGTAGACAATAAACATATTGAGTTGGTATTCTGGCAAGTTCTTCGGCAAAATAATAATTAAGTGCAGAAAATAAAATGCCACCGACACAGCCGACCCCGGTTATAAGAGAATAAACAAATGAATTTGAATTTGTAAAGAAAAGTGAGAGATTTTGTGTATAATACTTATGCTTTAGCGATTAAAAATAATAATATATAATATCATACCTGAATACTTAATTTACTTTACTTTTTATTTCTTTAGTAAACTTGAATCATTTTTAGACTCCATTTAAAAAGTGGTTTTATATATTTTTTTTATGTTTTCAAACACAATAAACTAATGCCCTTTTTTATGACCACAGCTCGTCGTAATACTCAGTTTGGCGGATAAGTTAAAAGGAGCGCTAGCTTCTAATTTACACTATAAAATTTCTAAGGGTCATCTAGATTGTCTCATACTTTTACGTGAACTTTTCATTATTTATTTGTTAGGGACTAGCACCATAAAGACCTCGTTATCTTCTGTTTGCTAAGCATATACCTACATATACGTTTGAGGGATGAAGTTGGTATGCAGACCAGTACTGTTAAAATATCAAAGTTTTCAAGATTTTTTTATGGGACTTTATATTCACCTTTGTATATAAACGGCGCAGGTGGACCACGATGGAGGACTGTATATGTCCAAACTCCATCTATCCACCATACGGTACCTATATTAAATACTGCATTGAAGTAATCTCATGCGCGCTTCACTTCATACGAGTTTACCTTATCGTTCCTTATTGAAAAAACTTTCTGTCTTATCAACAGTAAATTTAAAACACCAAGGTTGCATAATATTGCATATCATAGTCTTTCCAGGTGATTTGGCAAAGTATAATTGCAAAGCGAAAATAAAACAAATTACCTTTTTGGTATCAGGTAGGTACTTAGGTAACCTCGTCATAGAGCTGAGAAGGCCTAAGGTCATCAAGTCACCAATGGTATCTGAAATAACTAATGAGATATCCACCCACCATTTTGCTACGGAAAGGTAAGTATATGACCGAAATCTAAAAGTGGTAGACCGCAGAACTTAGCAAGTAGGTAGGTAGTAAAAATATTTAAATAATCTTGTACAAAATATTTTTTTCATAACTTTCATTGAATTCATGTAGGTAATTATAAAATTTTCGTTATTCTGTATCATAAAATTAAGTTTAATGGACTGACATATTTAATCGATATTTTTAGAAAGAGCAAAAAAAATGTGAAAATAAAAATAAGTGAAAGTTGTAAGTTTCCATTCATTCATGAGTAAAGCAGGGCGAAAAGGAAACATTCTTGTACAAGAAATAAGTTTAAAATGTAGTTATATTGAGATAAAAACGATAAGTAAACCTACATCTTCCAGAATAATCAGAATTTCAGGATCTACTAGACTCTCGAAATGGATTTTTAATGTAATTGATATTTTCGCTTAAATACAGAAAAATGTACAGTCGACCACACGTCAAAGATAACACTCTAACCTCGAGCAAGTCTCTGTATTCTACAGTTTGTTGCACCGTAGGGCAAGTTCTGTGTATTTTAGACCTACTGGTCTTGTTACCACTTGCGCGGAAAAACCCGCTTTAAAAAGTACTACTTACCAAACTAGGATGATTTACCCAACTTTTCACATTTAGGAAGTTTTAATTGTGCACAATGTCCACATTTAGGAAATTATATCGAGAACAGAACTATTTGGACGTTCTACGAAGGAACATAAATAAATAAAAAGTAGGTATTAGATAGGCACTTTTTCCGAAGTTGATCGAAATCCAAACTATTACAAAAAAAACCTTTTACCATTTTATTAAGAGTAGAAGATCTTTCACTCGTATAGGCTTCATGTTTGATCTTATGTATAGGCTTCATTTTTCTCTGCCGATTTTATTTCACATTTAGGGTTGCGTTCCGAATCGGGTAAAAGTTACCCAGACAGCAGGATAGCGTTATATGACTTCCATCGGTGTGGTCGAGAGAGACTGCTGTCAAAGGGTAATTATTACCGTTATGGAACTCACTCTAAGGAAGTTCGTACGTAGACACGCACGCACACAGAGTAAATATTATATAGAGTCTGTCGTATACAGTCTGTATGAGGTGGTCAAGTGTAAAACGTATGCAGTTGCTGACCAACTAGTCGGTCAGAAATAAAATCTTTAAAAATCAAATGTTTCAGCTACACTCGAAAACGGAAATATTCCTTTTACCTGTGTGTTGATTACTAATAATAGGAAAGGAAGCGTAAAGGATCCGTGATAGTCGTTTTATACGATATTTTTAAAATCATTTTTTTTCCTAAATTGTTTGTTTTACCAGACAATCTGTAGTAATACATTTATTTAGTCCCAAATTAAATATTTCTTAGACAAAGATAAAAATTGTTTGGGCTTTGGATAAAAAAAATCATACATTTTAGTATCGAGGTCTCTTGCAAATGGGTACGCTTATGGCTCCCTCCTTAGCAGAAAGTATACTGCTACTTCAACTTCTCCTTGGACACGCACCATTTCATTAAAAAAAAAGTCAACTTATTTCGAGATTTGATTTAACAACGCAATTAAATGAGTTTTATCTTCCTCTAAATATATTAAATTCGCTTTAAGTTTATTAGAACCTTGTGGCGATTATAAACGTAACAAACAAAACGCCAACTTGTTTTAATAACTTATTTACAAGCTATTTGTTAAGTACGGGGACACGTCAATGATACACGACAGATCGACTCAAACTGGTTTTTATTGCGCACCCACAACTTACTTTATACAACACTTTTCCTCCCTTAATAAAAGCTATTTTTGTTTTTATGAATTAAGTAGACACAATCATCTGAACATAATAGGAAACCTAAAATCTGAAAAGGCTACTTAGTGTTAACAAATGAGAGGGAGTTGAGAAATATGTTAAATAAAACACTCGAAGTCTACTTACGTTTTGTAATAAGTTATTCACTTTACACAGTTTTGAAATGAGTACATTAACACAATACCATACATATGAAGAAGAGTCTTCATAATTTTACACAATACGTGATTACTCCTTTAAAGGTAGAATCTCCCAGTTTGAAGAACAAAATACGACTGCCTGAGCGAGGCTGGCTCGAACGTTCAATTCAAGAGACCTCTCCCACCACAATATTACCCTTTCCATAAAACGCTGGGATTGGTCGAAAAGCCGCCGCGATCTGACAGTTCGTACAAAGGAGTCAATACAACAACCATTTATGAACAATATCGTAAAGCTATGAAAAGTTAGTAAACACTGGTGACTTAAATATTATAATATTGGAGATCAGAATATCTGTCATGACAACAGTCGGCCATCCGATTGTGATAGGTACGTCCTCGTACCGTCTCTCAAAAACGAATACATGTACAACACTTTTCTTTATAAGTTATAGAGATCCGAATGTTTGCTATAATATGGCACAATATTATTTAACAGTGCTTTTACATTATGTGAAATTGATCAAACACAAGATTTAATTATGATTATGAAGTAATCTGACAGAATTAATAAAGATTGTCAAGAAATATTGACGTTGAATATTACAAGACGTCTCATACAAAATCTTAATAACAAAAAGTTTGGGAACTCGTAGTTCTTTGAAATATAGTTTGTTTACATCAGTTGTTATCACGTAAAGTACGAATTAAGTACAATAGATTCAAAAAGATTTTAGTTATTACATAGGGCAACAATGCCTATATAACATTACTACTTACAATAAAATTATGATAATATTAAGTCTAATACAAGGCAACATGGCAACAAACAAACAATGATAGTAATAAAAATTATGTAGAACTGTAGATAACAAAACCAAAATTTGGCACTAGGACACGGTTTGGCAACAAGGCCAGGATTTGGCAACAAGGCCAGGATTTGGCAACAAAGACATGGTTTGGCATCAAGGCCATTATTTCTAATCTGAAATAAAAGATTATTATTTATATGACAATGAGTTGAAATATGAAATAAAAGATTGTTACATGGTTTGGTTTGGCATCAAGGCCATGGTTCGGCATCAAGGCCATGGTTTGGCATCAAGGCCATGGTTCGGCATCAAGGCCATGGTTCGGCATCAAGGCCATGGTTCGGCATCAAGGCCATGGTTTGGCATCAAGACCAGGGTTTGGCATCAAGGCCATGGTTTGGCATCAAGGCCATTATTGCTAATCTGAAATAAAAGATTATTATTTATATGACAATGAGTTGAAATATGAAATAAAAGATTGTTACATGGTTTGGTTTGGCATCAAGGCCATGGTTCGGCATCAAGGCCATGGTTTGGCATCAAGGCCATGGTTCGGCATCAAGACCAGGGTTCGGCATCAAGGCCTTGGTTTGGCATCAAGGCCATTATTTCTAATCTGAAATAAAAGATTATTATTTATATGACAATGAGTTGAAATATGAAATAAAAGATTGTTATTTATATGTAAATGAGTTGGGCTATTAGACCATAATATGTCAATGAATTGGGCTACACGGCCGTATATCAATGAGTTCGGCTACAAGGCCGCATAAGTTACGCAACAAGGCAATAGGTAAGTTCCTAAGTGCAAGGTTAAAGGTTCCAATTTTCATGAAAGCTTTATTTATCGTCACCAAAGGCCTTAAGGTTATGCCCAGTGTAGTAAAAATACTACAAAGTAAAGAGTTTAGGTGTGATTATAAATAATTAGCAAATTATTAATAATAGTCGCATATTTAAGATTTATTCATTCAAATTTTAATCTCAGTGGCCGAAGATAGATGCGTAAAATTTATTGAAACGTAGTATCATTGTTTATACAAAACATGCATACTCATAATATGTGAATAAGGGCCTTTTCCTTAATGAAAGGTGTTATGTGCATAGGTACACCCAACTGCACGTCAGTAGGAACACTCTGGACTTTATGGCATGGTAATAGAGTTTCAAAATTACAATTTGGGAACAGTAGAGGTATTAAAATGTTGACACTTAAACTAAAGTAATATTTAGTTAGCCAAATTTATTAAGTTTCTTTAACTGTATTGTTAGTTAGGGATTTGCACAGTGCTAGGTAACTTGCACATCCATTTTGCAATGTATATCACCTTTAGCCTCAATAATTGACTGGAAGAAGTTCCATTTCGAGGTAAGTCCGCATTTTCATGTATTGTAATGGATCTTAAGTAATACGTCTCAATAAATTGAAGTGCAATAAAGAGCCACCCTACAAAATCACAAAACCTCTGAAGATAAGACAATAGATGAAGCAAATGTAGCTCTTTACGCCTTAAGGCAATTCTACATAAAGTGCAATACATTTTTCATAAATTCTCAGGGAACTCTATGAAAAATTTACAAAGGGATTATAATTAGTACTTAGGGATTATAATCAATATTTTCCCGTGTCCAATCGAGTATTAAGAACTCTAGAGGATGTTCACACTCGTTTGAAGTGTCATATTTCTTATGATTCTTTCCTTTCTTTCTTATTAATTAATTACAATAACTACACCATCTTTTTGTTTTATTATTATTTTGATGTAGCATGCAAGCATGAAAGGAGGTAAGCCTCGCTAATGCTTGTTCACTCTAGCTTTGAAAAGATTCAGATAAACATAGGGAAAAGTTTTAGTATTTCCTTTGGAAAATGTGTTTTCTTTACTCTTTCGCTAGATCATCGCAGACGAAGTCGCGGGTAATAGGTAGTTAAAGATATTCTCGCTTTTATTTCTGCTTAATATAACTGATATTTATCGTTCAATGTACGGAATAATCATATGTATTTTAAATACAGTATTTTTCTAAACCAATTTTTTTTTTTTTTGGTTTGACTCAAATTAACGCACACATTGTCAAATCAAAATTGGTGACGTGAAATCGTGATACATGTTTATATATACGCCAATATATATATATTTTTTTTTATTTATAGTCAAGTTACGTGTAATTTGGGAAAGTTTAACTACATTATAGGTATGGTAATATATAAAAGTATCAGAAAGTTGATCTAATGTAATGAGTTGGGCTTTGTCAAGTCTTAACTATTATAGTGTGCTATCAACCGAACAAATTTCATATTCTCTCTTCTGTGTACATCACTTCGGTCGATAAAAGTGATATTATAATTATAATTAATCGATAAAAGTGACCGTCTTTGTTGTTTTGATAAGATTTCAAGAGACGAGCGATTGTATAACGTGATTGGTTAATCAACGAATTTTGAAAAGAAGGTATTTGTCAAAATCATCAAATTTGTTATTTTAAAGTAATTTAAACCTCGCTTACTAAAAGAGTTAGTTAAGTAAGGAATACAATTAGTGTGAATTGTGACCAACAGCAACGAAAAATAGTGAAGTGCAGTGTTCACCGACTAGCCAAAATAAATATACTTCAATCGTCAGTTTACCACGGTATTATATCAGCAGTCTCTTTTGTAAGTGCAACAATACTTCGTCGATTATGCTTATGCCGCCGATCATCTCACATACTTTAAGTCGGCCAAAATCACATTCTGACGAATATTGTTTTATTGAAGATTTTAATTAATTATGTTTTACTGGCAGGGCTCACCATATGTGCAGGGCATATCGCAAGACGAACCGATCGCCGAAGAGGCGTAAAGGCACTAGAGTGGCGACTCCCGTACCAGTAGATGAAGCGTAGGCGGGCCTCTCAGAAGGTGGACCGACGGTCCGGTCAAGGTCGCGGGAAGCCGCTGGATGCAAGCAGCGCTGGACCGGGCATCAAGAAGATCTCTAGGGAAGACCTATGTCCAACAGCGGACGTCTTTCGGCTGATATGACGATGTTTTAATTACCGACATAGCGCAGATAATACTAACGATATTTAGTGTTCGTGATTATTTTACTTATAATGTCATTTTGTCACACCATAAAAAGGGGACTTTGCCATAAAACTACCTAACAAAAGATACCAATAAAACTGAATAAAACACAGATCTATGCGGCATAGAAAAACCACTTAGTTCGTATTATTTTTATGTATATAGAATCGAGTGTAAATTTATTGCGAGCATCCACCCAGAGATACAAGAAAGCACACTTGAATAGAGTGTTTTCGACCACATTTTGAAATGTTCACTGGATGGCGCTGCAAATCAGCACGAGGAAAAAAATAATGCCACCGTGTAATCGGTATGAAATTAATTAAAATTTTATATATTTTACTATGATTATAAAGATTAACTACCAACAGATACAGATACCACCCATCGACACCGAAAAAACGCAGTGACAGACGTCAGGCAAAGCTGCTTATTTGATTGATTCGGCAAAACGGTTGGGCGAATGGGGTCTATTCTCAACAATCAGAATAGAGAAACGACCGGAAATCCACTCGTAAAAATATTTAAAACCAAAGCAAGGAACTATTCGACCGAGTTACAAGCTGACAAAACTTTCAAACGAATTGAAACTATGTAAAATTCAGCGTAATAACTAAAAAGATTTGAGTGGTTAGAGTGTCCCTCGCTGGAAATAAGATTGTTCACTAATCTACGCTACAATAATATTACAGATAAAATGTCACTGGGTTAATCAATTACTACAGAACAGATTTAACCAAAAAAATACAACACTATCCCTAACATAAGCTACGATTTTTTTTTTTTATAGAAATTGGTATGTTTTGAGATGAGTAGGTTTTCAGTTTTAAATTGTGACTAGTCTCATATGTGCCTTGAACTAATTTAACGGTATTAGTCACTGTTATATAAACCTTTAAATATTAAATTGTAAAGCTACTGATTAATAAATTCTTCTACCCTATTCTGAAGAGAAGTGCAGCTTAGTTCAGACATTTATTATGAAACTTATTTTATTTGCTTTAGCAGTTCTTTTTTTCTTCGTTTTTAATATTTTAATTTGGACAGTTTGTTTGATTTGGAATAGATATGTAGTTTTATTTCTTTAAGATTTAGTACCTAGTCGACCGAGCTTCGCTCTTAGCCGCCTCAGGTGAGCAAGCTGTGGTACCCGCCAACAGTTGGCGCTCTAGGTTTCTGTCTAAAACGCGATGTTTTAAAAAATGCTTAGAAACACGGGGAAAAACAGATATGAGACCTAGCTAGATCGATTTTGCCCCCGGAAACCCCCGTATGGTAAATTTCATTGAAATCGTTAGAGCCGTTATCGACAAACATTTTACAAATATATTATGGCTCGTTTAATAGTATAGGACTAAATTGGCTTGAAACATTCTAACAAAATAGTACCATGGGTATATCCTTCATGCTATTTTAGGACATTGTTTCCTAGTCCAACAGAAGATTGTTAAAATTTGTTTAAACTTAACATCGTTTACAATTTTTATTTTTGTACTGTCGAAATCAGTCACCGCATTGTTATAGGTGTCTGCCGCATCAGGGTCAAGGAAGGTTAACTACAAAGCCTAACTACTGAGACTCTATAAAAAGAACCAAAAACCAAGTCATTGGTGTTACCTCCATATGCCCGGAGTTGACTACTCACTGGGTTGATTGTGCGAGTGGCAGCTGGTTGCACGCACAGCCTGCCGCTTACCAGTCGCCTTGTGTTGTGGCGCTGGCTGCACGGCCTGCTGTTCATCAGGCGCGGATGACCGTGGTGCTGACTGCATGGCCTGTTGTCCACCAGGCGCCGACTGCCAGCTGTGGTTCTGGCTGCATGGGCTGCTGTCCACCAGGTGACGACTGCTGTGGGCTGGCTGCATAGGCTGCTGTCCACCAGGCACCGACTTTTGAGGGCTGGCTGCATGGCCTGCTGTCCACGAGGCCCTGACTGCTGTGGGCTGGCTGCATGGCCTGCTATCTACCAGGCTCCGACTGCTGTGGGTTGACTGCATGGCCTGCTGTCCACGAGGCCCCGACTGCTGTGGGCTGGCTGCTTGGCCTGCTGCTCGCCCGGCGCAGTCTGCTGCGCTGCACAGCTAGGCAACGCTCGAATCGAAGCTAGACTCTTGCCACGGTTACGGATTTTGTCCATTATGACGTGCTGAAATGTAAAAATTCCAGCGCGAGTATCTATTGTATAGAAGCGATCAATGTTTGAAACGCTTTTAAGGCTTTAAATTGAATGAAATCTATAAACGTAATAGTGGACACTTTTAAGTAGCTTTTACTCGTAGTTAGATATTACGTGTTTTTTGCAGCAGTAAATTTCAAACAAAATAAAGAACATAATTAATTGAAACAGTGAACTACGCATGGGAATCGAACCATTAGACCTTCAGACTATTATTTTGAATACGTACCTACACCAAAAATTATTACAACCATATGTAAAACACAACTAAAAGATTAATTTGTCTGAATGAAAGCACGAAATGTTGTTTGTTTTAAACTCAGGCTTGATAATAAATGGTTAAAGTGAACTGTGTACACTTATTCCTTAGCAACGTCTAACGATTTTGTGCAAAAATGATTTAAAATGTAGGTAGCATGTAGGTAGTATACAATCATAACTATTTACTTTAAATAATCACTCGTCCTTAACACAACGTTAAAAAAGAGGTGAAAAAAATACCACATGAGAAAAAAAAACAAGTAGTTGATTTTCCAGTTTTTCCACTCATTTCAAACAAGTCAGTTTTTGAGATACAGCAGATGTATTTTTGAACATTATCAGTCCACTTTGTGGGAAGTGAGGGCTCGTATCCCGCTTCTGACATGTTAACAAATGAAAGGGAGTTGAGAAATATGTTAAATAAAACACTCGAAGTCTACTTACGTTTTGTAATAAGTTATTCACTTTACACAGTTTTGAAATGGGTACATTAACACAATACCATACATATGAAGAAGAGTCTTCATAATTTTACACAATACGTGATTACTCCTTTAAAGGTAGAATCTCCCAGTTTGAAGAACAAAATACGACTGCCTGAGCGAGGCTGGCTCGAACGTTCAAGAGACCTCTCCCACCACAATATTACCCTTTCCATAAAACGCTGGGATTGGTCGAAAAGCCGCCGCGATCTGACAGTTCGTACAAAGGAGTCAATACAACAACCATTTATGAACAATATCGTAAAGCTATGAAAAGTTAGTAAACACTGGTGACTTAAATATTATAATATTGGAGATCAGAATATCTGTCATGACAACATTAGATAATCTATTAACTACATATGTTCATATAAAAGTAACATAACATATATCTTTTAAACTTAGATCTTATTTTTTATTCTTTCAATGCAGCGTAAAGCAGCTTTCCTGGGGACGCGACCATAATATTTATTGCGGTGGCGCCGCGGACGCGGGCGGCGGCGGCGGTAAACAAACTTGAAGACCCGTTCCTCCTCCAACGCTATCCTGACACCCATCACTATTACGTTTTGCTGCGGGCTGCCCTGATACGCAGCGTGTAAAGTTGTCTCCCACGCTACTGTTACGTTTTTTTGCCATATTTGCCATTTTTGCCATGTCAAGCGGATGTGGTCCGCTTGACTTAACGAATGACGTGTTTCTCGGCTAGTATTCATGAGTACCTGATTTACGTGGCGTTTATGAGTGCGACCATCATTTGTTTTCACATTATAGGTAACTGGTCCCAAACGATCTGTTACCACCCCTTCCGTCCATTTCGGGCCCGCTTTAGTGTAATCACGAACTAATATACTTTGACCTTCTTCAGCCATTCGAAGCCGGGCGTGGCTGCGTTGTTCTTGTACCAGCTGCTTAGAGCGAATAACTTCAGCAGGGTCTGGGCGCAATAAATCAAGTCGTCCGCGCAGCCGCCTGCCGAGCAAGGCTACTGCAGGTTCAAGCCCAGTCGTACTTTGTTCCGTATTCCTATATGTAAATAAAAATCTACTTAATGCGGTATTTAAATCTTCTTTTTCTATCTGTGCCTTCTTTAATGCCCTTTTTACAGATCGAACAGCATTTTCAGCGGCTCCGTTACTTGATTGATTATACGGAGCACTCAAAGTGTGCCTAATACCATTTCTTTCTAAATAATTTGCAAATTCACTCGACGAAAACGGAGGTCCGTTGTCACTGACTATACGCTTAGGCAACCCGAACCGTGCAAATGTGCGTCTTAGTATGTCTATGACTAGTGCCGCAGAAGTAGTGCGCACTCTTTCTGCCTCAATCCATTTGGAATGTGCGTCTATAATTATTAAATAATAATTATCATTGAAGGGCCCCAAAAAATCGAGATGAAGGCGTGACCAGGGCTCCGCCGGCCACGGCCACGAGTGCAGCGGGGCGGCGGGCGGCGCGGCGCGCTGCTCGCGGCACGCTACGCACTCGTGTGCTATTTGTTCTATATCTGAATCTATGTTTTCCCACCACACATAGTTTCGTGCAATTTGTTTCATTTTAACAATACCAGGGTGACCGTCATGTATTTCCCTCAGTACTATTTCTCGCTTTGACTTCGGTATAATTATTCTATAGCCCCATACTAAACATCCTTGATCAATGTGCAAGCTATCTCTTCTATTGTAATACTTATTTTCTGCATAATCAGCCAAAGATTTTGTTGGCCAACCATACATTACATAGCCGTATATTTTACTAAGTAAAGGATCCTTCGCAGTCTCAGTTTTAACTTCTTTAAAGCTGAGTGGAAAATTTTCCTGTACATAATTTAGGTAACTGTATTCTACGCACTCCTTTTTTGACTGATCGCCAGTCGATTCTAAAGGGAGACGAGAAAGAGCGTCAGCAAAACAATTGTTTGTTGACTTTACGAACTCGATATCGTAATCGTATGCTGCGAGTTTAATAGCGTAGCGCTGCAAACGACTTGCTGCTGTCACCGGTATTCCTTTATTTTTTCCGAATATGTAGCTCAATGGGCGATGGTCACTTCGTAAAGTAAAATGCCTCCCGTATAGGTACTGATGATGCTTTGTCACCCCGTTCACAATGGCTAGCGCCTCTTTGTCTAACTGTGAGTAATTTGCCTCGGCTGAGTTGAGCGTGCGAGACGCGCTGCTGACGGGCCGCTCGGTGCCGTCCGCGTAACGTTGTAATAACGCCGCACCGACTCTGTAGGCGCTACTATCGACTGACAAAATCAACGGTAAGCTTGGATCGAAATGCGCGAGTACCGAAGAGCTGCTTAACACACGTTTAATTTTGTTAAAAGCAACTTCACATTCATTGCTCCATTCCCATGCCACATTCTTCTTTAGTAAATTGTACAATGGTTTTAAAATATCACTCATATTTACGCAAAATTTCGCATAAAAAATCACGAGTCCCATAAAACTTTTTAATTGCGTGATATTGTTTGGTTTGGGCGCTGCTACAATAGCGTCAATTTTTTTTTCATCGGTGTGGAATCCCTCTTTGTCTATTTTATATCCTAAATAGTTGACACTTTCTTTAAAAAATTTACATTTCTCAAAATTGATTCTTAACCCGTTTTCCTTTAGCCTTTGTAGCACCGCCTTTAAATTAGCAAGATGGGAAGTCCTATCTTTACCGGTTACACAAATATCATCCGCAAAAACAGCCGTAGAAGGCAATCCACTTAAAACTTCTTCCATGATCTTTTGAAAGTTTTCTGGGATGCATTTGATTCCAAACGGTACTCGTTTATATACAAATGTACCTACATGGGTTGTGATTGCTGTCATCGCCTGTGAGTCTTTATGTAACAAGCATTGTTGAAAAGCATTTGACAAATCCAGTTTTGTGTAGTGCTCGCCACCCCCCAGCACCGCGAACAGATCCTCGATACGCGGCAGCGGGTAGTGAAAGTCCTTCAGCAAGGGGTTTATAGTTATTTTATAATCGCCGCATAATCTAGGCTTACCATTGGGTTTGATAACTGGCACGATCGGCGTGCCATAATCTGATCTCTCAACTTTATAAATAACTCCCTCCCGCTGCAGCCGCTCGAGTTCCTTCTCCACGGGCTCCCGTAAGGCTAATGGCAAAGGCCGCGCTTTAACAAAAACTGGAGTTGTATCATTTAAATACAGTCGTATTTCTGATTTACATGTTCCTAACCCACTTGCAAAAACCTCGGGAAACTCGTTTCGTAAAGACGTCGCTATCGAGTCCTCTTCTGTTAACCACTGATAACTTCAGCTGTTTAATCCACGTCCGCCCCATTAATGGCGGTCCCCCGTTTTCTATTATATATAAACTCAATTTTGCGCATTTTTTCCCACAGGAAACATTTACTTCTATGAACCCCATTGTCTCGATAGCGTCGCCTGTGTAAGACTTTATAGTTAAAGTTTTCTTTTGAATGGGAATGTTTGTAAAATATTTATTATAACAATCTTTAGAAATCGCCGATATTTTACTGCCCGTGTCAATTTCAAATTTACAGTAAATATTTTCAACTTTCAAATTTGCGTAATACGTCATCACCATCACAATTTTCCACCAAACTATAAAAATTACAGTCATCGTCCGAGTCCAAATCATTAAGAAAAAACTGACCTTTAGTTGTTTTCTTTTCACCGCCGCCGTAAAACTCACTTTTATTTTTTATGCACACGGCCTTCAGATGGCCTTTTTCTCCACACGTATCACAGGTATACCTTTTGAACCGACACTTGGCATCTGCATGACCCACTTTACCGCAACGGCCGCATGCGCGCTGTGCCCTGTGGACACCCGCGCCCCCGCGGGAGGGCCCAGCGCCCCCGCCGCCGGCGCCGAACCGGTGCAAGCCGTCGTCCTGCGGCGGTGCGCTCCCGCCGGCGCCGCCAGCAGCGCCCGCGATATCCTGTTCAGCGAATATTCTCGATCTCATGTCTTCATTGAACAAACCCGATACAAATTGATCACGTAAATTTACTTCCAAGCAAGTTCCAAAATTGCATGTTTTGGCTAAATGTTTTAATGCTTGTAGGTAGTCTTTAATACTTTCTCCTTGACGTTGAGATCTTTGTCTAAAAATGTGTCTTTCTGCTATTTCAGACCTCTGCGGTTCCAAATGTTCTTTCATTAATGTAACCAAATCATCAAAATCTTTTGATTCCGGTGCGTCTGGTGAACACAAATCACACATTAATTCATAGCACTCCGCGCCAACCACCATCACTAACGTAGCTACTTTTAGATAACTATCTATATCATTTAGGGAAATGAACTGCTCTAAACGACTATTATATTTCGTCGCTTCATTCGAAGATATAGTTTGTTTACAAGTAGTAGTCCTGAATTCGCCAGGCAGACGATGCACGCATTTATGAGTAATTCATTTGATTCTCTTATTTAAAACGATTTCCGTTTCCGTCCCGTGTTCACTTCACCACTGTAGCTGACATTCGCTTCATTCCTTTTTCGTGCGGGGCAGCGAACGCACGCGTCCAATGCCGAAGCGCAATGTTCAATGCCGAAGCGCAATTGAAGTTAAATTACAAATATTTAAAATTATTTTCGATAAAATAAGTTTTCGCTCCGTGTGTTAGTGTAATCGTACTGGATTCAAAACTTTTCAGTAAGTGTTGTTTTGATTATTATTTATTTCTAAGAAAGTAAAAATTTTCAAGATTACCCACATGTTCTATTCTTAAATTTGCTAAACAAATTGGAGTGTTTATTACGGTCTATCTTGCGGCCCGATACCTACAGTTACGAGTACTTGTTTTGTATACAAAAACGTAACATGATAACGTAACGACCATGATTATAACCTATCGGTCGCACCCAGAACTTTTACCAAATGATGGAAAATGTAATAAAGAGAAAAAGATAGACGTAAATCTGTTCACCATATAATGACATTTTTCAAATGTTAGAACACTAATCGAGAGATTTTGGAACCTTTTCAATATTTTTTTTTGTAGTTAAGTACTACAAAAATTCATTAACACCTACACAGGCTTAAAAATTTTAGCCTTCGTTTACGTCATACAATTTTATCTTTTGTTGCCTTCCGACAAACAAAGTAAAAATAAAGGAAAGTAACAAAATTAAACGTTACCAACGTATTAAGTATACGTGTGTATGACGTGTATTAGATGTTTTTTCGTCTAATGGCGAAAGTTACGAGGGTAAGTAAAAAATTAAATATTTTTTTGTGTTTTAAACATTTATTACCAAGTGAATCATAGAACAACTTACGTCGGAATGGACTGCGAGTCAATTGCGACGGCAGTAACTTCGAGTTACCGCCTAATATTATTTACGATGTGTTACGTGAATTGATATGATGGAATGCGATTGTCTATCTATTATTATGTCGGGATTGACTGCGAGTCAATTGCGACGGCGTTAACTGCGAGTTAAGGCCAAATAATATTGACAATACGCGATATCTACATAGATATGAACTGTGGGTTACCAAGTATCTATTGCTTGTCGGGATTGACTGCGAGTCAATTGCGACGGTGTTAACTGCGAGTTAACGCCACATATTATCGAAAAGACGTGATGTATAAAGTTGCCTATCTATTATTATGTCGGGATTGACTGCGAGTCAATTGTAACGGCCCTAACTGCGAGTTATGGCCAAATAATGTAGACAAAAATCGACATCTGAATATATTTTTACTGCGATTCAACTATCTATTGTCTGTCGGGATTGGCTGCGAGCCAATAACGACGGTGTTAACTGCGAGTTAACGCCAAACTATCTGTTGGTTGTCGGGATTGACTGCGAGTCAATAACGACGGCTTAACGTCGAGTTATGTCAAACCATATCAGCATAAATCATGCATAAAAATACAAGTTATCTATTTTCACGTCGGAATCGACTGTGAGTCAATCGTAATGGCGTTAACTGCGAGTTAAGGCCAAATAATGATTAAAATATGCGATATTAAAATTGCTATTGACTGAGAGTCAACTTTTTATTGTTAAGGTCGGCATTGACTGAGAGTCAAATTGCGACGGCGGTAACTATGACTTAACGTCAAAATTTATCGTCAATGAAAACAATAACATCAAGTTCATCTATGTGTGTCGTCTGCGATACATTGTCTTTAGTTTTCACAACAAGTCTTTTTGTTTGTTAACCATAACCAGAATATTTTTATTGTAAAATACCCATCTACTAAAATTTTATTTTTGGGTGCCAATGTAACGTTGTACAACGTACATGATTTTTTAATACAGTTTACAATCTAATTTGCACACCAAATACTCTAGTCTTAATGTGAAAGAGCCACTAGAACACAAGCTGCCATGTTCACTTTCCTATTGGTTCATTCAAATCAACTTACAGCGCTCGCGCATGCGCCCTTTGAATGACCGCTGACCGCTGCTGCATTCGAGTAACGTTCATTCGCCATTGCGAGATATTGATAGCTTCGGACGGTTCGTACATTTTACGTCGTCCTTTATTAATAATTCCAGTTTCATTTAAACTGCGATTTATAGTATAATTTACTCGTTATAATATAATCAGTGTGTGATCGTTCTATCAATCACTGTGAGAACAAATTTATTTTCGGATTTATAAAACCCCATATTGGGTAAGTGTTGAACAGAGATATCTTAGTTTTAGAATAAAATGTAGTTGCAATCGTAGATTGAAAAGTATTTAGTCTTAGTTATTCTTTCTCATTAGATTTTTGTACGAAACAATAACATAATGATCAAAATTGTAATAACTGCTTAGTTTCTTTGTCTGCAGATCATTTCATATACCTTCATATTTTTATTAGGTTGAAATAATTTTCATTTTAAACTCATTTCATTATTAAATAATCATTTAGAAATCGTTTTTCATTGCATTTGGCTTTTCAAATATTGTAAACTCTGCTCTGGTTTGCGATCACTGCACTGCTACTGCTACTTTTGTCAGTCTTCCACTGCTAGCTTGCTTTGCAACGTGACCGCCACCCAGAGAATGGTTTCTCAACATTCTCTTACGCACTGGACATGAATTCCAGGGTGCGACGTTTGGGGTCAAGCTGACCAACACCATTTACAACGACTGCCGATCCCGCAGTTCGTTCCAGCCCTCGCCTGCGGACCCGCCTCTTCGTTGCAAGACTTCTTCTGGCTACGGAGGGAAGTACTGGCCTACTGAAGTAACAAGAAATAGACGGGCATTCTTACCCAGACCCATATATAATTTTATAAAAAAAAAATTAAATAGTTAGCGGCTCGGTCATTCTGACCGGTTCCCTTTCACTTTTATAATTAAAGATTTTTGTTCAGTTGGACCTGGGTGTTTCATTTTAAACACCCAAGGCTACATTGGCGCCCATTTACGTGGTAATTTATGGTCTATTTCTTTTGCTTCTGTAGTAAGTAGTTAGTATGCATGTGCTTTTTTTATTTTGTTTTATTTTTGTGAAACGTTCCTTCATTTAATTTTTTGGTTGCTAACAGCTGGAATGTACCCTCAAGCATACTTTTCTTATCAGTAAGTTTATAACTTGAAAAGTACAGTCAGCACAGAAAATATTATATCAGTAACAGTTAAAAATTGTAACTTCTTTTTTTTAGCCAGTTTTTTAATTGTAATATTAAAATTGTTTACAATAATGTAAGTGCATACCAGCTGTGTATATAACGCTATTTTTTCTTCATTTTGTTTTTTTTTTATTTGGTTTTGTTTTATTTTACCTCTACTTCTGCTTACAACCAGAACGTTGTAGTCGTAATAAATTTGTAACAGAGAGAGTACTTAACGTTGATTAGACTTAAGTTTAATTTTCAATTAGTGTAATAGTTAGTATTTGTTAACTGTTCAACTCTTACGCAATTTTGAAAATCTTAAAATTCACCATCGTCACAATGGCACACCAAGTAAAATTTTTATCGCTTCATAAATCTGAATTAGAGTATGAGGTCACCATAAGAGGTAGTACACCTGCTACTACGGTTAACGATCTCAGGAAGCAAATCTCTAAATTAGGACCTGTGTTTCCTAAACAATATTTTCCACAAACAGATGTATAAATATTCTGTATGACTTTGTTGTTATGCTTCCAAATTCTACAATTCCTTTTCATGAAATGCAAATGTCTTCTACCATAGCTATACAAAATATTCTCCAATACAATACTTATTTATATAAATTGCAACCCAATGAGATCCCGGTTTTGTGTCTGGATCCATATTTACAACTATATATGTGGGTTTGGATACAAACATTGGTAAACGATTCGCTGCATAACCATTATTTTCGACATCTAAATGTCCAATATTTTTTCTTAAATCATGTTTAATTGTAAAGGTATTCATACTTTTTTTTTTCTTAAAATATTGTTCTGTTCAACTTAATAGACAACTATTTAGAAAGAATTAATCAGTGTAACTGTACTTACTTGTTATTTATAGAAAGTCAGTTTCTATATTATTATTATTTTTATAAGATATTTGTTTATTTCTTCTATAATATAACATATTTATTATTATTATTTTTATACTATGCAAACAAGTTTTAATAATAGTTTTAACGTTGGTAATAGTGACGCTTCAGGAGATGACGAATTCTTCTCAGCATCGTCTTTTTCAGTTGCATCTTCGAGTAGTTACCAAAGCATCTCGCAGTCCCTGGATTCTTTGCTGGAAAGTGAGTTCTTGCCTAACTCAAAAAACTTTAATATTGTGCATATTAATGCTCAAAGTATCCCTGCCCATTACCCTGATATGCTCAATTCTTTTTCGAATAAGAATATCCATGCAATTCTGGTCTCCGAAACGTTTTTAAAACCATGTCTTCCATCAACATCTTACTCTTTGCCTGGATATCATCTTATTCGAAATGACAGGACTGGTGGGGGTGGTGGCGGTGTTGCTATTTACCTTAAAAGTCACTTACCATTTACAATCGTCAGTAAATCCCCTTCCGATTATTCTTTCTCAGCTGAACATCTTATTCTAGAAGTTATGTTGGGGCACTCTAAAGTCCTTCTTGGCGTAGTCTATAGCCCATCAATGCAAATTGATTATTTTTCTAAATTTGAAAAACTACTTGAAACCTTAGTTGCTACTGTTGACCACACAATTATAATGGGCGATTTCAACACGTGCCTTTTAAAACATGACTCGCGTGCCATTCGTTTACGGTCAGTGGTGGATGCAGTAGATCTTAATATCCTTCCCTTGGCAGCAACGCATAACTTTCCAAATTGCACACCGTCTTGGTTAGACCTTGCCATCGTATCGTCGACGGATCATGTTAGCAGCCACGGCCAGTTTCCTGCTGAAGCTTTTTCATACCACGATCTAATTTTTGTATCGTACAAGATTCGTTGTCCTAAAGCTAAGCCCCGTGTTGTCATGCAGCGTAACTTTAAAAACATTGACAATGTCCGATTCATGACAGACCTTAACAATATTGACTGGCAAGCTGTGTTTGAGGCACCTACAGTAGATGAAAAATCAGAGATTTTCAACTCCCTTCTTCTTCAGCTGTATGATGTCCATGCTCCTCTCCGTCCCGTTAAATTAAAACATCTCCCAGCACCTTGGCTGACGTATGACATCAAAGCTCTCATGGCTAAAAGAAACGCTGCTAAAGTTAAGTATCGGAACAATCCTACGGACTCTCACCGTGACAAGTATAAAGAACTAAGGAACCGGTGCAGCAGGCTGTGTAGAGACGCGCAACGTCGTCACATCCATAAATCGGTTGAGAATGGTGACCCGGTCAAAGTGTGGTCATTCCTAAAGTCACTAGGTATTGGTAAACCTAAAAACACCTGCTCATCTAAGCTTGATATTGACGCTTTGAATAGTCACTTCACCACCTATACTCCTATTCCTTCCACAGCCAAAATGGACTCGATTATTTCTCTTTCCTCCCGTCCACCTCATGTTTACCCTTCTTTCTGTTTTCGGTCCCTGTCTTTGAGTGAAGTGGAGAAAAACGTTATGGCCATTAAATCAGATGCTGAAGGTGTTGACAGAGTTAGCCGTAAAATGATTCTCCTTTCTTTGACTGGTGTAGTTCCTGTACTCTGTCATATCTTAATTTTTTCCTTGGACACGGGCTGTTTTCCCTCAACCTGGCGTAAAGCTGCTGTCATCCCTATTCCTAAGATTAGCAATCCTACTTCCTCGGCCCATTACCGTCCTATTTCCATTCTTCCTTTCCTATCCAAAGTCCTAGAACGCCTTGTCCATCATCAACTCTGTCTCTTCATAAATACTAATTCTGTCCTAAACCCATACCAATCTGGTTTTCGCCCTGGGCACAGCACAGTTACTGCACTCATTAAAGTGACTGATGACATACGCTTGGGGATGTCTAATCAGCTTCTTACTGTTCTTGCTCTGCTGGACTTTAGAAACGCGTTTAATACGGTATATCACGATATCCTCCTTGCTATGCTTCAGTCACTTATCATGTCTCCAGTTGTAATAAGTTGGTTCCGTAGCTATCTTACCGGCCGCAGTCAATGCATCCGTCTTGATGACAAAAGTTCGTCTTTCTGTGACATAGCTGCTGGTGTGCCTCAGGGTAGAGTGCTTTCCCCTCTTCTTTTCTCTTTTTTCATTAACAGATTCAGATTCAGATAATTTTATTCAATGTAGATTCTTTACAGAATACTTATTGAATGTCATGCAGAATACAATGCAAATAGAGCGAGTCTACGCCGTTTCGGATCGTGCTATGGCAGCGTAAAAGAAACGGCAAGAAACTACTGCAGCACGGCCTACTTTAAGAGTCGGCTTTTTACAATGTGTTTCTTGTGTTTCGCTGGAATATCAGAGCACCATACCTCTTTGTCATTCATATAGTCATCCAATCTATAGTAAGCTTTTTTACATAACGTTTGCTTTACACATTCTTTAAACTTTCTCTCAGGTAATTGCACTATATTGTCAGGTATTTTGTTGTAGTATCGTATACACAGACCAACGAAAGATGTATTGACTTTAGTTAATCTAGTATATGGTTGATCAATTTTATGCTTATTTCTAGTATTAAAATTATGCCTGTCACAAATTTTTGGTAATTGATGAATGTTCTTTCTAGCATACATTATATTTTCATAGATATACTGGCATGGCACTGTCATAATGTTGATTTCCTTGAACAGTTCTCTCAGGGAATCACGAGTCTTCAGGCAATAAATTGCTCTTATAGCCCTCTTTTGTAAAACGAATATTGAATGTATATCAGCTGCTCGGCCCCAAAGCAGTATGCCATAAGACATAATGCTATGGAAGTAGCTAAAGTAAACCAGCCTTGCAGTAGCTACATCAGTAAGTTGTCTGATTTTTCTAACAGCATATGCAGCCGAGCTCAATCGACCAGAAAGAGCCATTATATGAGGGCCCCATTGAAGTTTAGAGTCTAGTGTTAACTCTAAGAAAACTGTACTGTTTACAAAATCTAATGGCTCATTATTCAATACTATGTTATGTGAAGTAGACTTTACATTTGGTAGTGCAAATTTAATACATTTAGTTTGTTTGGCGTTTAGGACTAGATTGTTAACAGTAAACCATGCATGAATCTGTCCAAGTGCATCGTTGACTTCGTTATAATTTTGTGATTTCCTACTTACATTGAATATTAATGAAGTATCATCAGCAAATAACACAATCTTTGACAGATTCTTCACCACAGAAGGAAGGTCATTAATATAAATAAGGAATAAAAATGGCCCTAATATGGATCCTTGAGGTACGCCAATTTTGACAACAGATCCCAGTGATTTCGTCCTGTTTACTTGTACCTTTTGAATCCTGTTTTCCAAATATGACCTAAGTAGTTTAAGTGAATTATTCTTAACACCGTAATGTTCAAGTTTTAGCAACAATGTGCTATGATCTACGCAATCAAATGCCTTGGATAGATCACAGAAGATACCAATAGCATCTTCAGATTTTTCCCACGCGCAAAAGATGTATTTTAAAAGTGCAGTCCCGGCATCCGTTGTACTGCGCCCTTTCGTGAAACCAAATTGATGGTCATGTAGTAAGTTATTTCTATTGAAGTGTGAAAGCATTTGATTGAGTATGACCTTCTCAAAAATTTTACTAAGTACAGGTAAGACTGATATTGGTCTAAAATTACTGGGATCCTTTTTGTCACCAGCTTTGAATAATGGAACTACTTTACTTTTTTTCATTAAGTCAGGAAATGTACCATGATCGACACAATCATTGAATATAACAGCTAAATATGGAGATATAGTATCAATGATCGCACTACAGACTTTTACTGACATTCCCCATAGGTCCTCAGTAGTTTTCATTTTAATACTTTTAAAGGCTTTAATAATTTCGTTAGGGGTGACATGATTGAACCCAAATTCAGTTTCGCAGGCGTCCACATTCTTTTGAAGTAAATCGCTAGCAAGTGAAGATGAAGAATTGAGTGACTCTGTTGTTTTCAAAGGAATATTAGTAAAAAAGGTTTCGAATTCTGGAGCCACTTCTACGTTTGAACTAATAGTTCCGCGATTTGTATGAAGTGTGATTTGATTGTCACGCGGTTTCACTTTTCCAGTTTCACTGTTTATAACATTCCATACAGCCTTAATTTTGTTATCAGCAGACTGTATTTTTTTCCGAAGAAAAAATTACTTTGCTTTTGAACAAACTAATTTAAACAATTTTGAATATTTTTTGACATATTCAATGAAATTGTCGTCATTTGAATAATTTCTTAGCTCATATAATTCAAAAAGTCTCTCTGTACTTTTGCGAATACCAGCGGTAGCCCAGTCACTGAATTTGAATTTTACAATAATTTGCTTTTTTCTAATAGTGAAAATTTTACTGAATTCAGTATTAATCAATGTGAATAAATCTTCATATGAGTTATTAGGGTTGTTAGTATTATAATTGTGACAGGGCAGTTTTTTTAGTAATGTGTTTTTGTACTTTTCTAACCTACCGCTCGTTAGGCTCCTGGTTTCTATATCTATCTTTTGGGTTACTCGAGAATAATTAAAAGTAACACTTTGACCAGAGTGGTCAGACTGAATCGAGTTTATGATACTTTTCTCAAAATAATCGCAATTACAAAAGACGTTATCAATACAGGTAGCCGAGGATGACGTCACCCTTGTAGGTTCAAAAAATACATGCTCTAAATTAAAACATTTGAAAAGACTTATAAGTTTGTTACTATAGGTATTATTTTCTAAGATATTGACGTTAAAGTCACCACACACTATCACAAACTTATTTTCTTTTGTCACTATTTTTAAAACATCTTCCATTACTAACTCGAACATTGAAAATTTTTGAAAAGCGGGAGGTCTGTATACGCACACTACAACATGCTCGTCCAGCTCAACACAATATATTTCAATACATCTTTCAACCGAAAGTCGAACAACATCTTTACGGTTCTTTATCTTAAAACTGTTACGAACTAAAATCAGTGATCCACCGTGTAAAGCAGACTTTCGATTGAAAGCACTGGCTATACAATAATTTTCATAATTTATCAACATTTGATAGTCTTTTTGCCAGTGTTCTGTCAGACAAATAATGTCAAATTTTGTTCTTTCTAAGAATAATTCTAATTCTAAAATTTTTCCAGAAAAACCTTGAATATTTTGATGTAAAATTTTCAAATTACTAGATTTTTCCTTTGTCTTTGCTATAGGAAGTTTTTTGCCACAAGGTTTTTTTTCATTTACTTCAGTAAAACTTAACTTTGTTACTCCTTTCCTTTCTTGTAGCTATCACCTTTACGCTGACGACTTGCAAATCTATACACAGGCTGCTGCAAACGATCTCTCCATCGGCATCGATCAATTGAACGGTGATCTTGAGGCTATTCATCGCTGGAGTCAGTCACATGGACTTGCTGTTAACCCTAACAAGTCTCAAGTCATGGTTATCGGTGGGTCAAAACAGTATGCCCGTGTTGACTTTGACGTGCTGCCTCCCATTTTGTTTGATGGTGTTGTGTTGCCATTTAACAAAGTTGTGAAGAACCTCGGTGTGCTTATTGACTGCACTCTGTCTTGGAGACCGCAAGTGACAGAGGTTAGTCGCAAAATGTTTGCTGCTGCTGGGTCACTGAGGCGTTGGAAAAGCCTGCTGCCGGTGAAGACCAAGATCGAACTTGCGCAATCACTACTTCTGCCAATCCTTGACTACGCTGATTCGTGTTACATTGACCTTAACGAGGATTTACTTAGCAAATTGGAGCGGTTGCAAAATTGGTGCATCAGATTTATCTTTGGACTGCGCAAGTTCGATCATGTGTCCGAATATCGCACTCGGCTTAAATGGCTGTCTATCAGACAGAGACGTGACGCTCACGTGCTGAGTCTAGTTTATAACATCCTCAACAACCCTGCCTTCCCCCGATACCTTTCTGAGCGCTTCCGTTACCAAGGGGCTGACCATAACCGCACTTTCCGTTCTACGTCTGATAACGTCTTGAGGGCGCCGTTCACTCGGTCGGGATATTACAAGGACTCATTTACAGTTAGGGCCACTTACTTGTGGAATGCTTTGCCACAGGACATTCGGAACTCCAAAACGCTTAATACGTTTAAAATTAAAGTACACGAGCACCTCCTTTCTCAAACTGTTTGCAATTAGCTTTATAAAAAATGATCTATTGATAATATGTACGAGTATGTAGTATGTATTTAGTATTGTATATTTACGTATATGTATGTTGTTATATATATATATATATTTATTATATTATTAATGTATGTATTTATTAAAGTATTATTTAACTTTTTAATGTTATTATTATTATTATTTTGTATTCTTAGCATAAGCTTTATTATATAATTATTCTCACCTTATTACACTGCACCTCCTACTCGTTCACCTTCTTTGGATTCCTCTTCCCAAAGGTTGTCTGGAAGAGATCGCTTACAGCGATAAGGCCGCCTTTGCCCACTTTTTGTAATTTTATGTTTTAATTTGTATTTGTTTTTTTTAAGGTGTGCAATAAAGTGTTAATCTATCTATCTATCTACTTAATAAGTATCTGTTTTAGGTATTAAATTTTATTTTATTTAACTACTGTAGTCAACGGCAACATTTCTATTTTTATCAATTTCAATTACATTATCGAATTCAGCATAAACTATGCAATTGACAGTTTTATCTAAAGCTGCATCAAACCCTACTTCCATACGCAAGCTGCCATGTTTTATCAGATTCCAGTGAGATGAAACATTAGCAGACAAGTCCGGTGTCAAATCAAATGCAAGTAAACAATAGCCGTTAGGATAGTCAGCCCAAGACACATCGTTCCCTTCATTTAAAAAATGTATTCCTGTACCAGAAAATAATGTGTGAAATGGTAGCGTATATAAATATTTATTATTACTGTAACTTGGTTGTAGTGGTTTGGAAGGTATTTGTTGACCATCGATGTATAAGCTAAAGTAGTTCATATTGAAGTTATTAAAGTTGTAAGGATTTTGTTTAAAATCCTCATTAAACGCAGAATTATCAACGAAACCTACGACACATCTTTTAGGTATCTGACCGAGGAATACATTATCTAAGGTTTTTCCTTGAACACCAGAAGGTATAGTAAGTACTTTTACTTCAACTCGTGTAATCGGATATTTAGCGGTGGTTGTAGCTAGAACTTTACTATGTGCTAACAAAATACTTGGATTCAAACGTGTTCTTCTAACCAAAAGGGTCGCATCGAGGAAAGAATCCTTTGGAGTTACGTTGTCGGCCATTAAACTAAATGTGTCTCTAGATCGGACTAATTTAAGTCTCATTTCGACACCGTTCAATAAAAACTTTTCTTGATTGAATATATCACCATGTAGATGTCCAACCATTTCGATTTCCTTACTCTCTTTACTAATATGTTTTCTGCTTTTAAATCCCTTATTATTATCTGTCATTACGTGCATATTGTTTGCCGTATCAGCATACCATAATTCACATGTTAGATAGGAAGATTTTGCCGTAGGGCCATAGTTTAGTAAAGTCTCTATATACGACCTGTATGCGTATGTATTATTTGGAGGAGATATCAGCTTTTGGTTCACGTATATATCAAGTTGATTAAAAAGTGAATGAAGCCAATTAATAACAGGTGCTACTATGTCCGTCGCAGCTAGAGTTCCAGTTGACTTGATGATTTTTGCTCTTATATGAATCAAAGTATGCGATAAGTCTAAGTACTCTTCTCCGCTCCCAGGAACAAGAAATTCAATAGGTCCTTCGTCAGTAAGTGATGATATTGACTTATAATGTACCCACTGTCCTGACTCTATACTTGTTTGTGTTTATGGTAATGCAAACAAATCCAACTCAGACTTAGCACACTCACACGATTGACTATGTAAAAATGACATTATTCAAAAATATCTGATATAATATCACTTGAAGAACCTTTTTTTAAACGTTGTTTCAATTTGGATGATCGTTGGACAACTGAACGTTTAATTTTATTTCTTTTTATTTTATATCGGGAACCTCTCATTACACTTTCAATCTTTTCATCTGCTTTAAGTTTCAAATTACCTGTTGCTTCTTTTACTCTATCTTTTACAGATTCTTCGAAAGGTCTAGCTTGAAACATATCACCCAATATTCCCACTCCTGTACTTAAGGCTTCTTTCCCTAGTACTCTTGCTTCACTTTTCAACAATGGCATAATGCTTCTAAACCATCCTCCAAGTAAACTTCCAATGCCATGTCCCCTCTGATGAATAGCACCCTTGTAGATTGTTCCAATACCAGTTCCAGCTTGTTGTAAGTAATAATGTTCATACCAGGGCTTGCTTTAACGTTAAAAATTTGGTAACGTTACCAGCTGCTCAGAAAAGTAACGTTATAAAAAATACCGTTAAAATAATGTTAATATATTTTAACGGTATTTTTAACGTTAAATTGAGGTAACGTAAAAAAAAAAAGGATCGTTAATTTTTAACATTAAGCCCCACCCCTGCGTCTTGCCGCTTGCGCGATAAGTACTCAGAGAAAAAACCGGCCAAGTGCGAGTCGGACTCGCTCAAAGAGGGTTCCGTACCACCACATAATCATAATTGTATTAGTTGAAATTTCAGTAAGTTAATGTGCTAGATTTTTTTAGTCCGACACGCGCTTGACTATATTTTATTATTTGTTGTTATTTTATAGCTTATGCACTATAAATATACCAATTTTCAAGTTTGCATGTGTTCCCGTTTTTAAAATAGAACTAAAACAAAATCGCCTCAGCGACCATCCAACTTGACCCCTCTCTTATATGAATATTCTTGAAACGGGAGCTCACCACAATTGGTTACCATTAGTTGTGAGAAAAGTTGTAATATTTAATGATTTCAGACTTTTCTCATTATTTGTACTGTGAGACCTAGCTTCTTGCCAAATTTCATAATTTTAGGTCAACGGGAAGTACCCTGTAGGTTTTGCATTTTTGCATAAATGTATGGAGATGAGGACATAAAATGCCATATCTTTTTATTGCGTCGTTGTAAAAAATTGAAATTTTCAGATCTTGTGTGGTTCATGGATCCTAATATATATTATTAATTTCAACCTGATACCTTTACCCGTTAGTGAGATAAAGGGTCTTGACAGACAGACAGACAGACAGACAGACAGACAGACAGACAGACAGACAGACAGACAGACAGACAGACGGACAACAAAGTGATCCTATAAGGGTTCCGTTTTTTTCTTTTGAGGTACGGAACCCTAAAAACAATCTTTGCATGAAGTGTACACTGTACGTGTGTCGTCAGTGCATTTCGGCGTCTCGTACCATCTCGTACGTAAGTAATCAGTTACATTTGGCTGTGCGATATAGCCAAAATAGATTAAAGATATAGTGTTTTCCATTGTATAGGTATTGTTTCTATCCCTTCCGAAACATAATGTTGAATTCGCAAAATATAGCTTTTAAACTAATAATCGGACAATGTTCCTTTCCGATTTATTGACCAAGTTGTTAATGGTTTTCTTTTTCTAATATCTCTAATTCTTTCGCTTTCTTCCATATTGCTTTACTAAGGCCTTATGTTCGTATTTCTATGAACACCGCACCGTGCGGCGTATGATACGGCGCGGCGCGTCTCTCAAAACGCGAGCGTTCGACGGCGGGCATTCGTGTTTGTATGACCGGCGCAACGTGAAGCGTATCGTACGCGCTTCTTTCATACCCTCGGCGTCTGCCTCAAACGCCGCAGTACTGTCAAGCGCACCAACTCGTAGTGTTGCTTTCTTTAGGTCGAGATGAAGTACTAGTAGAGGTGAGTCAATGACTTGAGACAGTGAGTTGATTCACTGAGTGAAGTCAGTGAGAGTCAGTGAGACGAGTCAATATTGAGTCAGTATGCTAAGTCAGCGACTTGACGAGTAAGTTGACTCAGTGAGTTCAGTCAATGAGTCATTTGACTCACTGTCTCAACTCTTGAGTCCACTCATTGTCTTATATCACTGACTCAACTAATCTCATTGACTCAACTCACAGACTGACTCAACTCGCTGACTTGACTCATTGATTCATTTCACTGACAACTCCTTGAATCAACTCATTGAGTCAACTCACTTTTCAATTCACTGAATTAACTCATTGCACTGACTCAACTCATATCATTAACTCGACTCACTGACTCAACTCAAAGTAAGTACTAGTGGAGGTGAGACAATGAGTCGAGTCAGTGATAGATTTTCGGTACGTGATTGATGTCCGGACGAAGATGGGTGACCGGTGGATGATATTGATGGGTGAACGGCGGAAGACGAGTCAATGGTAGATGATGGGTGACCGGTAGATGATGGGTAATCGGCAGTGGTCGGAATAGGTATAGCTGTTTAAGGTCAATGATCGGAAACTTGAACGTGCTGCTTGCTACATTATTTCGTCAGGTCTGTTAGATTTTCCTCTTGAGACGGATTTCCATGGCATCACTTTACGAAATAAGACTGCCTTTTGATCATTAGTATGTGTCCTTTGATCATTCGATCACAAAAACAACGAAATGTACAAAGATGGCACGGATTTAAATGGATTAATATTTTAAAAGAAGCAAACGGCGCCAAACTTAGGCAGGAAACAGGCTACATTATTTCGTCAGGTCTGTTAGATTTTCCTCTTGAGACGGATTTTCATGACATGATTTTCCGAAATAAGACTGCCTTTTGATCGTTAGTATGTGTCCTTTGATTTTTCGCTCACAAAAACAACGAAATGTACAACGATGGCACGGATTTAAATAGATTACTTTTTTAAAAGAAGCAAACGGCGCCAAACTTAGGCAGAAAACAGGCTACATTATTTCGTCAGGTCTGTAAGATTTTCCTCTTAAGACGGATTTCCATGGCAAGGCTTTCCGAAATAAGACTGCCTTTTGATCGGTAATATGTGTCCTTTGATCTTCCGATCACAAAAACAACGAAATGTACAACGATGGCACAGATTTAAATGGATTACTTTTTAAAAAGAGGCAAACGGCGCCAAACTTAGTTAGGAAACAGGCTACATTAGTTCGTCAGGTCTGTTAGATTTTCCTCTTGAGACGGATGGGATGGCTTATCGAAATAAGACTGCCTTTTGGTCGTTACTATGTGTCCTTTGATCTTTCGATCACTAGAACAACGATAAGTACAACGATGGCACGGATTTAAATGGATTACTTCTTTAAAAGAAACAAACGGCGCCAAACTTAGGAAGGAAACAGGCTACATTATTTCACCAGGTCTGTAAGATTTTCCTCTTGAGACGGATTTCCATGGCATGGCTTTCCAAAATAAGACTGCCTTTTGATCGTTAGGATGTGTCCTTTGATCTTTCGATCACAAAAACAACGAAATGTACAACGAAGCACGGATTTAAATGGATTACTTTTTAAAAGAAGCAAACGGCGCCAAACTTAGGCAGGAAGCAGGCTACATTATTTCGTCAGGTCTGTTTAGATTTTCCTCTTAAGACGGAATTCCATGTCATGGCTTTCTGAAATAAGACTGCCTTTTGATCGTTAGTATGTGTCCTTTGATCTTTCGATCACTAAAACAACGAAATGTACAACGATGGCAAGGATTTAAATGGATTACTATTTTAAAAGAAGCAAACGGCGCCAAACTTAGGCAGGAAACAGGCTACATTATTTCGTCAAGTCTGTTAGATTTTCTTCTTGAGACGGATTTCCATGGGATAGCTTTCCGAAATAAGACTGCCTTTTGATCGTTAGTATGTGTCCTTTGATCTTCCTATCACAAAAACAACGAAAAGTTCAACGATGGCACGGATTTAAATGGATTACTTTTTTAAAAGAGACAAACGGCGCCAAACTTAGGCAGGAAACAGGCTACATTATTTTGTCAGGTCTGTAAGATTTTCCTCTTGAGACGGATTTCCATGGGATGGCTTACCGAAATAAGACTGCCTTTTGATCGTTACTATGTGTCCTTTGATCTTTCCATCACAAGAACATAGATAAGTACAACGACGGCACGGATTTAAATGGATAACTGTTTTAAAAGAAGCAAACGGCGCTAAACTTAGGCAGGAAACAGGCTACATTATTTCGTCAGGTCTGTTAGATTTTCCTCTTGAGACGGATTTCCATGGGATGGCTTACCGAAATAAGACTGCCTTTTAATCGTTAGTATGTGTCCTTTGATCTTTCGCTCACAAAAACAACGAAATGTACAACGATGGCACGGATTTAAATGGATTACTTTTTTAAAAGTAACAAACGGCGCCAAACTAAGGCAGGAAACAGGCTACATTATTTCGTCAGGTCTGTAAGATTTTCCTCTTGAGACGGATTTCCATGGCATGGCTTTTCGAAATAAGACTGTCTTTTGATCTTTAGTATGTGTCCTTTGATCTTCCTATCACAAAAACAACGAAATGTTCAACGATGGCACGGATTTAAATGGATTACTTTTTAAAAGACGCAAACGGCGCCAAACTTAGGCAGGAAACAGGCTACATTATTTCGTCAGGTCTGTTAGATTTTCCTCTTGAGACGGATTTCCATGGGATAGCTTTCCGAAATAAGACTGCCTTTTGATCGTTAGTATGTGTCCTTTGATCTTCCTATCACAAAAACAACGAAAAGTTCAACGATGGCACGGATTTAAATGGATAACTTTTTTAAAAGAGACAAACGGCGCCAAACTTAGGCAGGAAACAGGCTACATTATTTTGTCAGGTCTGTAAGATTTTCCTCTTGAGACGGATTTCCATGGGATGGCTTACCGAAATAAGACTGCCTTTTGATCGTTACTATGTGTCCTTTGATCTTTCCATCACAAGAACATAGATAAGTACAACGACGGCACGGATTTAAATGGATAACTGTTTTAAAAGAAGCAAACGGCGCTAAACTTAGGCAGGAAACAGGCTACATTATTTCGTCAGGTCTGTTAGATTTTCCTCTTGAGACGGATTTCCATGGGATGGCTTACCGAAATAAGACTGCCTTTTAATCGTTAGTATGTGTCCTTTGATCTTTCGCTCACAAAAACAACGAAATGTACAACGATGGCACGGATTTAAATGGATTACTTTTTTAAAAGTAACAAACGGCGCCAAACTAAGGCAGGAAACAGGCTACATTATTTCGTCAGGTCTGTAAGATTTTCCTCTTGAGACGGATTTCCATGGCATGGCTTTTCGAAATAAGACTGTCTTTTGATCTTTAGTATGTGTCCTTTGATCTTCCTATCACAAAAACAACGAAATGTTCAACGATGGCACGGATTTAAATGGATTACTTTTTAAAAGACGCAAACGGCGCCAAACTTAGGCAGGAAACAGGCTACATTATTTCGTCAGGTCTGTTAGATTTTCCTCTTGAGACGGATTTCCATGGGATGGCTTACCGAAATAAGACTGCCTTTTGATCGTTACTATGTGTCCTTTGATCTTTCGATCACAAGAACATAGATAAGTACAACGATGGCACGGATTTAAATGGATTCCTTTTTAAAAGAAGCAAACGGCGCCAAACTTAGGCAGGATGATAGTTGATGACTGGATGAATGATGATGATGAAACGATGATGAGTGACGCGCGAATGATAGTTGATGAGTTAATCAATGATGATGAGTGATGCGCGGATGATAGTTGATCAGTGGATGAAGGATGATAAGTGGATGATGAGTGATGCGCGGATGATAGTTAATGAGTGGATGAATGATGATGATGAGCGGATGATGAGTAATTTTCGGATGATAAGTGATGCGCGGATGAAAGTTGATCAGTGGATGAATGATGATGAGCGGGTGATGACTGATGAGTGGATGAATGATGATGATGAGCGGATGATGAGTGATTTTCGGATGATAAGTGATGCGCGGATGATAGTTGATCAGTAGATGAATGATGATTAGCGGATGATGAGTGATGCGCGGATGATATTTGATGAGTGGATCAATGATGATGAGAAATGCACCGATGATAGTTGATCTGTGGATGAATGATGATGAGTGGATGATGAGTGATGCATGGATGAGTGGGTGAATGATGAGTGGATGATGAGTGATTTTCGGATGATAGGTGATGCGTGGATGACAGTTGATGAGTGGATGAGTGATGATGAGTGTATGATGGGTTATATGCGGTTGATCAGTGAGGCGCGGATGATAGTTGATGAGTGAATGAATGATTATAAGTGGATGATGAGTGATGCGCGGATGATAGTTAATGAGTGGATGAATGATGATGAGCGGATGATGAGTGATGTTCGGATGATAAGTGATGTGCGGATGATAGTTGATGAGTGGATGAATGATGATGAGTGTATGATGGGTTATGTGCGGATGATCAGTGAGGCGCGGATAATAGTTGATGAGTGAATGAATGATTATAAGTGGATGATGAGTGATGCGCGAATTATAATTAATGAGTGGATGAATGATGATGAGCGGATGAATGATGATGAGTGATGCGCGGATGATAGTTAATGAGTGGATGAATGATGATGAGCGGATGATGAGTGATGTTCAGATGATAAGTGATGCGCGGATGATAGTTGATGACTGGATGAATGATGATGAGTGTATGATGGGCTATGTGCGGATGATCAGTGAGGCGCGGATGATAGTTGATGAGTGAATGAATGATTATAAGTGGATGATGAGTGATGCGCGAATGATATATAATGAGTGGATGAATCATGATGAGCGGATGAATGATGATGCGTGAATGATACTTGATGCTTGGATGACCTGTGATATTTTTGTTATTACCCTATCTCAACCAAAAACATTTTTTTTGTTTTTCAATTAATTATGAGTTACTAACTTTCGTTCGGGTCTGGAAGCGTTTGTTTATGTATGCGTTCCACGCACACTACCAGCAATTTGCGTTCAGTACCTATTACGCGAATGATTACGTGTCCCGTGTGGTGCCGGCAAAGAATAGTACTAACCCATACATACCCGTGGGTGTCGTAAGAGGCGACTAAGGGTTAACTGGAGGATGGGCAGCAGCATCCTCCTTTGTAACTTACATCTTACTTACTGCGGTCATCTACAACCGCGGTCCATGGTGCCAGCCGTAACGCTAACAAGCGAGGTGACTACGGTACTTCCCCTCCAAATTTTTCCAGCAAAAGCTAGAATTCTGGAGGGAGCTCCCTGTCCTGTAGTGGACGTTTCATGGGATGTTATGATGACCTATTACGCGTCTGCGTCAAACACGCGATGCAGTCTTAAGGCATCAACCACCCTTCACGCGGCGGTCGGCCTTAATAAAGCAATATGGAAGAAAGCGAAATAATTGGAGAAAATCCAAAAGAAAACCACTAACCACTTTATCAATAAATCGGAAAGGAATATAGTCCGATTATTTGTTTAAATTCAATATTTTGAGATTTAACATTATAGTAAGGGAGATGAAAAATATTTTGCTATATGATTTGCACGTATTTCATATCGCTAGAGATGATAGTTTAGATTATTACAAATTGATTTGGTTCAGTAAAGTTTTTCTGTCCGTCGCTGCGTTTTTGAGTTTCAGCTTTTCAAAAATGTAAAAAAAAGAAGGGTACTAAATCATTTGCTCATGTCTGCCAATGGAGCTGCTGGTCAGAAACATCCTAAAAATTAAAGAAATCGAAGAGGCAGACGTATAGGGCTCTGCATTATCACGGGAAGTACTAGTAAATATGTAAAAAAAAAAGGCTCTACTAAACCATTTGCTCATCATTCTAGTTGCTTTTATTCGCTTCATTTGGTTTCACTGAAGACAACAAAAAATTGGCAGACGATTTACTCACTGATTTTAAGAAATATTAATTTTTATAAATTCGTACTAAATCAATCATATCCCCAATATAGGGTGCGTCCTAATTCACTTTCTTCTTTCAAGTAGACAAGGCTTATAATGAACGCGGGTGGGGGCGCTGGCTTGTATAAGGAGAACACTCAAAAGTGACGTTGCACAAGGTGGCGGTGTTAGTTCCATTTTTTGCCACGTTCATAATAAGCCTTGTCGCACTTGTACCATAGATTTAATACTTCGCGCGCGGCGCTTTTAACCAGATTGCGCTCTTCCAAAAATTAAGCGAGCAGAGTAGGACGTAAGAAGAGATGAAGCTGTCCCTTTCTAATAGATTTTGCATGACATTTTGTTTATGTTACCATGACAACATCAACAAAATGTCATGCAAAATCTTTGTTAAAAATCATTTTACCAAAGAGTTCTTAATCCAGATAAATCAAAAGAAAATGATTTTCTGCATTTATAAATATTTAATGAAAACTAAGAGAGAAGTTTATACTTTGCACGTTGAAAATTATTTAAATGAATATTTAAAAAGTCCTCAATCATGGTAAATGTAAGATCATTGACTTGTACATAGATAATTTCGTTTCACTCAGAAAAAAATAAACACCGGAAAGAAATTATTCATTGATTTAAAAACCGGTAATAAATTGCGTAGGAATGGAACGCTAATTAAAAAGTTGATATCTCAATGGGTCCCCGCACACGTTAAATACGCGATCCTGCGATCCGCTGAGATGCAGCTATAAGAAACAAAGAGAAAGCTATAGGACCATAGACTAGGTGTATCTATGGTGTGTCTATGGTCTTATAGCTTTCTCTTTCTTTCTTATAGCTGCATCTCTACCGGATCGCATGTGCGGGCACCCAATGTGTGAAGGAAACGTCGGGTGGTAGAGATGCAGCTATAAGAAAGAAAGAGAAATAATAATGATCGCGGAGTCTGATCGCGAAACTGTTTGATGTGTGCGTGTGTGCATGTGCGTGCCAATATCGTTCTTATCACAGATTAAATATACTTTCGAGTGGTAGAAATGTTCAAGGGTAGAAATCCAACACGGGCTCCACACGACGAGCCGCAAACGGCGTTCACACGTTGGCCGTGCCTTTATTTCAAATAAGTGCGTAGGAGCAGAGGGACGTTTTATTTTATTCTAAATAAGTAAAAATAATATATATATTTTTTTTCAAATATGGTGCAGCTGGAAAAAAAACTTAAAAGCACTGTATAAGTATATTTCAGCGGCAGCGATAGTCTCCGCGTATACGTCCATCTTGCTTGCTTGTCAGACCTACACGGAATGAGCCGCACCATCGTGTGAAAGCTGTCAACAAGCTTGCCGAGCCGGCGCGGCCAACGGTTGGGCCAACGTCTACTGGGTGCTCAAAACGAGTGGGTCAGACCCATTGACGTAAGAAAAACGCTGCGCTTCTAACGCCCCCTGGCGTAGTTTGCAAAATCTTTGGTCAGACAGAATTCACAGGTATAAATATTCAAAAATAGCGATATCACTGATTCGTATACGAATCTTGCCAATACGAACGCTTCAAAAATGCGTCTCCTGAGACTGCAACTGCTATGTCTTTGCTTGATGTCATCCATTCAAATCTTGACAGAACTTTGAACAAATTGACATGAAAAAATTATGTATTTTGATACATAATTTAGTAAGATGCTGGCTGCTATTTTGATACCAGCCAGCATCTTACTAAAAAGGTTGCTTTGAAAGTAGTCGATGCTTTAAAAAAAAACCGGCCAAGTGCGAGTCGGACTCGCGCACAGAGGGTTCCGTACCACCACATAATCATAATTGTATTAGTTGAAATTTCAGTAAGTTAATGTGCTACATTTTTTGAGTCTGACACGCGCTTGAACAAATTTTATTATTTGTTATTATTTTATAGCTTATGCACTATGAATATACCAATTTTCAAGTTTGTAAGTGTTCCTATTTTTAAAATAGAACTAAAACAAAAATCGCCTTCGCGACCATCCAACTTGACCCCTATCTTATATGAATGTTCTTGAAACGGGAGCTCACCACAATTGGTTATCATTAGTTGTGAGAAAAGTTGTAATATTTAATGATTTCAGACCTTTCCCATTATTTGTACTGTGAGACCTAGCTTCTTGCCAAATTTCATAATTTTAAGTCAACGGGAAGTATCCTGTAGGTTTTGCTATTTTGCATAAACGTATGGAGATGAGAACATAAAATGCCATATCTTTTGATTGCGTCGTTGTAAACAATTGAAATTTTCAGATCTTGTGTGGTTCATGGATCCTAATATATGGTATTAAAATCAACCTGATACCTTTACCCGTTCGTGAGACAAAGGGCCTTGACAGACAGACAGACAGACGGAAAACAAAGTGATCCTATAAGGGTTCCGTTTTTTTATTTTGAGGTACGGAACCCTAAAAATAAAAAAACAGAGGCACAGTAAATACATGGGCTTATCAGGAGTATGGAAACTAAGCCTAATTTTAACCGACTTCAAAAAAGGAGGAGGTTCTATGTTCCACTGTATGTATTTTTTTTTATGTATGTCCACCTATTTTTCCGTCAAGTGTTAACGATTTGCAAATTCCTTTTTTATCCGAAAGGGAATACTCTTGAGGTGGTCCCATTGTCACCAAGGCAGGATCTGATGATGGGATCCTAGGGAAATCGAGGGCAACCCTCAAATTTTATAGGCACGTATAACGTTTTTCATATATTTTTCAAAGCTACACAAGTATTTGCGTCTGGTATTCATCATCTCATGTTGATGGTCTGATGATGGAAGGTCCAACTCCTTAACGGTTAGGAGTTGGAGGATAATTCTTCAAAATTTTAATCACGTATTGATCGAAAGTTTGAAGCGCTCGTGGCCAAGTGGAAGTTGGTCTTTCTTTGCAATCTCTAAAATTAAATAACGTTAGTCGTGGTGTGTGACCGCTAGTGGCACAACAATTAGAACGTTCTGTCAAATAATAGAACGATTTTCAAAATTCTTTTTTTATCCGACCAAACATACTTCTGAAGTTGTCCCATGGCCACCAAGTCAGGATCTCATTATGGGATCCCAGGGAAATCGAAAGCAACGCTCAAACTTTATAGGCACGATTACCTACGTGTTTTAAAACAACGCGTTAGGTAAATAATGCAAAATCTCTCAGGTGAAAGCTCTACACAGGAAATTGAATATCTTAGAGATGCCATGCCATGGAACGCACGGCATTGTACACGTAGAGACAAAACCAGTGTAACCTATAGTCAGCCGAACCAGCGCTACGCTGAACTTGTTTACTATTATAGTACCTGGGCGACCGAGCTTCGCTCTAGAATAGCCGCCTCAACCTGACAATATCATCGGGTGAGCAAGCTAGGCTACTCAAACCCAGGTGGCGCTGTAAGTTTCTTAAACGCACTAAAACGCGCAAAGAAATGATTAAAAAGACGGTGAAAACGGATTTTGCCAGACATGAGACCTAGCTAAATCGATTTTTCGCCCCGAAAACCCATATAGTAATTTTCATCAAAATCGTTAGAGCCGTTTTCGAGAAACCGATTACAAATATAAATATTGCTTGAATATTCTGTCGCTACGTTACAAACGCCTTAAAGAAAATACTCGCTCTAGGTCAAATTCTTTCCACCGAAGTGCGTACCTGTCTATAAGTTGGTTACTAATTACTGACCATCAATTTAAGACTATCCATGAAATGCTCGAACTTTTTTAGAGACATCATTATTGTAGTGATATGACAACACTACGTCATTCGTGCTTCGGAAGGCCTTTCAGTCGTTTGTCCTTACCACTTTGAAGGAGTGATCATCAGGTCAATTTAGATCAGTTAGGGTTACCAACCACCTTTTGGTGCCTGTACCTTACGATGTTTGCTTAACACTAAAACTTGTAAAATAAAAATATTTATAACAAAAACTACACACCTCCTTCAAAGTATTTCAAGGTTTCTATTAGCGCTAAAAATTACAAAATAACCGTAGCAGTTTATAACCAAGAACTAAGTAAAGTATTTTTTTTGTAATTTTTTTGTCGTACTTTAGGGACGGTTGTTAAGTTCTATGGTCAGAGTAACACACTCAAAGGAACGCAGTTGATTAGGAAGTACCCTATACAACGTGTTAACGGAGTAAGCGAAACCACAGAAAAATAAAGGTACTTAGAAGGAGGATTATAGAAATAATTCGTCACTAGGTGGTGTAGGCGTTTTTCTATGGATTTGACAGGTTATTTTGAATGTTTTCTATGGATCATCGATGATGGGGTTGTGACATGTTGGCAGATGTCATCCCCTTCTAAAATAAATTAGCAAGGTATCTATTCCCAGCGAAGCAAGGAGGTCCGAAATCTTTGAGCGAAACTGAGAAAATAGTTTATTCAGAATCGAGAGTGGAATCAATTTCACGGGTTTTTGATGGGGGTGATTTTTTTGAATTTTTATTACTTAAATTTTTGCCGCTTCTATTCTAAACATTTCTGTGGATAAGCGAGCTGCCGACCGGTGCCGCGCGGACCATGAGCGGTAAGTAGGGGAGGGAAGCGTGCGCGGAGTGCGCGGACTAGAACAACGATAAAACTAGAACTATGATGAAACTTTAAAATAACAATATCTAGAAAAAAAAATTTTTTTTATTTTTTTTACGGGAATGAATTTATTTTAATAAAAATCAGTTGGGGTGTATGAGGGTTTCGCTTATTCCATTAACACGTTGTTTAGGGTGACTTTTAATTAGTTCTTGATAGCAAAAGATATGCATGTACTCATGATACTGAAAAACTATTCCTAAGGAAAATTGGTCGAAATACGAAAAACCCAATTTGACCTCCATCACCATCCGCTGATGCAGTTTCCTTGGGAGATCAAAACTTGATTTTCGTATTTCGACCTATGTTCCTTGGGGAAAGTTATTCAGTATCAATTCATACCTTTTTCTATCAAGAACTAATTAAACATACAAAAAAAGTCACATTTACTTATATTTTAGTACTGGTCCATCGGCACGTTACACTGTCCCCAATTCGTTGGTCCACAATCTGACATTGTGGACCAACAAATGTCAGTCACAAATTGTCAACTTTATCTGAGCGGACGAGCAAGGAGATCTTTGTTCTGAGGAGCGGACCACGCGAAACGCGCGACTACATACAAAAATGCCAGCCTGTTGCATAAAAGAGTGCACTAACGATGATAGAAGAAGTAAACAAGCAAAAGATTAAAGATGTAAAAAGTAAATAAGTAAAAATGGATCAATTAATTCGTGTAAGACGCGACTTTTCAATAAACAGATGTAAGTTTTCCAAATAAAAAACAACAAACTTACTAATACAAAAATGAAACGCTGATTCATTTTCTTAGTTAAAAAATTACTTACTTTTATTGTTTTTTACTATTATCAAATGAATAACACTGGAAAACCAGGCCTAAGTCACGTATAAACAGTAAAGACTTTGTTTTGTTTTTCCCGCCATATTATTTCCATTCCGTGTATTTAGCACCGACCTCAGAACAAAGACCTCCTTGAAGTACTACACTACGTAGTTCACGCGATCTTTCACAGATGGCGCTTTTTTTTCTTGTATGGGGAAATTTTGAACCGCTTGTTCCCAAGACCCTATCTTGACTATATAAATCTATGATGTCACCCTATATATAAGACTATGAATGAAATGGTCTGCCTTTGGTAAATCAGAGGTCTAGAGGTCTGCCTCTTCGATTTTTATGGTTTTGAGGATGAATGTAACCATCAGTGCAAGCGGCAGACATGAGCAAATGATTTAGCACGTGTTTTTTTTTTACATTTTTAAAACCCTGTTTATTGATAACGCAGCGCTACCAAGGTGGCAGACTATTTTTCTGTTGTTCTACTCATCGTTTTTAATCGAACGATCTATGTCTGCCACATGAGCAAATGATATACACGTTTTAATATCATAACAAAAAACTAAAAAAAATATTCCTTCAAAACGCAGAGGTGTGGTGGTCTGCCTCTTCAACTTTCATCGTTTTGAGGATGATTCTGACCATCAGTGCAAGCGGCAGACATGAGCAAATGATTTAGCTCATGATTTTTTTTTACATTTTTAAAGCCCTGTTAATTGATAACGCAGCGCTACCAAGGTGGCAGACTATTTTTCTGTGGTTCTACTCATCGTCTTTAATCGAACGATCCACGTCTGCCACATGTGCAAATTATATAGAAATGCTGGAGGCCATCACCCTACCTATTATGTTCAGAAAGGTTTCTATCTTAACCAAAATGACATTAATGAAATTTCGCAGTACAAGCGACAACTTCTCGCCACAGGTAGGACATATCTATTAATTTAATATGTACCTAGTTTTCCTGCATTATTAAATCTGGTTTATTGTTTTTCTATTAAAAGGTACTGCATGTCTGTAGACTACTTAATATATACTATACCTTTAGTACTACTTAAATTAGATATTAAGGTCATATTTTTAATTACGATGACGAAGCGGCCTCCAGAATGAAACAAGGTGTTTTTATTCAATAAAACGAATAAATTTGGTATCAAAGTGAGCTTTATTAAATTAACGATAAAAATTGTTAAAATTAACGATAAAAATAGCGTTATAAGTTAACGTTATAATAATGTTAATGTTAAAATTTATACCGTTACCAAAGTATCTTTATGAAATTAACGTTACGTAACGTTATTTATTATGTTATCTGGTAACGTTAACACGCCCTGGTTCATACGGACATGGATAACTATGATTCCCATTTAAATATCTCATTATTAATTTTATTTTGCTCCTGATGCTATTCTCAGCTAATCTTTAATACCTAAGCGTTTAAAATGTAGTTTAACGCATGTAGTACCGAATTCAAATGGTACGGTTTGACCAGTTTCTGACCTTATATCGATTTCTATTGTATCGAACTCCCTTCTCATTATTGGAATATAGTAAGGATGTGAAAATATATTCAATTTGTTAACACCATAAATATACTTAGAGGAATCTAATGGAACATTCCGCAATAATGATGTCATTACATCTCCTACGATTTGAGGGTCACATATATCGCAGTAAACAAATATTTGTGATGGTAGACCCAAATATAAGTTACAAGGATACTTTCCTAGTGGTCTGACAACAAGATCAACGTTTGGCTCAAAACCAAGCTGAAGACTTAATCTAGGTGATAATTTTAAAGTTGTAATATTATTATCAGGTACTGCCACGGACACAAATTTTGTAGCATTATTGAAAGTAAACTTGACACGATCTTTTAGTTCCCTATTTGTATTTAATGCTGTGATAAGATTTTCGACTGTATCATAGCTAGTTGCGGGTATTGTTGTAGTCTCCATATAAACAGAATCCAAGCCCTTGCCAGGTGGTTTTTTTAAAATAGTTATTTCATTTTCCCTTTCTTGTGCGGTAAGCATTGAACAAGGATAGTTGAACTCTACAAGACTAACAGTCCACTCTCCATCCAATTTAAGAGGATATGTCTGAAAATATTTAACGCTCAATGGGCGGAGTCTTCTCGCTCGACCCCCCCGCTCCCCGCACAAAATACACGCACTGAGCACCCGCCGCACGCGGCACGCTGGCCGCAACAAGCATAGAAATGCAAGGAGTTGCGTTATATAAAATCTTTTTAAATAGAAACATTTAGCTTATTGTTATAAATAGTTTATTTAGATGCCGAATAGTATGATTAAGGGTTTTATAATCACCTGAAGTCGAAATTATGCAGTAAAATAAATTTTGTATTTTTTTACGACTCATTTTACAGTTAAACTAAAAAAGTTTATAAAAACGAAACGAAAAATCTGAATTGATTACAGTCGATAGAAGTTTATGTAAAAAATTAAAGAAAAATAAAAAGACCTCTCGAAGTAACACTGTTTACTAAAAAAAACAATTTACGCTCTTATATTTAACTATACCTACTTTCAGTATAGGTAAGCAGACACTAGTACATATATGGTATTCTGTGACGCAGATGAACGAAGCTAACAAAAGCCGCGCGTTTTTAGGGTTCCGATACCAAAATGGTAAAAAAAGGAACCCTTATTGTGCCGCTCTGTCTGTCTGTCTGTCCTTCTCTCTGTCACACCTCTATATCTCAGCAACCACTTATGCTCATCATATCAGCCGAAAGACGTCCACTGCTGGACATAGGCCTCCCCTAAAGAACTCCATGACGACCGGTCCTGCGCTGCTCGCATCCAGCGGCTTCCCGCGACCTTGACCAAATCGTCCACCTTGTGGGGGGCCTGCCAACGCTTCGTCTTCCGGTACGTGGTCGCCACTCTAGAACCCTCACGCCCCATCGGCCATCGGTTCTTCTTGCGATGTGCCCTGCCCACTGCCACTTCAGTTTAGCGATTCTCAGGGCTATGTCAGTTACTTTAGTTCTTCTGCGGATCTCCTCATTTCTGATTCGATCGCGCAGAGAGACTCCGAGCATAGCCCTTTCCATAGCCCTTTGGGTGACTTTGAGCTTTTTGATAAGGCCCATCGTGAGCGGCCACGTCTCGGTGCCATATGTCATCACTGGCAACACACACTGGTCAAAGACTTTCGTCTTGAGACACTGCGCTATTTTGGACGTGAAGATATTGCGGAGCTTCCCGAACGCTGCCCATCCGAGTCGGATTCGACGAGTAACCTCTTTCTCTAAGTTGGATTTACCCAGCTGGACTGTTTGTCCCAGGTATACGTACTCATCAACAACTTCGAGCGTAGAGTCTCCAACTTTGAGTGGAGTGGGTACAACAAGGGCGTTAGACATAATTTTCGTCTTATCCATGTTCATTTTAAGACCCACTTGTTGTAAAACTCCACTGTGGTTATTGAGCATCGTGCCGAGATCTTCCAGGGTCTCAGCCATTACGACAATATCGTCGGCAAATCGAAGGTGGGTCATGTACTCGCCATTGCTGTTGATGCCAAGTCCTTTCCAGTCCAGGAGTTTGAAGACGTCTTCCAATGCAGCGGTGAACAGTTTAGAAGATATGACGTCTCCCTGTCTCACTCCTCGCTGCAATTAGATAGGTTTCGAGTCCTGGTCCTGAAGACGAACTGACAGAGTGGCGTTTTTGTACAGATCCTTCAACACTTCAATGTACCGATAGTCGACTTGGCACCTCTGGAGAGATCGTAGCACGGCCCACGTCTCGATCGAATCAAAGGCCTTCTCATAGTCCACAAACGCCAGGCAAAGTGGCTGTTTATACTCTTCGGTCTTCTGTATAACTTGCCGTATCGTATGTATGTGGTCTATGGTACTGAAGCCTTTACGAAAACCGGCTTGTTCGGGAGGCTGGAAGTCGTCGAGCCTGCGCGCGAGACGGTTCGCAATGACTCTCGAGAACAGCTTATAGACATGGCTCAGAAGTGAGATGGGTCTGTAATTCTTCAGCAGGGTCTTATCACTCTTTTTGAAGAAGAGTACCACCACACTTCTGTGCCATGCCTGTGGCGTTTTCCCTTCGAGTATGACAGAATTAAACAGCTTCTGAAGAGCTTTAAGCACTGGCCTTCCGCCTGCTTTCAGAAGCTCAGCCGTAATTCCATCGTGCCCGGGTGCCTTGTTGTTTCTAAGCTGTCTGAGAGCCATTCTTATCTCGTACAAGCTGACGTCCGTCCCAGTGTAACCTGCTCAATTCTTCTTCGAGTTCTGCAACCTTGTCGTCGGTCCGCAATGTGCGCGTGTTATAAGTTGCCAGGGCCAGAGGTCGTCGTTGTTGGTAGCTCGACATCTGCCGGGAATTCTTCGCACCCCCTGCCCCACCGTTACCATGGCCGCTACCGGAGCCAGGAATAGCGGGGCCACCGGGGACTAGGGGCCGGAGACTATTATTGTGATTCATGTTGATTCTTAGGGGGTTTTACCATAGTCGCCACGCTTGGCAGACGGGTTGGCGCCCACAGTAAGATGAAATAATACACAGAAGGACGCTGCTGCCCATCCTCTGGATTTCATTTCCCTTAGTCGCCTCTTACGACACCCACGGGAAGAGATGCGTCGGTACTATTCTTTTTAGGCCGGCACCGCACAGCTTACCACTTATGCTATCGACCTGAAATTTGGAATAGTTTTAGAATATAGTTGCCCAACTTTATTGCACATGAAAATTTTGAAAAAAGTATGATTATTAAAGGGGGCCAAAATGGGAGGGCCCAAATTTCAAATTGTCGCTACTAGGTTGAGTGGGGTATCATATGAAAGGGCTTTACTTGTACATTTTAAAATATATTTTTGTATTATTTTAAGTTACTTAGTTTTTCAAGTTATGATGAAAAATGACAAAATAAATACCACTTCCCCCCCCTTATCTCTGAAGTTTGAGTAAGGAAAAATCTGAATTAATTACAGTTGACAGAAGTTTATGTAAACTTTACAGCAAAAATAAAACGATCTTTCTAAGTTGCACAGTTTTTTTGAAATCTGCAAAAAACCTTTACAAACAAATTTAGTTTTGCGGTCCTGAAAATGGACTTTATTGCTTCCAAAAATACTATAGGTATATCGGAACCCTCGGCGCGCGAGTCCGACTCGCACTTGACTGGTTTTTTCGTATGTCCCTACATTCCGTCCGCCAGGTCTGTCAGTAATAGCGACTCCATTACTCTGTTCGATCAATGGATACGTACTTTTGTAGAATTCTAGTTTTTGCTGGAAAAATGCTGGAAGTACCATAGTCACCTCGCTTGTTAGCGTATTACGGCTGGCACCATGGACCGCGGTTGTAGGTGACCGCAGTAAGTAAGATGTAAGATACAAAAGAGGATGCTGCTGCCCATACTCCAGTTTATAACCCTTAGTCAGGCACTACACGGGACAGGTATTATTATTAGTAGTATTAGCAAGTAGTATGTACAATAAAATATGTAATCAGGTTGGTATTTACTTTGATCACAAATAAAAATTCTCATCTAGGGCTACAATGACAATCTCTCAAAAATAATTATAAAATATATTTTTTGATGAAATAGTTTTTATTGCGCGTGAAAGGTTGGATTTGGGAACAACGAATACAGGTCTGTCGTCGACAGAAGGTCACGGGCAACTGATCGGTGAAAGAAAGGAATAAAATAATTACTTCCGCAACGTATTAGACTGCGACAGATGTAGTGCGCGTGCACCAAAACTAAATGACGTAAGCGCCCGATATAAAATATCGACTTTTTGTAAAAACTAAGAAATAAAATAAAATTTTAGCTTTAGTCAACCCTAGCAACTACGAATACCTTTCTTTATACTTAATTTCAATACTTAAAACACCTCAGATTACACAAAATGAGAAAGAAACGAAAATTGAAGAGGCAACTTTGGATTTTAATTTTGTGTAGTCGATTTTCAGTAATCATGTTTTGGTCTTGGTGATGCCCTCACATGAATGGTCAAGAAACACATACCTGAAAATCACGGCAAGAAACTGAGTAAATAAAAAGATATTTGTCTCTAAAATACCCAAAAAAAATGTAAATATCGTCTTAATGATTTTGGTAGTTTAGTTACAAAGTGTGATGTCATGTTGAGCGGGAAATAATCCATGGAACAATTGCTCAGGAGAGTGAGATAAAAATTATCTTCCAACATCTTCGTTAAAAACACTGACCTTAACGATAACAAAATGCTGAATGCGAGATTTTTACTTCAGAACTGTTATTTTATAGAACTTACAAAATTAAGAACAATAAATGTAAATAAGGATAGCATTACCATTTACAACCAATTTATTATCATATCAAACAAGAAAATAAAAATTATACACTACTTATGTCAGAATATGGTATCCAAGAGTTAAATTTATTTGGATATCCCCTCCACTTCACAAAAACTTCTTTTCTAGATCCCTTAAATCTTGTTTTCAATATTGTTTCAATTTTATATAACGAATCAGTATTCATCACAACTTTTTGTAATTCTTTCTCATAAAATGTTCCCTGAATAGGTTCGTTGTTTAAATCTTTGATGGTATACTCGTAAACAACATAAGGAAGTCTGTGAATAACTGATGTGATTTGAAAGATTTCATCACTCCAATTAGTTTCGTATCCCTTTTCAAATGTATATTTTAATTTAGTTATTCGTACATAATCCCCTACGCTAAATTTGGGAATTGAAGTAAGTTTATTAACCTTTCTTCTATTGCAATCATACAAGTTTTGCCAAACTTTAGATACATTGCTAGAATTAACTTCTATGGGACACATTTTTATACTAGAATGTTTAGAATGGTTATACGAATAAATTAAACCTTCTAGGATGTCAATATATGGAAACGTATTCTTGTGAGTGAAGTAACGCAACATTTTACCCTTAAGTGTTCTTTGAAAGCGTTCTACAATACTTGCTTTTGTATCTGGATTATTTGTAACATAGTAATTAATTTTTTGAGATTTTAAAAATTCTCTAACAGACTTTGACGTGAACTCAGTTCCTTTGTTAGTTTTGTAAATTTCTAGGGCTTGATTCGTATTTATTCAAGATTGATTTAAAAGCTGAAATAATTGTTCTTGAGTCTTTTTTCTTTAAAGCTCTTGCAAAAATCATCTTGCTAAAAACATCAGTTACACATAAAATATAGTTATATCCATCATTATAATATATATAGAAAAAATATAGTTATACATAGACTTCGCATATCACTTAAATCTGCTTGCCATAGATAGTTCATATCAGAAATAATATATCTATTATACTTCACCTTCTCGGAAAGTACCTCAGTCCTGTTTTAAAAACTAAGGAGAAGATACGTCATTTCTATGGTATAAATATGCGGGGGGAAAAGTTATATGGAAATCCATTGTTAACGTGTTTTAGCGGGATGGAATTTTGTATGAAAATCCATTGTTAACGTGTTTTTTAGGGTTCCGTACCTCAAAAGAAAAAAACGGAACCCTTATAGGATCACTTTGTTGTCCGTCTGTGTGTCTGTCTGTCTGTCTGTCAAGACCCTTTATCTCACGAACGGGTAAAGGTATCAGGTTAAAATTAATACTATATATTAGACTCTATGAACCACACAAGATCTGAAAATTTCAATTTTTTACAACGACGCAATCAAAAGATATGGCAATTTATGTTCTCACCTCCATACATTTATGCAAAAAAGCAAAACCTACAGGGTAGTTCCCGTTGACCTAAAATTATGAAATTTGGCAAGAAGCTAGGTCTCACAGTACAAATAATGGGAAAAGTCTGAAATCATTAAATATTACAACTTTTCTCGCAACTAATGGTAACCAATTGTGTTGAGCTTCCGTTTCAAGAACACTCATATAAGAGAGGGGTCAAGTTGGATGGTCGCGAAGGCGATTTTTGTTTTAGTTCTATTTTAAAAACGCGAACACTTACAAACTTGAAAATTGGTATGTTTATAGTGCATAAGCTATAAAATAACAACAAATAATAAAATTTGGTCAAGCGCGTATCGGACTCAAAAAATCTCGCACATTAACTTACTGAAATTTCTGTACTGGTACGGAACCCTCGGTGCGCGAGTCCGACTCGGACTTGGCCGGTTTTTTTTTCTTAAATTTAGATCAAAATCTGTCGATAACCTATTTTAATATCATAATGCCAAAAAAAGAAAAAGTTTTATCTCTAAGTCCACGAAATGATGCTGGCCACCTACACTTTTCTGAGAAAAAAAGAACGAAACCAAAATGTGGAACGAAAGCGCGCGCGCGAATTAGGTACCTATTCTTGAAAATCACCGTGTGATAAAATCTTACTCAATATAATCAAAATTTTTGTTTTTTTTTTCATATTAACAGGGAAAAATCATAATGCATAAATATAAATTAGTGTTTAATTGTTAAATTTTATAAAGTATTACTAACATTTTAACACTATCAGGGTAAAATAAAAAAGTTTAAACCTCCAAGCGATATTTTATCACCCAGTGATTTTCAAAAATTGGACCCCTGTTTTCTTTACAAAGTTGTTGGAAGTTTTAATTGTAGTTTTGTTGGTGTGTGCTTTTTACAAAAAATTTCGTCAAATAGTGACAGTGCTGAAGAGTTTTTGACGCCGCTAGAACTACAAAAAAGTGCGCAAGCGGTTATTGATTGCCTGAAAAATCTCGAAAAAATACAACAATGAGGTATGTGATAGTTTTATACGTTGAAAAAGCGAGGAAAAAGCGCATTGATTTTCGGAAACTGTTTTGCTTGCTTATTATAGTGAAAAAGCGTATAAATATAAGCCAAGTCTTTTTATTTCATGTTGAAAAGTACCATATTGGCAAGACATGATATCAGTATAATGGAATACAAAAAACTTACATCATATCTGAAAAGGAAATCTGTAATATTTTCCTCGTAGGTGAAGTATAAAGCACTATGTATCACTCGAAAGAAAGTGCGATTCCCAACTCGGGTGTATTGAGCCCTTCGGCTTCGCCTCAGGGCTCAAACGACACCCTTGTTGGGAATCGGTCACTTTCTCCTCTCGATGAACAATGTACTATTTCTAGGGAAACGCTTTTGTGACATTTTATGTAAAGTATATGCGTCTTGAGATTGTAACCATGTTTGCACTTCTCCTTTACTTAATTGTCCTTTAACAGCTTTTGTTAATTAAACTACACTACTGTGTCCTGCCGGATGAGATGAATCATAATATATACTAGAAAGTTTGTTCAAGGAGTTCATTTTTCCCATGCAGTTTGCCAATTTAGTTTCCTTCTTGGTTGAGCTGTATTAATCAACTTTGGTGTTTCATCAGATTCAATTTTATATTGTGCTTTTTTCCTTTTGAATTCATTAAGCACTTCCAAGGACTTCTGAGGAATTTTGATCTCTGATAATGGTGTTATAGATAAATGACATTTATACTTTTTTATATGCAATTTGTGGATGTATTCACTTCGTTTTGGATTTCCAACGCACTCCATTGGTAGATTCAGTTCAAACAACAGATTTAAAAACTTATCACATCCTATCGGATCACTTCTTTTTAGCGGTCTTACAATATCACCTATCAAATCTGTGATATTACTACCATGAATCACCTTACCATCAATTGTAACTACTCCTTTTTTATCCCAAATTATTCGATCTGAGTTTGAATGCAATGTTTTAACAACTTACGTACTTCGATTGTGATAAGACTTTGGTATGTATTTTAAAATATCATTCAAGTGTCTCAAATCAAGGTTTTGATTATCTGTGTCATGGGTATCTATGGGCTTTTCATAGTTCTGGTGGGCTGTATCTTCATCGTTTGGAGCATTCAAATCGACCATAGGTATTTGTACTGGTTTTCGATCCATACTTGTAAAATGTAAGTATCTCGGTAGAGTTTGTTGATACATTTTCCATTTTTCATAATCGTTATCAGTAGACTTTAAAATTTTCTCCATCTCTATATCTAAAGATGACAAAGGGTTATTGGTTTTAATTGGTCTTTGAAATCTCTCCACTGCCTCCGGCTCGATGAGGAACTAGTGTGTTCCATTTCAGATGTGTAACACTTACTTTATTAATGAACTTAGAACTCCACTCAATAATGTCCCCAATATAATAGGTAGGAAAGCACCTTCTTTTTGAACAATGATAGTCTTTTTTCTTTTAATACTTCCCTTTTTTACAAGTTCACGTAAAATTTTCTTATGTTTACCTAGTTTAACTTTTTCTTCTGTAGAAATTGGTACAGTTCCTTTCAACAGATTATAAATACATTCACAAATGCATTTGACTGCTTTACTATCAGCAGCTTTCAAGAGTATTTTTCTATAACTTGGTTTTAATTTGCAGATAGCTCTTAAATACTCAGAATGTGTACTGACAGCTCTAGAAATTATTTATGAATAAAGTTCGGCATCGTTTGACTATCGTATTTAAATCCCTTTTTCGGTAAATATATAATACAATGTTTATCAGTCGGCAAAATATTTGTTCTGAACCTGCACTAATCAGGAGTACCCTGCTTAAGGTCAATTAACAAGTAGCCATGAGGTCGTTCTGTTGCATCCTTGAATGCTTCCTGCACAAACTTACTGTTTTCTGGAAGTACTTGTCTGGCCATATACTGGATTTGTGTTTTGTCGCGAGGATTTTTGAAACAAACCATATAATTTGCATTTAAAGATATGTCTCGCTGACCTCGCCCTTGATAAAACATGTTTTGTGTTATATAAAATACACTCAAATTTCTGTGATGACTTTCCTTAGTAAATATATAAACTACTCTACTGTCTGATTCTCTCATTAGGTCATCAATTATTATCGGTCTCGGTTTTGTATCTACAAACATAGATAGTTCAGGTATACCTTGATGAAAATGGACACCTTGGATATCATTGTCCACAGATTGTTTTTCATCATAATACCAAATTATTTCAAAAAATAATGTATCCCAAACTTTTTGGCGGCTTTTTAAAAATTCTTTTATAAAAAATTTTTTTCCACAACTACTGGGTCCACTAATGATTGCAGCAAATGGATGTATAAAATGATACATTATGACCTATTGTTATGGTGGTTGTAGTAGAAATGAAAAGAAAATATAGAGTAAATATTTTTTATATATTGTATAAAAGAAAATAAAAATGGTGCACTTATTAAAAAAAGAGAATTCAATTATTAAAATTACATACAGATCTAACATTACAAGTATATACAGGAAAAAAATAAATGATGCCAATTTATTTACAATAATATAGAAATTTAAAAACTAAGAAAAACCTAAGAAAAAACATTTAATTTTGTTGAAAAAAATATGTACAAAAAACATTTCTATTTACAAATTATTTACAACTAAAGCAATACCGAAATATAGTATGAACAGGTATAGTACAAATTACTATAAACAAACACACAGAATAAAAGCAACACTATATACAAAAAATCTATTTACAAAAAACTTTATTATTACAACAAAATAAAAACAAAATTAATAAATTTCACTATATTAAAATAAACACAGAGAACTCATAAAACAGTATCCAAAATATACAAAAAACAAACAAATTACATTCTATTTACAAACTTATTACAACTAAAGACAAATCAAAATTTAAACATAGGAAAATCAATTAATCTTATAATGACCCTAAGGCAAAGTGTCCGTTGAATTTGTAAAAGAAATATATTTCCGTGTCATCTGCCGAAAGTGCGTTTTTTTAATTAGCTTCTGTGTAAACAGGACACAGTCTCGTTCATTATGAGTTCGTAGACACGAAGTTTAATAAGCAACCATCACATATAAACTTTTTAATAGTTCTTTTATTGATTTGTGTATTCACCAGGCGACTTAAATTTTTAATGTAGCAATAATGGCCATTAGTGCCTTTAGTTAAATACAAAAGATTAATGTAAGTCTCTTTTCTTTGTTTAGTGTGATAAAAAGGTCCTATTACGGAATTCTTTTTTGAATTGTTGTCAAACTCGAGCCCAAACACATTGACACTAATATTGTTTTGTTTTTCAAATTTATTAATGTCACTCAATTTGACAGGATATGAAATACCTGCCATGTTTAAGGTATCTGAGTGCTGATGGTATTGTGATACTCTTTTAGCGTTATTGGTTTTTGGGTGAAGTCCTGATAAAATAGCCCATTTGAAGCACTCGTTATCAGAGTATTACTAACACTAATAAATACTTAGGAATCATAATGGACGAAACGCTGTCATTTAAATTGCATACTGAAGCCGTAAGAAACAGAACTCGTAAGTTAATATATGTTTTTAAAAAACTACGCTCTATTGCAGATTCAAAAATCATTAGACAAGTTTATTTGGCCTTATGTCAAAGTATTTTAACTTACTGTATCTCCTCATGGGGTGGTGCGGCAAAATATTTTTTACTATCAGTTGAGAGAGCCCAGAGAGCGATTTTGAAAGTGGCAACTTTTCGTCCTTTTCTGTTCCCCACTGATCTCCTTTACAAATCATGCAAAGTATTAACAGTTAGACAATTATTTATTATGAGTATAGTTTTAAAACAACACACCGCACTCCCCTTCAACCCTGATTAACAAAAGAAGGAACGATATTGTTTGCCCTCAAAGCAACACAAGGTTTGCCTTTTCTTCCAGATTTTTTGTATTTCTAGGACCTCTACTTTACAATAGACTGAATTCGAGGCTTGATCTATATTCCCATCGCTATGGTGAAATTAAAAAACTTCTCAAAGATGCCCTCTTAAGTATGTCCTACGAAGACACAGAAAAATTGTTAACAGTCACAAAATGAATTTATTTTAATATTTATGTTAAGTATTTGCAATGTTATTTATTTTTAATTTTAGAAGTTTGTGAGCCCTGTCTCCACCTGAAATACAGGATTCTCCTAGTTCAGGCAAATGTAATTTATCTTCCACTGTTATGTATAAGTTTAGCCTATAGTATTAATTGTATAAAGATTTGAATAAATGATATTATTATTATTATTATTCTGACACAAGCACTGAAATCCTCATAGAGAGATTTCAGTGCTTGAATCAGATGACCGTTTACCCTATACATAGACAATGTGTCGTAATTCGTATCGTGCCTGTTACGTAACTAGCTGTTATATTTTTTATTGTGGTTACCTAGTTACGAGTTGTTTGATGAACGAATAAAAAATTGATTAGACAAACGGCCATCTGAAAACACTCTTTTTATTTTCATAGTTATTCAATAGGTTCTGGTCCCTCTACAATGTCTTCCACGACGAAATTTACCGTAGCCAAGCTCAATGGCATGGAAGATTATTCTTCTTGGAAATTTACGATGAGGATGTTGCTTGTACGTGAAAAGTTGTTCGCGTATACGTCAAAAGTTCCTCAGAAAGAAGATACAGCAGGTTTGGAGAAGGACGAACAGGCGTTAGCACTGATTTGCTTGCATTTAGAGCCGCATCTTTTCCCGTATGTCAAAGACGCCATTTCGGCAAAATCGGCTTGGGATTCGCTGGCAGCTGTTTTCGAGGATAGAGGAGTCAATCGACGAATTGCCCTGATGAATGCACTTCTCGACGAAAAGCTGGAAAACCACAGCTCTATGCAAGGTTATGTTGCTTCGGTGATGTGTCATGCGCAGAAACTAAAGGAAATTGACAAAGGTCTTGATGATGATCTTGTGGCAGTGGTACTCCTGCGTGGATTGCCTGAAGAGTATAAGCCCATGCGGATGGCTCTTGAGCACTCTGGTATGAAGCTTACTTCAGAAAATGTGCGTATGAAATTGTTGCAAGAGGATTCTCGTCAAAGTACTTCGTCTACACCTTCAGTGGATACTGCGTTGTCATCCAAGAGCAAATACAACAAGAATTCTACTCCAAAAATACGTTGCTTCAAATGCGGCAAGAAAGGACACAAGAAGCCCGACTGTCCACAACTAAGGAATGATTCGACTACAAACACGAAAAACGCGAGTTTATTAACTTCTTTTAGTGTTCGTAGTGCTTATGATCCTTTACTTTGATTTATAGATAGTGGTGCATCTAATCATATGTCTTTTCAGAAAAATTGGTTCAAAAATTTGGAGGTTACCGATAAGAATGATGTTGTGACGTGTGCTAACAATGACAAACTATCAAGTGCAGGCAGAGGTAACATTGAGGTATATCTGAAAGGAGGTCTACATACAATAGAGAATGTTACGTTTGTGCCTGATTTGAAAGTAAATCTTCTCTCTGTATCGAAGTTGATTGAGCGAGGTTGGGAGGTAAAATTTGTATCAGATGGTTGTAAGTTGTTTCACCGGTCGATGAGTACCCATGCTAGTAATACGAAGCAGCTTGTAGCTACTGCTACTGAAGTCGCAGGTATCTATAAACTTGATGATTGTTATCCTGTTTTAGAAGGGGCTTTGGCGACAGTTCAGGCTGGAAATTCATTATTGCTGTGGCATAAAAGGCTTGGTCACGTGAATGTCAATGATTTGCGCAAGCTATCGGGTATCGATATTGGAAAAGAAAAGGTAATGGAACCCTGTGTATCTTGTATTCAAGGTAAGGCGCACCGATTACCATTTCCTGTAGGTGAAGCTGGGCGAGCGGTAGAAAAGCTCGGTTTAGTTCACGCGGACATTTGTGGTCCTTTGTCGGAATGTTCGTATGGGGGTGCTCGTTACATGTTGCTGATTATAGACGATTTAACAAGAAAAATATTTGCGTATTTTCTGAAATCGAAATCTGAAACTTTAGACTGTTTCAAACAGTTTGTGGCGCATGTGGAGAATGAGACGGGTTTAAAGTTAAAATGCTTACGAACAGACAATGGAACGGAATTCGTTAATAAAAGTTTTAATGTCTTCCTTCAGAACAAAGGAATCAAACGTCAACTTACTGTTCCCTACACACCGGAACAAAATGGAGTAGCTGAGAGAGCCAATCGTACCATATGTGAAATGGCGAGGACTATGTTGCTAGAAAAAGACCTGAATCAGAAATTTTGGGCAGAAGCGTGCAACACAGCGGTTTAAACTAAAAATAGACTGCCGCATAGCGCCAATGGTGGTAAAATTCCGGAAGAAATGTGGACAGGGAGAGTTCAAAGTTTTGATCACTTTAGAGTTTTTGGATCAACAGCGTATGTTCATATTCCAAAAGAAACTCGGAAAAGTGGGATCCTAAGGCGAAGAAATATATTTTTGTGGGTTACTGTGAAGAAACAAAAGGTTATCGCTTCATAGATCCAAACAATCCACGTTCTTTTTTGAGAGCGAGAAATGTGATTTTCACTGAGGATATTGATGTAAAGAAGACACCATCGATGGATGCTATACCAGTAAAATCAACTTCTGTTCCAGATCAGCAAGTCACCAGTGACATAAGAGCAGATGATGAAGGTGTTACTTGGGAGTTTAGTAAGAAGGTAGTAACCAATTCAGTACAAGAACCACTGATTGATTGCTCTGGGATCTCTTCACCAGCTGAAGTTGACGCGTTCAATGACGCTAGAGCTGATTTAAATGCAGCTGGACCTAGTAGAGTTGAAGTTGAGGCTGAAGAGACTGCAGACGAATATGAAGAGCAAATTGATAGTGCAATTACTGAAAAAGCAACTGAAGTTCCTCGAACAGGATTCAAAAGGAAGAGGACAATAATTGTCATATTTGCTTTAATGTTCTTGAAGAACAAGAACCTCTGACAATCAAGGAAGCATTAAGTCGTGATGATAAAGATTGTTGGAAGGAAGCTATAAAGAAGGAATTAGATTCCATGGCTGAAAATAAAGTTTGGAAATTGGTGGATAAGCCACCTGGAGCCAAAGTAGTTGGAAATAAATGGATTTTCAAATATAAGTTTGATGCAGATGGGAATAAAACGTATAAGGCTCGACTTGTTGCAAAAGGCTTTACGCAAACTTTTGGAGTCGACTACTTTGAGACGTTTTCCCCCGTAGTGCGAAGATCAACAATTCGTTTACTCTTGTCTTTAGCAGCTCAGCGAGGATATTCCATCGCCCATTTTGATGTGAATACGGCATTCCTGAATGGAGACTTACACGAAATGGTTTACATGCAGCAACCTGAAGGATGCGTTAAAGGAAATTCTAAGAAGGTTTGTCTATTACAGAAGGCAATATACGGACTCAAACAAGCTTCTCGGAGCTGGAATGAAAAAGTCAATGACGTTTTGTTGTCAATTGGTTTGACAAGATGTCCGTATGATTCTTGTTTATATTATAATAGCCAAATTATCATATTATTATATGTGGACGATTTTGTGTGTTGTTATTTTAGGGAAGAGCATAAAAATAACTTCTTGATTAAATTGCGCGAGTTCTTTAAAATAAAAGACATGGGGAGTGCAAGGCAAGTCCTTGGAATGTCGTTGTACAAAAGAAAAGATGGAAGTATACAGTTAAACCAATGTAAGTACATTGAAAAACTCTTGAGTTTATTTGGCATGACAGACTGCAAGCCAGTAAAAACTCCGGTGGAGCCAGATCTTCATTCAACTTTGGCTGTAGGGGGTGGTGATGAACTGTTGGACAGCCAAACTCAGTGGCGATATCAGTCCCTTATAGGAGCACTGAATAAGATGAACTGTTGGACAGCCAAACTCAGTGGCGATATCAGTCCCTTATAGGAGCACTGAACTATTTAGCTTGTAACACGCGCCCCGATATTTCAGGTGCAGTGAGTTTTTTATCCCAGTACAACTCCTGTGGTACAGAAGTGCATTTTAAGGCAGCAAAAAGGGTGCTGCGTTACCTAAAAAGCACAAAGGATTACTGCCTTACATTTGGTAAGTCTAACTTAAATTTGTTTGGGTATGTAGATGCCGACTGGGGTGGGGATATAAAAGACAGAAAGTCTTACTCTGGTTACATTTTCAAAATAGGAACTAATCCCATTTCATGGGATTGTAAAAAGCAAAATTGCGTTGCGCTGTCTTCAACAGAAGCAGAATACATTGCTTTGTCAGAGGCATGTAAGGAGGCGATTTATTTGAGACGTTTGATTGGTTGTTTGCTAGAAGAGAGTGCGAGTACGATACAACTTCATGTTGATAACCAAAGCGCCATTAACCTTGCTAGAAACACAGTGCAACACAAACGGTCAAAACACATTGACATAAGATATAATTTTTTCAAGAGATTGTGTCGTTGATGGTAGTGTTACGTAACTAGCTGTTATATTTTTTATTGTGGTTACCTAGTTACGAGTTGTTTGATGAACGAATAAAAAATTGATTAGACAAACGGCCATCTGAAAACACTCTTTTTATTTTCATAGTTATTCAATACAATGCCGACCACAATTCATTCCTCACCACTCGGTCATAGGCCTTTTCCAAATCCACGCACGCGCAGTAGACTTTTCGGTTTTTAGCCAAAAACTTTTCAGCTATGCACCGCAAGGAAAAGACCTGATCTGTACATCCCATTCCCTTTCTAAATCCGGCTTGTATATCCCGTATTTTTTCGTCAGTATCTTTCATCACTCTTTCAATCAAAACCTTTGCATACAGTTTGCCGACGACACTGAGAAGGCTTATCCCGCAGTAATTTTTGCAGTCCTGTTGTGACTTGCACAGCGGCACAATCACAGCCTTGCACCAGTCACTTGGTACTTGGCCGTTCGTCCAACACAAGTTGAAAAGGCGGTACAACTGACTAGCGAAAATGCCTCGCCCAGCCTTCAACATCTCGACCGACACTCTATCATACCCAGCTGCTTTACCTGATTTCATACTTTTCATCGCTTTCATAATCTCATCCATACTTATCTCACTAACACAATTCTCCTCTTCATTCTCATTCATTTCCACAGAAGACCTAGGTTCGCTGGCCTTTGCTTTTTCTCTTTCAAACAGACTTTCAAAATATTCCGTTCACCTCCTCAAAACACATTCTTCACTTTTTTTAATACTTCCATCCTGGCTTCTGATTTTACTCAGCTCCGATGTTCCAAACTTTCCTCGGGCTGTCCGTTTGGATTTCCAGAAAAACTTTTGGTTGGACTGGAAATCTTGAGTAAGCTTTCTGTCAAACTCATCCTTACACTCCTCTTTCTTTCTCTAAACAACTTCCTTAACAATACCTTTCGCTATTTTAAATACCTTTCTTGCTACACTTACGTCATCATTTGTTGCCTTCTGCATTCTTCGGTAAGTTTTTGCGGCTAACCAATCTGACCATGCTTTCTTCTTCTCAAAAACAGCTGCCTGTACACTTTTATCCATCCACATATTCTTCTTTTTTCCACGCTTTCTCCTTTTTTATGTTCGCTGTGTCATACGCCGGTCGAAAAATACAGCACCTGTGACCATGCCCCGCTCAAATCTATCCTTAATGTGTTGGGTGACAGAACAGTCCTTCTTATTCTCCTGTCCAAGTTTCTTTCCTCTCCTAACATACCAGTTGTTGTCGCGTTACCTCAAACGAAACGCGGCTCCAGTGCGCCCTGTCAGCTGTCATCTTGGCTGTCAACGGCTGTCAAAAAAAGATCAGTTACCGCGGCCGTGAGCGCACAATTGCGCAAACTAATTACGATATCAAGGTGAAATACCAGCAGCAGCTCCCTGGAAACCTGTGAGTACCTTTCCCTTATCCCGTTTTCATGTTTTAGTATTTTATTGCATTTTAGATCTAGGTCTGCTCAAACTTGAACAACCGACAAGTGAAAACATAATTTCTGGTCCTTCGAGCCGGATACATATGGATTCGTACAGTATTCTCTCATTTCTTTAATATTCAGTACATTTCATTAAAAATACTTCAATATTTCAACGAAAATACACAAAATTTTATCGCCGGTTATATATACCGACTAAATTCGGTGGTTCTAGTTTACAGTGTAAGTGTTCGGAATAGTTCGTCAACACAATTTGGTAGGATTATACTGAACACGCGGTGTGCAATAGCCGAATTTTACGATTCGAAAGTTAGGTAAATATCTTTTTACTCGACTGCCCCAAAACAGGAGGGTTATGTTTTCGAGTGGATGTAAGTATGAATGAATAAATTATTTATTGCACACATAAACATAAGAACACACAAAAAATAACACTTAAGGTTATAGTGGTCAAAGGCGGTCTTATCGCTGAGAGCGATCTCTACCAGACAACCTTTGTATAGAGGAAAAGACATACATAAATAATCACAGCAGGTAGTGTACCAATAAAAAATTGCATACAAAAAACACATATATAAATATAAATAAAATATAAATATAAAATAAATACAAAAATATAAACAAATAAATATACATATATACATTATATAATAGATCTTTACCTATGAAATTGCCGTTTTGTATGGCGAACTTTAGGTAATCTCAATTTTCAGTACTAACATTTTTGCATTTTTCTTAGGAATTATAAATCCAATTATTTTTATTTTTTTAAGCATTATTGGCAATACATTAAGCTAACAGAAAATTCAATTTAATTACCGAAAAATATTATCTGTAAAAAAATATAACAAATCTAATGATGAAATCTGACGACATTTAAGACGAACAATTTTCGAACCATTAGTTTTATATATCAAACTAAAAATAAAAACTTTATTTTATGCGTAAATTGTAAACCTTGAAGTCAACTTTCAAATATTTGACAAATGAAATAAATCGCATTAGTATTATAAGAATTATGATCTCATTAATCTGTACGAAAATTTCGGCAATTTCATAGGTAAAGACCTATTATATAACTATAGTGTTACGAATACATGTATACTCAGTTGCAAACAGAAGAGGAACGACTTAGGAGATAATTATGCAGTTGTGTTTTGAAAATAGCAAGCGACTCGGAGTGACGAACTTCAGAGGGCAAATTATTCCACAGTTGAGCAGATTTTAAAGCAAAAGACTCCTTGTAGTAGCCCGACCGAGTTAATGCAGCCCGCAAAATGTTGTCAGACTTCGATCGAAAGACACGCGAGCGGTCAGCACCTAGGTACTGGAAACTCTCCTTAAGGTAAGATGGAGTGCGTGGGTCATACAGAACTTTGTACAGAAGCGTCAGGACGTTTTCTACACGGCGCACCGAATAGGAAGCCATTTTAACTTGCTCCTGTATTCAGACACATGATCGAACCCATATATAAATCTGATGCACATATTTTGCAAGCGTTGTATCTTATTGAGCAGGTCCTCAGGTCAATGAGGCATACATCTGCGTAGTCCAGAATCGGAAAAAGTAGGGATTGCGCATGTTCGATTTTAGTCTTCACGGGGAGCAAGTTTTTCCACCTTTTTAGCAATCCAGCAGCAGCAAAGGCTTTTCTGCTGGTGTGGGTAATGTGTGGAGCCCAAGAGAGAGTGCTATCGAAAAGAACCCCAAGATTTTTAACCACTTAGCTAAAAGGCAAAGTGACACCACTGAAAGTAACAGGTCGAATCAGATCGAAGTTGAGCCGTGAAATCTGTTTCGAGCCTCCAATTATTATAACTTGTGACTTATCAGGATTGACGATAAGGCCATGCGATTGACTACATCTATATACAGTAGCTAGGTCATCGTTAAGTTTGGAAATCAAGACGTCGATATCATCAGTGGAGGCTCGAGAATAGATTTGCAGGTCGTCAGCATACAGGTGGTAATGACATGATAGGAAGGGAGTCAGGAAATTAATGAAAATAGAAAATAGGAGAGGGGAGAGGCAACGCCCTGGGGAACACAGGCAACTACATCGCAGTAGGAAGATAATTTGTTGTCTACGCGGATACGCTGTCGGCGTTCAACGAGGTAACTGCGGAACCACTCCGTGGTACTTAGTAAATAATATTAACAATTCTTTATATGTAGGTATTCTGCAAAAATATTGTCAACTCCTTAAGCCTCTCTAAGGTTGGCTGGAAGAAATTCCATTTAGGGATAAGTCCGCCTTTGCATAGGTACTATTCTCGTTTGTAATTTGTCTCCTTTTATTTGTGATGCAATAAAGAATATATACATACATACATACCACTCTACTGCAGAGTCCGAGACAGAGAGAGATTTTAACATTGCTAGTAAAATGTCAAAATCAACGCTGTTTAAGGCATTACTAAAGTCTAGCAGCACTAGGGCTGTGACCTGTTGATTCGACATTCCAAAGCGTATGTCATCGGACACTTTAGTTAGATCAGTAACAGTGCTATGGCCAGGGCGGAAACCAGACTGGAAAGGGCTAATGACATTATTTGTATTAACAAACACACTAAGTGGGTGTTGGACGAGGCATTCGAGGACTTTTGAAAGGAAGGGGAGGATGGAAATAGGCCTAAAGTGTGAGGGTAACGAAGGATTTGAAATTTTTGGAATGGGGATAACTGCTGCCTGACGCCAACAGCTAGGGAAAGTACTGGTACTAAGCGAGAAGTTTAAAATGTGACAGAGAACAGGTAACAAAAATTCAAGTCCAAGAACAATCATTCTGCGGCTTATGCCATCAATGCCTTCGGCATTCGAATGAATAGCAAGTATATGTTTTTCAACTTCTCGCTCGGTAACAGACCTAAAAATGAAAGGATTGTATAGCGGAGCAGAGAGGGAAGACAAAGATTGAAGTGTGGTTTGTTTGAGCGTTGAAGGAATCGGGGAGGATGTTGTAAAATGGCGATTAAGGGAATCAAGATCCATATAAGTCTGGAATGAAGATTTGGATTTACCTATACCAAGCGAGTTTAGAAAAGACCAAACCTTAGCAGGGTCGCCATTTTCAACGGAAGAGTGTATGTGACGACGCTGCGCATTCCTGCACATTCTGCTACAACGATTACGTAGTTCCTTATACCGACAGCGGTTTTCATCGGAAGGATCCTTACGAAATTTAGCCTAAGCAACATTTCTCCTGATCATAATGGCCTTAATGCCATCCGTAAGCCAGGGAGCGGGGAAATGTTTGAGCCGGACAGGACGAAGAGGAGCGTGAATATCAAAAATTTGTATAAAGAGAGAGTTAAATATCTCCATCTTGAGATCTATAGTCAGCGCATCAAACACCGCGTCCCAGTCAATATTACTACGCAAAGGAAAGGAAAGAAACAGTGTCGATACTTTTGAAACTACGCTGCATGACCACACGAGGTATAGGTTTAGGACACCGGATTTTGTAGGACAGGAAAATGAGGTCGTAGTAGGAGAAAGCTTCAACGGGAAATTGACCGTGGGAAGAGACGTGGTCCGGAGAAGAGACAATGACAAGATCAAGCAAGGATGGTTGACAACCGGGAGCCTGGTGAGTGGCTGTAAGCGGCAGTTTATTGAGGTTCGTGGAATCTACGATTGAACACAGCCGGGATGACCGATAGTCTTGCTTAAGAAGGCATGTATTAAAATCTCCCATAATGATGGTGTGTATGTATGTCGATTTCTTTGTCGCGCTCTGCAGCCTAAACGGCTTGGTAGATTTCAACATGTGAGGTGTCGTTAGGTTCGTTTTCATTGTAGGAGTGTCATAGGGTATAAAAAAGTATTAAATAAAAAAACTATTTCAAAAAACAAAATACCTGACTGAAAAAAAATCTCAACCGGCAAATTCTTATCAGACCGGAAGATCGTACATGGCAACACGTCTTATGGCGCGAAAACCCCATTGATCAGGCGCAAGACTATGAGCTGCGCACGGTGACTTACGGCGTGACTAGCGCTCCTTATCTGGTCATTCGAACCTTACATCAATTAGCTGAGGATCATGGCACAGAGCGGCCACGCGCTGCTGAAGCTCTTCTTCATCATACTTACATGAAAGATGTCACGACCGGGGCATCGTGCCTTGAAGAAGCTCTGGAACTCAAAGACGAACTCGTCAGTCTTTTCCAGTGTGCTCAACTTGAACTTCGGAAATGGACCAGCAACAGTCCCCAATTTTTAAAACAATTTCCTGCTGAACATTGCCAGCTCCCGAAAACACCTATTTTACCTACTCCGTTTCGACAGTCTACCCTGTCTATACAAAGCGAATCATTTTGTCGAATGTCGCTCGCATTTTTGACCCGTTGGGTTGGGTCACTCCCTATGTTTTAACGGCGAAATTGCTCCTTCAAAATTTATGGCGCCTGCAGCTAAATTGGGACGAAATAATTCCTCGAGATTTATCTAAAGATTGGAAAGAATTCGTCAACGATTTGGCCAATCTTTCGAAAATTCAAATTTCACGCCAAGCGTTACCTTCAAACTTTGACAATGTTCAGCTGGTTGGCTTTTGCGATGGGTCGACCAAAGCTTACGGATGTTGCGTTTACATACGCACCAAATCGAACCAAGGCGTTCAAACGAGCCTCCTGGTTGCTAAGTCTAAAGTAGCTCCATTAAGACCCCTGACGGTCAATCGACTTGAATAATGCAGCGCGGCCTTGCTCGCTCGTGTACTGCAGCATATGGCTACTTTGCTTAGCACCAAGCTCACTGTGACTCCAAGGTGGCTAGGACCAGATTGGCTCAGAAATGATCCATCCCAGTGGCCTGCGCCTGCTAAAATGGAACCATCAGAAGCTCTTCGGGAGTTAAAGTCAACCTCACTCTTGTCTCACTCTGCGGATCCAAGTAGTGTCGAGGTGCTTCAAAATCTCCTTGAGCGTTCTTCATCATTATCACGACTTCAACGTGTCGTAGCATGGTGTCTCCGGTTTTGTAACAATGCTCGATCTGCTGCAAAAAAAGAAAACGCTCAAATTCACGGGTCGTTAACTTGTTCAGAGCTAGACACCTCTCTTGAACTGCTAATTAAACACACGCAGACTATGGCTTTCGACATCTCATCCATTCAGACCGGCAAAGCACTACCTAAAAGTCTGAAAAAGCTATCTCCGTTTGTCGATACTCGCGGATTCGTCCAAGTGAGGGGACGTCTCAAAAACACCGACTTGCCTGAACACGTAAAACATCCCTACCTTCTACCTAAAAAGTCTACTTTGTCAAACTTGATCGTAGACTTTTACCACCGAAAATACCTACACTGTGGACCTCGAACTCTACAGTCTCTCGTCCAACGTAACTTTTGGATTCTAGGGATTCGTAACCTAATTCGATCGCGACTTGCGAAATGCGTAACATGTTTCAAAGTAAAACCTGTTTCTTGTCAACCTGTCATGGGCGACCTCCCTTCTTTGCGCCTGCAGGAAGGAAGCTGCTTCCAAAATGTAGGAGTTGATTTTGGAGGACCATTCACGGTCAAAGAAAGCCGACGATGTAACGTAAAAACATACAAAGCATATATCTGCCACTTTGTCTGCCTTTCCGTGAAAGCCATACACCTATCACAGAACAGTTACAGAACAGAGTTACAGAACTATCAACAGAAGCGTTCATTGCCGCACTAGATCGTTTCGTTGCGAGAAGGGGCTTGTGTCGTCCTATCATATCGGACCGAGGTACAAACTTTGTAGGTGCCAAACGTTATCTCGCGGAAGTTACTGAGCTTCTTGTTTCGGAAAACAGCGCGATTTCTGAACAACTAGCATCTCGAGGTAGATCTTGGCAACTGAATCCTGCTTCGGCGCCTCACTTTGGGGTTATTTTTGAAAGCGGAATTCGAGCAACCAAAAACCATCTTAAGCGCGTGAATGGATCTCAAGTCCTCACGTTCGAGGAATTTTACACATTACTTACAAAAATTGAGGCAATGTTAAACTCGCGCCCTCTTTGTGAACTTCCAACCGATCCGAATGAGTTGAATGTTCGTACTGCTGGACATTTCTTGGTTGGTCGCCCGTTGGTGTTACGCTTCGCTCTTGGTGGCAGATGCTACAGCGAATGTCGCAAACCTTTTGGAGCATCTGGCAACGCGACTATTTACATACCCTTCAACAAAAGAAGAAGTGGTATACAGACGGAAAATTTAACCTAGATGTAGGTGATGTAGTTATGATCAACGATTCTAATTTACCGCCTACCGAGTGGCGGCTCGGCCGCATCGTTCAGATTCATCCCGGCGCGGACAATATTACTCGCGTCGTGACTATCAGAACCACAAAAGGATTGTTGGTTCGGCCAATTGTTAAAATTTGCCCCTTACCGATAACTTCTACCTCCAACTAACATGCTACTCATGTATATAAACTCCTTAAATTAAAATGACTTCGCATATTTCAATTAGTTTAAGGTCATTGCACACTCGCTTGCATTTTTATTTTTAAGTCTTATATTACTTTAGCCTAAGTTAAAATCTTATCTTATCTCCGAACACTTCGCTGTTTTCCAGATCTAGTTTCTGAAACAGCAATGATTATCTTGTGAAATCCCTAGACGATTTCAAGTGGGGGGAAATGTTACGACTTGAGAACACTCCTTCTTATTCTCCTGTCCAATATTCTTTCCTCTCCTAACATACCAGTTGTAACCGCGTTACCTCAAACGAAACGCAGCTTCAGTGCGCCCTGTCAGCTGTCATCCTGGCTATCAACGACTGTCAAAAAAAAGATCGGTTACCGCGGCCGCGAGCGCACCAGCTAATTGCGCAAACTAATTACGATATCCAGGTGAAATACCAGCAGCAGCTCCCTGGTTCAGATTCAGATAATTTTATTCAATGTAGATTCTTTACAGAATACTTATTGAATGTCATGCAGAATACAATGCAAATAGAGCGAGTCTACGCCGTTTCCGATCGTGCTATGGCAGCGTATAAGAAACGGCAAGAAACCACTGCAGCACGGCCTACTTTAAGAGTCGGCTTTTTACAATGTGTTTCTTGTGTTTCGCTGGAATATCAGAGCACCATACCTCTTTGCCATTCATATAGTCATCCAATCTATAGTAAGCTTTTTTACATAACGTTTGCTTTACACATTCTTTAAATCTGTGAGTACCTTTCCCTTATCCCGTTTTCATGTTTAAGTATTTTCCTCCGCTTTTTGTCGCAGGTTTAGATTTTATTGTATTTTAGATCTAGGTCTGCTCAAACTAGAACAACTGACAAGTGAAAACAAACATAATGTACAAATTGGTATTATTTCATGGCATTCATTTTCTTGCGGAGGTAGCTACATATTTATTAACCATAACTTGTTGAAATTGATTTTCGCAAATTAACGCCTGATTCTTTTAATTAACATCGCATGTTACTTCAATACAATTTCGTATGAAGATTCATACGTGTTGTAATTATTTGTTAACAGTTGTCCTACTTCTAATATTTTGGAGAAGAATTGAGTCTTACTGGGCCTGGGTTATAGAATGGAAACCGCAGAACGTAATCAGGGAAAATCTTGTGAAGTAAGTTTGTAAAAAAATAAGAGTTATTTTAAAACTTCTTAGCATACTTTTGAACCTTTTGAAAGGTTGTTTGTACACCGCGATAACTCCAAGCCAATAGCAATAACAAGAGAAATGCGCCGACAAAATTACGAGCAAAAACAGTACTTATTACTTTTTCATAGAGTTGCTTTTATCGGCGCTGTTCTTTTGTTTTATCGATATCGACACGGTAGACAAAAATATTACTGTTACTTATTTGAGAAACGCCGGCCAAGTACAAGTTGGACTTGCGCACCGAGGGTTCAGTAGCATTAAGTTGAAAATACCGTCTTATTCAGAGATGAACAGTTGCTCAGAAGGGTATTAAATGCGTGCGATTTTTTTTTTCTTATTGAGTTTTTTTTTTCATATTTTTTCTTATTTATTTTTTTATTTTCTTTTTTTTAATTTCATTTAATTTAATTTCATTTCGCTTCATTTCATATCGTTTCGTTTCGTTTCGTTTCTTTTCGCTTTGTTTCGTTTCGTTTCGTTTCGTTTCGTGTCGTTTCGTTTCGTTTCGTTTCGTTTCGTTTCGTTTCGTTTCGTTTCGTTTCGTTTCGTTTCGTTTCGTTTCGTTTCGTTTCGTTTCGTTTCGTTTCGTTTCGTTTCGTTTCGTTTCGTTTCGTTTCGTTTCGTTTCGTTTCGTTTCGTTTCGTTTCGTTTCGTTTCGTTTCGTTTCGTTTCGTTTCGTTTCGTTTCGTTTCGTTTCGTTTCGTTTTTCGAATGTCAAAATTGAAATAAATAGCCGCCATCTTGAATTTTTTGGTTTTTGACCGATTGCCTTCAAAATCGATATCTGAGGGTCCGAAAGGTCTCTAATGCCGAATCAAATGGCAGACTTGAAAAAAATGTCCGCCATCTTGATTTTTTTTGTTTCTTGTTCGATTGCTTTCAAAATCGATATCTGAGGGTCCGAGAGGTCTCCGATGCCGAATCAAATGTCAGAATAGAAAAAAACGGCCACCATCTTGATTTTTTTTGTTTCTTGACCGATTGCTTTCAAAATCGAAATGTGTGGGTCCGAAAGGTCTCCGATTTCGAATCGAATAATAAAATTGAAAAAAATTGCCGCCATCTTGAATTTTTTTGTCATGGAAACAGCATGTAGAGGCAGTCATTACCAAAATCAACAGATTTATATACGCCTTGTACCGTCTGCGAAGTATTTGCAATGAAAAGACTGCACTTATAGCGTACCATGGCTATACGATACGGACTAATAATGTGGGGGAACTCTGTAGAAATCCATAAACTGTTCATTATACAGAAAAAGTGTGTGAGAGCCATGTGTGGTGCAGGGCCGATAGAACCATGCAGACCTCTGTTCAGGGGGCTGAATCTCCTGACTCTACCCTCAATGTATATTTACGAGGCGTGTTCGTTTGTTAAAAAGAACCAAAACCTCTTTGAGAACAGGAATTACAGCTTTCGAACAAGGTACCCTAACAGGTTAGCCAGCACTACGCATACTACCACTACTTTTGCCAGAAACAGTTCAAATATGTGTGTAAATCTGTACAATCTTTTACCAGACTCTCTAAAATTATTACCGGAAATCAAATTTAAAAAACTTCTTCACAACATGCTTGTAATAAATTGTTTTTATTCTGTGACAGAATTAGTAAATTTCGACTTTAATAGGTGGCGTCCAATATGAAATGACATACATCACATTTAAATTATTAAGATTTATTTTATTTTTTTATTTGACATTTAGAGTTTTATTTGACATTTTTATTTTGACATTTTATATTTGACATTACCTTATAAATAATATTTCATTCATTCTTTTTAAAAAATTTGCATACCAACTTGTTGGTGCACCACGCTTGTACTTTTTTTTCACTTTAACAGCTGTAACATACCGTGTTTGCGTGCAAATAAATATATTTCATCTCATCTCATCTCATCTCATCTCATCTCATCTCATCTCATCTCACCTCATCTCATCTCATCTCATCTCATCTCATCTCATCTCATCTCATCTCATCTCATCTCATCCCATCTCATCCCATCTCATTCCATCCCATCCCATCCCATCCCATCCCATCCCATCCCATCCCATCCCATCCCATCCCATCCCATCCCATCCCATCCCATCCCATCCCATCCCATCCCATCCCATCCCATCCCATCCCATCCCATCCCATCCCATCCCATCCCATTCCATCCCATTCCATTCCATTCCATTCCATTCCATTCCATTTCATTTCATTTCATTTCATTTCATTTCATTTTGTTTCTTGACCGATTGCCGTCAAAATCGCTATCTGAGGGTCCAAGAGGTCTCCGATGCCGAATCAAATGTCAGAATTGAAAAAAATGGCCGACATCTTGATTTTTTTTGTTTCTTAACCGAATGCTTTCAAAATCGATATCTGAAGGTCCGAGAGGTCTCCGATTTCGAATCGAATGTCAAAATTGAAAAAAATTGCCGCCATCTTGAATTTCTTTGTTTCTTGACCGCTTGCCGTCAAAATCGCTATCTGAGGGTCCGAAAGGTCTCCGATACCGAATCAAATGTCAGAATTAAAAAAATGGATGAAATCTTGTATTTTCTTGTTTCTTGACCGATTGCCTTCAAAATCGATATCTGAGGGTCCAATAGGTCTCCGACACCGAATCAAATGTCAGAATTGAAAAAAATGGCCGCCATTTTTTTTTTTTTTTTTTATTGACTGATTGCTTTCAAAATCGATATCCGAAGGTCCGAGAGGTCTCCGATTTCAAATCGAATGTCAGAATTGAAAAAAAAGGCTGCCATCTTGATTTTTTTTTTTTATTGACCGATTGCTTTCAAAACCGATATCTGAGGGTCCGAGAGGTCTCTAATTTCAAATCGAAAGTCAAAATCAAAAAAATATTGCCGCAATCTTGAATTTTGTTGTTTTCTGACCGATTGCCGTCAAAATCGATATCTGAGTGTCCAATAGGTCTCCGATACCGAATCAAATGTCAGAATTGAAAAAAATGGCCGCCATCTTGGATTTTTTAGTTTCTCGACCGATTGCTTTAAAATCGATATCTGAGGGTCCGAGAGGTCTCCGATTTCGAATCGAATGTCAAAATTGAAAAAATAGCCGTAATCTTGAATTTTTTTGTTTCTGGACCAATTGCCTTGAGTCGACTCCGATGACGAATCAGATGTCAGAATTGAAAAAAGTGACCGCCATCTTGATTTTTTTCGTTACTGGACCGATTGCTTTCAAAATCTACATCTGTGGGTCCGACAGGTCTCCGATACCGAATCAAATGTCAGAATTGAAAAAAATGTCCGCCATCTTGATTTTTTCCATTTCTTGACTGATTGCCTTCAAAATCGATATTCTGTCCCGGATAACAAAACCAACAGCCACAACACCTCACGCGGGCTGCTTGCAGCCCTCGCACATACGCGACCGCTAGTTATAATTTACGAGAATAAAGCTCAATTACCACTGACTCACTCACTGACTGACACATTGACACAATTGTTCTCCATGAAGGAGGCGTCAGAGGTAAAAGTCATGTATGGACAAGTTGAACTAGGTTTGATGAGTACCAGATAAATCTTAAACCTTTGAAAAGTCTTCAGCATCAGGGTAGGGGTCAACGGCCAGTAGAACTGTAAGGAATAGGTGGGTCGACCTCGAACAAAAGTCGACCCACACCCTGGCCAAATTCTACCTGGGGTGAAAAAAATCCAAAATGGCGGAAAAAAAAATGGCCGCCATACAAATTTTATTAAAAAAATATTCAAAGTCCAATAAATCCTAAACAAAAAGAGCAAAGTACAATGTTCTTTAACAAATGTCAAAGAGGATGATAAAAGGCGACTAAATAATAAAAAAAAAACAAAATGGCGGATTCAAAATGGCGGCCAAAATAAAACGTGCTCCGATTCGAGTGAAATTTGGTATCTGGGGGTTTTTGGGGGTGTGGATTACGTTTTTGGTGTCAATTTTTTTGCCGCCATTTTCCAATATGGTCGCCATGGAAGAACTGAGACCTGGTAACTTGCGAGGCCGCAGGCCGAGCTCCGCGTAGAGCGAAGCTCGGAGCGTCCTTCTCTTACTTTGCCTGTCCCCATCCCCTCCCCCAAGTAACTAAAACCAACATGGCTTCGCGTAGAGCGAAGCTCGAAGCGTCCCCAAGCATTGCGTGCTCCCACATACATCCATTAGTTCAAGGTTCATACGAGGCCGTCGGCCGAGCTTCCGCGTAGGGCGAAGCCCGAAGCGTCCCCCCTTAGTAATACCTCCCCCTACTTAAGCCCCCCACCCAAGTCACTTTCATCATATAGCGAGGCCGAAGGCCGAGCTCCGCGTAGAGCGAAGCTCGAAGCGTCCTCCGGCTGACCCTGCACCCTTCTCCTACCATAAGTAATATACGAGGCCGCAGGCCGAGCTCCGCGTAGGGTGAACCCCGAAGCGTCCCCCCTTCGTAGGAAAAATGGCCGCCATCTTGAATTTTTTGGTTTCTGGATGAATTGCTATCAAAATCGATATCTGAGAGTCCGTTCGACTGCGATGACGAATCAGATGTCAGAATTGAAAAAAATGGCCGCCATCTTGAATTTTTCTATATCTCGACCGATTGCTTTCAAAATCGATATCTGGGGGGCCGAGTCGTCTCTGATAACGAATCTCATGTCAAAATTTTGAAAAGTGGCCGCCATCTTGAATTTTTTTGTTATTGGGCCGATTGCTTTCAAAATCGATATCTGAGGGTCCGAGAGGTCTCCGATACTGAATCAAGAATAAAATTTTGAAAAAATGGCCGCCATCTTTAATTTTTTTGTAACTGGGCCAATTGCTTTTAAAATCGATATCTGAGGGTCTGAGACGTCTCCGATACCCAATCAAAAATAAAATTTTGAAAAAATGGCCGCCATCTTGAATTTTTTTGTTTCTGGACAGATTGCTTTCAAAATCGATATCTGAGGGTCCGCGAGGTCTCCGACTTCAAATCGAATGTCAAAATTGAAAAAAATAGCCGCCATCTTGAATTTTTTTGTTTCTTGACCGACTGCCGTCAAAATCAATATCTGAGGGTCCGAGAGGTCTCTGATACCCAATCAAAAATAAAATTTAAAAAAATGTCCGCCATCTTGTTTTTTTCCATTTCTTGACTGATTGCCTTCAAAATCGAAATTTGGTCCTGGATAACAAAAGCAACAGCCACAACACCTCACACGGGCTGTTTGCAGCCCGCGCACCCACGCGACCTCCTGTTATATTATATAAAGTTCAATTACCACTGACTCACTCAATGACTAACTGACTGACTGACTGACTCATTGACACAATTGTTCTCCATGAAGGAGGCGTCAGAGGTGAAAGTCAGGTATGGACAAGTTGTACGACCATGTCTGATGAGTACCAAAAAAATCTGAAACCTTGGAAAAGTCATCAGCATCAGGGTAGAAGTCAACGGCCAGCAAAAACTGTAAGGGATAGGTGGGTCGAGCTCGAACAAAAGTCGACCTTCACCCTGGTCAAATTCTACCTGGGGTGAAAAAAAAACAAAATGGCGGAAAACAAAATGGCCGCCATACAAATTTTATTAAAAAAATATTCAAACTCCAATAAATCCTAAACAAAAAGAGCAAACTACAATGTTCTTTAACAAATGTCAAAGAAGACGATAAGAGGCGACTAACTGTGAAAAAAAAATTTAAAATGGCGGATTCAAAATGGCGGCAAAAATAAAAGGTGCTCCGATTCGAGTGAAATTTCGTATCTGGGGGTTTTTGTGGGTGTAGATTACGTTTTTGGAGTTAAAAAAATTTTGGCGCCATTTTCCAATATGGCCGCCATAGAAACGACCGACATTAGGTAACTTGCGAGGCCGCAGGCCGTACTCCGCGTAGAGCGAAGCTCGGAGCGTCCCTCCCGTACTTTGCCTCTCAACAACCCCTCCCCCCAAGTAACTAAAACCAACATGGCGAGGCCGAAGGCCGAGCTCCGCGTAGAGCGAAGCTCGAAGCGTCCCCCAGCATGTCGTGCTCCCACATACATCCATTAGTTCAAGTTTCATACGAGGCCGTAGGCCGAGCTTCCGCGTATGGCGAAGCCCGAAGCGTCCCCCCTTACTAATACCTCCCCCTACTTAACCCCCCCCTTAAGTAACTTTCATCATATAGCGAGGCCGAAGGCCGAGCTCCGCGTAGAGCGAAGCTCGAAGCGTCCTCCGGCTGACCCTGCAACCTTCTCCTACCATAAGTAATTAACGAGGCCGGAGACCGAGTTGCGAGGCCGCAGGCCGAGCTCCGCGTAGGGCGAAGCCCGAAGCGTCCCCCCTTCGTTGGAAAAATGGTCGCCATCTTGAATTTTTTGGTTTCTAGACGGATTGCTTTCAAAATCGATATCTGAGAGTCCGAGTCGACTGCGATGACGAATCAGATGTCAGAATTGAAAAAAATGGCCGCCATCTTGATTTTTTCTATTTCTAGACCGATTGCTTTCAAAATCGATATCTGGGGGGCCGAGTTGACTCTGATAACGAATCTCATGTCAAAATTTTGAAATGTGGCCGCCATCTTGAATTTTTTTGTTATTTGGCCGATTTCTTTCAAAATTGATATCTGAGGGTCCGAGAGGTCTTCGGTACCGAATCAAGAATAAAATTGTGAAAAAATGGCCGCCATCTTGAATGTTTTTGTTACTGCGCCAATTGCTTTTAATATCGATATCTGAGGGTCTGAGACGTCTCCGGTACCAAATCAAGAATAAAATTTTAAAAAAATGGCCGCCATCTTGAATTTTTTTGTTTCTGGACAGATTGCTTTCAAAATCGATATCTGAGGGTCCGCGAGGTCTCCGACTTCGAATCGAATGTCAAAATTGAAAAAAATAGCCGCCATCTTGAATTTTTGTTGTTTCTTGACCGATTGCCGTCAAAATCAATATCTGAGGGTCCGAGAGGTCTCCGATACCCAATCAAAAATAAAATTTTTAAAAAACGTCCGCCGCCATCATTCCTTTTCGGATATTGGTTCAGTTCGGACGTGTGTTCTAATAAATTCTGTATAGTACCTACCGGGTCTTAAATAAATAAACAGGTGTAAGGTGTAGCGAGTGCAATAATTAGACACCTAGAATCTGCGCAAGTGAGAAAGTCATCAAATAAAGTTTCCGTGTAACATAACTAGTGTGAATAATTTGTGCCATTCAATTACCTACCTCCAAAACCGTACACGGTAGTTTTCAATATAAAAAAAATGTCGATGAAGCGTACTCCACCACCAAAATCGAAAAACAAACCGAATAAAGGGGCATATCCTCAAAGGACATCGATATACCAGGTTCTACAGTCGAGAAAAAAATCGTATTTACTCCAGAAACAAATGTAGAAGATGATGATCCGGATTTCGTTACTCAACGCACCCCGAGTTACAAGAAACTATTCGAGATTTTAAACGAGATTAAGACCAGCCAGAACATCAAATTTTCAAAATTAGAAGCTGATATTGCAGAAGTCATGACACAAAATTCATCCATGCAATCATCTCTAAACTTTCTTAGCTCACAGTATGATGCTTTGTTGGTTAGACTAACAGCAGTTGAGAATGATAATAAAGCATATAAAACACAAATCAAAAGCTTAGAAAACTCATATGTAACGCAGATCAAGACTCTAGAGAAAAAAAATTACAGCTTTGAACGTAGTACTAAAAGTGCCACTGTTGAAATAAGAAACATTCCAGCCAGTCAACTCGAGGACAAAATTTTGCTTCGCAAACATGTTCTCGCTTTAGGCACCACCGTCAGTCAGCCGATGCAGGAAAGTGACATAAGAAATATTTTTCGTGTAAAAACGACGTCTGAAAAAACTGGGCCGATCATAGTGGAGTTTACATCAACTTCTCTCAAGGAAAATCTCGTTAAATCTGCAGCCCAGTTCAACAAAAATAAAGATAAGCAACACAAGCTTAATACCTTCAACTGGACCTTCACCTTCAACTGGACGGACCCCCAAAGCCCGTTTACATCTCAGATTGTTTAACTACCAGAGCCAGACGGCTACTTTTTTAAGCAAGAGAGTTGGCAAAAACCCAAAATTACGAAGGATGTTGGACGTCTTATGGGAAAAATTTTATACGAAAATCTAAACAAATGCCGGCAATTCGCATCGACTGTGAAGAAGACCTAAACAATTTGGTTAATATTTGACTAGTATTAATCTACCTTCATAACTCATATCTTACCTTATGTTTAAATTCCATCGATAAAACCTACTCGTTCACTAGAATGTTTTACGTAATTACCCACATGTCTTATTACGTGTTTATTCTTTGCAACCGCTATAACATTACACACTAGGGTGGTCCTTATTGTTAGGCAAAAATATTTTTTTCTTTTTTTTCACGGGGCACCAAGTTATTTAAATATATACCTTGGGAAACTAATTCAGTATTTTTTTCAGAATTTTTAAGTAAGATTTAGGGGTCGCTACCGAGGTTGGAATATTACTTAATAACACAAAATTTGCAGTAAGTTGGAATGTTTAATTAATAAATCTAGAAATTAAAATCGTTATTATTACATATAAAAACGTGTTATTAATATATACAAAAATCAATTATTTATCTAATAAAAGGGTGGATTTTTTTGTGTTAGGGTATTTTTTCCTGTACTCTTTTACCAATAAAAGCAAATATTGCTTTTGTTCTTCATTAGTTGTAATCAATTTATTGTACTCCTCCATTAAAGCAACACCACGTTCAGCGGTGTCGTTTACCACTCGCATAGAATGAACGATTTTTTTTTGCAGCCACAAAATCGGCATCATCGTTCCAAGTTTCTAGAAGTTCGATGAAATACCGAGGATTTGGAAGAATCTTAAAGAGTTGCTAGTGACGAAGTCTTCAAGGTTTTTTTCATTGATATGTTTGATATCAACGTTTATTCTTTTAGGGCAATCTTCTGTGCCTTCAGTTTGTAGTGCATCTACCATTTTCTTTTTATCTTGAACTGAAAGCTCATCGTCGAAAAATGCAAAAGACACCAGTTCTTCTGAAAGGTACCACAAATGGCCCAGAATTTTTTTGATGGCAACAGTAGCCATTTTTTGGTTTATTCCTTCAAAAGCTGTAAGGTCTTTTAACAACTGTAAGTCGTTTTGTGGTGCTGAGCATCCGGAAGGGGCTTGAAACCAGTATTTTATGTAAATCATCACTGTGAAAATGCATATTTCTCTCACGGCTTTCTCTTCTTTCTTCGTCAGTTTAAACTGATGTTTGAATACGAAAATTTTCAAACAGTATAATGTTCTGGCCATCCATCTAGCTCGATGTAGACCAGCTGGTCGCCTAAATGAAATCCCTTTTTCAGGAACTCCGCCTAAGAAAATGATCGCGAGATTCAACAATTCCCTGTAGTCGTCTCGAGGTTGATGATCTTTTAGTTGTTTTTTCGCGAAAGAAATCCTATCTGCGGCGATTTCTAGAAGGACGCTTGATTCGGCGTCATCAATTGCTGTTTTATAGTCGTTTTGGTCAATATTGTCCCAATTGTTCTTAAACCTTTTGAAAAGTTGTATGTCGGGGCCACTGATAACATAATTTCCATTATGTGATGGCGACACGCAAGCCAAAGCAAGTCTTTCTCCATTTTTTGCTCTAGAATAACACAAACTCCCTTTCTTAGGCCAGTGTTTACAGCAGTTGTATCAAAACACAAACAATTTACTTTGTCGCTCAAATTCCATGAAGATATTGTTTCGTAGACAGCTGAAGCACATATTTCACTTGTTCCGTGTTCCAATTTTGGAACTCCTAGCAGTTGCTCAATCCCGTTTCCTGATACTAGAATTGGCAGTCGGTCCACAGTTTTATGCCCAGAAATATCTTCAATTAACTTGCCATCCCAGTGTACTGTTAATGGCATATTAGGTTTGAAATCACTTTTCAGAGATTCTGCAACTGCTTTTCGATTTTGCAATCGGTGCCGACGAATGGAGGATCTATTGACATTAAATTCTGATGGATCACATCCTGCACTTTTTAAAGTATTTACGACGATAATAGTTGCTTTTCTGTCACTCAATTTAGAGACATCCAGAGTGGAAGCTAATTGGCTGTTTATAATCCCTTTTCGAGCTCGTTTTTGGGGTGGTTGCGCTACTGACTTTGATGGTACGTCGAAATCAGTTCCAGTTGCTTCTTCTTCGGTGGTGGTAGATGAAGACGAAAGAAATGACAGAGAAGAAAAGGAGCACTTTTCTGTTAAAGTTGCGATATTTTTGTTTTCACGTTCACGCAGTTTCTTAATTCTTTCTTCTGTCTCTTGAATTTTCTTACTTTTTTTTATACTTTTTCTGTCTACTGACCCAATTGACCCCTGACGTCTATTTTGTCGTTGTGCTAATAAAAACTCTTTGTCCTCTTCAACAGTCATAATATTCAAAGCATCACAATGAGCAATATCAAATAAATCCTCTAATTTTCGTTGCCAGTCTTGTTCTTTTTTCTTTAATGTTACCGTACGTTTTTTCTTGTTCTCCTTATTTTTTTTCAGTGTCTGCCACTCTTCGAAGTATTTTTCAATCTTACTTATAACATGTTTTTTCAATCTTGTTGGTATACTAGCTTTTTCCCACAAATTAATCACTTCGCGCGCAGCTGAAGTTGCAGACTCATGAACAGTTTTTTTTTCTTCGCATTTATAGTAAAAAAACAAACGCAATACTTCATTAATTGATGGTAACCTTGACTGGTTTAGTTTAGGCACTGAATGACCGATCAGCCAAATATTAGTTTTATTTCTTGTATTAACACTGACTCCGCTACTAGTAGATGCCATTGCAAGTTGAAACAAGTTTGTATGCTGTTATAATCAAAACGCGCGCGCTCTCTCTATAATGACTTGATTCTAACTGAAGTGCGGGGCGGGCTTTCTCAGCGCGTAGGCGCAGGAGGGAGGGGAAGGGGGGAGGGTGGTTTGCCTGAACGAGTCTCTGCATGTTTCACCTCAAAACGCTAAAAAAAACTCTTATCTGTATCAGTTCGTGACACTCAAAGCTGAAGTGCCAATATAGTACTTTTTGTAAAAGTATGACAGCTGGTAGCGACCTGTAAACCTTGTCCAAAAAATGTAAAAAAAATACTGTTTCATTTTTTTATGGTAAAGAATCGTATGATAAGGTGCCGCGGTAATATTTCAAAAGTCGAAAAATAAGGACCACCCTATTACACACGCATATCAAACACACACTAACACTACATGTCACAACAAACCTACAACCCGGAGTACATGCATAAACACACGCCCTATCTTCATGCTGTTCGTAAAGAGACTACTCGTATACTCGTACCTACAATGTTTATACCTTTATCCGCTCGACTCGCTTGCAGCTGACTTACTCCTTGCAATCGATTACATTCGATGATTTGAATAATATTAATAATCTGGATAATTTTGAACTGACTGACTTACAGATCTGTGAACCAGAGCACTGTAAAAATCTTATATCAATTCCTGCGTCATACTTAAAAATATTGCAACATAATATAAGAAGTCTAAATAAAAATTACAATGGTTTAAGCGTTCTGCTTGCTAGGCTTGATCTCGTTTGTGACGTCATTATTTTGTCGGAATGTTGGCTCTCATGTGTAAGTAAGCTACCGATGAAACGGGGTTATTCTAGCTTTTGCACTTCGGATAATTACAATCAAAATGATGGAGTTGTAATTTTAATTAATGACGATTTGAAATATGTTGTGGAGGAACCGAATGTTTTGGATGCTAACTGTCTGGTGATTAAAATTAATAACGAAACTGCTATTATTAGACGATCAAACGAACTTACCAAGTGAAGTTCGATCTTAATTATCCTGGTTTCGTCGAAGAGATTTATCACCTGTAGTACCCATGGTACGCTAGCCAATCCGCACACAGTATTTAGCGTAGTACAACGAAAGTGGCTCCACCTATACCACGCCGTTAGCCCATCGCCTCGGTCGAGCTTCATTATTTTAGAGAAAGTGAACATAGTTATTATTCTGAACAATATTGACAAAGATTTAGCTCTTTAGGGTAGAGTTACAAGGGTTGGGAGGGATCCTAAATCTCTTCGACGAAACCAGGATAATTAAGATCGAACTTCACTTGGTAAGTTCGTTTGATCGTCTAATTATCCTGTTTTCGTTCTTCGAGATTTATCACCTGTAGATGTTTAGAGAGACAATCTTGGTCAATGTTGTGAGTAAAATGTTAAGCAATGGAACAAAAATGTTGTTGTTGTAATGTGTTGACTTTCAATCATTTTTATTAATTTTAAACCTATTTAGTACATCAAAGGTACCTAGTTAATAAACGTAACATTTTTCTTCTACGGTTCTTAATAATTCTAAAATTAAATATGCAATCATACTCGTACATTATATGTTTACTGACACTCCACCTATATAATAAGTACTTATTCAAAATTATGTTAAGTTACTAAATAAGTTCGGATTGCAATCTACATTTGGCCTATTATAAAAATTGGCAAAGACTGTCGAGTGACCGGTCCAGCCGGCGGTGCGGCGGATGGTGTCAATGCTGACACCAGCGCGCAGCGCGGCAGACGTGGACGCGTGTCGCGTGCTATGTGCACGAAAAACGCTAGTGTCCACACCACTTTCCCCTAAAGTCTGCTTTATCCATCGACCGATGGTCTGCGCAGCTTTATGAGGCTTCTTGTGGGTGATAAAGAGCCTTGTCTCAGCTGGTGCTCTGATAGATTCGGTCACTGACATGTAGGCGACTAGTGTGGCCGCTGGACAGATACTCGGCTTATTAGTGAAGAAAGGCAAATTAAGTACTGGTTGGGCACGACCTATACCCGATGTTTTAATCAAATCATTGATAGTAATTACAATTTTGTCATTGTATGTATTAATATTTGGCAATCTAATAACAGATAAAGTTTGTGTCCTTTGTCCAGTAGCCAAAGCTAGTAAAATCGTACATTTTTTTGTTAAAACTTCCAAATTCAAAGAAATATTTGGATAAAAATTTGCAAGATAGTCCAGGACTATATTTGGATCCCAAGTAACGTGATAACGCGGAAAAACTGGTTTTACTTTAAATACACCTCTAAAAAATCTCTTAACTCTTTCGTCCTGGACTATACAATTTTTTGATATTAGAGAGATCGCTGATCGATGGTTGTTCAGCGTTCCATAAGAAGAACCAGATTCCAAACATTTAGTCAGAAAGTCAAGTAGAGAATTAACTTGTACATTGAAAAAATTAATTTTGTTGTCAATGCAGTATTTCCACCATTGTCTTAAGCTTGATGAGTATTGTACCTTAGTGCTAGCCGCTATGGACGATACCATGACATCAAGGCGGTGGGGGGCACGTCTTGCGCGAGAAACGCTTGCCGGATAATATACTCGCATCCAGGGAAAGGTGACGGTGCAGCGGGTGTATTGTCCTGAAATTGGATGAAAGGAGACTTTTGCTTGGAGGGAAAGTAATAATTTCATTAATGCAAAGCGACCTTAATAAGGGATACCATGGCTGAGATGGCCAGTCTGGGACTACTAATATACCCGTTGCACCATCGTTCATGATCTTATTAAGAGTTTTTAAAATCAAAGAAAATGGTGGAAAGGCATAAAACATAAAAGGTTGCCAATCTAAAGTAAAGGCGTCTACGTTATAAGCGTAGGGGTCCGGTCGCCAAGATACAAATTTAGGGCACTTAGCATTTATGCGTGAGGCAAAGAGGTCAATATCGGGTTGACCAAATCTATTTATAATCTCATTATAAGCTCTTTCACAAAGTTGCCATTCAGTGTCCTCATTCACTTTACGAGATTCATGGTCGGCTTCGGTATTATGTGACGACTTTATATAGGAAGCGAAAACAAAGATTTTTCTAGCTTCACACCACTGCCAAATATCTTTCGATATTTGTGTCAAATGTGGGTATTGAACCCCACCCATTCTATTTACGTAAGAAATGGCAGTGGTGTTGTCGACACGTAATAAAACTTCACAATCGTGAATCTCGTTAGCGAAGGATCTCAATCCGAAAAAGACAGCTAGTAATTCCAAATAGTTAATATGGTGGGTACGCTCTTCGGTTGTCCAATGGCCTCCCGTGCGAGCACCGCTACAAGCGGAACCCCACCCGGTCATCGAAGCATCAGTGTAGATCTCCAATGCGTATTTGCCTTGTCGGATAGGGTTGACGGAGTGTAAAATATTGTTTTCCCACCAGCGTAAGTCATCATAAAAGCTATTTGGAATTTGCAATGAATCGTCAAAATTTTCACCATTATTTAATAACGCTAAGTATTTGGTTCTTTCAAAAAGTTTGGTATACATCCAGCCATAAGCTATCGCTGGGCAAGCTGCGGTGAGATTTCCTAAGAAACGAGCAATGTCGCTTCAAAATGTTTTGTCTTTTTTGAGTAGGTAACTCCAAAGTAATTTTTTCAGAATTAAGAATGAAACCTAAAAATTTACAAAGTTTATTAGGCACTAGGTTTGATTTTTTGTAATTAATTACAAAGCCAAGTTTAGACAAAGAATTGACGGTCTCGTTAACGTTTTCTAAGCAGTCATTATATGAATTACCAAAACATAAGATGTCATCTAGATAACGTACTGAAGAAAAACCTTTTCTTCTTAAACTCGTAATGACGGGTTGTAATATTTTTGTAAAAATATATGGTGCTGATGATAGGCCAAACGGAAGGCAAACAAATTCGTAAAGAACGTCATCAAAAAAGAATCTTAGATATCTAGTATGACTCTTGTGTATTGGAATCAAGAAGTAAGCTTCTTTTAAATCGAGGTTAACCATGAAAGAATCCTTAGTGAGGAGTTTAGTCGCTGTTCTGATATCTTCCATTTTAAAATGTTCGGAATAAACAAACTTGTTAAGTTTTTTAAGATTTAATATAAATCTTGGAGTTCCATCACTTTTGGGCACCAAAAAGATATCAGACACGTACTGACCCTCCACATAAGAACATTCTCTAATGGCACCTACATTTAATAAGTGTGTCAACTCCGAGTATACTGCTTTGTATTCTGTATTGGAAAAGGACCTCTTGGGGTACGAACTAGGACACTGCTTAGGTTGTTCTATAAAGGGTATACGATAACCAGTTATTGTATTTAAGATGTAGTCATCATCAGTAATTGACGACCAAGCTTCATAAAAATATTTTAAGCGTCCTGCATGTACCTGGGGCTCGTGTGAGAGCGGGGCAGCTAGTGTAGCGCTGTTCTCCGGTCGGATGCGGCTGTAGCTGGTGGACGCGTCCCGCTCGCAGTGGGCGGCGGGCGGCGCGGCGGCGCCTGCATCGGCTGGCGACGCGCTGCTGGAGGGGCCGGCGGTGCATATTGGGCCGGTCGGCGCCGGTATGCGTACGGATTCTGATGGCCCCCGCCTCGACTTGCATAGCTTCTCTGCCGCTGTCGGCCTCGTGACAAGGGGCCTCTCGAGTTTAAATTTGACGTAGAGGGTGAAGCTTGGATTAGTTGGCCAGTCCTTTTAATTCCTCTTGAATTTTTAACCAATTCGCCCAGGTTTTCACCGAATAGGAATCCATCTCGCTTTCTGTCTTTGAATGGGTCTGTGAGCCCCTTATCGACAAGTGGAATAATCAAAGATCGTCTAGTGTCGGTTTCAGCATAGTGAGAATCTGCCAAGATTTTACCCGTATCAGATAAAATGCTTAAAATCTCAGCAATCTTTGGTTCTTTGCATAGCAGAAGAGACATAGCCTTAGTCACAGAACTTAACGCTGCTCCCAGCTGGTTTTGTTTATTGTATATGCGCTTATCTCTGTTACAACTAGGGTCCGTCAGCATGGCGCTAATCTCCGCGTTTAGAGTAGGAGCTTTAGCAAGCGTAAGATTTTTAGGTATTGGATATTTTTTTACAATCAGTTCACGGTCCTCTTTTTTAAAACCATTGAGTAACAATGGCTTAAGACGTAAAGAAATCTCTTCGATTATTGGCTCACCCCATTCGACGGTATCCTCTTCTAAAGTTCCTAGTACTTTAAGCAGCTCTTGGTCAATATTGGGATTGGCCACAGAGGTGTCAGTATCGGGAGGGACTGCGCCGGTGTCAGGGTTGGCAGAGGCGCCGACCGCTTGGTTACTGGGGCCGACTGTGGGCTCAAGGGGCGCCGCGGCGGCGGGCATGGGCGAGGGAGGGTTAACAGGCGGTTCTACCTCATCCGAGGGACCTCCATTTAGCTCAGGGTATATCTGCTCGCACCAGTCCTCACAGTAAACATCGTCGTCGACGCGTTCATAGCATCCTACCAACAAAAGCGTAAACTAAGTACTCAACCAGTAAGTAGGTAGGTACATAAAAAAAAAAAGATTCACAGGAAAATTTTAAATAAAATCTTTTTTGAGGTAGTTATAAAGTATGCTATGTTAGCAAAATGGCTACAGGTTAATATCTCGTATTAACTCGGAGCAAAATGGCTACAGGTTAATATCTCGTATTAACTCGGAGCAAAATAGCCATTGGTCAATGTCACGCACTGACTCGAGGCAAAAATTTTCATCATAGAACACCCTTTTTAGAACTATGACTGTATGTAGGTAGCAAAAAAAAGAAACACTGTCGTACATAAGTATTTTAATTTTCAAAGAAATATGTACTAACCTTGATCTTCTTCATCACTATAAATTATTCTTTTTCGTTTGTGGAGTCTGGATTCGTATTTTTTTAATTTGCGATGCCACCTTTCCTCTTTTGTTTCATCGTCACGATTACGACGACGTTTAGGCATTTTTTGAACCACTGTTTCATGAGTTGCTCACACACTTATATAAAAAACAAAAAAAAAACTTAGAAAAAATCTGATAAAATTATCGAAATAATTTTTTTTTTGTTCTGCGTGCGGTTGTGGCGCTCGCGCACAAAGGAATGTAGCTCGACCGAGGCGATGGGCTAACGGCGTGGTATAGGTGGAGCCACTTTCGTTGTACTACGCTAAATACTGTGTGCGGATTGGCTAGCGTACCATGGGTACTACAGGTGATAAATCTCGAAGAACGAAAACAGGATAATTGCTATCTATCGGCCACCGAGCTTTCTTAGCTTAGATATTTTTTTTCAGTCACTGCAAGATCTTTTAGGTCAGCTTTCCTCCTTTAGGAACATATTATTGGTTGGAGACATAAATATTAATATTTTACAGTTGAACCAAACAGTATCAAGTTATCTTGATATTCTTGCTTTTTTTGGAGTGATTCCCGCTTACTATGTACCTACCAGAGGAGACAGCTGTTTAGACCATGTTTGTTTAAAAACAAATTTACCTTCGCTAACTTTTATTTTAAATACAGTTACAACTGATCATAGCCCAGTTCTGTTCTGCCTTAAAACTAAAATAAAAAAATATTACACAATACATAAATACTACAAAAAAATTAACTTTGAACACTTATATGAAGACTGTAAAAATATAAATTTTACCCCCATTTATCAAGCTAAAAATAAACATGCGCGCATGTTGGACCGCGTCTTTAATTTTCGTTTTCTCACGAATAGTAGTGTTTCTGACTTTGTCTTTTAATTTTAAGTTAAGTAGGCTTCTTTCTATTCGTCTTTGACAGACATGTGTTTTATTTCTGGTTTTGTTATTGAAAATCCAGGTTTGACAAGCGTAGGTTAGGCATGGCAAAAGGCATGAATCTACCACTTTCTTTTGTCAAGTGAACGGGTAAGTTTGATTTAAAAATCTCTTTGTGACTCCAGTATTTGTTCCAAGTCATTGTTATTCGTCTGTTCAATTCTTCTATGTGTCTGTCTTTCTTAAATGAAACCAGTTTTCCTAAATAAATATATTCATCGACATACTGCACTACCTTTCCATTTATATTTATCGTGGCTCTCAAGCTGTTTGTCATTAATTTGGTTTTTGTAGGGTTCATTTCAAGGCCAATTTTTGAGCTTATTGTGTTTAGTTCTGTTATCATTGTTTGAAGTTCAGCGGCTGATTCAGAGAAAATAACTATGTCATCAGCGAATCGAAGATGATTCAAATGGTCTTCTTTTAATTGTATACCTTTTTTAGACCACGGTAAGCTTTCCATTATATTTTGTAGGACTGCTATGAATATTGTTGGCGAAAGTGGATCGCCTTGTCTAACGCCTCTACAAATCCTTATCGGAGGACCAGTTCTATCAAGTTTGACTCTACTTGTGCTTTTTGAGTATATGTCTTTCAGAATATTTATGTATGGTTCTGGAATATCTTGAGCTGTTAGTGTTTTCCATATACTTTCATGTGAGATGGAGTCAAAAGCTTTCATATAGTCGACGAAGGCTAGATAGAGTGGTTTATTAAATTCCTGGTATTTTTCCATAACTTGGTCTAAGACATGGATGTGATCGATGGTGCTGTGGTTTTTTCTAAAGCCTGCTTGTTCAGGAGGTTGATGTTTATCTATTGTTGAGCTTATTTGGGCTTCTATGCAGGATGCAAACAGCTTGTATATGGAGGGCATTAAACTAATCGGGCGGTAGTTTCCTACATCAGCTGGATTTCCTTTTTTGTACAGCAAGATGATGTCAGATTCGCACCAGTTTTCAGGAACTTTCTGTTCTTTTAATATTTTATTAAACAAACATGTAATAGGTTCAAGTAGGAATGGCAGCGCTGTTTTAAAAACTTCATTTGATATTCCGTCCGGACCTGGGCTCTTGTCATCTTTTAGTTTTTGCACTTGTTTATATATCTCTGTCGTACTGAACTCTGTTATTGTTGTGTTAAGCGCCTGAAGTTGATTGCCCTCACTGTAGGGTAAGTCAGGTAGGGTCTGTTTACTGTATAAGGCTCTATAGAATTCCGTGGCAGAGTCTACTACTTCTTGTCTAGTTTGTGATTTATCACTGTTTAGTTTTGGTATCCAGTTTCTGTTTCTGTTAAGTTGTTTGTTCGCTTTCTTTACGCTACCTGAAGACCTTAAATGTGTCTCAATAATATGTAATCTATGTTCGAAATAATCTTTTCTAATGCTCTTTTTTGTCTCTTTGTACAGTGCTGTTAACTGCTTTTTTTGTATTTTGTTTAAAGGTTTGCTGTTTTGCAGTTGATGCCGTTTTCGCATGAGATCTTTTGTGTTTTCAGTGATGATTTGTTTTCTGTGTTGAGGTTTGTGTGATTTTGTAGTCAAGATGCTGTCTGTCAGTTTGGTTTTTAGTTTTTCATAGTAAGGATCTGCTTTTTCATCCGTGTGGACAATGAAATCGGACATCTCTTTGTCCATTCTTTTCAGGAACATTTCTTGTTCTTCTTTAGACTTCAGGCTAAGGTTTGTAACGGTACCAAAAGATTTTCTTGACTTTTTCATGGCTTTCAGAACTATTGTGGCTCTTAGTAGTTTATGGTCAGTAGAATAGGTTGAAGTTATGAAATCTATGTTTTGAAATAGTTTTGGCATATTTGATATAATATAATCAATTTCATTCTTCGTTTTTCCATCTGGTGACTTCCACGTCCACCTCTGCTTGTTATTCTTCTTGAACATTGAATTTATAATAAATAGGTTGTGTTCTTGGATGTGCTGGACAAGTCTCTCTCCTCTAGTGTTTCGTTGGCCGTAACCAAATTTTCCCATAATGCGATGTTCTGATAGTTTTGATACGCCTATTTTTGCATTAAAATCTCCCATTAGAATTATGTGTCTTCCGGCCTTTTGTTGAGCTTCGGCAAGCGAGACGTAGAAAGTTTCGATTTCTTCATTGTCAGCTCTCTCTGTAGGGGCATATACTTGTATGAGAGAGAAGCATATCTGGTCGAATTTGAGTTTCAGAATACAGATTCTTTCGGAGATCCCGATAAAACTTTCAATATTTTGTCTATATTTTTTCTTAATCAGTAAACCGACTCCATACAGACCTTGTGTTTCGCCAATGTAACAGAAAATATGTTCCTCATCTTCTATGATTTCTTGACCAAGTCTTCTGACTTCAGCGAGTCCTATAATGTCATATTTTATATCAGATAAAGCTGCTTTGAGCTCTAGAATTCTTTCATTTGACAGCAGAGACCTCACGTTGTAGGTGCATATATTAAGTTTTAAGTGAAATGAAATGAAATATGAAATATATGAAATATGAAATATATTTATTATGTAAGGAATTTGGGTACATAATGCAGCAGTTGAATTGCCTTGGTGCGTTTCACCAAACTCTACCTTTGCAGGTGTTCACATATTATAGTTTTAATTAAAACTATTATCTTAATACTAATCTTAAATTAAAATTTAAAAAAAAAAAATATTCAGAACATGAGATCAAATTTCATCTATGATAGGAACTTAATATTTATCTAATTTTATATTATAATATTATGTTTATTTGTTATGTTCCATATATTCTTTGACACTATAGAAACAGTTCTCAAGTAGCCACATTTTAGTCAGTCTTTTAAAATTGTTGACCGGTTAATTTTTAAAAGAATCCGGCAGTTTATTAAAAATATCTACACACATATTAAATTAATTTTTTGATGCTAGTGTTAGTCTTACTGGTGGCTTGTATAATTTTTGTAAATATTGTGGTCTTAATTTTCGGTTAGTTACATCTTTTTGGTGATGAAATAGGTACATATGTTTAAATACAAATATACAAACTTCTAATATATAAATACATGGCACAGGCAGAATTTTATACTTTTTAAAATATGGACAACAGGACACAGTTTGCTCAAGATTGAACATTGCTCTTATACAGCGTTTTTGGACAAGAAAAACTTCGTGGATATCGGTGGAATTTCCCCACAATACAATTCCATAACGAAAAATAGAGTCCACATAACCATTGTAAGCTATTATTGCAGACTGTTCTGATACAACTTGACTAACTTTTCGTAAAGCATATACAAATTTATTAACTTTGGCACAGACACAGTTAACGTGTATTGTTAAGTTCTGGTGCTTTTCGTTTAGTTCTAGGTTCTGATGACAGTTTTGAGTGGTTGGAGGGTTGTAGTCGTCCACCCCCGCGGTGACTACGGGCCATTGTGGGGGTGGTAGGTTTGCTGGAGGGGTCGCTGTTTGCTACTGGCAGTTATCAATATTTGCTTTGGAAGCAGACGAAGCTTGAGTTGTAACGTTTTTGTTTACAAGGAAATCAGTAATGTTTGCTTTAGTTTTTTTCGCAGCTGGGTTGACGTTTTTTGTGGCGTTGTTTAACAGGTTTGCTTCTGGAGACAGAGATAGAGTTCTCTTTTTAGCGTCAGGTTTTTCATTTTTATTCAGAATCACTATATTGTCCTGTCTAAATATTACTTTTTTTCCTTGTTCTCTGAGTTTTTGTAATTCTGGTTGCAACTTCTTTCTATTTTCTTGAACTTTTTTTGTTAAATCTTCTTTTATGTAGTATGAAGTATCCTTTAGGAAGCTTTTGTTGCGTAATATCTCAATCTTTTTTCTTAATGTTGTTAGTGTTATTAGGATTGGTCTTATTTTATCGCTCTTTTTTTCCGAGTCTTCGCAAATAATCTATGTCGTTTTTGTCGCATTTAACTTTCATAATAGAGTTAAAAAGCACAAATACGTTTTCTTCCAAATCTGAGTAGTTTTGTTCGTCTTCTTCTAGGCCAAAGATAATGATATTCTTTTTTCTTAGTTCCTTTTCCATAGTTTCTAATCTCTTGTCTTGGTCCTTCAACTGTTCTTCTAATTCGCTTATTTTTGTTTCTACAAAGTTGAATTTTGTATTTATGTTGTCGTTAATTTTTCTCGTTATATTTTCTTCCATTTCTTTTAACTCTTTTTTCTGGTCTTCTGTACTTTTTTGGATACTACGCAGAATAGCAGTCATTTCTTCCATCATAAGATTTTTTTTTAATTTCTGGTCTTCAAATCGCAGGAATTTTTAAAAAGCGCCCTCTTTTTACGATTAGCAAAAACTATACTAATTAGCGGCCTCTAATTGTTCTTTCCTGACCTACGCAGAGGTACGTTGATCGCTGGAGAGAATCTTGTCGTTAGTTATGCAGGAGTCGTGTAGATGGCGTTAGTGCATTTCTCTTAGGATATTTGCTTTAGAAAATATCTCAGAATAAATACATCTAATAGTTAAATATGTATTATCGAAAAATAGACCATGCCCAGTTCCAAAAAAGCACTCACTTTGTCTCCTTTCGTATTATTTACGAACCCAATCACTAATATTTATTATGAAGTGGGTAGTAGAATGTTGATGACCGTCCGATATGAGAATAATTTAACCTGGATGCACGAATAATAGGGAGTATTCATCTATTTTTTTTATTTGTTTAATTTACTTCTTACATCGTTATACCATGGTTAAATATATAAATACTGTTAGAAATGTTCAAATACTTTCATAAAGTAATATTTGAAAAATTGATTAAATTTGACATGGATAAACGCCGCCATTTTTCGCGCGTTTTGGATGACGTCACATGCCGCGTTCTGTATTGTTCACTATAGGCTTGTAAAGGTAAAACCTGAAGATCTTCAGTTTTAATCGCTATTAGATGATGGAAAATGCTAAAAATACATTTTATAGGGTATTGTCTTATGCCAAAGTGCCCAAATACTATGATAAGTTTACAGATAATGTGGTTTTTGCGGATCCGAGAGATGTGAAAACACGAAAAAAATGGTATAAGGTGATGAGAAGAACTGAAGTATTTTCAATATCCTATTAAAATTGTTGTGAAGATCACTTTAATGTAAGTTTATCATGTTTGTTTGTATAGTTAACATGCGTGTCAAGCCACGCGCATACGGTTCCATAGTTATCTTGGAAATGATTATTGTTAAGCAGGTTCCTAACGAACAGCGAGATTCAGCGCCTGATTGCAATTTCCATTGTTTTCAGTATTTTGACTATTTCTCGTTAACCTGTAACTTAGTTGTTTTTCTTTTAAATTCTTCATACTCATGTGGTGGTAAGCACTGTATATTTTTCCACGTTTCCATATTAACCGTTTAGCTGGCAGGGGGACACGACCCTGACAATAAGTTGCCCTTTTGAGCAATTTTTTTCGCAAACGAATCCCTAACTCATAGAGTGCGTATCGGGTCACGCGCAGTATAGGGTTCTGTAGTTTTTTTTTACGATTTTTTATCGCAGAGCAGGTTTTGCTTAAGTATTTCATAACGTTTATAACATAAACTTTTTACCTCCTAATATGCTCAGCAAGGTCCTAGCGCCTGACTGATATTAATTTTTTTATTATTTCCGCTATAGCTACCTTCTTTACCTGTAAAGCCTACTTAGCTGTCTGTGATAGTTGTCCTTTCAATTTCATCATATATACTACTACTGTGAAATTTTTGTACATTTCCAATAACAACAGTTTATCTGGCAGGAAAGGCGGGGTGATTCCAACAAACAATTTCGCTTTCAAGCTAAATATTACGCAAACGGATCCCTAAACCGAAAAATTATCTTCGCAAACTCACATTATTTTTAAAAGACCTATCTAACGACACTCCACACAATGAAGTGAACAAAAAAAATTCACCCCCACTTTACTTGTAGGGGAGGTACCCTAAAAAAAAATATTTTGTTAGATTTTATTTTACCACTTTCTCGGCGTGAATAAAATACGTATTCATACAAAATTTCAGCTTTCTTGTACGAAGGGTCTCTGAGCTAAGTCGAATTTTTCTTCCAAATACAACAGCACAGTATGAATACCGACACTATGACATGGCGCGTGACGTCACGTTTCGATTCGACCAATGGCGAGGCTTTTTGCAAATTCGAACTTCCCTCGCTTATTTATCACTTTTTAATTAATATTTTGTGCATTTATATCCACACTAAACAAGAAAATATTGGTTTAGGTGTAATGTCAGGGCAATAAAGTATCGGAAATAAAAAAAATCAAGTTAATTTATATGACATGCATACTCCCTATTGTATTTTCCACTTATATGTTTCAGTTTTTCTTCTATAGAATTGTTCGAAAAAGTGATTATAAAGTCTTAACTTGCTGTTTTGCACTGATTGTTTAAATAATAACACTTATATCTGACGGTTATGCGTCACGTATTTCACTGTTAATTTAACTAGTCCACAGTATTTTGTATGTATCACAAACGTTTACACAGTTGAATTGTGTGATTATACACTGGTATTTGCACTTTTTAAACTTTAGTTCGTAATAAAACATTTTTTTTGCAATTAAAAATATCAGAGCAGTTGTTGTTATCGCCTCCCCCTGTCTGGAAGCCATGGATTACCACCGGTTTATTAAAATGTATCAGAAATAGAGATCGTATGCACTACAAACTCAGACAAAATCCTGAAAATGAAATTCTTAAAATTACATACAAGCGTTATAGAAATTTTTGCAACGATATATTAAAAAAATGTAAGAGACAGTATGAAAAGAATAAATTGAATGAGGCAGGTAAAAATAATAAAAAAATCTGGAAAACTATAAAAGATATTAATAATTTAAATAAGCCTAAATAATTTGCAACAGATCTTTTAAAGGTGAATATTACACCTGAAGAATCGCTAAACTCAGTAAATAGATTCTTTTCAACAATTGGTTCAGAATTAGCGAGTAAAATTTCTACAAGTGTACATTCCATCCCGGCTAAACAAATTAACACCGCGGTAGTGAGAGATTAATTTGTCTTGTTAGATACGAGTGTAGAAGAGGTAGAAAAACTTATCTGTAGTCTTAAGTCGGATTGTGGCTCTGGTTGGGACGGTCTCTCACCGAAAGTTCTCAAACACTTGAAAAATCTTATAGTCCCTCCATTAACTCATATCATAAACATGTGTTTACATGAAGGCATCTTTCCGACTGCCCTTAAAAAGTCAATAATAGTCCCTATTTTTAAAAGTGTTAAAAGAGATGAGGTAACAAATTACCGACCCATATCTTTACTTCCGTCAATCTCAAAACTTTTAGAAAGATTAGTTAATATTAGATTAAATAATTACCTTGAGTCAAAAAAGTTAATTTCATAGCATCAATATGGTTTTAGAAAGGGTAAATCTACCTCTGAAGCTGTTCATTCATTTACGGAGTTTATTGTTAAAAAATTGGATAGTAAAATGAAATGTGTAACCATATTTATTGACCTGCAGAAGGCTTTTGATACGGTTTCCTTTGCTACGCTTATTACCAAACTAGAGAATCTGGGAATTAGAAACACACAGCTGAAACTCTTACAAGACTACCTTCGGAATCGTTCCCAAAGAGTTCGTATTGGTGATAAGTTTAGTGATGAGAATCTGATCAACTATGGCGTTCCACAAGGAAGCATATTAGGCCCTACATTATTCATATGCTACATAAATGAGTTATGCCAGTTAAATCTACAAAATTGCAATATTATTGCCTACGCTGATGATGCCACGCTTACATTTTATGGTAACTCCTGGGATGAAGTTTTTGACCTGGCACAAAATGGTTTCAATACTGTGTGTCAATGGCTGTCTTTAAACTCTCTGACACTTAACACTTGCAAAACAAAGTGTATTTGTTTTTCGATCACAAACGTATCTTACGACTTCAGCAGACATAATATTAAAGCTCATTCGTGTTAATATCCAATCTCTTGCACTGCCTGTGATTGCCCCGTGTTAGAAAACAGTCGCACGGTGAAGTACTTGGGATTACTGATTGATAATAACTTAACTTTTAGAGATCATATTATGAGTTTATCTAAACGATTGCGAAAATTAACATATATTTTTAAAAATATTAGACATATTTCTAATTGATCACTGATCAAAACGATTTATGAAGCTCTGTGTCAATCTGTGATCTCATACTGTATCACTACATGGGGTGGTGCAGGTAAGACGCTTATGCTTGAAGTGGAACGGTCTCAACGAATGATCTTAAAGCTGTCTCTTTTTAAACCGCGTTTGTTTCCTACTACGGATTTATACATGGAAGCTGTACTATACTGTCCGCAAATTGTACATTTTAAAAACTATCTTACTAAAACATTCCTCTATTCAATTTGCTTTAGAGAAAGAGACAGTCGCAAGAAGAAAGCCTAGAGTATGTGAAACTTCTTCTGTTAAAACTAGTTTTGGGGGGAGATTCTTTAGTTTCAGGGGAAGTATACTTTATACCAGAGCAAATGAATTACATTCAATATATAGCCTATCCAAAATAGAATGTAAAAGAAAAATCGCGGACTGGCTACAAAGTCTTGATTATGAAGAAACGGAGCGTTTACTATCTATTGTGTCATAAGTTACCTACTTTTCCCGTTTATGCAAGTACTCAAAAGCTTTTTTTCATACACCACACACACACACACACACACACATACTTACACACATACCTACACGCGCGTTGCCTTTTTATTTATTTTTACTGTTAATCTGAAGTTTTCAAAATTTTGTTTAAATTTATTTTATTTTCCTTTTATTTTTAATACGTCGCTGAAATTTTAGTTAATAAATTTAATGTTCAGTTATCAACTTAATACTAGATCGCACAATTATTATATTTTTGTAGTTTGGTTCATTTTCCGAGTGAGGGAGCCAGGAGTCTCTTAGCACAGGGTTTTCCTAGTTTGAGCTCCTGTCTCCCACATAATAAAAGTTTTTTACAGTAGTGTAAGTTTAATGTCTAAGTTGATCTTAATATATTTGTAGAAACTTTTTGTGGGAGAAAATAAACAAATTTATTTATTATTTATTATTATTATTATCTTGATTTTTTCCATTTCTTGACTAATTGCCTTCAAAATCGATATTCTGTCCCGGATAACAAAACCAACAGCCACAACACCTCACGCGGGCTGCTTGCAGCCCGCGCACCCACGCGACCTCTAGTTATACTATATAACTAGTTATTATATTATATAAAGCTCAATTACCACTGACTGACTCACTGACAGAATTGTTCTCCATGAAAGAGGCGAAACCGGTGAAAGTGATGTATGGAAAAGTTGTACGACCAGGTCTGATGAGTACCAGAAAAATCTTAAACCTTGGAAAAGTCTTCAGCATCAGGGTAGGGGTCAACGGCCCGTAAAAACTGTAAGGGATAGGTGGGTCGACCTCGAACAAAAGTCGACCCACACCCTGGTCAAATTCTACCTGGGGTGAAAAAAATCCAAAATGGCGGAAAACAAAATGGCCGCCATACAAATTTTATTAAAAAAATATTCAAAGTCCAATAAATCCTAAACGAAAAGAGAGAAGTATATGGTGCTTGAACAAATGTCAAAGAGGATGATAAGAGGCGACTAACTGTAAAAAAAAAAAACCAAAATGGCGGATTCAAAATGGCGGCCAAAATGAAAGGTGCTCCGATTCGAGTGAAATTTGGTATCTGGGGGTTTTTGTGGGTGTAGATTACGTTTTTGGTGTAAAAAAAATTTTGGCGCCATTTTCCAATATGGCCGCCATAGAAACGACCGACACTAGGTAACTTGCGAGGCCGCAGGCCGAGCTCCGCGTAGAGCGAAGCTCGGAGCGTCCCTTCCGTACTTTGCCTGTACCCATCCCCTCCCCCCAAGTAACTTAAACCAACATGGCGAGGCCGAAGGCCGAGCTCCGCGTAGAGCGAAGCTCGAAGCGTCCCCCAGCATGTCGTGCTCCCACATACATCCATTAGTGCAAGTTTCATACGAGGCCGGAGGCCGAGTCGCGAGGCCGTAGGCCGAGCTTCCGCGTAGGGCGAAGCCCGAAGCGTCCCCCCTTACTAATACCTCCCCCTACTTAACCCCCCCCCCCCCAAGTAACTTTCATCATATAGCGAGGCCGAAGGCCGAGCTCCGCGTAGAGCGAAGCTCGAAGCGTCCCCCAGCATGTCGTGCTCTCACATACATCCATTAGTTCAAGTTTCATACGAGGCCGTAGGCCGAGCTTCCGCGTAGGGCGAAGCCCGAAGCGTCCCTCCTTACTAATACCTCCCCCTACTTAACCCCCCCCCCAAGTAGCTTTCATCATATAGCGAGGCCGAAGGCCGAGCTCCGCGTAGAGCGAAGCTCGAAGCGTCCTCCGGCTGACCCTGCAACCTTCTCCTACCATAAGTAATTTACGAGGCCGGAGGCCGAGTTGCGAGGCCGCAGGCCGAGCTCCGCGTAGGGCGAAGCCCGAAGCGTCCCCCCTTCGTTGGAAAAATGGCCGCCATCTTGAATTTTTTGGTTTCTGGACGGATTGCTTTCAAAATCGATATCTGAGAGTCCGAGTCGACTGCGATGACGAATCAGATGTCAGAATGGAAAAAAATGGCCGCCATCTTGAATTTTTCTATTTCTCGACCGATTGCTTTCAAAATTGATATCTGGGGGGCCGAGATGTCTCCGATACCGGATCAATGATAAAATTTTAAAAAAATGGCCGCCATCTTGAATTTTTTTGTTACTGGGCCAATTGCTTTTAAAATCGATATCTGAGGGTCCGAGTGGTCTCCGATACAGAATCAAGAATCAAATTTTGAAAAAATGGCCGCCATCTTGAATTTTTTTGTTTCTTGACCAATTGCTTTCAAAATCGATATCTGAGGGTCCGAGACGTCTCCCATACCCAATCAAGAATCAAATTTTGAAAAAATGGCCGCCATCTTGAATTTTTTTGTTTCTTGACCAATTGCTTTCAAAATCGATATCTGAGGGTCCAAGATGTCTCCGATACCGAATCAATAATAAAATTTAAAAAAAATGGCCGCCATTTTGATTTTTTTTGTTACTGGACCGATTGCTTTCAAAATCGATATCTGAGGGTCCGAGACGTCTTCGATACCGAATCAAATGTCAGAATTGAAAAAAAAGGCCGCCATCTTGATTTTTGTTGTTTCTTGACCGATTGCTTTCAAAATCGATATCTGAGGGTCCGAGAGGTCTTCGATACCGAATCAAATGTCATAATTGAAAAAAATGGCTGCCATCTTGAATTTTTTTGTTTTTCGATCGATTGCTTTCAAAATCGACATTTAGGCTCGGATAATATATCCAACAGCCACAACACCTCACGCGGGCTGCTTGCAGCCCGCGCACCCACGCGACCTCTAGTTATACTATATAAAGCTGAATTACCACTCACTCACTCACTCACTCACTGACAGAATTGTTCTCCATGAAGGAGTCGTCAGAGGTCAAAGTCATGTATGGACAAGTTGTACGACCAGGTCTGATGAGTACCAGAAAAATCTTAAACCATGGAAAAGTCTTCAGCATCAGGGTAGGGGTCAACGGCCAGCAAAAACTGTAAGGGATAGGTGGGTCGACCTCGAACAAAAGTCGACCCACACCTTGGTCAAATTCTACCTGGGGTGAAAAAAAACCAAAATGGCGGAAAACAAAATGGCCGCCATACAAATTTTATTAAAAAAATATTCAAAGTCCAATAAATCCTAAACAAAAACAGCAAAGTACAATGTTCTTTAACAAATGTCAAAGAGGATGATAAAAGGCGACTAACTGTTAATAAAAAATAAACAAAATGGCGGATTCAAAATGGCAGCCAAAATAAAAGGTGCTCAGATTCGAGTGAAATTTGGTATCTGGGGGTTTTTGTGGGTGTAGATTTCGATTTTGGTGTAAAAAAAATTTTGGCGCCATTTTCCAATATGGCCGCCATAGAAACGACCGACACTAGGTAACTTGCGAGGCCGCAGGCCGAGCTCCGCGTAGAGCGAAGCTCGGAGCGTCCCTCCCATACGTTGCCTGTCCCCAACCCCTCCCCCCAAGTAACTAAAACCAACATGGCGAGGCCGAAGGCCGAGCTCCGCGTAGAGCGAAGCTCGAAGCGTCCCCCAGCATGTCGTGCTCTCACATACATCCATTAGTTCAAGTTTCATACGAGGCCGGAGGCCGAGTCGCGAGGCCGTAGGCCGAGCTTCCGCGTAGGGCGAAGCCCGAAGCGTCCCCCCTTACTAATACCTCCCCCTACTTAACCCCCCCCCCAAGTAGCTTTTATCATATAGCGAGGCCGAAGGCCGAGCTCCGCGTAGAGCGAAGCTCGAAGCGTCCTCCGGCTGACCCTGCAACCTTCTCCTACCATAAGTAATTTACGAGGCCGGAGGCCGAGTTGCGAGGCCGCAGGCCGAGCTCCGCGTAGGGCGAAGCCCGAAGCGTCCCCCCCTTCGTTGGAAAAATGGCCGCCATCTTGAATTTTTTGGTTTCTGGACGGATTGCTTTCAAAATCGATATCTGAGAAACCGAGTCGACTGCAATGACGAATCAGATGACAGAATTGAAAAATTTGGCCGCCATCTTGAATTTTTCTATTTCTCGACCGATTGCTTTCAAAATCGATATCTGAGGGGTCGAGTCGACTCTGATAACGAATCTCATGTCAAAATTTTGATAAGTGGCCGCCATCTTGAATTTTTTTGTTACTGGGCCGATTGCTTTGAAAATCGATATCTGAGGGTCCGAGATGTCTTCGATACCGAATCCAGAATAAAATTTTGAAAAAATGGCCGCCATTTTGTTTTTTTTTGTTTCTTGACCGATTGCTTTCAAAATCGATATCTGAGGGTCCGAGACGTCTCCGATACCCAATCAAGAATAAAATTTTGAAAAAATGGCCGCCATCTTGAATTTTTTTGTTTCTTGACCGATTGCTTTCAAAATCGATATCTGAGGGTCCGCGAGGTCTCCGATTTCGAATCGAATGTCAAAATTGAAAAAAATAGCCGCCATCTTGATTTTTTTTGTTTTTGGGCCGATTGACTTACAAATCGATTTTGACAATCTACAACAGCCACAACACCTCACGCGGGCTGCTTGCAGCCCGCGCACCCACGCGACCTCTAGTTATACTATATAAAGCTGAATTACCACTGACTCACTCACTCACTCACTCACTGACTCATTGACACAATTGTTCTCCATGAAGGAGGTGTCAGAGGTCAAAGTCATGTATGGACAAGTTGTACGACCAGGTCTGATGAGTACCAGAAAAATCTTAAACCTTGGAAAAGTCTTCAGCATCAGGGTAGGGGTCAACGGCCAGCAAAAACTGTAAGGGATAGGTGGGTCGACCTCGAACAAAAGTCGACCCACACCCTGGTCAAATTCTACCTGGGGTGAAAAAAATCCAAAATGGCGGAAAACAAAATGGCCGCCATACAAATTTTATTAAAAAAATATTCAAAGTCCAATAAATCCTAAACAAAAAGAGCAAAGTACAATGTTCTTTAACAAATGTCAAAGAGGATAATAAAAGGCGACTAACTGTGAAAAAAAAATTCAAAATGGCGGATTCAAAATGGCGGCCAAAATGAAAGGTGCTCCGATTCGAGTTAAATTTGGTATCTGGGGGTTTTTGTGGGTGTAGATTACGTTTTTGGTGTAAAAAAAATTTTGCCGACATTTTCCAATATGGCCGCCATAGAAACGACCGACATCAGGTAACTTGCGAGGCCGCAGGCCGAGCTCCGCGTAGAGCGAAGCTCGGAGCGTCCCTTCCGTACTTTGCCTGTCCCCAACCCCTCCCCCCAAGTAACTTAAACCAACATGGCGAGGCCGAAGGCCGAGCTCCGCGTAGAGCGAAGCTCGAAGCGTCCCCCAGCATGTCGTGCTCTCACATACATCCATTAGTACAAGTTTCATACGAGGCCGGAGGCCGAGTCGCGAGGCCGGAGGCCGAGCTTCCGCGTAGGGCGAAGCCCGAAGCGTCCCCCCTTACTAATACCTCCCCCTACTTAACCCCCCCCCCCCCAAGTAGCTTTCATCATATAGCGAGGCCGAAGGCCGAGCTCCGCGTAGAGCGAAGCTCGAAGCGTCCTCCGGCTGACCCTGCAACCTTCTCCTACCATAAGTAATTTACGAGGCCGGAGGCCGAGATGCGAGGCCGCAGGCCGAGATGCGAGGCCGCAGGCCGAGCTCCGCGTAGGGCGAAGCCCGAAGCGTCCCCCCTTCGTTGGAAAAATGGCCGCCATCTTGAATTTTTTGGTTTCTGGACGGATTGCTTTCAAAATCGATATCTGAGAAACCGAGTCGACTGCGATGACGAATCAGGTGACAGAATTGAAAAATTTGGCCGCCATCTTGAATTTTTCTATTTCTCGACCGATTGCTTTCAAAATCGATATCTGAGGGGCCGAGTCGACTCTGATAACGAATCTCATGTCAAAATTTTGAAAAGTGGCCGCCATCTTGAATTTTTTTGTTACTAGGCCGATTGCTTTGAAAATCGATATCTGAGGGTCCGAGACGTCTTCGATACCGAATCAATAGTCAGAATTAAAAAAAATGGCCGCCATCTTGATTTTTTTTGTTTCTGGACCGATTGCTTTCAAAATCGATATCTGAGGGTCCGAGAGGTCTGCGATACCGAATCGAATGTCAGAATTGAAAAAAAATGGCCGCCATCTTGAATTTTTTTGTTTTTCGGCCGATTGCTTTCAAAATCGACATTTAGGCTCGGATAATATATCCAACAGCCACAACACCTCACGCGGGCTGCTTGCAGCCCGCGCACCCACGCGACCTCTAGTTATACTATATAAAGCTCAATTACCACTCACTGACTCACTCACTCACTGACAGAATTGTTCTCCATGAAGGAGGCGTCTGAGGTGGAAGTCATGTATGGACAAGTTGTACGACTACGTCTCATGAGTACCAGAAAAATCTTAAACCTTGGAAAAGTCTTCAGCATCAGGGTAGGGGTCAACGGCCCGTAAAAACTGTAAGGGATAGGTGGGTCGACCTCGAACAAAAGTCGACCCACACCCTGGTCAAATTCTACCTGGGGTGAAAAAAATCCAAAATGGCGGAAAACAAAATGGCCGCCATACAAATTTTAATAAAAAAATATTCAAAGTCCAATAAATCCTAAACAAAAAGAGCAAAGTACAATATTCTTTAACAAATGTCAAAGAGGATGATAAAAGGCGACTAACTGTTAATAAAAAAAAAATGGCGGATTCAAAATGGCGGCCAAAATAAAAGGTGCTCCGATCCGAGTGAAATTTGGTATCTGGGGGTTTTTGTGGGTGTAGATTTCGTTTTTGGTGTAAAAAAAATTTTGGCGCCATTTTCCAATATGGCCGCCATAGAAACGACCGACACTAGGTAACTTGCGAGGCCGCAGGCCGAGCTCCGCGTAGAGCGAAGCTCGGAGCGTCCCTCCCATGCTTTGCCTGTCCCCAACCCCTCCCCCCAAGTAACTAAAACCAACATGGCGAGGCCGAAGGCCGAGCTCCGCGTAGAGCGAAGCTCGAAGCGTTCCCCAGCATGTCGTGCTCTCACATACATCCATTAGTTCAAGTTTCATACGAGGCCGGAGGCCGAGTCGCGAGGCCGCAGGCCGAGCTTCCGCGTAGGGCGAAGCCCGAAGCGTCCCCCTTACTAATACCTCCCCCTACTTAACCCCCCCCCCCCAAGTAGCGTTCATCATATAGCGAGGCCGAAGGCCGAGCTCCGCGTAGAGCGAAGCTCGAAGCGTCCTCCGGCTGACCCTGCAACCTTCTCCTACCATAAGTAATTTACGAGGCTGGAGGCCGAGTTGCGAGGCCGCAGGCCGAGCTCCGCGTAGGGCGAAGCCCGAAGCGTCCCCCTTTCGTTGGAAAAATGGCCGCCATCTTGAATTTTTTGGTTTCTGGACGGATTGCTTTCAAAATCGATATCTGAGAAACCGAGTCGACTGCGATGACGAATCAGATGACAGAATTGAAAAATTTGGCCGCCATCTTGAATTTTTCTATTTCTCGACCGATTGCTTTCAAAATCGATATCTGAGGGGCCGAGTCGACTCTGATAACGAATCTCATGTCAAAATTTTGAAAAGTGGCCGCCATCTTGAATTTTTTTGTTACTGGGCCGATTGCTTTGAAAATCGATATCTGAGAGTCCGAGATGTCTTCGATACCGAATCAAGAATAAAATTTTGAAAAAATGGCCGCCATCTTGAATTTTTTTGTTACTGGGCCAATTGCTTTTAAAATCGATATCTGAGGGTCCGAGAGGTCCCGATACAGAATCAAGAATAATTTTTTTTGAAAAATGGCCGCCATTTTGATTTTTTTTGTTTCTGGACCGATTGCTTTCAAAATCGATATCAGAGGGTACGAGACGTCTCCGATACCCAATCAAGAATAAAATTTTGAAAAAATGGCCGCCATCTTGAATTTTTTTGTTTCTTGACCAATTGCTTTCAAAATCGATATCTGAGGGTCCGAGAGGTCTCCCATTTCGAATCCAATGTCAAAATTGAAAAAAATAGCCGCCATCTTGAATTTTTTTGTTTCTTGACCGATTGCTTTCAAAATCGATATCTGAGGGTCCGAGAGGTCTTCGATACCGAATCGAATGTCATAATTGAAAAAAATGGCCGCCATCTTGAATTTTTTTGTTTTTCGGCCGACTGCTTTCAAAATCGACATTTAGGCTCGGATAATATATCCAACAGCCAGAACACCTCACGCGGGCTGCTTGCAGCCCGCGCACCCACGCGACCTCTAGTTATACTATATAAAGCTGAATTACCACTCACTCACTCACTCACTCATTGACACAATTGTTCTCCATGAAAGAGGCGAAACCGGTGAAAGTGATGTATGGAAAAGTTGTACGACCAGGTCTGATGAGTACCAGAAAAATCTTAAACCTTGAAAAAGTCTTCAGCATCAGGGTAGGGGTCAACGGCCAGCAAAAACTGTAAGGGATAGGTGGGTCGACCTCGAACAAAAGTCGACCCACACCCTGGTCAAATTCTACCTGTTGTGAAAAAAATCCAAAATGGCGGAAAACAAAATGGCCGCCATACAAATTTTATTAAAAAAATATTCAAAGTCCAATAAATCCTAAACGAAAAGAGAGAAGTATATGGTGCTTGAACAAATGTCAAAGAGGATGATAAGAGGCGACTAACTGTAAAAAAAAATTCAAAATGGCGGATTCAAAATGGCGGCCAAAATGAAAGGTGCTCCGATTCGAGTGAAATTTGGTATCTAGGGGTTTTTGTGGGTGTAGATTTCGTTTTCGGTGTAAAAAAAATTTTGGCGCCATTTTCCAATATGGCCGCCATAGAAACGACCGACACTAGGTAACTTGCGAGGCCGCAGGCCGAGCTCCGCGTAGAGCGAAGCTCGGAGCGTCCCTCCCGTACTTTGCCTGTCCCCAACCCCTCCTCCCAAGTAACTAAAACCAACATGGCGAGGCCGAAGGCCGAGCTCCGCGTAGAGCGAAGCTCGAAGCGTCCCCCAGCATGTCGTGCTCTCACATACATCCATTAGGCCAAGTTACATACGAGGCCGTAGGCCGAGCTTCCGCGTAGGGCGAAGCCCGAAGCGTCCCCCCTTACTAATACCTCCCCCTACTTAACCCCCCCCCCCCCCCCCAAGTAGCTTTCATCATTTAGCGAGGCCGAAGGCCGAGCTCCGCGTAGAGCGAAGCTCGAAGCGTCCTCCGGCTGACCCTGCAACCTTCTCCTACCATAAGTAATTTACGAGGCCGGAGGCCGAGTTGCGAGGCCGCAGGCCAAGCTCCGCGTAGGGCGAAGCCCGAAGCGTCCCCCCTTCGTTGGAAAAATGGCCGCCATCTTGAATTTTTTGGTTTTTGGACGGATTGCTTTCAAAATCGATATCTGAGAAACCGAGTCGACTGCGATGACGAATCAGATGACAGAATTGAAAAATTTGGCCGCCATCTTGAATTTTTCTATTTCTCGACCGATTGCTTTCAAAATCGATATCTGGGGGGCCGAGATGTCTCCGATACCGGATCAATGATAAAATTTTAGAAAAATGGCCGCCATCTTGAATTTTTTTGTTACTGGGCCAATTGCTTTTAAAATCGATATCTGAGGGTCCGAGAGGTCTCCGATACAGAATCAAGAATAAAATTTTAGAAAAATGGCCGCCATTTTGTTTTTTTTTGTTTCTGGACCGATTGCTTTCAAAATCGATATCTGAGGGTCCGAGACGTCTCCGATACCCAATCAAGAATAAAATTTTGAAAAAATGGCCGCCATCTTGAATTTTTTTGTTTCTTGACCAATTGCTTTCAAAATCGATATCTGAGGGTCCGAGACGTCTCCCATACCTAACCAAAAATAACATTTTGAAAAAATGGCCGCCATCTTGAATTTTTCTATTTCTGAACCGATTGCCTTCAAAATCGATATTTGACAATTTACAACAGCCACAACACCTCACGCGGGCTGCTTGCAGCCCGCGCACCCACGCGACCTCTAGTTATACTATATAAAGCTGAATTACCACTCACTCACTCACTGACTGACTGACACAATTGTTCTCCATGAAGGAGGCGTCTGAGGTGGAAGTCATGTATGGACAAGTTGTACGACCACGTCTCATGAGTACCAGAAAAATCTTAAACCTTGGAAAAGTCTTCAGCATCAGGGTAGGGGTCAACGGCCAGTAAAAACTGTAAAGGATAGGTGGGTCGACCTCGAACAAAAGTCGACCCACACCCTGGTCAAATTCTACCTGGGGTGAAAAAAATCCAAAATGGCGGAAAAAAAAATGGCCGCCATACAAATTTTAATAAAAAAATATTCAAAGTCCAATAAATCCTAAACAAAAAGAGCAAAGTACAATATTCTTTAACAAATGTCAAAGAGGATGATAAAAGGCGACTAACTGTTAATAAAAAAAAAAACAAAATGGCGGATTCAAAATGGCGGCCAAAATAAAAGGTGCTCCGATCCGAGTGAAATTTGGTATCTGGGGGTTTTTGTGGGTGTAGATTTCGTTTTTGGTGTAAAAAAAATTTTGGCGCCATTTTCCAATATGGCCGCCATAGAAACGACCGAAACTAGGTAACTTGCGAGGCCGCAGGCCGAGCTCCGCGTAGAGCGAAGCTCGGAGCGTCCCTCCCGTACTTTGCCTGTCCCCAACCCCTCCCCCCAAGTTACTAAAATCAACATGGCGAGGCCGAAGGCCGAGCTCCGCGTAGAGCGAAGCTCGAAGCGTCCCCCAGCATGTCGTGCTCCCACATACATCCATTAGTTCAAGTTTCATACGAGGCCGGAGGCCGAGTCGCGAGGCCGTAGGCCGAGCTTCCGCGTAGGGCGAAGCCCGAAGCGTCCCCCCTTACTAATACCTCCCCCTACTTAACCCCCCCCCCCAAGTAGCTTTCATCATATAGCGAGGCCGAAGGCCGAGCTCCGCGTAGAGCGAAGCTCGAAGCGTCCTCCGGCTGACCCTGCAACCTTCTCCTACCATAAGTAATTTACGAGGCCGGAGGCCGAGTTGCGAGGCCGCAGGCCGAGCTCCGCGTAGGGCGAAGCCCGAAGCGTCCCCCCTTAGTTGGAAAAATGGCCGCCATCTTGAATTTTTTGGTTTCTGGACGGATTGCTTTCAAAATCGATATCTGAGAAACCGAGTCGACTGCGATGACGAATCAGATGACAGAATTGAAAAATTTGGCCGCCATCTTGAATTTTTCTATTTCTCGACCGATTGTTTTCAAAATCGATATCTGAGGGGCCGAGTCGACTCTGATAACGAATCTAATGTCAAAATTTTGAAAAGTGGCCGCCATCTTGAATTTTTTTGTTACTGGGCCGATTGCTTTGAAAATCGATATCTGAGGGTCCGAGATGTCTTCAATTTCGAATCAAAAATAAAATTTTGAAAAAATGGCCGCCATCTTGAATTTTTTTGTTACTGGGCCAATTGCTTTTAAAATCGATATCTGAGGGTCCGAGGGGTCTCCGATACAGAATCAAGAATAATTTTTTTAAAAAATGGCCGCCATTTTGATTTTTTTTGTTTCTAGACCGATTGCTTTCAAAATCGATACCTGAGGGTCCGAGACGTCTCCAATACCCAATCAAGAATAAAATTTTGAAAAAATGGCCGCCATCTTGAATTTTTTTGTTTTTTGGCCGATTGCCTTCAAAATCGAAATTTAGTCCACGATAACAAAAGCAACAGCCACAACACCTCACGCGGGCTGCTTGCAGCCCGCGCACCCACGCGACCTCTAGTTATACTATATAAAGCTCAATTACCACTGACTGACTGACTGACTCACTCATTGACACAATTGTTCTCCATGAAAGAGGCGAAACCGGTGAAAGTGATGTATGAAAAAGTTGTACGACCAGGTCCGGTGAGTACCAGAAAAATCTTAAACCTTGGAAAAGTCTTCAGCATCAGGGTAGGGGTCAACGGCCAGCAAAAACTGTAAGGGATAGGTGGGTCGACCTCGAACAAAAGTCGACCCACACCCTGGTCAAATTCTACCTGGGGTAAAAAAAATTCAAAATGGCGGAAAACAAAATGGCCGCCATACAAATTTTATTAAAAAAATCTTCAAAGTCCAATAAATCCTAAACGAAAAGAGAGAAGTATATGGTGCTTGAACAAATGTCAAAGAGGATGATAAGAGGCGACTAACTGTAAAAAAAAAAAAAAAAAATGGCGGATTCAAAATGGCGGCCAAAATGAAAGGTGCTCCGATTCGAGTGAAATTTGGTATCTAGGGGTTTTTTTGGGTGTAGATTACGTTTTTAGTGTAAAAAAAAATTTGGCGCCATTTTCCAATATGGCCGCCATAGAAACGACCGACACTAGGTAACTTGCGAGGCCGCAGGCCGAGCTCCGCGTAGAGCGAAGCTCGGAGCGTCCCTTCCGTACTTTGCCTGTCCCCATCCCCTCCCCCCAAGTAACTTAAGCCAACATGGCGAGGCCGAAGGCCGAGCTCCGCGTAGAGCGAAGCTCGAAGCGTCCCCCAGCATGTCGTGCTCCCACATACATCCATTAGTCCAAGTTTCATACGAGGCCGTAGGCCGAGCTTCCGCGTAGGGCGAAGCCCGAAGCGTCCCCCCTTACTAATACCTCCCCCTACTTAACCCCCCCCCCCCCAAGTAACTTTCATCATATAGCGAGGCCGAAGGCCGAGCTCCGCGTAGAGCGAAGCTCGAAGCGTCCTCCGGCTGACCCTGCAACCTTCTCCTACAATAAGTAATTTACGAGGCCGGAGGCCGAGTTGCGAGGCCGCAAGCCGAGCTCCGCGTAGGGCGAAGCCCGAAGCGTCCCCCCTTCGTTGGAAAAATGGCCGCCATCTTGAATTTTTTGGTTTTTGGACGGATTGCTTTCAAAATCGATATCTGAGAGTCCGAGTCGACTGCGATGACGAATCCGATGTCAGAATTGAAAAAAATGGCCGCCATCTTGAATTTTTCTATTTCTCGACCGATTGCTTTTAAAATCGATATCTGAGGGTCCGAGAGGTCTCCGATACAGAATCAAGAATAAAATTTTAGAAAAATGGCCGCCATTTTGTTTTTTTTTGTTTCTGGACCGATTGCTTTCAAAATCGATATCTGAGGGTCCGAGACGTCTCCGATACCCAATCAAGAATAAAATTTTGAAAAAATGGCCGCCATCTTGAATTTTTTTGTTTCTTGACCAATTGCTTTCAAAATCGATATCTGAGGGTCCGAGACGTCTCCCATCCTTAATAAAAAATAAAATTTTAAAAAAATGGCCGCCATCTTGAATTTTTCTATTTCTGAACCGATTGCCTTAAAATCGATATTTGACAATTTACAACAGCCACAACACCTCACGCGGGCTGCTTGCAGCCCGCGCACCCACGCGACCTCTAGTTATATTATATAAAGCTGAATTACCACTCACTCACTCACTCACTCACTCACTCACTCATTGACTCATTGACACAATTGTTCTCCATGAAAGAGGCGAAACCGGTGAAAGTGATGTATGGAAAAGTTGTACGACCAGGTCTGATGAGTACCAGAAAAATCTTAAACCTTGGAAAAGTCTTCAGCATCAGGGTAGGGGTCAACGGCCAGCAAAAACTGTAAGGGATAGGTGGGTCGAGCTCGAACAAAAGTCGACCCACACCCTGGTCAAATTCTACCTGGGGTGAAAAAAATCCAAAATGGCGGAAAACAAAATGGCCGCCATACAAATTTTAATAAAAAAATATTCAAAGTCCAATAAATCCTAAACAAAAAGAGCAAAGTACAATGTTCTTTGACAAATGTCAAAGAGGATGATAAAAGGCGACTAACTGTTAATAAAAAAACCAAATGGCGGATTCAAAATGGCGGCCAAAATAAAAGGTGCTCCGATTCGAGTGAAATTTGGTATCTGGGGGTTTTTGTGGGTGTAGATTACGTTTTTGGTGTAAAAAAAATTTTAGCGCCATTTTCCAATATGGCCGCCATAGAAACGACCGACACTAGGTAACTTGCGAGGCCGCAGGCCGAGCTCCGCGGAGAGCGAAGCTCGGAGCGTCCCTCCCGTACTTTGCCTGTCCCCAATCCCTCCCCCCAAGTAACTAAAACCAACATGGCGAGGCCGAAGGCCGAGCTCCGCGTAGAGCGAAGCTCGAAGCGTCCCCCAGCATGTCGTGCTCCCACATACATCCATTAGTCCAAGTTTCATACGAGGCCGGAGGCCGAGTCGCGAGGCCGTAGGCCGAGCTTCCGCGTAGGGCGAAGCCCGAAGCGTCCCCCCTTACTAATACCTCCCCCTACTTAACCCCCCCACCTAAGTAACTTTCATCATATAGCGAGGCCGAAGGCCGAGCTCCGCGTAGAGCGAAGCTCGAAGCGTCCTCCGGCTGACCCTGCAACCTTCTCCTACCATAAGTAATTTACGAGGCCGGAGGCCGAGTTGCGAGGCCGCAGGCCGAGCTCCGCGTAGGGCGAAGCCCGAAGCGTCCCCCCCTTCGTTGGAAAAATAGCCGCCATCTTGAATTTTTTGGTTTCTGGACGGATTGCTTTCAAAATCGATATCTGAGAGTCCGAGTCGACTGCGATGACGAATCAGATGTCAGAATTAAAAAAAATGGCCACCATCTTGAATTTTTCTATTTCTCGATCGATTGCTTTCAAAATCGATATCTGGGGGGCCGAGTCGACTCTGATAACGAATCTCATGTCAAAATTTTGAAAAGTGGCCGCCATCTTGAATTTTTTTGTTAATGGGTCGATTGCTTTCCAAATCGATATCTGAGGGTCCGAGACGTCTCCGATACCGAATCAAGAATAAAATTTTGAAAAAATGGCCGCCATCTTGAATTTTTTTGTTTCTTGACCAATTGTTTTCAAAATCGATATCTGAGGGTCCGAGAAGTCTGCGATACCGAATCGAATGTCAGAATTGAAAAAAAAATGGCCGCCATCTTGAATTTTTTTGTTTTTCGGCCGATTGCTTTCAAAATCGACATTTAGGCTCGGATAATATATCCAACAGCCACAACACCTCACGCGGGCTGCTTGCAGCCCGCGCACCCACGCGACCTCTAGTTATACTATATAAAGCTGAATTACCACTCACTCACTCACTCACTCACTCACTCATTGACACAATTGTTCTCCATGAAAGAGACGAGACCGGTGAAAGTGATGTATGGAAAAGTTGTACGACCAGGTCTGATGAGTACCAGAAAAATCTTAAACCTTGGAAAAGTCTTCAGCATCAGGGTAGGGGTCAACGGCCAGTAAAAACTGTAAGGGATAGGTGGGTCGACCTCGAACAAAAGTCGACCCACACCCTGGTCAAATTCTACCTGGGGTGAAAAAAATCCAAAATGGCGGAAAACAAAATGGCCGCCATACAAATTTTATTAAAAAAATATTCAAAGTCCAATAAATCCTAAACGAAAAGAGAGAAGTATATAGTGCTTGAACAAATGTCAAAGAGGATGATAAGAGGCGACGAACTGTAAAAAAAAATCAAAATGGCGGATTCAAAATGGCGGCCAAAATGAAAAGTGCTCCGATTCGAGTGAAATTTGGTATCTGGGGGTTTTTGTGGATGAAGATTACGTTTTTGGTGTAAAAAAAAAATTTGCCGACATTTTCCAATATGGCCGCCATAGAAACGACCGACACTAAGTAACTTGCGAGGCCGCAGGCCGAGCTCCGCGTAGAGCGAAGCTCGGAGCGTCCCTCCCGTAATTTGCCTGTCCCTAGCCCCTCCCCCCAAGTAATTAAAACCAACATGGCGAGGCCGAAGGCCGAGCTCCGCGTAGAGCGAAGCTCGAAGCGTCCCCCAGCATGTCGTGCTCTCACATACATCCATTAGTTCAAGTATCATACGAGGCCGTAGGCCGAGCTTCCGCGTAGGGCGAAGCCCGAAGCGTCCCCCCTTACTAATATCAACCCCCTACTTAACCCCCCCCCCCAAGTAACTTTCATCATATAGCGAGGCCGAAGGCCGAGCTCCGCGTAGAGCGAAGCTCGAAGCGTCCTCCGGCTGACCCTGCAACCTTCTCCTACCATAAGTAATTTACGAGGCCGGAGGCCGAGTTGCGAGGCCGCAGGCCGAGCTCCGCGTAGGGCGAAGCCCGAAGCGTCCCCCCTTCGTTGGTAAAATGGCCGCCATCTTGAATTTTTTGGTTTCTGGACGGATTGCTTTCAAAATCGATATCTGAGAGTCCGAGTCGACTGCGATGACGAATCAGATGTCAGAATTGAAAAAAATGGCCGCCATCTTGAATTTTTCTATTTCTCGATCGATTGCTTTCAAAATCGATATCTGGGGGGCCGAGTCGACTCTGATAACGAATCTCATGTCAAAATTTTGAAAAATGGCCGCCATCTTGAATTTTATTGTTATTGGGCCGATTGCTTTCAAAATCGATATCTGAGGGTCCTAGACGTCTCCGATACCGAATCAAGAATAAAATTTCGAGAAAATGGCCGCCATCTTGAATTTTTTTGTTTCTTGACCGATTGCTTTCAAAATCGATATCTGAGGGTCCGAGAGGTCTCCGATACCGAATCGAATGTCAGAATTGAAAAAAATGGCCGCCATCTTGAATTTTTTTGTTTTTCGTCCGATTGCTTTCAAAATCGACATTAAGGCTCGGATAATATATCAAACAGCCACAACACCACACGCGGGCTGCTTGCAGCCCGCGCACCCACGCGACCTCTAGTTATATTATATAAAGCTCAATTACCACTGACTCACTCACTCACTCACTCATTGACACAATTGTTCTCCATGAAAGAGGCGAAACCGGTGAAAGTGATGTATGGAAAAATTGTACGACCATGTCTGATGAGTACCAGAAAAATCTTAAACCTTGGAAAAGTCTTCATCATCAGGGTAGTCGTCAACGGCCAGCAAAAACTATAAGGGATAGGTGGGTCGACCTCGAACAAAAGTCGACCCACACCCTGGTCAAATGCTACCTGGGCTGAAAAAAATCCAAAATGGCGGAAAACAAAATGGCCGCCATACAAATTTTATTAAAAAAATATTCAAAGTCCAATAAATCCTAAACGAAAAGAGAAAGTAGAAAAGTTCTTTACCAAATGTCAAAGAGGATGATAAAAGGCGACTAACTGTAAAAAAAAAAAAAAACAAAATGGCGGATTAAAAATGGCGGCCAAAATAAAAGGTGCTCCGATTCGAGTAAAATTTGGTATCTGGGGGTTTTTGTGGGTGTAGATTACGTTTTTGGTGTAAAAAAAATTTTGGCGCCATTTTCCAATATGGCCGCCATAGAAACGACCCACACTAGGTAACTTGCGAGGCCGCAGGCCGAGTTCCGCGTAGAGCGAAGCTCGAAGCGTCCTCCAGCATGTCGTGCTCTCACATACATCCATTAGCTCAAGTTCCATACGAGGCCGGAGGCCGAGTCGCGAGGCCGTAGGCCGAGCTTCCGCGTAGGGCGAAGCCCGAAGCGTCCCCCTTACTAATATCTCCCCCTACTTAACCCCCCCCCCAAGTAACTTTCATTCATATAGCGAGGCCGAAGGCCGAGCTCCGCGTAGAGCGAAGCTCGAAGCGTCCTCCGGCTGACCCTGCAACCTTCTCCTACCACAAGTAATTTACGAGGCCGGAGGCCGAGTTGCGAGGCCGCAGGCCGAGCTCCGCGTAGGGCGAAGCCCGAAGCGTCCCCCCGTCGTTGGAAAAATGGCCGCCATCTTGAAGTTTTTGGTTTCTGGACGGATTGCTTTCAAAATCGATATCTGAGAGTCCGAGTCCATTGCGATGACGAATCAGATGTCAGAATTGAAAAAAATGGCCGCCATCTTGAATTTTTCTATTTCTCGACCGATTACTTTCAAAATCGATATCTGGGGGGCCGAGTCGACTCTGATAACGAATCACATGTCAAAATTTTGAAAAGTGGCCGCCATCTTGAATTTTTTTGTTATTGGGCCGATTGCTTTCAAAATCGATATTTGAGGGTCCGAGACGTCTCCGATACAGAATCAAGAATAAAATTTTGAAAAAATGGCCGCCATCTTGATTTTTTTTGTTACTGCACTGATTGCTTTCAAAATTGATATCTGAGGGTCCGAGATGTCTTCGATACCGAATCAAATGTCAGAATTTAAAAAAATGGCCGCAATCTTGATTTTTTTTGTTTCTTGACCGATTGCTTTCAAAATCGATATTTGAGGGTCCGACAGGTCTCCGATTTCGAATCCAATGTCAAAATTGAAAAAAAAATTCCGCCATCTTGAATTTTTTTGTTTCTTGACCGATTGCTTTCAAAATCGATATCTGAGAGTCCGAGAGGTCTGCGATACCGAATCGAATGTCAGAATTGAAAAAAAAAATGGCCGCTATCTTAAATATTTTGTTTTTCGGCCGATTGCTTTCAAAATCGACATTTAGGCTCGGATAATATATCCAACAGCCACAACACCTCACGCGGGCTGCTTGCAGCCCGCGCACCCACGCGACCTCTAGTTATACTATATAAAGCTCAATTACCACTGACTGACTGACTGACTGACTGACTCACTCATTGACACAATTGTTCTCCATGAAAGAGGCGAAACCGGTGAAAGTGATGTATGGAAAAGTTGTACGACCAGGTCTGATGAGTACCAAAAAAATCTTAAACCTTGGAAAAGTCTTCAGCATCAGGGAAGGGGTCAACGGCCAGCAAAAATTGTAAGGGATAGGTGGGTCGACCTCAAACAAAAGTCGACCCACACCCTGGTCAAATTCTACCTGGGGTGAAAAAAATCCAAAATGGCGGAAAACAAAATGGCCGCCATACAAATTTTATTAAAAAAATATTCAAAGTCCAATAAATCCTAAACGAAAAGAGAGAAGTATATGGTGCTTGAACAAATGTCAAAGAGGATGATAAGAGGCGACTAACTGTAAAAAAAAAATTCAAAATGGCGGATTCAAAATGGCGGCCAAAATGAAAGGTGCTCCGATTCGAGTGAAAATTGGTATCTGGGGGTTTTTGGGGGTGTGGATTACGTTTTTGGTGTAATTTTTTTTTTGCCGCCATTATCCAATATGGCCGCCATAGAAACGACCGACACCAGGTAACTTGCGAGGCCGAAGGCCGAGCTCCGCGTAGAGCGAAGCTCGGAGCGTCCCTCCCTTATTGTGCCTGTCCCCAACCCCTCCCCCAAGTAACTGAAACCAACATGGCGAGGCCGAAGGCCGAGCTCCGCGTAGAGCGAAGCTCGAAGCGTCCCCCAGCATGTCGTGCTCCCACATACATCCATTAGTTCATCCAAGTTTCATACGAGGCCGGAGGCCGAGTCGCGAGGCCGTAGGCCGAGCTTCCGCGTAGGGCGAAGCCCGAAGCGTCCCCCCTTACTAAGACCTCCCCCTGCTTAACCCCCCCCCCAAGTAGCTTTCATCATATAGCGAGGCCGAAGGCCGAGCTCCGCATAGAGCGAAGCTCGAAGCGTCCTCCGGCTGACCTTGCAACCTTCTCTTACCATAAGTAATATACGAGGCCGGAGGCCGAGTTGCGAGGCCGAAGGCCGAGCTCCGCGTAGGGCGAAGCCCGAAGCGTCCCCCTTCGTTGGAAAACTCGCCGCCATCTTGAATTTTTTGGTTGCTTTTTGCCGATTGCTTTCAAAATCGATATCTGAGGGGCCGAGTCGACTCTGATAACGAATCTCATGTCAAAATTTTGAAAAGTGGCCGCCATCTTGATTTTTTTTGTTATTGGGCCGATTGCTTTCAAAATCGATATCTAAGGGTCCGAGACGTCTCCGATACCGAATCAAGAATAAAATTTTGAAAAAATGGCCGCCATCTTGATTTTTTTTGTTACTGGACCGATTGCTTTCAAAATCGATATCTGAGGGTCCGAGACGTCTTCGATACCGAATCAAATGTCAGAATTGAAAAAAATGGCCGCCATCTTGATTTTTTTTGGTTCTTGACCGATTGCTTTCAAAATCGATATCTGAGGGTCCGAGAAGTCTCCGATTTCGAATCCAATGTCAAAATTGAAAAAAATAGCCGCCATCTTGAATTTTTTTGTTTCTTGACCGATTGCTTTCAAAATCGATATCTGAGGGTCCGAGAGGTCTCAGATACCGAATCGAATGTCAGAATTGAAAAAAATGGCCGCCATCTTGATTTTTTTTGTTTTTCGGCCGATTACCTTCAAAATCGAAATTTGGTCCTGGATAACAAAAGCAACAGCCACAACACGTCACGCGGGCTGCTTGCAGCCCGCGCACCCACGCGACCTCTAGTTATATTATATAAAGCTCAATTACCACTGACTCACTCACTCACTCACTCACTGACTGACTCATTGACACAATTGTTCTCCATGAAAGAGGCGAAACCGGTGAAAGTGATGTATGGAAAAGTTGTACGACCAGGTCTGGTGAGTACCAAAAAAATCTTAAACCTTGGAAAAGTCTTCAGCATCAGGGTAGGGTTCGACGGCCCGTAAAAACTGTAAGGGATAGGTGGGTCGACCTCGAACAAAAGTCGATCCACACCCTGGTCAAATTCTACCTGGGGTGAAAAAAATCCAAAATGGCATAAAACAAAATGGCCGCCATACAAATTTTATTAAAAAAATACTCAAAGTCCAATAAATCCTAAAGAAAAAGAGCAAAGTACAATGTTCTTTAACAAATGTCAAAGGAGATGATAAAAGGCGACTAACTGTTAATAAAAAAAAACAAAATGGCGGATTCAAAATGGCGGCCAAAATAAAAGGTGCTCCGATTCGAGTAAAATTTGGTATCTGGGGGTTTTTGTGGGTGTAGATTACGTTTTTGGTGTAAAAAAAAAATTTTGGCGCCATTTTCCAATATGGCCGCCATAGAAACGACCCACATTAGGTAACTTGCGAGGCCGCAGGCCGAGCTGCGCGTAGGGCGAAGCTCGGAGCGTCCCTCCCGTACTTTGCCTGTCCCCAACTCCTCCCCCCAAGTAACTAAAACCAACATGGCGAGGCCAAAGGCCGAGCTCCGCGTAGAGCGAAGCTCGAAGCGTCCCCCAGCATGTCGTGCTCTCACATACATCCATTAGTTCAAGTTTCATACGAGGCCGGAGGCCGAGTCGCGAGGCCGTATGCCGAGCTTCCGCGTAGGGCGAAGCCCGAAGCGTCCCCCCTTACTAATATCTCCCCCTACTTAACCCTCCCCCCAAGTAACTTTCATCATATAGCGAGGCCGAAGGCCGAGCTCCGCGTAGAGCGAAGCTCGAAGCGTCCTCCGGCTGACCCTGCAACCTTCTCCTACCATAAGTAATTTACGAGGCCGGAGGCCGAGTTGCGAGGCCGCAGGCCGAGCTCCGCGTAGGGCGAAGCCCGAAGCGTCCCCCCTTCGTTGGAAAAATGGCCGCCATCTTGAATTTTTTGGTTTCTGGACGGATTGCTTTCAAAATCGATATCTGAGAAACCGAGTCGACTGCAATGACGAATCATATGTCAGAATTGAAAAAAATGGCCGCCATCTTGAATTTTTCTATTTCTCGATCGATTGCTTTTAAAATCGATATCTGGGGGGCCGAGTCGAACCTGATAACGAATCTCATGTCAAAATTTTGAAAAATGGCCGCCATCTTGAATTTTTTTGTTATTGGGCCGATTGCTTTAAAAATCGATATCTGAGGGTCCGAGACGTCATTGATACCGAATCAAGAATAAAATTTTGAAAAAATGGCCGCCATCTTGATTTTTTTTGTTACTGGACCGATTGCTTTCAAAATCGATATCTGAGGGTCCGAGAGGTCTGCGATACCGAATCGAATGACAGAATTGAAAAAAAATGGCTGCCATCATGAATTTTTTTGTTTTTCGGCCGATTGCTTTCAAAATCGATATTTAGGCTCGGATAATATATCCAACAGCCACAACACCTCACGCGGGCTGCTTGCAGCCCGCGCACCCACGCGACCTCTAGTTATACTATATAAAGCTGAATTACCACTCACTGACTCACTCACTCACTCACTCACTCACTCATTGACACAATTGTTCTCCATGAAAGAGGCGAGACCGGTGAAAGTGATGTATGGAAAAGTTGTACGACCAGGTCTGATGAGTACCAGAAAAATCTTAAACCTTGGAAAAGTCTTCAGCATCAGGGTAGGGGTCAACGGCCAGTAAAAACTGTAAAGGATAGGTGGGTCGACCTCTAACAAAAGTCGACCCACACCCTGGTCAAATTCTACCTGGGGTGAAAAAAATTCAAAATGGCGGAAAACAAAATGGCCGCCATACAAATTTTATAAAAAAAATATTCAAAGTCCAATAAATCCTAAACGAAAAGAGAGAAGTATATGGTGCTTGAACAAATGTCAAAGAGGATGATAAGAGGCGACTAACTGTAAAAAAAAAATCAAAATGGCGGATTCAAAATGGCGGCCAAAATGAAAGGTTCTCCGATTCGAGTGAAATTTGGTATCTGGGGGTTTTTGTGGGTGTAGATTACGTTTTTGGTGTAAAAAAAATTTTGGCGCCATTTTCCAATATGGCCGCCATTAGAAACGACCGACACTAGGTAACTTGCGAGGCCGCAGGCCGAGCTCCGCGTAGAGCGAAGCTCGGAGCGTCCCTCCCGTACTTTGCCTGTCCCCAACCCCTCCCCCCAAGTAACTAAAACCAACATGGCGAGGCCGAAGGCCGAGCTCCGCGTAGAGCGAAGCTCGAAGCGTCCCCCAGCATGTCGTGCTCCCACATACATCCATTAGTTCAAGTATCATACGAGGCCGGAGGCCGAGTCGCGAGGCCGTAGGCCGAGCTTCCGCGTAGGGCGAAGCCCGAAGCGTCCCCCCTTACTAATACCTCCCCCTACTTAACCCCCCCCCCCCAAGTAAGTTTCATCATATAGCGAGGCCGAAGGCCGAGCTCCGCGTAGAGCGAAGCTCGAAGCGTCCTCCGGCTGACCCTGCAACCTTCTCCTACCATAAGTAATTTACGAGGCCACAGGCCGAGCTCCGCGTAGGGCGAAGCCCGAAGCGTCCCCCCTTCGTTGGAAAAATGGCCGCCATCTTGAATTTTTGGGTTTCTGGACGGTTTGCTTTCAAAATCGATATCTGAGAGTCCGAGTCGACTGCGATGACGAATCAGATGTCAGAATTGAAAAAAATGGGCGCCATCTTGAATTTTTCTATTTCTCGACCGATTGCTTTCAAAATCGATATCTGAGGGGCCGAGTCGACTCTGATAACGAATCTCATGTCAAAATTTTAAAAAAGGCCGCCATCTTGACTTTTTTTGTTTCTTGACCGATTGCTTTAAAAATCGATATCTGAGGGTCCGAGACGTCTTCGATACCGAATCAAATGTCAGAATTGAAAAAAATGGCCGCCATCTTGAATTTTTTTGTTTCTTGACCGATTGCTTTCAAAATCGATATCTGAGGGTCCGACAGGTTTCCGATACAGAATCAAGAATAAAATTTTGAAAAAATGGCCGCCATTTTGATTTTTTTTGTTTCTGGACCGATTGCTTTCAAAATCGATATCTGAGGGTCCGAGACGTCTCCGATACCCAATCAAAAATAAAATTTTGAAAAAATGGCCGCCATCTTGATTTTTTTTGTTTTTTGGCCGATTGCCTTCAAAATCGAAATTTAGTCCACGATAACAAAAGCAACAGCCACAACACCTCACGCGGGCTGCTTGCAGCCCGCGCACCCACGCGACCTCTAGTTATACTATATAAAGCTCAATTACCACTCACTGACTGACTGACTCATTGACACAATTGTTCTCCATGAAAGAGGCGAAACCGGTGAAAGTGATGTATGGAAAAGTTATACGACTAGGTCTGATGAGTACCAGAAAAATCTTAAACCTTGGAAAAGTCTTCAGCATCAGGGTAGGGGTCAACGGCCCGTAAAAACTGTTAGGGAAAGGTGGGTCGACCTCGAACAAAAGTCGACCCACACCCTGGTCAAATTCTACCTGGGGTGAAAAAAATCCAAAATGGCGGAAAACAAAATGGCCGCCATACAAATTTTATTAAAAAAATATTCAAAGTCCAATAAATCCTAAACAAAAAGAGCAAAGTACAATGTTCTTTAACAAATGTCAAAGAAGATGATAAAAGGCGACTAACTGTTAATAAAAAAAAACAAAATGGCGGCCAAAATAAAAGGTGCTCCGATTCGAGTGAAATATGGTATCTGGGGGTTTTTGTGGGTGTAGATTACGTTTTTGGTGTAAAAAAAAATTTTGGCGCCATTTTCCAATATGGCCGCCATAGAAACGACCGACACTAGGTGACTTGCGAGGCCGCAGGCCGAGCTCCGCGTAGAGCGAAGCTCGGAGCGTCCCTCCCGTACTTTGCCTGTCCCCAATCCCTCCCCCCAAGTAACTAAAACCAACATGGCGAGGCCGAAGGCCGAGCTCCGCGTAGAGCGAAGCTCGAAGCGTCCCCCAGCATGTCGTGCTCTCACATACATCCATTAGTTCAAGTTTCATACGAGGCCGGAGGCCGAGTCGCGAGGCCGTAGGCCGAGCTTCCGCGTAGGGCGAAGCCCGAAGCGTCCCCCCTTACTAATAACTCCCCCTACTTAACCCCCCCCCCCTAAGTAACTGTCATCATATAGCGAGGCCGAAGGCCGAGCTCCGCGTAGAGCGAAGCTCGAAGCGTCCTCCGGCTGACCCTGCAACCTTCTCCTACCATAAGTAATTGACGAGGCCGGAGGCCGAGTTGCGAGGCCGCAGGCCGAGCTCCGCGTAGGGCGAAGCCCGAAGCGTCCCCCCTTCGTTGAAAAAATGGCCGCCATCTTGAATTTTTTGGTTTCTGGACGGATTGCTTTCAAAATCGATATCTGAGACTCCGAGTCGACTGCGATGACGAATCAGATGTCATAATTAAAAAAAAATGGCCGCCATCTTGAATTTTTCTATTTCTCGATCGATTGCTTTCAAAATCGATATCTGAGGGGCCGAGTCGACTCTGATAACGAATCTCATGTCAAAATTTTGAAAAGTGGCCGCCATCTTGAATTTTTTTGTTATTGGGCCAAATGCTTTCAAAATCGATATCTGAGGGTCCCAGACGTCTCCGATACCGAATCAAGAATAAAATTTTGAAAAAATGGCCGCCATCTTGAATTTTTTTGTTTCTTGACCGATTGTTTTCAAAATCGATATCTGAGGGTCCGAGAAGTCTGCGATACCGAATCGAATGTCAGAATTGAAAAAAAAATGGCCGCCATCTTGAATTTTTTTGTTATTGGGTCGATTGCTTTCAAAATCGATATCTGAGGGTCCGAGAGGTCTCTGATACCGAATCAAGAATAACATTTCGAAAAAATTGCCGCCATCTTGATTTTTTTTGTTTCTTGACCAATTGCTTTTAAAATCGATATCTGAGGGTCCAAGACGTCTCCCATACCTAATCAAGAATAAAATTTTAAAAAAATGGCCGCCATCTTGATTTTTTTTGTTTTTGGGCCGATTGACTTAAAAATCAATTTTGACAATCTACAACAGCCACAACACCTCACGCGGGCTGCTTGCAGCCCGCGCACCCACGCGACCTCTAGTTATACTATATAAAGCTGAATTACCACTGACTCACTCACTCACTCACTCACTGACTCATTGACACAATAGTTCTCCATGAAGGAGGTGTCAGAGGTCAAAGTCATGTATGGACAAGTTGTACGACCAGGTCTGATGAGTACCAGAAAAATCTTAAACCTTGGAAAAGTCTTCAGCATCAGGGTAGGGGTCAACGGCCAGCAAAAACTGTAAGGGATAGGTGGGTCGACCTCGAACTAAAGTCGACCTACATCCTGGTCAAATTCTACCTGGGGTGAAAAAAATCCAAAATGGCGGAAAACAAAATGGCCGTCATACAAATTTTAATAAAAAAATATTCAAAGTCCAATAAATCCTAAACAAAAAGAGAAAAGTACAATGTTCTTTAACAAATGTCAAAGAGGATGATAAGAGGCGACTAACTGTGAAAAAAAAAATTCAAAATGGCGGATTCAAAATGGCGGCCAAAATGAAAGGTGCTCCGATTCGAGTAAAATTTGGTATCTGGGGGTTTTTGTGGGTGTAGAAACGACCCACACTAGGTAACTTGCGAGGCCGCAGGCCGAGCTCCGCGTAGAGCGAAGCTCGGAGCGTCCCTCCCGTACTTTGCCTGTCCCCAACCCCTCCCCCCAAGTAACTAAAACCAACATGGCGAGGCCGAAGGCCGAGCTCCGCGTAGAGCGAAGCTCGAAGCGTCCCCCAGCATGTCGTGCTCTCACATACATCCATTAGTTCAAGTTTCATACGAGGCCGGAGGCCGAGTCGCGAGGCCGTAGGCCGAGCTTCCGCGTAGGGCGAAGCCCGAAGCGTCCCCCCTTACTAATACCTCCCCCTACTTAACCCCCCCCCCCAAGTAGCTTTCATCATATAGCGAGGCCGAAGGCCGAGCTCCGCGTAGAGCGAAGCTCGAAGCGTCCTCGGGCTGACCCTGCAACCTTCTCCTGCAATAAGTAATTTACGAGGCCGTAGGCCGAGTTTCGAGGCCGCAGGCCGAGCTCCGCGTAGGGCGAAGCCCGAAGCGTCCCCCCTTCGTTGGAAAAATGGCCGCCATCTTGAATTTTTTGGTTTCTGGACGGATTGCTTTCAAAATCGATATCTAAGAGTCCGAGTCGACTGCGATGACGAATCAGATGTCAGAATTGAAAAAAATGGCCGCCATCTTGAATTTTTCTATTTCTCGACCGATTGCTTTCAAAATCGATATCTGGGGGGCCGAGATGTCTCCGATACCGGATCAATGATAAAATTTAAAAAAAATGGCCGCCATCTTGAATTTTTTTGTTACTGGGCCAATTGCTTTTAAAATCGATATCTGAGGGTCCGAGTGGTCTCCGATACAGAATCAAGAATCAAATTTTGAAAAAATGGCCGCCATCTTGAATTTTTTTGTTTCTTGACCAATTGCTTTCAAAATCGATATCTGAGGGTCCGAGACGTCTCCCATACCTAATCAAAAATAAAATTTTGAAAAAATGGCCGCCATCTTGAATTTTTCTATTTCTGAACCGATTGCCTTCAAAATCGATATTTGACAATTTACAACAGCCACAACACCTCACGCGGGCTGCTTGCAGCCCGCGCACCCACGCGACCTCTAGTTATACTATATAAAGCTGAATTACCACTCACTCACTCACTCACTCACTGACTCATTGACACAATTGTTCTCCATGAAAGAGGCGAGACCGGTGAAAGTGATGTATGGAAAAGTTGTACGACCAGATCTGATGAGTACCAGAAAAATCTTAAACCTTGAAAAAGTCTTCAGCATCAGGGTAGGGGTCAACGGCCAGCAAAAACTGTAAGGGAAAGGTGGGTCGAGCTCGAACAAAAGTCAACTTACACCCTGGTCAAATTCTACCTGGGGTAAAAAAAATCCAAAATGGCGGAAAACAAAATGGCCGCCATACAAATTTTATTAAAAAAATATTCAAAGTCCAATAAATCCTAAACAAAAAGAGCAAAGTACAATGTTCTTTAACAAATGTCAAAGAGGATGATAAAAGGCGACAAACTGTTACTAAAAAAAAACAAAATGGCGGATTCAAAATGGCGGCCAAAATAAAAGGTGCTCCGATTCGAGTGAAATTTGGTATCTGGGGGTTTTTGTGGGTGTAGATTTCGTTTTTGGTGTAAAAAAAATTTTGGCGCCATTTTCCAATATGGCCGCCATAGAAACGACCGACACTAGGTAACTTGCGAGGCCGCAGGCCGAGCTCCGCGTAGAGCGAAGCTCGGAGCGTCCCTCCCATATTTTGCCTGTCCCCAACCCCTCCCCCCAAGTAACTAAAACCAACATGGCGAGGCCGAAGGCCGAGCTCCGCGTAGAGCGAAGCTCGAAGCGTCCCCCAGCATGTCGTGCTCTCACATACATCCATTAGTTCAAGTTTCATACGAGGCCGGAGGCCGAGTCGCGAGGCCGTAGGCCGAGCTTCCGCGTAGGGCGAAGCCCGAAGCGTCCCCCCTTACTAATACCTCCCCCTACTTAACCCCCCCCCCAAGTAGCTTTCATCATATAGCGAGGCCGAAGGCCGAGCTCCGCGTAGAGCGAAGCTCGAAGCGTCCTCCGGCTGACCCTGCAACCTTCTCCTACCATAAGTAATTTACGAGGCCGGAGGCCGAGTTGCGAGGCCGCAGGCCGAGCTCCGCGTAGGGCGAAGCCCGAAGCGTCCCCCCTTCGTTGGAAAAATGGCCGCCATCTTGAATTTTTTGGTTTCCGGACGGATTGCTTTCAAAATCGATATCTGAGAAACCGAGTCGACTGCGATGACGAATCAGATGACAGAATTGAAAAATTTGGCCGCCATCTTGAATTTTTCTATTTCTCGACCGATTGCTTTCAAAATCGATATCTGAGGGGCCGAGTCGACTCTTATAACGAATCTCATGTCAAAATTTTAAAAAGTGGCCGCCATCTTGAATTTTTTTGTTACTGGGCCGATTGCTTTGAAAATCGATATCTGAGGGTCCGAGATGTCTTCGATACCGAATCAAGAATAAAATTTTGAAAAAATGGCCGCCATCTTGAATTTTTTTGTTACTGGGCCAATTGCTTTTAAAATCGATATCTGAGGGTCCGAGAGGTCTCCGATACAGAATCAAGAATAAAATTTTTAAAAAATGGCCGCCATTTTGATTTTTTTTGTTTCTGGACCGATTGCTTTCAAAATCGATATCTGAGGGTCCGAGACGTCTCCGATACCTAATCAAGAATAAAATTTTGAAAAAATGGCCGCCATCTTGAATTTTTTTGTTTTTAGGCCGATTGCATTCAAATTCGAAATTTAGTCCACGATAACAAAAGCAACAGCCACAACACCTCACGCGGGCTGCTTGCAGCCCGCGCACCCACGCGACCTCTAGTTATACTATATAAAGCTGAATTACCACTCACTCACTCACTCACTCACTCATTGACACAATTGTTCTCCATGAAGGAGGTGTCAGAGGTAAAAGTCATGTATGGACAAGTTGTACGGCCAGGTCTGATGAGTACCAGAAAAATCTTAAACCTTGGAAAAGTCTTCAGCATCAGGGTAGGGGTCAACGGCCAGCAAAAACTGTAAGGGAAAGGTGGGTCGAGCTCGAACAAAAGTCGACCCACACCCTGGTCAAATTCTACCTGGGGTGAAAAAAATCCAAAATGGCGGAAAACAAAATGGCCGCCATACAAATTTTATTAAAAAAATATTCAAAGTCCAATAAATCATAAACGAAAAGAGAGAAGTATATGGTGCTTGAACAAATGTCAAAGAGGATGATAAGAGGCGACTAACTGTAAAAAAAAAATCAAAATGGCGGATTCAAAATGGCGGCCAAAATGAAAGGTGCTCCGATTCGAGTGAAATTTGGTATCTGGGGGTTTTTGTGGGTGTAGATTACGTTTTTGGTGTAAAAAAAATTTTGGCGCCATTTTCCAATATGGCCGCCATAGAAACGACCGACACTAAGTAACTTGCGAGGCCGCAGGCCGAGCTCCGCGTAGAGCGAAGCTCGGAGCGTCCCTCCCGTACTTTGCCTGTCCCCAACCCCTCCCCCCAAGTAACTAAAACCAACATGGCGAGGCCGAAGGCCGAGCTCCGCGTAGAGCGAAGCTCGAAGCGTCCCCCAGCATGTCGTGCTCTCACACACATCCATTAGTTCAAGATTCATACGAGGCCGGAGGCCGAGTCGCGAGGCCGTAGGCCGAGCTTCCGCGTAGGGCGAAGCCCGAAGCGTCCCCCCTTACTAATATCTCCCCCTACTTAACCCCCCCCCTAAGTAACTTTCATCATATAGCGAGGCCGAAGGCCGAGCTCCGCGTAGAGCGACGCTCGAAGCGTCCTCCGGCTGACCCTGCAACCTTCTCCTACCACAAGTAATTTACGAGGCCGCAGGCCGAGTTGCGAGGCCGCAGGCCGAGCTCCGCGTAGGGCGAAGCCCGAAGCGTCCCCCCTTCGTTGGAAAAATGGCCGCCATCTTGAATTTTTTGGTTTCTGGACGGATTGCTTTCAAAATCGATATCTGAGAGTCCGAGTCGACTGCGATGACGAATCAGATGTCAGAATTAAAAAAAATGGCCGCCATCTTGAATTTTTCTATTTTTCGACCGATTGCTTTCAAAATCGATATCTGGGGGGCCGAGTCGACTCTGATAACGAATCCCATGTCAAAATTTTGAAAAGTGGCCGCCATCTTGAATTTTTTTGTTATTGGGCCGATTGCTTTCAAAATCGATATCTGAGGGTCCGAGACGTCTCCGATACCGAATCAAGAATAAAATTTTGATAAAATGGCCGCCATCTTGAATTTTTTTGTTACTGGACCGATTGCTTTTAAAATCGATATCTGAGGGTCCGAGAGGTCTCCGATTTCGAATCCAATGTCAAAATTGAAAAAAATAGCCGCCATCTTGAATTTTTTTGTTTCTTGACCGATTGCTTTCTAAATCGATATCTGAGGGTCCGAGAGGTCTCCGATTTCAAATCCAATGTCAAAATTGAAAAAAATTGCCGCCATCTTGAATTTTTTTGTTTATTGACCGATTGCTTTCAAAATCGATATCTGAGGGTCCGAGAGGTCTCCGATACCGAATCGAATGTCAGAATTGAAAAAAATGGCCGCCATCTTGAATTTTTTTGTTTTTCGGCCGATTGCTTTTAAAGTCGACATTTAGGCTCGGATAATATATCCAACAGCCACAACACCTCACGCGGGCTGCTTGCAGCCCGCGCACCCACGCGACCTCTAGTTATATTATATAAAGCTCAATTACCACTGACTCACTCACTCACTCATTGACACAATTGTTCTCCATGAAGGAGGTGTCTGAGGTGGAAGTCATGTATGGACAAGTTGTACGACCAGGTCTGATGAGTACCAGAAAAATCTTAAACCTTGGAAAAGTCTTCAGCATCAGGGTAGGGGTCAACGGCCAGCAAAAACTGTAAGGGATAGGTGGGTCGACCTCGAACAAAAGTCGACCCACACCCTGGTCAAATTCTACCTGGGGTGAAAAAAATCCCAAATGGCGGAAAACAAAATGGCCGCCATACAAATTTTATTAAAAAAATATTCACACTCCAATAAATCCTAAACAAAAAGAGCAAAGTACAATATTCTTTAACAAATGTCAAAGAGGATGATAAAAGGCGACTAACTGTTAATAAAAAAAAACAAAATGGCGGATTCAAAATGGCGGCCAAAATAAAAGGTGCTCCGATTCGAGTGAAATTTGGTATCTGGGGGTTTTTGTGGGTTTAGATTTCGTTTTTGGTGTAAAAAAAATTTTAGCGCCATTTTCCAATATGGCCGCCATAGAAACGACCGACATTAGGTAACTTGCGAGGCCGCAGGCCGAGCTCCGCGTAGAGCGAAGCTCGGAGCGTCCCTCCCATACTTTGCCTGTCCCCAACCCCTCCCCCCAAGTAACTTAAACCAACATGGCGAGGCAGAAGGCCGAGCTCCGCGTAGAGCGAAGCTCGAAGCGTCCCCCAGCATGTCGTGCTCTCACATACATCGATTAGTTCAAGTTTCATACGAGGCCGGAGGCCGAGTCGCGAGGCCGAAGGCCGAGCTTCCGCGTAGGGCGAAGCCCGAAGCGTCCCCCCTTACTAATATCTCCCCCTACTTAACCCCCCCCCCCCCCAAGTAACTTTCATCATATAGCGAGGCCGAAGGCCGAGCTCCGCGTAGAGCGAAGCTCGAAGCGTCCTCCGGCTGACCCTGCAACCTTCTCCTACCACAAGTAATTTACGAGGCCGGAGGCCGAGTCGCGAGGCCGTAGGCTGAGCTCCGCGTAGGGCGAAGCCCGAAGCGTCCCCCTTTCGTTGGAAAAATGGCCGCCATCTTGAATTTTTTGGTTTCTGGACGGATTGCTTTCAAAATCGATATCTGAGAGTCCGAGTCGACTGCGATGACGAATCTGATGTCAGAATTGAAAAGAATTGCCGCCATCTTGAATTTTTCTATTTCTCGACCGATTGCTTTCAAAATCGATATCTGGGGGGCTGAGTAGACTCTGATAACGAATCCCATGTCAAAATTGTGAAAAGTGGCCGCCATCTTGATTTTTTTTGTTATTTGACCGATTGCTTTCAAAATCGATATCTGAGGGTCCGAGACGTCTCCGATACCGAATCAAGAATAAAATTTTGAAAAAATGGCCGCCATCTTGATTTTTTTTGTTACTGGACCGATTGCTTTCAAAATTGATACCTGAGGGTCCGAGAGGTCTCCGATCTCGAATCCAATGTCAAAATTGAAAAAAATAGCCGCCATCTTGATTTTTTTTGTTTCTTGACCGATTGCTTTCAAAATCGATATCTGAGGGTCCGAGAGGTCTGCGATACCGAATCAAATGTTAGAATTAAAAAAAAAATGGCCGCCATCTTGAATTTTTTTGTTTTTCGGCCGATTGCTTTCAAAATCGACATTTAGGCTCGGATAATATATCCAACAGCCACAACACCTCACGCGGGCTGCTTGCAGCCCGCGCACCCACGCGACCTCTAGTTATACTATATAAAGCTCGATTACCACTCACTGACTGACTCACTCACTCACTCACTGACAGAATTGTTCTCCATGAAGGAGTCGTCAGAGGTCAAAGTCATGTATGGACAAGTTGTACGACCAGGTCTGGTGAGTACCAGAAAAATCTCAAACCTTGGAAAAGTCTTCAGCATCAGGGTAGGGGTCAACGACCAGCAAAAACTGTAAGGGATAGGTGGGTCGACCTCGAACAAAAGTCGACCCACACCCTGGTCAAATTCTACCTGGGGTGAAAAAAAACCAAAATGGCGGAAAACAAAATGGCCGCCATACAAATTTTATTAAAAAAATATTCAAAGTCCAATAAATCCTAAACGAAAAGAGAGAAGTATATGGTGCTTGAACAAATGTCAAAGAGAATGATAAGAGGCGACTAACTGTAAAAAAAAAAACAAAATGGCGGATTCAAAATGGCGGCCAAAATGAAAGGTGCTCCGATTCGAGTGAAATTTGGTATCTGGGGGTTTTTGTGGGTGTAGATTACGTTTTTGGTGTAAAAAAAATTTTGGCGCCATTTTCCGATATGGCCGCCATAGAAACGACCGACATTAGGTAACTTGCGAGGCCGCAGGCCGAGCTCCGCGTAGAGCGAAGCTCGGAGCGTCCCTGCCTTACTTTGCCTGTCCCCACTCCCTCCCTCCAAGTAACTTAAACCAACATGGCGAGGCCGAAGGCCGAGCTTTGCGTAGAGCGAAGCTCGAAGCGTCCCCCAGCATGTCGTGCTCCCACATACATCCATTAGTTCAAGTTTCATACGAGGCCGGAGGCCGAGCTTCCGCGTAGGGCGAAGTCCGAAGCGTCCCCCCTTACTAATACCTCCCCCGACTTAACCCCCCCCCCCTCCAAGTAACTTTCATCATATAGCGAGGCCGAAGGCCGAGCTCCGCGTAGAGCGAAGCTCGAAGCGTCCTCCGGCAGACCCTGCAACCTTCTCCTACAATAAGTAATTTACGAGGCCGGAGGCCGAGTTGCGAGGCCGCAGGCCGAGCTCCGCGTAGAACGAAGCCCAAAGCGTCCCCCCTTCGTTGGAAAAATGGCCGCCATCTTGAATTTTTGGGTTTCTGGACGGATTGCTTTCCAAATCGATATCTGAGAGTCCGAGTCGACTGCGATGACGAATCAGATGTCAGAATTGAAAAAAATGGCCGCCATCTTGAATTTTTCTATTTCTCGACCGATTGCTTTCAAAATCGATATCTGGGGGGCCGAGATGTCTCCGATACCGGATCAATGATAAAATTTTAAAAAAATGGCCGCCATCTTGAATTTTTTTGTTACTGGGCCAATTGCTTTTAAAATCGATATCTGAGGGTCCGAGAGGTCTCCGATACAGAATCAAGAATAAAATTTTAGAAAAATGGCCGCCATTTTGTTTTTTTTTTGTTTCTGGACCGATTGCTTTCAAAATCGATATCTGAGGGTCCGAGAGGTCTCCGATTTCGAATAATGTCAAAATTGAAAAAAATAGCCGCCATCTTGATTTTTTTTGTTTCTTGACCGATTGCTTTCAAAATCGATATCTGAAGATCCGAGAGGTCTCCCATTTTGAATCCAATGTCAAAATTGAAAAAAATAGCCGCCATCTTGATTTTTTTTGTTTTTGGGCCGATTGACTTAAAAATCGATTTTGACAATCTACAACAGCCACAACACCTGGAGAGGAAGATTTTGCTACCAGCAGTTAAAAATTATTATGGGAGAAGGCTAAATAAGTTTGTGATACCTACAATTTTTAATAGTATACCATGGCTTCGAGACGAAATGAAACTAACTAAAATAGTCCTGAAAAATAAATTAAAATTAACCCTCTTAGAAAGTGATAGTGCAGATAGGCAGACATGAACTTATATATATTACTATATAGTATAAGAGCAGATAATATATAGATATTTGTACAATAAATAATTAAGTTAGTACTATTACTACCTTAATTATTTATTGTATGTATTTTGTTAGAGTTAATTTATAAATTATAATTGTTATCTTTTTAATTCAAATAGGTGCATGATTTGTAAATTAGAGCGTTCCACTCGCCATCAAACTACTGTAGTTTGGCGAGACTTTAATCTTTAAGCACTTAATGTAATTATGATGAATAAATAAAAAAAAAAAAAAAAAAAAAAAAAAAAAACCTCACGCGGGCTGCTTGCAGCCCGCGCACCCACGCGACCTCTAGTTATACTATATAAAGCTCAATTACCACTGACTGACTGACTGACTGACTGACTGACTGACTCACTCATTGACATAATTGTTCTCCATGAAAGAGGCGAAACCGGTGAAAGTGATGTATGGAAAAGTTGTACGACCAGGTCTGATGAGTACCAGAAAAATCTTAAACCTTGGAAAAGTCTTCAGCATCAGGGTAGGGGTCAACGGCCCGTAAAAACTGTAAGGGATAGGTGGGTCGAGCTCGAACAAAAGTCGACCCACACCCTGGTCAAATTATACCTGGGGTGAAAAAAATCCAAAATGGCGGAAAACAAAATGGCCGCCATACAAATTTTATTAAAAAAATATTCAAAGTCCAATAAATCCTAAACGAAAAGAGAGAAGTATATGGTGCTTGAACAAATGTCAAAGAGGATGATAAGAGGCGACCAACTGTAAAAAAAAAAAACAAAATGGCGGATTCAAAATGGCGGCCAAAATTAAAGGTGCTCCGATTCGAGTGAAATTTGGTATCTGGGGGTTTTTGTGGGTGTAGATTACGTTTTTCGTGTAAAAAAAATTTTGGCGCCATTTTCCAATATGGCCGCCATAGAAACGACCCACACTAGGTAACTTGCGAGGCCGCAGGCCGAGCTCCGCGTAGAGCGAAGCTCGGAGCGTCCCTTCCGTACTTTGCCTGTCCCCAACCCCTCCCCCCAAGTAACTTAAACCAACATGGCGAGGCCGAAGGCCGAGCTCCGCGTAGAGCGAAGCTCGAAGCGTCCCCCAGCATGTCGTGCTCCCACATACATCCATTAGTTCAAGTTTCATACGAGGCCGGAGGCCGAGTTGCGACGCCGTAGGCCGAGCTTCCGCGTAGGGCGAAGCCCGAAGCGTCCCCCCTTACTAATACCTCCCCCTACTTAACCCCCCCCCCAAGTAACTTTCATCATATAGCGAGGCCGAAGGCCGAGCTCCGCGTAGAGCGAAGCTCGAAGCGTCCTCGGGCTGACCCTGCAACCTTCTCCTACAATAAGTAATTTACGAGGCAATAGGCCGAGTTGCGAGGCCGCAGGCCAAGCTCCGCGTAGGGCGAAGCCCGAAGCGTCCCCCCTTCGTTGGAAAAATGGCCGCCATCTTGAATTTTTTGGTTTCTGGACGGATTGCTTTCAAAATCGATATCTAAGAGTCCGATTCGACTGCGATGACGAATCAGATGTCAGAATTGAAAAAAATGGCCGCCATCTTGAATGTTTCTATTTCTCGACCGATTGCTTTCAAAATCGATATCTGGGGGGCCGAGATGTATCCGATACCGGATCAATGATAAAATTTTAAAAAAAATGGCCGCCATCTTGAATTTTTTTGTTACTGGGCCAATTGCTTTTAAAATCGATATCTGAGGGTCCGAGTGGTCTCCGATACAGAATCAAGAATCAAATTTTGAAAAAATGGCCGCCATCTTGATTTTTTTTGTTTCTTGACCAATTGCTTTCAAAATCGATATCTGAGGGTCCGAGACGTCTCCCATACCTAATCAAAAATAAAATTTTGAAAAAATGGCCGCCATCTTGAATTTTTCTATTTCTGAACCGATTGCCTTCAAAATCGATATTTGACAATTTACAACAGCCACAACACCTCACGCGGGCTGCTTGCAGCCCGCGCACCCACGCGACCTCTAGTTATACTATATAAAGCTGAATTACCACTCACTCACTCACTGACTGACTGACACAATTGTTCTCCATGAAGGAGTCGTCGCAGGTTAAAGTCATGTAAAAACAAGTTGTTTGACCAGATCTCATGAGTACCAGAAAAATATTAAACCTTGGGAAAGTCTTCAGCATCAGGGTAGGGGTCAACGGCACGTAAAAACTGTAAGGGATAGGTGGGTCGGCCTCAAACAAAAGTCGACCCACACCCTGGTCAAATTCTACCTGGGGTGAAAAAAATCCAAAATGGCGGAAAACAAAATGGCCGCCATACAAATTTTATTAAAAAAATATTCAAAGTCCAATAAATCCTAAACAAAAAGAGCAAAGTACAATGTTCTTTAACAAATGTCAAAGAGGATGATAAAAGGCGACTAACTGTTACTAAAAAAAAACAAAATGTCGGATTCAAAATGGCGGCCAAAATAAAAGGTGCTCCGATTCGAGTGAAATTTGGTATCTGGGGGTTTTTGTGGGTGTAGATTACGTTTTTGGTGTAAAAAAAATTTTGGCGCCATTTTCCAATATGGCCGCCATAGAAACGACCGACACCAGGTAACTTGCGAGGCCGCAGGCCGAGCTCCGCGTAGAGCGAAGCTCGGAGCGTCCCTCCCGTACTTTGCCTGTCCCCATCCCCTCTCCCCAAGTAACTTAAACCAACATGGCGAGGCCGAAGGCCGAGCTCCGCGTAGAGCGAAGCTCGAAGCGTCCCCCAGCATGTCGTGCTCCCACATACATCCATTAGTTCAAGCTTCATACGAGGCCGTAGGCCGAGCTTCCGCGTAGGGCGAAGCCCGAAGCGTCCCCCCTTACTAATACCTCCCCCTTCTTAACCCCCCCCCAAGTAGCTTTTATCATATAGCGAGGCCGAAGGCCGAGCTCCGCGTAGAGCGAAGCTCGAAGCGTCCTCCGGCTGACCCTGCAACCTTCTCCTACCATAAGTAATTTACGAGGCCGCAGGCCGAGCTCCGCGTAGGGCGAAGCCCGAAGCGTCCCCCCTTCGTTGGAAAAATGGCCGCCATCTTGAATTTTTTGGTTTCTGGACGGATTGCTTTCAAAATCGATATCTGAGAAACCGAGTCGACTGCGATGACGAATCAGATGACAGAATTGAAAAATTTGGCCGCCATCTTGAATTTTTCTATTTCTCGACCAATTGCTTTCAAAATCGATATCTGAGGGGCCGAGTCGACTCTGATAACGAATCTCATATCAAAATTTTAAAAAAAGGCCGCCATCTTGAATTTTTTGTTACTGGGCCGATTGCTTTGAAAATCGATATCTGAGGGTCCGAGATGTCTTCGATACCATATCAAGAATAAAATTTTGAAAAAATGGCCGCCATCTTGAATTTTTTTGTAACTGGGCCAATTGCTTTTAAAATCGATATCTGAGGGTCCGAGAGGTCTCCGAAACAGAATCAAGAATAATTTTTTTAAAAAATGGCCGCCATTTTGATTTTTTTTGTTTCTAGACCGATTGCTTTCAAAATCGATATCTGAGGGTCCGAGACGTCTCCGATACCCAATCAAGAATAAAATTTTGAAAAAATGGCCGCCATCTTGATTTTTTTTGTTTTTTGGCCGATTGCCTTCAAAATCGAAATTTAGTCCACGATAACAAAAGCAACAGCCACAACACCTCACGCGGGCTGCTTGCAGCCCGCGCACCCACGCGACCTCTAGTTATACTATATAGGGTGTAATTAAAGGTACGCACACTAATGAAACCCCAATTTCCACTGCTTATATGGAATGCATTCGCGTAGATATTTCAGTATAATTTCAATTCTCAAAAAAAATATATATGTTTCTTTGGAAAGTGGGTTGAATAGGAATACACCACTTACATTATAAATGATAACATTGATAACTAACTTTGTGAGGGTCAAGCACTTGAAATAAAGCGTACACCACCAGCTGCTACCATAATTGACTGGCCATATGGGTCAGCCACTTTACACTTGAAAAAAAAACACAACACCACTAATTAATGTAAAAGTTGCTGTAAAAAAACCCCCTTCGTGATAGATGCACGCATAGGCGCGGCGCTGCACATGCCTCCGAACTCGTCGTAGTCTCGTGATCCCTCTTTATCACTGTAAACGCCCTTTTGATGCGTCGCTTTATTCCGCATCCAGAATTGTTGGCCCGCTAGGCCGTCTTCCATAGCGTGCCTTGTACCTACACATCTTCGGCACGCTGTAAAACCTCTCCACACTCGTGATAAATGAGTACCATTGTCAGGTACTCCTGATTTGTGTATCGTTAAGGTATTTTTTCACAGATTTATAAGTAGCACAGGAAATTCTCTTCGTACTGATTTTAGTGGGAGAGCCAGCTCAAGAAATGCCTACCTCATCAAATACCCCGACAGGCTACATTTGGATCGTTAACCGACACTTAAATACGTATAAAAAATTGTATAAAACCCCGATCCATTATCAGGTGCATTTTAGGATCTCGCCTGTCGCGTCGAGGAGGTCAGATCCAGTCCGCGCACTTTTTCTGACTACCCACATTCGGTAGATATTACCTCGCGGTGGGTATTCTGGGTTGTTTACATGACGTGAGGAGCCCGGATACCCACAAACCGCGTACGACTCGCCCACCTGCCCCCAGCCCTCTTGGGGGTAGGCTTCGTCTACGTGTGGACGCGACACCCAGCACGCTGCCTTTTAGGGAGACATGACTCCCCCCGCCTCCATCGCGAAGGTCAAGAAGCGACCGAGGACACCCCACAATGTTGCCCAGGCCTTCTACCTTCGGGAAGAGTACGCCAACGAGCGCGCCTCACAGTCGCCCGCCACGCCGCCGCTTCACCGCACCCCGACGAAGCCCCCCGCAACCGCGGGCCCCCGACAGCCGCCTCCCTGGGCCATCCAGCCTACGCCACAGAGCCTAGTCACATACAGGCCGCCGCCGCAGGTCCCATGGCGTGACCCGCGCCTCGAAAGGAGGGACAGGCCCCCGGCCTCCCCCCCTGCTCCGCAACCGGCGCCCCGCCGGCTCACCCCGTCGCCGCAGTCCACGTCGCAAGCCATGGACCAAACCACGACGCCGCCGCCGTCCACATCGACGGCCCCCGCACCGTCGCAGCCACTTCCCCCGCCCCCCGCCTCATATGCGGGTGTAACCGCCGCCGCCAAGCCTCGCTCACCGTTCCCTTCCCCGGTGACGCAGCAGACGCCCCCAGCCACGCAGCCAGTCGCAGGACAGTCCCGGTCGACGCGGAAGCCACCGCCCATCGTGGTGGACAGCTTCCCCGACTGGCCCCACCATCTTCGCGCGCTCAAGGAGCAGTTGGGCCGCGCGCCGAATGTGCGTCCCTACGGAAAGGGGATGCGCTTCCTGGCGCAAACCGCTGACGAGTTCCGGACCTACCAGCGCTACCTCACCGCGCTGGAGGGGCAGACCGGACTCTCGTGGTTCGCCTACGCGCCGAAGGAAGAGAAGCCGCTGAAGGTCGCGATCCGCGGCCTGCCAGCCGACACGAGCCCGGACGACATCACCGCCGAGCTACGCCGCCTGGGCTATGAACCTGAGTTCGTGCGCCCCATCCGTGCCCGCCAAGGACGCCCTGGGTGCATCCATTTCGCCCAGCTCACCTACACGCCAGGCCTCACCCCGGGTATCTACGCAGTGAGCGAGCTCCTGTGCGTACCCGGCGTGAAGATCGAGGGATGGCGTGGCAAACAGAGAGTCCCGCAGTGCCACCGGTGCCAGCTGTTCCGACACAGCTCGCACAATTGTCACCGGCGGCAAGCCTGCGTCTGCTGCGGCGAGGAGCACCCGGCGAAGGAGTGCCCACGCCCACGCACCGAGCCCGCCACCTGCGCGAACTGCGGGAAGGCCCACCCGGCGAACAGCCTCGCGTGCGTTGTCCTACGCCGCGAGGTGCGCAATAGGAAAGCCGGCACCGCACCGAAGACTTCCACCCAGCCCGCAGACCCGGCCAGGGTTATCGTCGCCCCCACGGGAGAGTCGAACGCGCCGGGGTCACTCATGGCCTCCGCGAACGAGCCCGGGGGGACGATCAAGAAGAGGAGGGGAAGGAGGAGGAGGAAGGGAACCGCCTCCGACACTCCAGCCGCCGCCGCCGCCAATGCAGCCGGCCCCACCCAGTCACAGCCAGCGCCTTCGAAAGCGGTCGCCGCCCCGCACACTGCCGGGAAGAAGGCGAAGCTGACGAAGGCACCTTCCAGCACAGCTGCCACATCCAAAGCGAATCAGATGCCCCAGGAAGCGGTCACCGCCCCACAAGAAGTGGGCAAGATGGTGAAGCACCCGGGGGCAACCTCAAGTAAAGCTGCCGACGCCATTGACCTCGCCATCGAGCTCCTGCTCTCCGTCCTCAAGGCCGTGAGGGCAGGCACCGACCCGGCGGCGATAGTCACGGAGGGTGTCTCCATCCTGGCTCGCATGAGGACAGGATGCTGAGGCCCCTCCCCTCCACACCAGGCAGCCCACGTCCACTACTCCCCGTCGAGTAGTCAGGACTGTGGGCCCCTACCACCAGCCCCCAACCACGTCGTGCGCAGTGCGCGCGCGCCGCGCAAGCGTGCCGACGCCGCACCGCGCCCGCCCACCTCCGTCGAAGAGAAGCCGCCGCCGGCTCGCAGGCGCTCACTAGGCCTCCCCCAACGGGGAATCACCTGGTGGGCTGCCTCGCCGCGGCGTGAAGACTTGACCGGACATAGGCCCCTCGGGAGGCCGCCCCCGTGACACGCCTGTTGCTGCAGGCGTCGATAGAAACCAGCCTCAGTGGCCCCAGGCCAGAAAGGCTCTCCCCGCTGCAGCTGCGCTGCAGCGAGAAGAACCCACAAGCAGGTGCATTTTAGTTATTATTTGGCGTAGGTCTCATTCGGGTATTTAATGAGGTAGGTTGGGGGTGTAGTAAAAGCATGTTTTTCGAGTTCGCCGAGTAATTTCGGTAGGATGCGCAATGGCAGACTATTTTTTTACTTAATTAAACAATAGTTAACCTGTACTTTCATTTGGGTATTTGATGAGACAGCTACAACATTTTTTCGAAAATTATTATTTCAATGATCCGGCAGGATCGGCGCTGGCAGACGTTTTTTAATACGTGTTTAAATTTCGGTTAACAATACAAAAATTGCATGTTGGCGTATTTTATGAGGTAGGCATTTCTTGAGCCTGCTCTCGCACTATTTGGTTCAGTTTTCAGGAAGATGTCATAATTTTTACTTTTTTATCTATGATAATCGCAAATGAAGGAGACTTCACTTTGATTAAAATGTAAAGAAAGACCAATAATTTTTTAAACCCACGCACAGGAATGAGAGAGACAGAAAAAAAAATAACGTTTTTATGACAACTAAACTATTTATTTTCCATTCTGATTCAAGAAATATGAAATAATAGAAAAAAAATAATGCCTAACCGCTACAAAAATCCTAATGAGATTATAACCTTTTTAGGGATATAATCTCCATACAGCCTCTGCAGCTGTTGCTAGGTTGCTATGATAAGTTGATTTATGTCATTCTTTTTATTTACAAATAAAAATAAAACGAACACTTTTATTGATTCAAATTTGCTTGAATTAGTCAATCAGTAAACAAATCAGTGATAACAGCTTGCCCAGGACAATTATCAAGCACGCTATGGAAAACGGCCTAGCAGGAAAACCATTTTGGATGCTGACCGAGAAAATGGTATTTTCAACGTGTTCAAACCACTCGTACACAATATCGGTAGTCGGCCGGCCAAGATTTCCTCCTGAGTTTGAAGAGGCAACAGCAATTAATGAATAAATGATTAAGTTCTTCACCTTTTTGGCCGTCTTAACACGAAGTGACGCGACCACTTATTATGTAAACAAGTGGGGGCGGTATATTCCCAACCGACCCAATTTTTAAAGTAAGTTTTTTTATTATTATTTTTACAACGTTGATGCCAAAATGTGTATGTGAATGCACTCCATATAAGCAGCAGAGTCTCAGGTTTCATTAGTGCGCGTACCTTTGATTCCATTCCATTCCACCTTATATAAAGCTCAATTACCACTGACTGACTCACTCACTGACACAATTGTTCTCCATGAAAGAGGCGAGACCGGTGAAAGTGATGTATGGAAAAGTTGTACGACCAGGTCTGATGAGTACCAGAAAAATCTTAAATCTTGGAAAAGTCTTCAGCATCAGGGTAGGGGTCAACGGCCAGCAAAAACTGTAAGGGATAGGTGGGTCGACCTCGAACAAAAGTCGACCCACACCCTGGTCGAATTCTACCTGGGGTGAAAAAAAACCAAATAGGCGGAAAAAAAAATGGCCGCCATACAAATTTTATTAAAAAAATATTCAAAGTCCAATAAATCCTAAACAAAAAGAGCAAAGTACAATGTTCTTTAACAAATGTCAAAGAGGATGATAAGAGGCGACTAACTGAAAAAAAAAAAAAAAAAACAAAATGGCGGATTCAAAATGGCGGCCAAAATGAAAGGTGCCTCGATTCGAGTGAAATTTGGTATCTGGGGGTTTTTGGGGGTGTGGATTACGTTTTTGGTGTCATTTTTTTTTCTTGCCATTTTACAATATGGCCGCCATGAAAAAAACTGAGACCTGGTAATTTGCGAGGCCGTAGGCCGACCTCCGCGTAGAGCGAAGCTCGGAGCGTCCCTCTCTTACTTTGCCTGTCCCCATCCCCTTCCCCAAAGTAACTAAAACCAACATGGCGAGGCCGAAGGCCGAGCTCCGCGTAGAGCGAAGCTCGAAGCGTCCCCCAGCATTGCGTGCTCCCACATACATCCATTAGTTCAAGGTTCATACGAGGCCGGAGGCCGAGCTTCCGCGTAGGGCGAAGCCCGAAGCGTCCCCCCTTACAAATACCTCCTCCTACTTAAATCCCCCCCCCCAAGTAACTTTCATAATAGCGAGGCCGAAGGCCGAGCTCCGCGTAGAGCGAAGCTCGAAGCGTCCTCCGGCTGACCCTGGAACCTTCTCCTACCATAAGTAATTTACGAGGCCGGAGGCCAAGTTGCGAGGCCGCAGGCCGAGCTTCGCGTAGGGCGAAGCCCGAAGCGTCCCCCCTTCGTTGGATAAATGGCCGCCATCTTAAATTTTTTGGTTTCTAGACGGATTGCTTTCAAAATTGATATCTAAGAGTCCGAGTCGACTGCGATGACGAATCAGATGTCAGAATTAAAAAATTTGGCCGCCATCTTGAATTTTTCTATTTCTCGACTGATTGGTTTCAAAATCGATATCTGGGGGGCCTTGTCGACTCTGATTACGAATCTCATGTCAAAATTTTAAAAAGTGGCCGCCATCTTGAATTTTTTTGTTACTGGGCCGATTGCTTTGAAAATCGATATCTGAGGGTCCGAGAGGTCTCCGATACAGAATCAAGAATAAAATTTTGAAAAAATGGTCGCCATTTTGTTTTTTTTTGTTTCTTGACCGATTGCTTTCAAAATCGATATCTGAGGGTCCGAGAGGTCTCCGATTTCGAATCCAATGTCAAAATTGAAAAAAATAGCCGCCATCTTTAATTTTTTTGTTTCTAGACTGATTGTTTTCAAAATCGATATCTGAGGGTCCGAGAGGTCTGTGATACCGAATCGAATGTCAGAATTGAAAAAAATGGCCGCCATCTTGAATTTTTCTATTTCTTGACCGATTGCTTTCAAAATCGATATCTGAGGGTCCGAGATGTCTCTGATACCGAATCCAATGTCAGAATGGAAAAAAATGGCCGCCATCTTGAATTTTTTTGTTTTTCGGCCGATTGACTTAAAAATCGATTTTGACAATGTACAACAGCCACAACACCTCACGCGGGCTGCTTGCAGCCCGCGCACCCACGCGACCTCTAGTTATATTATATAAAGCTCAATTACCACTGACTCACTCACTCACTCACTCACTGACTGACTCATTGACACAATTGTTCTCCATGAAAGAGGCGAAACCGGTGTAAGTGATGTATGGAAAAGTTGTACGACCAGGTATGATGAGTACCAGAAAAATCTTAAACCTTGAAAAAGGCTTCAGCATCAGGGTAGGGGTCAACGGAACGTAAAAACTGTAAGGGATAGGTTGGTCGGCCTCGAACAAAAGTCGACCCACACCCTGGTCAAATTCTATCTGGGGTGAAAAAAATCCAAAATGGCGGAAAACAAAATGGCCGCCATACAAATTTTATTAAAAAAATATTCAAAGTCAAATAAATCCCAAACAAAAAGAGCAAAGTAGAATGTTCTTTAACAAATGTCAAAGAGGATGATAAGAGGCGACTAACTGTGAAAAAAAAAATTCAAAATGGCGGATTCAAAATGGCGGCCAAAATGAAAGGTGCTCCGATTCGAGTGAAATTTGGTATCTGGGGGTTTTAGTGGGTGTAGATTACGTTTTTAATGTAAAAAAAATTTTGGCGCCATTTTCCAATATGGCCGCCATAGAAACGACCGACACTAGGTAACTTGCGAGGCCGCAGGCCGAGCTCCGCGTAGAGCGAAGCTCGGAGCGTCCCTCCCGTACTTTGCCTGTCCCCAACCCCTCCCCCAAGTAACTAAAACCAACATGGCGAGGCCGAAGGCCGAGCTCCGCGTAGAGCGAAGCTCGAAGCGTCCCCCAGCATGTCATGCTCCCACATACATCCATTAGTTCAAGTGTCATACGAGGCCGGAGGCCGAGTCGCGAGGCCGTAGGCCGAGCTTCCGCGTAGGGCGAAGCCCGAAGCGTCCCTCCTTACTAATACCTCCCCCTACTTAACCCCCCCCCCCAAGTAAGTCCCATCATATAGCGAGGCCGAAGGCCGAGCTCCGCGTAGAGCGAAGCTCGAAGCGTCCTCCGGCTGATCTTGCATCCCTCTCCTACCACAAGTAATATACGAGGCCGGAGGCCGAGTTGCGAGGCCGAAGGCCGAGCTCCGCGTAGGGCGAAGCCCGAAGCGTCCCCCCTTCGTTGGAAAAATGGCCGCCATCTTGATTTTTTTGGTTTCTGGACGGTTTGCTTTCAAAATCGATATCTGAGAGTCCGAGTCGACTGCGATGACGAATCAGATGTCAAAATTGAAAAAAATGGCCGCCATCTTGAATTTTTCTATTTCTCGACCGATTGCTTTCAAAATCGATATCTGAGGGGCCGAGTCGACTCTGATAACGAATCTCATGTCAAAATTTTAAAAAGTGGCTGCCATTTTGACTTTTTTTTTTCTTGACCGATTGCTTTCAAAATTGATATCTGAGCGTCCGAGACGTCTTCGATACCGAATCAAATGTCAGAATTTAAAAAAATGGCCGCCATCTTGATTTTTTTTGTTTCTAGACCGATTGCTTTCAAAATCGATATCTGAGGGTCCGAGAGGTCTCCGATCTCGAATCCAATGTCAAAACTGAAAAAAATAGCCGCCATCTTGAATTTTTTTGTTTCTTGACCGATTGCTTTCAAAATCGATATCTGAGGGTCCGAGAGGTCTGCGATACCGAATCGAATGTCAGAATTGAAAAAAAAATGGCAGCCATCTTGAATTTTTTTGTTTTTCGGCCGATTGCTTTCAAAATTGACATTTAGGCTCGGATAATATATCCAACAGCCACAACACCTCACGCGGGCTGCTTGCAACCCGCGCACCCACGCGACCTCTAGTTATATTATATAAAGCTCAATTCCCACTGACTCACTCACTGACTGACTCATTGACACAATTGTTCTCCATGAAAGAGGCGAAACCGGTGAAAGTGATGTATGGAAAAGTTGTACGACCAGGTCTGGTGAGTACTAGAAAAATCTTAAACCTTGGAAAAGTCTTCAGCATCAGGATAGGGGTCAACGGCCCGTAAAAACTGTAAGGGATAGGTGGGTCGACCTCGAACAAAAGTCGACCCACACCCTGGTCAAATTCTACCTGGGGTAAAAAAAAACAAAATGGCGGAAAACAAAATGGCTGCCATACAAATTTTATTTAAAAAATATTCAAAGTCCAATAAATCCTAAACAAAAAGAGCAATGTACAATGTTATTTAACAAATGTCAAAGAGGATGATAAAAGGCGACTTACTGTTAATAAAAAAAAAAACAAAATGGCGGATTCAAAATGGCGGCCAAAATAAAAGGTGCTCCGATTCGAGTAAAATTTGGTATCTTGGGGCTTTTGTGGGTGTAGATTACGTTTTTGGTGTAAAAAAATTTTGGCGCCATTTTCCAATACGGCCGCCATAGAAACGACCCACACTAGGTAACTTGCGAGGCCGCAGGCCGAGCTCCGCGTAGAGCGAAGCTCGTAGCGTCCCTCCCGTACTTTGCCTGTCCCCAACCCCTCCCCCCAATTAACTAAAACCAACATGGCGAGGCCGAAGGCCGAGCTCCGCGTAGAGCGAAGCTCGAAGGGTCCCCAGCATGTCGTGCTCTCACATACATCCATTAGTTCAAGTTACAAGTATGTAAGAGAGAATATGACCTATAGGAATATTGACATGTATAAGTAAGTTTTGTAATAATTGTATTTTTATTAAATTTTTTCTCATCTCCATTTTATTATAATTTTTATTCTTGCTTCATTTTGGTGGACTTATTCATATTTGCATGCCTGCATGCAGGCTGAATACATTGTACAAATTTAATTTTAAGACCTTTTTTTTCCATACTGTATTCTAGCAAATTAAACATTTTGAATTTGAATTTGAATTTTTTTCATACGAGGCCGTAGGCCGAGCTTCCGCGTAGGGCGAAGCCCGAAGCGTCCCCCCTTACTAATATCTCCCCCTACTTAACCCCCCCCCAAGCAACTTTCATCATATAGCGAGGCCGAAGGCCGAGCTCCGCGTAGAGCGAAGCTCGAAGCGTCCTCCGGCTGACCCTGCAACCTTCTCCTACCACAAGTAAGTTACGAGCCTGGAGGCCGAGTTGAGAGGCTGCAGGCCGAGCTCCGCGTAGGGCGAAGCCCGAAGCGTCCCCCCTTCGTTGGAAAAATGGCCGCCATCTTGAATTTTTTGGTTTCTGTACGGATTGCTTTCAAAATCGATATCTGGGGGGCCGAGTCGACTCTGATAACGAATCCTATGTCAAAATTTTGTAAAGTGGCCGCCATCTTGATTTTTTTTGTTATTGGGCCGATTGCTTTCAAAATCGATATCTGAGGGTCCGAGACGTCTCCGATACCGAATCAAGAATAAAAATTTGAAAAAATGGCCGCCATCTTTATTTTTTTTTTACTGGACCGATTGCTTTCAAAATTTATATCTGAGGGTTCGAGATGTCTTCGATACCGAATCAAATGTCAGAATTTAAAAAATGGCCGCCATCTTGAATTTTTTTGTTTCTAGACCGATTGCTTTTAAAATCGATATCTGGGGGGCCGAGTCGACTCTGATAACGAATCCCATGTCAAAATTTTGAAAAGTGGCCGCCATCTTGATTTTTTTTTTATTGGGCCGATTGCTTTCAATATCGATATCTGAGGGTCCGAGTCGACTCTGATAACGAATCCTATGTCAAAATTTTGAAAAGTGGCCGCCATCTTGATTTTTTTTGTTATTGGGCCGATTGCTTTCAAAATCGATATCTGGGGGGCCGAGTCGACTCTGATAACGAATCCTATGTCAAAATTTTGAAAAGTGGCCGCCATCTTGATTTTTTTTGTTATTGGGCCGATTGCTTTCAAAATCGATATCTGAGGGTCCGAGACGTCTCCGATACCGAATCAAGAATAAAATTTTGAAAAAATGGCCGCCATCTTGATTTTTTTTGTTACTGGACCGATTGCTTTCAAAATTGATATTTGAGGGTCCGAGATGTCTTCGATACCGAATCAAATGTCAGAATTTAAAAAATGGCCGCCATCTTGAATTTTTTTGTTTCTTGACCGATTGCTTTTAAAATCGATATCTGAGGGTCCGAGAGGTCTCCGATACCGAATCGAATGTCAGAATTGAAAAAAATGGCCGCCATCTTGATTTTTTTAGTTTTTGGGCCGATTGACTTAAAAATCGATTTTGACAAACTACAACAGCCACAACACCTCACGCGGGCTGCTTGCAGCCCGCGCACCCACGCGACCTCTAGTTATATAAAATTCAGCTGGATCTTGAATTATACTCATTGATTTGCGCAGGGTTAGTCCTGTTTTTCCTTAGTTTAAAATTACCCCGAAATGACGGGAAAATATCTCATTGCTTCGGAAAACCGGTAACAACATAAATACGAAATCCACTCGAGCGAAGCCGTGGTCAACAGCTAGTATTGTATAATAATTAACAATCAAACGCTATTTGATAGATATTTAACGATTTTTAATTTTTTAAGCGATATTTTATCACTCGTTGATTTTCAATAATTGGTCGGCTGTAGGTAGGTACCCCAATTTCTTAAATAATTGTACAATCAAAAGTTGGTCACTCGCGTACTTTAACTTTTGCGTCAGTTGGAGTTTAAACGTTACAGTCAACAGCACGTCAGTGGAAACATTTGTTGTTTTATTACTTACCATACCATAAGGTCCAAAGTACGTACTGACGTGCTATTTATTTGGTAAAGAGTTCATGGTGGTGAGAAAGTAAGCAGGTGGCGGAAGATATACCTATTTCTTTACAAAAAGTAATGATATCCCACCAAAAACATGAATGTAAAAAATGGAAGCCAAATTCATAAAAAAAAAAAATATGCGTGGCTGTTGACTTCACTGACAAAAGACGTGATAACTAAATGGGTGCCAAGTTCTAGTAATCCTTAAATTGGCTTATAAGAACGTACAAAATTCTCAAATAAATTTACAACACAATTTCTTACTTTTTCTGCTATAAAAATGTTTGTTATTTAAAATATATAACATTTAAATTTTTAAAAGTCGAAATTTTTACACAAGGCAGATAAATTTGGATAAAATTGAAGTTCAAGTTTTGACTTGGCTAGTTTTTATATTAATGTTATTTTATATTTGGCTAATCTACTTATCCTCTTTATTTTGTTCTTATGCAAGTGACTATTTATTTATTTTAAGGTCAACATATTACCTTACTCTTCTAAATATTTAGTAAGGTGGCCAAACTAGCCAAGCCAAATCTTAATTTTCAATTTTATCCTAATTTATCTGCCTTGTGTAAAAATTTCGACTTTTAAAATTTTAAATGTTATATTTTTTAAATAACAAACATTTTTATAGAAGAAAAAGTAAGAAATTGTGTTGTAAATTTATTTGAGAATTTTGTACGTTCTTATAAACCAATTTAAGGATTACTAGAACTTGGCACCCATTTAGATATCACGTCTTTTGTCAGTGAAGTCAACAGCCACGCTTATTATTTATAATGAACTTGGCTTCCATTTTTTTACATTCATGTTTTTGGTGGGTACTCCTCAACGCTCTTATTTCTACTGCATTAATTCTAATTTCATGCTTTTTCTGCCATACCCAGCTTTCACTGCCGTACATCAGTGTTGGTACCAAAACGCCTCTATGAACAGCCAGACGAGCTTTGTGAGACACCTTCTGACTCTTCATAAAAGCATGCAGAGCACCATTTACCATGTTTCCAGCATTCCACCTCCTTTCGATATCACTTTCACACTTTGAGATTGATGACAAAAAATCGATTGAAGGATAGTTATTAGGATCAAGATAGTCACCTTTTTAGGGCTCCGATACCAAACTGGTAAAAAAAAGGAACCCTTATGGTGCCGCTCTGTCTGTCTGTCTGTCCGTCTGTCTGTCACACCTCTATATCTCAGCAACCACTTATGCTATCGACCTGAAATTTGGAATGGTTTTAGAATATAGTTGCCCAACTTCATTGCACATGAAATTTTTTTGAAAAAGTATGATTACTAATGTAAAGGGGGCCAAAATAGGGGGGGCCAAATTTCAAATTGTCGCTACTAGGTCGAGTGGGGTATCATAAGAAAGGGCTTTACTTGTACATTCTAAAATATATTTTTGTATTTTTTTAAGTTTCTTAGTTTTCAAGTTATGATGAAAAATGTCAAAAAAAATACCATTCCCCCCCCCCTTATCTCCGAAGTTTGAGTAAGGAAAAATCTGAATTAATTACAGTTGACAGAAATGTATATAAACTTTACATCAAAAATAAAACAATCTTTCTAAGTAGCACAGTTTTTCAGAAATCTGCAAAAAACCTTTACAAACAAATTTGGTTTTGCGGTCCTGAAAATGGACTTTATTGCTTCCAAAAATACTATAGGTATATCGGAACCCTCGGCGCGCGAGTCCGACTCGCACTTGACCGGTTTTTTTATATAACGGTTTTACTTCAGCGACTTTTAATTGTTCAGGAAAACATCCTTCCTCAAAGGACTGATTGATCAGTTTTGTAAGTGGAAGAGTCAACTCTTCATCGCATCCCCTCAGAAGTGAGAATGGTATTTGGTCTGCACCATAACTATTTTAATTTTTGATTCCGCTTACGAGTATAACGCTGTAGATCCCGCTCATCGACCGGTTGTAGAAACATTGAGTTTTGTTAGCAGGGGGCGGCGGTGGTCCGGTGGCTTTTGACTCACCGATACTGATAAAAAAATCATTAAAGGTGTTTGCGATTATATGGGGGTTATCCGTTGTTTCAGAGTTACATAATTTGAGCCGTATATTTTTTATTTTTCGTTTCGGTTTGGTGACTTCGTTAACCACATTTCACATCGTTTATTGTTTACTTTTAGAATGTGACATTTTTTTGCGTATGTTGACCTTACCATCCCTGGGTTGCCTTTTGTACGAAGTCAATTCTTCCCTAGTATTTTTTTTATATATTATTCATTACATTGTTTACAATTGAAAAACTGAATGTTAATAAATATGTTTTGTATTTGTAATTTTTTTTATCTACAATAAACGCTACTCAAAAACCTGCAGGGTTTATGTGAGAAGCGAGTGAGCGGGAGCTCGCTACTTATAACTTACATATGTACATACACAATTACAAAAAAAATAGAAACTTTAACCATAGATATGACTAAAAACACTTACAGTTAGCTGAGATTGGATTTTTTAAACGTCTTTTTACATATTTTACATGTGATAAACAAGTCTTCATGCAACTCTATAGTACATTATTGAGCATACTAGGCAGAAGGTATTCCCATGTTCTCGTACCCTAAACGTAGTATGCTTAGGGTAAAACTTGGCAACTAACCATTATTTTGGACAGAAATCAAAATATACTGTCTTTCTATAGGAGTTACGATCATGTTTTTTTTTTCACAAACTTAATTGTTTATTTTACTAATATTTTCTGCATGTTTTACCCAGTGGAACCTTAAAACAAACATCATAAAGCGTCTTAAAGGTCATTGGTAAAATTGGCAACTTTACCTACATTCTCTCTAACCAGTCTGATGTATTGAGATAGTATTTTTGGTAAAGATGCCCGAGATTACGATAACTACTTCACATATCAAAAAGGAATAGAAGGAAATAGCAAAACAAAATGGCAACACTGAAAGCAGGTAAAGTTGCCAAGGGATCATTGCAAATTTCATACAACTATTTAGTATCGCAAAGGGTTGTAAAAAAAAGATATACAGTGCAGTTATAAAACTTAAAATAAAATAAACTTTAAATAATGGCACATATTCCACAAATTACACAAAATTCGCTCTTAATAAAAGTTATACTTTTTTATATCTCTACAAAAATTTAAATACTTAATATGTCAATGAGACAATGACACAAAACCACTTTTCTAAAGTCGAAATCATGTTTAAAATGCTTACAAATTACATCCTCTATAGACTTACAAAGTTTACCATAATAGTACATTAAGATGCACGTGCGCTATTTTGGATATTACGGCCGAGGCTCAGAAATTGTAGCCCGAGCCGCAGGCGAGGGCGTAATGGAGCCGAGGGTGTAATCACCAAAGCGCGCAAGCTTCTTACGACGTTTTTCAACACATTTGCGAATAAAAACGAATCAAAATCGCTTACCTTTTTTTCCTAAGGAAATTTCGAAGACGTTTTCTCACATTTCTACGTCACTCGATACACCGGACTTGTGTTTTTGTTCAAGTATTTTCGACGTTCTACACTTATCACTGTTTTTCTTATTTGTAGAAGTCATTTATTTTTTAATTACATTAAACACATTTCACAACAAGAAATATCTGTTAAAATGGCGCGCGTATTACTTTTTTCGAAGACACAGATTATACATGCGCGCGCAGGAGATAATGACTAAGCTATCAAACAGACTACTTTTCAATTTATTTTAAAATTGAATATTTTGTTACTTTAAAGACAAATTTGTAGTTAGTTGATGAAAATCAATGTTTTCGTTAAATTAACGTTTATTTATCATATTATCGAACACAGTTTCTTAATTCATTAAATTATTATGAATTTTAAAGATATAGAAACTCCTTGCATCTTGCCGCTATGGAAAACAAAACAAAAATAAAACACTAACCTGCCAAACAGCTAGGATTTCCAAAGTGTTGTGATACTTCTAATCTATCCGACTTATTTCTAGTCTTATTAATATATTTATTCGTCTTATTTCTGTATATATTGTACAATAGTCTATTAGCTTTGTTATTTTCATCTGATTTACAAACTAGTAATTCCTGTTTTTTTTGCTCATGTATAAAATACGACTATAAATCCCCTTACATTCAGTTCTTTTGTTTATTTTTATTACAGAATCTATTTTACATTTTTCATAGGCTTCACTAAAGTTAGTAGTAATAAATTGTAAGATTTCATTAGGGTTATTTAGGTCTAACGCAGTGACATTTCGTAGTAAAAGTAAAAATTAAAATGGCAACACTCAAGTGATCGGTTCTTCTACTTGATACAAGATGGCGTTGCTAATTTTGCGACAAATATGTTATTAATGTTTTTATTTATTTCAGGACAACGTACAAAAAATACGACTTTACAAAATTCTCACAATACCTTTATTTGGCACGGACGTTGCTGTTGGATTCTCTCGTACCATTTATTGTGAGTTAAATTATTACAAATTATTCTGTTTCTAAAAAAAATCAGTCAAGTGCTTGTCGGACTCGGGCGCCGAGGGTGCCAATATCTGTAATATTAAAGAAGCAATAAAGTTCATTTTTCGGCGAGTATCAGGTTCCGTACCTCAAAAAAAAAAAACTGAATCCTTATAGGATCACATTGTTGTCCGTCTATCTGTCTGTCTGTCTATCTGTCAAGACCCTTTTTCTCACGAATAAAAACTGATAACGAATATTAAGGTCTATAAACCATGTTGCTGGCAACACAAATCTTGATATTTTATATAGTTGGTCTGGCAACCCCAGTCTTGAATCGTCCATTACAAAATCGCTGTATTCAAAGTGCGCAATAAAAGTCTAGTTTCTACTGCGGAGTATCATTGAAGAAGACCAGCCCCTCAAAACATTACAGTCCACGCTCTCCAAGAGTTCTACATGGTCTTTCGAGTACTACATGGTCCTTTCTCACCAGCGATTCAAGAAAACTGCAAGATACGAACTTCGCACGCAACGTCAGAGATACGACGAAGCAACAGCGCAAGAAGGCGGGGAAGGCGACCGGCATACTTGCGAAGCACATAAAGTATTGCTGCAAGAATAATTTACGTCCCATTCCCAAGATTTCAAGACAGAAGATCAAGATTCATCATTGCAGCATTCCAACCTGCAAAGGTCAAATCTAGGTGACGCCTACGTGGCGCATGAGTGCAATTTCTTAGTTCCGTTCAAGCAGCATTCAAGAATCATTTAATTTTTTTTGTGCGGGCAACACTAACTTGTTGCGCGTAGGCAGCAAATTCATCACCCTACAAGTTGGATTAAAAATTGGATCCGACTGCCCAACGCAGGCGCAACATTCACGGCCAGTTGAAACTGAACGTATCTTATCGTCAAGTTGGCAGCATTGAAGTTTGTTTTTCGACCAATCAGCGCGAGATTCCCACGGCGCCATCGAAACACTCTTCACGAGACGATCACAACCGCAAATCGAACAAGATCGGCCATTTTATTTGTCTTTCCTGTGTTGTAGGAAGATTTCTGACTTGTTCGCGATTTTTAAAAGTTGCTATTGCCAAAATAGTGCTAGAACATTTAAAACGTGTTGTGTGGATTATATTATTGTAAACCATTATGGATGAAAAAGCTTTAATAGCCGGTCGTGGCTACGTTAAAGGTACGATAACTAGGCTTTGTAATTTCGTGTCAAACGAGAATGATGTCAAGATCAGCTCCGTTGAAGAATTGATTGCTAAGCGCGACAAACTACTCTCGTGCTTTAATGAATATGAAGATTACAACAAAAAGATCTTGACATTAAGCTCGTCTGATTCCGAAAATATATTAGAAGTAGAAAATAAGTATTATCATGTACTTACCGTTTTGAACAAAAGTATAAAGCAGAGAGCTGCTCAGGCATTTATTGGATAAACGTTACTATAACAAATATAGGATTGTTGCTGAGCATGTGAACACTCTGTTAGATTTGCAGGGCCTTCCTAAATTTTGTGGTGCTAACCATATTATGGAATTTGTTGCAGAGGTGCGCCAAACACTTGCCGCACTCAAAAACTTAGAGGCGGAGGTGTCCTCTTGGAATCCTATTCTTCTGGGAGTCCTTACCAGGAAACTGGATGTTTATAGCTCCAGAGCTTACTAAATGGAGAGAGACCAGGAGGAGGATCCAACGGTTGAGCATTTTTTAGGCTATATGGAGAAACGCGCCTTGGCCTTGGAGAATAGCAACGTGCGTCCAGAATATTCTGAGCAACCTAATAAGCATCAAGCAGCCACTTCAGCCAGTGCAAGGCCACGTAAATTAAAAAACAACAAATTTTGTGTTGATTTGCCATTAAAGCTAAAAACCAGCGATGTAAATCAAACTCTGGGCAATTCATTTTATTTAGCTTTACATAGATTTCTCAGTCTTGAAAAAAGATTGCAAAAAAAACATAAATTTGCTATCCGCCTATCAAGCGTTCATCGATGAATATGTGGACCTTGGTCATGGCCACTATGTAGACATTGGTTCCTACAACTTCAATGAGTATGTAGTCTATTTCTGTCCTCATCATATTTTAGTAAACCCGCAGAACAAGAGCACGCCTGCTCGCGTAGTATTCGATATGTCAATGAAGACAAACAATAAGATTTCATTGAACGATATATTATTGAACGGACCCACCGTACAAAAGTAATTGTTTGACATAATTTTACTGTTCAGATTTGGGGAATTCACACTAAGTACAGACATTAGGAAGATGTTCAGAAATATATTGGTGAATCCGGAACATACTTCACTCCAGAAAATTTTATGGCGCGACAACCCTAATCAGTCTATAAAATGTATTCGTCTCGATACTGTCAACTACGGCATGAAATCTTCAAGCTATTTGGCCACACGCTGCTTACTTGAACTTGCACAAAGACACGAGCATGAGCTACCACTGGCATCATTTATTTAAAAAAAATTGTACTTATGTCGATGGCATTTTATATTCATGTTCAGATATGTACAAATTGCTTGAAGCTAAGCGACAATTATGTGAGATGTTGAGTCATGGGAGCTTTAGTCTGCACAAGTGGGCTTCTAACACCCCACGTGTGCTAGCAGACATTCCTGAATCTAAACAACAGTTCAGTCAGCTTCACTTTCAAAAGGGTGACTATAGCATGAAAGCTTTAGGGTTGACTTTTGACATTAAAAATGACTTGCTTTATTATAAACAATCCAGAACCTTTCGCTGACAAATTGCTAACAAAAAGGGAAGTGTTAAGCTATATAGCAAAGTTTTATGACCCGATGGGATTTGCTAGTCCTATTCTGATGAGGGCTAAAAATTTTATGCAAAAAATCGATGCACGTAACAAAGGGTGGGACGATCCTATACCTAAAGACTTAGTCGACGAGTGGCTAGAATTCACTAACAGTTTGGTTGCTATGGAGCCTACGACTTTAGATCGACACGTCAGAACTGACAACGCAGCGGCGGTGCAGCTCATCGGTTTTGTTGATGCATCGAGTACAACTGGCTACGGTTGCTGTTTATACCTACGCGTGGTCGACAAGAATGTTAAGGCTGAATTGTACTTACTCTGTTCGAAGTCACGTGTTAATCCACGTGTAAATGCTTTAACGGTTCCTCGATTAGAGCTCAATGCTTGTCTGCTTCTGTCTATGTTGACAGAGAAGGTATACGATACTCTATGTAAAAGCATCAAAATAGATGATGTTTATCTATTTACTGATTCGAAAATAACTCTCGCTTGGATTAACACGGAGGCTACAAAACTTCTAGCTTACGTATCGAACAGAGTGAGTGTTATTCAACAAAAGAGCGGTAAATGGACCTGGCTCTATGTGCCTTCGGCAGATAACCCCGCTGATCTGATAAGTAGAGGCATCAGTCCTCAGGAGCCGCCGACCTATTCTCTTTGTTGGCAGGGACCTGCATTTTTACAATGCGAGTATGATTTTAATAAAAGTCTAGACTTACCTGAAGATTTACCGGAGATGAAAGTTCCCACGCCAGCGAAGGTATCTCTAACAGCGTCTCCTCATGACGATGACATTACAAAAATACTCGACAAATATTCTGACATTGATAAAATGACACGAGTAATCGCGTATGTTTTAAGATTCTATAACAATCTAAAAAGCAGTACTAAAGTAAAGGATAAAGCTTTAAGTGCTGATGAGTTACAACATGCGTTGCACCTCATTATTAAGCATGAGCAGTCTATTCATTTTGCTGATGAAATAGACTCACTGCGTAAGGGCAACTGTGTGCGAAACCCTCTGAAATCTCTTCATCCCTTCTTAGATAAAGATGGCTTGATAAGGGTAGGAGGTCGATTAGATAACGCCGATATACCACTGTCTCAGAAACATCCTATAATTTTACCAAAAAACTCTCGCATAACTCAGCTTATTATACAGGGCGAACATATCAGGTTGTTACATGTTGGGCCGAAGTCGTTATTAGAAAACCTAAATCAAAAATATTGGCTAATTAATGGAATACGACAGGTAAAAAAAGTAACGCATAAATGTTTGGTATGTTTCAGGCTCAAAGCTGGTGCAGCAAAGTAACTGATGGGATCCTTGCCTCAGCAGCGTGTAACGGCTAGTAGACCGTTTCAAAAAGTCGGCATCGACTTCGCTGGGCCAGTCAAAGTAAAAAATTCGAGAGTTAGAAAATCAATAGTTGGCAAAGGTTACATATGCGTATTTGTTTGCTTTGTCACGAAAGCAATTCATTTAAAATGATTGTCTTCAGATCTAACGACCGATTCGTTTTTAGCATGCTTCAAGCAATTTATAAGTAGACGAGGCTTGCCCAGCGACGTATTTTGCGATAACGGTAGCAATTTTCGTGGGGCAAGGAACCAGCTTGCTGAGCTGTACAAGCTGCATAATTCTGCTGATCACCAGACGCTTGTGCAAGCTTACGCTGCGAAAGAAAATATCAGATTCCATTTTGCGCCCAGTTTTGCGCCGATATTTTCCGGGTTAGCGGAGGCGTCAGTGAAAGCAATGAAGTATCACTTAAAACGTATTGTTTTAGATGCCCCTTTAACGTATGAACAACTAAATACAGTATTGTGTCAAATAGAAGCTGTTCTTAATTCACGTCCGATTTTACCTCTCTCAGAGGACACTAATGACTATTGTTATCTTACACCCGGTCAATTCTTAATAGGGACAGCCCTGACAATGTACCCAGAACTAGATCCCTCTGACGTTAACACTAACAGGCTTGGTTTTTAGCAAATATGTACTCAATTAAAACAACGATTTTTTAAAGCTTGGTATAAGTACTATTTAAATTCACTACAACATAGGAATAAATGGTGTAGTCCAGTGCCTAATGTCACTGTAGGTAGTCTTGTGCTTATGAGAGAGCCTAATTCTCCACCGTTGGTGTGGCCCATGGCACGGGTCGTGAAGGTTTTTCCCGGTCATGACGGCAAGGTCAGAGCCTTCCAGCTGAAAACAGCTGATGGAAAGTTGTATACTAGGTCATTGATGAGCATTAGTGTACTTCCTATTGAAAAGTAATATGTGATTCATTATTGCTTTAGTTTAAGTTATACATTTAAGAGTATAAAATATTTTTCCATGTAAAAAAGATATTTTCTCATGTGTAAAGGAAATTTTTCCATGTGTAAAGGGATACTTCTTATCCTTAAACATTTTTACTGAGTAATAGTTTCCATAAAAACTATGAACTACAATTTTATCATAAAAAAATGGTATCTTGTAAAACTAGCTATTCATGAGTTTTATGGAATACATTAACACTGTGGTTATAATCTTTAACTACTACTCATTATTTAGCTTAAAAACTATAGTTCTAAGTTTCGACATACAATGGTTCCTATTTAGTAAGAAGATCTAGTTTTGAAATTGTAAACTCATTTAGTTTTGTTCACTAAGTAGGTATCAGTATTAACTAGGTAGATTTTGTTGCAGTTGCACAGTACTCAAAATGTATAAGATTGCTTTCGTGTGTGTACTACGCAATGGCTAATAAGTTCTTATTTGCTTAAGAAGGTACTCAAGTTTCTATTTTAATTGGTAAAAAAGAAAACCACTTTTCTGGTTAAAATAATGTAATGTATTACAGAGTTAATACAGTTTCTATTAAATACTTAATTTAAAAGACTAAAACCGACTTGTAAATTTATTTTTGTTAATTTTTGATTCTATTACCATTTTTCCTGGGCCGCAGTATGTTGCTGGCAACACAAATCTTGATATTTTTATATAGTTGGTCTGGCAACCCCAGCCTTGAATCGTCCATTACAACATCGCTGTATTCAAAGTGCGCAATAAAAGTCTAGTTTCTACTGCGGAGTATCATTGAAGAAGACCAGCCCCTCAAAACATTACAGTCCACGCTCTCCGAGAGTTCTACAAACCACACAAGATCTGAAAATAATAGGTCTTTACCTATGAAATTCCCGAAATTTTCTTACAGATTAATGAGATCATAATTCCTATAATTCTGAAGCATTTTTTTTTTCATTTGTCTAATATTTGAAAGTTGACTTCAAGGTTATCAATTTTCGCATAAAATAAAGGTTTTAGTTTGATATTTGATATTTTGGTAGTGGTAGAGTCTCGTCGCGGCTATATTAGTCTGTGACATGAATGGGCCGGCTCGTCCGGGGAAGTACCACACTCCCACAGAAGACCGACGTCTGAACAGTAGCCTTGTTGCTGCTGTGCTTCGCACGGTAAGTGGGAGCGCCGGAGGCCCAACTATCCCCCCCCCCCCTTCAAAATGGCAGCGGTTTTAAAAGAGTCTACCCTAGGAAAATGCATGCTGGAGAATCCCTCCCTGAGCACTCTTGCTCAGGCTGCCCTACGTATTCTGGGGAGGGCATAATTCCGCTCGTAAACTCTTCTGCCAGAGGCAAGAGCAAGGCACAAAACGCGGCATCCCCACCTGCACTTCACGTTCACATGTGCAACATCAGGGGCATTCACTCCAACCTTAATCCAGTCCACTACCATCTAGAGACGGAAAAGCCAGCCATGCTCTTTTTAACTGAAACCCAGATATCGTCTCCGGCGGATACGTCATACTTGAATTACCCCGGCTACAAAATTGAGCACAAATTTGTGTCACACGCCGGCGTATGCGTATACGTTAGAGACGATATCTGTGTCCGCCGCCTGAGCAGTCTTGAAGGCAATGACCTGTCTATCCTATGGCTGCGTGTAGATTGCGACGACCATCCGCGCATCTACGCTTGCCTATACAGGTCCCACAGCGGTGATACCGAAACTAACCGACTCATGGAGCATCTTGAAATGGCAACTGATTGTGTGCTGGAACAGATTCCATCCGCCGAGATCGTGGTTCTTGGGGACTTCAATGCCCACCATATTGAGTGGCTTGGTTCCCAGAAAACTGACCATGCGGGTAGATCTGTTCATGCCTTTGCTATGGCTTATGGTCTGACGTAGGTGATATCGTCTCCCACGCGAGTACCTGATGTAGAAGACCACATGCCTTCACTGCTGGATCTTCTGCTGACCTCTCATCCGGATGGCAATCATGTGTCCGTCGATGCCCCGCTGGGCTCGTCAGACCACTGCCTGATTCGTAACGTCGTGCCACCCACGCGCCAATCACGGCCCCGCTCTGCGGGCTGCCGCCGTGTCTGGCACTTCAGGTCAGCAGATTGGGATGGGATGCGGACCTTCTTTTCGTCCTACCCATGGAAGCAAGTCTGCTTCTTACTGAAGGATCCCTCCGCCGTCGCCGACGCTGTTGCTGACGTTGTGCTACAGGGTATGGAGCTCTTCATTCCAAATTCTGTAGTACCAGTTGGTGGCAAGTCCCAGCCCTGGTTTGTTTATCCCTGCAAAGCGGCATCTCGCCTAAAGCAGGAAAAGTTCCAAGCCTGGGCTAATGCAGCAGCAGATAGGGATCCTAAAGTGAATCTCTTTAAAAAGGAGTATAACTATGCCTCCAGATTCCTCAAAAGAGCTATGACCATAGCAAAGGCAGAGCACATCGGCAGGATTGGCGAGAGACTAGCTCGGCTTCCCTCGGGAACGCGTGCATTCTGGTCTCTCGCCAAGGCTGTCGAAGGTAACTTTTGTCAACCATCTTTTCCACCACTGCGCAGGGGAGATGATTCGTTTGCCCATGATGCAAAAGAAAAAGCCGATCTACTGGGCATCCTTTTTGCATCTAACTCCACCCTGGACGACAAAGAGAAGCAACCGCCGATCATCCCGCGGTGCGAGAGTGCTATGATGGATATCCAGTTTTCCCAGAAAGCTGTACGTAAAGCACTTCTCTCCTTAGACATTCACAAGTCCAGTGGGCCTGACGGTATCCCCCCCTTAGTACTGAAAACATGCGCACCTGAGTTGGCACCGGTTCTAACGCGTCTTTTCCGACACTCCTACACCACTGGCTGAGTCCCGACCTCATGGAAGACTGCCATGGTGCACCTGATCCCTATGAAAGGTGATCGCTCTGATCCATGTAACTACAGGCCTATAGCCATCACCTCCTTGCTTTCTAAAATTATGGAGTCCATTATTAACCGCCAGCTCCTACGGCACCTAGAGGAGCACCAGCTCATCAGTGATCGCCAGTATGGATTTTGTCAGGGTCGTTCTGCTGGCGACATTCTGGTCTACTTGACCCACCAGTGGGCGGAAGCGGTTGAATGCAAGGGGGAGGCCTTAGCGGTCAGTTTGGACATGGCGAAAGCTTTCGATCGGGTCTGGCACAAAGCGCTTCTCTCAAAGCTTCCTTCCTATGGGCTGCCTGAAAAACTGTGCAAATGGGTCTCCAGCTTTCTTACGGAACGCAGCATCAAGGTCGTTGTCGACGGTTCGTGCTCCAAATCTAAGCCTGTGAATTCTGGTGTCCCACAAGGCTGTGTGCTATCACCTACGCTGTTTCTTCTGCATATCAATGATATGTTAGTAACTAGTGGCATTCATTGCTATGCAGACGACAGTACGGTGGATGAGTCATACCACGGCCACGCTAACCTTTCTCAGGCATTTGTCAGCGAGTGTCGGAACAAACTTGTGTCTGAAATCGAAACTAAATTAGACCTTGTTTCGAATTGGGGTATTTGCAACTTGGTACAATTCAACCCCAAAAAGACGCAAGTTTGCGCGTTTTCCGCAAAGAAAAACCCCTTTGTTGCACTCTGTTTCAGGGCACTTCCCTTGTTGCAAAGCCGAGTATTGGGATTCTCGGCGTCGATATATCGAGCTCCGTCCAATTTCGCGGTCATTTGGAGGACAAGGCCAAAATGGCCTCTAAAAAACTGGGTGTCCTTGGTAGAGCAAGACGGTACTTCACACCAGCACATCGCCTTCAACTTTATAAGGCTCAAGTTAGGCCACATATGGAGTACTGTTGCCACCTTTGGGCCGGGGCGCCTCAGTATCAGCTCCTTCTTCTTGACCGCGTTCAACGTCGAGCGATCCGAATCATTGGCGACGATGTCCTCACCGGCCGTCTTGACCATCTAGCACTGCGGAGAGATGTTGCATCTCTATGCATCCTTTATCGCGTGTATCATGGGGAGTGCTCTGAAGAATTGTTCGAGCTAATACCTGCTGCAGAATTTCACCACCGCACCACTCGCCAGAAGTTAAAATTTCATCCTTACCACTTAGATAACTGGCAAGAAAATACAGACTTTACGACAGTAACAAGCAATACAAATCCTGATCAGGCTACGAACAGTTTTATTGAAATTTTAAGGGCTATAATATCTAAGCACACAATGACTACTAAAGTACCAAGAAAATGTAGAAATATAAAGCCATGGATCACGACAGGATTATTGAGGTGCATAAGAAATCGCGATAAGTTACAAAGTAAATCTAAAAAAGACCCAGAAAATCAGGTAATTAAAACAACTTATAACCGTTACCGTAACTTTTGCAACAATTTACTACGCAAGTTAAAGAAAGCACATGAAGAGCAAGAATTTATTAAAGCTGGTAAAAATCAGAAAAAACTGTGGACTACGATAAAAGAAGTCACACTTACTCAAAAAAGACCTTCAGCATCCGCCGAGTTATTATACATCTGTGATAATCCTCAGTCCTCATTAGAACACGTTAGTAACTTTTTTTCTAAAATAGGGGAAAGTCTTGCAAATGAACTCATAGCTAATAACCCACAGAACTTCCTGGTAATAAATCAGCACGGTACCGAACAAACTTCATACTCACCCCCGTGTAATTCTTTGATGTTATTACCTGTAGATGTGACAGAAGTCGAGGCAATCATTTTAGGCCTGAAACAAGACTGCGCCATCGGATGGGATGGAATACCTACTAGTATATTGAAGGAATGCCGTCACGTTCTAGTCCCACCCATAACTCATATCTGTAACATATCAATTGACACAGGAGTATTCCCTGAAGCCTTCAAACTTGCTATTATTCATCCTATCTACAAGAGTGGAAACAGAGATTGTGTCAACAACTACCGTCCAATATCTATATTATCCGCTTTATCTAAGATTTTAGAAAAAATTCTTAATAGTAGACTTAAAATGTATCTAGACAGGCATAAGATACTTTCCGATAACCAATACGGTTTTAGAAATGGAATATCTACGGAAGATGCAATAATGAACTTCACACAGAATGTTGCTCAAGACTTGGACGCAAGTAACAAATGTCTTGGTATATTTTTGGACTTGTCGAAAGCGTTTGACACAGTCTCTGTTCCCACTCTCCTCCTCAAAATGGAACGAATAGGCATTCGCGGAATAGCTCTTGATATGTTTAAAAGCTATCTTTGTAATAGAAGGCAGAAAGTCAAAATTGAGGCGTTGTATAGCGAGGAGAAATTTGTTTCGTATGGAGTGCCTCAAGGCAGCATATTGGGCCCCACTTTATTCCTAATTTATGTAAACGAGCTCTGCGATATGAAACTTCCTCATAGTGGAATATTTGCTTACGCTGATGATACTGCCATTCTTGTACAAGGAGAAAGTTGGGATGCCGTCAAGAATAATGCCGAGGCTGTGCTCCATAAGGTTACAGCGTGGTTAACAGCTAATCTACTTTCCTTAAATATACAAAAAACAAACTTTATTTCATTTGCAATTCGACAAAACACGCAACCACCAAATAACTTTCTAATTAAGGCTCACATTTGTAGGAACCTCCAGGACAGTTGCAATTGTCTTCAAGTTAATAAAGCCAAAGTCATAAAATACCTTGGTGTGCTCATTGATGAGGGACTAAATTGGAAAAATCAAATTGATGCACTCTCCATTAAAGTTGTTCGGCTCGTTTACATATTTAAATTACTAAGGGCTTCCGCTACACCTGAAATACTTAATATGACCTATATTGCGTTATGTCAATCCATACTTAATTACTGTATCTCTGTCTGGGGAGGAACTTACAAGACTTATCAAATTGGAGAGGGCACAGAGAGCTGTACTAAAAGTGATGCTCAAGAAGCCGCGCAGATATGACACATCTAAACTCTATACAGATGCGAAAGTCCTCACAGTTAGACCATCATCGACGAAGAAATAACCCGAATTCAGTCCAACATAACACTGTCTTTGCTGAACACCAATACTACGTTTTAAGTTACTTTGTTTACACAAAACTTAACAGCACTATTGGCATATCTCACTTAAATAAACACGAACTAAAAATTAAACTAAAGAACTGGCTCTTCACACAGGGTTACAATGAAATAGAAGACCTACTAAAATTCATTTCTTAGTTTGACTTAAATTAAATCACTTTTAACATCCTCCAATTGCCTTACGTCGCATCTTCTCCTCTTCCTCACTTACTCGCTCACACACACAACGAGACTCACTCGCACTCACACACAAATCCTTACTCACATATTTTATATATTATTTGGTACTAAGAATTAAATAGTATTTAATCATATTTTATAATATATAATGTTTACATGTACTATTTTACTCTTATCTATTTATTTTATTTACCTACACATAACATTATATTTACTTCATAAGTCTATGCATATGTTCTTGTATAAAAATATGATTGAAATTATATATTACCATATAAATATATGTATATATATAATAAGATTTTATATTAAGATTCGACAAAATAAACCACGCGTTGCTCTGCAAACAAAGATTCTTTAATTAGCCTTTTTCCACATTACAACGATAAACCTAGTGAGTTTAATTGTAACAAAACCTCACCTGCAAACAAAGAAACGACATTCAAAGTTTATTTATGCCATTTCCAAATCTATTTTGTAATTTTAATTGTGAAAGAAGCACTTCGTATTTTTAACAATCCACCATGATGTTTTTTTATCTACTAAATCTGACTGCTTTACCGACAACGCAAAACGCGCGAACATTCAAATGCAACAAGTTGAGAAAATATTATTTTCTTTACATCTCCCCCGCAAGGGAAGAAATTTTTTCCTAAAAATTTTCATGTCAGGGTCTGTCTTCCTACGTTGGTTTCAATGTTTGAACCGGTATAAGTTTTGTGATGTGAAATAGGTTTGATTCTGTTTTCTTGTGGCCTGTATCTATCTTGAATATAGTGTTAGAAATTCTTTCAATTATCTTATATGGTCCAATTCTTAATTCTTCCAGTTTCTTTCTGTTCAGTTTGTTTCCATTTTCCACATATACCAGGTCTCCTACATTAAAGTCCCAACATTTTAGTTTTTTATCTATAATTTTCTTATTATAATCATGTGATTTTCTTGTGTTTTCCAGTGCTATTTTTCTATCTCTTATCCAGTCACTATGCCTTTTTTCTTGTTTTAACTCTTTCGGTAAAACAGTATCATCTGTACCATATAAAAGATAACTAGGTGAAAAACCAGTTACTGAGTGATTGGTTTCATTATATTTATTAGCACATTCTTTAGCTATCGTTGTCCAAGTTTTCTTTTGTCCTCCTTCATTTATTTTGCATCTTATTTTGTTCACTAATGTTTGGTTTAATCTCTCATTCAAACCATTTGAGAAAGGTGAATTTACTGCTGTAAATATCATTGTTATTTGCTTATTACTCAAAAATTTTTTAAATTCCGTTGAATTTATTCCTGGATATTGATCAGTGAGAAGTATATCTATGTCCTCTTTTTCTGTGACTTTTCCCACTAGTTTTATAAAATCATTTGCAGTTTGAGTTTTCGATGTCGATATGTAGGCGTATCTAGTAAAGTGATCAACTAACAAATGCAGATATTTTTTTGTTGATCTCGAACCTCCAAAACCTCCAATGGTGTCTATAGAGACAATTTCAAAAGGTTTTGTGGCTGGACCTAGATGAGACATAAATCCAAATCTTTCATTTTTTCTTGTTTTATTTTTTATACATATTTCACAAGTTTTACAAACTTCTTTTATATTTTTTGTCAGATTCTTTGCTGTGTAAATTGGTCCAATTGTGTTCTGCATTTGTCCAATTCCAATATGACACAGGTCTTCATGTACATTTTTAATTAGTTTTTTGCTGTATTCCTCTGATAATATAATTTTTTCTCTATTTTTGACTTTTTTAAAGTATACTTTTTCTTTTTCTGTCAGCTTATTTTTGTTGTTTTGTATTTCATTATTTTCATTTTGATCTAACAGAATATCTTCTAGATTAACTAAGTTTACAACTTTCAATTGATCCTCCACATTGTCATCTGATTCCAATACTGGGTTTCTACTTAAGCAATCTGCTTCCAAATTCTGTTTTCCTGGTGCATATTTTATCTTAAAATCATACTGTGATAAGTAATATGTCAAATCACCTAGCTCTTCGTCTGTTCTTGACTTCAGATTCATATTTTCCAGCGGTTTGTGGTCCGAATAAACTGTAAATGATTTTCCTATCAACCAGTATTGCCAATACCTCACGGCTTCTCTGATGGCTAAGCATTCCAAGTATATTGCTTTCTTTTTCTTCTGGCTTCCATTTAGTTTTTTTGAAAAATAGGCCACTGGCTTTTCTTTTCCATCTGGTTGTATCTGTTTTAAAATAGCTCCAACGCCTTCCAAGGAGGCATCTGTATAAATGTTGATCGGTAAATTCTGATCAAATATCTCCAATACAGGCTGGGAGCATAAAAGGTTTTTTATTGTCTCAAATGATTCTTGGCATTCATTGGTCCAAACAAACTTTTGATTTTTCCTAAGTAAATTATGCAGTGGTTCCAGTATTATTGCACTTCTTGGTATGTATTCATGGTAGAAATTTATTTTTCCTAAAAATTGTCTTACATTCTTCTGTGTTTTTGGAATTGGGAATTCTTTTATAGATAGCAAATTGTCTTTCACTGGTTTTATGGTGTTGTTTTGGATTATATGACCCAAATATTTTACTTGATCCGAAGCAAATGTACATTTTGTAAATTTCAATCGAAAACCTTCTGTTTTTATTGCTTCCAGCAGTTGTGTCAGATGTCTCATGTGCTCAGCATAATTTTCCGAAAATATCAATATATCATCAATATAATTTACGGCGAAATCTGTTAGTTTATATTTCCTCAATATGTTGCTTAATATTCTTTGAAAGATTGCTGGTGAAGTCTTTAATCCAAATGGTAGGCAGGTCCATTGAAAATGACCTTCTTGTGTTACAAATCCTGTTTTTTCTCTGTCTTCTATTCGTAGAGGTATTGACCAGAATGCAGAGTTTATGTCTAATGTTGTAAAATAATTGCAATTCCTGGTTTTTATCATTAAATCTTCAATCAAGGGAAATGGTTGTGCTTGAGGAAGTACAATCTTATTCAGGTCTCTGAAATCTATACATAGTCTTGTTTTTTTTTCTTCTTCTTTTTTAAATGCCAAAGTGACGGGTGCAGCAAATGGACTGTATGATTCTTCAATCAGTTTATGATCTAATAATTTTCCTATCTGTTCTTCTATTTCTTTTTTATCTTCTAAAGTACACCTGTAAGGCCTTTTACTGCAATACTTATCGACAATCAAGTCTATCCTTGCTTCATAGCCATTGACAGTGCCTACATCAAATTTATCTTTAGCAAATACCGATTTATATTTGTTTATCAATTCATGTATTTCCTCTTTTTCTTTTTCACTTAAGTGATTTATTTTCATTTCAAAGTCTTCTTCCTTTATGTGTTCATTAAAATTTATTTTGTATTCCTCTGTCTGGTTTTCATTTTTTCTCTCTTCCATTGTTTTTCTGTTGTTTGTTTTATCGATATTCTTCTCTTCTTCCTTCTTTTGATATTGATTCTGACTTATGTTTAGGTGTTCATTTTGACATAGTTTGAACATTTTTATCACATCTAATCCTATCAGAAAATCATATTTGAATTGTTTTTCATCAATAATGAACACATCAGCATTCATTTCGATATCAAATATCTTCAGTTTTAAATTTGTCAAACCCTTTGCTTTTTTAACACCATTAATTGTTATTAAATCGGCTTCATTTGAAGGCTTTCCTTCTCCTTTGATTTTTAATAACTTTGAGTTGATTAGGGAGACATTCGAGCCGGAATCATAAATCCCATCTACCTCCAATGTATCATTCAACAATAGTTTGACTTTAATTAATGGTGTGACGTTTAGTTTTTTTGGTCTGTTTCATTCAATTCCGTTTCTATCACTGTATTATTGATATGCTTGAAAGCATTTTTCTTCTCTTTGTTGTCTCCTTTTGTTTTAAACCAACAAGAGTCCTCAGAATGATAGCGTACACCTTTATTTAGTTTTTCACAATTCTTACACTGAGTGATTTCTTCATTTTTATTAGTCGTTCTTGTAAATACATATTTTCTTTTTGGTATAAAGCTCTTTTTATTTACCATATGTTCATACTTGCTTACCTCGTTAAACAAGTCCATTGTTTCTTTCAATGCTTCTCTATCTATCTTGTTAAGTATGAAGTCTGGCAAACCGGCTGCGATAAGATCCACTAATGTTCCTGCATCAATTGAGCTTCTCATTTCCAAAATTAGTTTTTCTTTTTTCATTGCATAATCCAACAAGGATCCCTCTTTATATTTAAACTGTAGTGCATTAGTAACAGGGTTCCATCCCTTGTTTGCAAATGTTTCACAAAATTTCTTTTTCCATAATGCCCATTCAGAGTCCATTGTCAATTTTATAATCATGGAGCTATACCAATCGGCACAGTTTTTATCCATAAACAATCTGAGTATTTCAATTTTCTTCTCGTCTGTAGTTACATTGAAGCGTATACATTCCTTTTCAAAAGTATCGATCCACTGACCTGCATTTGTGTTTCTACTTGTAAATTTTTCAATCACAAAACTCTCTGCGATGTGTTTTAAGTTTTGTGGTCTATTTTCCTGTGTTTGTTCTAAAAATTTCTGAAATAATTTTCCCAATGTGACATTTTCTTTCTGCTGTGCAGGAGTAGATTCTGATTGGTTCAATTCTTCAAGGAATTGTCCATTAAACTGCATATTATCATCTTCGTCTAAGTATATTTCTTTGAGTTCCTCCGACATTGTAATCCAAACTCTTCGTGTCTGGTATCTTTTGGTTAAAGTGTTTTTGACTTTAGTGAAAGCAGGTGTTTTTATAAGCTCTTTATGATTACTTACTGACTGGAACTCCTCTGGAATTGCATACACTTTATTATCACTTGTTGATATTGAGGTTATACAGTAAACATTTGTTTTTCCATCACTTCCAGGTAGTATAGTAAATTCAAACCGTAGCTTTTCCATGTTTATTAATTGGATTTCGTAAACCAAAATGTCGTTTTATAATAAGATTTTATATTAAGATTCGACAAAATAAACCACGCGTTGCTCTGCAAACAAAGATTCTTTAATTAGCCTTTTTCCACATTACAACGATAAACCTAGTGAGTTTAATTGTAACAAAACCTCACCTGCAAACAAAGAAACGACATTCAAAGTTTATTTATGCCATTTCCAAATCTATTTTGTAATTTTAATTGTGAAAGAAGCACTTCGTATTTTTAACAATCCACCATGATGTTTTTTTATCTACTAAATCTGACTGCTTTACCGACAACGCAAAACGCGCGAACATTCAAATGCAACAAGTTGAGAAAATATTATTTTCTTTACATATATATAAATATTACTAACTAATTAATTTCGTAATATTCCCGTTTTAAATATTTTCAAATAATTTTAGCTCTGTTACCTCCTCACTGCTATTTAGGTACAATATGTAATACCCAGGCTCACTGACTCCCAAAGCACAGGATTTACCCTAGTTTGGGAGACAGGGACGAATTATTTACAAATGGACTTGTACTTATCCTAAAATCATGTTAATACCCCTCTTAAAATTTGTTAATTTGGTGCAATAAAGATTTTTATTTATTTATTTATTTATTTAATCTTCGACCGTACGTTTTACAAGAAACTTCTTACCACGTACGACCGCACTGTGGAATCAGCTTCCTGCGCAGGTATTTCCGAACGGGTACAACAAGGCAGCCTTCAAGAAACGAGCCTACAAATATCTCAAAGGCCGGCAGCGCACCTGTGATCCCCCTGGTGTTGCAGGTGTCTATGGGCGTCGGTGATCACTTACCATCAGGTGACCCGCCTGCTCGTCTGCCTCCCTCTTCTATAAAAAAAAAAAAAGATATACGAGTATAAAACTAAAGGTTCGAAAATTGTTCGTCTTAAATGTCGTCCGATTTCATCATTAGATTTGGTATATTTTTTTACAGATAATATTTTTCGAAAATCAAATTAAATTTTCTGTTAGCTCAATGTCTCCCCAATAAAGCTTAAAAAAATATAAAAAACCGGCCAAGTGCGAGTCGGACTCGCGCACTGAGGGTTCCGTACCACCACATAAACATAATTGTATTAGTTGAAATTTCAGTAAGTTAATGTGCTAGATTTTTTGAGTCCGACACGCGCTTGACCAAATTTTATTATTTGTTGTTATTTTATAGCCTATGCCCTATAAACATACAAATTTTCAAGTTTGTAATTGTTCCCGTTTTTAAATAGAACTAAAACAAAAATCGCCTCAGCAACCATCCAACTTGACCCCTCTCTTATATGAATGTTCTTGAAACGGGAGCTCACCACAATTGGTTGCCATTAGTTGTGAGAAAAGTTGTAATATTTAATGATTTCAGACTTTTCCCATTATATTTGTACTGTGAGACCTAGCTTCTTGCCAAATTTCATAATTTTAGGTCAACGGGAAGTACCCTGTAGGTTTTTCATTTTTGAATAAATGTATGGAGATGAGGACATAAAATGCCATATCTTTTGATTGCGTCGTTGTAAAAAAAATATATTTTCAGATCTTGTGTGGTTCATGGATCCTAATATATGGTATTAATTTCAACCTGATACCTTTACCCGTTCGTGAGATAAAGGGTCTTGACAGACAGACAGACAGACAGACAGACGGACAACAAAGTGATCCTATAAGGGTTCCGTTTTTTTCTTTTGAGGTACGGAACCCTAAAAACATTGGATTTATAATTCCTAAGAAAAATGCAAAAATGTTAATACTGAAAATTTAGTTTACCTAAAGTTCGCCATACAAAACGGCAATTTCATAGGTAAAGACCTATTAACATTTTCTCAAACATGCTTGGAAATTCAATCATTATTTTGACAACCAGTATAGAGCAAAATCGAAGTATCCGTACCTGTAAAAAACATGTGAGAAGCGGCCGGGAAAGTTAGTATAAAAATCTATATTTTCCATGCCAAACGGTCGGGAAAACTACTATGAAAACTCATTTCTGTCATCTACTTTCAAAATGGAACCAGCTTTTTCTCCAAATCAAAGAGATTTGAACCTCGCTACACTTGGTCATAGAGGGATCCGAAAATTGTCGGCTATAGCTTGGCTTTTTACTCATGTTAAGAGTCATATTAGAAAAAAGAAATAAACATGTTTATGATTATCTACTTTCAAACGTCGCTGTTATTCTTTTTGACCAGCTAGAGATGTGCAGACACTCGATATGACGATAGCGATAATGTAGTATTTCGACTTTTTTAAAATGATAGTATTAACACTCACACATAAATATTGACGAGGCTTTAAGCAGACGTTAGAATTCAAAATAATGTGACTTAAAAAATCGTTGAGTTTGAATGTTTTGTATGCTATTCACAATAATGTTCTTTGAAGAGAAATCAAATGAATAGAACCAAAATTTGACGTTGCAAAATGAGATACTTGACAGGAAACTACTTGCAGTTTTCACTATGTTGTCTGGAAATTGCTTGATGTTTATGATAGCGCTCCCCGAACAGTTCATACATCAAGCGCGAAACCACAAATTGTCAGAATTAGAAAATGACAGAGACTTACGCACGTCCACGCAGTACAACTAGACTCGATAAAGAACGCGGCAATCGCGCGGGCGCGGGTCGCGTTAGGTGAAGGAGTCTAATCCAAGGGGTGCGTAGAGTGTATTTGGTTTCATTTCTGTATTTATAGTTAATATTATTAAAAAAAGGAATTCATCAGAAATGAATTAAGCTGCTTTATTTATTCTCTCATTTACTTAAAATGAAGAGTAAATGAAAAGACACAAATAAAATTACAGAACGTTACGCAAGTATTTTTAAAAAGTTATGAATCTACTAATAAAGTTACCTACTACCTAAAAATAATTCTTATTTTTGTCACCATTTTCACTCAAGTCTCTCTGCAAGTGTTGTTTATTTAGTAGTTTTGATGCTTAGTTGCAATGCCACTGCTATGCTGTTTTACTTTATCTTTAAAACTTGAAGGGACCTGAAAATAAATAAATATCGACTACCAATGATATGGTACAGGCAAGAGTACGTCAAGCTTGACACATTGGACTTGTACCGTTCTTATCGGGTCTTCAACTATGAAATTGGCGTTTTGTATGGCGAATTATCTACATTTTTTGAGCATGATTGGGAAGACATTAACTTAGCTTCTTTAAGAAGCTAAAAGTTAATTTTCGAAAAATATTATCAGTAAAAAATATAACAAATCTAATGATGAAATCGGAAGACTTTAAAAACGTATCGTTTTCAAACCTTTAATTTTAAAAATCAAACTAATAATTAGAAAATTTATTTTATGCTAAAATTGATACATAATCTTGAATTCAACTTTCAAATATAAGACAAATGAAAAAATTGCTTTAGAATTAAAGGAATTATGATCTCATTAATCTGTAAGAAAATTTCGGCAATTTCATAGTGAAAGACCTATTATTTCAATATCTGTAGAAGCTAAAATCGCACTGCGACTGTCAAGCTTGACCAATTTTTGACTTCACCGCTTCGAAAACAGAACGTTCAAGCCGTCTCTATATAATTTAATTTTTTTTTGTAACACTCGAAGGGTCCAAATGGAGCCCTATAGTTGTCACTTCAATATTATGTCCGTCTGATTGTCCATCGTCTGTCGCACAGGTTTTATAACCAGACTATGATTTTAAAGTAAAAGCATAAATCTTTTAAAAGTGGGCTCCCATACAGCTAAATGGGGTCACAAAAACAAAATTTCAGCCTACACCATAGAATGGTGTAGGCTAAAATTTCACCCTCTTTGATTATTCTGATGACATAGAAAAAGTGGTTAGTGATAATAAGGTCTATTATTTGACATAGGTTTTACTCTACCTTTCAAAATTTTGAGCCAGAGGTCTAGGGAAAAGTTGAATTGTCTTTTGGTGATAATGTTTATTATTATGTATAATTTACTAACAAATATTGATATTGATGAATCACGTTCTTTCTTTTTCACTATAATTCTCTCATTTTTGATTTTACAACATGACGGAACCCTAAATATGCCAAGTCCGACACGCACTTGGCAATTTTTTTTATTACTTGGTAGAGTGACTTGTGGCCATATAACCATTTACAGAGATCGACGTACTAGAAGAATAAAGTTAGCGTCTGATTTAATTCGATAACTTTTTAGACATTATCGATAACCTCTATTTACATCTCTAATGGCAGATAATCAAAACCATTCTCGATATGTTTATATTCTTGAGTTGTTCCTTGAAATTTTCAGTATATTTCTTTGTGAAAGGGTTTTTTAAATTGAATTACCTAAACTTTAATATAATTTGTTGTCACTTTAATGAGTATTACACATATTCTTGCAAAATAAGCTTATAAATATTACTTACAAATGAAAGCATAAGAATTCTTCGATGTCCTGCTTCCTAGAGGAATAAGAGCCGCATGCCGGTACGATAAATGTATTGTTCAGCATTTAGGTTTCTGTGCACAACACTTATTTGATTAGATATAAGTATTTTAATAACAGTAAAATTATAAAAACTACAGAACCGGTTCGCTCGCGACAACATCAAAACAAATAGTTTAATAGACGACTGAAAGTAAAAACAATGTCATACTATTTGTCAAGAGAACAATCAGATAACTTTTTAAATTAGCAGGAGTGTAAAAAGAACCACAACAAACCTGGTTCCAACTTGACGTTTCAAAAGTGCAACACTTGACAAGCCTTCAAATCCCTCTATGACCGAGCGCAGCGAGGTTAAAATCGCGAGGATAAAATCTCTTTGCTCCAAATCATGGTAACCAAGGAGATGGCAACCAATGAACGTGGTTGTACTGATATCATGTTTGGATTTCACAATTTTCAAATAAGTGAGGATCTTGCTGATGGTCCTCAGGGAATCCTTCCAATAGGGCTGGCGAATTCGATAACCATTCTCGCTTTTCGTAGCCGGCGGACTTCAAAACACCAGTAAGCTCGTCTCGCAACAAAAGAGCCTCTTCTTCCGTGGAAGCACCTGTACAGATATCGTCCACATACAGGTCTTCCTTCATTATGGCGGGCGCGCGTTGGAAGGTAATACTATCTCGATCAACGAACTCCCAAAGAAAACGAATCGCCAAAAAACAACTTGATTTTAGTCTGTACGTATTCGTTTTGAGCTCGTAGATTATCATAGGTTGGTTGGGGCTCTCTCTCCACAATATAAGCTGATAACGTAGGTCATCAGGGTGGATGCGAGTTTGCCGAAACAAATGTGACCAGGTGTCGGCGAAAGTCTGTAATGACGTCACATAAGTCCTTCAACAATATTGGACCTGAATGCAAACACTGGTTCAAGGACACACCAGTTGAGGTTTTTGCCGAAGCATCAAAAACAGATTTCAATTTGCCATTCGATGGCTTGACGAGGGCGTGTTGTGGGAGGAAACAATGCTCCATTGAGCTCAAATCCAAATTTGACTCCGACATGTGCCCCAAATCCTCATACTCCCGCATGAAGTCAATATACTTCTGCCGCAAAACATTGTTCTACAATTCTCTCGGGTGGTTGTTGGTCCCAGTCCAGACCAGGCAACTAAAGGCGCTGTATGAAATACTTCTTCTTTTTATTTTTTTTATTTGGGAAGCAAACAGTCACACACAAGTATTACAATATATATCTAAGAGATCGCTCCTAGCGATAAGACCGCCTTTGTCACCCTAGATTTAAGAGTCTCCTTTTATTGTTAATGTGTTTTGTGTGTGACAATAAAGTATTTATCTATCTATCTATCTATCTAATTACATAGACCTAGAGCTCCACTTAAAAAACTTAAACATGCGAAGAAGAGCTCAAATATAAGGTAACGGTAGTACAGCTAACAATAAAAATAAATATGAGAAACAAAAACCAAAAAAAAATTAACTAAAATAAAGACAGAGAAATGCTATACATAGCACCTAACTGAGACAAGTCGTATTACAAGCCTAGGCACTCGCAGATTTGAGATTTGAATCTACTCAACGATAGGCCAAATATATCTATTTCTGAGAAACATCTATTAAATTCGTATAACGCACGCCGAAAGAAGTTATTTCTTGCATAATTTGTCTTACACACCTTACCAACGAACATATGTTTAGAACGCAAGGAAACTCGAGAAGGCACCCTAAGATTAATCTTTGATAAAAGGCCAGAGGAATCAACAAGGCCATGGATTAGTTTATAAAGAAAAACAGCATCATTAAACGTTCTTCTTGTTTCCAGTGGAGGGATTTTATGTCGCTTTGAAGCAGCTACATAATCAGTAAACCAATTACCTGTGCGATAGTCCAAATTCTTTAAAAATTTATTTTGTACTTTTTTAATCCTATCTATGTGAACCTTGTAGATCGGACTCCAAACAATGGATCCGAACTCCAATAAGCTTCGGACATATGAGAAGTACAAAATCTAAAATGTTGCAGCTAGGCGAAAAGTTCTTGAAACTCGTAATATGAATCCTAGTTGCTTAAAAGATTTTTTAAGAATATGATCTACATGATTATTAAAATGTAGCTTCGAGTCCAAAAACTTCGCTACAAAAACCACTGGGGAAAGGAGCCCCAAAGGGTCAAACACGCGTGACAGCTCCGATAATATTGTTCGCTTTGTGCATGTGCCATTAGACGGATTGACCTTGTAAGTTATGCAATCTGAGGAAAAGTCCCAGTTCATGCCCAGTATCTTTACTACTAGTGAATCTGCATAAAAAATAGACGGTTGAGTTAAACAATGCTCTGCTGGTAAGTGAGCCAATAGTTCTGGCCTATTACTTGCCCATTTGCGAAGCTCAAAGCCGCCTTGAGATACTAGCGCAATGAGTTGCTTCTGCAACTCCATCGCCTCCTCGACACTGGAAGCTCCAGTGGGAATGTCATCTACGTACCTATTTTCTTTGAGTACTTCAGCAGCATGGGGGAAAGCATGCCCGTCAGCTGAAGCCAACTCATCGATTGTTCTCAAAGCTAAATATGGAGAGGACGAAACACTATTCGTAACGGTGTTGAGCCGATAGTCTTTAAGGGGCTCGTTTTCATTGAATCGCTACACAATCCTCTGATAGTCACGATGTTTTTCTGCTAGCAAAAAGTTTCTGTACATTTGATGGATGTCGGCGGTAAGCACTACAGTGTGTCTAGACAATATAATACTCTCTAACATGAATACACAGGGAAGTGTAAAGAACTTATGTAATAGATTCGCGGATACTTTTTCGGATGAAATTACGCAAATAAAGCATGTGTGCAATTATAAATTGTTAAATAGAGACACTTATGCAAAACAATCGGATGTGACCATGAGATGGCAGCCTGTGAAGACCTACCAGGTTAAAAAAGTGATTTCTAATATGAATGTAAAAAAGTCCCCGGGTAGCGATCTCGTGTGCATGTCTGATATAAAAGTTGTTAGTGTGAAAATAAGCCCAGTTATCGCTAAATTGGTAAATTTGTCAGTAAACAATCATAAATTTCCCAATAGGCTGAAAGAAGCGGTAATAAGGCCTTTTCACAAAAAAGGTGACCGCAAAAATATTTCTAATTATAGACCAATTTTTATTTTGTCTAGCATCGACAAAATTGTGGAAAAATGTATAGTTAACCAAATAAGTGACTTTTTTCAGAAAAATAAGATTTTAAATTCTTGCCAACATGGATTCCAAAAAGGAAAAAGTACGAGCACCCTGCTTTCAAATTTTACTAACGAAATAAACAATTATTTATGTAATTAGACACCATTTTCACACTAGTTCCACTATTTATTTAGTAAAATTTATACAGAATGCGACCGGTTTCGAGTTAACATCGTCAGGCATCTGCTGGATTTCTCTAAGTTCTTCTTTGAAGTCCTTGGGTTTCATAGGTACATTTATTAATCTGTGGATGAATGAGTGGAATGCCGCATGTTTGTGGTTATCTGGGTGGTGCGACGCTGCATGTATGATGTTATCGCTATATGTGGGTTTTCTATATATCTTAAATTGATGACGATCCTGATGAATATCAATAGTCAGATCCAAAAAGTTAATCGTTTTATCTCCGATTTCCATAGTTAGTTGGATGTTTTGGTTGATTGAGTTCATAAATTTTAAAAACTCTTGTAGTTTTTCAGTGCTTCCAAGCCAAAGACATAAAATGTCATCGACGTATCTGTGCCAGTACGTCGATGACATTTTATGTCTTTGGCGGCATCTATAGCTTGACTTGCGATACATGCAAAAGCATATATGTAGGGCAAACAGGAAGGAAATTTAAGACCAGGATAAAGGAACATATCAACAGTTGGAAGAAAAATACAAACACCTCAATATTCGCTGAACACCTCAGCGATACCGGTCATACTTTAAAAGAAAAAGAGAATGTTAAATACCTACATATAGCAAGAAAAGGACAGAAACTCAATGCGTTAGAAGCTATAGAAGTAAATAGGCACAACAAAGATAATAACATCTTAAATGACCAAACTTGCTTATCAACCTCACCATTATTAAATTACTTTCAATCATATTAAATTATCTTTAGATTAAATATACTGTAGTATATTTGATATTTATTTTGACATGGCATATTATATTTTAAGTTGACATCAATTATATTGCAAAGTATTTTTTAATTGTTCATATTTTATGTTGACATACTGGAATAGGATATGTTTTCTATACTGTGACATCAAAACAAACATTTATATTTTCTACCGACACAGTAGGTAGTTTATTATTGCAAAATATTTTGTAAGCAGTGCCTGACGATATTAACTCGAAACCGGTCGCATTCTGTATAAATTTTACTAAATAAATAGTGGAACTAGTGTGAAAATGGTGTCTAATTACATAAATACATTGGAGTTCCATCAAGTAATAACAACACAAAGTATATCATACTTAAACAATTATTTACACGATAAAAAAATTGTAGTAGCTATCTTTTTTGATTTCAAAAAAGCATTCGATACGCTTCAAACGAATACTTTGTTAAACGCTATGAATGAGTGTGGAGTGGGAAAGCCACTGAACAATTGGTTCCGCGACTACCTCACCTCTCGATCTTTTAAACTCAAGATTGGTGACACGTATAGTAATGAGAAGGACGTTTTGTGTGGGGTACCACAAGGATCCGGATGCGGGCCCTTGTGCTACCTGGCACACGTAAATAGTCTATGTGGTGTTTTAAAACATTGCTCAGCATACATGTACGCCGATGATCTGTGCGCTCTACGCGCAGGCACCGACATAAAAGAGATTTGCCGATCTGTACAGATGGATGTGGACGCAGTCGTAAAGTGGTGTCATGATAACGGCATTGTGTTAAATTCTGATAAAACTAAGTTGTTACTGCTTCACTCACCATACTTACTAATAAAGGATATACCTCTTCCAATTTTAACTCACTCTTTTAAATGTTTTCACGATGATATGAATAATTGTAAGTGTATGCCAATAGAGTGGGTTAAATGTGTAACATATTTGGGCATGAAAGTAGACGAAAGTTTCTCCTGGTCTGAGCATGTTGATTTTATTTACAATAAACTTAAAGTATTATTAGGTAAGTTTTATCATTTAAGTTACAAAGTCCCCACCAGCACGCTAAGATGTTTATATATGTCACTAATAGACTCAATATTAAGTTATGCCTTGGATTCATATGGTCTTACAACGAAAACAAATTTGGATAAACTTGAAAAGATTCAACTGAGATTTTTAAAATTAAAAGTCAACAGAAAAACTAAAACTAAATGTAAAGGCAATTATAGGATTTTATTCAAAATTTGTAAAATTCTACCGGTTAGCTTAAAGCACAAATTTCTTCTCGCTGTAAATAACCATGGTCGAAACGATTCTTCTATGTCACTTGTATCGATTAATAATCAGTATTAAGTCGATGACCTCAGGTAAATTTATTGTACCGAGAGTAACAAATTATTACGGCGACCGAACGCTACAGAAACGAATTACATACTTTTTAAACAGTTTACCTGAGGACATTCGATTAGAATAAAAAAAAGGAAAATTTGAAACAAAATTAAAAACCTACCTTTTAAGTATTAGCACCTAATTTAAATTATACTTAGGATTAAGTTCTAATGCTGTAATTTGAGACTCATAGATCCCACAGACAAACTGCTGGATTTTGCAGTTTTGTGGGGCAATGTTTAGTTTTTAAGTTTATTGTACTTTTTAAATCTTAATAAATAAATAAATAATAACCAAAACCTCAATAAGATGCCAAGCAGGTCCTTTTGTAGTTTAGGTCCTTTATATTGCGTGTCGTTGAGAGACTTTCCTTCTCCGTCGCGAGCCAACGCATCAAAAACGACGCGACATTTCTTCGAGTCTCCGACAGAGGTGATCACTGGATGATAAGGTATATGGTACGCAGTGGGCGTGTTGTCATTTGATGGTAATTCCGTCATGTGTTTACTGTCAATATAGTCTTTCATAAATTTGTTGTACATTGCTCGTAAAGAAGAGTCACCATCAAGTCTTTTTTCAAGTTTCATGAAACGTCGCACAGCGATGGCCCGCATGTTCCGAAAGAAAGGTTCAGTTAAATGGAAGTTCCACAATAAACTTGCCATTTTCGTCACGTTTGTGGGTTGAAATAAAAAGTTTCTCGCAAGCTGCATCATCGGGATACATTTTATCACAGCTGGTTTGTAGATCCTCGATCTCCCATTACCTTTGTAGGTCATCATTCAATTCATACGCTGATGCAAAGAGAGTGCAGTCGATAGATTAAAATGTAAAGAGGAAAGATTTTCTTTACATTTTGAAGGTCCTACAAACACCCAACCGAAGATAGTGTTTAATCCCAGAGGCAAATTCTGACCTCCTGGAATCATTCCTTGCAAAATTATCTCATTCCATAACTCAGATCCTAATAGCATCTATAGGACCAGGACAGTGAAAGGAAGGATCAGCTAGCTTGATGAAACCTAACTGATTTAGAAAGTCCGTATCTAAAGGAGCAGAAGGCATATTGTCACAAATTCATTTCATAACGATCGCATCGAAAGAAAGTTCTTTGCCCTCAACGTTCTCAGGGCGGATAGTACACTGAGTGAGCCCTAGTACGGGGGTTGACAGATTACCTAAACCGTACACAGCCGGGGCTTTTGCAGACAGATTAAGACCCAAGCGGTTAGCCATGCTCTGTGTAATGTAATTTGCCTGACTTTCTGAGTCTAAAAGGGCTCGAGAGGCATGAAAGGCATGCCACTGATCCATAACTTCAAAACGAACTGTGGAACGGACATTTTACCAAAAGATGGCCTGGTCGTAAACAGTTAAAGTACAACTGTTTATCTTTGACACTTTGAGAGCGTTGTGGAACATTAAGTTTCAAAAAAGCAGGACAATGTAAAACAAAATGTTTTTGAGAGCAATGTGCGCAAGGTGGCGCTGGCATCGCTGATGGTGCAGACGCCGACTGGCCTGAAACCAAAGTCGTAGGTTTGTGGCTCGGTTGCTGCGTTGTGCCACCATGTGCTACGCTGATACGCAGACGTGCCTGCGTTCTCCACAACTTAACAGTAATTATGAACGAAAGCCTCTAATGACTTATCAGTCGGTATATCTTGGTTGGTGACAGTCATCTCAAAATTTATTCTTGTAGACGGATCCAACTTATATAATAATAATAATAATAGTTCTTTATTCAGACAAAAAACCCACAATTACATAAATACAAAATAGGAAAAAGATAACATAAATTATGCAGTAAAAGCACAGTAAACATTAAACCTCTAAAAGTTGTTTATAAATGGTATGTTCCGTCATTTTCTGTTTGGATTTTGGTGAACGGTCGACCAGTACCTGAACACCGGACTAGTCAAGTCCTCAGAGACGGCACGGAGAATAGTGTTGCCAGAGTTACGCAATCTCTCCCAAAAGGAAGCAATGCGGGCTCTGACAACGGCAAAAAAGGCGGGCACTCACGCTTCAGCGAACATGCTCGACGCACTGCAATACCGTGGATGTCTAATAAGGATGCGGTAAGCTTGTACTGCACCCTTATGGTACTCCACGATGATCTTTTGAAGTTCACCCACAGCTAGCAGGTGTATAGACACTGACAGTAGGTAGTGAACAGTGTATGTTTTACCTCCTTGCTGCAGAGGGCGAATCTACGCCTCGAGCATGTTACACCGAATAGCAAGCGCCCGCCTCTCTCTCTCCATATCCGTGTCGTCTCTGAGGTCCGGTGTGAGAATGTGGCCCAGGTACCGAAACTGCTGTACAACCCGAACTGTGGCTCCATTTAGTTTAACTTCTGGTATCCTCTCCGGACCCTTACCTGCCTTAAACACCATCATCTCTGTTTTCAAAACGAAATGAAAAAGTGTATAAAATAATACAAAGTCTCATTGTTCACACGGTAACTGTAAAGTTTTTAAAATTGCTAAATTTTCTTGAAACGTGTCTAAAGTAGCTCGCAACGTTTGAGCTGAATTATCTTCGCTTGCCATGCAGAAAGAGCTAGCTGGCGTTTATTGTCATATCTCTGAAGCAAAGTCGTGTACGCGAAGATATGAGCGCCGACTTTTTAGGGTTGCCGGCGGCGGCGTTTTCGGCGGCGTGACCTCTGTATCAAATTTTTGTAAGTAATGACCAGTGTAATAAAAACACATTGTTTACCGATCAAAGTACTTGTTTTTATTTAAAATTCAAAAAATAAAAATAAAATATTTTTGGCTTCATTAAAACAAATCAACAGAATCAATAAACCTAAATAAAAGACAATACAAGATAAACAACTAACATTAATCAGATAAATCTTATATAATAATATTTGTGTTTATAAAACTCTAGAATTTGCTTCTAGAGGTTTTTAAACACAAATATTTATAATAATGTACTGGGGTTAGGTAACGGTGTCCGTTTAAACTCCCTCGGGCCCACGCAGTACGTTCGGGTATTAGGCAGCGCTAACTGGCTCGGACGCATGTGAGGTGCTTATACAAATGAGCGCTCGCTCCACCCACCCACTTATAAAATACATTCTCAAATGTTATTGTTGGATCAAACCTACGATCTTAAGGGTCACCTAGAGCTGTGATTTCCCATACAAACTAACTTTTGCGATAACTTCTTAAACTACAAAACTTTTTATGATAACACTTTGTATATGGAATGGGATAAAATGTAACAAGGTTTGAAATAGGTTTTTAATTGAATACAATTTATCAATATAAAGATAGACCAAGCTGATATTTTGCATACATATTTTTAATTTAATTTATTTATTTATTTTATTTAGGAAATCTTACAGCATTAAATGTGTTTATAAACAAACTTGCTCTATTTTGATTAATTGTTCTCAATTAAAAATCTACTTCAAACTTCTAAAGAAGCGAAAAGAAGAAACCTACAACTTAATATTGCGTAGCCTGGCCTCATTCATTAGCTAAGTTAGTAGTACCTACCATAGAATACATGAAAGTACCTACTGACTTTCTTGAGGGTCCTTTAGAGCTGTGACTTCTCATACAAAAATTATGACAAGACAAGTCTTTCTACATACAATTGAACAAGATGTATGAAGGTTAGAAGTAGATTTTAATGAGAGACTTTCCGGTGAATGTTCCTCAAAAATCTAATAGATGGCGATGTCTGTTTGGTTCAAAACTCTTTTCAATCAGCAGAAAGAAGTTTTTAGTATAATATTGGACTAAAGAGCGTTTTTTTTATCAGCCCGCATTTTTTAATGTGAGTGGGCTTACTCTTGACCTCGATCTATCCCTGAGGACAGAGATGAGGTCGACGATGGAATGTGTTTGCCCGGAAGAAGCCTATACACTCTCGACTTAAATAGAATCGGGTTATAAGAGGTCGGGAACACAAACGCAGGCAGAGAATTCCACTCCTTAGCCGTGGGCTTAGAGTATGATTCAAAGCGCTTCGTGCGAATGTGTGGAATATCAACCAAGTATGGGTGATATTCTGCGGTGCGTCTGGATTTTCAATGGTAGAAGGGGGAAGGATAGTCAATATATATAGAGCAAGTTGAAAAGATATATACAAAATATCAACTTCATCCTTTATATTGATAAATTGTATTCCAATTTTAAACCTTAAAACATTAAATTTGATTCTGTATACAAAGTTTTATCATAAAAAGTTGTGCAGTTTTAGTAGTTATCGCAAAAGTTGGTTTGTTCCCATCACAGCTCCTTTAAGATCATAGGTTTGATCCAAGAATAACATTTGAGGATGTATTTCATAAGTGGGTGGGTGGAGCGAGCGTCGTGTAAGCATCTCACATGCGCCCGAGCCAGTTAGCGCTGCCTAATTCTCGTACGTACTGCATGGGCCCGAGGGAGTTTAAGCGGACACCCCTAACTAACCTGAGCATCAGAATTTTCAAACCACCTAATGGTCAAGACCATACATAGTTTGACGACTACTTTTTTCAAAAAAAAGCAGGGTGTAGGTAGGGCTTAACGTGCTTTTTGAAGAACGGAAACACTTTGGTCAACAGGAAAAAGCCAATGCGGTCATTTATATATGACCTAATCAATGTTGGTATATATAAGTAGCTTCGACCATATATCATGCCCTACCTACGTTGCTGGAGTTGTAAAAAAAGGGATTGATTAAACTGACATACCTTGAAGTTGAAGTTTCACAGATATTTTATTCGAAATTTGTGAAAAAATCTGCGAAGAACAAAAAGAACCTCTTGCCATTGGACGCGCGTGCGATCTGCAGCGTTTAGTTGGTGTGATCAAAGCGGCGCGCTCGTTGGTAGATACGCTTTGAAGTCAAAAAACTAGCTAAGGTACACAAATTTTAAAACGATGTAAATTAACTCCGAACAACATCCTATCGCCTATGGAAACGCTGTGACATACACATATCTTAGCATAAATATCCGGAATAAACGTAGTAACGCTAAAATCACCCGGAAAAATAGCCCAAAGAAGGTCGTAATCGTTGATAGTTTATTATTGCCGTACCAAATAAATGCTATAACGCACACTATCAATATTTTTTCGATCTGCGTAATTGCTGTGACTGACAATTGGCAATTTTTTTTTCGTCTACTTAAACGCTGTAACGAGCTTCGTACGAATGGATTCGTACCGCTTGAATGAAGTAACACACTTTAGAACGAAAATTAGGATATTTTTTGCACTACACACCACTAAACGTACCGTAATTTATTAATAGTACATTAAGATGCACGTGCGCTATTTTGGAGATTACAGCCGAGGCTCAGAAATTGCAGCCCGAGCCGCAGGCGAGGGCGTAATGGAGCCGAGGGTGTAATCACCAAAGCGCACAAGCTTCTTACGACGTTTTTCAACACATTTGCGAATAAAAACGAATCAAAATCGCTTACCTTATTTTCCTAAGGAAATTTTGAAGACGTTTTCCTCACATTTCTAGGTCACCCTATACACCGGACTTGTGTTTTTGTTCAAGTATTTTCGACGTTCTACACTTATCACTGTTTTTCTTTTTTGTAGAAGTCATTTATTTTTTAATTACATTAAACCAAAGATTTTGGAAACTACGCCAGGGGGCGTTTATAGATATGCCATATACTCGGCAAAAGCGTGCCACGTAAAAGTAAAAGTGAACATGACCATGGCGGTGTTAAGTAGTGCTGTCTAACTTGTAATCGATATTTAATCGATATGCGGGCTGGCAGACGACGTCGGAGACGTACAAGTAGACTTCGTTAAGTGATAGATAGATTGCTGATAGACAGCTTACTCCCCGCGCCATCAGTACTTTTATCTCCTAGTACTGTAACTCTAGCCCGTTCGGGTATTGAAATAAGAACGGTACAAAGTTCAATGTGTCAAGCTTGATGTGCACTTGACTGTACAGTTACATAATTAGAATTAGAGGCGACTAAGGGCTTATGATGCGAAGGATGGGCAGCAGCATCTTTCTGTTTATTTTACCATCTTTCATACTGCGGCCACCAACAACAGCAGTGACAACGCTAACAAGCGTGGTGACTAGAGTAAATCCCCTCCAAAGAACCACGCGTTGACGTTTGAGTGATAAAGGAAGGTCACCTTTCATCAAGCCCTTCATGGACCAGTAGCTCTTCCAAGCATTTTCGACTCGGCGATCGACTTCTCTGTCCTGTCGGTTGCTAAAAGAGACTAACTGGCCCAAGTAAATGTACTCGCCGGCATATTCGTGACAGTCTGCGCAACATTTGGGGAAACCAAAGAATTAGTTTTTATTATTAATATTATTATATTTATTTATTCAGACAACACAATGGCCCATTTGTTAGTAAAAAAGAAAGCACACTTAAAACTATGTTAGTAGATTACAACGAATTATATTGATAAAATAATTAAAGGTGATTTAATACAAAATTTTAAATAACATTGGTCGGTCAGTAGAAATTATTGAAAGTATTGTATTTCTTGCCCGTCAACCACTACCCTATGCTTAGTGCTGTTAGTCATTAGTTTGGTCTTTAACTGGTTCATCTGAAGTCCAACCTCGCGACTTGCCGAGCTTAGGTCTTGCAACATGGTCTGAAGTTCCTGTGCTGTTGACGCAAAAAGTACGATGTCGTCGGCGAACCGGAGGTTTGTAAGCCTCTTCCAGCCAACGTCAATGCCCTTCTGTTGCCATGAAACTGAAGATGTTTTGAATACTTCTTCTAGAGTGCTTGTGAATAATTTGGGACATGAAATAAAACCATTGGACAAGCACATCTTCATCATCATTATTATAATGGTTGATAGTCTACTACTTCACAAATACGAACCGCATAGAGCAGTGAGTGTACTGCCCCAGCATGTAAACGTATGATATCCACAGTTCTGTCAAAACAAGATTCCTCAAAATGCAGCGTATGGAGAAATTGGTTTTAAAATTTGTATTTATGTTTTCTATATCAAAAATATCAGTCCACTTCTTTCAGGCAGTTTCATTTCGTGGGAATCTACTAGAAAAGGTTAGAACATATTATTAAATTCCTTTACATTCAATCTATAATATTGGTCGGGCAGCTGCTGCACAAAGTCTCTCAATCTTTTACAGTCTCATACTGTTTTAGTTTCAAAACAAATTAAAAAATGAGTTGTAGACCCTGTGTGCAACTGGCCGTTATAACCAAAGACATTATATTCCCTACTTTTATTTTAATCTGTTAAAATGGCACGCTTTTAAATTGCTGTAAGATTGGCCAGCTGGTATTTTTCAGACCCATCCCAGAGGCGGCAGCAGTTCTTCATAAATTATTGAATTGAAAGTTCCAACTCCAAAATGACCCCTTTTATATCCTTTAACCGTACATTTAATTATTTTGCTAAAAGTTTAGGTTTATTGAACAGCATTATATGAGAATGTATGAATATTGTAATATCGATATCAGCTGTGCTTGATTACATCACTACATGTTTACATTGTTTGTATGTAAAAGTTTTGTAATGAAATAAAGACAATGGCAGCTTGAATACACAAAATAAATAGAAATTAGTTTACTTCATGGTTGAACACCGCTACATCAAAAATTCGATCAGACAAATATGCGAAATATTCGTCTAAAAGCCAAATAACCAGCGACTTACTTGTGCATAGATAATTGTGGATGGTTCTTGATTTTCCTTGCACTACACAACAAAATAGAACACTGGCATCCTGCCGAAGCCTAAATAAAGAAATCAATTTATAAAAACATTTCTAAACTGATATGTTTGTTTACAATAACAATAAAATTGTCGAACCTGTACACCAATTTGACAGCCCACGTACTGTCGTATACCGTTTTTCAAAATGGCGAACTGGCGACAAAGTGTTTTCGGGAAAAAAAGTTTCGATACTGATAAAATATTGTTGTACTTTTTCAACCTTTCTAAACAAAGATTAGTTAGAAAGAAATAGCATTAACTTTATCAGTTAAGTTTTCCATAGACAATAGCTTCAGGTCCTTTAGAAGCGCAGCGTTTTTCTTACGTCAATGCATTAAACACATTTCACAACAAGAAATATCTGTTAAAATGGCGCGCGTATTACTTTTTTCGAAGACACAGATTATACATGCGCGCGCAGGAGACACTGACTAAGCTATCAAACAGACTACGTTTCAATTTATTTTAAAATTGAATATTTTGTTACTTTAAAGACAAATTTGTAGTTAGTTAGTTGATTAAAATCAATATTTTCGTTAAATTAACGTTTATTTATCATATTATCGAACACAGTTTCTTAATTCATTAAATTATTATGAATGTTATAGATATAGAAACTCCTTGCACCTTGCCGCTATAAAAAACAAAACAAAAATAAAACACTAACCTGTCAAACAGCTTACTCAACAGCTTGCTTACTAGGAGGTCTTTGTTCTGAGGCTCACTCCCATGAATTATTAAATATTGAATATTTTATTATTTTAAAGACAAATTTGTAGTAAGTTGGTTGATTCATATAAGCATTTCCATGTAATTAACATTTATTTATCATATTATATTTATTTATCACTCACGAGTTTTTAGTCAAATTTTTATTGTTTATACTTATTTATTTTTTGTCTAGTTTTATTGTCTAATTTTGTATAACGTAATATTTTCTTGATCTGAAAAATGTAGATGTAGTTTTTGTATTCATTTCTTTCATCAGCTGTTGTTACCTATGTTTGTTTACATAATACGTGAAATCTTGTTTTTGGCATACAATTATATTTAATTAATTATTCTTATAAAAATGTAATGCTGTAAGGTTTTCTTTGAATAAATTAAATTAAATATGTTAGGACAAGGACCACTATGTTAGCAAACAGAATTATAAGTGTGTTTTATTTAAATTATGTTAGATAACGACTCGTTGGTACGCAGATAAACCCTGCGAGGTTTTCGAGTACCAACTACATGGATAACCATCTTGTAAAATTTTGTTTTTGAATAAATTTATTAAAAAAAAAAAAATATCGAACACAAGTTTACTTTTTCATGAAAATATTATGAATGGTATAGATATAGAAACTCCTTGCATCTTGCCGATTAAAAAAAAGACAAAAATTACAACACTAGTGAAATTATAGTAATGAAAAAAGCACGCGTGTTTAATAAGCTGGACTATGGACCTTAATTCAGTGCAAATAGAGCTGTTTTATGAGCAAATGTGTTGAAAAATATTTAAAGAAACGTACGCTGTGTAGAAATTTCTAGTCGTCGTAGAGCAACGAGAGTCAGCTCATTCGACGGAAATTTTTTTACTGATTTTAAAACTGTAAAAAAAAATTACCCTGGTGTCGGTCACAGCGTTTCTGCTTTCCACCGTCGATATGTATACTTATGTATTTATTATGTATGTATATATGGAATAGGTATTTTATTCAATTTTATAACACCTAGTTAATACTATAATAATATAGTTATTTTTTTACTAAGCTATGTACTTATTTAACCTTTTTTTGTCTTAGTCTTTTAAATTAGTCTTATTTTCTTTGCTTGCATCCTGCATAATTGTACTGTCTCGTTTAGTCACTCTAAGGTTGACTGGTAGCGATTTCACGTAGGGTAGAGTCCGCCTTTGCATGTCATCTTTCCGAGAATAGTATTATTATCATTTTCGTGCAATAAAGATTATGCAACAACAACAAAGAATGGTCTAGATCACTCGTGTATTCTAGCATTCTTTGTTTCCTCCAGTAGTCAGCATGCGAGTTTTCGTTTGCGGTGAGGAAAGGGTACCTTTGTCCCCGTAGGCATGAAAACATTATATTCCAACCCGCTACGTGGTTGTAGTTCTAGTTTTTTACCGATAAATAATAAATACATGTTGATGGCTGCGCCATGAGTAATTTGTTTCTATAGCTGCAATGGCATGGTCACCCTAGCTCATATTCAACATTTTTTTTATGTTTAATGGCTAACATGTGAATGGATATGCCGCAACCATCAAATAATTCACTTTTCATAAAACTGACACACCATTATACTAACACCCACATTTTTGAAAATAAATTAAAAATTAATATGAAACATCCACAAGATCCCAAGAAAAAGAAACAAAATTGTCATGACAGGTGACATCAACAACATGGCATGCAAAGATATACCAGAAAATAATTTGAACAAAGAGTTTTAGATCTAAATAAAACTAAATGAAAAAGTCTTCCACAGCTACCTATAATAGAAAAATACTGCTTTTAATTTCAAGATCTGCTTTTAACTTCTTATTTTTCGGGCTAAATAATACACAACTTATTTTAAAAACAAGTGGACATAAAAGTAAACTTTTTGCACTGAAATAGTGCAAAATGTATTAAAGTAAGGCCATCGTAATAGGTCGTTTCTGACAGCTGTCAAACGTATGCAAAATTCATCGACATATTAAGTAATACATCTAGGTTCTTAAAAATTCTTTGGCAAAATTATAACCTGCAAAGAGAAATGAACCCTGTGTGTTGGTGTTACGGAAACGTCAAAACGGACTTCTTTCCTTGGCCCTTCTTTAGTATGGCAAGAATTTGAAAAATATAAACACTACTCTGATCTTGCTCTACTCGTTTTGCCTCTCTAAATTTTGGTTGCAGTCTACAATCACGACACTTATTATAACATCATTGTAAAGTGGTTGGTTGTTGTCGAGCGAAGAAAGGAGGTCTAATTTCTTTGGTTGTTGTGGCAATACATTTTTTAGCTTATTCTCAAGTAGGTAAAGATAATTTGGTTTGTTTCAAACTTTCGCACTTTTCAAACATGTTTATTTTATTTCGGGTCTTAGCGCGATAATCATTACTTATTAGGCAAAATAAATTACCTTGCTATCGTCGAAAGAAGTAAAGAGCACATTAAGGCAGTAAAAAACCACAAATCCGATCCGCAAAAGCCGACCATCTGCTGAACTCCGGAACTAACCACTGGATAGAGCTACATGCGCCGAAAGTCCTCTCCACCGAACGCCAATATTTCCGTAGAATGGTTCGTGAAGCTATTGAGATAAAGAAATACAAAACATTCAATAAGGAAGATGGTTTAAATTATCGGTGACATGGAACCCAGTGATAGATCGCATAAAACCGCGCGTAGCATCTTCGGACCGGTCCGCGGACGTTGTGAGTGTTGTGTGTCGTGACTTTCCTGTGCCAAACAATGACATTTTTAGTCTACCTTCACAATAATATCTAGTAAACTGTAGTAGATTGCTGCAGCTCTTCTGCCCACATTTATTATACCGCGAGGCTATAGCCTATAGGCTGAGCTGTGAGTAGAACCGTAAGCTCAAACGATAGCTACCAACTTTCAACCAATGTAAAGCCAATAGGCTCATAACGTTCGCTATCGATAGCAGACAAACACACCGCAAACTTTGTGCCGTAGTAGGTTTGAGCGCCCATCAATGATAGTTCTTACTAGTAGTAGTTCTTAGTAGTAGGTTTGTACGAAGTAGTGTTCTCTCTTCTTGGTGACTCGCATCCACCGGCTTCCCACTTGTCCTCCTGAGTGTGGTCGCCACTCTAGAACGCCCCATCGGCCATCGGTTCTTCTAGCGATGTGACCTGCCCACTGCCACTTTAGTTTAGTCATAATCAGAGCTAAGCAATTGCCGGTATTTTAATTCTTTTACGGATCTTCTCGTTTCTGATTCGATCCCGCAGAGAAACCTCAAGAACAGCCTGCACAGCCCTTTGGGTGACTTTGAGCTTCCTCATAAGGAACATTGTGAGCCACCACGTCAGTAGTGAACGCTGCCCAACAGAGTCGGATTTCGCATATGAAATGCGCAGACTTTTAGCATTGAAAAAGAGAGTAGGATATATGTTCGCTGGAGCTAAGAAGACCGGCAGATTCGCATCCCGTACGCAAGTCACGCCCGGAGCCCCATGCCTTACTGGGAGCGAGACGCCTAGCTCCACTGTAGTTTGTCAAGCGCCACGTTTAGGAGGTTTTGTCGCACGTCTATTTCAGAAAGGCATTGAAATGAGGAGATTTCCTACGAGAAAACCAAGTTAGAGTGGTCCTACACAGGCAAATTATCTAAGGCACGGCTAAGCAAATTTGCAAAGATATGGAGCCAGAAGCTTCGCCTTCTTAATTTTATATCACCGAAATAAACCATCGATTCACAAAATACAAAGGTGTCTGTAGCCAGGCCATGAAATTCCAAAAAAAATCTTCAAAACATTGTCGTTTTAAAATATGACATTTTAGATCTGAAGCCACAATCCAATTTGAGATCCCAGATTAGTAAGTATTGAGATAGTATATGCGGGACCTTTTGGATTATGTTTGGATATCTTTCAAGATGACTCTCCAAATAGTTCCACGACCTAATATACTGAAAAAAAAAACGGAATTTCCAAAAAATCCCTGGATAAGGCGTAAAATCGCCACAAATACGCTACTTTTATTCATTCTGTCCCATTTTTTATAACAGAGCGGTGGCTCGAGTTTAAAGAAAACTACGTGAAATTAAGAAAAATCTACAAGTAAAGCCCTTTCATATGATACCCCACTTGTCTTAGTAGCGACAATTTGAAATTTGGCCCCCCCTATTTTGGCCCCCTTTACATTAATAATCATCCTTTTTTCAAAAAAATTTCATGTGCAATAAAGTTGGGAAACTATATTCTAAAACAATTCCAAATTTCAGGTCGATAGCATAAGTGGTTGCTGAGATATAGAGGTGTGACAGACAGACAGACAAAGCGGCACCATAAGGGTTCCTTTTTTTACCTTTTTGGTATCTGAACCCTAAAAAGGGCATCCTTCCATCGATCTAAACCTAAATCCGTTAGGCCGTGCTGCAGTAGTATTTTGCAGTCTCTTTAACGTTGCTATAGAACGATCCGAAACGAATTTTTGCATTGTACTCTGCATCACATTCAATAAGTAAGTATTATATAAAGACTCAACATTGAATAAAACAACTTAAATCTGAATCTAGTTTTTCCAGGTTTATGGCACTAGAATGGTAGACATTGGTATCATCAATAATACCGCTATTTGCCTTATGTTTTTTGAATAATCCTATTTTTTTCCTTTTGTCAAATAAAGAATATGCACTGAAGAGAAAATCTGAAATCTACCATTACTTTTACAGGGTGACTAAATAAGCCATATACTTTTTTTGTCTCTATTTTGTCAGTTTTTTGTAACACTTAGATTATATGATAGATAGATAAATTGCTTCTTAAGGATACAGCACAAATCCACTACAAAATATTTAATAACGTTAAATAGACATTAAATCTGAATCCAGTTATAGAGTGTGCCGCACCCAGAAATAAGACCTAACTATGCATAATGCTGCAGCGGCAAAGCACGCCACAGCGCTGATATTCTGTCAGCGCCTGTAGAAGTGCGAGTACGCAATCTAGTTGAGAAAATAGTATAGTAATATATAACATCACGCCTTGTTCCCGTCGGGGTAGGCAGAGACCACAGTTCTCCACCTGCTACGATCTTGACATACTTTCCTTGCTTCCTGAACCTTCATCAATCCTTTCATACATGATCGTCGGTTTAGGGTACTTTTAACCTGGCCTTTATTAAGAACGTTCTGAATTTGGTCCTGGTACGTTCGCCGAGGCCTTCCCCTTCCAACGTTTCCATTCACTTTATATATAAGGTGGAATCAAAGGTACGCGCACTAATGAAACCTGAGACTCCGCTGCTTATATGGAGTGCATTCACATACACATTTTGGCATTAACGTTGTAAAAATAATAATAAAAAAACTTACTTTAAAAATTGGGTCGGTTGGGAATATACAGCCCCCACTTGTTTACATAATAAGTGGACGCGTCACTTCGTGTTAAGACGGCCAAAAAGGTGAAGAAATTAATCATTTATTCATTAATTGCTGTTGCCTCTTCAAACTCAGGAGGAAATCTTGGCCTGCCGACTACCGATATTGTGTTCGAGTGGGTTGAACACGTTGAAAATACCATTTTCTCGGTCAGCATCCAAAATGGTTTTCCTGCTAGGCCGTTTTCCATAGCGTGCTTGATAATTGTCCTGGGCAATCTGTTTAACATTATATCACTGATTTGTTTACTGATTGACTAATTCATGCAAATTTGAATCAATAAAAGTGTTAGTTTTATTTTTATTTGTAGATAAAAACAATGACATAAAATGGACATAAATCAACTTATCATAGCAACCTAGCAACAGCTGCAGAGGCTGTATGGAGATTATATCCCTAAGAAGGTTATAATCTCATTAGGATTTTTGTAGCGGTTAATCATTATTTTTTTCTATTATTTCATATTTCTTGAATCAGAATCGAAAATAAATAGTTTAGTTGTCATAAAAACGTTATTTTTTTTCTGTCTCTCTCATTCCTGTGCGTGGGTTTAAAAAATTATTGGTCTTTCTTTACATTTTTATCAAAGTGAAGTCTCCTTCATTTGCGTTTATCATAGATAAAAAAGTAAAAATTATGACATCTTCCTGAAAACTGAACCAAATAGTGCGAGAGCAGGCTCAAGAAATGCCTACCTCATAAAATACGCCAACATGCAATTTTTGTATTGTTAACCGAAATTTAAACACGTATTAAAAAACATCTGCCAGCGCCGATCCTGCCGGCCGATCATTGAAATAATAATTTTCGAAAAAATGTTGTAGCTGCCTCATCAAATACCCAAATGAAAGTACAGGTTAACTATTGTTTAATTAAGTAAAAAAATTGTCTGCCATTGCACATCCTACCGAAATTACTCGGCTTACTCTAAAAACATGCTTTTACTACAACCCCAACCTACCTTATTGAATACCCGAATGAGACCTACGCCAAATAATAACTAAAATGCACCTGATAATGGATCAAAGGGGATTTTATACAATTTTTTATACGTATTTAAGTGTCGGTTAACGATCCAAATGTAGCCTGTCGGGGTATTTGATGAGGTAGGCATTTCTTGAGCTGGCTCTCCCACTAAAATCAGTACGAAGAGAATTTCCTGTACTACTTATAAATCTGTGAAAAAAATACCTTAATGATACACAAATCAGGAGTACCTGACAATGGTACTCATTTATCACGAGTGTGGGGAGGTTTTACAGCATGCCGAAGATGTGTACAAGGCACGCTATGGAAGACGGCCTAGCGGGCCAACAATTCTGGATGCGGAATAAAGCGATTCATCAAAAGGGCGTTTAGAGTGATAAAGAGGGATCACGAGACTACGACGAGTTCGGAGGCATGTGCAGCGCTGCGCCTATGCGTGCAACTAGCACGAAGGTGGTTTTTTACAGCAACTATTACATTAATTAGTGGTGTTGTGTTTTTTTTTTTCAAGTCTAAAGTGGCTGACCCATATGGCCAGTCAATTATGGTAGCAGCTGGTTGTGCACGCTTTATTTCAAGTGCTTGACCCTCACAAAGTTAGTTATCAATGTTATCATTTATAATGTAAGTGGTGTATTCCTATTCAACCTTCTTTCCAAAGAAACATATTTTTTTTTTTGAGAATTGAAATTATACTGAAATATCTACGCGAATGCATTCCATATAAGCAGTGTAAATTGGGGTTTCATTAGTGTGCATACCTTTAATTACACCCTATATATTCTTTATTGCACAAAAATTTGACAGAAAAGACTATAACTAAAGGACATACACAAAGGCGGGCTTATCTCTAAAAGAGATTTCTTCCAGCCAACCGAACGCAGTGAGAAAGTTGTATTAACGGGAACACAATAGTGCAAAAAAATTGAGAAAAAAATGATGTATCATAAATAATAAATAAAGAAAATATACTAATAATTAAAACAAATATATAATTCACATAAATTTATAATAAATACAAATATATAGATAATAAATATAAATGATAAATAAATACATAACACACTATATACTACATAAATAAAATAATGAATGCTTAACAGATATATTTACAATGATGATGGCTATGAAGCAACTTGTGACAGGAAATGATCTTTTAACCTTACTTTAAAAGTGTGAATGGAGGGGCTTTCTTGAATAATTCGAAGCAATTTGTTCCACAATAGAACGGCACGGACGGAAAAAGAGTGAAACTGGAAATTGGTATTACTCCTAGGCACCTCAAACATATGTGTAATGCAAGGGCGCCTAGGCCAAGCGGGAGAAGGAAGCAGCTGAAAACGGGAACGAAGGTAAGGTGGGGAGTGCGGGTCATTGAGGATGTTGAAAAGGACAGATAGGATATGCATATCGCGACGAAGGCGGATAGGGAGCCATTTAAGTTGAGCACGGAATTGAGAAATGTGGTCATATTTTCGCAAGCCGAAAATGAAGCGTATAGCTAAGTTTTGAAGGCGCTCTAACTTGTTAAGCAGCTCCTCAGTCACATCCAAATAACAGACGTCGGCGTAGTCAAGGATAGGTAACAGGAGAGATTGCGCAAGCATAATTTTGGTGTCAAAAGGAAGGAAATACTGGAGACGCTTGAGAGAGTGGAACGTAAAATGCATACGCCTGCTAACATCGTTGACGTGAGATATCCAAGACATGTTGCAGTCCATGAGCAGGCCCAGATTTTTAACCTTATCACAGAAATTGATCTGGACACCTTTATAGAAGAGTTTTGGTACTATATCCCAGTCTATTTTGGACCTGAGTCTACTACTGCCGAGAATAATTGCCTGTGATTTAGCAGGATTAACTTGCAGACAAAAAGATTCTGCCCACAACTGGATGGCAGTAAGGTCTTCGTTTAGAGCATCAACAGCATTGGATATCTCAGTCACGACAAAATGACGATAAATTTGCAAATCGTCTGCATACAGATGGAAAGGAGAAGAAATTACACGAGATATGTTATTTATGAAAACAGAAAAAAGTAAAGGTGAGAGAACCTTGAGGAACACCAGCAGTGAGTTTTGACCAGTCCGAGCCAGCATCATCGGTTCTCACACACTGCTGGCGTCCGAAGAGATAAGAGTGAAACCAGTCTATTACCGAGGAAGGAATGTTAACAGCACGAAGAGTGCCGAGGAGGATATCGAAATCAACAGAGTTGAAAGCACTGCTGAAATCTAACAAGGCCATCACGGTGAGCTTGGTGTTATCCATAGCACACCGGATGTCCTCCGTTATATTCAACAGTGCACCAACAGTGCTGTGGGAAGGACGGAAACCAGACTGGAAAGGACATAATAGGTTGTTGGAAGTAAGATAAAAATAGAGTTGTTTATGCACAACGGATTCTAGGACTTTAGAGAGGATGGGGAGTATAGATATGGGACGGTATTGTGAAAAGGATGTAGGGTTTGTGGTTTTCGGTAAGGGAATGACAAAAGCTTTCTTCCACGATGCTGGAAAGATATTGCGAGAAAGCGAATAGTTGATAATGTGAGAGATCACTGGGGCAATTTCCTCCAGCACGGGAAGAATCATGTCCAGGCTTAAATGGTCACTACCGATGGCTTTGGTGGAGATGGCACGGACACTCTTCTTTATTGCATCAACGGAGACTGGTTTAAAAGAGAAGGGTGGACAGTCAGGTGGAGTAAGTTCAGAAAGATAAGAGAGAGTTTTTGTTTTAGATAAAGAGTCTAAAATGACCGGAGGAGCAATAAAATGTTGATTCAATGCATTGAGATCCACATTGCTTTGACAAGCATCAGTGGTTTTTCCCACACCCAATGACCGTAGGAACCTCCAAACTTGCGCCTGGCAGAGATCCTGAATTGTTGTATGAATGTAGCGACGTTTAGCATCCCTACACATTCTGTTGCAGACGTTTCTTAGTTTTTTGTATGCGTCGAGATTTTCCTGACACGGATGTTTTTTGTGTTTGACTTTAGCCCTGTCGCGTTTAGCCATAGTCCTCCTGATCACCGGCGTTAACCAGGGAGCAGGAGCACGCTTCACACGCACAGGCCGAACAGGCGCATGAAAATCATAAACTTTAATCAGTTCAGTAGTTAGAACTTGTACCATATCATCAATGTTGTCGGACAACAGCACCGATGACCAGTTAATGTTCTTAGCATCCTCTCTCAAACGTTCCAGATCCATATGCTTAAAATCACGCAGAAGTAGAACTTTGCCTCTAACCCTTGGAGGACGTACTTTATAAGACAAGAAGACTAAGTCGTGGTAAGAAAAGGGAGCAGCCATTTGACCATGAGAAAAGACGAGCTTTGGGTTAGAGACAGCAATTAAGTCAATTAAGGAAGGCCTGGAGTTAGGGAAATAGTGAGTGGGAGAACTCATGGGAAGAATTTGTAGGTTAAATGATGTTGCAAGAGCATGGAGGTTTTGAGCTCTTGCATCACCCTTTAACAAACATGTATTAAGATCTCCCATAAAAATCACGTGGTCATAAATAGGTACTAACTTCCCTAAAGCAGACTCTAAAGTGCTAAAATAGTTCACCTTGTCACTAGGACTATAAAGGACACCGAGGAGTATTTTTTTTGTGGCGCACTACTACATCCAAAAATAGGTATTCCAGAGAGCCAGTGTAATCGGATGGGGAACAGGAAACAACGTTGGCTGAAAAATTGCTGCGTAAATATATACCGACGCCTCCGCCACCACGTCCTAGTTGATGGAAGTGAGGGTTTCAACCAAGTCTCGGACACAAGTATGCAGTCAACTACGCCGGAGTCAAAGGCTGTGAGAAGGTCGGAATAGTGAGCTAATATACTCTGAGCGTTGATATGCACCAAGGAAAGGAAATTTGAATTATCAATGAAAGCCCTCGAAAGTTTTTCTCCTAATGGATCCGAATCCGATAGTGAGGTGTTACTACTAACAGCACTTTCATAGTCATCAGAAGAGCAGGAAAAAAAATCATCATCAGACATAATATAGCAATATAAATAATATAATAAAATACAATATAAATATCAGTAAATAAATACTTAAAATATTCTAAGGTGGATATATACAAACTCGTATACAACTTTCTCATGCTTAAGTTGACTGAAAAGAAAAAAAAAACACACTACATAAACTATTTCTAACACACTTCGTAAACGAACAGAAATAACAAAACAAGACGCAACGCCACATAGGCAACATCTTAGACTACCAAAAAAAAAAAAAACAGGATTACAAAACGCAAAGTTGACATTGAAATTTCTAAGACATTGACGTTTGACGTTTTGAAGTAAACAATTGAAATATCAAAAAGTGACTGGAAATCTAAAAACACCGGTAGAAAAAGAAATGAGTTATTTTGCTTATACCCTAATTAAAAATTGATGCGAAACAATGTCTAAAGCGACTAAATAAGGAGAGACCTGACTTCACTTATCGACGATGTTGGGATGTTGTTTTATAAGCTGGTTGAGAGCTGCCGACGAAGTGACCTTCACTCGGGTCTTGTTGGGTAGAAGAATAACAACAATTCCGTCTGCCGACCAAACCTTCTTCATTCCAAAATGTTTGCGGGCTGCCACAAAGATGTCCTGGCGTGACTTAGTTAAAAACTCAGTGATAGATATTTTTGAGCCTTTAAGCTTAGTTTTTGCTTTCCACACCTCAGAACGAGTGCGCAAAGATGTAAAGCGCACAAGTACAGGCCGGGCCGAGTCTTTTTTAGCACCAAGTCTGTGGCAGGATTCTATCAACTCAGAGCCCCCGACAGCCATCTTCAATTGGTCGGTTAACACCAAAAGAGTCTTCTTGAGCACATCTTCATCCTGGTCCTCTTTGATACCATGGAATAGGAGAACTTTCCTGCGTGAATGGGTCTCCATGCGGTCCATACCTAGAATGAGAAGCTCCACCTGTGATTTCAGTATCCCAAGGGACTTCCACACAAAGGTCTTAAATGTGGACAACTCAGCTGCTACCAGCTTTATTGTGGGATTTGGACCAGTGACGCCCCGCTGCTGCAACGTCTTCTCAAACTCCTCCATCTTGGTGGTGAACATAGTGGACAATTCCCCCATGCTTTTTAGAAGCTGTTCTGCTGTGGTGTCCATAGCTTGATAGTGATGAAAGTTAGTGGGAGAGTACAGTACAAGTCAACTTAGGCACAGGTAATTCTAATTTTAATTCATATGCACATTAAATATTTTATAAAATTTAATAATTGCAGAGCACAAAAAATGCGTCTAAACACTTTCGCGTCTACCCGCCGAAAAAAAAGCTTCACTCTAGCCTTGTGGGTCTCTTTCGTCAATCTTCCTTCATTCATCCTCTCTACATGACCAAACCATCTCAGCATCCCTTTCTCAATTTTAATCACTACGTCTTCTTTCACGCCACAACGTTCTCTTATCACACTATTTCTAATCCTGTCACTCAATTTCACACCAATCATACTCCTCAACGCTCTCATTTCTACTGCATTAATTCTACTTGCATGTTTTTTCTACCATACCCAGCTTTCACTGCCGTACATCAGTGTTGGTACTAAAATGCCTCTTTGAACAGCCAGACGAGCCTTGTGAGACACCTTCTGACTCCTTATAAAAGCATGCAGAGCACCATTCACCATGTTTCCAGCATTCACTATTCTTTCGATATCACTTTCACACTTTCCATCTCTCGTAAACTTAGAACCCAGATACACAAACTCCTTTACTTGTTCGACTTGTTCACCACCTATTAATAAAGTACACTCTGTCATACACTCTTCTCTTTCAAGTACCATTATTTTCGTCTTGCTTACATTAACTTTCATTCCTTTCCTATCAAAAGCCACATTCATCATTGTTACCATCTCCTGTAACTCGTCAGCAGATGACGCAAGTATAACTTGGTCATCAGCGTAGAGAAGATATTTTATGAGTAACTCATTCATTCTTAGTCCACACATACTCTCTTTCACATCAGTCAAACAATTATCCATGAATAGGTTAAACAGCCAAGGTGACGCTACACATCCCTGCCTAACACCTTTTTCGATGCTAAACCATTCAGTGTACGCCCCGTTTATTCTGACGCAAGCACTGAAATCCTCATAGAGAGATTTCAGTGATTGAATCAGAAGACCGTTCACCCCATACATAGACAATGCCGACCACAATTCATTCCTCACCACTTGGTCATAGGCTTTTTTCAAATCCACGAACGCGCAGTAGACATTTTGGTTTTTGGCCAAAAACTTTTCAGCTATGCACCGCAAGGAAAAGACCTGATCTGTACATCCCATTTCCTTTCTAAATCCCGCTTGTACGTCCCATATTTTTTCGTCAGTATCTTCCATCACTCTTTCAATCAAAACCTTTGCATACAGTTTGCCGACGACACTGAGAAGATTTATCCCGCGGTAATTTTTGCAGTCCTGTTGTAACCTATGTCCCTTGTACAGCGGCACAATCACAGCCTTGCACCAGTCAACTGGTACTTGGCCGTTCGTCCAACACAGGTTAAAAAGGCTACAGTACAGCTGACTAGCCACGATGCCTCGCCCAGCCTTCAACATTTCGACCGACACTCTATTATACCCACCTACTTTACCTGATTTCATACTTTTCATTGCTTTCATGATCTCATCCATACTTATCTCACTTGCATCACTCTCATATTCATTCTCATGCATTTCCACAGAAGACCTCGGTACGCTAGCCTCTGCTTCTCTCTCAAACAAATTTTTAAAATATTCCTTCCATCTCTTCAGCACACATTCTTCACCTTTTATAATACTTCCATCCTGGCTTCTGATTTTACTCAGCTCCGATGTTCCAAACTTTCCTCGGGCTGTCCGTCTGGATTTCCAGAAAAACTTTTGATTTGACTGGAAATCTTCAGAAAGCCTTCTGTCAAACTCATTTTTACACTCCTCTTTCTTTCTCTCAACAACATCCTTTACAATACCTTTCACTCTTTTATATTCCTGTCGTGCTACACTAACATCATCACTTGTGGCCTTCTGCATTCTTTGATTAGCTTTTACAGCTAACCAATCTAACCATGCTTATTTCTTCTCACAAACAGCTGCCTGTACACTTTTATCCATCCACACATTCTTCTTCTTTCCACCATTTCTCCTTTTCGACACCCCACAAACATTGACAGGTACTCCTACTAATTCATCTTTAAATTCATTCCACAAGCATTCAATATCATTCACTAGTAGTAATAATAAATAAATATAATGAAATTAATAAACAAATATAATGAAAAGAATAAAATAAATATAACAATCCGTAGCTCTGTGTCTATGAAAGGTAAGGTAAGTAAACATTTCAAATTATTCGGATCGTTTTTGCTTGTTAATCTTGATGATGCACTCACTTTTACTCGTATTGCTGAAAGCTGAGAAAGTTGAAAAAGATTTTTTGTTAAAAAGCACCGAATTTTGCGTCAAAAAATTACGCGTTTGGTGAAAAAAGAGCAGCATGGAGTAGGAGTAATATAATACACAAATGAACAATTTCATGTTGCTTTTTATTCACCAAACGTGTAATTTTTTGTAGTGAAGTTTATTGGCTTTTACGGATTTTTTTAATCGCAAAGTTCAGTTGTTTTTAACGAAGCATGGTTAGTGTAGAAAGGTTATACATACAGGGTGATTGGAAACCGGGTGCAAAGCCTTAAAGGGGTGATAGCTGAGATCATTTAGAACATAATAAGCCATATTTGTCTTAGACGAAGTCGCATATATTTTTTTTCATTGTTACTTTAATGTTTTTGACAAAATACTCCAAAATTTTACTATAAATTACTAACAGTGTTAAATTAAAGTGGTTTGGTATTTTTTTTTTCTACTAGAAGAATGTTTAGCCAGTCTGATGAGACTTTTTTTAAGCATTTGTCTCATCAGAAAAATATTATGAATCTGAAGTTCAAAATAATTTTTAAAATAAAGCATCTGATTTTTTTTAAGGCGATTAAAAAAATAAGTAATCAAGTTTAAGATGTCTCACCAACTTTTAAAATTAGGGCGTATTTAAGCTTAACAGAGGAAGATCAGTAAAAATTTTAATAGGCAAATTATAAACATTTTTTGTTAATTACATAAAATTTTCGTGTTTAAAATGAAGACTGCAATTGCTCAATCCAAGCGAGCCATTCTTCTGACTTCTGTACACGTGACTTGCATCTTCTGCTTGATGAGCATGACATGTTGGTTTGAATCTTTGTATTAATTCTGCACTGGTTGATATTTCTACACTAAATATCCAGGAGAACTGCATCAGTTGATTCGAACAGGCCAATGGAAGGACCCGTCTCTGCCAGTCCAGTTTTCTGGGAAACAGTTTTTCTCATAATTAGAGCCCAGTGCACTAGAGTTGGATATTAAAAGCTCAAACTTCAGGTGGGATAGATGCGTTCGAATTGTGGTAGTGGCGCAAAATGCTCCAACTATACAAACCAAAAATTTCACCTGGCTCTCTACAACATGCAAGCAACGAGTCCCAAAATTCTTGTGGAAACTATATGCGACTTTGTCTTAGACAAATATGGCTTATTATGTTCTAAATAATCTCAGCTTTCACCCCTTTAAGGCTTTGCATCCAGCTTCCAATCACCCTGTATATTAAACACGATGTTCAAACAAAAAATTATCCAAAAAAGACCAAATCCGGATGCTGGCTGCTGGTCTATCTCAATTTACAAGCCCGCGGACAAGCTCCACTCATAACTTTGACAGAATCTTTTTTAGTATTCTGTTAATTTGTACTGCACAAGCGAAGTGGAGTGAAGTAGGGAAAGGCAAGAAATCGCTTATATGAAAATCGACAAATTGACTGAACATTAACAGCTCAATTCGACGTTAATGAATTATTACTTTAGTGTTTTTAAAAATAAAACTTAATAGTCAATCTTTTTACGTAATTCGCTAAGCTAAATAAATAAAAATGATTTTTTTTATATTTTTAACTGAAAATTTAGACTATTTTAGGAAACTAATTTGTTTTTTTCCGCCTAAAATACTATTATTAATTTTATATTAATTTTTTAAGTTTTAAAGTTGATGACGTCATTTCACAGTAGACGATAAAACAATTGCCATACCAAAACGAAATTGCGGGTTGGTAGGAAAAATCTTTAGCCAAGTTATGCTTGGTTTTATATAGAAAACCTTTTTACAGCTAAATCGTCTAAATTAAATATCTTTCGGGTGCTTTTGGTTCTGTGATTTAGCTACTAAACTCTAAAATTTATTTTGATCTAATTGTGTTGTTTATGGTCAAGCAGGTTATGTAAGTACTTCTTCATTAGTCATCAACCTTTTTGGAAATATTTTTTTACACATTACTGGTATCCCCGTCTTTGACACATTTTTATGTCATGCTAAATATTGTTTAAAATCCCGCATTTTTCTGCAAAAACAGTGAAATATTGTTGCGTAAATGGCTGCAAAATTAATAGCTATGCTATTTGCGGAATATTCTTCTATGGGTATGCATTATTCCTTTGATTTTTCTATGAAAAAGCCGAATTGTTTTACGTATGAAGTAGGGTGGCTATAATGTACGATGTTTTAACATACAGGAAAACAAAAGGTACAACCACATCAGTACTGTGGGATGTGAATCTGCGGAAACTGCCCATAAAACTGAACAACTTGTCCCAAAGAACATTATGATAGACTAGTCCCAACTAACATTATGGTTGACACGCGGGGAGCCAATGTTACAATTCGCACGCCTGTTCTGCGCTCCCTCGCGATATTTCGAGCCACATTTACGGTCAGCATCGGAGTTTAGTGCCGTGATTATTGAGAGGTATTATGTGAAGTTTTGGTACATTGGGTTGGAATTTATTTAACAGAGTTTCATCTTTCGATATTGGTATGCCTCTATTTTTTTTTTTTTTTTCTATTTATTTATTTCTTAACAAAGTACATTGTATTGAAAATTCATCACATAAAAATCACATTAAAACATATCAATTAAAAAAAAAAAATCACAAAAAAAGTTCATCCTGTCAAAAATAAAAACAATCATAATTCCTAAAATATCATAATAAAAAATAATTAAAATCACAATAAAACAGCATCATTCATAAAAAAAAAAAGTTGTGTGAAATAATAAATAAATTAATAAACATAAAATAAAATCATCCTGTCAATAAGAACACAAGCATTATAAAAAATAAAAACTACACATACACTTATTCAAAAATACCTACTCTGCCTAAGATGCTTTGTAAATTAAAAAGTCATTTACTGTATAAAAGCAATTTTTTAGCAAGAACGCTTTCAATTTTCTTTTAAAAACTTGGGGTTTGTCTAGGAGGCCTTTGATATCTACAGGCAATTTATTAAATAGGTGAACTGCCTGATATCGCGTTCCATTTTTTACCACTCTCAGATGCGGTATTATTTTAAAAGGCAGATCCTTTCTTCTACTTTCCATCCTCTCTGTATTGTCATTCTTAGTTTCTGTCTTTAAATAGTGTTTTGCTAGATCACTAAGTAACACTAAAATGTATAAACATGGTGCTGTCAAAATTCTTAATTTAATGAAAAACTCCCTGCAGGATTCATATTGTGGAATTCTAACCATTGTCCTAATGGCCCTTTTTTGTAAAATAAAAGCACCCGAAATGTTGTAGTCATAACCATAGCCCCAGTGCATAATGCTATATCTAAGTCGTGATTCAACAAGCGCATGATACACCATTTTTAGCTCACTCAATCCAACATCATCCCGTAAGCTCCTCAAGGCATAGCAAGCTGAACTTATTGAGTTTCCTAACTCCGCAAGCTCCTGTTTCCAATTCAAGAGGCAATCCAAATGCACCCCCAAAAATCTTACTGAATCAGTATTAGTAATTGATTCCGCATTTGATGTCACTATCAAACTATCCTTACAACGCGCAGTAGTTTTGAATAACAAAACATTAGTTTTGTTAGTGTTTAGTATAAGTGAATTTACAGAAAACCAATGTTGAAAAGAGAGCATAAGATAATTAAGTTTGTTATTTAAATTCTCAACACTATTTGCAGAACATATCACATTTGTATCATCAGCGAACATCACTAAAGAACTACTCGGGGCGACTGAAGTAATATAATTAAGTAAATCATTTGTATATATTATAAAAAGGACAGGGCCAAGGACCGACCCTTGTGGAACACCTCTTGTAATTAAATTCAGTTTAGACCGTACTATTTTTTCCTCAGTACCCCTTACGGTTACCATTTCCACAAACTGATATCTATTCTTAAGGTATGATTTAAATAATTGCAATTCTGTGTGTCTTACCCCGTAATGCTCCAACTTAGCCAAGAGAATATCATGGTCTACCATGTCAAACGCGGAACTTAAGTCTAGGAACAGCCCGGAAACTCTTAGTTTATCGTTCAATTTAACAATTATTTCATCAACCAAAGTATTAATAGCTTCAGCAGTTCCCAATCCTACTCTATAACCAAACTGTCTGGAATTTAGAATATCGTATTTATTCAAATGACTTATTAGTCGCTTTTTCATTAGTTTTTCAAAAATTTTTGACAATGCGGGCAACATTGATACTGGTCGATAATTACTGGGGTCTGTCTTTGATCCCTTCTTATGTAAGGGTCTGATCTTTGCTATTTTAAGCTGACTAGGAAACATCTTTTGCTCACAACAGTTATTAAACGGCCTCTTACGGCCAGTTGCATAAAGCGACATTAAAGTAAAATTTCCTTTAATTTTTATGCTGTCACTTTCTTTATCATCGAAACAGAAAGTGACAGCAATAGTGTACCGAATGGCATAGTGCGATCGAAGCAGGAGGACAGGACCAATAAATAAAAACGCCTTCGTCCACGGAATACAAAACTTCGTCGTGTAGTAGTAGTGAAGCAAACCACCTCGCTGAGAAAGATGTATTCTTGCTCATATTCAAGTGGTTGGTAGTTAATTTTAGAAGGTATTGTTTTGGAATTTGGGAGAAATTTTGTTTTGTTTTATTCATTGATAGACCGACCTATTTTCTCGATTCATCCATAACTTCAATTAAAAAGTAGGGGGCTCGCGACTAGGCCGAAATGCAGTTGGTTGATGTTGAGTTTTTACAAGAATACCAACAAAGACCTTTATCGGCCTGTTGTTCACGGACGGACAGAAGAGACGCACGTATAGATAGATGGACAGAAAGACAGCTGATGTTCGAGTGGTGTTCAATAAGTAGTGAGAATGAACAACATATTGGTTTTAAGTCTTTTGATGTTTGTAAGTATTTCAGTAAACCTACCAAAGACTTGGGCCATAATATTAAGAACCGTATAAATGAGGTAAAGTTTAAGAGCCAGTCCATATTTTTGAAACTATTCCTATTCCGTGTGAGTAAAAAAAATGTAAAGTCGGAACTAAATCTATGAATACAGAAATAAAACCTTTTATTTATTCGATAATTTTGTTATATGTCGTACCTTTAATAAAATTTGTTTATCAATAAACAATAACTCATAAAATACAAGTCAAATATTATTCATTGCTTTGCTTCTGATGATGACGCATCGTACTCGTACTTTTCTGGAAAGCAAGAAAAGAAGAAGAAAAAATGAAAAAAGATTTATTTTGGAAACAAACAAAAAGAATGCTGCTGCTGAAAAAACTCCGATCCAATTGTTGAATATCACCGAGTGATAAAATATAATTTTTGAGACATCAAAAATTAATGTACCTTGAGTGCAATTATTTTCCGAACTCGATGTGATCGGACGTGTCGTTATTGCATAAATACATTATTTGCAAAAAATAATATTGACCTAGTTTTAGTGTCAGCGGTTTTTCTGTGCCAACTCGCGCTAAGTGAAATTTATAATGTGTGTTTAGTGCGTGTATCTAATTATTATATTATTATACTATATAAAGCTGAATTACCACTCACTGACTCACTCACTCACTCACTCACTCATTGACACAATTGTTCTCCATGAAAGAGGCGAAACCGGTGAAAGTGATGTATGGAAAAGTTGTACGACCAGGTCTGATGAGTACCAGAAAAATCTTAAACCTTGGAAAAGTCTTCAGCATCAGGGTAGGGGTCAACGGCCCGTAAAAACTGTAAGGGATAGGTGGGTCGACCTCGAACAAAAGTCGACCCACACCTTGGTCAAATTCTACCTGGGGTGAAAAAAATCCAAAATGGCGGAAAACAAAATGGCCGCCATACAAATTTTATTAAAAAAATATTCAAAGTCCAATAAATCCTAAACAAAAAGAGCAAAGTACAATGTTCTTTAACAAATGTCAAAGAGGATGATAAGAGGCGACTAACTGTGAAAAAAAAAAATTAAAAATGGCGGATTCAAAATGGCGGCCAAAATGAAAGGTGCTCCGATTCGAGTGAAATTTGGTATCTGGTGGTTTTTGTGGGTGTAGATTACGTTTTTGGTGTAAAAAAAATTTTGGCGCCATTTTCCAATATGGCCGCCATAGAAACGACCGACACTAGGTAACTTGCGAGGCCGCAGGCCGAGCTCCGCGTAGAGCGAAGCTCGGAGCGTCCCTCCCATACGTTGCCTGTTCCCAACCCCTCCCCCCAAGTAACTAAAACCAACATGGCGAGGCCGAAGGCCGAGCTCCGCGAAGAGCGAAGCTCGAAGCGTCCCCCAGCATGTCGTGCTCTCACATACATCCATTAGTTCAAGTTTCATACGAGGCCGGAGGCCGAGTCGCGAGGCCGTAGGCCGAGCTTCCGCGTAGGGCGAAGCCCGAAGCGTCCCCCCTTACTAATACCTCCCCCTACTTAACCCCCCCCCCGCCCCAAGTAGCTTTCATCATATAGCGAGGCCGAAGGCCGAGCTCCGCGTAGAGCGAAGCTCGAAGCGTCCTCCGGCTGACCCTGCAACCTTCTCCTACCATAAGTAATTTACGAGGCCGCAGGCTGAGTTGCGAGGCCGCAGGCCGAGCTCCGCGTAGGGCGAAGCCCGAAGCGTCCCCCCTTCGTTGGAAAAATGGCCGCCATCTTGAATTTTTTGGTTTCTGGACGGATTGCTTTCAAAATCGATATCTGAGAAACCGAGTCGACTGCAATGACGAATCAGATGACAGAATTGAAAAATTTGGCCGCCATCTTGAATTTTTCTATTTCTCGACCGATTGCTTTCAAAATCGATATCTGAGGGGCCGAGTCGACTCTGATAACGAATCTCATGTCAAAATTTTGAAAAGTGGCCGCCATCTTGAATTTTTTTGTTACTGAACCAATTGCTTTTAAAATCGATATCTGAGGGTCCGAGAGGTCTCCGATATAGAATCAAGAATAATTTTTATTAAAAATGGCCGCCATTTTGATTTTTTTTGTTTCTGGACCGATTGCTTTCAAAATCGATATCTGAGGGTCCGAGACATCTCCGATACCCAATCAAGAATAAAATTTTGAAAAAATGGCCGCCATCTTGAATTTTTTTGTTTTTTGGCCGATTGCCTTCAAAATCGAAATTTAGTCCACGATAACAAAAGCAACAGCCACAACACCTCACGCGGGCTGCTTGCAGCCCGCGCACCCACGCGACCTCTAGTTATATTATATAAAGCTCAATTACCACTGACTCACTCACTCACTGACAGAATTGTTCTCCATGAAGGAGGCGTCTGAGGTGGAAGTCATGTATGGACAAGTTGTACGACCACGTCTCATGAGTACCAGAAAAATCTTAAACCTTGGAAAAGTCTTCAGCATCAGGGTAGGGGTCAACGGCCCGTAAAAACTATAAGGGATAGGTGGGTCGACCTCGAACAAAAGTCGACCCACACCCTGGTCGAATTCTACCTGGGGTGAAAAAAAACCAAAATGGCAGAAAACAAAATGGCCGCCATACAAATTTTAATAAAAAAATATTCAAAGTCCAATAAATCCTAAACAAAAAGAGCAAAGTACAATGTTCTTTAACAAATGTCAAAGAGAATGATAAAAGGCGACAACTGTTAATAAAAAAAAACAAAATGGCGGATTCAAAATGGCGGCCAAAATAAACGTTGCTCCGATTCGAGTGAAATTTGGTATCTGGGGGTTTTTGTGGGTGTAGATTACGTTTTTGGTGTAAAAAAAATTTTGGCGCCATTTTCCAATATGGCCGCCATAGTAACGACCCACACTAGGTAACTTGCGAGGCCGCAGGCCGAGCTCCGCGTAGAGCGAAGCTCGGAGCGTCCCTCCCGTACTTTGCCTGTCCCCAACCCCTTCCCCCAAGTAGCTAAAACCAACATGGCGAGGCCGAAGGCCGAGCTCCGCGTAGAGCGAAGCTCGAAGCGTCCCCCAGCATGTCGTGCTCCCACATACATCCATTAGTTCAAGTTTCATACGAGGCCGTAGGCCGAGCTTCCGCGTAGGGCGAAGCCCGAAGCGTCCCCCCTTACTAATACCTCCCCCTACTTAACCCCCCTCCCCTAAGTAACTTTCATCATATAGCGAGGCCGAAGGCCGAGCTCCGCGTAGAGCGAAGCTCGAAGCGTCCTCCGGCTGACCCTGCAACCTTCTTCTACCATAAGTAATTTACGAGGCCGGAGGCCGAGTTGCGAGGCCGCAGGCCGAGCTCCGCGTAGGGCGAAGCCCGAAGCGTCCCCCCTTCGTTGGAAAAATGGCCGCCATCTTGAATTTTTTGGTTTCTGGACGGATTGCTTTCAAAATCGATATCCGAGAGTCCGAGTCGACTGCGATGACGAATCAGATGTCAGAATTAAAAAAAAATGGCCGCCATCTTGAATTTTTCTATTTCTCGATCGATTGCTTTCAAAATCGATATCTGGGGGGCCGAGTCGACTCTGATAACGAATCTCATGCCAAAATTTTGAAAAGTGGCTGCCATCTTGAATTTTTTTGTTATTAGGCCGATTGCTTTCAAAATTGATATCTGAGGGTCCGAGACGTCTCCGATACCCAATCAAGAATAAAATTTTGAAAAAATGGCCGCCATCTTGAATTTTTTTGTTTCTTGACCAATTGCTTTCAAAATCGATATCTGAGGGTCCGAGACGTCTCCCATACCTAATCAAAAATAAAATTTAAAAAAAATGGCCGCCATCTTGAATTTTTCTATTTTTGAACCGATTGCCTTCAAAATCGATATTTGACAATTTACAACAGCCACAACACCTCACGCGGGCTGCTTGCAGCCCGCGCACCCACGCGACCTCTAGTTATACTATATAAAGCTCAATTACCACTCACTGACTGACTGACTCACTCACTGACACAATTGTTCTCCATGAAGGAGGTGTCAGAGGTCAAAGTCATGTATAGACAAGTTGTACGGCCAGGTCTGATGAGTACCAGAAAAATCTTAAACCTTGGAAAAGTCTTCAGCATCAGGGTAGGGGTCAACGGCCAGCAAAAACTGTGAGGGAAAGGTGGGTCGAGCTCGAACAAAAGTCGACCCACACCCTGGTCAAATTCTACCTGGGGTGAAAAAAATCCAAAATGGCGGAAAACAAAATGGCCGCCATACAAATTTTATAAAAAAAATATTCAAAGTCCAATAAATCCTAAACGAAAAGAGAGAAGTATATGGTGCTTGAACAGATGTCAAAGAGGATGATAAGAGGCGACTAACTGTAAAAAAAAAAAACAAAATGGCGGATTCTAAATGGCGGCCAAAATGAAAGGTGCTCCGATTCGAGTGAAATTTGGTATCTGGGGGTTTTTGTGGGTGTAGATTACGTTTTTGGTGTAAAAAAAATTTTGGCGCCATTTTCCAATATGGCCGCCATAGAAACGACTGACACTAGGTAACTTGCGAGGCCGCAGGCCGAGCTCCGCGTAGAGCGAAGCTCGGAGCGTCCCTTCCGTACTTTGCCTGTCCCCAACCCCTCCCCCCAAGTAACTTAAACCAACATGGCGAGGCCGTAGGCCGAGCTTCCGCGTAGGGCGAAGCCCGAAGCGTCCCCCCTTACTAATACCTCCCCCTACTTAACCCCCCCCCACCCCAAGTAACTTTCATCATATAGCGAGGCCGAAGGCCGAGCTCCGCGTAGAGCGAAGCTCGAAGCGTCCTCCGGCTGACCCTGCAACCTTCTCCTACAACAAGTAATTTACGAGGCCGGAGGCCGAGTTGCGAGGCCGCAGGCCGAGCTCCGCGTAGGGCGAAGCCCGAAGCGTCCCCCCTTCGTTGGAAAAATGGCCGCCATCTTGAATTTTTTGGTTTCTGGACGTATTGCTTTCAAAATCGATATCTGAGAGTCCGAGTCGACTGCGATGACGAATCAGATGTCAGAATTGTAAAAAATGGCCGCCATCTTGAATTTTTCTATTTCTCGACCGATTGCTTTCAAAATCGATATCTGGGGGGCCGAGATGTCTCCGATACCGGATCAATGATAGAATTTTAAAAAAATGGCCGCCATCTTGAATTTTTTTGTTACTGGGCCAATTGCTTTTAAAATCGATATCTGAGGGTCCGAGAGGTCTCCGATACAGAATCAAGAATAAAATTTTAGAAAAATGGCCGCCATTTTGTTTCTTTTTTGTTTCTGGACCGATTGCTTTCAAAATCGATATCTGAGGGTCCGAGACGTCTCCGATACCCAATCAAGAATCAAATTTTGAAAAAATGGCCGCCATCTTGAATTTTTTTGTTTCTTGACCAATTGCTTTCAAAATCGATATCTGAGGGTCCGAGACGTCTCCCATACCTAATCAAAAATAAAATTTTGAAAAAATGGCCGCCATCTTGAATTTTTCTATTTCTGAACCGATTGCCTTCAAAATCGATATTTGACAATTTACAACAGCCACAACACCTCACGCGGGCTGCTTGCAGCCCGCGCACCCACGCGACCTCTAGTTCTATTATATAAAGCTGAATTACCACTCACTGACTGACTGACTCACTCACTCACTCACTCATTGACACAATTGTTCTCCATGAAGGAGGCGTCAGAGGTGAAAGTCATGTATGGACAAGTTGTACGACCAGGTCTGGTGAGTACCAGAAAAATCTTAAACCTTGGAAAAGTCTTCAGCATCAGGGTAGGGGTCAACGGCCAGTAAAAACTGTAAGGGATAGGTGGGTCGACTTCGAACTAAAGTCGACCCACACCCTGGTCAAATTCTACCTGGGTCGAAAAAAATCCAAAATGGCGGAAAACAAAATGGCCGCCATACAACTTTTTTGGTTTTTGGGCCGATTGCCTTCAAAATCGACATTTAGGCTCGGATAATATGTCCAACAGCCACAATACCTCACGCGGGCTGCTTGCAGCCCGCGCACCCACGCGACCTCTAGTTATACTATATAAAGCTCAATTACCACTCACTGACTGACTCACTCACTGACAGAATTGTTCTCCATGAAAGAGGCGAAACCGGTGAAAGTGATGTATGGAAAAGTTGTACGACCAGGTCTGATGAGTACCAGAAAAATCTTAAACCTTGGAAAAGTCTTCAGCATCAGGGTAGAGGTCAACGGCCCGTAAAAACTGTAAGGGATAGGTGGGTCGACCTCGAACAAAAGTCGACCCACACCCTGGTCAAATTCTACCTGGGGTGACAAAAATCCAAAATGGCGGAAAACAAAATGGCCGCCATACAAATTTTAATAAAAAAATATTCAAAGTCCAATAAATCCTAAACGAAAAGAGAGAAGTATATGGTGCTTGAACAAATGTCAAAGAGGATGATAAGAGGCGACTAACTGTAAAAAAAAAATTCAAAATGGCGGATTCAAAATGGCGGCCAAAATGAAAGGTGCTCCGATTCGAGTGAAATTTGGTATCTGGGGGTTTTTGTGGGTGTAGATTACGTTTTTGGTGTAAAAAAAAATTTGGCGCCATTTTGCAATATGGCCGCCATAGAAAAGACCGACACTAGGTAACTTGCGAGGCCGCAGGCCGAGCTCCGCGTAGAGCGAAGCTCGGAGCGTCCCTCCCATACTTTGCCTGTCCCCAACCCCTCCCCCCAAGTAACTAAAATCAACATGGCGAGGCCGAAGGCCGAGCTCCGCGTAGAGCGAAGCTCGAAGCGTCCCCCAGCATGTCGTGCTCTCACATACATCCATTAGTTCAAGTTTCATACGAGGCCGGAGGCCGAGTCGCGAGGCCGTAGGCCGAGCTTCCGCGTAGGGCGAAGCCCGAAGCGTCCCCCCTTACTAATACCTCCCCCTACTTAACCCCCCCCCCAAGTAGCTTTCATCATATAGCGAGGCCGAAGGCCGAGCTCCGCGTAGAGCGAAGCTCGAAGCGTCCTCCGGCTGACCCTGCAACCTTCTCCTACCATAAGTAATTTACGAGGCCGGAGGCCGAGTTGCGAGGCCGCAGGCCGAGCACCGCGTAGGGCGAAGCCCGAAGCGTCCCCCCTTCGTTGGAAAAATGGCCGCCATCTTGAATTTTTTGGTTTCTGGACGGATTGCTTTCAAAATCGATATCTGAGAAACCGAGTCGACTGCGATGACGAATCAGATGACAGAATTAAAAAATTTGGCCGCCATCTTGAATTTTTCTATTTCTCTACCGATTGCTTTCAAAATCGATATCTGAGGGGCCGAGTCGACTCTGATAACGAATCTCATGTCAAAATTTTGAAAAGTGGCCGCCATCTTGAATTTTTTTGTTACTGGGCCGATTGCTTTGAAAATCGATATCTGAGGGTCCGAGATGTCTTCGATACCGAATCAAGAATAAAATTTTGAAAAATGGCCGTCATCTTGAATTTTTTTGTTACTGGGCCAATTGCTTTTAAAATCGATATCTGAGGGTCCGAGAGGTCTCCGATACAGAATCAAGAATAAAATTTTTAAAAAATGGCCGCCATTTTGATTTTTTTTGTTTCTGGACCGATTGCTTTCAAAATCGATATCTGAGGGTCCGAGACGTCTCCGATACCCAATCAAGAATAAAATTTTGAAAAAATGGCCGCCATCTTGAATTTTTTTGTTTTTTGGCCGATTGCCTTCAAAATCGAAATTTAGTCCACGATAACAAAAGCAACAGCCACAACACCTCACGCGGGCTGCTTGCAGCCCGCGCACCCACGCGACCTCTAGTTATATTATATAAAGCTCAATTACCACTGACTGACTGACTGACTCACTCATTGACACAATTGTTCTCCATGAAGGAGGTGTCTGAGGTGGAAGTCATGTATGGACAAGTTGTACGACCAGGTCTGATGAGTACCAGAAAAATCTTAAACCTTGGAAAAGTCTTCAGCATCAGGGTAGGGGTCAACGGCCAGCAAAAACTGTAAGGGATAGGTGGGTCGAGCTCGAACAAAAGTCGACCCACACCCTGGTCAAATTCTACCTGGGGTGAAAAAAATCCAAAATGGCGGAAAACAAAATGGCCGCCATACAAATTTTATTAAAAAAATATTCAAAGTCCAATAAATCCTAAACGAAAAGAGAGAAGTATATGGTGCTTGAACAAATGTCAAAGAGGATGATAAGAGGCGACTTACTGTAAAAAAAAAAACAAAATGGCGGATTCAAAATGGCGGCCAAAATGAAAGGTGCTCCGATTCGAGTGAAATTTGGTATCTGGGGGTTTTTGTGGGTGTAGATTACGTTTTTGGTGTAAAAAAAATTTTGGCGCCATTTTCCAATATGGCCGCCATAGAAACGACCCACACTAGGTAACTTGCGAGGCCGCAGGCCGAGCTCCGCGTAGAGCGAAGCTCGGAGCGTCCCTTCCGTACTTTGCCTGTCCCCAACCCCTCCCCCCAAGTAACTTAAACCAACATGGCGAGGCCGAAGGCCGAGCTCCGCGTAGAGCGAAGCTCGAAGCGTCCCCCAGCATGTCGTGCTCCCACATACATCCATTAGTTCAAGTTTCATACGAGGCCGGAGGCCGAGTTGCGAGGCCGTAGGCCGAGCTTCCGCGTAGGGCGAAGCCCGAAGCGTCCCCCCTTACTATTACCTCCCCCTACTTAACCCCCCCCCCGAGTAACTTTTATCATATAGCGAGGCCGAAGGCCGAGCTCCGCGTAGAGCGAAGCTCGAAGCGTCCTCCGGCTGACCCTGCAACCTTCTCCTACAATAAGTAATTTGCGAGGCCGCAGGCCGAGCTCCGCGTAGGGCGAAGCCCGAAGCGTCCCCCCTTCGTTGGAAAAATGGCCGCCATCTTGAATTTTTTGGTTTCTGGACGGATTGCTTTCAAAATCGATATCTGAGAGTCCGAGTCGACTGCGATGACGAATCAGATGTCAGAATTGAAAAAAATGGCCGCCATCTTGAATTTTTCTATTTCTCGACCGATTGCTTTCAAAATCGATATCTGGGGGGCCGAGATGTCTCCGATACCGGATCAATGATAAAATTTAAAAAAAATGGCCGCCATCTTGAATTTTTTTGTTACTGGGCCAATTGCTTTTAAAATCGATATCTGAGGGTCCGAGTGGTCTCCGATACAGAATCAAGAATCAAATTTTGAAAAAATGGCCGCCATCTTGAATTTTTTTGTTTCTTGTCCAATTGCTTTCAAAATCGATATCTGAGGGTCCGAGACGTCTCCCATACCTAATCAAAAATAAAATTTTGAAAAAATGGCCGCCATCTTGAATTTTTCTATTTCTGAACCGATTGCCTTCAAAATCGATATTTGACAATTTACAACAGCCACAACACCTCACGCGGGCTGCTTGCAGCCCGCGCACCCACGCGACCTCTAGTTATACTATATAAAGCTCAATTACCACTGACTGACTGACTCACTCACTCATTGACACAATTGTTCTCCATGAAAGAGGCGAAACCGGTGAAAGTAATGTATGGAGAAGTTGTACGACCAGGTCTGATGAGTACCAAAAAAATCTTAAACCTCGGAAAAGTCTTCAGCATCAGGGTAGGGGTCAACGGCCAGCAAAAACTGTAAGGGATAGGTGGGTCGACCTCGAACAAAAGTCGACCCACACCCTGGTCAAATTCTACCTGGGGTGAAAAAAAACCAAAATGGCGGAAAACAAAATGGCCGCCATACAAATTTTATTAAAAAAATATTCAAAGTCCAATAAATCCTAAACGAAAAGAGAGAAGTATATGGTGCTTGAACAAATGTCAAAGAGGATGATAAGAGGCGACTAACTGTAAAAAAAAAAACAAAATGGCGTATTCAAAATGGCGGCCAAAATGAAAGGTGCTCCGATTCGAGTGAAATTTGGTATCTGGGGGTTTTTGTGGGTGTAGATTACGTTTTTGGTGTAAAAAAAATTTTGGCGCCATTTTTTAATATGGCCGCCATAGAAACGACCGACACTAGGTAACTTGCGAGGCCGCAGGCCGAGCTCCGCGTAGAGCGAAGCTCGGAGCGTCCCTCCCTTACTTTGCCTGTCCCCAACCCCTCCCCCCAAGTAACTAAAACCAACATGGCGAGGCCGAAGGCCGAGCTCCGCGTAGAGCGAAGCTCGAAGCTTCCCCCAGCATGTCGTGCTCTCACATACATCCATTAGTTCAAGTTTCATACGAGGCCGGAGGCCGAGTCGCGAGGCCGTAGGCCGAGCTTCCGCGTAGGGCGAAGCCCGAAGCGTCCCCCTCTACTAATACCTTCCCCTACTTAACCCCCCCCCCCAAGTAGCTTTCACCATATAGCGAGGCCGAAGGCCGAGCTCCGCGTAGAGCGAAGCTCGAAGCGTCCTCCGGCTGACCCTGCAACCTTCTCCTACCATAAGTAATTTACGAGGCCGGAGGCCGAGTTGCGAGGCCGCAGGCCGAGCTCCGCGTAGGGCGAAGCCCGAAGCGTCCCCCCTTCGTTGGAAAAATGGCCGCCATCTTGAATTTTTTGGTTTCTGGACGGATTGCTTTCAAAATCGATATCTGAGAAACCGAGTCGACTGCAATGACGAATCAGATGACAGAATTGAAAAATTTGGCCGCCATCTTGAATTTTTCTATTTCTCGACCGATTGCTTTCAAAATCGATATCTGAGGGGCCGAGTCGACTCTGATAACGAATCTCATGTCAAAATTTTGAAAAGTGGCCGTCATCTTGAATTTTTTTGTTACTGGGCCGATTGCTTTCAAAATCGATATCTGAGGGTCCGAGACGTCTTCGATACCGAATCAAATGTCAGAATTAAAAAAAATTGCCGCCATCTTGATTTTTTTTGTTTCTGGACCGATTGCTTTTAAAATCGATATCTGAGGGTCCGAGAGGTCTGCGATACCGAATCGAATGTCAGAATTGAAAAAAATGGCCGCCCCTTGAATTTTTTTGTTTCTCGACCGATTGCTTTCAAAATCGATATCTGAGGGGCCGAGTCGACTTTGATAACGAATCTCATGTCAAAATTTTGAAAAGTGGCCGCCATCTTGAATTTTTTTGTTACTAGGCCGATTGCTTTGAAAATCGATATCTGAGGGTCCGAGATGTCTCCGATACAGAATCAAGAATAAAATTTTAAAAAAATGGCCGCCATTTTGATTTTTTTTGTTTCTGGACCGATTGCTTTCAAAATCGATATCTGAGGGTCCGAGACGTCTCCGATACCCAATCAAGAATAAAATTTTGAAAAAATGGCCGCCATCTTGATTTTTTTTGTTTTTTGGCCGATTGCCTTCAAAATCGAAATTTAGTCCACGATAACAAAAGCAACAGCCACAACACCTCACGCGGGCTGCTTGCAGCCCGCGCACCCACGCGACCTCTAGTTATACTATATAAAGCTGAATTACCACTCACTCACTCACTCACTCACTCACTCACTCATTGACACAATTGTTCTCCATGAAAGAGGCGAAACCGGTGAAAGTGATGTATGGAAAAGTTGTACGACCAGGTCTGATGAGTACCAGAAAAATCTTAAACCTTGGAAAAGTCTTCAGCACCAGGGTAGGGGTCAACGGCCCGTAAAAACTGTAAGGGATAGGTGGGTCGAGCTCGAACAAAAGTCGACCCACACCCTGGTCAAATTCTACCTGGGGTGAAAAAAATCCAAAATGGCGGAAAACAAAATGGCCGCCATACAAATTTTAATAAAAAAATATTCAAAGTCCAATAAATCCTAAACAAAAAGAGCAAAGTACAATGTACTTTAACAAATGTCAAAGAAGATGATAAGAGGCGACTAACTGTAAAAAAAATAATTCAAAATGGCGTATTCAAAATGGCGGCCAAAATGAAAGGTGCTCCGATTCGAGTGAAATTTGGTATCTGGGGGTTTTTGTGGGTGTAGATTACGTTTTTGGTGTAAAAAAAAATTTTGGCGCCATTTTCCAATATGGCCGCCATAGAAACGACCGACACTAGGTAACTTGCGAGGCCGCAGGCCGAGCTCCGCGTAGAGCGAAGCTCGGAGCGTCCCTTTCGTACTTTGCCTGTCCCCAACCCCTCCCCCCAAGTAACTAAAATCAATATGGCGAGGCCGAAGGCCGAGCTCCGCGTAGAGCGAAGCTCGAAGCGTCCCCCAGCATGTCGTGCTCTCACATACATCCATTAGTTCAAGTTTCATACGAGGCCGGAGGCCGAGTCGCGAGGCCGCAGGCCAAGCTTCCGCGTAGGGCGAAGCCCGAAGCGTCCCCCCTTACTAATATCTCCCCCTACTTAACCCCCCCCCCAAGTAACTTTCATCATATAGCGAGGCCGAAGGCCGAGCTCCGCGTAGAGCGAAGCTCGAAGCGTCCTCCGGCTGACCCTGCAACCTTCTCCTACCATAAGTAATTTACGAGGCCGCAGGCCGAGCTCCGCGTAGGGCGAAGCCCGAAGCGTCCCCCCTTCGTTGGAAAAATGGCCGCCATCTTGAATTTTTTGGTTTCTGGACGGATTGCTTTCAAAATCGATATCTGAGAGTCCGAGTCGACTGCGATGACGAATCAGATGTCAGAATTAAAAAAAATGGCCGCCATCTTGAATTTTTCTATTTCTCGATCGATTGCTTACAAAATCGATATCTGGGGGGCCGAGTCGACTCTGATAACGAATCTTATGTCAAAATTTATTAAAAAAATATTCAAAGTCCAATAAATCCTAAACGAAAAGAGAGAAGTATATGGTGCTTGAACAAATGTCAAAGAGGATGATAAGAGGCGACTAACTGTAAAAAAAAAAAAAAAAAATGGCGGATTCAAAATGGCGGCCAAAATGAAAGGTGCTCCGATTCGAGTGAAATTTGGTATCTGGGGGTTTTTGTGGGTGTAGATTACGTTTTTGGTGTAAAAAAAAATTTGGCGCCATATTCCAATATGGCCGCCATAGAAACGACCGACACTAGGTAACTTGCGAGGCCGCAGGCCGAGCTCCGCGTAGAGCGAAGCTCGGAGCGTCCCTTCCGTACTTTGCCTGTCCCCATCCCCTCCCTCCAAGTAACTTAAACCAACATGGCGAGGCCGAAGGCCGAGCTCCGCGTAGAGCGAAGCTCGAAGCGTCCCCCAGCATGTCGTGCTCCCACATACATCCATTAGTCCAAGTTTCATACGAGGCCGTAGGCCGAGCTTCCGCGTAGGGCGAAGCCCGAAGCGTCCCCCCTTACTAATACCTCCCCCTACTTAACAGCCCCCCCCCCCCCCCAAGTAACTTTCATCATATAGCGAGGTCGAAGGCCGAGCTCCGCGTAGAGCGAAGCTCGAAGCGTCCTCCGGCTGACCCTGTAACCTTCTCCTACAATAAGTAATTTACGAGGCCGGAGGCCGAGTTGCGAGGCCGCAGGCCGAGCTCCGCGTAGGGCGAAGCCCGAAGCGTCCCCCCTTCGTTGGAAAAATGGCCGCCATCTTGAATTTTTTGGTTTCTGGACGGATTGCTTTCGAAATCGATATCTGAGAGTCCGAGTCGACTGCGATGACGAATCCGATGTCAGAATTGAAAAAATGGCCGCCATCTTGAATTTTTCTATTTCTCGACCGATTGCTTTCAAAATCGATATCTGTTGGGCCGAGATGTCTCCGATACCGGATCAATGATAAAATTTTAAAAAAATGGCCGCCATCTTGAATTTTTTTGTTACTGGGCCAATTGCTTTTAAAATCGATATCTGAGGGTCCGAGAGGTCTCCGATACAGAATCAAAAATAAAATTTTAGAAAAATGGCCGCCATTTTGTTTTTTTTTGTTTCTGGACCGATTGCTTTCAAAATCGATATCTAAGGGTCCGAGACGTCTCCGATACCCAATCAAGAATAAAATTTTGAAAAAATGGCCGCCATCTTGAATTTTTTTGTTTCTTGACCAATTGCTTTCAAAATCGATATCTGAGGGTCCGAGACGTCTCCCATACCTAATCAAAAATAAAATTTTAAAAAAATGGCCGCCATCTTGAATTTTTCTATTTCTGAACCGATTGCCTTCAAAATCGATATTTGACAATTTACAACAGCTACAACACCTCACGCGGGCTGCTTGCAGCCCGCGCACCCACGCGACCTCTAGTTATACTATATAAAGCTGAATTACCACTCACTCACTCACTGACTGACTGACACAATTGTTCTCCATGAAGGAGTCGTCACAGGTTAAAGTCATGTAAGGACAAGTTGTTTGACCAGATCTCATGAGTACCAGAAAAATCTTAAACCTTGGAAAAGTCTTCAGCATCAGGGTAGGGGTCAACGGCCAGTAAAAACTGTAAAGGATAGGTGGGTCGACCTCGAACAAAAGTCGACCCACACCCTGGTCAAATTCTACCTGGGGTGAAAAAAACCCAAAATGGCGGAAAACAAAATGGCCGCCATACAAATTTTAATAAAAAAATATTCAAAGTCCAATAAATCCTAAACGAAAAGAGAGAAGTATATGGTGCTTGAACAAATGTCAAAGAGGATGATAAGAGGCGACTAACTGTAAAAAAAAAATCAAAATGGCGGATTCAAAATGGCGGCCAAAATAAAAGGTGCTCCGATTCGAGTGAAATTTGGTATCTGGGGGTTTTTGTGGGTGTAGATTACGTTTTTGGTGTAAAAAAAAATTTTGGCGCCATTTTCCAATATGGCCGCCATAGAAACGACCGACACTAAGTAACTTGCGAGGCCGCAGGCCGAGCTCCGCGTAGAGCGAAGCTCGGAGCGTCCCTCCCGTACTTTGCCTGTCCCCAACCCCTCCCCCCAAGTAACTAAAACCAACATGGCGAGGCCGAAGGCCGAGCTCCGCGTAGAGCGAAGCTCGAAGCGTCCCCCAGCATGTCGTGCTCTCACATACATCCATTAGTTCAAGTATCATACGAGGCCGGAGGCCGAGTCGCGAGGCCGTAGGCCGAGCTTCCGCGTAGGGCGAAGCCCGAAGCGTCCCCCCTTACTAATATCTCCCCCTACTTAACCCCCCCCCCCCAAGTAACTTTCATCATGTAGCGAGGCCGAAGGCCGAGCTCCGCGTAGAGCGAAGCTCGAAGCGTCCTCCGGCATGTCGTGCTCTCACATACATCCATTAGTTCAAGTATCATACGAGGCCGGAGGCCGAGTCGCGAGGCCGTAGGCCGAGCTTCCGCGTAGGGCGAAGCCCGAAGCGTCTCCCCTTACTAATATCTCCCCCTACTTAACCCCCCCCCCCCCAAGTAACTTTCATCATGTAGCGAGGCCGAAGGCCGAGCTCCGCGTAGAGCGAAGCTCGAAGCGTCCTCCGGCTGACCCTGCAACCTTCTCCTACCACAAGTAATTTACGAGGCCGGAGGCCGAGTTGCGAGGCCGAAGGCCGAGCTCCGCGTAGGGCGAAGCCCGAAGCGTCCCCCCTTCGTTGGAAAAATGGCCGCCATCTTGAATTTTTCTATTTCTCGATCGTTTGCTTTCAAAATCGATATCTTAGGGTCCGAAAGGTCTGCGATACCGAATCGAATGTCAGAATTGAAAAAAAATGGCCGCCATCTTGATTTTTTTTGTTTTTCGGCCGATTGCTTTCAAAATCGACATTTAGGCTCGGATAATATACCCAACAGCCACAACACCTCACGCGGGCTGCTTGCAGCCCGCGCACCTACGCGACCTCTAGTTATACTATATAAAGCTCAATTACCACTGACTGACTGACTGACTGACTCATTGACACAATTGTTCTCCATGAAAGAGGCGAAACCGGTGAAAGTGATGTATGAAAAAGTTGTACGACCAGGTCTGATGAGTACCAGAAAAATCTTAAACCTTGGAAAAGTCTTCAGCATCAGGGTAGGGGTCAACGGCCAGCAAAAATTGTAAGGGATAGGTGGGTTGACCTCGAACAAAAGTCGACCCACACCCTGGTCAAATTCTACCTGGGGTGAAAAAAAATCCAAAATGGCGGAAAACAAAATGGCCGCCATACAAATTTTATAAAAAATATATTCAAAGTCCAATAAATCCTAAACAAAAAGAGCAAAGTACAATGTTCTTTAACAAATGTCAAAGAGGATGATAAAAGGCGACAAACTGTTACTAAAAAAAAAACAAAATGGCGGATTCAAAATGGCGGCCAAAATAAAAGGTGCTCCGATTCGAGTGAAAATTGGTATCTGGGGGTTTTTGGGGGTGTGGATTACGTTTTTGGTGTCAATTTTTTTTTGCCGCCATTTTCCAATATGGCCGCCATAGAAACGACCGACACCAGGTAACTTGCGAGGCCGAAGGCCGAGCTCCGCGTAGAGCGAAGCTCGGAGCGTCCCTCCCGTACTTTGCCTGTCCCCAACATCTCCCCCCAAGTAACATTAACCAACATGGCGAGGCCGAAGGCCGAGCTCCGCGTAGAGCGAAGCTCGAAGCGTCCCCCAGCATGTCGTGCTCCCACATACATTCATCAGTTGAAGCTTCATACGAGGCCGGAGGCCGAGTCGCGAGGCCGAAGGCCGAGCTTCCGCGTAGGGCGAAGCCCGAAGCGTCCCCCCTTACTAATACCTCTCCCTAATTAACCCCCCCCCCAAGTAGCTTTCATCATATAGCGAGGCCGAAGGCCGAGCTCCGCGTAGAGCGAAGCTCGAAGCGTCCTCCGGCTGACCCTGCAACCTTCTCCTACCATAAGTAATTTACGAGGCCGGAGGCCGAGTTGCGAGGCCGCAGGCCGAGCTCCGCGTAGGGCGAAGCCCGAAGCGTCCCCCCTTCGTTGGAAAAATGGCCGCCATCTTGAATTTTTCTATTTCTCGACTGATTGCTTTCAAAATCGATATTTGGGGGGCCGAGTCGACTCTGATAACGAATCTCATGTCAAAATTTTGAAAAGTGGCCGCCATCTTGAATTTTTTTTTTGTTTGGCCGATTGCTTTCAAAATCGATATCTGAGAGTCCCAGAGGTCTCCGATACAGAATCAAGAATAAAATATTGAAAAAATGGCCGCAATCTTGATTTTTTTTGTTACTGGGCCAATTGCTTTAAAAATCGATATCTGATTGTCCGAGACGTCTCCCATACCTAATCAAAAATAAAATTTTGAAAAAATAGCCGCAATCTTAATTTTTTTTGTTTCTTGACCAATTGGTTTCAAAATCGATATCTGAGGGTCCGAGAGGTCTCCGATTTCGATTCCAATGTCAAAATTGAAAAAAATTGCCGCCATCTTGAATTTTTTTGTTTCTTGACCGATTGCTTTCAAAATCGATATCTGAGGGTCTGAGAGGTCTCCGATACCGAATCAAATGCCAGAATTGAAAAAAATGGCCGCCATCTTGATTTTTTTTGTTTTTTGGCCGATTGCCTTCAAAATCGAAATTTGGTCCTGGATAACAAGAGCAACAGCCACAACACCTCACGCGGGCTGCTTGCAGCCCGCGCACCCACGCGACCTCTAGTTCTATTATATAAAGCTGAATTACCACTGACTCACTCACTCACTGACTGACACAATTGTTATCCATGAAAGAGGCGAGACCGGTGAAAGTGATGTATGGACAAGTTGTACGACCACGTCTGATGAGTAGCAGAAAAATCTTAAACCTTGGAAAAGTCTACAGCATCAGGGTAGGGGTCAACGGCCAGCAAAAACTGTAAGGGATAGGTGTGTCGACCTTAAACTAAAGTCGACCCACACCCTGGTCAAATTCTACCTGGGTCGAAAAAAATCCAAAATGGCGGAAAACAAAATGGCCGCCATACAATTTTTTTGGTTTTTGGGCCGATTGCTATCAAAATCGACATATAGGCTCGGATAATATATCCAACAGCCACAATTCCTCACGCGGGCTGCTTGCAGCCCGCGCACCCACGCGACCTCTAGTTATACTATATAAAGCTCAATTACCACTGACTGACTGACTGACTGATTGACACAATTGTTCTCCATGAAAGAGGCGAAACCGGTGAAAGTGATGTATGGAAAAGTTGTACGACCAGGTCTGATGAGTACCAGAAAAATCTTAAACCTTGGAAAAGTCTTCAGCATCAGGGTAGGGGTCAACGGCCCGTAAAAACTGTAAGGGATAGGTGGGTCGACCTCGAACAAAAGTCGACCCACACCCTGGTCAAATTCTACCTGGGGTGAAAAAAATCCAAAATGGCGGAAAACAAAATGGCCGCCATACAAATTTTATAAAAAAAAATATTCAAAGTCCAATAAATCCTAAACAAAAAGAGCAAAGTACAATGTTCTTTAACAAATGTCAAAGAGGATGATAAGAGGCGACTAACTGTGAAAAAAAAATTCAAAATGGCGGATTCAAAATGGCGGCCAAAATGAAAGGTGCTCCGATTCGAGTAAAATTTGGTATCTGGGGGTTTTTGTGGGTGTAGATTACGTTTTTGGTGTAAAAAAAATTTTGGCGCCATTTTCCAATATGGCCGCCATAGAAACGACCGACACTAGGTAACTTGCGAGGCCGCAGGCCGAGCTCCGCGTAGAGCGAAGCTCGGAGCGTCCCTTCCGTACTTTGCCTGTCCCAAACCCCTCCCCTCAAGTAACTAAAACCAACATGGCGAGGCCGAAGGCCGAGCTCCGCGTAGAGCGAAGCTCGAAGCGTCCCCTACCATGTCGTGCTCCCACATACATCCATTAGTTTAAGTTTCATACGAGGCCGGAGGCCGAGTCGCGAGGCCGTAGGCCGAGCTTCCGCGCAGGGCGAAGCCCGAAGCGTCCCCCCTTACTAATACCTCGCCCTACTTAACCCCCCCCCCCCCCCCAAGTAACTTTCATCATATAGCGAGGCCGAAGGCCGAGCTCCGCGTTGAGCGAAGCTCGAAGCGTCCTCCGGCTGACCCTGCAACCTTCTCCTACCATAAGTAATATACGAGGCCGGAGGCCGAGTTGCGAGGCCGAAGGCCGAGCTCCGCGTAGGGCGAAGCCCGAAGCGTCCCCCTTCGTTGGAAAACTGGCCGCCATCTTGAATTTTTTGGTTTCTGGACGGATTGCTTTCAAAATCGATATCTGATAGTCCAAGTCGACTGCGATGACGAATCAGATGTCAGAATTGAAAAATTTGGCCGCCATCTTGAATTTTTCTATTTGTCAACCGATTGCTTTGAAAATCGATATCTGAGGGTCCGAGATGTCTCCGATACCGAATCAATAATAAAATTTAAAAAAAATGGCCGCCATTTTGATTTTTTTTTGTTTCTGGACTGATTGCTTTCAAAATCGATATCTGAGGGTCCGAGAGGTCTCCGATACAGAATCAAGAATAAAATTTTGAAAAGATGGCCGCCATTTTGATTATTTTTGTTTCTTGACCGATTGCTTTCAAAATCTATATCTGAGGGTCCGAGACGTCTCCGATACCCAATCGAGACTAAAATTTTGAAAAAATGGCCGCCATCTTGAATTTTTTTATTTTTTGGCCGATTGCCTTCAAAATCGAAATTTAGTCCACGATAACAAAAGCAACAGCCACAACACCTCACGCGGGCTGCTTGCAGCCCGCGCACCCACGCGACCTCTAGTTATACTATATAAAGCTGAATTACCACTGACTCACTCACTCACTCACTCACTGACTCATTGACACAATTGTTCTCCATGAAAGAGGCGAAACCGGTGAAAGTGATGTATGGAAAAGTTGTACGACCAGGTCTGATGAGTACCAGAAAAATCTTAAACCTTGGAAAAGTCTTCAGCATCAGGGTAGGGGTCAACGGCCAGCAAAAACTGTAAGGGATAGGTGGGTCGAGCTCGAACAAAAGTCGACCCACACCCTGGTCAAATTCTACCTGGGGTGAAAAAAATCCAAAATGGCGGAAAACAAAATGGCCGCCATACAAATTTTAATAAAAAAATATTCAAAGTCCAATAAATCCTAAACAAAAAGAGCAAAGTACAATGTTCTTTAACAAATGTCAAAGAAGATGATAAGAGGCGACTAACTGTAAAAAAAATAATTCAAAATGGCGGATTCAAAATGGCGGCCAAAATGAAAGGTGCTCCGATTCGAGTGAAATTTGGTATCTGGGGGTTTTTGTGGGTGTAGATTACGTTTTTGGTGTAAAAAAAATTTTGGCGCCATTTTCCAATATGGCCGCCATAGAAACGAACGACACTTGGTAACTTGCGAGGCCGCAGGCCGAGCTCCGCGTAGAGCGAAGCTCGGAGCGTCCCTCCCGTACTTTGCCTGTCCCCAACCCCTCCCCCAAGTAACTAAAACCAACATGGCGAGGCCGAAGGCCGAGCTCCGTGTAGAGCGAAGCTCGAAGCGTCCCCCAGCATGTCGTGCTCCCACATACATCCATTAGTTCAAGTGTCATACGAGGCCGGAGGCCGAGTCGCGAGGCCGTAGGCCGAGCTTCCGCGTAGGGAGAAGCCCGAAGCGTCCCCCCGTACTAAGACCTCCCCCTACTTAACCCCCCCCCCAAGTAACTTACATCATATAGCGAGGCCGAAGGCCGAGCTCCGCGTAGAGCGAAGCTCGAAGCGTCCTCCGGCTGACCCTGCAACCTTCTCCTACCATAAGTAATTTACGAGGCCGCAGGCCGAGCTCCGCGTAGGGCGAAGCCCGAAGCGTCCCCCCTTCGTTGGAAAAATGGCCGCCATCTTGAATTTTTTGGTTTCTGGACGGATTGCTTTCAAAATCGATATCTGAGAGTCCGAGTTTACTGCGATGACGAATCAGATGTCAGAATTGAAAAAAATGGCCGCCATCTTGAATTTTTCTATTTCTCGATCGATTATTTTCAAAATCGATATCTGGGGGGCCGAGTCGACTCTGATAACGAATCTCATGTCAAAATTTTGAAAAGTGGCCGCCATCTTGAATTTTTTTGTTATTGGGCCGATTGCTTTCAAAATCGATATCTGAGGGTCCGAGACGTCTCCGATACCGAATAAAGAATAAAATTTTGAAAAAATGGCCGCCATCTTGATTTTTTTTGTTACTGGACCGATTGCTTTCAAAATTAATATCTGAGGGTCCGAGACGTCTTCGATACCGAATCAAATGTCAGAATTAAAAAAAATTGCCGCCATCTTGAAATTTTTTGTTTTTCGGCCGATTGTTTTCAAAATCGACATTTAGGCTCGGATAATATACCCAACAGCCACAACACCTCACGCGGGCTGCTTGCAGCCCGCGCACCCACGCGACCTCTAGTTATACTATATAAAGCTCAATTACCACTGACTGACTGACTGACTCACTCATTGACACAATTGTTCTCCATGAAAGAGGCGAGATCGGTGAAAGTCATGTATGGAAAAGTTGTACGACCAGGTCTGATGAGTACCAGAAAAATCTTAAACCTTGGAAAAGTCTTCAGCATCAGGGTAAGGGTCAACTGCCCGTAAAAACTGTAAGGGATAGGTGGGTCGACTTCGAACAAAAGTCGACCCACACCCTGGTCAAATTCTACCTGTGGTGAAAAAAATCCAAAATGGCGGAAAACAAAATGGCCGCCATACAAAATTTATTAAAAAAAATTTCAAAGTCCAATAAATCCTAAACAAAAAGAGCAAAGTACAATGTTCTTTAACAAATGTCAAAGAGGATGATAAGAGGCGACTAACTATGAAAAAAAAAATTCAAAATGGCGGATTCAAAATGGCGGCCAAAATGAAAGGTGCTCCGATTCGAGTGAAATTTGGTATCTGGGGGTTTTTGTGGGTGTAGATTACGTTTTAGGTGTAAAAAAAATTTTGGCGCCATTTTCCAATATGGCCGCCATAGAAACGACCGACACTAGGTAACTTGCGAGGCCGCAGGCCGAGCTCCGCGTAGAGCGAAGCTCGGAGCGTCCCTCCCGTACTTTGCCTGTCCCAAACCCCTCCCCCCAAGTAACTAAAACCAACATGGCGAGGCCGAAGGCCGAGCTCCGCGTAGAGCGAAGCTCGAAGCGTCCCCAGCATGTCGTGCTCCCACATACATCCATTAGTTCAAGCTTCATACGAGGCCGGAGGCCGAGTCGCGAGGCCGTAGGCCGAGCTTCCGCGTAGGGCGAAGCCCGAAGCGTCCCCCCTTACTAATACCTCCCCCTACTTAACCCCCCCCCCCCCCAAGTAGGTTTCATCATATAGCGAGGCCGAAGGCCGAGCTCCGCGTAGAGCGAAGCTCGAAGCGTCTTCCGGCTGACCTTGCAACCCTCTCCTACCACAAGTAATATACGTGCCCGGAGGCCGAGTTGCGAGGCCGAAGGCCGAGCTCCGCGTAGGGCGAAGCCCGAAGCGTCCCCCCTTCGTTGGAAAAATGGCCGCCATCTTGAATTTTTTGGTTTCTGGACGGATTGCTTTCAAAATCGATATCTGAGAGTCCGAGTCGACTGCGATGACGAATCAGATGTAAGAATTGAAAAAAATGGCCGCCATCTTGAATTTTTCTATTTCTTGACCGATTGCTTTCAAAATTGATATCTGGGGGGCCGAGTCGACTCTGATAACGAAACCCATGTCAAAATTTTGAAAAGTGGCCGCCATCTTGAATTTTTTTGTTATTAGGCCGATTGCTTTCAAAATCGATATCTGAGGGTCCGAGACGTCTTCGATACCGAATCAAATGTCAGAATTTAAAAAAATGGCCGCCATCTTGATTTTTTTTGTTTCTGAACCGATTGCTTTCAAAATCGATATCTGAGGGTCCAAGAGGTCTATGATTTCGAATCCAATGTCAAAATTGAAAAAAATAGCCGCCATCTTGAATTTTTTTGTTTCTTGACCGATTGCTTTTGTGGTATCAGGACGGATGCCGTCGGGATGTGTCAGTGGGGTGGCTTGAAGGTGGTGATGAAAACAGTAGAAACTCGTCACATGTTGATAAGTGTTTATTCAGTAGTAAGTTTTTACAGAATGGGTTTCAAATTAAGTCTATCTTAAATGTACGATGCGCGTTACAAGACAAATAATGCTTAGTCTAATTTAACCTAGTTACTTACTTATTATGCAATACTATGCACATACACTACATCTTCCCCGTTTTTGAGAAAAAAAATAAGGATAGATACTCATACTTATTTTTTTTTTTTACATACCCATATTAGACACTAAGTAACTATCTTAACTCAATCTTATTTTACATACTCATAATATCTTACTATTTATTTATCTATACATTTTTGTCCTATTTTTATGTACAATCACCTGTTTACCATTTATGTCTACTTTTACATTTGGCGGCAATTCTTCAATTACGTCATATGGACCTAAATACAAACTATCGAGCTTGTTGCCGGTTTCATTTTTCAATAACAATTTATCGCCGGGCTTGTAAACAATCGGATTCACACTTTTATCATAAGTTTGCTTTTTAGCAATTTTACTCTTAATCAAGTTATTTTTAGCATCATTTTGTGCTCTTTGCAACCTATACTTAAACTCTATTGGATAACTCTCATAATTATACATGGGATCTACTATATTGTTATCTATACTCAAGTTATGAGGTAACCTACATACTTGGCCAAACACTAGTTCAAATGGTGAATACTTGGTTTCTGTATGCACACAAGTATTGTATGAAAAGCTCCAATAGGGAAGCCAAGAACTCCACGAAGAAGGGTGGTTATTCGTCTGGATTCGTAAGTATGCTCCGAGTACTTTATGAGAATTCTCCAAAGATCCTATACTCTGATGATGGTAAGCAGTAGCAAATGTTTGCTCGATTTTTAATATTTTACAAAGTTCTGACATAGTACTTGATATGAACTCTGTGCCTCGATCAGTAGCGATCTCTTTCGGGATTCCATATCTCAAGATAAAATTTTCGGCAAAAGATCTTGCAACTTCTTCCGTTGTCTTAGATCTCAACGGGTACGCTTCGGTGTACTTTGACAATTCGCATTGTAATGTGAGAATATAGCAGTAACCATTGTCGTCTCTATCAAGAGGTCCTACTAGATCTAAAAATACTTTCTCAAACGCAGTTGAAGCCGTTGTTGTTATATTCATTTGCTCCTTAGTAATGCTAGTGTACTTTTGTTTTTGACACTTTTCGCATTTATTTACGTAACTAGAAATATCTTTTTCCATTGATGGCCAATAATAAAACTTTTTAATATTATTTAACATACGTTTAATTCCTACATGACCACTACTTGGTAATAAATGAAAATCATTCATGATTACTCGCTTCGCATGTTCTTCGTCTATTCTTTGTACGTCACGTACAATACAAATTCTGGGTCCTTCCCATTTACTACTCTTTATATATTTCGCTAACCACTCAATAAACTCTTTGTTTGACTTATTTTTCAAAATAACAATTTCACTTATTTGTTTAATCTTACATAATTCTGCCAGTTCTTTCAACAACTCGACTCGCGATGAAGCTGATAAAGAATTATGGCTTATGCAGAGATTTGACTTTTCTTCTAAATAAATAACCCTACTATTCTTAGATACACATAACTTTTGTCTCCTCTGATTTAGTAGTCTACTTAACTTAAAATCTGTCATTATTATTAATTCTACGTCCTTATCCTGTTTTTTGAGTACTTCCACTACTTTAGGTTGATCAGACCTGCAGCAAATGGAATCCTCACCTTTGAGATCCAATGCTACCTGCGCATCTCTCATTCGTCTCGTCTGGGCTCTCGTCATCACACATACTGATTTCTCTGCCATACTTTTCAACTCGTTAGATGTCAAAACAATCCTAGATAATGCATCGGCCGTCACATTATCTTTCCCTTTCACGTATTCCACATCGAAATCATACTCTTCCAAACTTAATCTAAACTTAGTTAATCTACTGCTAGGATTAGTCATGTTAAATAAATAAAGCAAAGGTTTATGATCTGTGCGAATCACAAACTTTCTGCCATATAGGTAAGGTCTAAAGTACTGAATCGACCAAACAATCGCTAGCAACTCTTTTTCTATAATCGGGTAATTTAGTTCTCCTTTATTTAATGCTCTACTCGCATAGGCAACTGGCCTTTCGTTCGAATTACATAACACGCTGCCAACCGCAAATCCAGAGCTGTCAGTTTGTAGAATAAATTTATTATTTTCTGTCAAATCTGGGTAATCCAAGACTGGTGGTTGAGATAAGGCTGTTTTTAGGGTTGTAAATGCCTCTTGACATTCTTGGGTCCATCTGAATTCTACGCCTTTCTTTAATAATTTATTTAAAGGTGAAACTATTTTGGCAAAATTACGTATGAATTTACGGTAATAGTTGGCAAATGCGACAAACCGTCTGACGTCATCCGCTGACTCAGGTATCGGATAGCGTTCGATTACTACAATTTTTTCTGGGTCGGGTAAAATGCCTTCTTTAGAAATTACATGACCTAGATACAATATTTGCCGTTTCAGAAACTCACATTTGCTCGGATTTAATTTTAAATTAACTTTTCGCAATCTTTGAAAAACAGACATTAAGTTTTTATTATGCTCTTCCAAGTTTCTTCCATACACAATCAAATCGTCTAAATAGATCAAACAAGCTTCGTAATTTAGTCCAGACATTGCTACTGTCATTAATCTACTGAAAGCTGACGGACTTATTTTCAGACCCATAGGGAGTCTACACATTTGGTATTGTCCCTTGTCAGTAGTAAACGACGTATACTTCCTACTATCCTCTTTAAGGTTACATTGGTAATATCCTTGACTTAAATCGCAATGACTGAAGTACATTGCTCCAGATAAAGATTCTAATATCTCTGTTATATTAGGAAGAGGGAACTTATCGTCCTTCAACTTCTCGTTTAATTGCCTGTAGTCTATGACCACTCGCCACTTGCGGGCACCACTGCGGTCAGACTTCTTAGGTACTAACAGCAAAGGACTCGACCATTCGCTAGTACAGGGTTCTATGATTTTATTATCTAACATTTCTTGAACTTGCCTGTTAAGTTCATCTTTTTGCGAAAATGGGATCCTATACTGCTTCCTATAAACAGGAGTCGCGTTGTCTTTTATTTTAATGGACTGCTCGTACACGTTGGTAACTGTGAGCTTATCTCCTGGTAAATGGAATATGTCTGGATATTTAGCACATATCTGCTCAATCGACAATTGTTCTTCCCCATTTAAGTAAGAACCTAAGTTTAAGTGCTTAAATAACTCTTTTACCCTATCTACAGACACATCCGGTCGATTAAAGTTACAATACTCATACCGATCCAAACGATCAATCTCCAAATCCTTCAAATCTACACACACTTCCACATCCGTAGTGTTCATAATTCTCACTGGTATCCTTCCATTTTTAGGGGTTGTTACTATGCTAGCAACAAACACACCCTTTTTCAGCTCTTTAGAAAGCACAACACAATCATAGTTATATCGCGTTGGAATGTACTTGATGACCTCGCAACGCGGTGCAATCGTCAAAGAGTAACTCGATAATTGTATAGGTATAAATACCTTCTCTCGCTTTCCTCTCAGAGACAAAGTATCTCTTTCAAAATCTATCACGCCATTATATCCTTTCAGAAAATCTTGTCCTAAAATTCCTACGGTAAAACAAGGAATGTCAGTAAACACGTAAAACTTGTGCTGAAAACTTTGATGATTGTATTTTAAATTTAAATAAATAAAACCAACAGAAGTTAAGCTACCTCCTACTCCGTTGATTTTCAAGTTACACTTCTGTATTTCACCTAACAAATTTAAATCCTTTAAAACTTCGTACTTAACTACCGATAATGACGCACCTGTATCTACTAACCAATCTAAACTAACACTATTAATACTTAAGTTTACCCAATTAACATTATCGCATACCATAACTTGATTAGGGACGAAAAAACTTACTGCTTTCATAAACATTATCAATGTCTTGTCTACGTACCGGTGACGTATTACGATCACTTTCATTAGAACCTACAAAGTGATTCATATTATTACCGTTCGTTGAACGACGGGCGCGAGGGGCAGACCTGTAGGCATTATAGTTGCCATGTCCGCGAGACTGCTGACGCGAACTCTCAAAACCACGTCGATAGTTCGTATCACGTCCACTGCTATGTGTATGAGTTGCGCGTGGCTGTGACCTAGTTTGAGAAAAGTACGTTCTAGACTCAAAATTTCCACGATTTCGCCCAACACGTGTAGTACCACGACCACCACGTGAATTATAAGCAAAACCACGGTAACTTCCACGATGAGTTCCACGCTGACCTCTATTATAGGAATAAGAAAAAGCTTGGTTCAAGGATGACGAAGTGGCTTCCTCTTCGGCTACTTGTATCGCCTCTCGTAACGTAGTCAGACCTCTAGCTGATATGATCGTACTTAACCTCTGACTACGGAGACCTTCAGCAAAACGTTTAACAGCGTTCTTCTCGTTCAGAGGGCGCAAATAAGAATAGGCGGTATCGTCGTTACCTGCCTGAGAGATAGTGAGATCGACGAACAACTTCTCTATCTCTTCTCCAAAATCTCTAATCGATCTGTCGCCTTGCCTGGCGGTTTGTAATTGAGATTGCAACGCAGTGTCAGATTTCACTGTTAATAAGTGCAATTTCATATCAGAAATTAAATCTTGGATGGAATCGTATTTGGTTTTTAAACGCATTTTAGCACCAGAATTCAATCGAGTCTTAAGCACAAAATTAATTAAACTTTTGCTATCGCTTTTGTCTATCATCGAGTCGTATAACTCTATAGCCTCTATTAATTCTAAAGTTACACATTCTTTACCGTTCATTTTTGGCAATAAACTCACTGCCGTTTTGAGGCAAAACTTCTCAGAAATCGGTTCAGGAGCCATGTTGTGTTTTTGTGGCCGACACGGTAAGCTTAAAATACTCTGATAAATTTCCTCTATTTTACCACATAAAGCAATAATATCAAAAGAAATATCTACTGGAATATCTAAAGTTACATAGCTTATATACGAACACCCTGACCAAACATAATCAATTAAATCTACTTACATAATACACCGACTTTACTTCGCTAATTAGGTCATCACTACGCGGGGCGGGCGGGGCACACGGTGAAAAACGCTCGGTGCATCGGGCGCTGCGCTGGCGCTGACGATACGTAGGCGGGGGGTGACTCGTTGGCTGTCATCTACTTGCTGAGTGGGCCGGGCATGGTCCCTGGACTCCCTGGAATACGGGCCGGGCATGGTCCCTGGCTCCCTCGTACGCTTCTCCCTTGAACGACGACATTTCTTCTTTCTTCATGAAATAATTTTCTTCGCTCTTCTAAAATGTTGTTTCTAAATTCTTCTATAATGATTGCAGGCTTCTTTCTTGATATATTTCATGAATTTCCTCTCATTCTTCTGTAGTTTATGTAGGCTTCATTCTTGATTTTCTTCATAGTTTTCTTCTGTCGTTAGTAGAGGCTTCTATCTTCTTTTTTCCTCATTATTTTTCTGTCTTCAAATTTCCATTTGTAGCTCGAAAGGCAAGGGTCGCCATGTGGTATCAGGACGGATGCCGTCGGGATGTGTCAGTGGGGTGGCTTGAAGGTGGTGATGAAAACAGTAGAAACTCGTCACATGTTGATAAGTGTTTATTCAGTAGTAAGTTTTTTACAGAATGGGTTTCAAATTAAGTCTATCTTAAATGTACGATGCGCGTTACAAGACAAATAATGCTTAGTCTAATTTAACCTAGTTACTTACTTATTATGCAATACTATGCACATACACTACACTTTCAAAATCGATATCTGAGGGTCCGAGAGGACTCCGATACCGAATCAAATGTCAGAATTAAAAAAAAAAGGGCAACCATCTTGAATATTTTGTTTTTCGGCCGATTGCTTTCAAAATCGACATTTAGGCTCGGATAATATATCCAACAGCCACAACACCTCACGCGGGCTGCTTGCAGCCCGCGCACCCACGCGACCTCTAGTTATACTATATAAAGCTGAATTACCACTCACTCACTCACTGACTGACTGACACAATTGTTCTCCATGAAGGAGGCGTCTGAGGTGGAAGTCATGTATGGACAAGTTGTACGACCACGTCTCATGAGTACCAGAAAAATCTTAAACCTTGGAAAAGTCTTCAGCATCAGGGTAGGGGTCAACGGCCAGTAAAAACTGTAAAGGATAGGTGGGTCGACCTCGAACAAAAGTCGACCCACACCCTGGTCAAATTCTACCTGGGGTGAAAAAAATCCAAAATGGCGGAAAAAAAAAATGGCCGCCATACAAATTTTAATAAAAAAATATTCAAAGTCCAATAAATCCTAAACAAAAAGAGCAAAGTACAATATTCTTTAACAAATGTCAAAGAGGATGATAAAAGGCGACTAACTGTTAATAAAAAAAAAAACAAAATGGCGGATTCAAAATGGCGGCCAAAATAAAAGGTGCTCCGATCCGAGTGAAATTTGGTATCTGGGGGTTTTTGTGGGTGTAGATTTCGTTTTTGGTGTAAAAAAAATTTTGGCGCCATTTTCCAATATGGCCGCCATAGAAACGACCGAAACTAGGTAACTTGCGAGGCCGCAGGCCGAGCTCCGCGTAGAGCGAAGCTCGGAGCGTCCCTCCCGTACTTTGCCTGTCCCCAACCCCTCCCCCCAAGTTACTAAAATCAACATGGCGAGGCCGAAGGCCGAGCTCCGCGTAGAGCGAAGCTCGAAGCGTCCCCCAGCATGTCGTGCTCCCACATACATCCATTAGTTCAAGTTTCATACGAGGCCGGAGGCCGAGTCGCGAGGCCGTAGGCCGAGCTTCCGCGTAGGGCGAAGCCCGAAGCGTCCCCCCTTACTAATACCTCCCCCTACTTAACCCCCCCCCCCAAGTAGCTTTCATCATATAGCGAGGCCGAAGGCCGAGCTCCGCGTAGAGCGAAGCTCGAAGCGTCCTCCGGCTGACCCTGCAACCTTCTCCTACCATAAGTAATTTACGAGGCCGGAGGCCGAGTTGCGAGGCCGCAGGCCGAGCTCCGCGTAGGGCGAAGCCCGAAGCGTCCCCCCTTAGTTGGAAAAATGGCCGCCATCTTGAATTTTTTGGTTTCTGGACGGATTGCTTTCAAAATCGATATCTGAGAAACCGAGTCGACTGCGATGACGAATCAGATGACAGAATTGAAAAATTTGGCCGCCATCTTGAATTTTTCTATTTCTCGACCGATTGTTTTCAAAATCGATATCTGAGGGGCCGAGTCGACTCTGATAACGAATCTAATGTCAAAATTTTGAAAAGTGGCCGCCATCTTGAATTTTTTTGTTACTGGGCCGATTGCTTTGAAAATCGATATCTGAGGGTCCGAGATGTCTTCAATTTCGAATCAAAAATAAAATTTTGAAAAAATGGCCGCCATCTTGAATTTTTTTTGTTACTGGGCCAATTGCTTTTAAAATCGATATCTGAGGGTCCGAGGGGTCTCCGATACAGAATCAAGAATAATTTTTTTAAAAAATGGCCGCCATTTTGATTTTTTTTGTTTCTAGACCGATTGCTTTCAAAATCGATACCTGAGGGTCCGAGACGTCTCCAATACCCAATCAAGAATAAAATTTTGAAAAAATGGCCGCCATCTTGAATTTTTTTGTTTTTTGGCCGATTGCCTTCAAAATCGAAATTTAGTCCACGATAACAAAAGCAACAGCCACAACACCTCACGCGGGCTGCTTGCAGCCCGCGCACCCACGCGACCTCTAGTTCTATTATATAAAGCTGAATTACCACTGACTCACTCACTCACTCACTCACTGACTGACACAATTGTTCTCCATGAAAGAGGCGAGACCGGTGAAAGTGATGTATGGACAAGTTGTACGACCAGGTCTGATGAGTAGCAGAAAAATCTTAAACCTTGGAAAAGTCTTCAGCATCAGGGTAGGGGTCAACGGCCAGCAAAAACTGTAAGGGATAGGTGTGTTGACCTTGAACTAAAGTCGACCCACATCCTGGTCAAATTCTACCTGGGTCGAAAAAAATCCAAAATGGCGGAAAACAAAATGGCCGCCATACAATTTTTTTTGGTTTTTGGGCCGATTGCTTTCAAAATCGACATATAGGCTCGGATAATATATCCAACAGCCACAACACCTCACGCGGGCTGCTTGCAGCCCGCGCACCCACGCGACCTCTAGTTATACTATATAAAGCTGAATTACCACTCACTCACTCACTCACTCACTGACTCACTCATTGACACAATTGTTCTCCATGAAAGAGGCGAAACCGTTGAAAGTGATGTATGGAGAAGTTGTACGATCAGGTCTGTTGAGTACCAGAAAAATCTTAAAACATGGAAAAGTCTTCAGCATCAGGGTAGGGGTCAACGGCCAGCAAAAACTGTAAGGGATAGGTGGGTCGACCTCGAACAAAAGTCGACCCACACCCTGGTCAAATTCTACCTGGGGTGAAAAAAATCCAAAATGGCGGAAAACAAAATGGCCGCCATACAAATTTTATTAAAAAAATATTCAAAGTCCAATAAATCCTAAACAAAAAGAGCAAAGTAAAATGTTCTTTATCAAATGTCAAAGAGGATGATAAGAGGCGACTAACTGTGAAAAAAAAAATTCAAAATGGCGGATTCAAAATGGCGGCCAAAATGAAAGGTGCTCCGATTCGAGTAAAATTTGGTATCTGGGGGTTTTTGTGGGTGTAGATTATGTTTTTGGTGTAAAAAAAATTTTGGCGCCATTTTCCAATATGGCCGCCATAGAAACGACCCACACTAGGTAACTTGCGAGGCCGCAGGCCGAGCTCCGCGTAGAGCGAAGCTCGGAGCGTCCCTCCCGTACTTTGCCTGTCCCCAACCCCTCCCCCCAAGTAATTAAAACCAACATGGCGAGGCCGAAGGCCGAGCTCCGCGTAGAGCGAAGCTCGAAGCGTCCCCCAGCATGTCGTGCTCCCACATACATCCATTAGTTCAAGTTTCATACGAGGCCGGAGGCCGAGTCGCGAGGCCGTAGGCCGAGCTTCCGCGTAGGGCGAAGCCCGAAGCGTCCCCCCGTACTAAGACCTCCCCCTACTTAACCCCCCCCCCCCCCAAGTAACTTTCATCATATAGCGAGGCCGAAGGCCGAGCTCCGCGTAGAGCGAAGCTCGAAGCGTCCTCCGGCTTACCCTTGAACCCTCCTCCCACCATAAGTAATTTACGAGGCCGGAGGCCGAGTTGCGAGGCCGAAGGCCGAGCTCCGCGTAGGGCGAAGCCCGAAGCGTCCCCCCTTCGTTGGAAAAATGGCCGCCATCTTGAATTTTTTGGTTTCTGGACGGATTGCTTTCGAAATCGATATCTGAGAGTCCGAGTCGACTGCGATGACGAATCAGATGTCAGAATTGAAAAAAATGGCCGCCAACTTGAATTTTTCTATTTCTCGACCGATTGCTTTCAAAATCGATATCTGGGGGGCCAAGTCGACGCTCATAACGAATCTCATGTCAAAATTTTGAAAAGTGGCCGCCATCTTGATTTTTTTTGTTATTAGGCCGATTGCTTTCAAAATCGATATCTGAGGGTCCGAGAGGTCTCCGATACTGAATCAAGAATAAAATTTTGAAAAAATGGCCGCCATCTTGAATTTTTTTGTTTCTTGACCAATTGCTTTTAAAATCGATGTCTGAGGGTCAGAGACGTCTCCAATACCTAATCAAAAATAAAATTTTGAAAAAATAGCCGCCATCTTGATTTTTTTTGTTTCTTGACCGATTGCTTTTAAAATCGATATCTGAGGGTCCGAGAGGTCTCCGATTTCGAATCCAATGTCAAAATTGAAAAAAATAGCCGCCATCTTGATTTTTTTTGTTTCTTGACCGATTGCTTTCAAAATCGATATCTGAGGATCCGAGAGGTCTCCGATTTCGAATCCAATGTCAAAATTGAAAAAAAAACAGCCGCCATCTTGATTTTTTTTGTTTTTGGGCCGATTGATTTAAAAATCGACATTTAGGCTCGGATAATATATCCAACAGCCACAACACCTCACGCGGGCTGCTTGCAGCCCGCGCACCCACGCGACCTCTAGTTATACTATATAAAGCTCAATTACCACTCACTGACTGACTCACTCACTCACTCATTGACACAATTGTTCTCCATGATAGAGGCGAAACCGGTGAAAGTGATGTATGGAAAAGTTGTACGACCAGTTCTGGTGAGTACCAGAAAAATCTTAAACCTTGGAAAAGTCTTCAGCATCAGGGTAGGGGTCAACGGCCCGTAAAAACTGTAAGAGATAGGTGGGTCGACCTCGAACAAAAGTCGACCCACACCCTGGTCAAATTCTACCTGGGGTGAAAAAAATCCAAAATGGCGGAAAACAAAATGGCCGCCATACAAATTTTATAAAAAAAATATTCAAAGTCCAATAAATCCTAAACAAAAAGAGCAAAGTACAATATTCTTTAACAAATGTCAAAGAGGATGATAAAAGGCGACTAACTGTTAATAAAAAAAAACAAAATGGCGGATTCAAAATGGCGGCCAAAATAAAAGGTGCTCCGATTCGAGTGAAATTTGGTATCTGGGGGTTTTTGTGGGTATAGATTTCGTTTTTGGTGTAAAAAAAATTTTAGCGCCATTCTCCAATATGGCCGCCATAGAAACGACCGACACTAGGTAACTTACGAGGCCGCAGGCCGAGCTCCGCGTAGAGCGAAGCTCGGAGCGTCCCTCCCATACTTTGCCTGTCCCCAACCCCTCCCCCCAAGTAACTAAAACCAACATGGCGAGGCCGAAGGCCGAGCTCCGCGTAGAGCGAAGCTCGAAGCGTCCCCCAGCATGTCGTGCTCTCACATACATCCATTAGTTCAAGTTTCATACGAGGCCGGAGGCCGAGTCGCGAGGCCGTAGGCTGAGCTTCCGCGTAGGGCGAAGCCCGAAGCGTCCCCCCTTACTAATACCTCCCCCTACTTAACCCCCCCCCCCCAAGTAGCTTTCATCATATAGCGAGGCCGAAGGCCGAGCTCCGCATAGAGCGAAGCTCGAAGCGTCCTCCGGCTGACCCTGCAACCTTCTCCTACCATAAGTAATTTACGAGGCCGGAGGCCGAGTTGCGAGGCCGCAGGCCGAGCTCCGCGTAGGGCGAAGCCCGAAGCGTCCCCCCTTCGTTGGAAAAATGGCCGCCATCTTGAATTTTTTGGTTTCTGGACGGATTGCTTTCAAAATCGATATCTGAGAAACCAAGTCGACTGCGATGACGAATCAGATGACAGAATTGAAAAATTTGGCCGCCATCTTGAATTTTTCTATTTCTCGACCGATTGCTTTCAAAATCGATATCTGAGGGGCCGAGTCGACTCTGATAACGAATCTCATGTCAAAATTTTGAAAAGTGGCCGCCATCTTGAATTTTTTTGTAACTGGGCCGATTGCTTTGAAAATCGATATCTGAGGGTCCGAGATGTCTTCGATACCGAATCAAGAATAAAATTTTAAAAAAATGGCCGCCATCTTGAATTTTTTTGTTACTGGGCCAATTGCTTTTAAAATCGATATCTGAGGGTCCGAGAGGTCTCCGATACAGAATCAAGAATAAAATTTTTAAAAAATGGCCGCCATTTTGTTTTTTTTTGTTTCTGGACCGATTGCTTTCAAAATCGATATCTGAGGGTCCGAGACGTCTCCGATACCCAATCAAGAATAAAATTTTGAAAAAATGGCCGCCATCTTGAATTTTTTTGTTTTTAGGCCGATTGCCTTCAAAATCGAAATTTAGTCCACGATAACAAAAGCAACAGCCACAACACCTCACGCTGGCTGCTTGCAGCCCGCGCACCCACGCGACCTCTAGTTATATTATATAAAGCTCAATTACCACTGACTCACTCACTGACTGACTGACTGACTGACTCATTGACACAATTGTTCTCCATGAAAGAGGCGAAACCGGTGAAAGTGATGTATGGAAAAGTTGTACGACCAGGTCTGGTGAGTACCAGAAAAATCTTAAACCTTGGAAAAGTCTTCAGCATCAGGGTAGGGGTCAACGGCCCGTAAAAACTGTAAGGGTTAGGTGGGTCGACCTCGAACAAAAGTCGACCCACACCCTGGTCAAATTCTACCTGGGGTGAAAAAAATCCAAAATGGCGGAAAACAAAATGGCCGCCATACAAATTTTATTAAAAAAATATTCAAAGTCCAATAAATCCTAAACAAAAAGAGCAAAGTACAATGTTCTTTAACAAATGTCAAAGAGGATGATAAAAGGCGACTAACTGTTAATAAAAAAAAACAAAATGTCGGATTCAAAATGGCGGCCAAAATAAAAGGTGCTCCGATTCGAGTGAAATTTGGTATCTGGGGGTTTTCGTGGGTGTCGATTTCGTTTTTGGTGTAAAAAAAATTTTGGCGCCATTTTCCAATATGGCCGCCATAGAAACGACCGACACTAGGTAACTTGCGAGGCCGCAGGCCGAGCTCCGCGTAGAGCGAAGCTCGGAGCGTCCCTCCCGTACTTTGCCTGTCCCCAACCCCTCCCCCCAAGTAACTAAAACCAACATGGCGAGGCCGAAGGCCGAGCTCCGCGTAGAGCGAAGCTCGAAGCGTCCCCCAGCATGTCGTGCTCTCACATACATCCATTACTTCAAGTTTCATACGAGGCCGGAGGCCGAGTCGCGAGGCCGTAGGCCGAGCTTCCGCGTAGGGCGAAGCCCGAAGCGTCCCCCCTTACTAATACCTCCCCCTACTTAACCCCCCCCCCCAAGTAGCTTTCATCATATAGCGAGGCCGAAGGCCGAGCTCCGCGTAGAGCGAAGCTCGAAGCGTCCTCCGGCTGACCCTGCAACCTTCTCCTACCATAAGTAATTTACGAGGCCAGAGGCCGAGTTGCGAGGCCGCAGGCCGAGCTCCGCGTAGGGCGAAGCCCGAAGCGTCCCCCCTTCGTTGGAAAAATGGCCGCCATCTTGAATTTTTTGGTATCTGGACGGATTGCTTTCAAAATCGATATCTGAGAGTCCGAGTCGACTGCGATGACGAATCAGATGTCAGAATTGAAAAAAATGGCCGCCATCTTGAATTTTTCTATTTCTCGACCGATTGCTTTCAAAATTGATATCTGAGGGGCCGAGTCGACTCTGATAACGAATCCCATGTAAAAATTTTGAAAAGTGGCCGCCATCTTGAATTTTTTTGTTATTAGGCCGATTGCTTTCAAAATCGATATCTGAGGGTCCGAGACGTCTTCGATACCGAATCAAATGTCAGAATTAAAAAAAATGGCCGCCATCTTGATTTTTTTTGTTTCTGGACAGATTGCTTTCAAAATCGATATCTGAGGGTCCGAGAGGTCTCCGATTTCGAATCCAATGTCAAAATTGAAAAAAATAGCCGCCATCTTGAATTTTTTTGTTTCTTGACCGATTGCTTTCAAAATCGATATCTGAGGGTCCGAGAGGTCTGCGATACCGAATCAAATGTCAGAATTGAAAAAAAATGGCCGCCATCTTCAATTTTTTTGTTTTTTGGCCGATTGCTTTCAAAATCGACATTTAGGCTCGGATAATATATCCAACAGCCACAACACCTCACGCGGGCTGCTTGCAGCCCGCGCACCCACGCGACCTCTAGTTATATTATATAAAGCTCAATTACCACTCACTCACTCACTCACTGACAGAATTGTTCTCCATGAAGGAGGCGTCTGAGGTGGAAGTCATGTATGGACAAATTGTACGACCACGTCTCATGAGTACCAGAAAAATCTTAAACCTTGAAAAAGTCTTCAGCATCAGGGTAGGGGTCAACGGCCAGCAAAAACTGTAAGGGACAGGTGGGTCGACCTCGAACAAAAGTCGACCCACACCCTGGTCGAATTCTACCTGGGGTGAAAAAAATCCAAAATGGTGGAAAACAAAATGGCCGCCATACAAATTTTATTAAAAAAATATTCAAAGTCAAATAAATCCTAAACGAAAAGAGAAAGTAGAGTAGTTCTTTAACAAATGTCAAAGAGGATGATAAAAAGGCGACTAACTGTAAAAATAAAAATCAAAATGGCGGATTCAAAATGGCGGCCAAAATAAAAGGTGCTCCGATTCGAGTGAAATTTGGTATCTGGGGGTTTTTAGGGGTGTGGATTACGTTTTTGGTGTAAAAAAAATTTAGGCGCCATTTTCCAATATGGCCGCCATAGAAACGACCCACACTAGGTAACTTGCGAGGCCGCAGGCCGAGCTCCGCGTAGAGCGAAGCTCGGAGCGTCCCTCCCGTACTTTACCTGTCCCCAACCCCTCCCCCTTAGTAACTAAAACCAACATGGCGAGGCCGAAGGCCGAGCTCCGCGTAGAGCGAAGCTCGAAGCGTCCCCCAGCATGTCTTGCTCCCACATACATCCATTAGTTCAAGTTTCATACGAGGCCGGAGGCCGAGTCGCGAGGCCGTAGGCCGAGCTTCCGCGTAGGGCGAAGCCCGAAGCGTCCCCCCTTACTAATACCTCCCCCTACTTAACCCCCCCCCCAAGTAACTTTCATCATATAGCGAGGCCGAAGGCCGAGCTCCGCGTAGAGCGAAGCTCGAAGCGTCCTCCGGCTGACCCTGCAACCTTCTCCTACAATAAGTAATTTACGAGGCCGGAGGCCGAGTTGCGAGGCCGCAGGCCGAGCTCCGCGTAGGGCGAAGCCCGAAGCGTCCCCCCTTCGTTGAAAAATGGCCGCAATCTTGAAGTTTTTGGTTTCTGGACGGATTGCTTTCAAAATCGATATCTGAGAGTCCGAGTCGACTGCGATGACGAATCAGATGTCAGAATTGAAAAAAATGGCCGCCATCTTGAATTTTTCTATTTTCTCGACCGATTGCTTTCAAAATCGATATCTGGGGGGCCGAGATGTCTCCGATACCGGATCAATGATAAAATTTTAAAAAAATGGCCGCCATCTTGAATTTTTTTGTTACTGGGCCAATTGCTTTTAAAATTGATATCTGAGGGTCCGAGTGGTCTCCGATACAGAATCAAGAATCAAATTTTGAAAAAATGGCCGCCATCTTGAATTTTTTTGTTTCTTGACCAATTGCTTTCAAAATCGATATCTGAGGGTCCGAGACGTCTCCTATACCTAATCAAAAATAAAATTTTGAAAAAATGGCCGCCATCTTGAATTTTTCTATTTCTGAACCGATTGCCTTCAAAATCGATATTTGACAATTTACAACAGCCACAACACCTCACGCGGGCTGCTTGCAGCCCGCGCACCCACGCGACCTCTAGTTATACTATATAAAGCTGAATTACCACTCACTCACTCACTGACTCACTCATTGACACAATTGTTCTCCATGAAAGAGGCGAAACCGGTGAAAATGATGTATGGAGAAGTTGTACGACCAGGTCTGATGAGTACCAGAAAAATCTTAAACCTTGGAAAAGTCTTCAGCATCAGGGTAGGGGTCAACGGCCAGCAAAAACTGTAAGGGATAGGTGGGTCGAGCTCGAACAAAAGTCGACCCACACCCTGGTCAAATTCTACCTGGGGTGAAAAAAAAACAAAATGGCGGAAAACAAAATGGCCGCCATACAAATTTTATTAAAAAAATATTCAAAGTCCAATAAATCCTAAACAAAAAGAGAGAAGTATATAGTGCTTGAACAAATGTCAAAGAGGATGTCAAGAGGCAACTGAAAAAAAAAAAAAAAAAACAAGATGGCGGATTTAAAATGGCGACCAAAATAAAAGGTGCTCCGATTCGAGTGAAATTTGGTATCTGGGGGTTTTTGTGGGTGTAGATTACGTTTTTGGTGTAAAAAAAATTTAAGCGCCATTTTCCAATATGGCCGCCATTGAAACGACCGACACTAGGCAACTTGCGAGGCCGCAGGCCGAGCTCCGCGTAGAGCGAAGCTCGGAGCGTCCCTTCCGTACTTTGCCTGTCCCCAACCCCTCCCCCCAAGTAACTTAAACCAACATGGCGAGGCCGAAGGCCGAGCTCCGCGTAGAGCGAAGCTCGAAGCGTCCCCCAGCATGTCGTGCTCCCACATACATCCATTAGTTCAAGTTTCATACGAGGCCGGAGGCCGAGTCGCGAGGCCGTAGGCCGAGCTTCCGCGTAGGGCGAAGCCCGAAGCGTCCCCCCTTACTAATACCTCCCCCTACTTAACCCCCCCCCCCCCTAAGTAACTTTCATCATATAGCGAGGCCGAAGGCCGAGCTCCGCGTAGAGCGAAGCTCGAAGCGTCCTCCGGCAGACCCTGCAACCTTCTCCTACAATAAGTAATTTACGAGGCCGGAGGCCGAGTTGCGAGGCCGCAGGCCGAGCTCCGCGTAGGGCGAAGCCCGAAGCGTCCCCCCTTCGTTGGAAAAATGGCCGCCATCTTGAATTTTTTGGTTTCTGGACGGATTGCTTTCAAAATCGATATCTGAGAGTCCGAGTCGACTGCGATGACGAATCAGATGTCAGAATTGAAAAAAATCGCCGCCATCTTGAATTTTTCTATTTCTCGACCGATTGCTTTCAAAATCGATATCTGGGGGGCCGAGATGTCTCCGATACCGGATCAATGATAAAATTTTAAAAAAATGGCCGCCATCTTGAATTTTTTTGTTACTGGGTCAATTGCTTTTAAAATTGATATCTGAGGGTCCGAGTGGTCTCCGATACAGAATCAAGAATCAAATTTTGAAAAAATGGCCGCCATCTTGAATTTTTTTGTTTCTTGACCAATTGCTTTCAAAATCGATATCTGAGGGTCCGAGACGTCTCCTATACCTAATCAAAAATAAAATTTTGAAAAAATGGCCGCCATCTTGAATTTTTCTATTTCTGAACCGATTGCCTTCAAAATCGATATTTGACAATTTACAACAGCCACAACACCTCACGCGGGCTGCTTGCAGCCCGCGCACCCACGCGACCTCTAGTTATATTATATAAAGCTCAATTACCACTGACTCACTCACTCACTCACTGACTCATTGACACAATTGTTCTCCATGAAAGAGGCGAAACCGGTGAAAGTGATGTATGGAAAAGTTGTACGACCAGGTCTGATGAGTACCAGAAAAATCTTAAACCTTGGAAAAGTCTGCAGCATCAGGGTAGGGGTCAACGGCCCGTAAAAACTGTAAGGGATAGGTGGGTCGACCTCGAACAAAAGTCGACCCACACCTTGGTCAAATTCTACCTGGGGTGAAAAAAATCCAAAATGGCGGAAAACAAAATGGCCGCCATACAAATTTTATTAAAAAAATATTCAAAGTCCAATAAATCCTAAACGAAAAGAGAGAAGTATATGGTGCTTGAACAAATGTCAAAGAGGATGTCAAGAGGCAACTGAAAAAAAACAAGATGGCGGATTCAAAATGGCGACCAAAATAAAAGGTGCTCCGATTCGAGTGAAATTTGGTATCTAAGGGTTTTTGTGGGTGTAGATTACGTTTTTGGTGTAAAAAAAATTTTGGCGCCATTTTCCAATATGGCCGCCATAGAAACGACCGACACTAGGTAACTTGCGAGGCCGCAGGCCGAGCTCCGCGTAGAGCGAAGCTCGGAGCGTCCCTCCCATACTTTGCCTGTCCCCAACCCCTCCCCCCAAGTAACTAAAACCAACATGGCGAGGCCGAAGGCCGAGCTCCGCGTAGAGCGAAGCTCGAAGCGTCCCCCAGCATGTCGTGCTCTCACATACATCCATTAGTTCAAGTTTCATACGAGGCCAGAGGCCGAGTCGCGAGGCCGTAGGCCGAGCTTCCGCGTAGGGCGAAGCCCGAAGCGTCCCCCCTTACTAATACCTCCCCCTACTTAACCCCCCCCCCCCCAAGTAGCTTTCATCATATAGCGAGGCCGAAGGCCGAGCTCCGCGTAGAGCGAAGCTCGAAGCGTCCTCCGGTTGACCCTGCAACCTTCTCCTACCATAAGTAATTTACGAGGCCGGAGGCCGAGTTGCGAGGCCGCAGGCCGAGCTCCGCGTAGGGCGAAGCCCGAAGCGTCCCCCCTTCGTTGGAAAAATGGCCGCCATCTTGAATTTTTTGGTTTCTGGACGGATTGCTTTCAAAATCGATATCTGAGAAACCGAGTCGACTGTGATGACGAATCAGATGACAGAATTGAAAAATTTGGCCGCCATCTTGAATTTTTCTATTTCTCGACCGATTGCTTTCAAAATCGATATCTGAGGGGCCGAGTCGACTCTGATAACGAATCTCATGTAAAAATTTTGAAAAGTGGCCGCCATCTTGAATTTTTTTGTGACTGGGCCGATTGCTTTGAAAATCGATATCTGAGGGTCCGAGATGTCGTCGATACCGAATCAAGAATAAAATTTTGAAAAAATGGCCGCCATCTTGAATTTTTTTGTTACTGGGCCAATTGCTTTTAAAATCGATATCTGAGGGTCCGAGAGGTCTCCGATACAGAATCAAGATTAAAATTTTAAAAAAATGGCCGCCATTTTGATTTTTTTTGTTTATGGACCGTTTGCTTTCAAAATCGATATCTGAGGGTCCGAGACGTCTCCGATACCCAATCAAGAATAAAATTTTGAAAAAATGGCCGCCATCTTGAATTTTTTTGTTTTTCGGCCGATTGCTTTCAAAATCGACATTAAGGCTCGGATAATATATCCAACAGCCACAACACCTCACGCGGGCTGCTTGCAGCCCGCGCACCCACGCGACCTCTAGTTATACTATATAAAGCTGAATTACCACTCACTCACTCACTCACTCACTCACTGACTCATTGACACAATTGTTCTCCATGAAAGAGGCGAAACCGGTGAAAGTGATGTATGGAGAAGTTGTACGACCAGGTCTGATGAGTACCAGAAAAATCTTAAACCATGGAAAAGTCTTCAGCATCAGGGTAGGGGTCAACGGCCAGCAAAAACTGTAAGGGATAGGTGGGTCGACCTCGAACAAAAGTCGACCCACACCCTGGTCAAATTCTACCTGGGGTGAAAAAAATCCAAAATGGCGGAAAACAAAATGGCCGCCATACAAATTTTATTAAAAAAATATTCAAAGTCCAATAAATCCTAAACAAAAAGAGCAAAGTACAATGTTCTTTAACAAATGTCAAAGAGGATGATAAAAGGCGACTAACTGTTAATAAAAAAAACAAAATGGCGGATTCAAAATGGCGGCCAAAATAAAAGGTGCTCCGATTCGAGTGAAATTTGGTATCTGGGGGTTTTTGTGGGTGTAGATTTCGTTTTTGGTGTAAAAAAAATTTTGGCGCCATTTTCCAATATGGCCGCCATAGAAACGACCGACACTAGGTAACTTGCGAGGCCGCAGGCCGAGCTCCTCGTAGAGCGAAGCTCGGAGCGTCCCTCCCGTACTTTGCCTGTCCCCAACCCCTCCCCCCAAGTAACTAAAACCAACATGGCGAGGCCGAAGGCCGAGCTCCGCGTAGAGCGAAGCTCGAAGCGTCCCCCAGCATGTCGTGCTCTCACATACATCCATTAGTTGAAGTTTCATACGAGGCCGGAGGCCGAGTCGCGAGGCCGAAGGCCGAGCTTCCGCGTAGGGCGAAGCCCGAAGCGTCCCCCCTTACTAATACCTCCCCCTACTTAACCCCCCCCCCCAAGTAGCTTTCATCATATAGCGAGGCCGAAGGCCGAGCTCCGCGTAGAGCGAAGCTCGAAGCGTCCTCCGGCTGACCCTGCAACCTTCTCCTACCATAAGTAATTTACGAGGCCGGAGGCCGAGTTGCGAGGCCGCAGGCCGAGCTCCGCGTAGGGCGAAGCCCGAAGCGTCCCCCCTTCGTTGGAAAAATGGCCGCCATCTTGAATTTTTTGGTTTCTGGACGGATTGCTTTCAAAATCGATATCTGAGAGTCCGAGTCGACTGCGATGACGAATCAGATGTCAGAATTAAAAAAAATGGCCGCCATCTTGAATTTTTCTATTTCTCGACCGATTGCTTTCAAAATTGATATCTGGGGGGCCGAGTCGACTCTGATAACGAATCCCATGTCAAAATTTTGAAATGTGGCCGCCATCATGATTTTTTTTGTTATTAGGCCGATTGCTTTCAAAATCGATATCTGAGGGTCCGAGACGTCTTCGATACCGAATCAAATGTCAGAATAAAAAAAAATGGCCGCCATCTTGATTTTTTTTGTTTCTGGACCGATTGCTTTCAAAATCGATATCTGAGGGTCCGAGAGGTCTCCGATTTCGAATCCAATGTCAAAATTGAAAAAAATAGCCGCCATCTTGAATTTTTTTGTTTCTTGACCGATTGCTTTCAACATCGATATCTGAGGGTCCGAGAGGTCTGCGATACCGAATCGAATGTCAGAATTGAAAAAAAAATGGCCGCCATCTTGATTTTTTTTGTTTTTCGGCCGATTGCTTTCAAAATCGACATTTAGGCTCGGATAATATATCCAACAGCCACAACACCTCACGCGGGCTGCTTGCAGCCCGCGCACCCACGCGACCTCTAGTTATACTATATAAAGCTCAATTACCACTGACTCACTGACTGACTGACTGACTCATTGACACAATTGTTCTCCATGAAAGAGGCGAAACCGTTGAAAGTGATGTATGGAAAAGTTGTTCGACCAGGTCTGATGAGTACCAGAAAAATCTAAAACCTTGGAAAAGTCTTCAGCATCAGGGTAGGGGTCAACGGCCAGTAAAAACTGTAAAGGATAGGTGGGTCGACCTCGAACAAAAGTCGACCCACACCCTGGTCAAATTCTACCTAGGGTGAAAAAAATCCAAAATGGCGGAAAACAAAATGGCCGCCATACAAATTTTAATAAAAAAATATTCAACGTCCAATAAATCCTAAACGAAAAGAGCAAAGTACAATATTCTTTAACAAATGTCAAAGAGGATGATAAAAGGCGACTAACTGTTAATAAAAAAAAACAAAATGGCGGATTCAAAATGGCGGCCAAAATAAAAGGTGCTCCGATTCGAGTGAAATTTGGTATCTGGGGGTTTTTGTGGGTGTAGATTTCGATTTTGGTGTAAAAAAAATTTTGGCGCCATTTTCCAATATGGCCGCCATAGAAACGACCGACACTAGGTAACTTGCGAGGCCGCAGGCCGAGCTCCGCGTAGAGCGAAGCTCGGAGCGTCCCTCCCATACTTTGCCTGTCCCCAACCCCTCCCCCCAAGTAACTAAAACCAACATGGCGAGGCCGAAGGCCGAGCTCCGCGTAGAGCGAAGCTCGAAGCGTCCCCCAGCATGTCGTGCTCTCACATACATCCATTAGTTCAAGTTTCATACGAGGCCGGAGGCCGAGTCGCGAGGCCGTAGGCCGAGCTTCCGCGTAGGGCGAAGCCCGAAGCGTCCCCCCTTACTTATACCTCCCCCTACTTAACCCCCCCCCCCCAAGTAGCTTTCATCATATAGCGAGGCCGAAGGCCGAGCTCCGCGTAGAGCGAAGCTCGAAGCGTCCTCCGGCTGACCCTGCAACCTTCTTCTACCATAAGTAATTTTCGAGGCCGGAGGCCGAGTTGCGAGGCCGCAGGCCGAGCTCCGCGTAGGGCGAAGCCCGAAGCGTCCCTCCCTTCGTTGGAAAAATGGCCGCCATCTTGAATTTTTTGGTTTCTGGACGGATTGCTTTCAAAATCGATATCCGAGAGTCCGAGTCGACTGCGATGACGAATCAAGAATAAAATTTTGAAAAAATGGCCGCCATCTTGATTTTTTTTGTTACTGGACCGATTGCTTTCAAAATTGATATCTGAGGGTCCGAGACGTCTTCGATACCGAATCAAACGTCAGAATTAAAAAAAATGGCCGCCATCTTGTTTTTTTTTTTCTGGACCGATTGCTTTCAAAATATATATCTGAGGGTCCGAGAGGTCTGCGATTTCGAATCCAATGTCAAAATTGAAAAAAAATAGCCGCCATCTTGAATTTTTTTGTTTCTTGACCGATTGCTTTCAAAATCGATATCTGAGGGTCCGAGAGGTCTGCGATACCGAATCGAATGTCAGAATTGAAAAAAAAATGGCCGCCATCTTGAATTTTTTTGTTTTTCGGCCGATTGCTTTCAAAATCGACATTTAGGCTCGGATAATATATCCAACAGCCACAACACCTCACGCGGGCTGCTTGCAGCCCGCGCACCCACGCGACCTCTAGTTATACTATATAAAGCTCAATTACCACTGACTCACTCACTCACTGACTCATTGACACAATTGTTCTCCATGAAAGAGGCGAAACCGGTGAAAGTGATGTATGGAAAAGTTGTACGACCAGGTCTGGTGAGTACCAGAAAAATCTTAAACCTTGGAAAAGTCTTCAGCATCAGGGTAGGGGTCAACGGCCCGTAAAAACTGTAAGGGATAGGTGGGTTGACCTCGAACAATAGTCGACCCACATCCTTGTCAAATTCTACCTGGGGTGAAAAAAATCCAAAATGGCGGAAAACAAAATGGCCGCCATACAAATTTTATTAAAAAAATATTCAAAGTCCAATAAATCCTAAACAAAAAGAGCAAAGTACAATGTTCTTTAACAAATGTCAAAGAGGATGATAAAAGGCGACAAACTGTTACTAAAAAAAGACAAAATGGCGGATTAAAAATGGCGGCCAAAATAAAAGGTGCTCCGATTCGAGTGAAAATTGGTATCTGGGGGTTTTTGGGGGTGTGGATTAAGTTTTTGGTGTAAATTTTTTTTTGCCGCCATTTTCCAATATGGCCGCCATAGAAACGACCGACACCAGGTAACTTGCGAGGCCGAAGGCCGAGCTCCGCGTAGAGCGAAGCTCGGAGCGTCCCTCCCTTACTGTGCCTGTCCCCAACCCCTCCCCCAAGTAACTTAAACCAACATGGCGAGGCCGAAGGCCGAGCTCCGCGTAGAGCGAAGCTCGAAGCGTCCCCCAGCATGTCGTGCTCCAACATACAATCATTAGTTCAAGTGTCATACGAGGCCGGAGGCCGAGTCGCGAGGCCGTAGGCCGAGCTTCCGCGTAGGGCGAAGCCCGAAGCGTCCCCCCTTACTAATACCTCCCCCTACTTAACCCCCCCCCCTAAGTAACTTTCATTATATAGCGAGGCCGAAGGCCGAGCTCCGCGTAGAGCGAAGCTCGAAGCGTCCTCCGGCTGACCCTGCAACCTTCTCCTACCATAAGTAATTTACGAGGCCGGAGGCCGAGCTCCGCGTAGGGCGAAGCCCGAAGCGTCCCCCCTTCGTTGGAAAAATGGCCGCCATCTTGAATTTTTTGGTTTTTGGACGGATTGCTTTCAAAATCGATATCTGAGAGTCCGAGTCGACTGCGATAACCAATCAGATGTCAGAATTGAAAAAAATGGCCGCCATCTTGAATTTTTCTATTTCTCGACCGATTGCTTTCAAAATCGATATCTGGGGGGCCGAGTCGACTCTGATAACGAATCTCATGTCAAAATTTGGAAAAGTGGCCGCCATCTTGATTTTTTTTGTTATTGGGCCGATTGCTTTCAAAATCGATATCTGAGGGTCTGAGACGTCTCCGATACCCAATCAAGAATAAAATTTTGAAAAAATGGCCGCCATCTTGAATTTTTTTGTTTCTTGACCGATTGCTTTCAAAATCGATATCTGAGAGTCCGAGTTTACTGCGATGACGAATCAGATGTCAGAATTGAAAAAAATGGCCGCCATCTTGGATTTTTTTATTTCTCGATCGATTATTTTCAAAATCGATATCTGGGGGGCCGAGTCGACTCTGATAACGAATCTCATGTCAAAATTTTGAAAAGTGGCCGCCATCTTGAATTTTTTTGTTATTGGGCCGATTGCTTTCAAAATCGATATCTGAGGGTCCGAGACGTCTCCGATACCGAATAAAGAATAAAATTTTGAAAAAATGGCCGCCATCTTGATTTTTTTTGTTACTGGACCAATTGCTTTCAAAATTAATATCTGAGGGTCCGAGACGTCTTCGATACCGAATCAAATGTCAGAATTAAAAAAAATTGCCGCCATCTTGAAATTTTTTGTTTTTCGGCCGATTGTTTTCAAAATCGACATTTAGGCTCGGATAATATACCCAACAGCCACAACACCTCACGCGGGCTGCTTGCAGCCCGCGCACCCACGCGACCTCTAGTTATATTATATAAAGCTCAATTACCACTGACTGACTGACTGACTGACTGACTCACTCATTGACACAATTGTTCTCCATGAAGGAGGTGTCTGAGGTGGAAGTCATGTATGGACAAGTTGTACGACCAGGTCTGATGAGTACCAGAAAAATCTTAAACCTTGGAAAAGTCTTCAGCATCAGGGTAGGGGTCAACGGCCAGCAAAAACTGTAAGGGATAGGTGGGTCGACCTCGAACAAAAGTCGACCCACACCCTGGTCAAATTCTACCTGGGGTGAAAAAAATCCAAAATGGCGGAAAACAAAATGGCCGCCATACAAATTTTATTAAAAAAATATTCAAAGTCCAATAAATCCTAAACGAAAAGAGAGAAGTATATGGTGCTTGAACAAATGTCAAAGAGGATGATAAGAGGCGACTTACTGTAAAAAAAAAAACAAAATGGCGGATTCAAAATGGCGGCCAAAATGAAAGGTGCTCCGATTCGAGTGAAATTTGGTATCTGGGGGTTTTTGTGGGTGTAGATTACGTTTTTGGTGTAAAAAAAATTTTGGCGCCATTTTCCAATATGGCCGCCATAGAAACGACCCACACTAGGTAACTTGCGAGGCCGCAGGCCGAGCTCCGCGTAGAGCGAAGCTCGGAGCGTCCCTTCCGTACTTTGCCTGTCCCCAACCCCTCCCCCCAAGTAACTTAAACCAACATGGCGAGGCCGAAGGCCGAGCTCCGCGTAGAGCGAAGCTCGAAGCGTCCCCCAGCATGTCGTGCTCCCACATACATCCATTAGTTCAAGTTTCATACGAGGGCGGAGGCCGAGTTGCGAGGCCGTAGGCCGAGCTTCCGCGTAGAATGAAGCCCGAAGCGTCCCCCCTTACTAATACCTCCCCCTACTTAACCCCCCCCCCAAGTAACTTTCATCATATAGCGAGGCCGAAGGCCGAGCTCCGCGTAGAGCGAAGCTCGAAGCGTCCTCGGGCTGACCCTGCAACCTTCTCCTACAATAAGTAATTTACGAGGCCGCAGGCCGAGCTCCGCGTAGGGCGAAGCCCGAAGCGTCCCCCCTTCGTTGGAAAAATGGCCGCCATCTTGAATTTTTTGGTTTCTGGACGGATTGCTTTCAAAATCGATATCTAAGAGTCCGAGTCGACTGCGATGACGAATCAGATGTCAGAATTGAAAAAAATGGCCGCCATCTTGAATTTTTCTATTTCTCGACCGATTGCTTTCAAAATCGATATCTGGGGGGCCGAGATGTCTCCGATACCGGATCAATGATAAAATTTAAAAAAAATGGCCGCCATCTTGAATTTTTTTGTTACTGGGCCAATTGCTTTTAAAATCGATATCTGAGGGTCCGAGTGGTCTCCGATACAGAATCAAGAATCAAATTTAGAAAAAATGGCCGCCATCTTGAATTTTTTTGTTTCTTGACCAATTGCTTTCAAAATCGATATCTGAGGGTCCGAGACGTCTCCCATACCTAATCAAAAATAAAATTTTGAAAAAATGGCCGCCATCTTGAATTTTTCTATTTCTGAACCGATTGCCTTCAAAATCGATATTTGACAATTAACAACAGCCACAACAACTCACGCGGGCTGCTTGCAGCCCGCGCACCCACGCGACCTCTAGTTATATTATATAAAGCTCAATTACCACTGACTCACTCACTGACTGACTGACTGACTGACTCATTGACACAATTGTTCTCCATGAAAGAGGCGAAACCGGTGAAAGTGATGTATAGAAAAGTTGTACGACCAGGTCTTGTGAGTACCAGAAAAATCCTAAACCTTCGAAAAGTCTTCAGCATCAGGGTAGGGGTCAACGGCCCGTAAAAACTGTAAGGGATAGGTGGGTCGACCTCGAACAAAAGTCGACCCACACCCTGGTCAAATTCTACCTGGGGTGAAAAAAAACCAAAATGGCGGAAAACAAAATGGCCGCCATACAAATTTTATAAAAAAAATATTCAAAGTGCAATAAATCCTAAACAAAAAGAGCAAAGTACAATGTTCTTCAACAAATGTCAAAGAGGATGATAAAAGGCGACAAACTGTAAAAAAAAAATTCAAAATGGCGGATTCAAAATGGCGGCCAAAAAAAAAGGTGCTCCGATTCGAGTGAAATTTGGTATCTGGGGGTTTTTGTGGGTGTAGATTACGTTTTTGGTGTAAAAAAAATTTCGGCGCCATTTTCCAATATGACCGCCATAGAAACGACCCACACTAGGTAACTTGCGAGGCCGCAGGCCGAGCTCCGCGTAGAGCGAAGCTCGGAGCGTCCCTCCCGTACTTTGCCTGTCCCCAACCCCTCCCCCCAAGTAACTAAAACCAACATGGCGAGGCCGAAGGCCGAGCTCCGCGTAGAGCGAAGCTCGAAGCGTCCCCTACCATGTCGTGCTCCCACATACATCCATTAGTTTAAGTTTCATACGAGGCCGGAGGCCGAGTCGCGAGGCCGTAGGCCGAGCTTCCGCGTAGGGCGAAGCCCGAAGCGTCCCCCCTTACTAATACCTCCCCCTTCTTAACCCCCCCCCCCCAAGTAACTTTCATCATATAGCGAGGCCGAAGGCCGAGCTCCGCGTAGAGCGAAGCTCGAAGCGTCCTCCGGCTGACCCTGCAACCTTCTCCTACAATAAGTAATTTACGAGGCCGGAGGCCGAGTTGCGAGGCCGCAGGCCGAGCTCCGCGTAGGGCGAAGCCCGAAGCGTCCCCCCTTCGTTGGAACAATGGCCGCCATCTTGAATTTTTTGGTTTCTGGACGGATTGCTTTCAAAATCGATATCTGAGAGTCCGAGTCGACTGCGATGACGAATCAGATGTCAGAATTGAAAAAAATGGCCGCCATCTTGAATTTTTCTATTTCTTAAACGATTGCTTTCAAAATCGATATCTGGGGGGCCGAGATGTCTCCGATACCGGATCAATGATAAAATTTTAGAAAAATGGCCGCCATCTTGAATTTTTTTGTTACTGGGCCAATTGCTTTTAAAATCGATATCTGAGGGTCCGAGAGGTCTCCGATACAGAATCAAGAATAAAATTTTTGAAAAATGGCCGCCATTTTGTTTTTTTTTTGTTTCTGGACCGATTCTGAGGGTCCGAGACGTCTCCGATACCCAATCAAGAATAAAATTTTGAAAAAATGGCCGCCATCTTGAATTTTTTTGTTTCTTGACCAATTGCTTTCAAAATCGATATCTGAGGGTCCGAGAAGTCTCCTATACCTAATCAAAAATAAAATTTTGAAAAAATGGCCGCCATCTTGAATTTTTCTATTTCTGAACCGATTGCCTTCAAAATCGATATTTGACAATTTACAACAGGCACAACACCTCACGCGGGCTGCTTGCAGCCCGCGCACCCACGCGACCTCTAGTTATATTATATAAAGCTCAATTACCACTGACTCACTCACTCACTGACAGAATTGTTCTCCATGAAAGAGGTGAAATCGTTGAAAGTGATGTATGGAAAAGTTGTACGACCAGTTCTGGTGAGTACCAGAAAAATCTTAAACCTTGGAAAAGTCTTCAGCATCAGGGTAGGGGTCAACGGCCAGCAAAAACTGTAAGGGATAGGTGGGTCGACCTCGAACAAAAGTCGACCCACACCCTGGTCAAATTCTACCTGGGGTGAAAAAAAACCAAAATGGCGGAAAACAAAATGGCCGCCATACAAATTTTATTAAAAAAATATTCAAAGTCCAATAAATCCTAAACGAAAAAATAGAAGTATATGGTGCTTAAACAAATGTCAAAGAGGATGATAAGAGGCGACTAACTGTAAAAAAAAAAAATCAAAATGGCGGATTCAAAATGGCGGCCAAAATGAAAGGTGCTCCGATTCGAGTGAAATTTGGTATCTGGGGGTTCTTGTGGGTGTAGATTACGTTTTTGGTGTAAAAAAAATTTTGCCGACATTTTCCAATATGGCCGCCATAGAAACGACCGACACCAGGTAACTTGCGAGGCCGCAGGCCGAGCTCCGCGTAGAGCGAAGCTCGGAGCGTCCCTCCCGTACTTTGCCTGTCCCCAACCCCTCCCCCCAAGTAACTAAAACCAACATGGCGAGGCCGAAGGCCGAGCTCCGCGTAGAGCGAAGCTCGAAGCGTCCTCCGGCTGACCCTGCAACCTTCTACTACCATAAGTAATTTACGAGGCCGGAGGCCGAGTTGCGAGGCCGTAGGCCGAGCTCCGCGTAGGGCGAAGCCCGAAGCGTCCCCCCTTCGTTGGAAAAATGGCCGCCATCTTGAATTTTTTGGTTTCTGGACGGATTGCTTTCAAAATCGGTATCTGAGAGTCCGAGTCGACTGCGATGACGAATCACATGTCAGAATTAAAAAAAATGGCCGCCATCTTGAATTTTTCTATTTCTCGATCGATTGCTTTCAAAATCGATATCTGGGGGGCCGAGTCGACGCTGATAACGAATTTCCCCAACCCCTCCCCCCAAGTAACTTAAACCAACATGGCGAGGCCGAAGGCCGAGCTCCGCGTAGAGCGAAGCTCGAAGCGTCCCCCAGCATGTCGTGCTCCCACATACATCCATTAGTTCAAGTTTCATACGAGGCCGGAGGCCGAGTCGCGAGGCCGTAGGCCGAGCTTCCGCGTAGGGCGAAGCCCGAAGCGTCCCCCCTTACTAATACCTCCCCCTACTTAACCCCCCCCCCCTAAGTAACTTTCATCATATAGCGAGGCCGAAGGCCGAGCTCCGCGTAGAGCGAAGCTCGAAGCGTCCTCCGGCTGACCTTGCAACCTTCTCTTACCATAAGTAATATACGAGGCCGGAGGCCGAGTTGCAAGGCCGAAGGCCGAGCTCCGCGTAGGGCGAAGCCCGAAGCGTCCCCCTTCGTTGGAAAACTCGCCGCCATCTTGAATTTTTTGGTTTCTGGACGGTTTGCTTTCAAAATCGATATCTGAGAGTCCGGGTCGACTGCGATGACGAATCAGATGTCAGAAATGAAAAATTTGGCCGCCATCTTGAATTTTTCTATTTCTCGACCGATTGCTTTCAAAATCGATATCTGAGGGGCCGAGTCGACTCTGATAACGAATCTCATGTCAAAATTTTAAAAAGTGGCCGCCATCTTGAATTTTTTTTTTACTAGGCCGATTGCTTTGAAAATCGATATCTGAGGGTCCGAGAGGTCTCCGATACCGAATCAAATGTCAGAATTAAAAAAAATGGCCGCCATCTTGATTTTTTTTGTTTCTGGACCGATTTCTTTCAAAATCGATATCTGAGGGTCCGAGAGGTCTCCGATTTTGAATCCAATGTCAAAATTGAAAAAAATAGCCGCCATCTTGAATTTTTTTGTTTCTTGACCGATTGCTTTCAAAATCGATATCTGAGGGTCCGAGAGGTCTGCGATACCGAATCGAATGTCAGAATTGAAAAAAAATGGCCGCCATCTTGAATTTTTTTGTTTTTCGGCCGATTGCTTTCAAAATCGACATTTAGGCTCGGATAATATATCCAACAGCCACAACACCTCACGCGGGCTGCTTGCAGCCCGCGCACCCACGCGAACTCTAGTTCTATTATATAAAGCTGAATTACCACTCACTCACTGACTCACTGACAGAATTGATCTCCATGAAGGAGTCGTCACAGGTTAAAGTCATGTATGGAAAAGTTGTACGACCAGGTCTGATGAGTACCAGAAAAATCTTAAACCTTGGAAAAGTCTTCAGCATCAGGGTAGGGGTCAACGGCCCGTAAAAACTGTAAGGGATAGGTTGGTCGACCTCGAACAAAAGTCGACCCACACCCTGGTCGAATTCTACCTGGGGTGAAAAAAATCCAAAATGGCGGAAAACAAAATGGCCGCCATACAAATTTTATTAAAAAAATATTCAAAGTCCAATAAATCCTAAACAAAAAGAGCAAAGTACAATGTTCTTTAACAAATGTCAAAGAGGATGATAAAAGGCGACAAACTGTTACTAAAAAAAAACAAAATGGCGGATTCAAAATGGCGGCCAAAATGAAAGGTGCTCCGATTCGAGTGAAAATTGGTATCTGGGGGTTTTTGTGGGTGTAGATTACGTTTTTAGTGTAAAAAAAATTTTGGCGCCATTTTCCAATATGGCCGCCATAGAAACGACCCACACTAGGTAACTTGTGAGGCCGCAGGCCGAGCTCCGCGTAGAGCGAAGCTCGGAGCGTCCCTTCCGTACTTTGCCTGTCCCCAACCCCTCCCCCCAAGTAACTTAAACCAACATGGCGAGGCCGAAGGCCGAGCTCCGCGTAGAGCGAAGCTCGAAGCGTCCCCCAGCATGTCGTGCTCCCACATACATCCATTAGTTCAAGTTTCATACGAGGCCGTAGGCCGAGCTTCCGCGTAGGGCGAAGCCCGAAGCATCCCCCCTTACTAATACCTCCCCCTACTTAACCCCCCCCCCCAAGTAACTTTCATCATATAGCGAGGCCGAAGGCCGAGCTCCGCGTAGAGCGAAGCTCGAAGCGTCCTCCGGCTGACCCTGCAACCTTCTCCTACAATAAGTAATTTACGAGGCCGGAGGCCGAGTTGCGAGGCCGCAGGCCGAGCTCCGCGTAGGGCGAATCCCGAAGCGTCACCCCTTCGTTGGAAAAATGGCCGCCATCTTGAATTTTTTGGTTTCTGGACGGATTGCTTTCAAAATCGATATCTGAGAGTCCGAGTCGACTGCGATGACGAATCAGATGTCAGAATTGAAAAAAATGGCCGCCATCTTAAATTTTTCTATTTCTCGACCGATTGCTTTCAAAATCGATATCTGGGGGGCCGAGTCGACTCTGATAACGAATCTCATGTCAAAATTTTGAAAAATGGCTGCCATCTTGATTTTTTTTGTTACTGGACTGATTGCTTTCAAAATCGATATCTGAGGGTCCGAGACGTCTTCGATACCGAATCAAATGTCAGAATTGAAAAAAATGGCCGCCATCTTGAATTTTTTTGTTTCTATACCGATTGCTTTCAAAATCGATATCTGAGGGTCCGAGACGTCTCCCATACCTAATCAAAAATAAAATTTTGAAAAAATGGCCGCCATCTTGAATTTTTCTATTTCTGAACCGATTGCCTTCAAAATCGATATTTGACAATTTACAACAGCCACAACACCTCACGCGGGCTGCTTGCAGCCCGCGCACCCACGCGACCTCTAGTTATACTATATAAAGCTCAATTACCACTCACTGACTGACTGACTCACTCACTCACTCATTGACACAATTGTTCTCCATGAAAGAGGCGAAACCGGTGAAAGTGGTGTATGGAAAAAATGTACGACCAGGTCTGATGAGTACCAGAAAAATCTTAAACCTTGGAAAAGTCTTCAGCATCAGGGTAGGGGTCAACGGCCAGCAAAAACTGTAAGGGATGGGTGGGTCGACCTCGAACAAAAGTCGACCCACACCCTGGTCAAATTCTACCTGGGGTAAAAAAAATCCAAAATGGCGGAAAACAAAATGGCCGCCATACAAATTTTATTAAAAAAATATTCAAAGTCCAATAAATCCTAAACAATAAGAGCAAAGTACAATGTTCTTTAACAAATGTCAAAGAGGATGATAAGAGGCGACTAACTGTGAAAAAAAAAATTCAAAATGGCGGATTCAAAATGGCGGCCAAAATGAAAGGTGCTCCGATTCGAGGAAACGTTGGTATCTGGGGGTTTTTGTGGGTGTAGATTACGTTTTAGGTGTAAAAAAAATTTTAGCGCCATTTTCCAATATGGCCGCCATAGAAACGACCCACACTAGGTAACTTGCGAGGCCGCAGGCCGAACTCCGCGTAGAGCGAAGCTCGGAGCGTCCCTCCCGTACTTTGCCTGTCCCCAACCCCTCCCCCCAAGTAACTAAAACCAACATGGCGAGGCCGAAGGCCGAGCTCCGCGTAGAGCGAAGCTCGAAGCGTCCCCCAGCATGTCTTGCTCCCACATACATCCATTAGTTCAAGTTTCATACGAGGCCGGAGGCCGAGTCGCGAGGCCGTAGGCCGAGCTTCCGCGTAGGGCGAAGCCCGAAGCGTCCCCCCTTACTAATACCTCCCCCTACTTAAGCCCCTCCACCCCCCAAGTAAGTTTCATCATATAGCGAGGCCGAAGGCCGAGCTCCGCGTAGAGCGAAGCTCGAAGCGTCCTCCGGCTGACCTTGCAACCCTCTCCTACCACAAGTAATATACGAGGCCGGAGGCCGAGTTGCGAGGCCGAAGGCCGAGCTCCGCGTAGGGCGAAGCCCGAAGCGTCCCCCCTTCGTTGGAAAAATGGCCGCCATCTTGAATTTTTTTGGTTTCTGGACGGATTGCTTTCAAAATCGATATCTGAGAGTCCGAGTCCACTGCGATGACGAATCAGATGTCAGAATTGAAAAATTTGGCCGCCATCTTGAATTTTTCTATTTCTCGATCGATTGCTTTCAAAATCGATATCTGGGGGGCCGAGTCAACTCTGATAACGAATCTCATGTCAAAATTTTAAAAAGTGGCCGCCATCTTGAACTTTTTTGTTATTGGGCCGATTGCTTTCAAAATCGATATCTGAGGGTCCGAGACGTCTCCGATACCGAATCGAGAATAAAATTTTGAAAAAATGGCCGCCATCTTGATTTTTTTTGTTACTGGACCGATTGCTTTCAAATTTGATATCTGAGGGTCTGAGACGTCTTCGATACCGAATCAAAAGTCAGAATAAAAAAAAATGGCCGCCACCTTGTTTTTTTTTGTTTCTTGACTTATTGCTTTCAAAATCGATATCTGAGGGTCCGAGAGGTCTCCAATTTCGAATCCAATGTCAAAATTGAAAAAAATTGCCGCCATCTTGAATTTTTTTGTTTCTTGACCGATTGCTTTCAAAATCGATATCTGAGGGTCCGAGAGGTCTGCGATACCGAATCGAATGTCAGAATTAAAAAAAAAGGGCCGCCATCTTAAATTTTTTGGTTTTTCGGCTGATTGCTTTTAAAATCGACATTTAGGCTCGGATAACATACCCAACAGCCACAACACCTCACGCGGGCTGCTTGCAGCCCGCGCACCCACGCGACCTCTAGTTATATTATATAAAGCTTAATTACCACTGACTGACTCACTCACTGACAGAATTGTTCTCCATGAAAGAGGCGAAATCGTTGAAAGTGATGTATGGAAAAGTTGTACGACCAGGTCTGATGAGTACCAGAAAAATCTTAAACCTTGGAAAAGTCTTCAGCATCAGGGTAGGGGTCAACAGCCAGCAAAAACTGTAAGGGAATGGTGGGTCGACCTCGAAAATTGAAAAAAATAGCCGCCATCTTGATTTTTTTTTTCTTGACCGATTGCTTTCAAAATCGATATCTGAGGGTCCGAGAGGTCTCCGATACCGAATAGAATGTCAGAATTGAAAAAAATGGCCGCCATCTTGAATTTTTTTGTTTTTCGGCCGATTGCTTTCAAAATCGACAGTTAGGCTCGGATAATTCATCCAACAGCCACAACACCTCACGCGGGCTGCTTGCAGCCCGCGCACCCACGCGACCTCTAGTTATATTATATAAAGCTCAATTACCACTGACTGACTGACTGACTCACTCATTGACACAATTGTTCTCCATGAAGGAGGTGTCTGAGGTGGAAGTCATGTATGGACAAGTTGTACGACCAGGTCTGATGAGTACCAGAAAAATCTTAAACCTTGGAAAAGTCTTCAGCATCAGGGTAGGGGTCAACGGCCAGCAAAAACTGTAAGGGATAGGTGGGTCGAGCTCGAACAAAAGTCGACCCACACCCTGGTCAAATTCTACCTGGGGTGAAAAAAATCCAAAATGGCGGAAAACAAAATGGCCGCCATACAAATTTTATTAAAAAAATATTCAAAGTCCAATAAATCCTAAACGAAAAGAGAGAAGTATATGGTGCTTGAACAAATGTCAAAGAGGATGATAAGAGGCGACTTACTGTAAAAAAAAAAACAAAATGGCGGATTCAAAATGGCGGCCAAAATGAAAGGTGCTCCGATTCGAGTGAAATTTGGTATCTGGGGGTTTTTGTGGGTGTAGATTACGTTTTTGGTGTAAAAAAAATTTTGGCGCCATTTTCCAATATGGCCGCCATAGAAACGACCCACACTAGGTAACTTGCGGGGCCGCAGGCCTAGCTCCGCGTAGAGCGAAGCTCGGAGCGTCCCTTCCGTACTTTGCCTGTCCCCAACCCCTCCCCCCAAGTAACTTAAACCAACATGGCGAGGCCGAAGGCCGAGCTCCGCGTAGAGCGAAGCTCGAAGCGTCCCCCAGCATGTCGTGCTCCCACATACATCCATTAGTTCAAGTTTCATACGAGGCCGGAGGCCGAGTTGCGAGGCCGTAGGCCGAGCTTCCGCGTAGGGCGAAGCCCGAAGCGTCCCCCCTTACTATTACCTCCCCCTACTTAACCCCCCCCCCGAGTAACTTTTATCATATAGCGAGGCCGAAGGCCGAGCTCCGCGTAGAGCGAAGCTCGAAGCGTCCTCCGGCTGACCCTGCAACCTTCTCCTACAATAAGTAATTTGCGAGGCCGCAGGCCGAGCTCCGCGTAGGGCGAAGCCCGAAGCGTCCCCCCTTCGTTGGAAAAATGGCCGCCATCTTGAATTTTTTGGTTTCTGGACGGATTGCTTTCAAAATCGATATCTGAGAGTCCGAGTCGACTGCGATGACGAATCAGATGTCAGAATTGAAAAAAATGGCCGCCATCTTGAATTTTTCTATTTCTCGACCGATTGCTTTCAAAATCGATATCTGGGGGGCCGAGATGTCTCCGATACCGGATCAATGATAAAATTTAAAAAAAATGGCCGCCATCTTGAATTTTTTTGTTACTGGGCCAATTGCTTTTAAAATCGATATCTGAGGGTCCGAGTGGTCTCCGATACAGAATCAAGAATCAAATTTTGAAAAAATGGCCGCCATCTTGAATTTTTTTGTTTCTTGTCCAATTGCTTTCAAAATCGATATCTGAGGGTCCGAGACGTCTCCCATACCTAATCAAAAATAAAATTTTGAAAAAATGGCCGCCATCTTGAATTTTTCTATTTCTGAACCGATTGCCTTCAAAATCGATATTTGACAATTTACAACAGCCACAACACCTCACGCGGGCTGCTTGCAGCCCGCGCACCCACGCGACCTCTAGTTCTATTATATAAAGCTGAATTACCACTGACTCACTCACTCACTGACTGACACAATTGTTCTCCATGAAAGAGGCGAGACCGGTGAAAGTGATGTATGGACAAAATGTACGACCACGTCTGATGAGTAGCAGAAAAATCTTAAACCTTGGAAAAGTCTACAGCATCAGGGTAGGGGTCAACGGCCAGCAAAAACTGTAAGGGATAGGTGTGTCGACCTTAAACTAAAGTCGACCCACACCCTGGTCAAATTCTACCTGGGTCGAAAAAAATCCAAAATGGCGGAAAACAAAATGGCCGCCATACAATTTTTTTGGTTTTTGGGCCGATTGCTATCAAAATCGACATATAGGCTCGGATAATATATCCAACAGCCACAATTCCTTACGCGGGCTGCTTGCAGCCCGCGCACCCACGCGACCTCTAGTTATACTATATAAAGCTCGATTACCACTCACTCACTCACTGATTCACTCATTGACACAATTGTTCTCCATGAAAGAGGCGAAACCGGTGAAAGTGATGTATGGAAAAGTTGTACGACCGGGAAAAATCTTACACCTTGGAAAAGTCTTCAGCATCAGGGTAGGGGTCAACGGCCCGTAAAAACTGTAAGAGATAGGTGGGTAGAGCTCAAACTAAAGTCGACCCACACCCTGGTCAAATTCTACCTGGGGTGAAAAAAATCCAAAATGGCGGAAAACAAAATGGCCGCCATTCAAATTTTATTTAAAAAATATTCAAAGTCCAATAAATCCTAAACAAAAAGAGCAAAGTACAATGTTCTCTAACAAATGTCAAAGAGGATGATAAAAGGCGACTAACTGTTAATAAAAAAAAACAAAATGGCGGATTCAAAATGGCGGCCAAAATGCAAGGTGCTCCGATTCGAGTGAAATTTGGTATCTGGGGGTTTTTGTGGGTGTAGATTACGTTTTTGGTGTAAAAAAAATTTTGGCGCCATTTTCCAATATGGCCGCCATAGAAACGACCGACACTAGGTAACTTGCGAGGCCGCAGGCCGAGCTCCGCCTAGAGCGAAGCTCGGAGCGTCCCTTCCGTACTTTGCCTGTCCCCAACCCCTCCCACAAAGTAACTAAAACCAACATGGCGAGGCCGAAGGCCCCTACCATGTCGTGCTCCCACATACATCCATTAGTTCAAGTTTCATACGAGGCCGGAGGCCGAGTCTTGAGGCCGTAGGCCGAGCTTCTGCGTAGGGCGAAGCCCGAAGCGTCCCCCCTTACTAATACCTCCCCCTACTTACCTCCCCCCCCTAAGTAATTTCATCATATAGCGAGGCCGAAGGCCGAGCTCCGCGTAGAGCGAAGCTCCAAGCGTCCTCCGGCTGACCCTGCAACCTTCTCTCCTACTATAAGTAATTTACGAGGCCGGAGGCCGAATGGCGAGGCCGCAGGCCCAGCTCCGCCTAGGGCGAAGCCCGAAGCGTCCCCCCTTCGTTGGAAAAATGGCTGCCATGTTGAATTTTTATGTTTCTTGACGGATTGCTTTCAAAATCGATATCTGAGAGTCCGAGTCGACTTTGATGACGAATCAGATGTCAGAATTGCAAAAATGGCCGCCATCTTGAATTTTTCTATTTCTCGACCGATTGCTTTCAAAATCGATATCTGGGGGGCCGAGATGTCTCCGATACCGGATCAATGATAAAATTTAAAAAAAATGGCCGCCATCTTGTACCCTGTCCCCAACCCCTCCCCCCAAGTAACTTAAACCAACATGGCGAGGCCGAAGGCCGAGCTCCGCGTAGAGCGAAGCTCGAAGCGTCTCCCAGCATGTCGTGCTCCCACATACAAGTTAGTTAGTTCAAGTTTCATACGAGGCCGGAGGCCGAGTCGCGAGGCCGTAGGCCGAGCTTCCGCGTAGGGCGAAGCCCGAAGCGTCCCCCTTACTAATACCTCCCCCTACTTAACCCCCCCCCCCCCAAGTAACTTTCATCATATAGCGAGGCCGAAGGCCGAGCTCCGCGTAGAGCGAAGCTCGAAGCGTCCTCCGGCTGACTCTGCAACCTTCTCCTATAATAAGTAATCTACGAGGCCGGAGGCCGAGTTGCGAGGCCGCAGGCCGAGCTCCGCGTAGGGCGAAGCCCGAAGCGTCCCCCCTTCGTTGGAAAAATGGCCGCCATCTTGAATTTTTTGGTTTCTGGACGGATTGCTTTCAAAATCGATATCTGAGAGTCCGAGTCGACTGCGATGACGAATCAGATGTCAGAATTGCAAAAATGGCCGCCATCTTGAATTTTTCTATTTCTCGACCGATTGCTTTCAAAATCGATATCTGGGGGGCCGAGATGTCTCCGATACCGGATCAATGATAAAATTTAAAAAAAATGGCCGCCATCTTTAATTTTTTTGTTACTGGGCCAATTGCTTTTAAAATCGATATCTGAGGGTCCAAGAGGTCTCCGATACAGAATCAAGAATAAAATTTTAGAAAAATGGCCGCCATTTTGTTTATTTTTGTTTCTGGACCGATTGCTTTCAAAATCGATATCTGAGGGTCCGAGATGTCTCCGATACCCAATCAAGAATAAAATTTTGAAAAAATGGCCGCCATCTTGAATTTTTTTGTTTCTTGACCAATTGCTTTCAAAATCGATATCTGAGGGTCCGAGACGTCTGCCATACCTAATCAAAAAAAAATTTTGAAAAAATGGCCGCCATCTTGAATTTTTCTATTTCTGAACCGATTGCCTTCAAAATCGATATTTGACAATTTACAACAGCCACAACACCTCACGCGGGCTGCTTGCAGCCCGCGCACCCACGCGACCTCTAGTTATATTATATAAAGCTCAATTACCACTGACTGACTCACTGACAGAATTGTTCTCCATGAAAGAGGCGAAACCGGTGAAAGTGATGTATGGAAAAGTTGTACGACCAGGTCTGATGAGTACCAGAAAAATCTTAAACCTTGGAAAAGTCTTCAGCATCAGGGTAGGGGTCAACGGCCCGTAAAAACTGTAAGGGATAGGTGGGTCGGCCTCGAACAAAAGTCGACCCACACCCTGGTCAAATTCTACCTGGGGTGAAAAAAATCCAAAATGGCGGAAAACAAAATGGCCGCCATACAAATTTTATTAAAAAAATATTCAAAGTCCAATAAATCCTAAACAAAAAGAGCAAAGTACAATGTTCTTTAACAAATGTCAAAGAGGATGATAAAAGGCGACTAACTGTGAAAAAAAAATTCAAAATGGCGGATTCAAAATGGCGGCCAAAATGAAAGGTGCTCCGATTCGAGCGAAATTTGGTATCTGGGGGTTTTTGTGGGTGTAGATTACGTTTTAGGTGTAAAAAAAATTTTGGCGCCATTTTCCAATATGGCCGCCATAGAAACGACCGACACTAGGTAACTTGCGAGGCCGCAGGCCGAGCTCCGCGTAGAGCGAAGCTCGGAGCGTCCCTCCCGTACTTTGCCTGTCCCCAACCCCTCCCCCCAAGTAACTAAAACCAACATGGCGAGGACGAAGGCCGAGCTCCGCGTAGAGCGAAGCTCGAAGCGTCCCCCAGCATGTCGTGCTCTCACATATATCCATTAGTTCAAGTTTCATACGAGGCCGTAGGCCGAGCTTCCGCGTAGGGCGAAGCCCGAAGCGTCCCCCCTTACTAATACCTCCCCCTACTTAACCCCCCCCCCCCCCCCAAGTAGCTTTCATCATATAGCGAGGCCGAAGGCCGAGCTCCGCGTAGAGCGAAGCTCGAAGCGTCCTCCTGCTGACCCTGCAACCTTCTCCTACCATAAGTAATTTACGAGGCCGGAGGCCGAGTTGCGAGGCCGCAGGCCGAGCTCCGCGTAGGGCGAAGCCCGAAGCGTCCCCCCTTCGTTGGAAAAATGGCCGCCATCTTGAATTTTTTGGTTTCTGGACGGATTGCTTTCAAAATCGATATCTGAGAGTCCGAGTCGACTGCGATGACGAATCAGATGTCGGAATTGAAAAAAATGGCCGCCATCTTGAATTTTTCTATTTCTCTACCGATTGCTTTCAAAATTGATATCTGGGGGGCCGAGTCGACTCTGATAACGAATCCCATGTCAAAATTTTGAAAAGTGGCCGCCATCTTGAATTTTTTTGTTATTAGGCCGATTGCTTTCAAAATCGATATCTGAGGGTCCGAGACGTCTTCGATACCGAATCTAATGTCGGAATTAAAAAAAAAGGCCGCCAGCTTGATTTTTTTTGTTTCTTGACCGATTGCTTTCAAAATCGATATCTGAGGGTCCGAGAGGTCTCCAATTTCGAATCCAATGTCAAAATTGAAAAAAATAGCCGCCATCTTGAATTTTTTTGTTTCTTGACCGATTGCTTTTAAAATCGATATCTGAGGGTCCGAGATGTCTCCGATACAGAATCAAGAATAAAATTTTTAAAAAATGGCCGCCATTTTGTTTTTTTTGTTTCTTGACCGATTGCTTTCAAAATCGATATCTGAGGGTCCGAGAGGTCTCTGATACCGAATCAATTGTCAGAATTGAAAAAAATGGCCGCCATCTTGAATTTTTTTGTTTCTTGACCGATTGCTTTCAAAATCGATATTTGAGGGTCCGAGAGGTCTCCGATACCGAATCGAATGTCAGAATTGAAAAAAAAGGCCGCCATCTTGAATTTTTTTTTTCGGCCGATTACCTTCAAAATCGAAATTTGGTCCTGGATAACAAAAGCAACAGCCACAACACCTCACGCGGGCTGCTTGCAGCCCGCGCACCCACGCGACCTCTAGTTATACTATATAAAGCTCAATTACCACTGACTGACTGACTGACTGACTGACTCACTCATTGACACAATTGTTCTCCATGAAAGAGGCGAAACCGGTGAAAGTGATGTATGGAAAAGTTGTACGAACAGGTCTGATGAGTACCAGAAAAATCTTAAACCTTGGAAAAGTCTTCAGCATCAGGGTAGGGGTCAACAGCCCGTAAAAACTGTAATGGATAGGTGGGTCGACCTCGAACAAAAGTCGACCCACACCCTGGTCAAATTCTACCTGGGGTGAAAAAAATCCAAAATGGCGGAAAACAAAATGGCCGCCATACAAATTTTAATAAAAAAACATTCAAAGTCCAATAAATCCTAAACAAAAAGAGCAAAGTACAATGTTCTTTAACAAATGTCAAAGAGGATGATAAAAGGCGACTTGCTGTGAAAAAAAAAATTCAAAATGGCGGATTCAAAATGGCGGCCAAAATAAAAGGTGCTCCGATTCGAGTGAAATTTGGTGTCTGGGGGTTTTTGGGGGTGTGGATTACGTTTTTGGTGTCATTTTTTTTTCTCGAGATTTTCCAATATGGCCGCCATGGAAAAAACTGAGACCTGGTATCTTGCGAGGCCGAAGGCCGAGCTCCGCGTAGAGCGAAGCTCGGAGCGTCCCTCCCGTACTTTGCCTGTCCCCAACATCTCCCCCCAAGTAACAGAAACCAACATGGCGAGGCCGAAGGCCGAGCTCCGCGTAGAGCGAAGCTCGAAGCGTCCCCCAGCATGTCGTGCTCCCACATACATTCATCAGTTGAAGCTTCATACGAGGCCGGAGGCCGAGTCGCGAGGCCGAAGGACGAGCTTCCGCGTAGGGCGAAGCCCGAAGCGTCCCCCCTTACTAATACCTCTCCCTAATTAACCCCCTCTCCCCCCAAGTGGCTTTCATCATAAAGCGAGGCCGAAGGCCGAGCTCCGCGTAGAGCGAAGCTCGAAGCGTCCTCCGGCTGACCCTGCAACCTTCGCCTACCATAAGCAATTTACGAGGCCGCAGACCGAGCTCCGCGTAGGGCGAAGCCCGAAGCGTCCCCCCTTCGTTGGAAAAATGGCCGCCATTTTGATTTTTTTGGTTTCTGGACGGATTGCTTTCAAAATCGATACTTGGGGGGCCGAGTCGACTCTGATAACGAATCTCATGTCAAAATTTTGAAAAGTGGCCGCCATCTTGAATTTTTTTGTTATTGGGCCGATTGCTTTCAAAATCGATATCTGAGGGTCCGAGACGTCTCCCATACCTAATCAAAAATAAAATTTAAAAAAAATAGCCGCCATCTTAATTTTTTTTGTTTCTTGACTGATTGCTTTCAAAATCGATATCTGAGGGACCGAGAGGTCTCCGATTTCGAATGCAATGTCAAAATTGAAAAAAATAGCCGCCATCTTGAATTTTTTTGTTTCTTGACCGATTGCTTTCAAAATCGATATCTGAGGGTCCGAGACGTCTCCCATACCTAATCAAAAATAAAATTTAAAAAAAATAGCCGCCATCTTAATTTTTTTTGTTTCTTGACTGATTGCTTTCAAAATCGATATCTGAGGGTCCGAGAGGTCTCCGATTTCGAATCCAATGTCAAAATTGAAAAAAATAGCCACCATCTTGAATTTTTTTGTTTCTTGACCGATTGCTTTCAAAATCGATATCTGAGGGTCCGAGAGGTCTCCGATACCGAATCGAATGTCAGAATTGAAAAAAATGGCCGCCATCTTGAATTTTTTTGTTTTTGGGCCGATTGCTTTCAAAATCGATATCTGAGGGTCCGAGACGTCTCCGATACCGAATCAAGAATAAAATTTTGAAAAAATGGCCGCCATCTTGATTTTTTTTTGGTACTGGACCGATTGCTTTCAAAATTGATATCTGAGGGTCCGAGACGTCTTCGATACAGAATCAAATATCAGAATTAAAAAAAATGGCCGCCATCTTGAGTTTTTTTGTTTCTAGACCGATTGCTAACAAAATCGATATCTGAGGGTCCGAGAGGTCTCCGATACCGAATCGAATGTCAGAATTGAAAAAAATGGCAGCCATCTTGAATTTTTTTGTTTTTGGGCCGATTGACTTAAAAATCGATTTTGACAAACTACAACAGCCACAACACCTCACGCGGGCTGCTTGCAGCCCGCGCACCCACGCGACCTCTAGTTATACTATATAAAGCTGAATTACCACTCACTCACTCACTCACTCACTCACTCACTCACTCATTGACACAATTGTTCTCCATGAAAGAGGCGAAACCGGTGAAAATGATGTATGGAAAAGTTGTTCGACCAGGTCTGATGAGTACCAGAAAAATCTTAAACCTTGGAAAAGTCTTCAGCATCAGGGTAGGGGTCAACGGCCAGCAAAAACTGTAAGGGATAGGTGGGTCGACCTTGAACAAAAGTCGACCCACACCCTGGTCAAATTCTACCTGGGGTGAAAAAAAATCCAAAATGGCGGAAAACAAAATGGCCGCCATACAAATTTTATTAAAAAAATATTCAAAGTCCAATAAATCCTAAACGAAAAGAGAGAAGTATATGGTGCTTGAACAAATGTCAAAGAGGATGATAAGAGGCGAGTAACTGTAAAAAAAAAAAAACAAAATGGCGGATTCAAAATGGCGGCCAAAATGAATAGTGCTCCGATTCGAGTGAAATTTGGTATCTGGGGGTTTTTGTGGATGAAGATTACGTTTTTGGTGTAAAAAAAAATTTGCCGACATTTTCCAATATGGCCGCCATAGAAACGACCGACACCAGGTAACTTGCGAGGCCGCAGGCCGAGCTCCGCGTAGAGCGAAGCTCGGAGCGTCCCTCCCGTACTTTGCCTGTCCCCAACCCCTCCCTCCAAGTAACTAAAACCAACATGGCGAGGCCGAAGGCTGAGCTCCGCGTAGAGCGAAGCTCGAAGCATCCCCCAGCATGTCGTGCTCTCACATACATCCATTAGTTCAAGTTTCATACGAGGCCGGAGGCCGAGTCGCGAGGCCGCAGGCCGAGCTTCCGCGTAGGGCGAAGCCCGAAGCGTCCCCCCTTACTAATACCTCTCCCTACTTAACCTCTCCCCCCCCTAAGTAACTTTCATCGTATAGCGAGGCCGAAGGCCGAGCTCCGCGTAGAGCGAAGCTCGAAGCGTCCTCCGGCTGACCCTGCAACCTTCTACTACCATAAGTAATTTACGAGGCCGGAGGCCGAGTTGCGAGGCCGTAGGCCGAGCTCCGCGTAGGGCGAAGCCCGAAGCGTCCCCCCTTCGTTGGAAAAATGGCCGCCATCTTGAATTTTTTGGTTTCTGGACGGATTGCTTTCAAAATCGGTATCTGAGAGTCCGAGTCGACTGCGATGACGAATCACATGTCAGAATTGAGAAAAGTGGCCGCCATCTTGAATTTTTTTGTTATTGGGCCGATTGCTTTCAAAATCGATAAATCCTAAACGAAAAGAGAGAAGTATATGGTGCTTGAACAAATGTCAAAGAGGATGATAAGAGGCGAGTAACTGTAAAAAAAAAAAAACAAAATGGCGGATTCAAAATGGCGGCCAAAATGAATAGTGCTCCGATTCGAGTGAAATTTGGTATCTGGGGGTTTTTGTGGATGAAGATTACGTTTTTGGTGTAAAAAAAAATTTGCCGACATTTTCCAATATGGCCGCCATAGAAACGACCGACACCAGGTAACTTGCGAGGCCGCAGGCCGAGCTCCGCGTAGAGCGAAGCTCGGAGCGTCCCTCCCGTACTTTGCCTGTCCCCAACCCCTCCCTCCAAGTAACTAAAACCAACATGGCGAGGCCGAAGGCTGAGCTCCGCGTAGAGCGAAGCTCGAAGCATCCCCCAGCATGTCGTGCTCTCACATACATCCATTAGTTCAAGTTTCATACGAGGCCGGAGGCCGAGTCGCGAGGCCGCAGGCCGAGCTTCCGCGTAGGGCGAAGCCCGAAGCGTCCCCCCCTTACTAATACCTCTCCCTACTTAACCTCTCCCCCCCCCTAAGTAACTTTCATCGTATAGCGAGGCCGAAGGCCGAGCTCCGCGTAGAGCGAAGCTCGAAGCGTCCTCCGGCTGACCCTGCAACCTTCTACTACCATAAGTAATTTACGAGGCCGGAGGCCGAGTTGCGAGGCCGTAGGCCGAGCTCCGCGTAGGGCGAAGCCCGAAGCGTCCCCCCTTCGTTGGAAAAATGGCCGCCATCTTGAATTTTTTGGTTTCTGGACGGATTGCTTTCAAAATCGGTATCTGAGTGTCCGAGTCGACTGCGATGACGAATCACATGTCAGAATTGAAAAAAATGGCCGCCATCTTGAATTTTTCTATTTCTCGATCGATTGCTTTCAAAATCGATATCTGGGGGGCCGAGTCGACGCTGATAACGAATTTCATGTCAAAATTTTGAAAAATGGCCGCCATCTTGAATTTTTTTGTATTTGGGCCGATTGCTTTCAAAATCGATATCTGAGAGTCCGAGAAGTCTCCGATACCGAATCAAGAATAAAATTTTGAAAAAATAGCCGCCATCTTGAATTTTTTTGTTTCTTGACCAATTGCTTTTAAAATCGATATCTGAGGGTCCGAGACGTCTCCCATACCTAATCAAGAATAAAATTTTAAAAAAATGGCCGCCATCTTGATTGTTTTTGTTTTTGGGCCGATTGACTTAAAAATCGATTTTGACAATCTACAACAGCCACAACACCTCACGCGGGCTGCTTGCAGCCCGCGCACCCACGCGACCTCTAGTTATAATATATAAAGCTCAATTACCACTGACTCACTCACTCACTGACTGACTGACTGACTGACTCATTGACACAATTGTTCTCCATGAAGGAGGCGAAACCGGTGAAAGTGATGTATGGAAAAGTTGTAGGAACAGGTCTGATGAGTACCAGAAAAATCTTACACCTTGGAAAAGTCTTCAGCATCAGGGTAGGGGTCAACGGCCCGTAAAAACTGTAAGGGAAAGGTGGGTCGACCTCGAACAAACGTCGACCCACACCCTGGTCAAATTCTACCTGGGGTGAAAAAAATCCAAAATGGCGGAAAACAAAATGGCCGCCATACAAATTTTAATAAAAAAATATTCAAAGTCCAATAAATCCTAAACAAAAAGAGCAAAGTACAATGTTCTTTAACAAATGTCAAAGAGGATGATAAAAGGCGACTAACTGTTAATAAAAAAAAACAAAATGGCGGATTCAAAATGGCGGCCAAAATAAAAGGTGCTCCGATTCGAGTGAAATTTGGTATCTGGGGGTTTTTGTGGGTGTAGATTACGTTTTTGGTGTAAAAAAAATTTTGGCGCCATTTTCCAATATGGCCGCCATAGAAACGAACTACACTTGGTAACTTGCGAGGCCGCAGGCCGAGCTCCGCGTAGAGCGAAGCTCGGAGCGTCCCTCCCGTACTTTGCCTGTCCCCAACCCCTCCCCCCAAGTAACTAAAACCAACATGGCGAGGCCGAAGGCCGAGCTCCGCGTAGAGCGAAGCTCGAAGCGTCCCCCAGCATGTCGTGCTCCCACATACATCCATTAGTTCAAGTGTCATACGAGGCCGGAGGCCGAGTCGCGAGGCCGTAGGCCGAGCTTCCGCGTAGGGCGAAGCCCGAAGCGTCCCCCCGTACTAAGACCTCCCCCTACTTAACCCCCCCCCCAAGTAACTTTCATCATATAGCGAGGCCGAAGGCCGAGCTCCGCGTAGAGCGAAGCTCGAAGCGTCCTCCGGCTGACCCTGCAACCTTCTCCTACCATAAGTAATTTACGAGGCCGGAGGCCGAGTTGCGAGGCCGCAGGCCGAGCTCCGCGTAGGGCGAAGCCCGAAGCGTCCCCCCTTCGTTGGAAAAATGGCCGCCATCTTGAATTTTTTGGTTTCTGGACGGATTGCTTTCAAAATCGATATCTGAGAGTCCGAGTTTACTGCGATGACGAATCAGATGTCAGAATTGAAAAAAATGGCCGCCATCTTGAATTTTTCTATTTCTCGATCGATTATTTTCAAAATCGATATCTGGGGGGCCGAGTCGACTCTGATAACGAATCTCATGTCAAAATTTTGAAAAGTGGCCGCCATCTTGATTTTTTTTGTTATTGGGCCGATTGCTTTCAAAATCGATATCTGAGGGTCCGAGACGTCTCCGATACCGAATAAAGAATAAAATTTTGAAAAAATGGCCGCCATCTTGATTTTTTTTGTTACTGGACCGATTGCTTTCAAAATTAATATCTGAGGGTCCGAGACGTCTTCGATACCGAATCAAATGTCAGAATAAAAAAAAATTGCCGCCATCTTGAAATTTTTTGTTTTTCGGCCGATTGTTTTCAAAATCGACATTTAGGCTCGGATAATATACCCAACAGCCACAACACCTCACGCGGGCTGCTTGCAGCCCGCGCACCCACGCGACCTCTAGTTATATTATATAAAGCTTAATTACCACTGACTCACTGACTGACTGACTGACTCATTGACACAATTGTTCTCCATGAAAGAGGCGAGACCGGTGAAAGTGATGTATGAAAAAGTTGTACGACCAGGTCTGATGAGTACCAGAAAAATCTTAAACCATGGAAAAGTCTTCAGCATCAGGAAAGGGGTCAACGGCCCGTAAAAACTGTAAGGGATAGGTGGGTCGGCCTCGAACAAAAGTCGACCCAAACCCTGGTCAAATTCTACCTGGGGTGAAAAAAATCCAAAATGGCGGAAAACAAAATGGCCGCCTTACAAATTTTATTAAAAAAATATTCAAAGTCCAATAAATCCTAAACAAAAAGAGCAAAGTACAATGTTCTTTAACAATTGTCAAAGAGGATGATAAAAGGCGACTAACTGTTAATAAAAAAAACAAAATGGCGGATTCAAAATGGCGGCCAAAATAAAAGGTGCTCCGATTCGAGTGAAATTTGGTATCTGGGGGTTTTTGTGGGTGTAGATTACGTTTTTGGTGTAAAAAAAATTTTGGCGCCATTTTCCAATATGGCCGCCATAGAAACGACCGACACTAGGTAACTTGCGAGGCCGCAGGCCGAGCTCCGCGTAGAGCGAAGCTCGGAGCGTCCCTCCCGTACTTTGCCTGTCCCCAACCCCTCCCCCCAAGTAACTAAAACCAACATGGCGAGGCCGAAGGCCGAGCTCCGCGTAGAGCGAAGCTCGAAGCGTCCCCCAGCATGTCGTGCTCCCACATACATCCATTAGTTCAAGTTTCATACGAGGCCGGAGGCCGAGCTTCCGCGTAGGGCGAAGCCCGAAGCGTCCCCCCTTATCAATACCCAATACCTCCCCCTACTTAACCCCCCCCCCCCCCTAAGTAACTTTCATCATATAGCGAGGCCGAAGGCCGAGCTCCGCGTAGAGCGAAGCTCGAAGCGTCCTACGGCTGACCCTGCAACCTTCTGCTACCATAAGTAATTTACGAGGCCGGAGGCCGAGTTGCGAGGCCGCAGGCCGAGCTCCGCGTAGGGCGAAGCCCGAAGCGTCCCCCCTTCGTTGGAAAAATGGCCGCCATCTTGAATTTTTTGGTTTCTGGACGGATTGCTTTCAAAATCGATATCTGAGAGTCCGAGTCGACTGCGATGACGAATCAGATGTCAGAATTGAAAAAAATGGCCGCCATCTTGAATTTTTCTATTTCTCGACCGATTGCTTTCAAAATCGATATCTGAGGGGCCGAGTCGACTCTGATAACGAATCTCATGTCAAAATTTAGAAAAGTGGCCGCCATCTTGAATTTTTTTGTTTCTTGGCCGATTGCTTTCAAAATCGATATCTAAGGGTCCGAGAGGTCTCCGATCCTGAATCAAATGTCAGAATTGAAAAAAATGGCCGCCATCTTGAAGTTTTTTGTTTTTCGGCCGATAACCTTCAAAATCGAAATTTGGTCCTGGATAACAAAAGCAACAGCCACAACACCTCACGCGGGCTGCTTGCAGCCCGCGCACCCACGCGACCTCTAGTTATATTATATAAAGCTGAATTACCACTCACTCACTCACTCACTCACTCACTCACTGACTCATTGACACAATTGTTCTCCATGAAAGAGGCGAAACCGGTGAAAGTGATGTATGGAAAAGTTGTACGACCAGGTCTGATGAGTACCAGAAAAATCTTAAACCTTGGAAAAGTCTTCAGCATCAGGGTAGGGGTCAACGGCCAGCAAAAACTGTAAGGGATAGGTGGGTCGAGCTCGAACAAAAGTCGACCCACACCCTGGTCAAATTCTACCTGGGGTGAAAAAAATCCAAAATGGCGGAAAACAAAATGGCCGCCATACAAATTTTATTAAAAAAATCTTCAAAGTCCAATAAATCCTAAACGAAAAGAGAGAAGTATATGGTGCTTGAACAAATGTCAAAGAGGATGATAAGAGGCGACTAACTGTAAAAAAAAAAAAAAAAATGGCGGATTCAAAATGGCGGCCAAAATGAAAGGTGCTCCGATTCGAGTGAAATTTGGTATCTGGGGGTTTTTGTGGGTGTAGATTACGTTTTTAGTGTAAAAAAAAATTTGGCGCCATTTTCCAATATGGCCGCCATAGAAACGACCGACACTAGGTAACTTGCGAGGCCGCAGGCCGAGCTCCGCGTAGAGCGAAGCTCGGAGCGTCCCTTCCGTACTTTGCCTGTCCCCATCCCCTCCCCCCAAGTAACTTAAGCCAACATGGCGAGGCCGAAGGCCGAGCTCCGCGTAGAGCGAAGCTCGAAGCGTCCCCCAGCATGTCGTGCTCCCACATACATCCATTAGTCCAAGTTTCATACGAGGCCGGAGGCCGAGTTGCGAGGCCGTAGGCCGAGCTTCCGCGTAGGGCGAAGCCCGAAGCGTCCCCCCTTACTAATACCTCCCCCTACTTAACCCCCCCCCCCCCAAGTAACTTTCATCATATAGCGAGGCCGAAGGCCGAGCTCCGCGTAGAGCGAAGCTCGAAGCGTCCTCCGGCTGACCCTGCAACCTTCTCCTACAATAAGTAATTTACGAGGCCGGAGGCCGAGTTGCGAGGCCGCAAGCCGAGCTCCGCGTAGGGCGAAGCCCGAAGCGTCCCCCCTTCGTTGGAAAAATGGCCGCCATCTTGAATTTTTTGGTTTTTGGACGGATTGCTTTCAAAATCGATATCTGAGAGTCCGAGTCGACTGCGATGACGAATCCGATGTCAGAATTGAAAAAAATGGCCGCCATCTTGAATTAATCTATTTCTCGACCGATTGCTTTCAAAATCGATATCTGTTGGGCCGAGATGTCTCCGATGCCGGATCAATGATAAAATTTTAAAAAAATGGCCGCCATCTTGAATTTTTTTGTTACTGGGCCAATTGCTTTTAAAATCGATATCTGAGGGTCCGAGAGGTCTCCGATACAGAATCAAGAATAAAATTTTAGAAAAATGGCCGCCATTTTGTTTTTTTTTGTTTCTGGACCGATTGCTTTCAAAATCGATATCTGAGGGTCCGAGACGTCTCCGATACCCAATCAAGAATAAAATTTTGAAAAAATGGCCGCCATCTTGAATTTTTTTGTTTCTTGACCAATTGCTTTCAAAATCGATATCTGAGGGTCCGAGACGTCTCCCATCCTTAATCAAAAATAAAATTTTAAAAAAATGGCCGCCATCTTGAATTTTTCTATTTCTGAACCGATTGCCTTAAAATCGATATTTGACAATTTACAACAGCCACAACACCTCACGCGGGCTGCTTGCAGCCCGCGTACCCACGCGACCTCTAGTTATACTATATAAAGCTGAATTACCACTCACTGACTCACTCACTCACTCACTGACAGAATTGTTCTCCATGAAGGAGGCGTCTGAGGTGGAAGTCATGTATGGACAAGTTGTACGACCACGTCTCATGAGTACCAGAAAAATCTTAAACCTTGGAAAAGTCTTCAGCATCAGGGTAGGGGTCAACGGCCCTTAAAAACTGTAAGGGATAGGTGGGTCGACCTCGAACAAAAGTCGACCCACACCCTGGTCAAATTCTACCTGGGGTGAAAAAAATCCAAAATGGCGGAAAACAAAATGGCAGCCATACAAATTTTAATAAAAAAATATTCAAAGTCCAATAAATCCTAAACAAAAAGAGCAAAGTACAATGTTCTTTAACAAATGTCAAAGAGGATTATAAAAGGCAACTAACTGTTAAAAAAAAAAACAAAATGGCGGATTCAAAATGGCGGCCAAAATAAAAGGTGCTCCGATTCGAGTGAAATTTGGTATCTGGGGGTTTTTAAGGGTGTAGATTTCGTTTTTGGTGTAAAAAAAAATTTTGGCGCCATTTTCCAATATGGCCGCCATAGAAACGACCGACACTAGGTAACTTGCGAGGCCGCAGGCCGAGCTCCGCGTAGAGCGAAGCTCGGAGCGTCCCTCCCATACTTTGCCTGTCCCCAACCCCTCCCCCCAAGTAACTAAAACCAACATGGCGAGGCCGAAGGCCGAGCTCCGCGTAGAGCGAAGCTCGAAGCGTCCCCCAGTATGTCGTGCTCTCACATACATCCATTAGTTCAAGGTTCATACGAGGCCGGAGGCCGAGTCGCGAGGCCGCAGGCCGAGCTTCCGCGTAGGGCGAAGCCCGAAGCGTCCCCCCCTTACTAATACCTCCCCCTACTTAACCCCCCCCCCAAGTAGCTTTCATCATATAGCGAGGCCGAAGGCCGAGCTCCGCGTAGAGCGAAGCTCGAAGCGTCCTCCGGCTGACCCTGCAACCTTCTCCTACCATAAGTAATTTACGAGGCCGGAGGCCGAGTTGCGAGGCCGCAGGCCGAGCTCCGCGTAGGGCGAAGCCCGAAGCGTCCCCCCTTCGTTGGAAAAACGGCCGCCATCTTGAATTTTTTGGTTTCTGGACGGATTGCGTTCAAAATCGATATCTGAGAGTCCGAGTCGACTGCGATGACGAATCAGATGTCAGAATTGAAAAAAATGGCCGCCATCTTGAATTTTTATATTTCTCGACCGATTGCTTTCAAAATCGATATCTGGGGGGCCGAGTCGACTCTGATAACGAATCTCATGTAAAAATTTTGTAAAGTGGCCGCCATCTTGAATTTTTTAGTTATTGGGCCGATTGCTTTCAAAATCGATATCTGAGGGTCCAAGACGTCTCCGATACCGAATCAAATGTCAGAATTAAAAAAAATGGCCGCCATCTTGAATTTTTTTGTTTCTAGACCGATTGCTTTCAAAATCGATATCTGAGGGTCCGAGAGGTCTCCGATACAGAATCAAGAATAAAATTAAAAAAAAATGGCCGCCATTTTGATTTTTTTTGTTTCTGGACCGATTGCTTTCAAAATCGATATCTGAGGGTCCGAGACGTCTCCGATACCCAATTATGAATAAAATTTTGAAAAAATGGCCGCCATTTTGATTTTTTTTGTTTTTTGGCCGATTGCCTTCAAAATCGAAATTTAGTCCACGATAACAAAAGCAACAGCCACAACACCTCACGCGGGCTGCTTGCAGCCCGCGCACCCACGCGACCTCTAGTTATACTATATAAAGCTCAATTACCACTGACTCACTGACTGACTGACTGACTCATTGACACAATTGTTCTCCATGAAAGAGGCCAAACCGATGAAAGTGATGTATGGAAAAGTTGTACGACCAGGTCTGATGAGTACCAGAAAAATCTTAAACCTTGGAAAAGTCTTCAGCATCAGGGTAGGGGTCAACGGCCAGCAAAAACTGTAAGGGATAGGTGGGTCGACCTCGAACAAAAGTCGACCCACACCCTGGTCAAATTCTAACTGGGGTGAAAGAAATCAAAAATGGCGGAAAACAAAATGGCCGCCATACAAATTTTATAAAAAAATATTCAAAGTCCAATAAATCCTAAACAAAAAGAGCAAAGTACAATGTTCTTTAACAAATGTCAAAGAGGATGATAAAAGGCGACTAACTGTTATTAAAAAAAAACAAAATGGCGGATTCAAAATGGCGGCCAAAATAAAAGTTGCTCCGATTCGAGTGAAATTTGGTATCTGGGGGTTTTTATGGGTGTAGATTACGTTTTTGGTGTAAAAAAAAAATTTTGCGCCATTTTCCAATATGGCCGCCATAGAAACGACCCACACTAGGTAACTTGCGAGGCCGCAGGCCGAGCTCCGCGTAGAGCGAAGCTCGGAGCGTCCCTCCCGTACTTTGCCTGTCCCCAACCCTACCCCCAAGTAACTAAAACCAACATGGCGAGGCCGAAGGCCGAGCTCCGCGTAGAGCGAAGCTCGAAGCGTCCCCCAGCATGTCGTGCTCCCACATACATCCATTAGTTCAAGTTTCATACGAGGCCGGAGGCCGAGTTGCGAGGCCGTAGGCCGAGCTTCCGCGTAGGGCGAAGCCCGAAGCGTCCCCCCTTACTAATACCTCCCCCTACTTAACCCCCCCCCCAAGTAACTTTCATCATATAGCGAGGCCGAAGGCCGAGCTCCGCGTAGAGCGAAGCTCGAAGCGTCCTCGGGCTGACCCTGCAACCTTCTCCTACAATAAGTAATTTACGAGGCTCCGCGTAGGGCAAAGCCCGAAGCGTCCCCCCTTCGTTGGAAAAATGGCCGCCATCTTGAATTTTTTGGTTTCTGGACGGATTGCTTTCAAAATCGATATCTAAGAGTCCGAGTCGACTGCGATGACGAATCAGATGTCAGAATTGAAAAAAATGGCCGCCATCTTGAATTTTTCTATTTCTCGACCGATTGCTTTCAAAATCGATATCTGGGGGGCCGAGATGTCTCCGATACCGGATCAATGATAAAATTTTAAAAAAATGGCCGCCATCTTGAATTTTTTTGTTACTGGGCCAATTGCTTTTAAAATCGATATCTGAGGGTCCGAGTGGTCTCCGATACAGAATCAAGAATCAAATTTTGAAAAAATGGCCGCCATCTTGAATTTTTTTGTTTCTTGACCAATTGCTTTCAAAATCGATATCTGAGGGTCCGAGACGTCTCCCATACCTAATCAAAAATAAAATTTTGAAAAAATGGCCGCCATCTTGAATTTTTCTATTTCTGAACCGATTGCCTTCAAAATCGATATTTGACAATTTACAACAGCCACAACACCTCACTTGGGCTGCTTGCAGCCCGCGCACCCACGCGACCTCTAGTTATACTATATAAAGCTGAATTACCACTCACTCACTCACTGACTCATTGACACAATTGTTCTCCATGAAAGAGGCGAAACCGGTGAAAGTGATGTATGGAGAAGTTGTTTGACCAGGTCTGATGAGTACCAGAAAAATCTTAAACCATGGAAAAGTCTTCAGCATCAGGGTAGGGGTCAACGGCCAGCAAAAACTGTAAGGGATAGGTGGGTCGACCTCGAACAAAAGTCGACCCACACCCTGGTCAAATTCTACCTGGGGTGAAAAAAATCCAAAATGGCGGAAAACAAAATGGCCGCCATACAAATTTTATTAAAAAAATATTCAAAGTCCAATAAATCCTAAACAAAAAGAGCAAAGTACAATGTTCTTTAACAAATGTCAAAGAGGATGATAAAAGGCGACAAACTGTTACTAAAAAAAAACAAAATGGCGGATTCAAAATGGCGGCCAAAATAAAAGGTGCTCCGATTCGAGTGAAAATTGGTATCTGGGGGTTTTTGGGTGTGTGGATTACGTTTTTGGTGTCAATTTTTTTTTGCCGCCATTTTCCAATATGGCCGCCATAGAAACGACCGACACCAGGTAACTTGCGAGGCCGAAGGCCGAGCTATGCGTAGAGCGAAGCTCGGAGCGTCCCTCCCTTACTGTGCCTGTCCCCAACCCCTCCCCCAAGTAACTTAAACCAACTTGGCGAGGCCGAAGGCCGAGCTCCGCGTAGAGCGAAGCTCGAAGCGTCCCCCAGCATGTCGTGCTCCCACATACAATCATTAGTTCAAGTGTCATACGAGGCCGGAGGCCGAGTCGCGAGGCCGTAGGCCGAGCTTCCGCGTAGGGCGAAGCCCGAAGCGTCCCCCCTTACTAATACCTCCCCCTACTTAACCCCCCCCCCCCCCCAAGTAACTTTCATCATATAGCGAGGCCGAAGGCCGAGCTCCGCGTAGAGCGAAGCTCGAAGCGTCCTCCGGCTGACCCTTGAACCCTCCTCCTAACATAAGTAATTTACGAGGCCGGAGGCCGAGTTGCGAGGCCGCAGGCCGAGCTCCGCGTTGGGCGAAGCCCGAAGCGTCCCCCCTTCGTTGGAAAAATGGCCGCCATCTTGAATTTTTTGGTTTCTGGACGGATTGCTTTCAAAATCGATATCTGAGAAACCGAGTCGACTGCGATGACGAATCAGATGACAGAATTGAAAAATTTGGCCGCCATCTTGAATTTTTCTATTTCTCGACCGATTGCTTTCAAAATCGATATCTGAGGGGCCGAGTCGACTCTGATAACGAATCTCATGTCAAAATTTTGAAAAGTGGCCGCCATCTTGAATTTTTTTGTTACTAGGCCGATTGCTTTGAAAATCGATATCTGAGGGTCCGAGATGTCTTCGATACCGAATCAAGAATAAAATTTTGAAATAATGGCCGCCATCTTGATTTTTTTTGTTACTGGGCCAATTGCTTTTAAAATCGATATCTGAGGGTCCGAGAGGTCTCCGATACAGAATCAAGAATAAAAATTTTAAAAAATGGCCGCCATTTTGATTTTTTTTGTTTCTAGACTGATTGCTTTCAAAATCGATATCTGAGGGTCCGAGACGTCTCCGATACCCAATCAAGAATAAAATTTTGAAAAAATGGCCGCCATCTTGAATTTTTTCTTTTTTGGCCGATTACCTTCAAAATCGAAATTTAGTCCACGATAACAAAAGCAACAGCCACAACACCTCACGCGGGCTGCTTGCAGCCCGCGCACCCACGCGACCTCTAGTTATACTATATAAAGCTGAATTACCACTGACTCACTCACTCACTCACTCACTCACTGACTCATTGACACAATTGTTCTCCATGAAAGAGGCGAAACCGGTGAAAGTGATGTATGGAAAAGTTGTACGACCAGGTCTGATGAGTACCAGAAAAATCTTAAACCTTGGAAAAGTCTTCAGCATCAGGGTAGGGGTCAACGGCCCGTAAAAACTGTAAGGGATAGGTGGGTCGACCTCGAACAAAAGTCGACCCACACCCTGGTCAAATTCTACCTGGGGTGAAAAAAATCCAAAATGGCGGAAAACAAAATGGCCGCCATACAAATTTTATTAAAAAAATATTCAAAGTCCAATAAATCCTAAACAAAAAGGGCAAAGTACAATGTTCTTGAACAAATATCAAAGAGGATGATAAGAGGCGACTAACTGTAAAAAAAAAATTCAAAATGGCGGATTCAAAATGGCGGCCAAAATGAAAGGTGCTCCGATTCGAGTGAAAATTGATATCTGGGGGTTTTTGGGGGTGTGGATTACGTTTTTGGTGTAAACTTTTTTTTGCTGCCATTATCCAATATGGCCGCCATAAAAACGACCGACACCAGGTAACTTGCGAGGCCGAAGGCCGAGCTCCGCGTAGAGCGAAGCTCGGAGCGTCCCTCCCTTACTGTGCCTGTCCCCTACCCCTCCCCCAAGTAACTTAAACCGACATGGCGAGGCCGAAGGCCGAGCTCCGCGTAGAGCGAAGCTCGAAGCGTCCCCCAGCATGTCGTGCTCCCACATACATCCATTAGTACAAGTTTCATACGAGGCCGGAGGCCGAGTCGCGAGGCCGTAGGCCGAGCTTCCGCGTAGGGCGAAGCCCGAAGCGTCCCCCCTTACTAAGACCTCCCCCTGCTTAACCCCCCCCCCAAGTAGCTTTCATCATATAGCGAGGCCGAAGGCCGAGCTCCGCGTAGAGCGAAGCTCGAAGCGTCCTCCGGCTGACCCTGCAACCTTCTCCTACCATAAGTAATTTACGAGGCCGGAGGCCGAGTTGCGAGGCCGCAGGCCGAGCTCCGCGTAGGGCGAAGCCCGAAGCGTCCCCCCTTCGTTGGAAAAATGGCCGCCATCTTGAATTTTTTGGTTTCTGGACGGATTGCTTTCAAAATCGATATCTGAGAAACCGAGTCGACTGCGATGACAAATCAGATGACAGAATTAAATAATTTGCCGCCATCTTGAATTTTTCTATTTCTCGACCGATTGCTTTCAAAATCGATATCTGAGGGGCCGAGTCGACTCTGATAACGAATCTCATGTCAAAATTTAAAAAAAAGGCCGCCATCTTGAATTTTTTTGTTACTGGGCCGATTGCTTTGAAAATCGATATCTGAGGGTCCGAGATGTCTTCGATACCGAATCAAGAATAAAATTTTTAAAAAATGGCCGCCATCTTGAATTTTTTTGTTACTGGGCCAATTGCTTTTAAAATCGATATATGAGGGTCCGAGAGGTCTCCGATACAGAATCAAGAATATTTTTTTTAAAAAATGGCCGCCATTTTGATTTTTTTTGTTTCTTGACCGATTGCTTTCAAAATCGATATCTGAGGGTCCGAGAGGTCTCCGATTTCGAATCCAATGTCAAAATTGAAAAAAATAGCCGCCATCTTGATTTTTTTTGTTTATTGACCGATTGCTTTCAAAATCGATATCTGAGGGTCAAAGAGGTCTGCGATACCGAATCGAATGTCAGAATTGAAAAAAAATGGCTGCCATCTTGAATTTTTTTGTTTTTCGGCCGATTGCTTTCAAAATCGACATTTAGGCTCGGATAATATAGCCAACAGCCACAACACCTCACGCGGGCTGCTTGCAGCCCGCGCACCCACGCGACCTCTAGTTATACTATATAAAGCTCAATTACCACTGACTGACTGACTGACTGACTGACTGACTCATTGACACAATTGTTCTCCATGAAAGAGAAGAAACCGGTGAAAGTGATGTATGGAAAAGTTGTACGACCAGGTCTGATGAGTACCAGAAAAATCTTAAACCTTGGAAAAGTCTTCAGCATCAGGGTAGGGGTCAACGGCCCGTAAAAACTGTAAGGGATAGGTGGGTCGACCTCGAACAAAAGTCGACCCACACCCTGGTCAAATTCTACCTGGGGTGAAAAAAATCCAAAATGGCGGAAAACAAAATGGCCGCCATACAAATTTTAATAAAAAAATATTCAAAGTCCAATAAATCCTAAACAAAAAGAGCAAAGTACAATGCTCTTTAACAAATGTCAAAGAGGATGATAAAAGGCGACTGTGAAAAAAAAAATTCAAAATGGCGGATTCAAAATGGCGGCCAAAATAAAAGGTGCTCCGATTCGAGTGAAATTTGGTATCTGGGGGTTTTTGGGGGTGAAGATTACGTTTTTGGTGTAAAAAAAATTTTGGCGCCATTTTTCAATATGGCCGCCATAGAAACGACCCACACTAGGTAACTTGCGAGGCCGCAGGCCGAGCTCCGCGTAGAGCGAAGCTCGGAGCGTCCCTTCCGTACTTTGCCTGTCCCCAACCCCTCCCCCCAAGTAACTAAAACCAACATGGCGAGGCCGAAGGCCGAGCTCCGCGTAGAGCGAAGCTCGAAGCGTCCCCCAGCATGTCGTGCTCCCACATACATCCATTAGTTCAAGTTTCATACGAGGCCGGAGGCCGAGTCGCGAGGCCGTAGGCCGAGCTTCCGCGTAGGGCGAAGCCCGAAGCGTCCCCCCGTACTAAGACCTCCCCCTACTTAACCCCCCCCCCCAAGTAACTTTCATCATATAGCGAGGCCGAAGGCCGAGCTCCGCGTAGAGCGAAGCTCGAAGCGTCCTCCGGCTTACCCTTGAACCCTCCTCCTACCATAAGTAATTTACGAGGCCGGAGGCCGAGTTGCGAGGCCGAAGGCCGAGCTCCGCGTAGGGCGAAGCCCGAAGCGTCCCCCCTTCGTTGGAAAAATGGCCGCCATCTTGAATTTTTTGGTTTCTGGACGGATTGCTTTCGAAATCGATATCTGAGAGTCCGAGTCGACTGCGATGACGAATCAGATGTCAGAATTGAAAAAAATGGCCGCCATCTTGAATTTTTCTATTTCTCGACCGATTGCTTTCAAAATCGATATCTGAGGGTCCGAGTGGTCTCCGATACAGAATCAATACTAAAATTTTAGAAAAATGGCCGCCATTTTGTTTTTTTTTGTTTCTGGACCGATTGCTTTCAAAATCGATATCTGAGGGTCCGAGACGTCTCCGATACCCAATCAAGAATCAAATTTTGAAAAAATGGCCGCCATCTTGAATTTTTTTGTTTCTTGACCAATTGCTTTCAAAATCGATATCTGAGGGTCCGAGACGTCTCCCATACCTAATCAAAAATAAAATTTTGAAAAAATGGCCGCCATCTTGAATTTTTCTATTTCTGAACCGATTGCCTTCAAAATCGATATTTGACAATGTACAACAGCCACAACACCTCACGCGGGCTGCTTGCAGCCCGCGCACCCACGCGACCTCTAGTTATACTATATAAAGCTGAATTACCACTCACTGACTCACTCACTCACTCACTCATTGACACAATTGTTCTCCATGAAAGAGGCTAGACCGGTGAAAGTGATGTATGGAAAAGTTGTACGACCAGGTCTGGTGAGTACCAGAAAAATCTTAAACCTTGGAAAAGTCTTCAGCATCAGGGTAGGGGTCAACGGCCCGTAAAAACTGTAAGGGATAGGTGGGTCGGCCTCGAACAAAAGTCGACCCACACCCTGGTCAAATTCTACCTGGGGTGAAAAAAATCCAAAATGGCGGAAAACAAAATGGCCGCCATACAAATTTTATTAAAAAAATATTCAAAGTCCAATAAATCCTAAACAAAAAGAGCAAAGTACAATGTTCTTTAACAAATGTCAAAGAGGATGATAAATGGCGACAAACTGTTACGAAAAAAAAACAAAATGGCGGATTCAAAATGGCGGCCAAAATAAAAGGTGCTCCGATTCGAGTGAAAATTGGTATCTGGGGATTTTTGGGGGTGTGGATTACGTTTTTGGTGTCAATTTTTTTTGCCGCCATTTTCCAATATGGCCGCCATAGAAACGACCGACACCAGGTAACTTGCGAGGCCGAAGGCCGAGCTCCGCGTAGAGCGAAGCTCGGAGCGTCCCTCCCTTACTGTGCCTGCCCCCAACCCCTCTCCCAAGTAACTTAAACCAACATGGCGAGGCCGAAGGCCGAGCTCCGCGTAGGGCGAAGCCCGAAGCGTCCCCCCTTCGTTGGAAAAATGGCCGCCATCTTGAATTTTTTGGTTTCTGGACGGATTGCTTTCAAAATCGATATCTGAGAAACCGAGTCGACTGCGATGACGAATCAGATGACAGAATTGAAAAATTTGGCCGCCATCTTGAATTTTTCTATTTCTCGACCGATTGCTTTCAAAATCGATATCTGAGGGGCCGAGTCGACTCTAATAACGAATCTCATGTCAAAATTTTGAAAAGTGGCCGCCATCTTGAATTTTTTTGTTACTGGGCCAATTGCTTTTAAAATCGATATCTGAGGGTCCGAGAGGTCTCCGATACAGAATCAAGAATAAAATTTTAGAAAAATGGCCGCCATTTTGTTTTTTTTTGTTTCTGGACCGATTGCTTTCAAAATCGATATCTGAGGGTCCGAGACGTCTCCGATACCCAATCAAGAATAAAATTTTGAAAAAATGGCCGCCATCTTGAATTTTTTTGTTTCTTGACCAATTGCTTTCAAAATCGATATCTGAGGGTCCGAGACGTCTCCCATACCTAATCAAAAATAAAATTTTAAAAAAATGGCCGCCATCTTGAATTTTTCTATTTCTGAACCGATTGCCTTCAAAATCGATATTTGACAATTTACAACAGCCACAACACCTCACGCGGGCTGCTTGCAGCCCGCGCACCCACGCGACCTCTAGTTATATTATATAAAGCTCAATTACCACTGACTCACTCACTCACTCACTGACAGAATTGTTCTCCATGAAGGAGGCGTCTGAGGTGGAAGTCATGTATGGACAAGTTGTACGACCACGTCTCTTGAGTACCAGAAAAATCTTAAACCTTGGAAAAGTCTTCAGCATCAGGGTAGGGGTCAACGGCCCGTAAAAACTGTAAGGGATAGGTGGGTCGACCTCGAACAAAAGTCGACCCACACCCTGGTCAAATTCTACCTGGGGTGAAAAAAATCCAAAATGGCGGAAAACAAAATGGCCGCCATACAAATTTTAATAAAAAAATATTCAAAGTCCAATAAATCCTAAACAAAAAGAGCAAAGTACAATATTCTTTAACAAATGTCAAAGAGGATGATAAAAGGCGACTAACTGTTAATAAAAAAAAAACAAAATGGCGGATTCAAAATGGCGGCCAAAATAAAAGGTGCTCCGATCCGAGTGAAATTTGGTATCTGGGGGTTTTTGTGGGTGTAGATTACGTTTTTGGTGTAAAAAAAATTTTGGCGCCATTTTCCAATATGGCCGCCATAGAAACGACCAACACTAGGTAACTTGCGAGGCCGCAGGCCGAGCTCCGCGTAGAGCGAAGCTCGGAGCGTCCCTCCCATACTTTGCCTGTCCCCAACCCCTCCCCCCAAGTAACTAAAACCAACATGGCGAGGCCGAAGGCCGAGCTCCGCGTAGAGCGAAGCTCGAAGCGTCCCCCAGCATGTCGTGCTCTGATATACATCCATTAGTTCAAGTTTCATGCGAGGCCGTAGGCCGAGCTTCCGCGTAGGGCGAAGCCCGAAGCGTCCCCCCTTACTAATACCTCCCCCTACTTAACCCCCCCCCCCCCCTAAGTAACTTTCATCATATAGCGAGGCCGAAGGCCGAGCTCCGCGTAGAGCGAAGCTCGAAGCGGCCTCCGGCTGACCCTGCAACCTTCTCCTACCATAAGTAATTTGCGAGGCCGCAGGCCGAGCTCCGCGTAGGGCGAAGCCCGAAGCGTCCCCCCTTCGTTGGAATAATGGCCGCCATCTTGATTTTTTTTGTTTCTTGACCGATTGCTTTCAAAATCGATATCTGAGGGTCCGAGAGGTCTTCGATTTCGAATCAAATGTCAAAATTGAAAAAAATAGCCACCATCTTGATTTTTTTTGTTTCTTGACCGATTGCTTTCAAAATCGATATCTGAAGGTCCGAGAGGTCTCCGATACCGAATCAAATGTCAGAATTGAAAAGTTTGGCCGCCATCTTGATTTTTTTTGTTTCTTGATTGATTGCTTTTAAAATCGATATCTGAGGGTCCGAGAGGTCTCCGATTTCGAATCCAATGTCAAAATTGAAAATAATAGCCGCCATCTTGATTTTTTTTGTTCCTTGACCGATTGCTTTCCAAATCGATATCTGAGGGTCCGAGAGGTCTCCGATACCGAATCAAGAATAAAATTTTGAAAAAAAGGCCGCCATCTTGAATTTTTTTGTTTCTTGACCAATTGCTTTTAAAATCGATATCTGAGGGTCCGAGACATCTCCCATACCTAATCAAGAATAAAATTTTAAAAAAATGGCCGCCATCTTGATTTTTTTTGTTTTTGGGCCGATTGACTTAAAAATCGATTTTGACAATCTACAACAGCCACAACACCTCACGCGGGCTGCTTGCAGCCCGCGCACCCACGCGACCTCTAGTTATACTATATAAAGCTGAATTACCACTCACTCACTCACTCACTCACTGACTCATTGACACAATTGTTCTCCATGAAAGAGGCGAGACCGGTGAAAGTGATGTATGGAAAAGTTGTACGACAAGGTCTGATGAGTACCAGAAAAATCTTAAACCTTGGAAAAGTCTTCAGCATCAGGGTAGGGGTCAACGGCCCGTAAAAACTGTAAGGGATAGGTGGGTCGACCTCGAACAAAAGTCGACCCACACCCTGGTCGAATTCTACCTGGGGTGAAAAAAATCCAAAATGGCGGAAAACAAAATGGCCGCCATACAAATTTTATTAAAAAAATATTCAAAGTCCAATAAATCCTAAACAAAAAGAGCAAAGTACAATGTTCTTTAACAAATGTCAAAGAGGATGATAAAAGGCGACAAACTGTTACAAAAAAAAAACAAAATGGCGGATTCAAAATGGCGGCCAAAATAAAAGATGCTCCGATTCGGGTGAAAATTGGTATCTGGGGGTTTTAGGGGGTGTGGATTACGTTTTTGGTGTCAATTTTTTTTCGCCGCCATTTTCCAATATGGCCGCCATAGAAACGACCGACACCAGGTAACTTGCGAGGCCGAAGGCCGAGCTTCGCGTAGAGCGAAGCTCGGAGCGTCCCTCCCTTACTGTGTCTGTCCCCAACCCCTCCCCATGTAACTTAAACCAACATGGCGAGGCCGAAGGCCGAGCTCCGCGTAGAGCGAAGCTCAAAGCGTCCCCCAGCATGTCGTGCTCCCACATACAATCATTAGTTCAAGTGTCATACGAGGCCGGAGGCCGAGTCGCGAGGCCGTAGGCCGAGCTTCCGCGTAGGGTGAAGCCCGAAGCGTCCCCCTTTACTAATACCTCCCCCTACTTAACCCCCCCCCCCCCAAGTAGCTTTCATCATATATCGAGGCCGAAGGCCGAGCTCCGCGTAGAGCGAAGCTCGAAGCGTCCTCCGGCTGACCTTGCAACCTTCTCTTACCATAAGTAATATACGAGGCCGAAGGCCGAGTTGCGAGGCCGAAGGCCGAGTTGCGAGGCCGAAGGCCGAGCTCCGCGTAGGGCGAAGCCCGAAGCGTCCCCCTTCGTTGGAAAACTGGCCGCCATCTTGAATTTTTTGGTTTCTGAACGAATTGCTTTCAAAATCGATATCTGAGAGTCCGAGTCGACTGCGATGACGAATCAGATGTCAGAATTGAAAAATTTGGCCGCCATCTTGAATTTTTCTATTTCTCGACCGATTGCTTAGAAAATCGATATCTGAGGGTCCTAGATGTCTCCGATACAGAATCAATAATAAAATTTTGAAAAAATGGCCGCCATTTTGTTTTTTTTTGTTTCTGGACCGATTGCTTTCAAAATTGATATCTGAGGGTCCGAGACGTCTTCGATACCGAATCAAATGTCAGAATTAAAAAAAATGGCCGCCATCTTGATTTTTTTTGTTTCTTGACCGATTGCTTTCAAAATCGATATCTGAGGGTCCGAGAGGTCTCCGATTTCGAATCCAATGTCAAAATTGAAAAAAATAGCCGCTATCTTGAATTTTTTTGTTTCTTGACCGATTGCTTTCAAAATCGATATCGGAAGGTCCGAGAGGTCTCCAATACCGAATCGAATGTCAGAATTGAAAAAAATGGCCGCTATCTTGATTTTTTTTGTTTTACGGCCGATTCCTTTCAAAATCGACATTTAGGCTCGGATAATATATCCAACAGCCACAACACCTCACGCGGGCTGCTTGCAGCCCGCGCACCCACGCGACCTCTAGTTATACTATATAAAGCTCAATTACCACTGACTCACTCACTCACTGATTGACACAATTGTTCTCCATGAAAGAAGCGAAACCGGTGAAAGTGATGTATGGAAAAGTTGTACGACCAGGTCTGATGAGTACCAGAAAAATCTTAAACCTTGGAAAAGTCTTCAGCATCAGGGTAGGGGTCAAAGGCCAGTAAAAACTGTAAGGGATAGGTGGGTCGAGCTCGAACAAAAGTCGACCCACACCCTGGTCAAATTCTACCTGGGGTGAAAAAAATCCAAAATGGCGGAAAACAAAATGGCCGCCATACAAATTTTATTAAAAAAAAATTCAAAGTAGGGTGAAGCCCGAAGCGTCCCCCTTTACTAATACCTCCCCCTACTTAACCCCCCCCCCCCCCCCCAAGTAGCTTTCATCATATAGCGAGGCCGAAGGCCGAGCTCCGCGTAGAGCGAAGCTCGAAGCGTCCTCCGGCTGACCTTGCAACCTTCTCTTACCATAAGTAATTTACGAGGCCGGAGGCCGAGTTGCGAGGCCGAAGGCCGAGCTCCGCGTAGGGCGAAGCCCGAAGCGTCCCCCTTCGTTGGAAAACTGGCCGCCATCTTGAATTTTTTGGTTTCTGAACGAATTGCTTTCAAAATCGATATCTGAGAGTCCGAGTCGACTGCGATGACGAATCAGATGTCAGAATTGAAAAATTTGGCCGCCATCTTGAATTTTTCTATTTCTCGACCGATTGCTTAGAAAATCGATATCTGAGGGTCCTAGATGTCTCCGATACAGAATCAATAATAAAATTTTGAAAAAATGGCCGCCATTTTGTTTTTTTTTGTTTCTGGACCGATTGCTTTCAAAATTGATATCTGAGGGTCCGAGACGTCTTCGATACCGAATCAAATGTCAGAATTAAAAAAAATGGCCGCCATCTTGATTTTTTTTGTTTCTTGACCGATTGCTTTCAAAATCGATATCTGAGGGTCCGAGAGGTCTCCGATTTCGAATCCAATGTCAAAATTGAAAAAAATAGCCGCTATCTTGAATTTTTTTGTTTCTTGACCGATTGCTTTCAAAATCGATATCGGAAGGTCCGAGAGGTCTCCAATACCGAATCGAATGTCAGAATTGAAAAAAATGGCCGCTATCTTGATTTTTTTTGTTTTACGGCCGATTCCTTTCAAAATCGACATTTAGGCTCGGATAATATATCCAACAGCCACAACACCTCACGCGGGCTGCTTGCAGCCCGCGCACCCACGCGACCTCTAGTTATACTATATAAAGCTGAATTACCACTGACTCACTCACTCACTCACTCACTCATTGACACAATTGTTCTCCATGAAGGAGGCGAGACCGGTGAAAGTGATGTATGGAAAAGTTGTACGACCAGGTCTGGTGAGTACCAGAAAAATCTTAAACCTTGGAAAAGTCTTCAGCATCAGGGTAGGGGTCAACGGCCCGTAAAAACTGTAAGGGATAGGTGGGTCGACCTCGAACAAAAGTCGACCCACACCCTGGTCAAATTCTACCTGGGGTGAAAAAAATCCAAAATGGCGGAAAACAAAATGGCCGCCATACAAATTTTATTAAAAAAATATTTAAAGTCCAATAAATCCTAAACGAAAAGAGAGAAGTATATGGTGCTTGAACAAATGTCAAAGAGGATGATAAGAGGCGACTAATTGTAAAAAAAAAACAAAATGGCGGATTCAAAATGGCGGCCAAAATGAAAGGTGCTCCGATTCGAGTGAAATTTGGTATCTGGGGGTTTTTGTAGGTGTAAATTATGTTTTTGGTGTAAAAAAAATGTTGGCGCCATTTTCCAATATGGCCGCCATAGAAACGACCCACACTAGGTAACTTGCGAGGCCGCAGGCCGAGCTCCGCGTAGAGCGAAGCTCGAAGCGTCCCTCCCGTACTATGCCTGTCCCCAATCCCTCCCCCCAAGTAACTAAAACCAACATGGCGAGGCCGAAGGCCGAGCTCCGCGTAGAGCGAAGCTCGAAGCGTCCCCCAGCATGTCGTGCTCTCACATACATCCATTAGTTCAAGTTTCATACGAGGCCGGAGGCCGAGTCGCGAGGCCGTAGGCCGAGCTTCCGCGTAGGGCGAAGCCCGAAGCGTCCCCCCTTACTAATACCTCCTCCTACTTAACCCCCCCCCCCTAAGTAACTTTCATCATATAGCGAGGCCGAAGGCCGAGCTCCGCGTAGAGCGAAGCTCGAAGCGTCCTCCGGCTGACCCTGCAAACTTCTCCTACCATAAGTAATTTACGAGGCCGGAGGCCGAGTTGCGAGGCCGCAGGCCGAGTTGCGAGGCCGCAGGCCGAGCTCCCCGTAGGGCGAAGCCCAAAGCGTCCCCCCTTCTTTGGAAAAATGGCCGCCATCTTGAATTTTTAGGTTTCTGGACGGATTGCTTTCAAAATCGATATCTGAGAGTCCGAGTCGACTGCGATGACGAATCAGATGTCAGAATTGAAAAAAATGGCCGCCATCTTGAATTTTTCTATTTCTCGACCGATTGCTTTCAAAATTGATATCTGGGGGGCCGAGTCGACTCTGATAACGAATCTTATGTAAAAATTTTGAAAAGTGGCCGCCATCTTGAATTTTTTTGTTATTAGGCCGATTGCTTTCAAAATCGATATCTGAGGGTCCGAGACGTCTTCGATACCGAATCAAATGTCAGAATTAAAAAAAATGGCCGCCATCTTGATTTTTTTTGTTTCTGGACCGATTGCTTTCAAAATCGATATCTGAGAATCCGAGAGGTCTCCGATTTCGAATCCAATGTCAAAATTGAAAAAAATAGCCGCCATCTTGAATTTTTTTGTTTCTTGACCGATTGCTTTCAAAATCGATATCTGAGGGTCCGAGAGGTCTGCGATACCGAATCAAATGTCAGAATTGAAAAAAAAATGGCCGCCATCTTGAATTTTTTTGTTTTTCGGCCGATTGCTTTCAAAATCGACATTTAGGCTCGGATAATATATCCAACAGCCACAACACCTCACGCGGGCTGCTTGCAGCCCGCGCACCCACGCGACCTCTAGTTATACTATATAAAGCTCAATTACCACTGACTCACTCACTCACTGATTGACACAATTGTTCTCCATGAAAGAGGCGAAACCGGTGAAAGTGATGTATGGAAAAGTTGTACGACCAGGTCTGATGAGTACCAGAAAAATCTTAAACCTTGGAAAAGTCTTCAGCATCAGGGTAGGGGTCAAAGGCCAGTAAAAACTGTAAGGGATAGGTGGGTCGAGCTCGAACAAAAGTCGACCCACACCCTGGTCAAATTCTACCTGGGGTGAAAAAAATCCAAAATGGCGGAAAACAAAATGGCCGCCATACAAATTTTATTAAAAAAAAATTCAAAGTCCAATAAATCCTAAACAAAAAGAGCAAAGTACAATGTTCTTTAACAAATGTCAAAGAAGATGATAAAAGGCGACTAACTGTTTATAAAAAAAAAACAAAATGGCGGATTCAAAATGGCGGCCAAAATAAAAGTTGCTCCGATTCGAGTGAAATTTGGTATCTGAGAGTTTTTGTGGGTGTAGATTACGTTTTTGGTGTAAAAAAAATTTTGGCGCCATTTTCCAATATGGCCGCCATAGAAACGACCCACACTTGGTAACTTGCGAGGCCGCAGGCCGAGCTCCGCGTAGAGCGAAGCTCTGAGCGTCCCTCCCGTACTTTGCCTGTCCCCAACCCCACCCCCAAGTAATTAAAACCATAATGGCGAGGCCGAAGGCCGAGCTCCGCGTAGAGCGAAGCTCGAAGCGTCCCCCAGCATGTCGTGCTCTCACAAGTTTCATACGAGGCCGGAGGCCGAGTCGCGAGGCCGTAGGCCGAGCTTCCGCGTAGGGCGAAGCCCGAAGCGTCCCCCCTTACTAATACCTCCCCCTACCTAACCCCCCACCCTAAGTAACTTTCATCATATAGCGAGGCCGAAGGCCGAGCTCCGCGTAGAGCGAAGCTCGAAGCGTCCTCCGGCTGACCCTGCAACCTTCTCCTACTATAAGTAATTTACGAGGCCGGAGGCCGAGTTGCGAGGCCGCAGGCCGAGCTCCGCGTAGGGCGAAGCCCGAAGCGTCCCCCCTTCTTTGGATAAATGACCGCCATCTTGAATTTTTTGGTTTCTGGACGGATTGCTTTCAAAATCGATATCTGAGAGTCCGAGTCGACTGCGATGACGAATCAGATGTCAGAATTGAACAAAATGGCCGCCATCTTGAATTTTTCTATTTCTCGTCTGATTTCTTTCAAAATCGATATCTGAGAGTCCGAGACGTCTCCGATATTGAATCAAGAATAAAATTTTGAAAAACTGGCCGCCATCTTGATTTTTTTTGTTATTGGGCCGATTGCTTTTAAAATCGATATCTGAGGGTCCGAGAGGTCTCCGATACCGAATCAAGAATAAAATTTAAAAAAAATGGCCGCCATCTTGAATTTTCTTGTTACTGGGCCGATTGCTTTTAAAATCGATATCTGAGGGTCCGAGACGTTTCCTATACCTAATCAAGAATAAAATTGTGAAAAAATGGCCGCCATCTTGATTTTTTTTGTTTTTGGACAGATTGCTTTCAAAATCGATATCTGAGGGTCCGAGAGGTCTGCGATACCGAATCGAATGTCAGAATTGAAAAAAAATGGCCGCCATCTTTAATTTTTTTGTTTTTCAGCCGATTGCTTTCAAAATCGACATTTAGGCTCGGATAATATATCCAACAGCCACAACACCTCACGCGGGCTGCTTGCAGCCCGCGCACCCACGCGACCTCTAGTTATATTATATAAAGCTCAATTACCACTGACTCACTCACTCACTGACAGAATTGTTCTCCATGAAGGAGGCGTCTGAGGTGGAAGTCATGTATGGACAAGTTGTACGACCACGTCTCATGAGTACCAGAAAAATCTTAAACCTTGGAAAAGTCTTCAGCATCAGGGTAGGGGTCAACGGCCCGTAAAAACTATAAGGGATAGGTGGGTCGACCTCGAACAAAAGTCGACCCAAACCCTGGTCGAATTCTACCTGGGGTGAAAAAAATCCAAAATGGCGGAAAACAAAATGGCCGCCATACAAATTTTATTAAAAAAATATTCAAAGTCCAATAAATCCTAAACGAAAAGAGAGAAGTATATGGTGCTTGAACAAATGTCAAAGAGGATGATAAGAGGCGACTAACTGTAAAAAAAAAAAACAAAATGGCGGATTCAAAATGGCGGCCAAAATGAAAGGTGCTCCGATTCGAGTGAAATTTGGTATCTGGGGGTTTTTGTGGGTGTAGATTACGTTTTTGGTGTAAAAAAAATTTTGGCGCCATTTTCCAATATTGCCGTCATAGAAACGACCGACACTAGGTAACTTGCGAGGCCGCAGGCCGAGCTCCGCGTAGAGCGAAGCTCGGAGCGTCCCTTCCGTACTTTGCCTGTCCCCAACCCCTCCCCCCAAGTAACTTAAACCAACATGGCGAGGCCGAAGGCCGAGCTCCGCGTAGAGCGAAGCTCGAAGCGTCCCCCAGCATGTCGTGCTCCCACATACAAGTTAGTTAGTTCAAGTTTCATACGAGGCCGGAGGCCGAGTCGCGAGGCCGTAGGCCGAGCTTCCGCGTAGGGCGAAGCCCGAAGCGTCCCCCTTACTAATACCTCCCCCTACTTAACCCCCCCCCCCCAAGTAACTTTCATCATATAGCGAGGCCGAAGGCCGAGCTCCGCGTAGAGCGAAGCTCGAAGCGTCCTCCGGCTGACCCTGCAACCTTCTCCTATAATAAGTAATCTACGAGGCCGGAGGCCGAGTTGCGAGGCCGCAGGCCGAGCTCCGCGTAGGGCGAAGCCCGAAGCGTCCCCCCTTCGTTGGAAAAATGGCCGCCATCTTGAATTTTTTGGTTTCTGGACGGATTGCTTTCAAAATCGATATCTGAGAGTCCGAGTCGACTGCGATGACGAATCAGATGTCAGAATTGCAAAAATGGCCGCCATCTTGAATTTTTCTATTTCTCGACCGATTGCTTTCAAAATCGATATCTGGGGGGCCGAGATGTCTCCGATACCGGATCAATGATAAAATTTTAAAAAAATGGCCGCCATCTTTAATTTTTTTGTTACTGGGCCAATTGCTTTTAAAATCGATATCTGAGGGTCCAAGAGGTCTCCGATACAGAATCAAGAATAAAATTTTAGAAAAATGGCCGCCATTTTGTTTATTTTTGTTTCTGGACCGATTGCTTTCAAAATCGATATCTGAGGGTCCGAGATGTCTCCGATACCCAATCAAGAATAAAATTTTGAAAAAATGGCCGCCATCTTGAATTTTTTTGTTTCTTGACCAATTGCTTTCAAAATCGATATCTGAGGGTCCGAGACGTCTGCCATACCTAATCAAAAAAAAATTTTGAAAAAATGGCCGCCATCTTGAATTTTTCTATTTCTGAACCGATTGCCTTCAAAATCGATATTTGACAATTTACAACAGCCACAACACCTCACGCGGGCTGCTTGCAGCCCGCGCACCCACGCGACCTCTAGTTATACTATATAAAGCTCAATTACCACTGACTGACTGACTGACTCACTCATTGACACAATTGTTCTCCATGAAAGAGGCGAAACCGGTGAAAGTGATGTATGGAAAAGTTGTACGACCAGGTCTGATGAGTACCAGAAAAATCTTAAACCTTGGAAAAGTCTTCAGCATCAGGGTAGGGGTCAACGGCCAGCAAAAATTGTAAGAGATAGGTGGGACGACCTCAAACAAAAGTCGACCCACACCCTGGTCAAATTCTACCTGGGGTGAAAAAAATCCAAAATGGCGGAAAACAAAATGGCCGCCATACAAATTTTATTAAAAAAATATTCAAAGTCCAATAAATCCTAAACAAAAAGAGCAAAGTACAATGTTCTTTAACAAATGTCAAAGAGGATTATAAAAGGCGACTAACTGTTAATAAAAAAAACAAAATGGCGGATTCAAAATGGCGGCCAAAATAAAAGGTGCTCCGATTCGAGTGAAATTTGGTATCTGGGGGTTTTTGGGGGTGTGGATTACGTTTTTGGTGTAAATTTTTTTTTGCCGCCATTATCCAATATGGCCGCCATAGAGACGACCGACACCAGGTAACTTGCGAGGCCGAAGGCCGAGCTCCGCGTAGAGCGAAGCTCGGAGCGTCCCTCCCTTACTGTGCCTGTCCCCAACCCCTCCCCCAAGTAACTTAAACCAACATGGCGAGGCCGAAGGCCGAGCTCCGCGTAGAGCGAAGCTCGAAGCGTCCCCCAGCATGTCGTGCTCCCACATACATCCATTAGTTCAAGTTTCATACGAGGCCGTAGGCCCGCGCACCCACGCGACCTCTAGTTATACTATATAAAGCTCAATTACCACTGACTCACTCACTCACTCACTGACTGACTCATTGACACAATTGTTCTCCATGAAAGAGGCGAAACCGGTGAAAGTGATGTATGGAAAAGTTGTACGACCAGGTCTGATGAGTACCAGAAAAATCTTAAACCTTGGAAAAGTCTTCAGCATCAGGGTAGGGGTCAACGGCCCGTAAAAACTGTAAGGGATAGGTGGGTCGACCTCGAACAAAAGTCGACCCAAACCCTGGTCAAATTCTACCTGGGGTGAAAAAAATCCAAAATGGCGGAAAACAAAATGGCCGCCATACAAATTTTATTAAAAAAATATTCAAAGTCCAATAAATCCTAAACAAAAAGAGCAAAGTACAATGTTCTTTAACAAATGTCAAAGAGGATGATAAAAGGCGACAAACTGTTACAAAAAAAAAACAAAATGGCGGATTCAAAATGGCGGCCAAAATAAAAGGTGCTCCGATTCCAGTGAAAATCGGTATCTGGGGGTTTTTGGGGGTGTGGATTACGTTTTTGGTGTCAATTTTTATTTGCCGCCATTTTCCAATATGGCCGCCATAGAAACGACCGACACCAGGTAACTTGCGAGGCCGAAGGCCGAGCTCCGCGTAGAGCGAAGCTCGGAGCGTCCCTCCCTTACTGTGCCTGTCCCTAACCCCTCCCCCAAGTAACTTAAACCAACATGGCGAGGCCGAAGGCCGAGCTCCGCGTAGAGCGAAGCTCGAAGCGTCCCCCAGCATGTCGTGCTCCCACATACAATCATTAGTTCAAGTGTCATACGAGGCCGGAGGCCGAGTCGCGAGGCCGTAGGCCGAGCTTCCGCGTAGGGCGAAGCCCGAAGCGTCCCCCCTTACTAATACCTCCCCCTACTTAACCCCTCCCCCCCAAGTAGCTTTCATCATATAGCGAGGCCGAAGGCCGAGCTCCGCGTAGAGCGAAGCTCGAAGCGTCCTCCGGCTGACCTTGCAACCTTCTCTTACCATAAGTAATATACGAGGCCGAAGGCCGAGCTCCGCGTAGGGCGAAGCCCGAAGCGTCCCCCTTCGTTGGAAAACTGGCCGCCATCTTGAATTTTTTGGTTTCTGAACGGATTTCTTTCAAAATCGATATCTGAGAGTCCGAGTCGACTGCGATGACGAATCAGATGTCAAAATTGAAAAATTTGGCCGCCATCTTGAATTTTTCTATTTCTCGACCGATTGCTTAGAAAATCGATATCTGAGGGTCCCAGATGTCTACGATACAGAATCAATAATAAAATTTTGAAAAAATGGCCGCCATTTTGTTTTTTTTTTGTTTCTGGACCGATTGCTTTCAAAATTGATATCTGAGGGTCCGAGAAGTCTTCGATACCGAATCAAATGTCAGAATTAAAAAAAATGGCCGCCATCTTGATTTTTTTTGTTTCTTGACCGATTGCTTTCAAAATCGATATCTGAGGGTCCGAGAGGTCTCCGATTTCGAATCCAATGTCAAAATTGAAAAAAATAGCCGCCATCTTGAATTTTTTTGTTTCTTGACCGATTGCTTTCAAAATCGATATCGGAAGGTCCGAGAGGTCTTCGATACCGAATCGAATGTCAGAATTGAAAAAAAATGGCCGCCATCTTGAATTTTTTTGTTTTTCGGCCGATTGCTTTCACAATCGACACTTAGGCTCGGATAATATATCCAACAGCCACAACACCTCACGCGGGCTGCTTGCAGCCCGCGCACCCACGCGACCTCTAGTTATACTATATAAAGCTCAATTACCACTCACTGACTGACTCACTCACTCATTGACACAATTGTTCTCCATGAAAGAGGCGAGACCGGTGAAAGTGATGTATGGAAAAGTTGTACGACCAGGTCTGATGAGTACCAGAAAAATCTTAAACCTTGGAAAAGTCTTCAGCATCAGGGTAGGGGTCAACGGCTAGCCAAAATTGTAAGGGATAGGTGGGTCGACCCCGAACAAAAGTCGACCCACACCCTGGTCAAATTCTACCTGGGGTGAAAAAAATCCAAAATGGCGGAAAACAAAATGGCCGCCATACAAATTTTATTAAAAAAATATTTAAAGTCCAATAAATCCTAAACAAAAAGAGCAAAGTACAATGTTCTTTAACAAATGTCAAAGAGGATGATAAAAGGCGACTAACTGTCAATAAAAAAAAAACAAAATGGCGGATTCAAAATGGCGGCCAAAATAAAAGGTGCTCCGATTCGAGTGAAATTTGGTATCTGGGGGTTTTTGTGGGTGTAGATTTCGTTTTTGGTGTAAAAAAAATTTTGGCGCCATTTTCCAATATGGCCGCCATAGAAACGACCGACACTAGGTAAATTGCGAGGCCGCAGGCCGAGCTCCGCGTAGAGCGAAGCTCGGAGTGTCCCTCCCATACTTTGCCTGTCCCCAACCCCTCCCCCCAAGTAACTAAAACCAACATGGCGAGGCCGAAGGCCGAGCTCCGCGTAGAGCGAAGCTCGAAGCGTCCCCTACCATGTCGTGCTCCCACATACATCCATTAGTTTAAGTTTCATACGAGGCCGTAGGCCGAGCTTCCGCGTAGGGCGAAGCCCGAAGCGTCCCCCCTTACTAATACCTCCCCCTACTTAACCCCCCCCCCCAAGTAGCTTTCATCATATAGCGAGGCCGAAGGCCGAGCTCCGCGTAGAGCGAAGCTCGAAGCGTCCTCCGGCTGACCCTACAACCTTCTCCTACCATAAGTAACGAGGCCGGAGGCCGAGTTGCGAGGCCGCAGGCCGAGCTCCGCGTAGGGCGAAGCCCGAAGCGTCCCCCCTTCGTTGGAAAAATGGCCGCCATCTTGAATTTTTTGGTTTCTGGACGGATTGCTTTCAAAATCGATATCTGAGAAAACGAGTCGACTGCAATGACGAATCAGATGACAGAATTGAAAAATTTGGCCGCCATCTTGAATTTTTCTATTTCTCGACCGATTGCTTTCAAAATCGATATCTGAGGGGCCGAGTCGACTCTGATAACGAATCTCATGTCAAAATTTAGAAAAGTGGCCGCCATCTTGAATTTTTTTGTTACTGGGCCGATTGCTTTGAAAATCGATATCTGAGGGTCCGAGATGTCTTCGATACCGAATCAATAATAAAATTTTGAAAAAATGGCCGCCATCTTGATTTTTTTTGTTTCTGGATCGATTGCTTTCAAAATCGATATCTGAGGGTCCCAGAGGTCTCCCATTTCGAATCCAATGTCAAAATTGAAAAAAATAGCCGCCATCTTGAATTTTTTTGTTTCTTGACCGATTGCTTTCAAAATCGATATCTGAGGTTCCGAGAGGTCTCCGATACCGAATCAAATGTCAGAATTGAAAAAAATGGCCGCCATCTTGAATTTTTTTGTTTTTCGGCCGATTACCTTCAAAATCGAAATTTGGTCCTGGATAACAAAAGCAACAGCCACAACACCTCACGCGGGCTGCTTGCAGCCCGCGCACCCACGCGACCTCTAGTTCTATTATATAAAGCTGAATTACCACTGACTCACTCACTCACTCACTCACTCACTCATTGACACAATTGTTCTCCATGAAAGAGGCGAGACCGGTGAAAGTGATGTATGGAAAAGATGTACGACCAGGTCTGGTGAGTACCAGAAAAATCTTAAACCTTGGAAAAGTCTTCAGCATCAGGGTAGGGGTCAACGGCCAGTAAAAACTGTAAGGGACAGGTGGGTCGACCTCGAACTAAAATCGACCCACACCCTGGTCAAATTCTACCTGGGTCGAAAAAAATCGAAAATGGCGGAAAACAAAATGGCCGCCATACAAATTTTTTGGTTTTTGTGCCGATTGCTTTCAAAATTTACATTAAGTCTCGGATAATATATCCAACAGCCACAACACCTCACGCGGGCTGCTTGCAGCCCGCGCACCCACGCGACCTCTAGTTATACTATATAAAGCTGAATTACCACTCACTGACTCACTCACTCACTGACAGAATTGTTCTCCATGAAGGAGGCGTCTGAGGTGGAAGTCATGTATGGACAAGTTGTACGACCACGTCTCTTGAGTACCAGAAAAATCTTAAACCTTGGAAAAGTCTTCAGCATCAGGGTAGGGGTCAACGGCCCGTAAAAACTGTAAGGGATAGGTGGGTCGACCTCGAACAAAAGTCGACCCACACCCTGGTCAAATTCTACCTGGGGTGAAAAAAATCCAAAATGGCGGAAAACAAAATGGCCGCCATACAAATTTTAATAAAAAAATATTCAAAGTCCAATAAATCCTAAACAAAAAGAGCAAAGTACAATATTCTTTAACAAATGTCAAAGAGGATGATAAAAGGCGACTAACTGTTAATAAAAAAAAAACAAAATGGCGGATTCAAAATGGCGGCCAAAATAAAAGGTGCTCCGATCCGAGTGAAATTTGGTATCTGGGGGTTTTTGTGGGTGTAGATTTCGTTTTTGGTGTAAAAAAAATTTTGGCGCCATTTTCCAATATGGCCGCCATAGAAACGACCAACACTAGGTAACTTGCGAGGCCGCAGGCCGAGCTCCGCGTAGAGCGAAGCTCGGAGCGTCCCTCCCATACTTTGCTTGTCCCCAACCCCTCCCCCCAAGTAACTAAAACCAACATGGCGAGGCCGAAGGCCGAGCTCCGCGTAGAGCGAAGCTCGAAGCGTCCCCCAGCATGTCGTGCTCTGATATACATCCATTAGTTCAAGTTTCATGCGAGGCCGTAGGCCGAGCTTCCGCGTAGGGCGAAGCCCGAAGCGTCCCCCCTTACTAATACCTCCCCCTACTTAACCCCCCCCCCCTAAGTAACTTTCATCATATAGCGAGGCCGAAGGCCGAGCTCCGCGTAGAGCGAAGCTCGAAGCGTCCTCCGGCTGACCCTGCAACCTTCTCCTACCATAAGTAATTTACGAGGCCGGAGGCCGAGTTGCGAGGCCGCAGGCCGAGCTCCGCGTAGGGCGAAGCCCGAAGCGTCCCCCCTTCGTTGGAATAATGGCCGCCATCTTGATTTTTTTTGTTTCTTGACCGATTGCTTTCAAAATCGATATCTGAGGGTCCGAGAGGTCTTCGATTTCGAATCAAATGTCAAAATTGAAAAAAATAGCCACCATCTTGATTTTTTTTGTTTCTTGACCGATTGCTTCCAAAATCGATATCTGAGGGTCCGAGAGTTCTCCGATTTCGAATCCAATGTCAAAATTGAAAAAAATAGCCGCCATCTTGAATTTTTTTGTTTCTTGACCGATTGCTTTCAAAATCGATATCTGAAGGTCCGAGAGGTCTCCGATACCGAATCAAATGTCAGAATTGAAAAGTTTGGCCGCCATCTTGATTTTTTTTGTTTCTTGATTGATTGCTTTTAAAATCGATATCTGAGGGTCCGAGAGGTCTCCGATTTCGAATCCAATGTCAAAATTGAAAATAATAGCCGCCATCTTGATTTTTTTTGTTCCTTAACCGATTGCTTTCCAAATCGATATCTGAGGGTCCGAGAGGTCTCCGATACCGAATCAAGAATAAAATTTTGAAAAAAAGGCCGCCATCTTGAATTTTTTTGTTTCTTGACCAATTGCTTTTAAAATCGATATCTGAGGGTCCGAGACATCTCCCATACCTAATCAAGAATAAAATTTTAAAAAAATGGCCGCCATCTTGATTTTTTTTGTTTTTGGGCCGATTGACTTAAAAATCGATTTTGACAATCTACAACAGCCACAACACCTCACGCGGGCTGCTTGCAGCCCGCGCACCCACGCGACCTCTAGTTATACTATATAAAGCTGAATTACCACTGACTCACTCACTCACTCACTGACTGACTCATTGACACGATTGTTCTCCATGAAAGAGGCGAGACCGGTGAAAGTGATGTATGGAAAAGTTGTACGACCAGGTCTGATGAGTACCAGAAAAATCTTAAACCTTGGAAAAGTCTTCAGCATCAGGGTAGGGGTCAACGGCCCGTAAAATCTGTAAGGGATAGGTGGGTCGGCCTCGAACAAAAGTCGACCCACACCCTGGTCAAATTCTACCTGGGGTGAAAAAAATCCAAAATGGCGGAAAACAAAATGGCCGCCATACAAATTTTATTAAAAAAATATTCAAAGTCCAATAAATCCTAAACAAAAAGAGCAAAGTACAATGTTCTTTCACAAATGTCAAAGGAGATGATAAAAGGCGACTAACTGTTAATAAAAAAAAACAAAATGGCGGATTCAAAATGGCGGCCAAAATAAAAGGTGCTCCGATTCGAGTAAAATTTGGTATCTGGGGGTTTTTGTGGGTGTAGATTACGTTTTTGGTGTAAAAAAAATTTTGGCGCCATTTTCCAATATGGCCGCCATAGAAACGACCCACATTAGGTAACTTGCGAGGCCGCAGGCCGAGCTCCGCGTAGAGCGAAGCTCGGAGCGTCGTTCCCGGACTTTGCCTGTCCCCAACCCCTCCCCCCAAGTAACTAAAACCAACATGGCGAGGCCAAAGGCCGAGCTCCGCGTAGAGCGAAGCTCGAAGCGTCCCCCAGCATGTACTCTCACATACATCCATTAGTTCAAGTTTCATACGAGGCCGGAGGCCGAGTCGCGAGGCCGTAGGCCGAGCTTCTGCGTAGGGCGAAGCCCGAAGCGTCCCCCCTTACTAATATCTCCCCCTACTTAACCCCCCCCCAAGTAACTTTCATCATATAGCGAGGCCGAAGGCCGAGCTCCGCGTAGAGCGAAGCTCGAAGCGTCCTCCGGCTGACCCTGCAGCCTTCTCCTACAACAAGTAATTTACGAGGCCGGAGGCCGAGTTGCGAGGCCGCAGGCCGAGCTCCGCGTAGGGCGAAGCCCGAAGCGTCCCCCCTTCGTTGGAAAAATGGCCGCCATCTTGAATTTTTTGGTTTCTGGACGGATTGCTTTCAAAATCGATATCTGAGAGTCCGAGTCGACTGCGATGACGAATCATATGTTAGAATTGAAAAAAAATGGCCGCCATCTCTAATTTTTCTATTTCTCGATCGATTGCTTTCAAAATCGACATTTTGGGGGCCGAGTCGACTCTGATAACGAATCTCATGTCAAAATTTTGAAAAATGGCCGCCATCTTGAACTTTTTTGTTATTGGGCCGATTGCTTTAAAAATCGATATCTGAGGGTCCGAGACGTCATTGATACCGAATCAAGAATAAAATTTTGAAAAAATGGCCGCCATCTTGATTTTTTTTGTTACTGGACCGATTGCTTTCAAAATTGATATCTGAGGGTCCGAGACGTCTTCGATACCGAATCAAATGTCAGAATTAAAAAAAATGCCCGCCATATTGATTTTTTTTGTTTCTTGACCGATTGCTTTCAAAATCGATATCTGAGGGCCTGAGAGGTCTGCGATACCGAATCGAATGCCAGAATCGAAAAAAAATGGCCGCCATCTTTAATTTTTTTTTTGTTTCTCGGCCGATTGCTTTCAAAATCGACATTTAGGCTCGGATAATATATCCAACAGCCACAACACCTCACGCGGGCTGCTTGCAGCCCGCGCACCCACGCGACCTCTAGTTATACTATATAAAGCTCAATTACCACTCACTGACTGACTGACTCACTCACTCATTGACACAATTGTTCTCTATGAAGGAGGCGTCAGAGGTAAAAGTCATGTATGGACAAGTTGTACGGCCAGGTCAGATGAGTACCAGGAAAATCTTAAACCTTGGAAAAGTCTTCAGCATCAGGGTAGGGGTCAACGGCCAGCAAAAACTGTAAGGGATAGGTGGGTCGACCTCGAACAAAAGTCGACCCACACCCTGGTCAAATTCTACCTGGGGTGAAAAAAAACCAAAATGGCGGAAAACAAAATGGCCGCCATACAAATTTTATTAAAAAAATATTCAAAGTCCAATAAATCCTAAACGAAAAGAGAGAAGTATATGGTGCTTGAACAAATGTCAAAGGGGATGATAAGAGGCGACTAACTGTTAAAAAAAAAAAACAAAATGGCAGATTCAAAATGGCGGCCAAAATGAAAGGTGCTCCGATTCGAGTGAAATTTGGTATCTGGGGGTTTTTGTGGGTGTAGATTACGTTTTTGGTGTAAAAATAATTTTGGCGCCATTTTCCAATATGGCCGCCATAGAAAAGACCGACACTAGGTAACTTGCGAGGCCGCAGGCTGAGCTCCGCGTACAGCGAAGCTCGGAGCGTCCCTTCCGTACTTTGCCTGTCCCCAACCCCTCCCCCCAAGTAACTTAAACCAACATGGCGAGGCCGAAGGCCGAGCTCCGCGTAGAGCGAAGCTCGAAGCGTCCCCCAGCATGTCGTGCTCCCACATACATCCATTAGTTCAAGTTTCATACGAGGCCGGAGGCCGAGTCGCGAGGCCGTAGGCCGAGCTTCCGCGTAGGGCGAAGCCCGAAGCGTCCCCCCTTACTAATACCTCCCCCTACTTAACCCCCCCACCCCTAAGTAACTTTCATCATATAGCGAGGCCGAAGGCCGAGCTCCGCGTAGAGCGAAGCTCGAAGCGTCCTCCGGCTGACCCTGCAACCTTCTCCTACAATAAGTAATTTACGAGGCCGCAGGCCGAGCTCCGCGTAGGGCGAAGCCCGAAGCGTCCCCCCTTCGATGGAAAAATGGCCGCCATCTTGAATTTTTTGGTTTCTGGACGGATTGCTTTCAAAATCGATATCTAAGAGTCCGAGTCGACTGCGATGACGAATCAGATGTCAGAATTGAAAAAAATGGCCGCCATCTTGAATTTTTCTGTTCCTCCTACCCGCGCTTGACGTAGTCATATCGACTCCGTACAAATTTAATTCCTAAAATTAGCAAAGTTAAGATTTTGTTTCAATTACCGCCGCTAATCGTTAAGTAGTTCTACAATTAGTGAGTGTGAGTGTTTGTGTAAAAAAATATTAAGTGGTTTAACCAGAAAAGGAAAAATACAAACGGATCACAAATCATAATAACTCTCGTAAACAGAATAAAATTATTTATTACATAGTGATTAAATCAATAAATAATAACACGATAAACATCTAAAACTATAAACTGATTAGAAAAGTGCTTAATTATTTAAAATAATATAACGATCAAGCTTTCAAACAGCTGTGCTCATTGTTAACATCTACGCACGATCGCTGAGGTGAATCACCGCGCTTACAAGTCAGTGACCCCCAACCGGATCACCGGACAGGCGGACAAGTGCCTGCTAAATTGTTCGTAGCAAAAGCATAGAGAACTTTGCTGTATTATTAGATGAAGGAGCTTCACAGACACATACTACCTGTTTCGTAGCATACAGCTACGTGCGCCGTAGTACGCAGCTATAAGCAGCTACACACCGAAGTTGTGTTACATTTTTGAGTGCATAAGATTGCAAAACTCTCCCCCTGACTGGACTGATATTAAGTAACAAACATGACGTCTTGTGGTGGTTGTGGTAAAAAAATTCTTGATTTATTTTATATGGAGTGCTCAAATTGTAGTCTATTGTACGATTTACTGTGCCTCAACAAAACCAAGGAGCAATTTGAGCAATTTTCTGTAAATTTCAAAGCGACATGGCTTTGTCCTACCTGTACTAGCCAGTTACCGAAAGGAGACAACTCCGGTACCCCTGTGCGAGCATTAAACGACACTTTCACTAGAAACGTGACAACGTCGAGAGGGAATCGGTCTCAAACAGCAAAATCCATGATAGAAACGGGATGTTGTGAGGGCAGCGAGATTACGGTATTAAAAAAAGAGTTGTTAGACTTACTCCATTCATGGAAAACTGAACAGGAACTTAGATTAGATTCCTGGAAAAAAGATCAAGATGTTACCCTGTCTCTCCTCGTCGCCGATGTCCGCGAACTTAAAGCCGAGTGCAAATTGATTCAAGAGGAGAACCATAGAATGACGGAAGGAATGAAATTCATAAATATTAAATATGAAGAAATGAAGTGCCGGCTCGAAGGCCTTGAAAAAGAAAAGAAGAAATACGCAGAAAACGTCGCACTTTGTGATAAACAAGTTTTAGACCTCCAGGTAAAGACTAGACCATCAACGATTGAACTCCGGGGTGTCCCTAACGTGAGAAACGAATGTGAAGAAGACCTTCGTAGCATCGTCACGAAAATAGGCCTAACTGCTGATCTTGACATTCAATCATCGGATCTACGCGACGTGTACCGTCTCCCTGGGATTGGTCGTGAAGGGCAACCTAGACCAGTAGTAGCCGAATTTGCTCAGGTTTCAAAACGAAGCACGTTTTTAACAAATATACGGCAATACAACAAAGACCGTATTATCAGTGAAAAGTTAAATACTGAAAGCATTGGTCTCACTGGACCCAAGAAACCAATATATGTCGATGAACATCTGCCGCCATCTATAAAGAAACTTCTTTTCGAAACAAGGCAAGCTATAAAGAACAACAAAAACTACTCGTGTTGGCATTCTAACGGTAAAATCCTGCTAAAGATGCATCCCAGTGATAAACCGATACACGTTACTAACGAACAATATCTACAATCTGTGCTCCATAAGAAATGACTATCAGTATATATCGTTTGGCATGTGATTGCATTTGTATTTTTCTTGTTGTCATTTCTGATTTCCCTCTGGATCTTAATGGTAACTTATCTTAACACAAACACACACACAAACCTTTACACACAGCACGCACCTGCTATGTTTATACCTAGCCTCGATACGTCTGTTCTGGAGTCAATTGACCTGTCTCAGCCATTCAAGCCCATGCTGTTGCACCTGCAACATCGAAATTTTACGCGCCTGTTGCATAATATATCCCTTGCCCTTAGCCCCGTTTCTAACTAAATTAACGTTAAAATTCGATACAACACAACAATTAATAAATAACATTGATCAGTTTAATATTTCGGTGTCAATCTCTTGTGATCCAGAACATTGTGATACATATTTAAAAAGTCCATCCTCTTATCTCAAGATAGTGCAGCAGAACATCCGCAGCCTACGCTGTAATTTTAATGAGTTGGAGATAATGTTGAATAGGTTTGCTTTTGCCTGTGATATTATAGTTTTGTCGGAATGCTGGGTGACCGAAGATACTCAATTACCAAGCCTTCAAGGTTATTGTTCTTATAAAACTAATGATAACTATAATCAGAACGATGGAGTCGTTCTATACATTAAAAAACAATTAAGGCATACAGTAGATGAGCCTTCTTTTTCAGAAGCTAACTGCCTTACTCTATCACTTGGTAGGGACACCGTTGTGATTGCTTTTTACAGATCTCCATGTTTTCTCAACTTAGATAACTTTTTATTATCTCTCCACAGCTTACTGACTAAGTTGTCATCTTACAAAAATGTCATCATGGTAGGAGATATAAATATCAATATACTTGACTTCAATGCGAATACATCTACATATTTAGATACTTTAGCATATCATGGTTTGCTGCCGGCCTCTGATATTCCTACGAGGTGTGATAACTGCATTGATCATGTCATTCTTAAAACTAAATCTAAAGCTTTCACATTCACACTTACAACTACGTGTACTGATCATAAAGCAGTGCTATTCTGCTTAAAAACCCAAAAAACTCGAATCCCTTATAGAAACAGCGAGTGGCTCAAGTTAAATTTAGATTTATTTAAAGCTGAAATATCGCAATCGAAGTTAGCACATATATACTCTGAAATTGATCTAAACACTGCTACAAATCAACTGATTGCTTTCATATCTCAGGCAATTGTAAACAACTCTCTTGTCATTAAAACACCGCGAAGCAAAATTACAAAAAAACCTTGGATCACTATAGGAGTTCTGCGCTGTATCAGAAATCGAGACAGGATGCATATGAAAGTCAGATCGGAACCGAATAATGAAGTGTTCAAAGTTACCTATAAACGCTATAGGAACTTTTGTAACAACTTGATAAAAAAGTTAAAAAGACAATATGACAAGGAACAAATAAATTTGGCTAAAAAAGACACAAAAAGACTTTGGCGCACTATTATTAATGCAACTAATATGGGCTCTCGGAAACCTCCAGCTTCGCAGGAACTTTTGTCTATAGACAACCCACCACAATTAGCCATAGATAACGTAAACTTGTTTTTTGCTGGTATAGGTAAAACCTTAGCAGAACGCATACGTTCATCGGATCCCTCAAGTTATTTTGCCTCTACTATTGTATCACCTTCTGGATCATTTGTTCTCTTGCCGGCCGATTGTAGTGAAGTGGAACTAATAATAAAAAAACTAAAAAACGACTGCTCTCCTGGTTGGGACAGCGTAACACCAATATCACTTAAAACAATCTCTGAAACTATTACGCCAGTGCTAACTGATCTCATAAATCGTTGTCTGCAGGATGGAATTTTTCCTGATGCCCTAAAAAAATCTATTGTTATCCCTATTCACAAGACTGGGAGCAGAGACAGTGTCAATAATTACAGGCCAATTTCAATCCTCACTACACTTTCTAAAGTATTTGAACGCATCATCAATAATCGTCTCATTAAATATCTCGAAGAAAATCAACTATTAAGTAGCAATCAATACGGATTCAGATCGCGTCGATCAACTGATGATGCTGTTCATAAATACACAGAATTTTTAGTCAAAAAAATGGATGATGGGAATAAGTGTCTGACTATTTTCCTAGATTTAGCAAAAGCTTTTGATACTGTCTCTGTCCCCATACTTGTGAATAAGCTAGAGTCATTCGGCATCAGAGGAACTCAGCTAGCATTACTAACTGATTACCTCACAAATCGTTATCAACGAGTAAAAATAGGAGAATATGTTAGTGAAGAAGTCCCAATAACTTACGGCGTGCCGCAAGGCAGCATCATGGGTCCCACACTTTTCCTGTGCTACATCAACGAATTATGCCAACTAAATCTTACTAACTGTCAAGTTGTTTCTTATGCGGATGACACGACTCTCACGTTTTATGCGGATACCTGGGATGAATTATTTCATCATGCTCAGGCAGGTTTCAATTTGGTTTGTAACTGGCTAGCGGCAAATTCACTAACCTTAAATTCTGACAAAACCAAAGCGATAGTATTTACAATTAGAGATCACCCTGGTATACCAAAGTCCTTTCCCCCGATAGTAGCACATAAATGTGACAAACAGCATAAGGAGCAATGTGACAGTATCTGCCCTAAAATTGAGCTGGTAAATAGCGTTAGATATTTGGGAGTCACCGTAGACAGAAAATTATCATTTGAAGCTCACATTCACAATACTTCCCAAAAAGTGCGAAAATTGTCATTTATTTTTAAGCAACTACGTTATATTGCTGATCCTAAAATGGTTATTGGTGTTTATCTTGCCCTGGTGCAGTCTGTCTTAACATACTGTATTAGCTCATGGGGTGGAGCTGACAAGACAAAACTTATTGAGTTAGAAAGAGCACAGAGAATGATCCTCAAAGTCTGTCTGTTCAAACCTCGACTTTTTCCAACGGTTGAGCTATACAGTGTGGCAAAGGTTTTAACCGTGCGTCAATTATACATTTTGGCTACAATTATCCGTCAGCACTTAATCTTACCATTTGTACGCCCTTTGATTCCTATCAGAAGACGCTACATGGTTTGCAGTCAAAATTCGGTTAAAACTGCTTTCGCGAATAAATTTTTTACTTTCCGGAGTGCAAAACTATACAATTATATTAATAAGGAAGTAAAAATGTATGGCTGTTGTAGGGCTGAATGTAAAAAATTAGTTACCCAGTGGCTGATTGTACTAAGTTACGAGGAGACGGAAAGTCTCCTTATAATTCAACGTTGAAGCAGGTATGCATTAACATACATACACTCTCATCATACACACCTTCCATTCACTCACCTTCACACATACTTCCACATTTCCTCTCACACAATCTTATACACATTCACTCATTCAATTTCCCCATCTCTCTCCATTGTTTCATTCTTATTGTTTTCTTTTAATTTGTTAGATTAGATTATGTTTAAGTTTTGAATTTCTGGTTTTAATTTCCAAAATTTTTGTATTTTTTTATTTTTTTTTTGCTAATATATTTTTTGGTATCTTGTATTACTATAAATCTTCATGATCCACAAATATGTCCATGATATAATAATTTTGACATTGTGTAGGACGGAGACCTGGAGTCCTAAAATACAGGCTTCGGCTTAGTTTAGGCTCCAGTCTCCCACAAATACTGTGACATTTTTTTTTATTGTTGTTTTTGTATTATTTTGTGGTGAGAAAATAAACAAAATTTTGATTTTGATTTGAAAATTTTGATTCTATTTCTCGACCGATTGCTTTCAAAATCGATATCTGGGGGGCCGAGATGTCTCCGATACCGGATCAATGATAAATTTTTAAAAAAATGGCCGCCATCTTGAATTTTTTTGTTACTGGGCCAAT